>CM050446.2:74316178-75584338 GCA_027563935.2 Costus lasius
ATTTTTATGTCTTTTTATCAAATACTACGGAATCTATACTATTTTAGGTTTTTGATGATTTTCAAGTTAAAAAGCACGATTTTCAGGTGTTTTCAAGCAATTCCAGATGCATGAATGAATTCCCACCATCAAGAGAAGATTACATGTCAAATTTCATGAAGATTGAAGCTTCAAACCAAATTATAGCGCTACCGTAATCACAATTATGGTACCGTGGTTTCATTGTACTTACAGAACAAACCATGGTACTGCCGTAATTTCTGAGTGCTATCTTATTTTGGGACGATTTTGAACAGAAAGTTTCACAAGAATTACGGCACCACCGTAACCAATTTTACAGGCCATAATTTCAGTCCAGAAATCTATAGAAGAAAATACGGCACTGCCGTAATGCATTTCACGGTACCGTAATATCAGATGATTTCTATACCGAGAGCTTTTGAAGATATTACGGCACTGCCGTAATGATTGTTACGGCCGTAATTTTATTCCTGGCACGTGATTCTTCCGAACTGTTTGAAGCCTGATTTTTGCACAATCGATTGCGGACGATCCAGGCCAAAAATTGAAGATCCATAAGAAGCAAGAAAAGAGTTTAGATAGAGAAGACACAGAGCCAAAAAGCCCTAATTTTCATCCACTTTCCAGATAGAAATCGAGATTTGCACCGTTGCCATAGGTTTTCCCGCTGGGAAACGTACAATGCATCTCTGGCCGTGAAATTTGAAGGGAAGCTGCACATAGAGGAGGAGAAGATACCCCATAAGTTTTAGAACGAAAGGAGATCGATCAGAAGAGAAATCAACGAAGAAGTCACCGTCGACACTGTTCACGGCAGGAATTACGGCTGTAATTTCCATTACAGCCGTGCTGTAAAGTTGTTTTCCCTTTTCTCCTTGATTTTTGATCCTCTGATGCTATGGATTATTGTAATCTTTCTACCATGCTAGCTTAAACTTCTTTTCGGATATGAGGGAGTAATTCCCTTTGATTTCTTAATGACTAAATGAATTTTTCATTGTTTCGTCAAGTATAATTTTAGTATGATAATTCTTCTTCTGTGATAATTGCTCTTTAATTCTCCATAGATCAAGCATGTTTTAGAGTTTTCGCAATAAGTACCGAAAGGTGATTTACTTGAGAAATTAAAACTCTAAAATTAAATATTAGGAACTCACCATAAGAAATTACGTTTGTTCTTATTTCTTAATTTTAGAAGTTTAATGCCATGATTGATAGTTTGATCTATGATTGAGTTAATGAAACAAACATGACGATATTGTAATAAATTGAATATTAGATTGTTGGAGAACCTTAAGAAGAACATGTGTTGAGATTTGGATCCACGAAAGTGATCCTTGAGTTTCCACTTGAAATTATTAACTTAGAATTTGGATGCATGAAAGTGATCCTTGAGTTCTTTGTTGATGATTCACTTTTATTTAACAATCGAATAGATCCTGCACGAAAGTGTGGATTGTTTCTTGTAAATTGTCTGCACGAAAGCGACATGATTTCCTTATTAAGTGAATTATATCTTTATCATAATGAAATTAGACTGACGAATATCTTTTCAGGTATAGTCATGGAAATTAAAGTGAATATTTCATTTGATTCGGTTTTAGTTTTATTTTTAGGGCGACGAGTTGAATCGTCGTCTTCTCCGCCTTTCGCTGTGACCGAGTCGCCACCGTACCTTGCTATTTTTGGGATGCGTCTCGCGTCTATTTTAGAGAGCTTCGACTCGTTTGGAGGCAAATCGAACCCTAGCCAATCTTCGAGCCACGGCACGCCGTCCGGAGCGAGAAATCAAGCTCGAACCAGTCACCGGCGCAGCCTCGAGTTTTAGTTCTCCAACGCTTTCTTCGATATGTGTTTTCTATTCCAGGGCTTCAATTTAGCTTCATATCGAGGTAAGAGTGTTTTTCGAATGTTTTGGCGAAGTTCAGTAGAGGTTTGGTGTTGTTTTTTGTGTCGATGGCGGCAGCGCCACCGTCGATAGTTTTGGCGTCTGCGAAAGCTTCGGTCGTGCATCGATAACTCACCGAAGCCATCGCAGAAGCTTCGCTTCGTCGTCAGAAGCTGTCTGGTGAAGTCTGGAAGCGAACAGATGCTCGACGCACCCTCAAGAGCTCGCCGGCGCAAGCTACGGATGCACGTCCGGCAGCATTGCACGGCAGCGATCGAGTGGCGCGGCCGAGCGGCTGGCTCGGTTCAATTTAGGGTTTGGATGGTTTATTTGCAAATAAACCGGCCAGCTGAGTTTTGGAATTGATTTGGTCCGGCTCAACAGATTGAGCGGTTCAATTTCAATTTCAATTTGGTCCGGGGACCTTGATTTTTGTCAATATTGAAGATATTAAAAGTATTGCTAGACTAGGTTTTATTTTCTATTTTCTATTTATTTTCTTTCTCTTGAAATTATTTGATCTATCTACTTTGCATGCGCATGAATCTTAGATCAAGACCTCTAGTTCCTTTTGATCCTAAGATAAATAAAACTCTTAGATTGCGTAGGAAGCTTAGATTTGAAGAAAGTCAACAAGAAGAAGAAGTGACCATGGTAGAACAGAGATCGCTTAGGGACTATGCAGCCCCTAATCCACAAGAGATTCATTCTAGTATAGCTAGACCGGTGATAAAGGCTAACAACTTTGAAATCAAGCCTGCTTTCTTGTCTATGAACTAACAGAACTAGTTTGGAGGATCTCCTCTTGAATATCCTAACCACATGGGAGCAACTGTCAAATGCTTTCCTGATGAAGTACTTCCTACCAAGCAAGACCATCCAAATGAGAAAACAGATCTCAAGCTTTGCATAGAGGGATGGTGAATCTTTTAGCGAGACATGAGAGCATTTCAATGATTTACAACGGAAGTGTCCTTACCATGGCATTGAAAATTGGGTTTTAATTAATACTTTTTATAGTGGTTTGCTTTATAATACCAGACTAACTGTTGATACTGCTGCAGGAGGAGCTCTCATGAGCAAAACCATATTGAAGATGCTTTCAAGTTGCTAAGGGAGATGGCTTTAAATCATAACTAGTGGAGTACAGAGAGAGGAGTGATGTATCGACCTTCTCAAGGTAAGAATGAAAGTGATGGTTGGCGCACCTTAGCAATGAAGGTAGACTCTTTGTGCAACAGATTTGATTCCTTTAAAATGCAAACTGCTGTTGTTTCTTCATCTATTGTTTGTGATATCTATGGTAACAATGGTCATATTTATGAAGATTGTAAAGTCATTGCTAATCAGGGTAGTGAACAAGCTAATGCATTAGGGAGTTATAATCAAAGTAGAAACAATGATCCATATTCTAGTACTTACAACCTTGGATGGAGGAATCACCCCAACTTATCTTGGAAGAACAACAACAATGTAGGGGGACAAATTGAAAATAGAGGATACCAACAAAAGCCAAATCAAAGTCAAAACTCAAATCAAAATTCAAACATTGAGTCCATGTAGAAAAGTTTATGACTAATCAAAATTAGTTCATGCAAAATCAAAACAAAGAAATTGAAGATCTTAAGGGAATGGTTAGTCAACTTGCATCTCAAGTAGAATCATTAGTAGCCCACAACAAAATCTTAGAAAATCAAATAGCACAACAAGCAAGCACTTCTTACAGACCCCTAGGAAAATTACCTGCTAAACCTGAGTTGAACCCTAGGGAGCACTGTAATGCTATCATCACTAAAAGTGGGAGACAATTAGAGGAACCCAAAGGGAGAGTTGTGAACAATGAAAAAGAGCCTAATGATGATCATGATGATGAATTAGAGTTAGAAAAATCTTCTGTACATGAGCAAGCCCAAGCTAGTTTGCCACCTCAAAAGGGTGATGAACCAAAAGTTGATGAGCCATGTCAGAATGATGCTTCTAAACCTAATTTACCTCCACCTTATAGGCCACCTATACCCTTTCCCCAAAGGTTACTGCAAGCAAAATTAGACAAACAATTTGGCAAATTTCTTGAAGTGTTGAAAAAGCTTTACATTAAGATGTGCGAAAGAGATGTTCAAGAATGCCTTCAAGGGTTCGGTTATAAATTGAATAGCGGAGAAAGGAAGGGAAAGGGCTCAGCCCTTTAGAGGAGGGGAGAAGAGAAGTCTTTGGTGACACAAACACCAATGCTAACACCAAATTTTCAAAACCTAGGCAACTAATCAACAACAAGCAAGGGAATTACAACTTATAGGCTAGTTACAGCCATGGGCAAGGGTGACATTTCACCCTAGGTGCAATTACAAGATAAGAAAGAAAATTTCAGCATTAATGTTTAGACTGAATCCTTCCTTTTAGTGGCTCATTTTGAATTTGAATTCTTGACATTTCGGAGGGGCTCCTTTATGTGGCCGAATTCCTTTGAACTCCTTCCTTGTTTGCTTGAATGGAAATGCAGCTTCATACAATGAATCTCCTTCGAATTTGAAATTCCTTCATTTAAGGGCTTTGGGTGGCTAGAAGATTTCCTTATGTGGTTCCACAAATTGGAAATCTAGATGGGAATCCCATAATTTGTGGATCTTGATTTGATCCTTGGCTCAAATTATGAAATGTGTCTGGTTTGTTCCTTGCATTCGAATCCTCCTCAATGGGTGGTGCCTATACTTGATTTGGAAGTGGAAGTTGCATTGATTGCAAGAATCTCCAACTCGAAGTCTTTAGTTGGAGTGTTGAAGTGCCTATTTCCATAGTTGGAGCTTCACTTGTTGAGTGGCTTTAACAGAGCTCCTTGGTGTCTCCTTGAGCTGATCCTAACCTGCCATGTTAATTGCATAATGCATATATACTACCCTAGCATGCAATGCGAAACCTAGTAATGGAAAACTACATGGTGCACTAGAAAGTAAAGTGTCTAACTTAAGAATGCATGCTAAATTGCAAATATGAAAAATGCAAATAAGGAAAGATGCAACAAGATGGCCGAGGAGGGGAAGACATATCCAGTGGGCTTCTTCCTAGTCCTACCAGATCTTCTAGGAGCCGGGTTGGTCCTCCATCATTTCTCCCTCGCTGGGAAAAATTCTCCTCTAGAGAATTATTCTTGTACCCTTGGAGCAATTCTAGAACGGCCTGTGCCAACTCACCTTCTAGAAGCCAAGTCTCCTCCTCACCCGTAGTAAATTTAACACAATAAAATACTTGTACCTCATCGGAGGTGAGTCGAGTTTGGTCCTCAAGTATGCTCTCTAGCTTGAGTCAGTCAGTAAGCTCCTCAATGTGTATCAGCTCCTCATAGCATGTGAGATTCTCCTTATTGAGGATGGTGGGGGTCCCCAAATCTGGTGGCATATCTAAGATATATGTCTTGTTGTCGATCTTCTCCACAATTTTATAAGGTCCAAGACCCTTTGCATACAACTTGTGGGCAGATCCATGGATACGCTCCTCCCTGACCCGCAGTATAACCTATTCACCTATAGAAAATTTTCTTTCTCGGTGTTTCTTATTAGCACTTATGCAGTAGGAATTAACAAAGTCGAGCATTTTGCATAGAATTTCATGACATAGGTGTGACATATGTGTAGCGAAATCTCGAGCAAACATAGAAGCAGGAAAATGATTTAAAAAGGAAATAAATCACTAGGCTTTCTAGGCTGGGACCCTAGGTTGGCTTGAAAGGGAGATAGTCCAGTGGTCCAATTGACAACAGTTTTGTAGGAGGACTCTGCGGTGGGTAATAACTTATCCCATCTGCTAGAGTGTTCTCCCACCAAACTCTCAAAATGCTCCCAAGTGATGGGTTCACCACTTCGGTCTATCCATCCATCTGAGGATGATAAACCGTGGAGAATTTGAATTTGGTTCCCAACATAGCCCACAGAGTTTTCCAGAAATGTCCAACAAACATAGAGTCCCTATCAGACATTATAGTCAGAGGGGTACCATGAAGTCTAACGACCTCTTTGAAAAACAACCTAGCAACATGTGATGCATATGTGGTCTTGTAGCAAGGTATAAAATGAGCCATCTTGGTAAACTTATCCACTAAGACAAAGATGGAATCATGCCTAGAGGATGTTCTAGGCAAACCTAAGATGAAATTCATGCTAAGCTCCTGGTAGGGTGTTTGAGGGAGAGGTAGGGGTGTGTATGGACCATAATTATGCCTCTGAGTTTTGCTAATCTGATAGGTTCTACAATGCTTGACAACCTTAGCCATGTCCCCATGGAGGTCCAGCCAAAAGAACCGCTCCTCCACTAAGGCTTGAGTCTTATCCCGGCCATGATGCCTAGTAGACCCTCCTCTGTGCAGCTCCCAAACGAGGAAGTCTCGGATCGAGGTCTTGGGGATACATAACTTTGGCCCAAGAAACAAGAACTCATCCCTTAGGGTGTAGAGGGGATTACTCATGGGATCTATGCTAAGCTCCGAGTATATGTTTGCAAAATCAGAGCATTCTAAGTAAGCATGTTTCATATGATCAAATCCTACTAATTCAATAGATAATTTTTGCACAAGTAAAGTTACTCAGCTCAAAGCATCAGCAACTTTATTTTCAGTTCCAGATTTGTGCTTTAAAACAAAAGTATATTGTTGAAGAAACTTTACCCATTTTGCATGCTTAGCATTTAGTCTTTTCTGAGAACTTAAAAATGATAAAGCCTAGTGGTCACTATTCAGAATGATTCATTGTGTATTAAACAGTGTCTCCAGTGTCTTAAGGATTGAACTACAACATATAATTCCTTATCATAAGTGGTATATCTTTGTTTTGCCTCATTTAACTTTTCACTAAAGTAGGCTACTGGGTGGCCCTCCTGACTAAGGGTACTTCTTATCCCTACTCCTCATCACAATCCACTTTGAAGACAGTAAGTCAGGCAGTCTCAAGATTTGGGTAATGGTCATCCTAGCCTTAAGCTCCTCAAAGGCTTTGCTAGGAGACTTAAGCCAACTAAACTCACCCTGTTTCATGCAATTGGTTATAGGAGCTACAATGGCACTAAAGTTTATGATAAACCTTCTATAGAAGGCAGCTAGACCATGGAAACTTCTAATTTCAGTCAAGGTTTTAGGTTTAGGCCAGTTTAGTATGGCTTGGATCTTACTTGGGTTAGCTTGTAAGACATGATCTGAAAGTGTGAACCCTTAGAAGACAACCCTAGTGGTAAGGAAAGAACGCTTCTTCAGGTTAAGGTACATCTTTTCTTCATGAAGCAGATCTTGGGTTTTCCTAAGGTCTTCCAAATGTTCTTCTTTGGTCTTGCTATACACTAGGATGTCATCAAAGTATCCTACCAAAAATCTTCCTATGTAAGACTTCAATACTTGATTCATTAACCTCATAAAAGTAGATGGGGCATTTGATAGGCCAAAGGGCATAACTAGCCATTCATATAAACCATCCTTAGTCTTAAACACTGTTTGTTTTCCACTCATCTCCTAACCTCATTCTAATAAGATGGTATCCACTTCTAAGGTCTAGCTTGATAGACCATTAAGAACCTACCAGCATGTTAAGCATATCATTCAATCTAGGGATGGGGAACCTATATTTGATGGTTATCTTGTTCATAGCCCTGCAATCTATGCACATGTGCCACTTTCCATCCTTCTTATGGGTAAGAAGGGCAAGGACTGCACATGGACTAAAACTTTCCCTAATGATGACTTTATCTAAAAGCTAATCTACTTGTCTCTTGAGCTCTTGATACTCAGTTGGGTTCATCCTATAATGGAGCGGGTATGGGAGAGTGGAACCCGGGGCATGGTCTATGGCATGCTAGATTTCTCTAAGGGGAAGTAGATCATTGGGAAGTTCATCTATAGTGAGCTCAGACTACGATGAGAGTTGGGTCTCAACTTCTAGGGGTATGGGGGACTCCTCATCTGGGTTGGTTTCCTTAATAACTAAGGAGTACACTTATTGAGACTCTAAGCAGTCTTGGGTGAAGGCATGGGACCTTATGAGTTGAATGGTAGGCTTGGGATCCTTAGGTGTTGGGAAACCCTGGCGATTTTAAAATTTGTACATACATTACAGATACAGCGGAAGCGAATCCCTGAAACAGGCTAGTCCCAAAAACCCAATGGATCAATTCAAGCGAGGGGGTCAACACGGTGAGTAAGAGATAGTACCTCAAAGAAATTGATGGAGAAGATGATGTAGGCGCCCAAGTGTTCGCCCTCTGCAGTCTTGCACACAACCGATGCTTGAGTTCTCTTCTTCCATGCCTGGTGCTAGCCTTGAGAAGAAGATCCATGCCAATGGAGAGAGTCCTCCAATCCACTTGCGCCACCACCATGGAGGGATGCGCCAAGGAAAAAGGAGGAGGAAGCAAACCGCCAAGCCAAAGTCCTTACTTGCGCCAAGAGGAGGAAGAAGGATGATGCTCACGGCTTGATGGAAGAAGAAGATGCTCCAAGGATCCTAGCTTGCGCCCCCTTTGTTGTTCACGCCTCCAAGGATTAGTATGCAACAAAGGGTTCGGCTAGGGCTTGTTTTATAGAAGCAAAGGGCGATTTGGGTTAATTGGAAGGTCTAGGTGATTAGCACATTGATTAAGGGATCTATCCAATCAATTATCTCGATCAAATCCCTCATGCCATATGCGCCTAAGCCTTGCCTAAGCAAGCTCATGCCATATGTGCCCATATCATGCCTAATGAGGCAACAATTCCGTCCATGTGCCTAGACCTAGTCGAAGCATTATGATGGATTACCTAATGTGGCTTGGGCGCAAGTCCTAATCAAATTAGGACTCCAATTATGTTAATAATCAGCCCATATGCACCTATCATAATCCAATTAGTATCTCGAGTGATTAAATCAAAATCCAATCTCAATCAATCACTTGGAAGATACCAATCAAATCATAGGTGCCAATCCTAGTCCAATTACAACTCAATATGCACCTATGTCATAAATCCTTCCCCATTATACCCCTTAGCCCATTTAACTTTTCATTACAACTTATTAGAATGCCCCATTGGGTAATGGGCCTAGCCCAAACTTCATTATGCATGTTACCCAAGTCATTGGATCCAATCCAATGCAACCCGAGGTCAAATGTGGCTGACCATGGTTAATTTTGGTTAATATGCCAAAAATGAAGTTTGACACCAATAAGCTTCTTCCATCTCATCAGGCTCATTGGCGCAGATGAAATCTCCCAAATAGATTCGAGTTATGAAATAACTCGATCCAAAGGCTATCCGATCAATACGAAAACTCGAGTATCAAGGTGTGCGACTCTATAGGTTCCTCTGAAGTTAGCAGTGATTATCTTTGGTCATCACAAGCAGTGAGTGGCACCTAGCAGTACATCACTGCCACCCAAGTCTTCGGAATGGATATCAACATCGACATCTCTATCATCGCAACAAGGTACCAATGCATCATAGTCCCTTTGCCAAACTGATATCCGATTGGACAAGTATGTTGCCACTTGTTTTCACTCAATCTCATGGTCATGACTAAATCAGGTTCTCACCTGGGTATGGCCATACACTTTCAGTCATAGATCCATAGGGGGGCCCCATGGATATCAAGCTTCCCTTAGGAAGGGGCGAATCCTATATCTGACTATTGTAGTCCGTAAGTGCACGGATACTTCGAAGTAATAAAAATATCGAACCACAGAGACCTTATTGTTAAGTACTAAATAGTTGTATTCTCACTAGCTAAGCAAACCGAATATGATGAAAAGCAATGATGGAGAACACACGAAAAAGACAATCAAAGAGAAACTAGGACTAGGGTTTCATCCACCTTAATTCTAATGACTAGAAGGAAATAAAGGTTGTCAGATTAATTCTATTATGATAAAGACCTAATTCACTTCATAACGGTATTGTCTCACTCTCGTGCAGACAATCATGCAGATAACTGATCCTCACTCTCGTGCAAGATCTATTCTCAATGCTAAAGATAAGTGAATCATTGAACAAAGAACTCAAGGATCACTCTCGTGCATCCGAATTCTAAGTCAATCATCTCAAGTAGAATCTCAAGGATCACTCTCGTGCATCCTGAAACTCAACACAGGTTTTACTTATGGTTTTCCGACGATCATACCGTATTTGCCTAAAAATACGGTAGTGCCGTATTTTAGTAAATTAGCTCTGAATTTCTTGAAAATTGACATGTAGCTTCGTCTCGACATCTGGAATCCATTGGTGTGCTCAAATCTTCCAAAATCCATCAAAATATGGCACTTTTAACCTGAAAATGATCAAAAACAAGAAATGGTGTAGATTCTGCAATAGTTGACAAATAAGACTTAAAAACAAGCAAAAGAGCATAATTATGGCACAAAAAGACATATGAAATGACACAAAATATACTATGAAGTTTGGTGTCATCAAACACATAAGGCTCAAACTTTGCTTGTCCTCAAGCAAATAAATAAGAACAACGCTAAGTATGGAAAATATGCTCTTTTATGAAAAATAAATTTCTAAAATATAATCACTCATGAAATACTCCACTAACTTTTTGCACAAAATTTCAAATAAATACATCGTCCTCTGAAATTAATCTTTAAGATCTACAACTTTGATCAAATAAAACTTCACAACTCGCATAATGAAAAGAATTTCAGTCTCATGAATTCACCTAATTTGTAGTTTAAATCTATCATACCTTTGTTTACAAGAAAAAAATCTCCAAGATCTTTTTCCACACAGAATCTCTCTTTTCTTGCTCCTCTTCTTTTTTTTTTTTTAATTTTTGCATATACCCACATAGATACATACTTTTTATTTTAGACTTCAACTCTTGTCTTAGGTACCACTGTCAATTTTACATAGTGCCAAGTAGAGGAGTCTTTTTCTTTTTCTCTCTTTTTTTTAGTATAGACTTCAACCCATCTCTTCGGTACCACATTCAATTTTACACAGTGCCAAGTAGGGGAGTCTCTCACTATTTTTGTGGATCTTGAATTCCCTCTTCCCAATAAATAGTAAAATAGATTAAACATCAACCAGGTTAATCAATTGACATTAATTCAAAATTACACTCATATGCTCATTTTATTCAAGAAAGATGCTTCACTCTTAGATTGCATCCATCAAACAACATACCTACCCAAAACCTTATGCATCAATCAATGAATAATTTCAACAAGTAGATATATATTGAAGAAATAAATTCAACATAATAGGTATATCTCCATTCATAGGCATGCATGCATGAACATTCATCATTATAGAAAAATCTACTCATCTCTCATCACATGGATTCAAGTCATAAAATTTTTAAACCTCAAAAATATCATCATCAATGCAAAAGGTGTGAAGCATGAAACTCAAACAATCATAGCCAAAAGTGTGACATGATAGACTCAAGCAACTTCATAGAATAGAAATCTCAATAAGTGATACAATCAAAAAAATCAAAGATGCAACCATATGAAATAATCATGAATACAAGAGAGTGTAAACAATACTCACAAAACTATATAGCAAGCTCTGACCCAAGTACATAAGGCTCAGATCAAAAAAAATAGTGTTGGGGCAGATGCTGCTAGGTTCAAAGTTGTGCCTTTTGAAAATTTTATCTGCAAAATTTTTAAGGTACATAACGCTCAGTCTAAAAATAGTCTCTAAAAAAATAATTTTCTCAAAAAAGAATCAGAGATGTCATCGATGGTCCAGAAGAGGATGCCGGTGGAAAGAATCAAGCAGAGGTGGAACATATGCTGGCTCAAAAGCTGCTAGCAATGATGATGGTGCCGACAGTAGAATGAGTAATCTCTAGTGGCCTGCTAGAGACTACAGTCCTGGAGGTGAGATCGTTGGCTGGTGAATGCAAGAGATAACATTTCACATAAAAAATTTTCAGAGTTAATAATGAAGACTGCTGCATGAATAAATAAAATCATAGAATAAGAGGCAACAAAAGAAATAAGAATCTGCTGGTGGTATGATCCAGTGTCGATGGCTAGAGATAGTGATGTCAGAGGCAGATGCAGTGGTGGCTAGAGGTGCTGCAAATCTGGAGAAGAAGCCGCAAGTGTCCAAGGAAAGTAGTGCAACTGTAAAGAATTTTATTTTCCTGCAACAAGAAAAGGAAAATTAATTCTAAAAATAAACTAAAATAAAAGAAACTAAGCAAAGTAAAAGTGTGCTTGGGTTGCCTCCCAAGGAGCGCTAATTTTTGGTCCATAGCTTGACCTAAACTCAGTTATCATGGTGAAGCAGGTGAATTAGTACCAAAGTAAAGAGCAAACAATTTTCTGCATTTTTGCTATCCAAAAAGTTTAGCCACTAATCCAAAAATCCAGAATTGCTTATAAATCTCAATCAAAGTGGCTTTCTTAAATATGCAGAAATCAAAATCATAATTTTCAATGATTTTCCTATGTTTGTCAGAGAGCAAAATCATAAGTCCTTTCTTTAGATTTATATTTTCAATGGCCATAGGACTTTCATCAAAAGATATAAGCATTGACTTGCTGTCATGAGTTATCCTTACAAGTGATAGATATACTAGACCGACCCACTGTGAGGCAATGACTTGTTGTCATGAGTTATCCTCACAAGTGACAGGAGATACATTGATCCCTTGACATGAGGACATTGACTATTCTATATGGTTAGGGACATGCTTTGATACATCCTAACACCTCACCGTAGTTGGGAGGTCATAATGGCTGTCATTGAGTATGTCATGACCTATATGAGAAGTTCAGTGTACAAATAGAGGATTTCCCCCTTCCTAAGGGAAGCTTGATATCCACAGGCCCCCCTATGGTTCTATGGCTGAAAGTGTATGGCCATACCCAGGTGAAAACCTGATTTAGTCACAACCATGAGATTGAGTAAAAACAAGTAGTGACATTAATGCATCTATGCCTAGTTGCGATGATTGGGATGTCCATGTCGATATCCATTCTGATGACTTGGGAAGCAGCGATGCACTGCTAAGTGCCACTCGCTGTTTGTGGTGACCTTAGGTCAGCACTGCCAATGTGAGAGGAACTGCAGGGTCGCATACCTTGAGACTCGAGTTCTCGTATTGATCGGGAAGCCTTATGATCGAGTTATTAGATAGCTCAGATCTATTTGGGAGATTTCATCAGCGCCAATGGGCCTGATGAGATGGAAGAGACTTATTGAAGCTAAACTTCATTTTTGGCAGGATGACCCGAAATTGACCATGATTGATTACATTTGGATTAGGGTTGCATTGGATTGGATCCAATGCTTTAATCAACTCATGCAATGAAGTTTGGGCTAGCTCATTACCCAATTTGGCCCAATAACAAATTACCATGAAGGGAGAATAAGGCTTAAGTGTATAATGGGGATAAAACCTACCTCATTGGCGCCTAAGGGCATAATGTGGTGAGGTAGGTACATATTGCTCCATAAGGTAGGATATGGCGGCGCCCCCTTCTACCTTGGATGGTAACCTTACCTCTATGACAAGGGTTGGGGCACATACGGCCTAAGGGATTTGTACGGAAAACCCTAAGTGCATATAGAAGAAGGCTAGGTGTTTATGGAAAGGACTTGGAGTTTTTCCTTGCTTGAAACCCTAGCCGCCCACTTCCCTTTGCCCTAGCTGATTTATCCTTGATGAGTTACGCCTATATGATATCTCTTGCCATCCCTTGCTTGTATCTATCACATCATATGCGAGAGCTAGCTTGGTGAAGGCGAGAGCATATACCAATTGGTGCTAACAACTCTCTTCCTTCTTCAAGCCGCAAGCAAGTCTTCTCCTCTTCCTCTTGGCGCAAGAGAGACTTGTTCTTGGTGGCATCTCCTTTCCCCTTCTCCTCCATGGGCTCAACTTCTCTTGAAGGTGGCGCAAGTGTTGTTGAAGGACACCAAGGGCTTGGATCTTCTTCCTGAGGCTAGCACCGGGTGTGGAAGAAGATGTCTCGAAGCATCCATGTGTGTGAGATTGCAGAGGGCGCACGCTTGGGCGCCTACATCGGCTTCGCTCCAAATTGCTCTAGGTACTTTCTTACTACATCATTTCAGGGTTATGCTTCCGCTGTGTTTGTATTGATTGTAAAATTGTAAAATATCCCCGGGGTTTCCCAACAGAATAAATCCTTAATTCTTCTCAGATACTTTAGGATGTTCTTTACAGCCACCCTGTGCTACATACCTAGATTGAATTGGTATCGGCTGATTATTCTCACATCATAAGCCACATATAGTCTAATACACAACATCGCATACATGATCGAACCTACTGCCAAAGCATAGGGCACTCGACTCATGTCGTCCATCTCAGCCTGTGTGGTGGGACACTGGCTCTTTCAGAGAGTAAGGCCATGCCTCACTGGAAGGTATCCTTTTTTAGATTGCTCCAAGTTGAACCTCTCTAGGACCTTATTAATGTAGGTACTCTGACTAAGGGCCAAGAGCCTCTTGGATCTATCCCGGTAGATCTTCACCCCTAGGATATAGGTAGCCTCCCTTAAGTCCTTCATCTCAAAACACTTCCTCAACCATGTCTTCATAGATTGAAGACTAGAGATGTCATTTATGATGAATAGTATGTTTTCGACATACAAGACCAGAAAAATTACTAAGCTCCCACTGAATTTTCTGTACACACAGGCATCATCTTTGCTTTTGATAAAGCTGTAATCTCCTACTGCCTCATCAAACCGAAGATTCCAACTTCGAGAAGCTTGCTTTAATCCATATATGGATCTCTTTAGCCTGCAGACCTTATTGGCCTCTGCAGGATGGATGAAGCCATCTAGTTGTGTCATATACACATCCTCTGTCAGCTTCTCGTTAAGGAACACTGTCTTAACATCCATCTGCCATATCTCATAGTCATAATATGTAGCTATAGCATGCAAGTTTCGAATGGATTTAATCTTGGCAACTGGTGAGAAGGTTTCATCATATCTGAATGCTTTAGCCATAAGTCTACCTTTATAGGTATCTATGTTGCCATCCATGTCAGTCTTCCATTTGAAGATCCATTTACACCCTATGGGTTTTACCCCATCAAGCAGCTCAGCCAAATCCCATACTTGGTTAGCTGATATGGAATTCATCTCAGATCTCATAGTCTGAAGCCATTTCTCGGAGTTTGGTCCAGCGACCGCCTCATCATAAGTTCTGGGCTCATCCTCAATGATGAAGATTCCGTCGTGTTGAGTCGGCAGCGACCCATACCACTCAATTGCACGACGAACCCTCCCAGACCTACGCGGGTCCTATGTCTGAGCCTCCAGTATAACAACCGGTGTAGGTAGCTCAGGTTCCATCTCTGTGTCTTGTGGTTGCACTTGGACCTCATCCAAGTCAATCTTCCTCCTACGAACTTCTTTCATGAGAAATTCCTTCTCTAGAAAGACAGCACCCCGAGCAACAAAGACTTTGTTCTCGGTGGAAACATAGAAGTAGTATCCCTTAGTTTCCTTAGGATACCCCACAAACACATATTTATCAGATCTGGGTTCTAGCTTGCTAGAATTCTAACATTTGACATAAGCCTCACATCCCCATATTTTGATAAAACAGAGAATTGGGTGTCTCCCACTCCATGCCTCGTATGGAATCTTGGAGACAATCTTAGATGGAACGTTCTTCAGTATGAGAAAAGCTGTTTCAAGTGCATGACCCCAGAATGAGAGTGATAGAGTTGCATGGCTCATCATAGATCGAACCATATCCAACAAAGTTTGATTTCTCCTCTCAGGCACACCATTCTATTGAGGTATTCTAGGAGGAGTGAGTAGGGATAGGATCCCACACTCTCTAAGATAGTCAAAAAACTCACCGCTCAGGTACTCTCCTCCACGATCTGATCGAAGAGTTTTGATAGATCTACCAAGCTGGTTCTCTACTTCATGTCTGAACTCCTTAAATTTTTCACAGGATTCAGATTTATGTCTCAACAAATAGACATAATTGTATCTACTGAAATCATCAATAAATGGATGAAGTAGTTATACCCTCCCCTAGTTTGTTTACTTGAATGGCCCACACACATCTCTGTGTATAAGATCCAATAAACCTCCTGCCCTCTCACCTATTTTGATGAAGGGTGCTTTTGTCATTTCCCCTAATAAACAAGGCTCACAAGTATCAAACTCCTCCGAGGAGGTTGAATCTAACAATCCATTTGGTTGGAGTTGTTGAAAGCGATTCTTGTTTTCGACAATGCCATAGGTATGCTCCAACTGAACGACTAAGTTTGATCCTTTTATTATTTATGTTACATATAAAGTTATCCATATCCAAGACATATAAACCATTGCATAAAGTACCCTTCCCATAAAACACATTTGCAAATGAAAAAGAACACAAGTTCTCCTTTCTTTCAAACTTAAAAACTTTCCTTACTAAGCAAGGAATGGATACAATATTTTTAGTAAGCGATTGTACATAGTAGCAATGATCTAACTCTAACTGAAGTCCAGAAGGCAAGGAGAGAGTCAAAATTCCTACAGCAACAGCAGCAACCTGTGCCTCATTTCCAACTCGTAGGTCAATCTCTCCAGGCTGCACCGATCTACTTTTCTTGAGCCCCTGCATATTTGTACAAATATGAGCTCCACATGTGGTATCCAATACCAATGACATAGAAGTAGAAAGGTTGACTTCAGTAACATAAGTACCTAAGGTTGAACACGAGGCCTTGCTTCTGTTCTTCTCGTTCTAAAGTCGTACCATGTCCTTCATCAAGTGTGGTGGTCCTCCACATGAGTAGCACTTGTTATTCCTGACCCTATCCATCTTTATTTTCAATTCCTTGGTCAAACCTTTCGGTTCACCACACTGAATGTCAACATTAGGATGATTGAGCCTAACTAATTCATCAAAGAGCTGCTTTAGATTTGAGATAATCTCAGGGGACATAAAGCTTCCTCTTGAGCTTGAGCACAATTCTCAAATTCATATACCAATCTAGTAAGTTGGACCCAACCAACTTGTCCTTCTCCAGGACAGATCACAGTGACTGATGTGTGTTGTACTATCGCACAACTAACCGCAAGCGTGACGGTTTTGTCGTGATAGTAATAAAGTATCGATCCCACAGGGACAATGATCAATTACCAAGTGATTATGAATCGATATCTAGACAATCAATTAAGTGGTTTGAAATTATGAAAAGTAAAGAAAATATAACTAAAAGTCAACCAAATCTAGCAAGAGAAAGTTTTTGGTAGAAAATAGGGGTTAGAGATATCAGAACATCGGGTTCATCATGTTGATGGATCTTAAATTCAAATGAGTTAGAATTAAAGTAAAGCAATTTTAAAAGCGCTCAAGGAAATATCAAAAGGTACAGATTACCCTCTCTCGACGGCGTAATCCGATATCAATCTAGATCAGCGTCCTACTTTCATGGCAACCAGATTTAGATTGATTCATTGGGTTTAGAGATACTATAAATTCCTTATACAAATCCTGTCCCATTTCTTGACGGCTCAGAGCATGTTCGAACTAGTAGATCTAGCGTCGCAATTCACCTTTCGGTCCTTCTTGCGGCGCCTAAGAAGAGTAATTGCATGGCCAATGCAACATTAACAGTAAAATAGCATAGAACGAATAAACACAAGATAAAATTTGTATTTCTACAAAATAACCAGTTCGAACAAAAGATACAAACAATGAGACTACACCCTTAGTTCTGATAAAGAGATTACGCTATCATAGCATCGTTTGAGTACAAATCTCTATAAGAAGAAGAAAATATAAGAAATAATTAAAGATAAAAAACCACAAACTATTCAAAAGGGGTTGCAATCTTCTTCCTCCAAGCCTTCAAAAATAGAAGCACAAGAGATCTTCTTCTCCCAAAATTTTCACCAAGAACTTCACACCAAGCCAAGACTCATCGCCAATGCAAGGGGCTTTTCACCCATTTTATAGAAACCGAATCCCATTTCTAAATTCTTGACCTGATAGCTCTCTTAATTATCTACATTTTGACACCAAGAACGTTCAAAATGGAGCTATAATGAGAGAGTTATGGTTCTTTTCAGTTTAGGCTACACAAGTGTGATTATGGGTGTAATGAAGATTACGGGCATAGCTGTGATGTCGAAATCGATTCTCTTTGGCTGATGAAACATTCATACACTTATGGGCCATTAACAGCTCATCATAATGACACCAAAAACGCCCAAATCGGAGTTGTAACGGAAAAGTTATGACTGATTTAATGCAGCCCTTCAATGCACTTAATGCTCTTAACACCATTACGAGTGTAATGAGATTATGAGCATGCCCGTAATTCCTGTAGTGAACTCCATTTCATCTAAATTTTTTCGGGTGAGTTTACCTTTGACTTGACTTGGATTCCGGCCATAGAATGGTATCAAAGGTCGCCGATGTGGAGATTATGGGCAAGGTGAAATTATGGCTATACCCGTTATGTCTTCTGTTGAAGTTTTTTATCTTCCGAAAGGCTTCTTTTGAAAAAATTAAGGGCACGCCTTCGGAATATGATTATGCTTAGTGATGAGTTCTATCCATTCCCCAGACCTAGATACAAATTCCATCTCATACTTACAGCAATGGGAGAACCTGTCCTGATATACATATCGCTATACTAGTGACTTCCTGCATCTCTCACCCTTACTCTTGATTGTAGCATATTTCTGCTCTTTCATTTCTCTTGGTGATTTGGTTTCTTCGTTATCTTGATGCTTGCTACTATTGGGCGCTTTGGACTGGTTGTATTTACTCATGTGGATATGACTGTTGAGCAGGTTGGCGGAGCATTTCTTCATTGAGCTACCTCGGATGGCCACCCGCTGGATTCTTGGGGAGCAAGAGGCTTATAGCTTGTGGTTTTGTATTGCAAATTTATAACATGTTGTTATGGGGCTGATGTTGTATGCTGTTTGTGGTTTTGTATGCTGTTTGTTTTGTAATACTGTGGGTGTGTGATTGTCTATGGTTTTAGTGTCTGTACTAGGATCCATGCGACTCTGTATACAGGGGAAACTCTGCCAAAATTTTTAGGATCCTGGGGATAAACGGTGGGTGATAGTGATTTGTATATATCATGTAAATTACATCTTTTGGCTTATATAAAATCTCTTTCTTGCCTTTGGCAAAAAAAAAATATGATTATGCTTGCATGAAAATTGGCTACTTGAGAATTGAAACTGGAAATTAGCTCCGTTTGAAGCTAAACTTCTCGTCAAGGTTATTGATTTACTCAGGTACACAAATATACTTCCAAATAGTTCCAGAAACGACTATAAAAATATGAGTCATCAAAATCTCCCAGACTTAGATCAATGCTTGTCCTCAAGCATATAAAGATAAGAGTGGTAATCATAAGAAGATGAAATCAGGTCAAGCTTGTAAAATTTTGTATCCAAGGGAAATATCATTATGAATAAATCTCATCAAGTCAGGGGATTCAAAATAATCATCTATTGTTAGGAATAAAGGTGTGAAGATCCAGGACCAAAGTCAGATAAGACTTACCTCCGTGAGATGTAGTAATCTCCTATTTGGAACATGCACCCTGTTTAAACCTGATTCAACCAAAGATACAGTTTGGAAAAACACTAATGCACTCTTATTTGTGTTGTTTTCATCCTCTCAATTTTATTTTGACTTCAACTCATTTCTTAGGTACCACTACCAATTTTTCGCAGTGCCAAGTAGAAGAGTGTGTGTTATTTTCTTTCTTTTCTTCATTTTTTTTTGTTGTTTTTTTTGGCAGTAACATTTCAAGATTTTGAGAGGAGATCATAAAGTAAATGCATTGATTATTTCCAACATCTAGCAAGGAGAATCAAGTTGATAGAGTTATATACTTCTACAGAAAGATCTTAGCATGCTTTGAAAGGAAAAATCTCGGTCAAAAATTGGATCTATCACTCTATTACCTTTTTCCATCAAATAAGATAATCAAATGAAATTCCTGACCTAGAACTAAGATTCAAAACATAATGATGTTCATGCAATCAATATAAATATGAACATAGGAAAGCAAAAGACAGCATGCGGCCTTGGTATAGTGTCCGATGGAGAGGGCAGATTAGTAGAAGATGCAAACCGGTAGAAGGGAGTCGTAGGGATGTGCATGGTAGATTTTTGGGCTCCAATCTTATGTTTGGGGTCATTACAGATGTTGACTAGCAAGTAGATGTTGGAATCGTGAGTATCTAGCAGTGGGAGGAAAATCAGCATCGACAGGAGTCTTTAAGTTCGTCAGCAAGAACGGAGAAGCATAGTGGTTCAGCGGCAGAGGCTGTGATATAGTAGTGTTGAGAGAAGTCCTCGCTAGATGTAGCTGTGAAAGAGTTTGTAGCTGGGATTGAAGGAGAAATCGCCGCCGACATCAGAATGTTCGGACGCGTTAGTCACAAATGTGTGTCGAAGATTCAACTACGTCCCAGCGAGTAAACTTCAAGTGTGGAAGAGGAGTTGCAGCGGCACTAGAGATTCTGGCGGAGCAAAGGAATGGTCGCCGCTAGCACTAGAGTCGATAGATAGAAGGAAGAAACACCGGAGTAGAGGTGATCGTCCATTTCACTGCCGTTGAAGTCACCTGAGGAGGAGATCGACTTAAGAAGGGGGCAGAATAGCGAGAAGCAATAAAGAGGGTTGCAACAAAGGTTTGTGGAGAGGCGGTGATGAAGAAATGTTGTTGGCAGTTTTGGATTGAAGATGCATGGCGCCGAGATTTCTCTTGCAGGAGACTCAGCACATCTTAGTGAGAACTCCTGGTGATTTTTGTTAAGGAAGATGAAGAGCAGCATTGAGTCCTGCCTGGATTAATGGAAGTTAGCGGTTGGAGAAATTGGATTGAAGGCTAACGACGGATTTTTGTCGTGGCTGTCGGAAGTGGCGGCTCGGTCAGATTTGGAATCGCCGTTTTCCATTGAAGCTACGACGCTGCTTTGAAATCGGATGTTGCGGTGAACTTTGAAGGTGGTGACTGCTATTGATTTTGATTGATGAGGTTGGCGGTGATTCCTATTGCAGGTTGAAGAGGGCGACGGCCGTTTCTGTAGGGATTGAAGGAGAGAGCGGCGGCTGCTATTGATTTCGATTAGGAAAGCGGTGCACGATTGGAGTGGGATTGAAGAGAGAACCGCGCCGAACGGATGATTGGAGAGGAGAGGCGGTAGTTTTTTGTGTGGATTGATGATGGGTGGTGACTGCATTCAGTTCAGATATGGAAGAAGTCGGTGATGGACATTGCAGATTGACACCGATTAAAGAACGACGCCAATTCCAGCTTGAAGTTGGCTGCAGTTGATGATTAAGAAGAGCGGCGGCGAATGTTGTGGTTGGAGAAGAAAGGGGCGCCCGGGAACCCCTCTTCACTCATGGAACTTGATTACCACGTCTTGAAGAAAATTACGGTTGCCCAAGACTTTTTTTTCTTTAAACACAAGATTACGACCAGATCCAAAATCGTAACCTCGTCCTGAAATAAAAATAAAACATGTCAGAAAAATAATTAAAACAAGTATAAAGATAAACATAAAACACTTGGGTTGTCTCCCAAGAAGCACTTGTTTAGGGTCTTTAGCTCGACCGTAGTGTCATTCAGAGTTTGCATTGTAGGTGTCAGCACCAACTAATTCAGCCGAGTCCATCAGTTTTGCATATGTTTAGGCTTCTTCATTCTTTTCAGCATCTGGACTCTCTAAGAGATGGACGTCGAGTGGGTCCATTTTCATCCCATCAGTCATGGGATTTTCATCGTTAATCGTATCATCAAAAATTTCGTGGTTCCAACATGAATCTGTAATAGAAGGGTGTTTTAGATTTCGTGATAAATCAAATTCAATAGCCTCCTCACCGATGTTTAAGGCTAGTTTCCCGTTCTTAACGTCGATAACCGCTCCGGCAGTTGCAAGGAATGACCTTCCCAAAATTATTGGTAACTTCGTGTCCTCCTCCATCTCAAGCATAACAAAGTCGACTGGAATGAAGAAATTTCCAACCTTGATGGTGACATCTTCCAGGATTCCTGCTGGCTTGCGCACTGAGCGGTCAACAAGTTGTAGAGAAATCGTTGTTGGTTTCACATCGCCCATGCCTAGTTTCCTACATATAGAAAATGGCATCAAACTAACACTAGCGCCCAAATCACATAACGCGTGTTCTAAAGTCACATCCCCCTATTTTAGATGGTATTGAAAAGCTGCCTAGACCTTTCAATTTCTCTGGAAGCTTGTTTTGAATAATGGCGCTACACTCGTCAGTAAGCGCCACTATGCTTGGTTCCTCTAGCTTCCGACGATTTGAAAGAATATCCTTTAAAAACTTTACATATGTGGGCATCTGCGTTAAAGCTTCAATAAAGGGGACGTTAATATACAACTTTTTTAAAATATTTAAAATTTTTTTAAGTTGTTTATCCAGCTTCGCCCTAGCCAGTTTTGAGGGAATTGAATTGGTGGCTTGTAAGACGGTGGTGGAATATGCATTATAACACACGTTTTTAGGTGTTCTTGTTTTTCAACATACTGGCTGAACTTTTCCTTTATAATCAGATCTTGGACTTTTTTATGGACTTCACTAAGTTTTGGAGGGAACTATTCAAATAGAGAAATTTTACGCATCTGTTCCTATTGGTGGAATTCTCGTATAATTTCGATTTCTTCCTGCCTTGCCTTTTTCTCTTTCTGCCAAAATCTTTTTTTTTTCCTCAAGCTCCTTAATATACTGATGAGTCTTTGGAACAAATTGTGTATCTTCATATTGGAGGCTAAGAAATTTGAGGTGGTAATTTATAAAGTCATTAGTATATTGGAATAAAGATTCTAGGTGTTTCATAATAGAGAGAAAGTTTTGGAAATTGGTTCTTGAAGACCATAAATGGTCTAATATGGTTTGCTGAAAGCCGTGTAAGGGTTGGGAAGTTCTATATTTGATGAAAGCAGGGGGTAAGGCTTGGATAATGTCAAGTAACTTTGGTAAGTGGTTTTGGTTTGTGGTGTAAGAATTAGGAAAGATAATAGGACTGTTAAGTGATTTTCTGGGTGTAGGTAGGAGTGGAGGTAAGACTGGAGGAGTGGGTTGTTCGGATGGTTTAGGATTGGTTGTAGAATCCATCTGCAATGGAAAAGTGTATTAGTACAAAAATCAGATCCTATATACTATACAAGTTACCTACATACTAGTTAAGCAAGCAAAAGTAAACCAACATACTAGTTAAGCAAGTAAAAAGTAAACGTGCATACTATTTAAGCAATTAAAAAGTAAACCTACATACTATTTAAGCAATTAAAAAGTAAACCTACATACTAGTTAAGCAATTAAAAAGTAATCCTACATACTATTTAAGTAATTAAAAAGTAATCCTACATACTAGTTAAGCAATTACCAAGGAATCCTATATACTATTTAAGCAAGTAGAAAGTAAACCTACATACTATTTAAGCAATTGAGCTTACATACTAATTTGTTTGGGTTTCTTCCATATAAATATGTCTAGATAATTTGTCTGCAAGGGCATTATCTATCTCTTTTATATGTTCAAATATAACATGATATCCAGCATTAATAATTCTATCTTTAAAATTAAGCCATCGCCTTTGGCTGATTCTTTTGCTATTCTTATTTGCAAAAAATTTACTATTGCTTCACAATCTGTTCATACTAATATTTCTATTTCTTTTTTACTAAGTAAAAAGTGACGGAAACTATCTAAAGCATATATGATAGCTAGAATTTCAAAATCAATACTTGAAGTAATACTTTTTTTCTCTAAATTGACCACTATTATAATGACAAATTTCTTCTTCTATTTTTAAGGAGTATTTATGCGGTTTTCATTTTAAGATTGCTCCCCATCTCTGTTCACATCCATCAGATTCTATTATTAGATAATCTGTATCTAATGGTAATATTAGCTTTGCTATAGTCTTAATAGCGGCTTTCACCTTTTCTATCTGGCGTTTATCTTTTGGATTGATGTGTTTTAGTCATGTTTTTCCTATTTTAGAATATAGAGGCCCTATTATTTTTCCTAAATTATGGATAAAGGGTCTGGCATAATTAACTAATCCTAAAAATTTTTGTAATGATTTTATATCAATTATTTCCCATTCCAAAACTTTTGTACTAATGTGGGGTTGTAGTTTAATGTGTCCTTGTCCTATCTCAACTCCTAAAAAAATAATATTTTTTCTAAAAAATTGAGCCTTTTTACTGCTGATTATAATTCTATTTTTTAAAAATTCACTAAGGACTAATTTTAAATATCCTACATGTTGTTCTTTTGTTTTAGAGAAGACTAAAATGTCGTCTATGTAAACGCATACAAATTCTTTATATTTCATAAAGCAGTTGTCCATTTTTCTCTGAAATATACTCGATGCGTTTTTTAATCCAAATGGCATTACTAACCATTCAAAATGTCCTAAAGGGCATGTAAACGCTGTCCATTCAATACTTTCTGGGTGCATTCTTATCTGCCATAATCATGATTTACAATCAAATTTACTAAATATCTTAGCATCCTGAATTTTATTAACAAGTTCAGTTTTATCTGGTATATCATAGCCATCATCAATAGTATTATCATTAAGCCTTCTATAATCAATTACCATTCTAGACTTTCCTCTTATTATTTCACTATGTTTATTAACTATAAAAGCGGGGCTTCTATGTCTACTAGTACCTCTACGAATTATTCCAAGTTTTGTTAGTCCTGAAATATGCATTTCAAATTCTTTAATATGATCATTTGGAGTCTCCATCTTTTTACTTAAAATTCTTAATTCTGGGTCTTTAAGTTCTAATTTACAAAATAATTTATTCTTTTCTCAGTGTTTGGTAGGATTGTCTCCTATAATATTTTCTTTTTCTAATTTACTTATATAATCATCTATTTAATCATGGCCTGTATTAATATAATTATGTAGGGTTTCAATATTAATATTTTGAAATAATGAGACTTCTCCAATATCAAAGAGATCGGACATGTCTTCTAATATTTCTTCTGGTGTTTTATCTAATTTTATTAACTCAGGTTTACTATGGTTATTACTTTGAATTTTACATTCCTTACAACAAGGGGTTTTTTGGATCATATGTTGGTAAGGGATTAATGGGTGAGGTATAAAAATCATATGATCTTGTAATATAATACATCCTCTAAAGTTCTGGGTAATGAAATTTAATCCTATAATAAATTGAAATCTCTAAGACAAATTCTTGATTTTGGTACTATGTAATTACTCATAGTAGATCCTAGACTAAATGCTATTTTATATTTAGTTAATTTCATTGTGTATTTAAATAAGCTGCCATCCATTTGTTCCGCATAGAACTATTCTTCTTCTGGGATAAAGGTTTGGTATTGTTCTGGGATAAGCTTGCTATCTATAATAGTATTACTACTTCCCGTATCTAGTAGTGCGGATATAGTAATTTTCCAGTCTTTAATTATGAGTTGACATACTATTTTCAAACTAGTTTTTATATTAGGGGTGTGTAAATAATTATGTTCTGATTCAAAATATTCTTTATCTCATACTGCCAAGTCCATTTGATCCTCTCTTGGTTTTGTGAAGAGTCCTTTTCTCAACTATTTTTGATAATATTATTTTTTTTCTATGATTAATTGTGCTATACTATCTTCGATGTTTATTTTGTATGCATGTTTAGAATGGTTGTATAATATAACTTTTATTGCTCCTCTACAGTCTCTGTCTATAACTCCTGCTCCTACTTCTATTCCATGAATCTTAGATAATCCTGATCGTGATGCTATTCTTCCATAAGTCTTTTTGGGGAGTTCTATGGCAATGCCTGTATCTATAATTGCTCTATCTCTTGGAGGTATGAGTACTTGATCTATATTATATAAGTCATAGCCTACTGCCCCATCAGAGCTTCTATAGGGTATTATGGCTTTTTCTGATTTTTTCTGTATAAATAACTTCTTATTCATTTATTATAGATTTACCTTTATATATCAAAAGATTTTCTTTAAGTTTTTTTAATTCTAATTTTAACTTTTCTATCTCATTTTTTAAGGAGAGGATTCGTAATTCTATTGTATTATTCCTATTTATGGCTACCGGTGGTGGTATCCTAGGAATACTATTTTCTTGGCTTAGTAAACTTCCTGAGTTTTATAAACAAAACTTACAATTTTCACATAAACATTTACTGCATTGGTATCTTAGGTATAATTCTGGATATCTTCTGCAAAATACACAAGGCTTATCATTACTGCCACTATTGTTTATCCAATCATGCTTACATTCTAATAAACTATTTGATGTTACCCAATTGTACGCCATTTTTGTATTTTACACATATTCTATATATCGAGATTGCCTAATAAATCTTCTATTCTATCCAAATCACTCATAGTTATACCACTTTTGGGGCCTTGGTTACTTCGTTTTTCACAAACTATCAAATTAGTGCATGCTTCACTTCTTATTGGATTATTTCTATATTCTAATATTTGATCACTAAGTTCATAATCTTTTTCTGTATCACTTCCCTATTGTTGTTCTTCGTATTCTGATATACTAACTATAGAGTAAATACTTTCAGTATCACTAATCATTTCATCTATATGAAGTAAGTCTTCATTAACACAGTCTATAAGTATTGCTTCTTTATTATGATAATTTTTCTGTTTAGTGCAGTTCCGTGCTAGGTGGTCTTGGCTACCACATGTAAAACAACTCAATTTATTCTTGTATTCTCTTTGTTTATTAAATTTTCTAACGTATTTAGCTTGATTTAAGTAAGGCTTTCTTGCATTACTTTTCTTAATATAATACCTTTTGTTTTTATATGGTGGTTTATATGGTATCTTTCTTTTCTAAGTAGGTCTTCCTCTTCTTACTTCTGTATCATATCTCTAAGGAGTATATATATTATGGCAAAAACTATTCTTGCCTTTAAGTTGTCTAGTTATTTGGAGTTCTGTACATTTTTCTACTAACTGGTCTAGTATAAACTTAATTCTAATAGACATGTTGACTAACTGTGGTATGTGTCTAGTACCTATTTGTTCCATAAATTTTTTATGTATTATTGGTCCTAAAGGAGGAGGTAATTTTAGAAATAACCTATCTCCTATAGTTTGGTCATAAAAACATCCTGCAATAGTACTATAATACATATAGTCTTGTAAAAATGGCTTAATAAACACCCATTTTCTTATTTGTAATAGTTCAAGTTTCCTAATGACTTCTTGTTGTTGCCTATTAAATCCAATATTAGGTTGATATCCTAAAAGTAATAGTTGTATTTTGTTTGTAAAGTTATAGGGATTTGAGCCTAATTCTATATCTCTAATAAAATCTTGAGGAAATTCCTTTTTATATGCTTCCCAAGCAGCTCTAGCTGTTTCTCCTAAGAATTTTTCTAAACAAGAATACATTTCTGTAGGAGTCTTATTATGGTAATTCATCATATTTCCTAGCTACTAGAGAACTCCACATTTCTAGTACAGTAGGCCAAGTTTGCGGATCATGTCAACTGTTTCTAAAGGTAATCTTTTTCCTCTTGGTCTAAATTCATTATTTCTTTCACAATAATCATTATATATGTCTCTACTAGGCTGTCTGGCTATAGGATATGTTGCTATTGAGTACAATGGAGTAGATTGTTGAGCTGAATGGGTTGGTTGGGTTTGGTAAGTTGGTTGTGTATGGGTTAGCTACTGCTAGGGTATATATTGGGGTGTGCTACTGCTACCTTCACCGGTTTCAACTAGTTCTATAGGTGTCTCCATATTTTCTGTTCTTAATACCAATGTATTATTAACATATTCTAAATATTGATCTTCCGTAATCATTCCTGCATTTATTAGTTGTTGTTCCGTTCTAAGAATACTATCTTCTAAGTTTACTTCTATTTGTTCTATAGTTATTTTATTCATCTGGGATATTCGTATCATCTATTATTGCTTTATTTTTGTAATTACTAAATCTAATATTATATCTTCCATGAGTGTTTTGATATAACGTACCAGTTTCAGGAATATTATTCAAGCTTCCTGATCCTAGATTATGTGTTAAATCCCATTCTGCTCCTTCTAGGTGTTCACTACTAATATGCATTGGTTTTATCATAGTAATACCTTTTGAGGATATACCTTTAATTATCTGTTCTACATTAAGCTTATAATTTGTCATACTGCTATTAGTTATCTTTCTTATCATAACAATATTAATTAGTAGATTACTATGACCTTCTAGGTCTTTATATCCTTTTGTCTGGATTCCTATTTTTATTTTTGACAAATCTTTTAAGGACATAAGTATGTCTGGACTGCAATAGAACAATCCTATATTTCTATTCATATCAGCTTCTATACTAGCTATAACAGCCTTTCTAGCATCGGTTTTCCATCTAGTATCTAACAAGACTACTAAAGTTTTGGCTCCTAATTCTTTCCTAGTTAACCTTTTAATTCCAACAAGTATTAATCCTATATGAATAAGTCTTTTACCTTGTTGTTGTAATTCTTTTATTGACTGAGTGTGAAGTAAATTAAGATTAAGTGATGTATTAGTTACTAAGGCTTCTTGTTCTCTGCTTATCTTAATTAATACTATTGATAATGTTAAAGGTCATGTTTTATATAATAATTTTGGATTTAATAAATTTAACTGATGGTTGCTATAAGTATCTAATTCCTTTTCTAGATCTATTACTTCTTCTAAAGATTTTATAATTTGATTCTCATCTGTATTTTTATTTAGTATGCATGATAAAAAATTATTATTCTTAATTTCTAGAGTAGTATTATCTCTTTTAACAATTTCTTGACTCATTTTCTTGGTTCGTATTTTCCAAATGCTACTTTCTTAGAAGTTGGTTTCTTCTATTTCTTCCTAGATTCTGGATCAAATTGTAAAGTAGAAAGTTGTTCATTTAATTTTTCTTATAATTGAGTACCATTAGTTTATGTACCTATTATTGTTTCTAGATTCTTTGCTTTAATTATTCTTAATATATCTTCATTCTGGCTTTTAAGATAGTCTTGGTTACCATGAATCTTAGTAGTACTATCTTTTACATGATTCAAAATCTGTATTATTATAGTCTGATTTTCTCTAATTTGAGTTTTTTTTTTGCCGAAGGCAAGAATGAGATTTTATATAAACCATAAAAAGTATATTACAAGATATATACAATCACTATCCCCCATCCTTCATCCCAGGATCCGAAAAATTTTGGCAGAATTTCCCCTGTACATAGAGTCGCATGGATCCTGCTACAGACACTAAAAACATATACAATCACATACCCACATAATACCAAAACAAAACCACATACAACATCAGTTTCCAAACAACATATTACAACTTGCAAAATAAAAACTGCAAGCAATACGCCTCTTACTCCCCATGAATCCGGTGGATGGCCATTTGAGAGAGCTCAATGAAACAGTGCACCTCCAACCTACCCAACAGTCATATCCTCATGAGTAAATGCAACTAGTCCAATGCGCCAACAAACAGTAAGATAAAGAAGACCCGGATCCCCAAGCAAAAGAAAGAGCAAGAAACAGAAGAAAACAATGCAAATCCAGCTCAAAGGTGTATGCAATATGCATGTCAACCCAAGTTCTCCCATATCTGCATATAGGTAATAATATTCTGCTCAAGCACGGGGGAGTGGAGAAGATGGCTCATCACTTTTGTCTTTACATCGGAAACCAAGATATTATAGAATCCCATAAGACTTGCATCATGAGAGCAAAAGATCATAGCATTCCTATACCTCCATATATAAATAGCCTCTGTGAAAAAGAGCTTTCGAATGTAGTTTTTTGTGGCATCCCTAGTCTTCCACTAAAGTAGAAGCTGTCTTTCCATATCCTCCCAAGTGTTCTCAGCATTAATAATTCCACAACCCCTCTTAATCCGCCCCCAAAATTCAGCTAAGGCCGAACATTGAAAAAATAAGTGGTTATGGGTTTCCGGTGTAGATTTGCATAGCACACAAACCGGATCCTGAATAATCTCCCAACTATAAAGCCTATCCCGGGTACTCAGCCTTCTCAAACAAAGAAGCCACATAGTAAAGGAGTAACGCGGAATACACCCTTTAAACCATACTACATCCCTCCAAGGCACCTCATTGTCCTGAAATTGCTCCTCATAGGCCGATTTTATAGAGAACTTCCCATGCGTAGTCAGTTTCCAGTAAATGCGGTCTTCATTTTGGCTTGTGTTTATGGGGACCTGTGAGATGGCCCTATGAATGTCAATCAACCCAAAAGATCTCGTGTGCGGCAACTTTCATTCATTATTCACAATCAACGAATTGAGGCACATGTCATTCCCCGAAGGGTTCTCGAATCTAATATCATCTACCAAGTCAAGGAGAATACGAGAAGTGAACCATGGGTCCTGCCATAGTCGAATAGATGTGTCATTTGCAATTGTGTACCCGACCATCCGCATGCAAATATCCCGAGCAGATAGAATGCTCCTGATGGGCAAGGTGCTCTTTTAGACAACTTTACAGACTAAATGGTATCAGAGCGCAAATACCTTTCATGGATCCACTTCACCCAGAGTGAGCTTTTATCTGTTGCGATGCTCCAAATGTACCGCATAAGGAAGGCTTTATTCAGCCTCCCAAGGTCCCTCAACCCAATACCGCCAAGATTTGTGGGTTTTGTAGTATTGATTTGTATAGAGATTTTAAGTTCCTTTTTTTTTTTTGCCAAAGGCAAGGTTGTGTTTTGTATTGATTCAAGAAAATAGTTACAATTTATGTACATTTCCACCGCTCACTAGCTGGATCTTAGGAGAAAATTTGGCAGAGTCTCCCCTGCAATTTGTAGCGCATGGGAAACTGCCAACAGTGTATCGACCCACAAAAAACTCAAAAGGAAAGACCAAACGACTCGTACAAGTTGAGAGAATACAGCCACCGCACTAAAACTAGAAATTTTTAAGTTTCCGTTTCAACTCCATTGTCACCTATAGCTCCATATGCATGAATTGGTTGAGATTGCCAGCCCTCTTGAAATGGAGAAGTCCCTCCAGAAGTGGGCGTCTTGGACCATCGTTAGGCTCGAGGATTAGACCAACTAAACCTCCCCCAATGTGGAGCTCCCAATCAGCCTGGGTTCGTGATTGGCACCGCCAATAGTTAGAGAAAGGCTGTGAGAAAGCCGACCAGCACACGGTACAAGATACCTGCAAGGAAATGATTGTTAGCATAAGTAGGATAATTGGTGTGCAGTCAAGAATCCGTGGCTAAGAATCCGTGGCCAGCATAGCCTGCGTGTAGCATTTGGAGGCCACATACAATTTGATGATCGGAGTGTGAAAACCAGACTCAGGGACACCACTACAAGAATAGAGCAGTTGCTACTAGAGAGTAAAGCAAGGAAAATCAGGATCCCAGGCGAGCTCATAAAGCGCAATTTTGAATATTTCGGTCCTAGAAGCCGTTAGAGATAAGAGTAGTGGCCAGCACAGTAGGCAAGAATAGGCCTCAAAATCGGTGAATAATTTTGGTTGAGAAAAAAAGGAATGGGAGCTCAACAATTTGCTATAAAGTCCTCCCAAGTATTAAAGAAGGACCGGACAGAGGGGTACAGATGTGCTTGAGGAACGTAGCTCTTAAGCTTGGCTTTGACGTTTGGCTTTGACGTCAAGAATCAGGGAGGCAAGACAATCCCAGAGTCCTTTCTTGTGCATTTGGGTATCCATCAATTTGCTATTGCGGTATCTCCAGATGTAGTATAAGGCTCCGGTGAACATAAGCTTTTTGATGTAGGTCTGGACCGGATTAACTGGATGTCCTTGGTGGCGTGAAAGATGCGTTAAGGCCTCTTCGCAGGTGTTTGTATTTAATGGTACATCACATCTCCTCGATATCAAGCTTCGAAATTCCGTGAGAGCAGGGCAATTCAGGAACAAGTGGTCCATGGTCTCCAGGTCAGAATTACAAAGCATACAAGTTGGGTGTGTCACCACCCCCCAGTCGTGAAGGCGTGCCCTGGTGCAAAGGCGGCCAAGGCAGAATAACGAAAGAAAAAAGGAGTGGCGCGGTATATGCCTTTTAAACCAAACAAGAGTCTTCCAGCGTACCTCCGTGCCGTGGACCTGGCCCTCATAGAGCAATTTGAAGATAACTATATAATAAACTTTTTAGATCCAGAAAAAATATATAATTATATTAATACAGGTAATAGTGAAATAGATGATTATATAAGTAGACTAGAGAAAGAGGAAATTATTGGTAACAATCCTATTAAACATTGGGAGAAAAATAAGTTATTATGTAAATTAGAAATTAAAGACTTAGAATTTAGAATAATAAGTAAAAAAATTGAAACACCTAATGATCATATTCCTGAATTTGAAATGCACATAAAAGAATTAACAGATTTAGGAGTAATTAGACGAAGTACTAGTAGACATAGAAGTCCAGCTTTTATAGTTAATAAACATAGTGAAATAATAAGAGGAAAATCAAGAATGGTAATAGATTATAGAAGACTTAATGATAATTCAATAAATGATGGATATGATATACCAGATAAAATAGAATTAATTAATAAGATCCAAGATTCAAAAATATTTACTAAATTTGATTGTAAATCAGGATTTTGGCAAATAAAAATGCATCCAGATAACATAGAATGGACAGCATTTATATGCCCATTAGGACATTTCGAATGGCTTGTAATGCCATTTGGATTAAAAAACGCTCCGAGTATTTTTCAAAGAAAAATGGATACATGTTTTAATAAATATAGGACTTTTGTATGTGTATATATAGATGACATATTAGTTTTCTCTAAATCAAAACAAGAACACATTGGACATTTAAAATTAGTACTTAGTAAATTCCTTAAAAATGGAATAATCATTAGTAGTAATAAGGCACAATTTTTTAGAAATAATATACAATTTTTAGGAGTAGAAATTGGGAGCGGCCATATAACATTACAACCACATATTAGTACTAAAGTATTAGAATGGGAAGTAACTGATATTAAAACTCTCCAGAAATTCTTAGGTTTGGTAAATTATGAAAGACCTTTTATAAAAAACCTAGGAGCTATGATAGGACCATTATATGCTAAAATTGGAAAAACAGGTCTGAAACATATAAACCCAGAAGACAAACAACAAATAGAGAAAGTCAAAATAGCAATTACAAAGATACCAAAATTGAAGCTTCCTTTAGATACTGATTATTTAATTGTTGAAACTAATGGCTGTGAATTAGGATGGGGAGCAGTACTTAAGCGAAAACCAAATAAATATTCTCCTAAAATAGAAGAAGAAATTTGTAGGTATAGTAGTGGACAATTTAGAGAAAAAAATATTACATCAAGTATTGATATGAAAATATTATCCATTATATATGCGCTGGATAGTTTTAGATTATTCTTGATTAGTAGAAAATAAATTTTAGTAAGAACAGATTGTGAAGCTATAGTCAAATTTTTTGCAAATAAAAATAGCAAAAGAATTAGCCAAAGACGATGGTTAAATTTTAAAGACGAAATTATAAATGCAGGATATAATGTTATAATTGAGCATATTAAAGGAATCAATAATACCATTGCAGATGAATTGTCAAGAAATATTTATGCAAAAGAAAATAAGACACAGATTTTAGAAATGTAGAAAATCTATCCTAGAGATGTAGATAATCAATTAGAAATGTAGAAAATCTATTAGAAATACTATAAAATACAATTATTGATTGAAACTAATTCTTTACTCGCAGGAAAATGACGTCCTCAAATATTCCGGAAAGCGCAAACGAAATAAAGCAACCTACTCTACCACTAAATATTACCTCCCTACCACCTACACCTTTTCGTTATAGATCCACTACCCAAATCCATAACTTCCAACAAAATGTCCTAGATCATTTATGGTCATCAAAAAATAATTTCCAGAGCTTTTTAACATCCATGAAAATTCTTGAATCCCTTTTTGTCTATACCAATGAGTTTATCCAACATCAATCCCAATTTCCACTACTCAGTTGTGAAAACCCCTCTTTTCTTCCCAAAAATGCCAATTATATCAAAGAAATCGAAGCAAAAAATAAAAAGTTAGTTGAGAATGAAAAAGCATGAAGAAATAGAGGTGATACGAAAGTATTATCAAGAAGAAAGGTTAAGAAAAGAATCAATGTATGAAGAATTCCCACCAAGAATCTCTGAAGTTCAGAAATTTGTGTTAGCAAAAATACAGCATCAAAAGTGGCAAGAATATCTTGAAAAAGAAGAACATCTAAAAGCATGTGCGACTCTAAATCTGAAGTTACCTCCAGGATTGGCATATATTTATGAAAAATACAAAGGAATACATCATAATAATAGTCATTGCCCCTGTCAACAAGGATATAAGATGGTAATATTAAGTGTGGATCTTGACATTTGGGAAGACCAGCCAGTAAACCGGAAAAAGATAAGTATTAAAAAGTATATGGAAGAAGGTTTAATTGGCAGAATTTTATTACAAGAAGGGTATCAAATAGAAATCAAGATCAACATCCACATCATTATAAGATTAAGATCAATATAAATATTAATATCAATATTGAAATTCAATATTACCACCGAGATCAAAATCGAGTTTAAGATGAAGATTAAAAAGAAGATAAAGATGAAGATTTTAAGAATAAAACTGATATCTACATTAAAACTAAGATTAAAATGAAGATTAAGATAATTATCAAGAATAAGATCAATGTTAAAATTAAGAATGTGAATAAGATCAATAACAAATAAAGATCAAAATTCTCATCATGATTAGATTAATATCTATATTAATAACAATATCAATATTGAAGACCAAGAATACAAACAATATCAAAATCGAGTTTAAGATTAATATTAAAAAGAAGATAAAGATGAAAATCATAAAATGAAGATTGAAATCTTGATTAAAATCAAGATCAACATCATGGTCATGAACAAAATCAATATTAAAATTAAGATTGAAAAATGATAAAGATTAAATAGTGATCAAAATCAAGATCAACATTCTCATTATTATAAGATCAAGATAAATATAAATATTAATATCAATATTAAAATCAATATTACCACCGAAATCAAAATCGAGTTTAAGATGAAGATTAAAGGTAAGATAAAAATGAAGATTTTAAGACTAAAACTGAAATCTATATTAAAACTGAGATTAAAATGAAGTTAAGATAATTATCAACACCAAGATCATTGTTGCAATTAAGAATGTGAATAAGATCAATAACAAATAAGAATCATAATCAAGATCAAAATATAGTTTAACTGGTAAAGACCTTAGTTGTTGATAACAAGGTCTTGGGGTCAAATCCCACTCTCATTACTTACCTATGTAAAAAAAAAAGACTTTTAATATTAATATTAAAAAGAAGATAAAGATGAATATAATAAGATGAAGTTTAAAATCTTGATTAAAATCAAGATCAACGTCATGTTCATGAACAAAATCAATATTAAAATTAAAATTGAAAAATGACAGAGATTAAATATAAAACTGAGATTAAAATGAAAAACAACAAAAATATCAATCTTAAAATTAAGAATAAGAATAAGATCAATAACAAATAAAGATCATAATGAAGATAAAGAAGAATATCATAAGATGAAAATTAAAATCTTTTTTTTTTGGCCAAGGGCAAGAAGATAATTGTATTAATCCAAAATAGATATAGTTATAGGTTTATGTACATCCATTCCAACTCTGTCCTTACATCGGATCCAAAAAAATCCAGCAAAGTCTCCCTTGTAAACCTAGCGCATGAACGTTGCAATACAGACTAATAACCCTCATATCAACCAAAAAACAAAAACAAACACCAAGGAAGCGCGTGTGAACCGTTACACATACAACTCATAAACGCACCAATACAACACACATACACTGCATTCCAGAACAAAGCATTTATGCAGGATGGCGCATTGTCCATTTCTCCACTTTGAGGGAGTAGCTGCAGCCATATGCACCATGAGGTTTCACTGCTACCTGGCAGGACTTTCTTGCTGCCTTGCTGCCTGCAGAGCTGGAGCGCCAAAACAGAATTTGCACCTGATGGCCACCTGCCTGCATAACATCCAAGGCCATAAAGGGGTGTAAGATCAGCAACGAGCAACAAGCAGTCCAAGTAGTCAACAAAGCGCCCCAGAAAGAAGCAAATATAAGAAAAGTGCGCCAAGATGAAGATATAGATAGCTCCAGCTAGTAAATCTTGAAAACTAAAATCAGGATAGACCCCTTTTGGCCGTCCGCGGGGAGCCCTTTCTTGGTCTCCTCTAACATAACATGAAGACCATGGATGAGATATAGATAAGGTCGCCAGCAACACCAAGGGAATGCAGCTCCTGCAACACGCATTAACTCGAGAACAAGGCATCAGTTTGTGTGGAGTGTATGCTTGTCAGGAAGGGGGAGAGAGAGCTGAGCGTGCAGCTGAAGGCCCCAGGAGATCTGTCCATATGTTGAAAAAGATCATGTAGTTTGGATCATTATTCGCCCTCGGGATGTAGCTAGTGATTTTGTGCTTTACTTCCTTGATTAAACAACAAAAGAGGTCCTTAGTTCCTCGATTGCCAAGACCAAAAATTTGTTTGTTCCGGTATTGCCAAATATGGTAGATAGCCCCGGCAAGCATGTGTTTATTAATGTAAACTTGGGGCGTATTACGCTGCTTCCAAATATGAGATAAATGAATCTATATCCCCTCCCAAGAAGTACCAGCCAACTTTATACCGCAGCTCTTTATAATGGACCTCCAAAATCCAGCTAAGACCTCGCAGTGGAGAAATAGGTGGTCGGTGGTCGTGGCGTGTGTATTACACAGCACCCAAATTGGATTTGGCATGATACCCCAATCATAGAGTCGTGACCTGGTGCTCGAACGCCCTTGATAGAACAGCCACATAAGGAAGGAGTGGCGTGGAATCCTTCCTTTGAACCATACCAAGTCTTTCCAGATAACTTCGGTGCCCTGCATTTGGCTTTCATAAGCCGATTTTAAGATAAATTTCCCATTTGGAGTGGCCTTCCAGTAAACCTGGTCGAAGTTGAGGTTGGAATGGATTTTCACCTGGGGTATAGCTGCATAAATGTCAATAAGTCTCATGGATCTTGGCCTCGGAATAGACCATCTATTATTTGTGATTAAAGAACTCAAGTGCAAGTCTTTCCCCGAGGGGTTCTCGAATCTAAGATCCTCCACCATCGAGATGAGGAGTAGAGATTCATACCATGGGTCGAGCCAAAGTCGAATTGAGCACCCATTCGCAATTTTATAACCCACTAGCTGCCTACATGCATCTCGGACCGAGAGTAGGTTGCGAACAGGCCAAGGCGCATGCCTAGGCAGCCGAACCGTCCATACTGTTGGGGTATGCCCTTAAGGCTAATGTTTGAGGCCTTGGGATTCTTTCAGTATCATGTATAAACTCATATGTTTATAAAGGCAATGGTTGTTATTCAGTTTGTTACATTGTCTGCTGCAATAAGTGTGCTTCTGAATAATGTCTCAATGATGTTCAGCTAGGCTGACATGCTATATGTCCTTAGTCGAGATATCTTGGTGAACATGAGACAGCCTTGATATGATTGAGACTAATATGTGTTCTAATCTTATAGGATGCTTCGAGCATGGAATAAGATGTAGACTCATGGGTACATTGGATGTACTGGACAGACCCTACTAGGATATTCAATTGCTTGTCACAATGTGAATAATCCTTGTTTGCATCAAGTGGCACATGTCCTCTGACTTGAGATCACTTATGTTTCTAAATGATGATTGTCATTGTTTTGAGGTAGTTCAATATCATTTGAAACATAATGGTTATAGACTATCTTGGATAATGATCATGAGTCAGGTTAGGGCACTAGTGATAGATATAGGATTGCCGTCTCCTTGTTTAAGGAGTGTGATGTTCTGAAGGGGCCCCCCTAAATGAGATGATTGAGAAAGTGTATGGCCATACCCAGGTGACTATGTTCATCTGATCTAATCATGCTCATCATATTGGAGCTACAGGCTTGACACGCTTGTCCAATAAGAACATCTAGTGGCAAAGGAATCATGTATGCCTAGTGAGTTGATTCACACTTGTGCTGTGGTTTGGGTGTAGTCTTGGAAGACTCTTTCTTTTATATCGGGAGACAGTGATGTGTTGCTAGATACCCCTCACTGATCGTGATAACGTAAGTTATCATTACCGACATTTAAAGGAAACCCTCAGGGTCGCACAATTTGATGATATGGCTTACTTAAGTCAGATCGTGTGGACTGAATTGTCAGGGTTCAGTTTAAAGGGATTTAATCTCTGATTGTGAGTGAGATCTGGTCTGATCATGTTTGATTGATTAGGGCTTGAGATCGGTAAGCTTCGATCGAGAGAATTGGTGCTAGATCGGTCAGATCAGGAGCATCAAGAGATGAACGGTTAGATCTGGAACCTTAGGGTTTAATGTGATCTAGACCAAATAGCTTGGGTTAATTGGTCTTTGAACCAGACCAAAATTGAACTGGTTCACATGTATGAACGCATGGTTCAAAGCTTGAGGCGTTTTGATCGGTTTTGAGATCATGGGCGCATGACTTCATTGCTTGCTATTTTTGGAAAGTAATAAGCGCCACTTGCATCAACGCCTCAACGCTTGATTCTATTCTCGTCACCTTCTCTTGGCTTTGACGAGAGACTTGCATTCTCATGTAAGGGAGGTGGACGAAAAGGAGAATTCGCCCAAGCAAAGATCTCTTCATCCCTTCAAGCGATCAAGGATACCTTGGGCCCTTGCTAGCACAAGGAACGCCAAAGGAAGTAGGCGACATCTTCTTGTGTGCGTCTTCTTTGGAGGAGAGCGGCATCACTCTCTACTTCCAAATCGCCATTCGAATCAATGGCTTTGGTATGATCTTCTTTCGATCTTTACATTGCTTAAGGTTGATCATATGAACATATATTACATGCGATCCTCATGAAACCCTTTATCCACTGCCAAAAGAATTTACTTGCGCCACTTTAGGGTTTCGCTCCCCCTTGAAGGGGAAACTTACAATTGGTATCAGAGCATGCGGTTCTATGTATGTTCATTTGATTGCTTATATGTGATCCTTGTTTGCGTTTGCTAAGAGTAGATCTAATCACATGCCGAAAAAAAACTACATACTAGTTTGAGAACTTAGATGTATGTTTAGTTATGGATGGCGCATGTTTGTTGGCGCTTCTTACATGTTGTTTTTGACAAAACAAAATATCATGCGCGCCTCACCTAGATCTAACGCCCTGCTTTAATCCCTTAGATGGTTTAGTAGGGTTGAAGTCATCTTCTAGGAAGGATCCAAATAGTCTGATCAGACCATCTGACAGCCTAGATGGGTTGACCAGATAGCACCTGTGCGCAAGCACGAGGTGGCTATAGGTCGACTGCATCAAGGGCGTGTAGCGAGGTCTGGTTGAGATAACCATTGAACGCGCATGAGTTAGGCCCGGGGTCACACCCGCTTGCCAGAACTCATGAAGGCTGTTCAGCCCTTGGCGCATGCATGGTTGACCATTAGGTCAACTCAAGTCAGTTAGGACTTAGTGCATGCAAGGGCAGTGGATCTGACTAGTAAAGATGAGTGGATCCCTATTAATGGACCGTTGTAAGGTGGTAGGGCATATAAGGAAAATAAACTGATGCCAATGGGTTTTCAAAATTTTATTTTCTTGATGGATCACATGTTGATTGTAAGCATATGCTTGTTTATTTATTCTTATGTGGGCTGCCCGTGTTAATGTGTGCTGTGCTGGGGCCTGCGTGCCTGGATTAAAATTGTAAATTAATATTATTGTGATCTGCGAATCACATTTTAATTAATTTAAAGTGTAATTGACCTGCGAGTCAATCATGTCTAGATAGATTGAATTGTAAATTTAATCAGACATGAGCACTGAGCACACTTGGCAGAGGCGCATGCAGCAGAGGCTTGACCAGGTGGGAGGTCCAGGGTTTGACCCTATGACAGGCGCATACCTGGTGGGCGCACTTAAGCTGCAGTCGGCGCTTGGGCCCTGGTTTGGGCCAGATGAGATGCAAAAGACCCATGAAGAGCTCAAGTGAAGACTTAAGTTAAATTAAGGTCTTACTTAGGGTTAATGGGCTTTTACCACATAAGATCAGCATGCTTTCTATTTATTGTTTAAATAATTAGACTTGCATGATTTATTCATCTTCTGCTATCACCATAGGGTTTGCATGATAGTTAAGAAGATAAAAGACCGTTAAAATCCAACGCTAAAATATCAAGCTCTAAAGCCTTCTGACGCGAAACCTCACTGTTCTGACTATCGTTGGAGCCGTGTTGTACCCACTCAGTGGGCACGTCCATCTATCTTCAGACGGTGTGTGATTTCACCTGCGTGTTACAGAGAAGGGATTTATCGCTTCTCGTTGCTCAGCATAGCACGTGGTGGTCCAGGGAGTAGGTCGGGTCAGCTTGACCATGTAGGCTACATATGTGGCGCATATGGTAGCTATATGGAGGCAGCCATCTGTGGGATCAGAGACTGTGTTGTATCAACTCAGTTGGCACAGTCGGCTGGATTGCCCAAATGAAGGGGAATCGCACGGGTTGGCGATTGGCAGGGACTGCCTACCAGAAATTAGTGCTTGTACTCTCTGTGCATCTTATCTCGCCTGAGCAGGACGCGGAGACCAAGTATGAAATCTGGATCCCATCTCACTAAAAGAGTTTTACTCTTTCGGGCTGTTTTGCTGGATTTTTCAGCCAGATAAAATAGTGAGAAAAGAATCATTCTTAAGTCCTGAATTGATTCTTAACATTGATACTGACCTTGCTGTTCTTGCATTGTTGTAGATTCCTGCAGCAACGAACACCATGAGCTTCAATGTGCGATCCCTACTGGAAAGGGAGAAGTTTGCTGGGCCAAACTTCTTAGACTGGTACGGACACCTTAAGATCGTTCTTAAGGCTGAGAGGAAACTGTATGTCCGCGAGACGGCTATACCGCCTCAACCCGCTCCGAATGCCGCAAGGGCGGTTCGGGATGCCTATGAAAAGCATGTCAATGATAGCATTGATGTCGCTTGCCTGATGCTAGCGTCTATGACGCCACAGCTGCAGCGTCAGCATGAGGATATGTCTGCTATAGAAATTATAGCAAACCTCAAGATGCTGTATGCTGCACAGGCGAGGACTGAACGCTATAATTTGACCAAACTTTTCTTTCAGAGCAAACTGGCTGAAGGGAGTCCAGTGGGAGCTCATGTGCTCAAGATGATTGGGCACAAAGAGGCTCTAGAGAAACTGGGGCATACCATCAATCAGGAGCTTGCTGTAGACATTATTCTGCAGTCCCTCCCGGCCTCTTTCGATCCGTTCATTATTAATTTTAATATGAACAAGATCGACTGTACTCCGGCAGAGTTGCTGAATATGCTCTTGACTACAGAGGAAACTCTAAAGGGAAAGCCTTCAACCTCTGTCTTGATGTTCCCGTCAAGGAACAAGAAGAAGGGGAAGAAGGGCAAAGCCCCTGTCAAGAATTACAACAAGGCTCTGAAACAGAAGGTTAAGCGGTCGAAGGAATACAGATGTTTCCACTGTGGCCAGCTGGGTCACTGGAAAAAGGACTGTAAAGCGCTCCAAGGAGACAAGAAGGGAAGCATCGCTTCTGGCTCAGGTATTTTCGTGACTGAAGTCATGATATCCTCTTCTTCTATATCATGGGTGTTGGACACTGCATGTGGAGTTCACATTTGTTCAAATGTACAGGAACTCAAGAGAAGAAGACAGGTGGGACAGCATGAGGTGGACCTACGAGTTGGAAACGGGGCACGGGTTGCTGCTGTTGCTGTAGGGGTTTATTACATCTCATTACCATCTGGACTTGTATTAGAACTGGACAATTGTTATTTTGTTCCAAGTATTACGAAGAATATTATCTCTATTCCTGCTCTTGTCAGGAAAGGATTTTCCTTTGAATGCAATATTTCAAAGTGTGTTATATCTCATGATAATATTGTTTATGCTTCTGGATCAATTAACAATGGGTTATTCATGTTGGACATGGAATGTTCTATACAAAACATTGATAATAAGAAAGCCAAGTATGCTGATGACAGCACCTTGCTATGGCATAGTTGTTTAGGCCATATTAACAAGAAACGCATTAAGCGGTTGCATGATCATGGACTGCTGGGATCATTCTCCTATGAGGAGATTGATACATGCAAAGCTTGTTTAATGGGTAAAATGACGAAGTCTCCTTTTCCTAACAAAGGTCAAAGGGCTTCAGGTTTACTTGACCTTATACACAGTGATGTGTGTGGGCCATTTAGTAAACATGCCAGAGGTGGCTATTCGTACTTCATTACCTTTACTGATGATTTCAGTAGATATGGGTATGTCTATCTAATGAGACATAAGAGTGAATCTTTTGACAAGTTCAAAGAGTTCAAGAATGAAGTACAGAATCAGCTAGGCCGAAATATCAAGGCACTTCGTTCTGATCGAGGTGGTGAATACCTAAGTCGAGAGTTCACTGACTATCTGAAGGAGTGTGGGATTATCTCACAGCTCACTCCGCCAGGAACACCGCAATGGAATGGTGTGTCCGAGAGGAGGAACAGAACATTACTTGATATGGTTCGTTCTATGATGAGTCAGGCTACTCTACCTTGCTCCTTTTGGGGACTTGCACTGGAAACAGCTGCAAAGGTACTAAACCGAGTGCCATCCAAGGCAGTTTCAAAGACTCCATATGAGTTATGGTATGGGAAACAGCGGAGCTTGACATTTATCAAGATCTGGGGTTGCGAGGCTTATGTCAAAAAGCTCGCCTCTGGGAAACTAGAGAGCAGATCTGAGAAATGTATCTTTGTCGGTTACCCTAAGGAAACTAAGGGTTATTATTTCTACGATCCCAAAGAGAACAAGGTATTTGTTGCTCGGACGGCTATTTTTCTTGAGAAGGAGTTTCTTCTGCAAGAGGCCAGTGGGAGAGAAATAAAGCTGGATGAGAATCCAGAGGAAGGACAAAGTAGTCAAGCACAGTTGGATGAGCCTGAGCCAGTAGAACAGGTTATTGAACAACCTGAGGCTCAGATATCACGGGAACCGTGAAGATCGGGAAGGATCCGTCGACAGCCTGAGCGCTATGATGGAGTCTACATCATTGATAATGATGAACCCCTCACTTATGCGGATGCGGTCAGTGGACCGGAGTCAGCTAGATGACTTGAAGCTATGCGAGCCGAGATGGACTCCATGTCAGATAACCAAGTCTGGGATTTGGTTGATCCGCCTCCGGGAGTAATCCCTATAGGCTGTAAATGGATCTTCAAGAAGAAGATTGACATGGATGGTAACGTGGTTACCTATAAAGGTAGGCTAGTTGCGAAAGGTTTCAAACAAATCTACGGGATAGATTATGATGAAACTTTCTCTCCTGTAGCCATGTTCAAGTCTATTTGGATTATACTTGCGATAGCAGCATATTACGATTATGAGATCTGGCAAATGGATGTGAAGACTGCTTTCCTTAATGGAAAACTGGATGAGGATGTGTATATGACACAACCTGAAGGTTTCACTAATCCATCAGATCGTCATAAAATATGCAAGTTAAAGAAGTCCATTTATGGACTTAAGCAAGCATCTAGAAGCTGGAATATTCGTTTTGATGAATCAATCTGTGAGTTTGGTTTCATCAAGAATGAAGATGACCCGTGTGTATATAAGAGGTTTAGTGGGAGCGTGATTACTTTCCTAGTCCTCTACGTCGATGATATCTTAATCATTGGAAACGATATTCCTGAACTGCATGCTGTTAAAGCATGGTTAAGGAAATGTTTCCAGATGAAAGATCTAGGAAAATCAGCCTATGTATTAGGTGTGAAGATCTACAGGGATAGATCTAAGAGGCTTCTCGGGCTGTGCCAAAGTACTTACATCGATAAAGTCCTGGAGAGATTCCATTTAGAGAATTCTAAAAGAGGATATCTTCCAGTCAGACATGGTCTGAATCTTTCAAAGAGTCAGTGTCCACAAACACAGACTGAGAAAGATGAAATGGACAATACGCCTTATGCTTCGGCTATTGGATCCATTATGTATGCGATGTTGTGTACTCGCCCAGACGTCGCTTACGGGTTAAGCGTGACCAGTCGATTCCAAAGTAATCCAGGTCAGGCGCACTGGATTGCAGTCAAGAACATTTTGAAATATCTGCGGAGGACCAAAGATATGTTCTTGGTATATGATGGTCAGGAAGAACTCAGTATAGAAGGATATACTGACGCTTCGTTCCAATCGGACCAGGATGATTTTCGATCGCAATCAGGCTATGTTTTTAGCTTGAATGGAGGAGCAGTGGTGTGGAAAAGTTTCAAACAGTCTATTGTTACTGATTCCACAACAGAAGCCGAGTATGTTGCAGCCTCAGAAGCATCTAAGGAGGCAGTGTGGATTCGTAAGTTCATTCAGGAACTTGGTGTTGTTCCTTCGAGTGCAAATCCTTTGGTTATCTTCTGTGATAACACTGGAGCAATCGCACAAGCAAAGGAACCACGGTCGCACCAGAAGTCCAAGCACATACAGAGACGGTTTCATTTGATCCGGGAGATCATTGATCGAGGCGAGATCAAAGTCTGCAAGGTTCATACAGATGACAATCTGGCTGACCCGCTTACCAAGCCTCTGGCGCAGCAGAAGCATGAGAAGCACTGTAATAATATGGGTTTGAGATTTCTCAACCATTAGATTAAGTGCAAGTGGGAGATTGTTGGGGTATGCCCTTAAGGCTAATGTTTGAGGCCTTGGGATTCTTTCAGTATCATGTATAAACTCATATGTTTATAAAGGCAATGGTTGTTATTCAGTTTGTTACATTGTCTGCTGCAATAAGTGTGCTTCTGAATAATGTCTCAATGATGTTCAGCTAGGCTGACATGCTATATGTCCTTAGTCGAGATATCTTGGTGAACATGAAACAGCCTTGATATGATTGAGACTAATATGTGTTCTAATCTTATAGGATGCTTCGAGCATGGAATAAGATGTAGACTCATGGGTACATTGGATGTACTGGACAGACCCTACTAGGATATTCAATTGCTTGTCACAATGTGAATAATCCTTGTTTGCATCAAGTGGCACATGTCCTCTGACTTGAGATCACTTATGTTTCTAAATGATGATTGTCATTGTTTTGAGGTAGTTCAATATCATTTGAAACATAATGGTTATAGACTATCTTGGATAATGATCATGAGTCAGGTTAGGGCACTAGTGATAGATATAGGATTACCGTCTCCTTGTTTAAGGAGTGTGATGTTCTGAAGGGGCCCCCCCTAAATGAGATGATTGAGAAAGTGTATGGCCATACCCAGGTGACTATGTTCATCTGATCTAATCATGCTCATCATATTGGAGCTACAGGCTTGACACGCTTGTCCAATAAGAACATCTAGTGGCAAAGGAATCATGTATGCCTAGTGAGTTGATTCACACTTGTGCTGTGGTTTGGGTGTAGTCTTGGAAGACTCTTTCTTTTATATCGGGAGACAGTGATGTGTTGCTAGATACCCCTCACTGATCGTGATAACGTAAGTTATCGTTACCGACATTTAAAGGAAACCCTCAGGGTCGCACAATTTGATGATATGGCTTACTTAAGTCAGATCGTGTGGACTGAATTGTCAGGGTTCAGTTTAAAGGGATTTAATCTCTGATTGTGAGTGAGATCTGGTCTGATCATGTTTGATTGATTAGGGCTTGAGATCGGTAAGCTTCGATCGAGAGAATTGGTGCAAGATCGGTCAGATCAGGAGCATCAAGAGATGAACGGTTAGATCTGGAACCTTAGGGTTTAATGTGATCTAGACCAAATAGCTTGGGTTAATTGGTCTTTGAACCAGACCAAAATTGAACCGGTACACATGTATGAACGCATGGTTCAAAGCTTGAGGCGTTTTGATCAGTTTTGAGATCATGGGCGCATGACTTCATTGCTTGCTATTTTTGGAAAGTAATAAGCGCCACTTGCATCAACGCCTCAACGCTTGATTCTATTCTCGTCACCTTCTCTTGGCTTTGACGAGAGACTTGCATTCTCATGTAAGGGAGGTGGACGAAAAGGAGAATTCGCCCAAGCAAAGATCTCTTCATCCCTTCAAGCGATCAAGGATACCTTGGGCCCTTGCTAGCACAAGGAACGCCAAAGGAAGTAGGCGACATCTTCTTGTGTGCGTCTTCTTTGGAGGAGAGCGGCATCACTCTCTACTTCCAAGTCGCCATTCGAATCAATGGCTTTGGTATGATCTTCTTTCGATCTTTACATTGCTTAAGGTTGATCATATGAACATATATTACATGCGATCCTCATGAAACCCTTTATCCGCTGCCAAAAGAATTTACTTGCGCCACTTTAGGGTTTCGCTCCCCCTTGAAGGGGAAACTTACACATACCGAGTCCAACCGTAAGTAGTTTTCATGAATCCATTTGACCCATAGTGTGTGCTTGTCCTGGACCAACTTCCATATATGGTGCATAAAGAAAGCCGAGTTCAGCAATCGAATGTCGCGATGGCCAAGGCCCCCAAAATTTGTAGGTTTGGTAACATTGGTCCAAGCAATTTTCGCTAACCCTTTCCGGTTTCCGGTGGACCAAAGAAAGTATGATAAAGCCGCATTTAATTTTGATATGATAGCCACGGGGAGCTTTAGGGTGCTGCACCAAAAGTTAATATTTCCATAGCACATTGATCTTATTAATTTGACCCGCCCTGCATAAGAAAGATACTTGGCCCTCCAGGCAGAGAGGCTTGGCCCTCCAGGTAGAGAGGTAATTTGTGATTTTTTTTGAGCAAGGGCATGCAATCTCTAGCCTTTATAGGACGGCTGGTAATGTGTATCCCTAGATACCTAAAGGGCATAGATCCTTTCTGGATCCCAAGAATAGATATGATCGACATTTGGAGGCCAAGGTCTGAAGAAGCCGAGAAAAAAATATGGGATTTATCCTTGTTAATCATGAGACCCGTGTGTTGGTGGAACACCTCTAGCACCTTATGGACAGCCTATGCAGAGAGGTCAGAGGAGTCACAAAAAATGATTACATCATCTGCAAATTGGAGGTTAGTAATACCCAACTTTTGACATTTCTTGTGGAGGGTAAGCTGACCACTTGTAAGTTGCTCCGCCAAAAGGTCGGTAAAGTATTGCATGACCAGGATAAAGAGATAGGGCAACATGGGGCAACCTTGGAGAAGGCCACGGGATCCCTTAAAAAGTCCCACATCCTGCCTGTTGAGAAAATTGAAATCTTTTTTTTTTTGCCAAAGGCAAGAATGAAATTTTATATAAACCATAAAAAGCATATTACAAGATATATATAATCACTATCACCCATCCTTCATCCACAGGATCCAAAAAATTTTGGCAGAGTTTCCCCTGTATACAGAGATCGCATGGATCCTGCTACAAACAGTAAAACATATACAATCACATACCCACATAATACCAAAACAAAACAACATACAACATCAGCTCCCAAACAACATATTACAACTTGCAAAATAAAAACCACCAGCAATACGCCTCTTACTCTCCATGAATCCGGTGGGTGGTCATCCCAGAGAGCTCAATGAAAAAGTGTCCTGCCAACCTGCCCAATAGTCATATCCTCATGAGTAAATGCAACTAGTCCAATGCGTCTAACAAACAGCAAGATGAGGAAGACCCGGATCACCAAGCAAAAAGAAATAGCAAAAATCAGAAGAGAACAACACAAATCTAGCTCAAAGGTGTATGCAATATGCATGTCAACCCAAATTCTCCCATAACTGCATATAGGCAATTGTATTTTGCTCAAGCACGGGGGAACGGAAGAGATGGCTCATCACTTTTGTCTTTACGTCGGAAAACAAGATATTATAGAATCCCATAAGGCCTACATCATGAGAGCCGAAGATCATTGAATTCCTATACCTCCAAATATAATAAACAGCCCCTATGAAAAAGAGCTTTTTAATATAGTTTTTCTTGGCATCCCAAGTCTTCCACTGAAGTACAAGCTATCTTTCCATGCCCTCCCAAGTGTTATCATCAAGAAAATTGAAATCTTGATTAAAATCAAGATCAACATCATGATCATGAACAAAATCAATATTAAAATTAAGATTAAAAATGATAAAAATTAAATAGCGATCAAAATCAAGATCAACATCCTCATTATTATAAGATAATGATAAATATTAATATTAATATCATTATTGAAAATCAATATTACCACCGAGATCAAAATCGAGTTTAAGATTAAGATTAAAGGCAAGGTAAAGATAAATATTTTAAAATTAAAACTGAAATCTACATTAAAACTGAGATTAAAATGAAGATCAAGATAATTATCAAGAACAAGATCAATGTTAAAATTAAGAATGTGTATAAGATCGATAACAAATAAGGATCATAATCAAGATCAAAATTCTCATCATGATTAGATCAATATCAATATTGAAGTCTATAATTACAAATAAGATCAAAATTGAGTTTAATATTAATATTAAAAATAAGATAAAGATGAATATAATAAGATAAAGTTTGAAATCTTGATTAAAATCAAGATCAACATCATGATCATGAACAAAATCAATATTAAAATTAAGATTGAAAAATGATAAAGATTAAATAGTGATCATAATCAAGATCAACATCCACATCATTATAAGATTAAGATAAATATAAATTAATATCAATATTGAAAATCAATATTACCACCGAGATAAAAATCTAGTTTAAGATGAAGATTAAAAGGAAGATGAAGATTTTAAGATTAAAACTGAAATCTATATTAAAACTAAGATTAAAATGAAGAACAAGATCAATATTAAAATTAAGAATGTGAATAAGATCGATATCAAATAAAGATCAGAATTAAGATCAGAATTCCCATCATGATTAGAACAATATCAATATTAATAACAATATCAATATTGAAGACCAAGATTACAAACAAGATCAAAATCGAGTTTAAGATTAATATTAAAAAGAAGATAAAGATGAATATCATAAGATGAAAATTGTAATCTTGATTAAAATCAAGATCAACATCATAATCATAAACAAACAAGATAAACGTTAAGATCAATCAAGATTTTAATCTAAATTAAAATCGAGATCAACATGAAGATTAAGATAATGATCTAGAACATGAATAATGTTAAAATTAAAATTGAGAATATGATCAAAATCAAATACATATCATAGTCAATTTCATGATTCTTATCATGATAAGATCACGATCAAGATTAATATCAATATCAATATCAAGCTTGATGATCAAGATCACAAACAAGATCAAATTGAGTCTATGATTAAGATTAAAAGCAAGTTAAATATGAAGATGATAAGATTAAAAAATGTTTGGGCGACTGAGAGGCAACTGTTTGGGCGACTATTCCGGTGACAGGTTCTTGGGCTCCGGCCCGGGACGCCGGTTCCGTCTTTTCCGCCGGCGATGTTGCCTTCGGGCGGCTTTGGTGTGGAGATCCTAGGGCTTGCGAAGGTCTATGCCGAGCCCCTTCCTGCTCCGCAGCGTAGACGGCCTCGCGACCTAGGGTTCGCTGGCGAGTTCGAAGCGCCTGGTACTATACCTGCTCTTGCGGATTTGGTTTCTTCTCTGGTTTACGGTTAATTCCGAGGCTTCTCCATCTATTTTCCCCGCACTTATTCACCCCGTGGACCGTCTTCGATTTTCTGTTGGTTTGGTCTTTTCTTGCTCGTGGTTCTCGCGCTTCATTGCAGTGGTTGGTGAAAGGGAACCTAGGTAACATGCATTTCGAAAATTTTGCATAGGCGGAAAAACTAGGTTTCATGGATCGCTTGACTTGAAATATAATCAACCATGAAAGGATAAGTTGAAGCATTACCATGGCCATAGTTTGTGTGGCGGCTTGGAAGAAGAAAGGGAAAGGCTCCTCTTCTCCAAAGGAATCACACACAAGATGTTGATGGCTTCTTCCTTGTGCTCTTTGTGCTAGCAAGGCACTAAGGAGTCCTTGATCGAAACTTGGAGAGGAGATGTGCTTTCTCTTTGTTGGCCGAACTCCTTTCCTTTTGTTGTTTTTGAAGATGATCAAGCAACCACACAAAAGAGGAGGCGAGAGAGCAAGCTTCGAAAACGTGAGAGACCAAGATGGAAAGATTCGGTTACCACTTATGGTAAGAACCAAAAAATGTAACTCCCTCTCTTGATTCCCCTCTTAACTCCCATGTGTTCACCCTAAGTGAACCAACCGAAACTTCCCTCTTTAATTGAACCATGCGCTCACACTAAGTGAACCGGTTCAATTTTATTTGGTTCAAGAACCAAATCAAACCAACCCTGGTTTTGATCTTATTGAACCAAGTGGCTCAAGATCCAACCACACATCTCTTGACGCTCTTGATCTCTTCGATCAAGCATCAATTCTCCCGATCGAAGCTTACCGATCATATGTCCTAATCAATCAAACATGATCAGACCAGATCTCACTTCCAATCAGAGTTTAAATTGCTTTAAACTGAACTAGAATAATTCCAGTCCACACGATCTGACATAAGTAAGCCATATCATCAAATTGTGCGACCCTGAGGGTTTCCTTCAATGTCGGTAACGATAACTTACGTTATCACGATCAGAGAGGGGTATCTAGCAACACATCACTGTCTCCCGATATGAAGGAAAGAGTCTTCCACGACCACTCCCAAACGACAGCACAAGTGTGAATCCAATTCACTCAGTATACATGTTCCCTTTGCCACTAGATGTTCTCGTTGGACAAGCGTGTCAAGCCTGTAATTCCAACACGATGAGAATGGTTAGATCAGATGAACATAGTCATCTGGGTATGGCCATACACTTTCTCAACCATCTCATCCAGGGGGCCCCTTTAGAACATCACACTCCAACTAGGAGAGGCAATCCTATATCTATCACTAGTGTCCTAACATGACTCATGCCCACTATCCAAGATAATCCTTAACCATTATCTTTCAAATGATATTGAAGTACCTCAAGACAATGCCAATCATCACTTAGTAACACAAGTGATCTCAAGTCAGAGGGAATATACCACTTGCTTGCTTATAAGGATTTATTCACATTGTGACAAACAATTGAATATCCTAAGCAGGGTCAGTCCAGTACATCCAATGCACCTATGTGTCTAAATCTTATTCCATGCTCGTAGCATCCTATAAGACCAGAACACATATTAGTCTCAATCATATCAAGGCTGTCTCATGTTCACCAAGATATCTCGACTAAGGGCAACTCTGAATGTCAGCAAAGCTGAACATCATTGAGACATTACTCAGAGGTATACATACAGCAGCAGACAATGCAACAATCTGAATAACAACAATTGCCTTTATAAACATATACTTAGTTTATACATGATACTGATAATAACCCAAGGCCTCAAACATTAGCCTTAAGGGCATACCCCAACAATCTCCCACTTGCACTTAAACTAATGGTTGAGAAATCTCAAACCCATATTATTACAGTGCTTCTCATGCTTCTGCTGCGCCAGAGGCTTTGTAAGTGGGTCAGCTAGATTGTCATCTGTATGTACCTTGCAGATCTTGATCTCTCCTCGATCTATGATCTCACGGATCAAATGAAACCTTCTCTGTATGTGCTTGGACTTCTAGTGTGACCGTGGTTCCTTTGCTTGAGCAATCGCTCCAGTGTTATCACAGAAGATAACCAATGGGTCTGCACTTGAAGGAACAACACCAAGTTCTTGAATGAACTTACGAATCCATACTGCCTCCTTTGATGCTTCTGAGGCTGCAACATACTCGGCTTCTGTTGTAGAATCAGCAACAATTGATTGTTTGAAACTCTTCCACACCACTGCTCCTCCATTCAAGCTGAAAACATAGCTTGATTGCGATCGGAAATCGTCTTGGTCAGATTGGAACGAAGCGTCAGTATATCCTTCAATACTGAGTTCTTCCTGACCTCCATAAATCAAGAACATATCTTTGGTTCTCCGAAGATATTTCAAAATATTCTTGACTGCAATCCAGTGTGCCTTCCCTGGATTACTTTGGAACCGACTGGTCACGCTTAACCCGTAAGCGACGTCTGGGCGAGTACACAACATTGCATACATGATGGACCCAATAGCCGAAGCATAAGGCGTATTGTCCATCTCATCTTTCTCAGACTGTGTTTGAGGACACTGGCTCTTTGAAAGATTCAGACCATGTCTGACTGGAAGATATCCTCTTTTAGAATTTTCTAAATAGAATCTCTCCAGGACCTTATCGATGTAAGTACTCTGGCACAGTCCGAGAAGCCTATTAGATCTATCTCTATAGATCTCCACACCTAATACATAGGCTGCTTCTCCCAAATCTTTCATCTGGAAATATTTTCTTAACCATGCCTTGACTGCATGCAGTTCAGGAATATCGTTTCCAATGATTAAAATATCATCGACGTAGAGGACTAGGAAAGTAATCACGCTCCCACTAAACCTCTTATATACACACGGGTCATCTTCATTTTTGATGAAACCAAATTCACAGACTGATTCATCAAAACGAATATTCCAGCTTCTCGATGCTTGTTTTAGTCCATAAATGGACTTCTTTAATTTGCATATCTTATGACGTTCTGATGGATTGATGAAACCTTCAGGCTGTGTCATATATACATCCTCTTCCAGTTTTCCATTAAGGAAAGCGGTCTTCACATCCATTTGCCAGATCTCATAATCATAATATGCTGCTATCGCGAGAATAATTCGAATGGACTTGAACATGGCTACAGGAGAGAAAGTTTCATCATAATCTATCCCGTAGATTTGTTTAAAACCTTTCGCAACTAGCCTGCCCTTATAGGTAACCACGTTACCATCCATGTCTTTCTTCTTCTTGAAGATCCACTTACTGCCTATAGGGATTACTCCCGGAGGCGGATCAACCAAATCCCAGACTTGGTTGTCTGACATGGAGTCCATCTCGGCTCGCATAGCTTCAAGCCATCTTGCTGATTCCGGTCCACTGACCGCGTCCGCATAAGTGAGGGGTTCATCATTAATGATGTAGACTCCGTCATAGCGCTCAGGCTGACGACGGATCCTTCCCGATCTACGCGGTTCCCGTGATATCTGAGCCTCAGGTTGAACATTAACCTGATCTATTGGCTCAGGCTCATCCAACTGAGCTTGACTACTTTGTCCCTCTTCTGGAATTTCATCCAGCTTTATTTCTCTCCCACTGGCCTCTTGCAGAAGAAATTCCTTCTCAAGAAAAATAGCCGTTCGAGCAACAAATACTTTGTTCTCTTTGGGATCGTAGAAATAATAACCCTTAGTTTCTTTAGGGTAACCGACAAAGATACATTTATTTGATATGCTCTCCAGTTTTCCAGAGACGAGCTTTTTGACATAAGCCTCGCAACCCCAGATTTTGATAAATGTCAAGCTCGGCTGCTTCCCATACCATAACTCATATGGTGACTTTGAAACGGCCTTGGATGGCACTCGGTTTAGCACCTTTGCAGCTGTTTCCAGTGCAAATCCCCAAAAGGAGTAAGGTAGAGTAGCCTGACTCATCATAGAACGAACCATATCCAATAAGGTTCTATTTCTCCTTTCGGACACACCATTCCATTGCGGTGTTCCTGGTGGAGTGAGCTGTGAGATGATCCCACACTCCTTCAGATAGTCAGTAAATTCTCGACTCAAGTATTCTCCACCTCGACTCAAGTATTCTCCACCTTGATCTGATTGTTTACTTCATTTTTGAACTCTTTGAACTTGTCAAAAGATTCACTTTTATGTCTCATTAGATAGACATAACCATACCTACTGAAATCATCAGTAAAAGTAATGAAGTATGAATAGCCACCTCTGGCATGTTTACTAAACGGCCCACACACATCACTGTGAATTAGGTCAAGTAAACATGAAGCCCTTTCACCTTTATTAGTAAAAGGATTCTTCGTCATTTTACCCATCAAACAAGCTTTGCATGTATCAAATTCCTCATAGGAGAATGATCCCAGCAGTCCATGGTCATGCAACCGCTTAATGCGCTTCTTGTTAATATGGCCTAAACGACTATGCCATAACATGGTGCTGTCATCAGCATACTTGGCTTTCTTGTTATCAATTTGTTGTACAGAACATTCCATGTCCAACATGTATAACCCATTGTTAATCGACCCAGTTGCATAAACAATATTATCATATGAAATGCAACACTGTGAAGTTTTGCATTCAAAAGAAAACCTTTCCTGACAAGAGCAGGAATAGAGATAATATTCTTCGTTATGCTTGGTACAAAATAACAATTGTCAAGTTCTAATACAAAACCAGATGGTAAAGAGATGTTATATTCTCCTACAGCAACAGCAGCAACCCGTGCCCCGTTTCCAACTCGTAGGTCCACCTCATGCTGTCCCACCTGTCTTCTTCTCTTGAGTTCCTGCACATTTGAACAAATGTGAACTCCACATGCAGTGTCCAACACCCATGATATAGAAGAAGCAACCATGACTTCAGTCACGTAAATACCTGAGCCAGAAGTGAAAGGCTTGCTTCCCTTCTTCTCTCCTTGGAGCGCTCTACAGTCCTTCTTCCAGTGACCCAGCTGGCCACAATGGAAGCATCTGTTGTCCTTTGACCGCTTCACCTTTTGTTTCAAAGCCTTGTTGTAGCTCTTGATAGGGGTTTTGCCCTTCTTCCCCTTCTTCTTATTCCTAGAAGGAACCATTAAGACAGAGGATGAAGGCCTTCCTTTCTCAAGAGTCTGCTCTGTGGTACAGAGCATATTCAGTAACTCTGCCAGAGTACAGTCGATTTTGTTCATATTAAAATTAATGATGAACGGATCGAAAGAGGCCGGGAGAGACTGCAGGATAATATCTACAACAAGTTCTTGATTGATGGTATGTCCCAGTTTCTCTAGAGCCTCCTTATACCCAATCATCTTGAGTACGTGAGCTCCTACTGGACTCCCTTCAGTCAGTTTGCTATGAAAGAAAAGTTTTGTCAAGTTATAGCGTTCAGTCCTTGCCTGTGCAGCATACAGCATTTTGAGATTTGCTATAATATCAATAGCAGACAAATCCTCATGCTGACGCTGGAGCTCGGGCGTCATTGACGCAAGCATAAGGCAAGCGACATCAGTACTATCACTGACGTGCTTCTCATAAGCATCCCCAACCGCCCTTGCGGCGTTCGCAGCGGGTTGAGCCGGTATAGCCGACTCAAGGACATACAGCTTCCTCTCAGCTTTAAGTACAATCTTAAGCTGTCTGTACCAGTCTGAGAAGTTTGGCCCAGCAAACTTCTCCTTTTCCAATATGGATCGCAAATTGAGTCCTGTGGTGTTCGTTGCTGCAGGAATCTACAACATAGCAAGAACAACAAGGTCAGTATCCATGTTAGAATCATTCCAGGACTTAAGAGTGATTCTTTTCTCACTATTTTATCTGACTGAAAAATCCAATAAAACAGCCCGAAAGAGTGAAACTCTTTTAGTGAGATGGGATCCAGATTTCATACTTGATCTCCGCGTCCCGCTCAGGTGAGATAAGATACACAGAGAGTTCAAGCACTAGTCACTGGTAGGCTATCCATGCCAATCGCCATCCCGTGCGATTCCCCTTCATCTAGGCAATCCAGAAGACTGTGCCAACTGAGTTGGTACAACACGGTCTTTGATTCCTCAGATGGCTGCCTCCATCTAGCTATCATATGCTCAATATGTAGCCTATATGGTCAAGCTGACCTGACCTACTTCCTGGACCACCACATGCTATGCTGAGCAACGAGAAGCGATAAATCCCTTCTCTGTAGCATGTAGGTGTAATCACGCACCGTCTGAAGATAGCTGGGCGTGCCCACTGAGTGGGTACAACACGGCCCCAACGATAGTCAGAACAGTGAGGTTTCGCGTCAGAAGGCAATCGAGCTTGATATTAACGTTGGATTTATTTTCGGTCTTTTATCTTCTTACTATCATGCAAATTCTATAGTGATAGCAGAAGAATAAAACATGCTTGTGCTAATATTACTTAAAACAGTAAATGAAAGCACCATTATCTTATGTGGTAAACGCCCATAAATGCCTAAGTAAAACCTTAGTTTCACAAAAGTCTTCACTTGAGCTCTTTATGGGACTCTTGTACTTCATCTGGCCCAGCCCGGGTCCAAATGCCCTCCAGGCAGTATGCGCCTGCTCTAGAGTCGAACTCTAGACCTCCCACCTGGTGAAGCCACTGACTGAAAGCGCCTCTGCCATGTGTGCTCATGTGCTCATGTCTGATCAAATTACATTTTAATCTATCTAGACATGGTTTGACACGCAGGTCAATTATACATTTTCATAAATTAAAGTGTGATTCGCAGATCACAACAAAATTTATATTTAATTCCAGGCACGCAGGCCCCAGCACAGCACACAAGATAAGGGCAGCCCACATAAGATTAAATAAACACCCATTCAACATGTTAAACATGCATACATGTGATCCAAATAGAAATAAAAGTTTTGAAAAAACCCATGGCATCAATTTTATTTCCTTATGTGCCCTACTACCTTACAACGGTCCATTAACAGGTATCCACTCGTTAGACCAAGTTAGACCTACTGCCCTTGCATGCACCCAGTCATAACTGACTTGCGTCGACCACATGGTCAACTATGCATGCCTTAAGGGCTGAACGTCCCACATGATTTCTGGCAAGTGGGTGTGACCCCGTGCCTTAATCATGATCGTTCACTAGGCGCCTCAATCAGACATCGCTACACGCCCTTCTGCAGTCGGCCTATAGCCACCTGTATTGCTTGCGCACAGGTGCTATCCGGCCGACCCATCTAGGCTGTCAGATGGTCTGATTAGGCTATTGGGTCCAGACTTGACTGACGACTTCAACATTGTTAACCCATCTAAGTATTTGAAGTAGGCTCTTAGATAGATCTATGTGAGGGTCGCGCATGATGATAAATTTTGATTGAAAACTTCTATGACAAGCGCAAACAAACATCACATGCGCAAGCTTAAATGAAAAATACATGTAGATCTAACATATGGTATGAACACATGGCATGTATTTTCGCATGATAACAAAAGCATGCGCATCTAGTAGATATACCAAAAAGCATAAAATCAACATGGATCACAAGATGGCAATCATATGTTTCAAGTCAAAAACCTTTGCTCTGATACCACTGAAAGGGAACCTAGGTAACATGCATTTCGAAAATTTTGCATAGGCGGAAAAACTAGGTTTCATGGATCGCTTGACTTGAAATATAATCAACCATGAAAGGATAAGTTGAAGCATTACCATGGCCATAGTTTGTGTGGCAGCTTGGAAGAAGAAAGGGAAAGGCTCCTCTTCTCCAAAGGAATCACACACAAGATGTTGATGGCTTCTTCCTTGTGCTCTTTGTGCTAGCAAGGCACTAAGGAGTCCTTGATCGAAACTTGGAGAGGAGATGTGCTTTCTCTTTGTTGGCCGAACTCCTTTCCTTTTGTTGTTTTTGAAGATGATCAAGCAACCACACAAAAGAGGAGGCGAGAGAGCAAGCTTCGAAAACGTGAGAGACCAAGATGGAAAGATTCGGTTACCACTTATGGTAAGAACCAAAAAATGTAACTCCCTCTCTTGATTCCCCTCTTAACTCCCATGTGTTCACCCTAAGTGAACCAACCGAAACTTCCCTCTTTAATTGAACCATGCGCTCACACTAAGTGAACCGGTTCAATTTTATTTGGTTCAAGGACCAAATCAAACCAACCCTGGTTTTGATCTTATTGAACCAAGTGGCTCAAGATCCAACCACACATCTCTTGACGCTCTTGATCTCTTCGATCAAGCATCAATTCTCCCGATCGAAGCTTACCGATCATATGTCCTAATCAATCAAACATGATCAGACCAGATCTCACTTCCAATCAGAGTTTAAATTGCTTTAAACTGAACTAGAATAATTCCAGTCCACACGATCTGACATAAGTAAGCCATATCATCAAATTGTGCGACCCTGAGGGTTTCCTTCAATGTCGGTAACGATAACTTACGTTATCACGATCAGAGAGGGGTATCTAGCAACACATCACTATCTCCCGATATGAAGGAAAGAGTCTTCCACGACCACTCCCAAACGACAGCACAAGTGTGAATCCAATTCACTCAGTATACATGTTCCCTTTGCCACTGGATGTTCTCGTTGGACAAGTGTGTCAAGCCTGTAATTCCAACACGATGAGAATGGTTAGATCAGATGAACATAGTCATCTGGGTATGGCCATACACTTTCTCAACCATCTCATCCAGGGGGCCCCTTTAGAACATCACACTCCAACTAGGAGAGGCAATCCTATATCTATCACTAGTGTCCTAACATGACTCATGCCCACTATCCAAGATAATCCTTAACCATTATCTTTCAAATGATATTGAAGTACCTCAAGACAATGCCAATCATCACTTAGTAACACAAGTGATCTCAAGTCAGAGGGAATATACCACTTGCTTGCTTATAAGGATTTATTCACATTGTGACAAACAATTGAATATCCTAAGCAGGGTCAGTCCAGTACATCCAATGCACCTATGTGTCTAAATCTTATTCCATGCTCGTAGCATCCTATAAGACCAGAACACATATTAGTCTCAATCATATCAAGGCTGTCTCATGTTCACCAAGATATCTCGACTAAGGACTGAAGAAACCCCTTAAAATGGGGGGCAAAAACCCTAGTCATGGCGCTAATGAAAAATATGCTAGCGGAAGCAAGGGTTTAAGATCATTTGCATGCCATATGTTCAACTATAACCGATTGAATAGATTGAGAGGGAAATTCATACCAACGCCATATGCTTGGAAGTCGGCTTGGATGAAGAGAACAAATTAGATCTCCTCCACAAGTTCACACACAAGATGAAGATGCTTACTCCTTGCGGTCCCTTGTGCTAGCAAGACACCCAAGCTTTTCTTTTGTCGAATGGAAAGGGGGTGATGAGATGATTCCCTCTTGGCCGAGAGCTCCTCTTGCCAAAACTCCTCTCTTTTTCCGATCGCCCAACCAAAGAGCTAGGCGTTGAAGCAAAGAGCAAAACGCATATGCGTTTTTGGCGTTGGAGCAAAAACCGGTTTGATTACTTACCATAAATGGAAGACAATCAAGCCATGCGTTTAAGCCAACCCTAAAACGCCTATTGACATTGAACCAAGCGTTCACCTTTGTGAACCGGTTCAATCCAATAACGTCAAATCGACTTTGGTTCTTCAAACCAAACCGAAATAGCTCAAGCCACTTGGTCTAGACCAAATCGAACCCCAAGGCTCATGATCTAACCATTCATCTCCTGATGCCCCTGATCTCTTCGATCTAGCATCATCTCTCTCGATCGAAGCTTACCGATCTCAAGTCCTAATCAATCAAACATGATCAGACCAGATCTCACTTACAATCAGAGATTAAATCCCTCTAATCTGAACTCAAAGAATTCAGTCCATACGATCTGACTCAAGTAAGCCATATCACCAAATTGTGCGACCCTGAGGGTTTCCTCTAAATGTCGGTAACGATAACTTACGTTATCACGATCAGTGAGGGGTATCTAGCAACACATCACTGTCTCCCGATATAAAGGAAAGAGTCTTCCAAGACTACTCCCAAACCATAGCACAAGTGTGAATCAAACTCACAAGGCATACATGTATCCTTTGCCACTGGACGTTCTTATTGGACAAGCATGTCAAGCCTGTAACTCCAATACGATGAGCATGATTAGATCAGATGAACATAGTCATCTGGGTATGGCCATACACTTCCTCAATCATCTCATATAGGGGGGGCCCCTTAGAACATCACACTCCTTGAACAAGGAGACGGCAATCCTATATCTATCACAAGTGCCCTAACCTGACTCAAGCTCACCATCCAAGATAGTCTATAATCATTATGTTTCAAATGATATTGAACTACCTCAAGACAATGACAATCATCATTTAGAAACACAAGTGATCTCAAGTCAGAGGACATGTGCCACTTGCTGCTTACAGGGATCATTCACATCGTGACAAGCAATGGAATATCCCAGTAGGGTCTGTCCAGTACATCCAATGTACCTATGAGTCTACATCTTATCCCATGCTCGAAGCATCCTATAAGATTAGCACTCATATTAGTCTCAATCATATCAAGGCTGTCTCAGTTCACCAAGATATCTCGACTAAGGACTTATAGCCTGTCAGCCTAGCTGAACAGCTTTGAGACATTATTCAGAAGTACACTTATTACAGCAGACAAGGTAACAATCTGAATAACAACCATGCCTTTATAAACACAAGAGTTTATTACATGATACTTTTACAATCCCAAAGGCCTCAAACATTAGCCTTAAGGGCATACCCCAACAATCTCCCACTTGCACTTAATCTAATGGTTGAGAAATCTCAAACCCATATTATTACAGTGCTTCTCATGCTTCTGCTGCGCCAGAGGCTTGGTAAGTGGGTCTGCCAGATTGTCATCTGTATGAACCTTGCATATTTTGATCTCGCCTCGATCAATGATCTCCCGGATCAAGTGAAACCGTCTCTGTATGTGCTTGGACTTCTGGTGCGACCGTGGTTCCTTTGCTTGTGCGATTGCTCCAGCGTTATCACAGAAGATAACCAAAGGATCTGCACTCGAAGGAACGACACCAAGTTCTCTCACGAACTTACGAATCCACACTGCCTCCTTGGATGCTTCCGAGGCTGCAACATACTCGGCTTCTGTTGTGGAATCAGCAACAGTTGACTGTTTGAAACTCTTCCACACCACTGCTCCACCATTCAAGCTAAAAACATAGCCTGATTGCGATCGGAAATCATCCTGGTCCGACTGGAACGAAGCGTCAGTATATCCCTCTATACTGAGTTCTTCCTGACCACCATATATCAAGAACATATCTTTGGTCCTCCGCAGATATTTTAAAATGTTCTTGACCGCAATCCAGTGCGCCAAACCTGGATTACTTTGGAATCGACTGGTCACGCTTAACCCATAAGCGACGTCTGGGCGAGTACACAACATCGCATACATGATGGACCCAATAGCCGAAGCATAAGGCGTATTGTCCATTTCATCTTTCTCAGTCTGTGTTTGTGGACACTGACTCTTCGAAAGATTCAGACCATGTCTGACTGGAAGATATCCACGTTTAGAATTCTCTAAATGGAATCTCTCCAGGACCTTATCGATGTAAGTACTCTGGCACAACCCGAGAAGCCTCTTAGATCTATCCCGGTAGATCTTCACACCTAACACATAGGCTGCTTCTCCTAGATCTTTCATCTGGAAACATTTTCCTAACCATGCTTTAACCGCATGCAGTTCAGGAATATCATTTCCAATGATCAAGATATCATCGACGTAGAGGATTAGGAATGTAATTACGCTCCCACTAAACCTCTTATATACACACGGGTCATCCTCGTTCTTGATGAAACCAAACTTAGAGATTGATTCATCAAAACGAATATTCCAGCTTCTTGATGCTTGTTTCAGTCCATAAATGGACTTCTTTAACTTGCATATTTTATGCCGATCTGCTGGATTAGTGAAACCCTCAGGTTGTGTCATAAACACATCCTCATCCAGATTTCCATTAAGGAAAGCTGTCTTCACATCCATCTGCCAGATCTCATAATCATAATATGCAGCTATCGCGAAAAGAATCCGAATAGACTTAAACATGGCTACAGGTGAGAAAGTTTCATCATAATCTATCCCGTAGATTTGTTTGAAACCTTTCGCAACTAGCCTGCCTTTATAGGTAACTACGTTACCATCCATGTCAATCTTCTTCTTGAAGATCCATTTACAGCCTATAGGGATTACTCCCGGAGGCGGATCAACCAAATCCCAGACTTGGTTATCTGACATGGAGTCCATTTCGGCTCGCATAGCTTCAAGCCATCTAGCTGACTCCGGTCCACTGACCGCATCCGCATAAGTGAGGGGTTCATCATTATCAATGATGTAGACTCCGTCATAGCGCTCAGGCTGTCGACGGATCCTTCCCGATCTTCGCGGTTCCCGTGATATTTGAGCCTCAGGTTGTTCAATAACCTGATCTACCGGCTCAGGCTCATCCATCTGTGCTTGACTACTTTGTCCTTCTTCTGGAATCTCATCCAGCTTTATTTCTCTCCCACTGGCCTCTTGCAGAAGAAATTCCTTCTCAAGAAATATGGCCGTCCGAGCAACAAATACCTTGTTCTCCTTGGGATCGAAGAAATAATAACCCTTAGTTTCCTTAGGGTAACCGACAAAGATGCATTTGTCAGATCTGCTCTCTAGTTTCCCAGAGGCGAGCTTTTTGACATAAGCCTCGCAACCCTAGATCCTGATAAATGTCAAGCTAGGCTGTTTCCCATACCATAATTCATATGGCGTCTTTGAAACTGCCTTGGATGGCACTCGGTTTAGTACTTTTGCAGCTGTTTCCAGTGCAAAACCCCAAAAGGAGTACGGTAGAGTAGCCTGACTCATCATAGAACGAACCATATCAAGTAACGTTCTATTTCTCCTCTCGGACACACCATTCCACTGCGGTGTTCCTGGCGGAGTGAGCTGTGAGATAATCCCACACTCCTTCAGATAGTCAGTAAACGTATGACTTAGGTATTCTCCACCTCGATCAGAACGAAGTGCCTTGATATTTCGGCCTAACTGATTTTGTACTTCATTTTTGAACTCTTTGAACTTGTCAAAAGATTCACTTTTATGTCTCATTAAATAGACATACCCATACCTACTGAAATCATCAGTAAAGGTAATGAAGTACTGATAGCCACCTCTGGCATGTTTACTAAATGGCCCACACACATCACTGTGTATAAGGTCAAGTAAACCTGAAGCCCTTTGACCTTTATGAGGAAAAGGTGACTTCGTCATTTTACCCATCAAACAAGCTTTGCATGTATCAATCTCCTCACAGGAGAATGATCCCAGCAGTCCATGATCATGCAACCGCTTAATGCGTTTCTTGTTAATATGGCCTAAACGACTATGCCATAGCAAGGTGCTGTGATCAGCATACTTGGCTTTCTTGTTATCAATGTTTTGTATAGAATGTTCCATGTCCAACATGAATAACCCATTGTTAATTGAACCAGTCGCATACACAATATTATCATAAGTTAAAACACACTTTGAAATCTTGCATTCAAAGGCAAATCCTTTCCTGACAAGAGCAGGAATAGAGATAATATTCTTGGTAATACTGGGTACAAAATAACAATTGTTTAATTCCAATACAATGCCAGATGGTAAAGAAATGAAATAGTCTCCTACAGCAACAGCAGCAACCCGTGCCCCGTTTCCAACTCGTAGGTCTACCTCATGCTGTCCCACCTGCCTTCTTCTCTTGAGTTCCTGCACATTTGAACAAATGTGAACTCCACATGCAGTGTCCAACACCCATGATATAGAAGAAGATGAAACCATGACTTCCGTCACGTATATACCTGAGCCAGAAGCAATGCTTCCCCTCTTATCTCCTTGGAGCGCTTTGCAGTCCTTTTTCCAGTGACCCAGCTGGCCACAGTGGAAACACCTGTTATCCTTCGACCGCTTCACCTTCTGTTTCAGAGCCTTGCTGTAATTCTTGACAGGGGCCCTGCCCTTCTTCCCCTTCTTCTTGTTCCTAGAAGGAACCATCAAGACAGAGGTTGAAGGCTTACCCTTCAGAGTTTCCTCAGTAGTCAAGAGCATATTCAGCAGCTCTGCCGGCGTACAATCGATTTTGTTCATATTAAAGTTAATGATGAACGCATCGAAAGAAGGCGGGAGAGACTGCAGAATAATATCTACAGCAAGCTCCTGGTTGATGGTATGCCCCAGTTTCTCTAGAGCCTCCTTGTGCCCAATCATCTTGAGCACGTGAGCTCCCACTGGGCTCCCTTCAGCCAGTTTGCTCTGAAAGAAGAGCTTCGTCAGATTATAGCGCTCAGTCCTCGCCTGTGCAGCATACAGCATCTTGAGGTTCGCTATAATCTCTATAGCCGACATATCCTCATGCTGACGCTGCAGCGGTGGCGTCATAGACGCTAGCATCAGGCAAGCGACATCAATGCTATCATTGACGTGCTTTTCGTAGGCATCCCGAACCGCCCTTGCGGCGTTCGGAGCGGGCTGCGGCGGTATCGCCGTCTCGAGGACATACAGTTTCCTCTCTGCCTTAAGAACGATCTTAAGGTGTCCAAACCAGTCAGAGAAGTTCGGCCCAGCAAACTTCTCCCTTTCCAGTAGGGATCGCACATTGAAGCTCATGGTGTTCGTTGCTGCAGGAATCTACAACAAGCAAGAACAGCAAGGTTAGTATCAATGTTCAGAATCAATCCAGGACTTAAGAAAGATTCTTTTCTCACTATTTTGTCTGACTGAAAAATCCAGTAAACAGTCCGAAAGAGTAACACTCTTTTAGTGAGATGGGATCCAGATTTCATACTTGGTCTCCGCGTCCCGCTCAGGCGAGATAAGATGCACAGAGATGACAAGCACTAATTTCTGGTAGGCTGTCCCAGCCAATCGCCAACCCGTGCGATTCCCCTTCATCTGGGCAATCCAGCAGACTGTGCCAACTGAGTTGGTACAACACAGTCTCTGATCCCACAGATGGCTGCCTCCATGTGCTACCATATGCGCCACATATGTAGACTACATGGTCAAGCTGACCTGACCTACTCCCTGGACCACCACGTGCTATGCTGAGCAACGAGAAGGGATAAATCCCTGCTCTGTAACACGCAGGTGTAATCCAGCACCGTCTGAAGATAGATGGACGTGCCCACTGAGTGGGTTCAACACGGCTCCAACGATAGTCAGAACGGTGAGGTTTCGCGTCAGAAGGCTTACGAGCTTGATATATTAGCGTTGGATTTTAACGGTCTTTTTATCTTCTTACTATCAGGCATATTCTATGGCTATAGCAGAAGATAAACATAAACATGCAATTCTAATTATTTAAATAATAAATAGAAAGCATGATCCTATGTGGTAAAAAGCCCATGAACCCTAGTAAGACCTTAATTTTACTTAAGTCTTCACTTGAGCTCCATTGCATCTCATCTGGTCCAACCCAGTGCCCTAGCGCCAAGAGCACCTCAGGTGCACCACCAGGTGAATGCCCCTCTTGGATGTGTGCCTTTGTGCTCTTGTCTAATCAAACACAATTTGATCTATCTAGACAAGCTTTGACTCACAGGTCAATTATACAATAAATTAATGAAAAAGTGATTCGCAGATCACAATAATATTAACTTATAATTTACCAGGCACGCAGGCCCCAGCACAGCACACATTAGGGCAACCCACATAAGATTAAATAAACAAGCATAGGCATCAATCAACATGTGATCCATTCATGAAATTAAAATTTTGAAAAAACCCATGGCATCAATTTTAATTTCCTTATGAGCCCTATAACCTTACAATGGTCCATTGATGGGGATCCACTCATCCATCTAGTTAGATCCTTTCCCCTTGCATGCACCGAGTCCTAACTGACCCGAGTTGACCTAATGGTCAACCATGCATGCGCCAAGGGCTGAACCACCATCATGAGTTTTGGCAAGCGGGTGTGACCCCGGGCCTAACTCAAGTGTGTTCAGAAGTTGTCTCAACCAGACCTCGTTACACGCCTTGGATGCAGTCGACCTATAGCCACCTCGTGCTTGCGCACAGGTGCTATCTAGTCAACCCATCTAGGCTGTCAGATGGTCTGATCAGACTAGTTGGATCTAACCTAGAAGATGCTTTCAACCCCATCAACCCATCTAAGGATTTATGGTAGGAGCACCTTAGATCTAATCAGCCGCGCAAGATGTAAGTTTTATAAAACATATAGATCAAGCGCAAACAATCAAACAACATGCTTCATTTATGTTGATAACCCTTAGATCTAAGGGGGTCCCCTTCAAGGGGGAGCGCAAACTTTAGGGGGTCCCCTTCAAGGGGGAGCGCAAACTTTAGGTAACCATGATACAAGCGCAAAGTTCATGTAACCAAATCATCAAGTAAGCGCAAAATCATCAAGTAAGCGCAACATGTATGGATCACATCAGCAAACATAATAGCATGCATAGAGCCACGCTCTGATACCAATTGAAGAAACCCCTTAAAATGGGGGGCAAAAACCCTAGTCATGGCGCTAATGAAAAATATGCTAGCGGAAGCAAGGGTTTAAGATCATTTGCATGCCATATGTTCAACTATAACCGATTGAATAGATTGAGAGGGAAATTCATACCAACGCCATATGCTTGGAAGTCGGCTTGGATGAAGAGAACAAATTAGATCTCCTCCACAAGTTCACACACAAGATGAAGATGCTTACTCCTTGCGGTCCCTTGTGCTAGCAAGACACCCAAGCTTTTCTTTTGTCGAATGGAAAGGGGGTGATGAGATGATTCCCTCTTGGCCGAGAGCTCCTCTTGCCAAAACTCCTCTCTTTTTCCGATCGCCCAACCAAAGAGCTAGGCGTTGAAGCAAAGAGCAAAACGCATATGCGTTTTTGGCGTTGGAGCAAAAACCGGTTTGATTACTTACCATAAATGGAAGACAATCAAGCCATGCGTTTAAGCCAACCCTAAAACGCCTATTGACATTGAACCAAGCGTTCACCTTTGTGAACCGGTTCAATCCAATAACGTCAAATCGACTTTGGTTCTTCAAACCAAACCGAAATAGCTCAAGCCACTTGGTCTAGACCAAATCGAACCCCAAGGCTCATGATCTAACCATTCATCTCCTGATGCCCCTGATCTCTTCGATCTAGCATCATCTCTCTCGATCGAAGCTTACCGATCTCAAGTCCTAATCAATCAAACATGATCAGACCAGATCTCACTTACAATCAGAGATTAAATCCCTCTAATCTGAACTCAAAGAATTCAGTCCATATGATCTGACTCAAGTAAGCCATATCACCAAATTGTGCGACCCTGAGGGTTTCCTCTAAATGTCGGTAACGATAACTTACGTTATCACGATCAGTGAGGGGTATCTAGCAACACATCACTGTCTCCCGATATAAAGGAAAGAGTCTTCCAAGACTACTCCCAAACCATAGCACAAGTGTGAATCAAACTCACAAGGCATACATGTATCCTTTGCCACTGGACGTTCTTATTGGACAAGCATGTCAAGCCTGTAACTCCAATACGATGAGCATGATTAGATCAGATGAACATAGTCATCTGGGTATGGCCATACACTTCCTCAATCATCTCATATAGGGGGGGCCCCTTAGAACATCACACTCCTTGAACAAGGAGACGGCAATCCTATATCTATCACAAGTGCCCTAACCTGACTCAAGCTCACCATCCAAGATAGTCTATAATCATTATGTTTCAAATGATATTGAACTACCTCAAGACAATGACAATCATCATTTAGAAACACAAGTGATCTCAAGTCAGAGGACATGTGCCACTTGCTGCTTACAGGGATCATTCACATCGTGACAAGCAATGGAATATCCCAGTAGGGTCTGTCCAGTACATCCAATGTACCTATGAGTCTACATCTTATCCCATGCTCGAAGCATCCTATAAGATTAGCACTCATATTAGTCTCAATCATATCAAGGCTGTCTCAGTTCACCAAGATATCTCGACTAAGGACTTATAGCCTGTCAGCCTAGCTGAACAGCTTTGAGACATTATTCAGAAGTACACTTATTACAGCAGACAAGGTAACAATCTGAATAACAACCATGCCTTTATAAACACAAGAGTTTATTACATGATACTTTTACAATCCCAAAGGCCTCAAACATTAGCCTTAAGGGCATACCCCAACAAGGACAACTCTGAATGTCAGCAAAGCTGAACATCATTGAGACATTACTCAGAGGTATACATACAGCAGCAGACAATGCAACAATCTGAATAACAACAATTGCCTTTATAAACATATACTTAGTTTATACATGATACTGATAATAACCCAAGGCCTCAAACATTAGCCTTAAGGGCATACCCCAACAGTTGGCTGGGGATTTGGATCCTCAGATTTCTGTGTTTTAGGGCTTTTCTCCCTCGGGGGTTCTTGGCCAAATGCAGCCTAGACCTCTGGGTCTACTCGTTGGGAAAGCTTCTCGGATTCCTATGGCGGCGGCTCCCCCGGCTATGCCTATAGCCCTAGTTACTTGCCCTACTCCGCCCAGCTCGTGGAGCTCTTTATTTGCCAAGCCCCCCTCTGGTGACACCAATTGCACCCTAACTCTCTCGGATGTCAGCATCGAGCATGGCTTGCTTGACATCGCGGTCCCTGAGGAGGAGCTTGCTGCTAACTGCGAATGCTGGGACAACACTTTGGTAGGCTACTTCATAGGTTTCCGCCCAAACTTTCTCACCCTTAAGCAAAGGGTCCTCCAGATGTGGCAGGCTCATGGTGCGCTGGAGGTCTTTTCTCTTCCTACTGGGTTCCTTCTCTTCCGTTTTTGTTCAGCTGAGGATAAGCTGAAGGTTTTAGAGAAGGGCCCATGGTTCGTCTTTGGCAAGATACTAATTATCAAACCATGGTGCCCAGATGACGAGCTATCCCAGGTGGATCTTTCTTCCATCCCGATACGGGTCTGGTTACACAATCTACCCCTAAAATGGTGGTCTTCTGGGGTGATCGGCAAAGTGGCTAGTGCTTTAGGCAAGCCTCTGTCCATGGATCTAGCTACGGCAACTAAATCAAGATTGGGGTTTGCCCGTTTCTACGTGGAGATGGAGGCATCTTTTGAATTTCCTGAACTCCTCTCCGTCATGGTTAATGGGGGATCCGAAGTCCAATTGTGCCTAGAGTATGAAGCTGTTCCCTCGCATTGTTGCAAGTGCAACCTATACGGCCACAGCACGAAAGCCTGTGTTTTGGCAAGGAAGGCTCCTTCAATCCCCATTTGGAAGGAGAAATCAATTTCCCGTCAAGGAAAAATGCCTCTTGCAGGGACTGGGAGCAGCACGGTCCGCGCGCCATGGGCGCAGTTGGAGGTGGGTGGTCCCTCCCAGCCTCCCCCTCGCCTCGAGAATGGGTCTCCTCGCCCCAGTTCCCCGGTGACCCCAAAGGCTATGATTGTTTCGGAAAGGGCTCTAGAAGAAAGAACTGGTCTTGCTTCTCCTAGCAAGTCCTGCTCTGAAGGCACATCGATATCTGATACCCATATCATCCCAGGGCCAGATGATTTGGAATTGGATAGTGACCTAGAGGCGGGCACATTGGTCCGTTCGCAGTTGTCCAGACAGGAGACTAACTGCATTCTAGATTTGCAAGACTTCGTAGTCACGGCGCAAGGGAAGAACAGTAAAAAGAAGAAGAATAAGCAGAAACCCGCTCCTTCTACTCCCGGGGACCCTAAGAGCTTAAGTCCCCCAGCAACGATTGTCCCATGACTGCTCCTCTTCCTTCCATTATGAGTTGGAACGTAAGAGGTTTCAACTCACTTGCTAAGAGGAAAGAAATGACAATTATGATAAATAAGCACCATATTAAATTGTGTGTAATCCTGGAAACTCATGTGCGTGAAGATAAGAGTGCAGATATTATGGCTTCGGTCTGCCCAGGGTGGAGCCTGGTCACAAATAATAATAATATTCCCAGTGGCAGGATCTGGTACACCTGGGACCCTTCGGTCTTTGTTGTTGATATCCTTTAGACAACAAGTCAAGTGGTTATAGGGAGAGTGCATAGCCCCCAGGGGAACCTCCTTTTTTATTTAGGTGGGATCTATGGTTTATATTCAGCTAATGAACGAAGAGATATTTGGGGGACTATAAACAATTGGTACCATATGGGACCCATGGTTCTCATTGGGGACTTCAATATGCTCTTCTCACTTGAAAACAAAAGAGGAGGATCTACGCATAAAAAATAGGAAATCATCAATAATATCAAGATGACAGCTTCCCTTGACTTCGCCGACATCAAATTGCACGGTACGTATTTCACCTGGTCCAACTCTCAGTCTGGGGCTAGGCGGATATGCTGTAAATTAGATCGGATCATGGCAACTAAGGAGTGGATGGAGAAATTTCCAATGGCCGAGGCCTTGTTTCTTAACCCAGCTTTATCCGATCATTCTCCTGCTCTCCTTGTCTTTGGCAAATACACAAAGCATAAGGGGACAAAATTTTGGTTTTATAACAACTGGCTCCACCATCCTAGTATGCACTCACTTGTCAACTCAATTTGGAACTCAAATGAGGTCCATGGTACCCCGATGTATACCTTGTATCGGAAGCTCACCATGGTCAAGCGGGGCCTGAAAATGTGGGCGCGTAATATGCGGTTAGAAAAAGAGGCGGCTTTCAAGGAAAATAAACTCAAGCTGGACATTGTCCAATCCCAACTCAATGCAAATCCACATGACACAACCCTTGCCGCTTTAGAGCGGCAATACCAAGAGGAGATAAAAAATTTCTGGGCTGATGAAGAGTCAGCCTTAAAGCAGCGGTCCAGAGACCAGATTATATCGCTGGGGGACTCCAATACATCTTATTTCTATGGCTTAATGAAAACAGGCGTATTCGGAATACTATATCTACCATTCAGGGGGGGGGGGGGCTTTATTTCTGGTGAAGATATGCCTTCTGAGGCCATCAGGTATTTTCAGTCCCACTTAGCTCCCCTGACTATTTCCATGCAGGAGCCCATTCCTATTCGGAGATCGCTTTCGCCTACGGCTATTGGGCTGCTCGATTCAAAATTCACTAAGGAAGATATCGAGCAGATAGTCATGACTGCAAACATCTCTAAAGCGCCGGGAGTCGATGGATTCAACGCAGCCTTTTTCAAATCATGCTGGAGCATTGTCAAAGATGATGTCCTTAAGGCAATCATTGACTTTATGGATAACATAAAGCTCCTACAACTGGTTAACATCACCTCTCTTACGCTTATCCCTAAAGTCCGTAACCCTACCGGTTTTGTAGACTTCAGGCCAATCTCTGTTTGTCAAATAATATACAGATTTATTTCCAAAGCGTTGGCTAATGGTATCAAAAAAGCGTTGCCTGAGCTCGTTGATATAAACCAACATGCCTTCATCCAAGGCCGGTCTATCCATGAGAATATCATGTTGTGTCAGGAGATCATGAACAACTTTCACCGCAAGACAAGTAAACCCCAAATGGTACTCAAGTTGGTCTTGCATAAAGCCTTTGATTCAGTCAAATGGGACTTCCTTCAGCAAATTTTAACTGCCTATAACTATCCGCCGTGGTTCTCCAAGAGGGTTATGACCTGTGTTATTTCTCCGTCATTCACCATCTCGCTTAATGGTCAGGATGTCGGTCTATTTAGGGGCACCCGTGGCCTTAGGCAGGGCTGCCCCATGTCCCCATACCTTTTTATCCTCGTGATGCAGTATTTTACGGATCTTTTATCTGAGCAACTTTTGTTGGGTCACCTTATCCCTCTCAAGCAATGCAAAACTTTAGGGATCACCAACATTCAATTTGCAGATGATGTTATCATCTTTTGCAACCCCTCTGAATCGTCTGCGCGGGCTATCATCACTACGCTTGACACCTTCCATTGGCATACAGGCCTCCAAATCAATAAAGAAAAATCACATATCTTCTTCTCTAGCTCCACGGATCCAAGGCAGCAAGCACATATCACTTCTATCCTAGGTGTCCAAAGGGGATCTATGCCCTTTCGATACCTTGGTATCCCTATTACAAGCAAGAAAATCAAAACCACAAACTACATGCTTCTCTTAGAAAAAATCACCAAATACCTATCAGCCTAGAGGGCAAAAACCCTATCATACACGGGGAGAGTGGAACTCATTAAATCAATGTGTTACGGTAATATTAACTTCTGGTGTAGCTCTATGACCCTCCCCCAGATCTCCAAACTCAATTCGCTGCTTGCACAATTTCTTTGGTCCCATGGTCACAAGAATGGGATACCTAAGGTTGCTTGGATAAATGTAACGAAGCCTACAAAATTTGGGGGGCTTGGGCTCCGTGATATTGGTAAGTTGAACTGGGTATTCTTCTGTCGCCATATATGGAACATAATACAAGACAAGCAATCGCTGTGGGTAAAGTGGATCCATGAAAAATACTTGCGCTCAGATTCCATTTGGTCAGTCCAGCCCTCTCCGCATACCCCGTGGCCGATGCACAGTCTGCTCTCAATCCGAAATACATGTATAAGTATGATCGGCTACAAGGTGGCTGACGGCAATTCGATTCGTCTTTGGTTAGATCCTTGGTTAGATTCATGTATTCTACTCCCATTGGTGGAGGATATACGTTTTGAGAATCCTTGTGGGAAAGACACTCGCCTCAACTCCATCATCAGTAATCATAGCTGGAGGATCCCTATTCAGAGATCCTTTCGACTCCTGGAGGTTTACGCTGCCATCCCCCGCACTAAAATTCATCCCAATCTTGACTCCGATCTCATCTTTTGGAATAAATCACACAATGGGCTTTTTACTATCAAATCAGTCTATGAATGCCAATTCCAGGAAGCTGAGGTTCCCTGGCATAATATGGTTTGGTTTAAAGGGAGAATCCCGCGTTTCTCATTCCTTTTATGGCTTCTTTGCCATGATCGTCTGAACACAAAAGCAAGACTTTATGATTGGGGAATCGTGCGTGATCCCATCTGTGAGCTTTGCAATGCTAATCCGGAAACCCTGGACCATTTGTTTCTCCATTGTCGTGTCTTCACAAGCTATTGGCAATTAATTAAACAAGCTTGCAGTATCTCCTACATTGGGCATTCCTGGGGCGATCTTATGGCTTTACTTCGAATTTCCTGGGGGCAAGGTGACTCTACCCGGAACTACATAAGGAAACTCTTATTCACCGGGGCAGTCTATTATATTTGGAGGATACGTAATTACCACATCTTCAAAACCCACGGGGACTTCAATAGTAGTGTGGTCTTAACCTCGCTCAAGACCCTTGTGTCCGATATCAAGTCAAAAGTTATGTCCCTCAATAATCATGGGGACCACAACCTTCTACCACTCAACAGGCTACAAACTTGGGCTGATCTTCACTGAGATGGCTTACTCTATTGGGATATTAGCGCTTTCACACCTTGGATAGATTTTGGGGGATTTCTTTGTCCGCCTCTCTGGATGCTTATTCGCTCTCTCCTTCTTCTTGGGGGATCATCTCTATTGGCGCTTTCTGGGTGATCTTGACTGAGAATTTCTTTACGCCCATCTGATTTTCATGGCTGCATTTATATGACCTTACCTGCTAATTTTCACAGGCCCTTTTGTTGCTCAAGCTTCATTACTGCGTAGGACTTAACTCTACACCATCTCGCAGCGTATAGGCCGGGGCTGTTGATGGAAGCTGCTATTATACAAGGAAGACAATCACTTCATGTGGCGGGGAAGTCATGCCTGGCAGTCGATGGAAGCGTTCTGCGCTACTTCGTTTTTATGATAGTGCCGCATGTTTGTTGTATCGATCAATGGAGGATATCTAGTGTGCATACAACCTTCCTTGATTCCAGCGGCTGCAGAGAAAGACCTTGCGTGGCGGAACCTTGATACAAATGGGGGCGCATCCAGTTTGCCCAGGTTATAGGTGCACGCCAGCGGCTCCTCCCTCTTACGCCACTTGCTTCCTCAACGTCATCTTGCTTCCGGTGGCAAGCCAAATTCTCCAGCTTGTGCTCTAGTCCTCCAGGTGGCGTTACAATTGAGCTTTGGGCTTAGGATAATTTCTGCAGAACATTTTCTTTGCCTTCGGAATGCAGTATTTGTAAGGCGTAATGATGTGTGTAAAAGTTGTATGTGTTTTGGTTTGTATCACGTCTCCTTGGTGTTTTATTTTGGTTTTTTATGGAGGGAAGTTGTTAGCATGTATTGCATCATCCATGCGCTAGTTATATAGGGGAAACTCTGTCGGATTTTTTTGGATCCGGTGTAAGGTTAGAGAGGGAGTATTTGTACGTACACTTGTAACATATCTTTTGGCTTTATAAAATCTCTTTCTTGCCTTTGGCAAAAAAAAAAAAAAAAGATTATAAGATTAAGATTGAAATCAAATTAAAATTGAGATCTACATCAAGATTAAGATCATGATCAAGAACGAGATCAATGTTAAAGTTAAGATTTAAAATATGATTAATATCAAACAAAGATCATAATCAAAATCAATATCCTCAACATGATAAAATCAAGATTAACATCAATAAAAATATAAAGATTGAAGATCAAGATTAAAAACAAGATTAGAATCGAGTTTAACATGAAGATTAAAAGCAAGATAAACATGAAAATCATAAGATCAAGATTGAAATCCGGATTAAAATCGAGATCAACATGAAGATCAAGATAATGATAAAAAACAAGACCAATATTAAAATTAAGATTGAGAATATGATCAAGATTATATACAGATCAAAATCAAGTTCATGATCTTCATCATTATAAGATGAAGATCAATATCAATATCAATATTTAGATTGAGGATCAAGATTACAAATAAGATTAAAATCGAGTTTAAGATAAAGATTAAAAGTAAGATAAATATGAAAATCATATGATCGTGATTGAAATCAGGAATAAAATCGAGATCAACATCAAGATCCGGATCATGATCATGATCAAGAACAAGATACATGTTTAAATTAAGATTGTAAATATTATCAAGAACAAATAGAGATCATAATCAAGATCATTATCACGATAAGAGCAAGATCAATATTAATATCAATTTCAATATTAATATCAATATCAATATTGAAGATTAAGATTATGATAAAAAATAAGATCATTGTTAAAATTAAGATTAAAAATATGATCATAATCAAGATGAATATTAATGTCAATACTAAGATTGAAGATCAAGAAAACAAACAAATTCAAATCCGGGTTTAGATAAAGATTAAAAGCAAAATAAACATGAAGATCATACGATCAAGATTGAAAACTAGATTAAAATCGAGATTAACATGAAAATCAAGATATCAATCCAGTACAAGATCAATGTTAAAATTAAGATTGAGAATATGATGAAGATCATAATCAAGATCAAGATCCACATCATGATAAGATCAATATCAATATCAATATGAAGATTTAAAATCAAGATTGGATTGTATTGGGTTGTACTTAAAGGAGAAAGATGCACTTAAGACTTTCATAAATAACTGATGCAATAAGGTGTGTTTGACTACTAACTATTGGACTTCAATTTAGAACATCAATTACATTTGTCTTACTACACACTTTATTGATAATTATTAGAATTTGCAAAAGATGATTTTGAGTTTTTGTCCAATTGTTGGTCATAAGGGTAGAGATATTGACAAGAACTTGAAATGTGTTTGATTAACTAGAGATAGATAAATTGTTCACAATCATAGTTGATAATGCAATGATGTTGCTGTCAAATACTTGAAAGACAAAATTGTTCATTGGGGAACGACAATGTTAGGAGGTGAACATTTGGACATGAGATGTCTTGCACATATTATTAATTTGGTTGTGCAAGGTGGATTAAAGAAAGTGCATGATTCAATAGAGAAAGTTAGAGCAGTTGTAAAGTATGTTAGACAATCACCTTTTGCAATACCCTGAGTATAGTCCCACATCGTAAGTGTGAGGAACCATTATATGGTATATAAGGCTTAGTGGGCTTGCTATTGTTAACTTGGGCTTAAACATTTTAATAGATTGGGTCATGTTGTTATTCTGGTTCACCAAGTTAATGAATAGTTTGCTTACTAAGCAGGTTGAGATGCAAATAGGAAAGGGCTACCGAGAGTGGTGAAGCCGCCATTGGGCTGACCTCATATGCTGCCGACAAAGGGATGTAGGCTTGACGAGGACGTCAAGACTTAAGTGGGGGGAGATTGTAATACCCCGAGTATAGTCCCACATAGCAAGTGGGAGGAACCATTATATGGTATATAAGGCTTAATGGGCTTGCTATTGTTAACTTGGGCTTAAGCATTTTAATAGATTGGGTCATGTTGTTATTCCAGCTCACCAAGTTAATGAATAGTTTGCTTACTAAGCAGGTTGTAGCACCTTCTAGATTGAATAAATTTAAAGACTGTGTAGAAACGGAGAAGTTTCAGTGCAAGGGTCTTTTGTGCTTAGATGTGGTTACTAGGTGGAGCTCCACATATTTAATGTTGGCAACAACATAAAAATTTGAAAGAACTTCTGTTAGATATGATTACCAAGAGAAAAGCTTTTCATATGAGCATGTGGATATGGGGAATAACATGATACATGATTCTGCAGATTGGGTTTATGTTACAAAGTTGGTGGTGATTTTAAAGCACTTTTATGATTTGACAATAAAAATTTTAGGTCCCTATTATGTAACTTCAATCATTTTTTTCCTGAAATATATGTTTATATCTTATTGAAAGAATTGGAAGCAAATGTAGATCCTACTATTGTATCGATGGCTGTATTCATGAGAAAAAAGTACGACAAATATTGGGGTGACTTTGAAAATACCAATAATATGATTCTTATTGCTGTCATTCTTGACCCTCGGCATAAATTACGATATTTGGAATATGCATTTCAGAATATGAATGGTGTGGAAATGGGTTATTTCTTGTCAAGTCTTGTGAGAGATTACTTCATAAGAATTTTTAATGAATATAAGTCACTAATTGCTCCTAAAAGCTATCAACTTGAGGACAACTTGAGTTCTCCATCTATCTTTGTCACTACTTCTTCTAGTGAGGATCCAAATGAGCTTTTGACAATGAAAATTCAAATGGGATTAAAGAAGCATAGGGTTGAAAATAAGATTGGAGATTCTAAAACAGAATGGAAGAAATATTTGAAAGATGATTTCGCGCATGATGTTCCAAACTTTGAGATTTTACTATGGTGGAAGCTTAACTCTCATAGGTATTCAACTCTTTCTCACATAGCAAGAGATGTTTTAGCAATTCCAATTTCATCCATGGCTTCCGAGAGTGAATTTAGTACTTCACGAAGAATTTTGGATCCATTTAGGAGTTCTTTAACTCCTAAGATAGTTCAAGCTTTAGTATGCACTCAAGATTGGTTTCGGGCTACGAATTCTCCCTTTAGTGTTGAGGAAGACTTGCAAGAAATAGAAAAATTAGATAAAGGTAATATTATGTTTTCTTTTTTTCTCATTCATTATTTCATTTATTGCAACTTTCAAATTTAACTATACTTATATTTGTTTCATTGTTTGGTTGGTTTGATTTTTTAGACTTGTATCAAGTTACTCTTGATGGAGCATCAACTAATGCTAATGGTTAGTGTAAAAGCCAAAAGGTATGAATTTTCAAGTTTTATTACTTGTAGAGTTGGAATCTTACATTTTTGAATATTTTTGCTTTTTAGAATTGCTTAACTAAGTTATTGTTTATTTATTTGTTTTAGCTTTTATTACTTGTCTCAAGTTGTAATCTAAGATTTTTTTTTATTGTTGCATATGCTCATCTGGAAATGTTTATGGAGCTATGATGGATTGGTGGTGTTGAAAATTCGAAATTGTTGCTGAAAATGGGTCTTTGGTTCTTTTGATCATTGAAAATTTGGTGTTGGGAGCTACTATTACTCGTAATTTGTTGGCTGTGCTGCTGGTGCACGGTGTTGGAACTTGTAATTTGAAATTTGGATCATTGGATGTACTAATACTATAACCTATTACTTTGTTACAACTCTGGGATTGTTGATTGTTGAATGTTAGAACTTTAAATTAGAAATTGTTATGGCATTTGGTTTTGCTATTTGTTAGAACTTTGGAATAGTTGGTTATTGGATGCTAGAACTTGAAATTAGGAATTGTTATGGCTTTTGATTTGGTTATTAATTAGTTGTTACTTATTACTTGTTTTTGCTTGTTAGAATTTTAAAACATGGTAGTAGTCTAGTTATTTGAATATTGGTTTCTTGAATTACTTTATTTGAATTTTTGTGGTTGAATTACTAGTTGGTTGCGTACTTATATTTGGTTGTTGAATACTTGAATTTAGAAATAGATGAATAAGAAATTTTTTGATTTTGGGAATTACGTAAAATATTTTTGGGAGTTTAGAACCAGTACCGAACTCCCGAATTAGAATTCAGTATCGGTACCAATACCGATACCTATGATTCAAAATTCAAGGGTTCGGGAATGGGAGTTTGGTATCGGTACTAGTCCCGAACTCCCGTTTGCTCACCACTACTGACGATACCAAGGCAGTTGAATTTGAGTACTGAGTTGGCAACCATCACTATCGGCAGCAGGGACGGAGCTGTTGCCATGCCCATTCATTCATATCATCCAAAAATGGACTTCATCATGTCCATAAAGGAGATAGTAGGGGCGTTTGGCCTCAATTGTGGCGACCATGAACAGTTTGAGCAGATTCTCCAATTATATTTGGCTCACAATGAGCAGGGGACACGTTCATTCATAATTGCAGCTTTTGCTGAGGTTCTCCTCAGCCTTTCTCACCCTAACTAGGATTTTGTTGTTGTTGTTGTTGTAAAGGCCCTTTTCTAACTCTCAATTCTTGTTTTTTCACATAATTTAAAGTGTTTTTTTCATAGAATTTAAAATGTATTCACACTTGTTTCATTAATATACTAGCTCCTGCCACCTGCTGGGTGCAGCTTGGATCACCCACTATTTTTCCCTGAACTTTTGGTTTAACATGTGAATACATTTTGCAGTCTTTATAGCTTTTATAAAGAAGAGCACATATTTGAATGCTCGCAAGCACAAAAGAGTTTAGCTACTCAATTTTGAGTTCGATTTGATGCAATCTAGTACTTTGACATGGAGATTTTTAATTTAATATTGTCATTAGCAGGAAATTGCTATTACGAGTAGCTACTGGAAACCTTGTTTACTATTTAGAATTTTAGACTTTAGATGTATGCCCTTGGCTACTTAGAAAGAAGGTTTAAATTACTAATATGTAATTCTGTATGAGTGCATTGGTCCACTATTGGGTTTGTATATATATATATATACTGGTTGGTGCAATCTTGTATTCTTTACCACCATAGGGTTTGAGCAGGAATTGTTATATCTTAGAACTTTGGAATTGTTGATTGTTGGATGATAGAACTTGAAATTAGGAATTGTTATGGCTTTTGGTTTTGTTATTTATTAATTGTTGTTGCTTGTTAGAATTTTAAAACATGGTACTAGTGTAGTTATTTGAATATTGGTTTTTTGAGTTTTTTTTGCCAAAGACAAGTAAGAGATTTTATAAAGCTTTAAAAAATATGTTACAAGATATGTACAAACTGTAGGCTAACCCTCACCCAAGGATCCAAAATTTTTTTTAATAGAGTTTTCCCTGTTTACATGGGCGCATGAATCCCTACTACATCACTAATATCACTAAACATCCATCGGTAATAAAAGACAACTCCTTACACAGGAGAAGAGTAACAAGATACAATACAGGAGTCACATTTTCGATAGCTCTTTGTCTTCATTGGATGCTCACATTTTATCACTTGGCTCTATGGAAACAAGGAGAGGCTCAGCTCACGATTTGAGCAAAGGTCGAGCAGCCGTCATCTCCCAACAGCTTATGCTTTTGTGGATGAAATAGTGGCCGACAAGAGTACAAGCTATGATTAGAGGAACGCGTCCATCTCTTAAAATTTATTTGAATTTTTGTGGTTGATTTACTAGTTGGTTGTGTACTTGTGTTTGGTAGTGGAATATTTGTATTTAAAAATAGAGGAATATAAAATTTTGGGATTTCGGAAATTTTCAAAAAGTTTATTGGGAGATCAGTTGGAACTAGTACCGATACCTATGATTAAAAATTCAAGAGTTCGAAACTGTGAGTTTGGTATTGGTACTAGTCCCGAACTACCGTTTGTTCAACCCTACCGACGGCACCAAGGCAGTTGAATTCGAGTAGAGAGTTGGCAACCTTCAAGACGTATAAATTACTAATATGTAATTTAGTACTAGTGCATTGGTTCACTATTGGGTTTATATATATATATATATATATATATATATATATATATATTTATTTATTTATTTATTTATTGGATGGTGCAATCTTGCATTCTCTACCAGCACAGGGTTTGGGCAGGAATTGTTATTTGTTAGAACTTTGGAATTGTTGGTTATTAGATGTGAGAACTTGAAATTAGGAATTGTTATGGCTTTTGTTTTTGTTATTTATTAGTTGTTACTTATTAGTAGTTGTTGCTTGTTAGAATTTTAAAACAAGGTACTAGTGTAGTTATTTGAATATTGGTTTTTTGAATTACTTTATTTGAATTTTTGTGGTTGAATTACTAGTTGGTAGTGTACTTGTATTTGGTTGTTGAACACTTGTACTTAGAAATAGATGAATATAAAATTTTGGGATTTTGGGAATTTCCGAAAAATTTTTTGGGAGTTCCTGAATTAGAATTCGGAACTAGTACTAGTACTAATGATTCAAATTCGGGAGTTCGGGTTGGCGATCCTCTCTTGAGTTAGGGCAGCGGCGATCCCCTCTTCCGCTAGTGGGCCTGCCGGCGGCGTAGCGGTAGTAGCCTGTCGTGTGAGCCTCTTGTCTTGAGGGGTCAATTCGGGTTCTGTATCGTGCGGGTGTAGCCTGGTCTTCTTCGCGTCATCCCCCGGGTACTTTCTCAGTTTGCGCTACTGGTTTGATCGGCTTTTTGATCTGAATATTTTTCTGCTTCTTCCTGGGGTTTTTTCATCCTTCTTTTCGCTGCGTATCCTTCAGATTTTTCCATCCTAGTTAGGGGTCTGGTGTCGTGGTTCTCCATCGTTGTTCCGTCCCTCTATTCCTGGGCCTTGCTACATGGCTTAGGTGGGGCGGTCACTGGGGCCCATGATCTCTGATTTCTAGGGTTCCCCTTTTTTGCCCCCCCCCCCCCCCCCCCCACCCAAGAACACCGCCTACTCGCTTAACATCTAAATGTGCGAGAGCACAATTTGTGGCTCATGAGGAGGGCTTAGCAAACAGGGAACTCCAGGACTTTGGGAAAACACACTGGTCGACCATTTCATCAGTTTTCGGCCAAATTAACATATTCTGAAGCAAAAGGTCACACTGCTTTGGAAGCCAAAAGGGGAGTTGGAGATCTATTCGCTGTCAGTTGGATTCATTCTCTTCAGATTTGGTCTGGCTGAAGACAAGGTGAAGGTCTTAGAAGCGGGTCCTTGGTTTGTGTTTGGAAAGGTGTTGATCCTCAAGCCGTGGACCCCGGACGAGGAATTGTCTAGAGTGGACTTATCTTCTATCCCTATCTGGATCCGTATCCACAACCTCCCCCTTAAATGGTGGTCACTAGGCATTCTCGGCCAGCTGGCCAGTGCGCTTGGAAAACCCCTCTCCATGGATGAGGCCACAGCTTCAAGGTCTAGGTTGGGGTTTGCGCGTTTGTGTGTGGAAATAGAAGCCGCCTCAGACTTTCCTGAGGTTCTTTCCATCATGGTTAATGGGGGATCCAAAGCTCACATTCGACTCGAGTACGAGGCTGTCCCCGCCAGATGCACCATTTGCAATACCTATGGCCATTCACATAAGAATTGTGCAGAGGCTGGGAAATCACAATTGAACCAGATCTGGATGGAGAAATCCAAACCCGATCCGATGACTGAAGTATGCCCGACCACCAGTGTGATACCCTTCGATGAGGGGCATCAGGAGCAAGAGGTAGCTGGGCCTTCCGCGAGGAGGAGGCCAAAAATAGTTCGTGATCCCTCAAATGGAGGCAAGGACAAGCAGGTTCAGGAGGAGGGACGAGAGTGTGGTTCGCCTTGTAACCAAAGAGACGAAAATGCGCATGGCATAACAGCGTAGAGCAGTGTGATAGAATCAAATCTTAGGGGGAAAAATCCAATGCATGAGAGCAATAAAGCTAGTCCTCTAACTCTTCCTGACTCTTTGGAACCTGAATATGTCCTGGAAGAGGAATCTCTTTCTGATGACTCACCTTCGCGTATCTTGGGGTCTGAATCAATGAAATTTCTAAAGGCCCACGAAATGGTGGTGGGGGGAACTCGGAAAAACAAAAATAAGAAGAAACAAAAGCATATCTCGGTTACCCTTTTGGACCCTAAGAGCCCGAGTCCATCGATTCCAGAGGTTACATGAGTGCCACTCCCGATCCTATCATGTGCTGGAACGTGAGAGGTTTCAACACACTAGCCAAGAGGAAGGAGGCTGCCCTCTTACTCAAAAATCATCAGGCTAAAATGCTAGCTATAATAGAACCTCGGGTTCGTGTTGAGAAGTGTTCTGATCTTATAGCTTCTTCTTCCCCCGGATGGAATTTCCTATCAAATTCAACTCCCGGCTCTGGTGGCCGCTGCATTTGGCTTGTCTGGGATCCTGCGGCCTACCAGGTTGATGTAGTAGATTCCAATGAACAAGTAATCATTGGCAACATTTGTGACACAAGTGGCTCTTCCCTGTTCCGGTTGTGTCTAGTGTGTCTCTACACCGTTACTGAGCGGCGCCAGATTTGGAGCACTATCTCTCAATTGCGCTTCCAAGAGCCTATGGTCACCCTGGGGGACTTCAATATGCTATTCTCCATGGACGAAAAGCTAAGGGGGTCCATTCACAATGAGCAAGAGATTCTTGATAATATTGCTCAACGGGGAGTCTTAGGAATCTCGGACATAAATTATCGGGGGAACTTTTACACTTGGTCCAATTCCCAAAGTGGTACTAATTGGATATCCTGCAAGCTTGATCGTGTTATGGCGACTGATGAGTGGTTGGAAAAATTCTCGCAGGCTGAAGTTCTCTTCCTTCAGCCGAGTATATCTGATCATTCTCTATCCCTTTTGTCTTTCGGTAGGAATGTCATGAGGTAGGGGCCAAAATTTCGCTTCTTCAATCATTGGCTGAATCACCCTAGCCTTTCCCAGGTGGTCCATGCGGCATGGAATGACAGACCAATCTATGGAACGCCGATGTTCATCCTGTACCAAAAGCTAACCCTGGCAAAGAGAGCTCTGAACATTACTGGGATACATTTTGACTTTGGGGGGGGACCAGTTGTAGCATCGTCTACTGAGTTTTTTATTATTAGCACTCCTACCTGCAAACTGGGAGGTCTAGGGGCATGATCCTGGCTTCGTCTCCTGCTAACATGGGATTTCTAGGGGCTGAGATGTCTAGGAGTTTGCTGCCTACTTCTCCTACGCCGCTGCTCTCATTATTAGGGTCTTTTAATTGCCAGATCTCCACCAAATAATTCTGGTTCTAGTTTTCTGCTACAGCATATTATTGTTGATCATGATTATTGATCCTCTCTCGCCCATGCGAGGGCTTGATTATATTGCAAGTTCCTTATGCTGCAGCTCCTCACGTGTCGATCCTATCTCTGTGGGCTGGAGGCTATTGGAATGAATTGAAGGGCGGGGCCCATACTCCTGAGGTTCTATGGGCATTTCCTGGACGACTAGCAGTGGCGGGTTGAAGCTGCTCTCTTGATCGGGGATGCAAAATTTGGCTTGTTATCTCCAATCCCTAGTGTCGGAACCCTAAGCTGCTATTCCAAGCACGGATACGGGATGGATGTTGGATGGTGGGCGATAGGGCTGATACTCTCAAATGCTACAGCGGATAGACAATAGAAATATTGTGCATTATGAATGTAATTGTGATGTATTGTGCTGAATGTGCACAGGATCGCATGGGTTTTCCGTTTCCACTCTATTTTGTTTTTTTGTTTTGGAGGATAGAATCATGTAGCATAGGCTCCCGCGTAGAATATACAGGGGAGGTTCTGTCAAAATTTCTAAGTTCCAGTGAAGGTGGAATGGGGTGAGAGTGGATGTACAAACCTGTAAATACTCTTATTTTTTGATGAATAACAATCAACTTTCTTGCCCTCGACAAAAAAAAAATTTCTTTTTAATATTAATCTTAGACTCGATTTTGACCTTGTTTGTAATCTTGGTCTTCAATATTGATATTGTTATTAATATTGATATTGATCTAATCATGATGAGAATTTTGATCTTGATTATGATCTTTATTTGTTATTGATCTTATTCACATTCTTAATTTTAACATTGATCTTTTTCTTGATAATTATCTTGATCTTCATTTTAATCACAGTTTTAATATAGATTTCAGTTTTAATCTTAAAATCTTCATTTTTATCTTGCCTTTAATCTTGATCTTAAACTCGATTTTGTTCTCAGTGGTAATATTGATTTTCGATAATGATATTAATATTTATATTTATCTTAATCTTATTATAATGAGAATGTTGACCTTGATTTTGATCACTTTTTAATCTTTATTATTATTTAATCTTAATTTTAATTTTGATTTTGTTCATGATCATGATGTTGATCTTGATTTTAATTAAGATGTCAATCTTCATCTTATCATATTCATCTTTATCTTCTTTTTAATATTAATCTTAAACTCGATTTTGATCTTTTTGCAATCTTAGTCTTCAATATTGATATTGTTATAAATGTTTATATTGATCTAAACATGATGAGAATTTTGATCTTGATTATGATATTTATTTGTTATTTATCTTATTCTCATTCTTAATTTTAACATTGATCTTGTTCTTAATAATTATCTTGGTCTTCATTTTAATCTCAGTTTTAATATAGATTTTACTTTTAATCTTAAAATCTTCATCTTTTTCTTGCCTTTAATCTTAATCTTAAACTCGATTTTGATCTCAGTGGTAATATTGATTTTCAATATTGATATTAATATTTATATTTATCTTAATCTTGTAATAATGAGGATGTTGATCTTGATTTTGATCACTATTTAATCTTTATCATTTTTCAATCTTTTTTGCCAAAGGCAAGAAGAGATTTTATAAATCAAAAAAATATGTTACAAGATATGTACAAACTCTAGTCTCTCTCGCATCCTAGGATCAAGAAAATTTTGACAGAGTTTCCCCTATTTACATGGTCGCATGGATCCCTGCTACATCACTAACATCACAACTAATCTCAGTAAACAAAAAACAGTTCCTCACACAGGAGAAGTGACATCACAATGATACAAGAGCAGCATTTTCTCATAAGTTGCGCATTACTGTATATCATTCCCTCCCTCCTATTTGAATACCAGCATTTCCCCAAGAGCTCGAGTGTGCTGAGTGAGCGAGGCCGACGAGAGGACAAGTCGCGAAGGCAAATGATAGTGTCCATCACGCACCCAAAACGTAGTAGTAACCTGTGCAAAGTCAAATAACAAGAGAGAGCACGTGATAAGCATACATAAGAAAAGAAGCTAGGGACTAAGAGTAAATCCCCAAGATCCCCTAAGGTCCAGCAATATCCCCCCATCTATTCGCGAAATCCAGGACATATGGATCATGATGTGCACGAGGAATATAGTTCTTCATTTTGAATTTGATATCCGAGATTAAGCTTTTGAGAAAGTCCATAAGCCTCTTTTTGTGAGCGCCCAGAATTTGGTTATTGCGGTATCACCAAATATAGTAGAAAGTCCCGGTAAGCATAAGTTTTCGAATATAAGTTTGAATAGGGTGCAAACATTGCCCATGGTTGCTAGCTAAATGCATGAATACCCCTTCGCAGGTGTTAAAATCAAAGCTAATACCACATTTCCTTGCAATTAAATGCCGATACCCGGTGAAGGTTTCACAATGCAGGAACAAGTGATCAATAGTCTCAGGGTGAGAGTTGCATAGCATACATGTAGGATCCTGCACTAGCCCCCAAGTGTGGAGACACGTCCTGGTACATAATCTACCCCAGCAGAGTAACCAAAGGAAGAAAGAATAGCGTGGTATTCTCCCTTTGAACCACACATAATCCTTCCAAGAAACATCCATCCCCTGCACTTGCCCTTCATAAGCAGATTGGATGGTGAAGCTACGATTAGGAGTGCAGTTCCAAAATACAAGGTCCGAGCTGAGATTAGGATGAATTTGCCTTTTAGGAATATCAGCATAAATATCAATGAGGCTCAATAAGCGAGGTCTAGGAATAGTCCACTCGTGATCCGTGATGATGGAATTGAGCCGGATATTCCTCCCCGGGGGGATTCTCAAATCTGACATCCTCTACGAGTTCCAGAAGAAGTCTAGGCTCGAACCAAGGATCAAGCCATAGTCTAATAGACTCACCGTTTGCAATTTTGTAACTAACCATTTGCATGCAAGTGTGCGAAACCTTGGTTTTAATCATGATTATGATTAATATAAGATATTGATCTTGATTATGATTAATATATGATATTGATCTTGATTATGATTAATATATGATATTAATCTTAATCTTAAACTCGATTTTAATCTCAGTAGTAATATTGATTTTCAATATTGATATTAACATTTATATTTATCTTAATCTTATAAAAATGAGGATGTTGATCTTGCTTTTGATCACTATTTAATCTTTATCATTTTTCAATCTTAATTTTAATTTTGATTTTGTTCATGATCATAATGTTGATCTTGATTTTAATCATGATTTCAATCTTTATCTTTTGATATTTATCTTTATCGTCTTTTTAATATTAATCTTAAACTCGATTTTGATCTTGTTTGTTATCTTGGTCTTCAATATTGATATTGTTATGATCTTCATGATGAGAATTTTGATTTTGAATATGATCTTTATTTGTTATTGATCTTATTCACATTCTTAATTTTAACATTGATCTTGTTCTTGATAATTATCCTAATCTTCATTTTAATCTCAGTTTTAATATAGATTTCAGTTTTAATCTTAAAATCTTCATTTTTATCTTGCCTTTAATCTTAATCTTAAACTCTATTTTGATCTCGGTGGTAATATTGATTTTCAATATTGATATTAATATTTATATTTATCTTAATCTTATAATAATGAGGATGTTGATCTTGATTTTGATCACTATTTAATCTTTATCATTTTTCAATGTTAATTTTAATTTTGATTTTGTTCATGACTATGATGTTGATCTTGATTTTAATCTAGATTTCAATCTTCATCGTTTGATATTCATCTTTATCTTCTTTTTAATATTAATCTTAAACTCTATTTTGATCTTGTTTGTAATCTTGGTCTTCAATATTGATATTGTTATTGATATTGATATTGATCTAATGATAATGAGAATTTTGATCATGATTATGATCTTTATTTTTTATTGATCTTATTTACATTCTTAATTTTAGCATTGTGTTGATCTTTATTTTAATCAAGATTTCAATCTTTATCTTCTTTTTAATATTAATCTTAAACTCGATTTTGATCTTGTTTGTAATCTTGGTATTCAATCTTGATATTGTTATTCATATTGAGAATTTTGATCTTGATTATGATCTTTATTTGTTATTTATCTTACTCTCATTCTTAATTTTAACATTCATCTTATTATTGGTAAATCTTGACCTTCATTTTAATCTCAATTTTAATATAGATTTCAATTTTAATATTAAAATCTTCATCTTTATCTAGTCTTTTATCTTACACTGGATATTAATCTCGGTGGTAATATTGATTTTCAATATTGATATTAATATTTATATTTATCTTGATCTTATAATAATGAGGATGTTGATCTTGATTTTGATCACTATTTAATCTTTATCATTTTTCAATCTTAATTTTAATATTGATTTTGTTCATGATAATGATGTTCATCTTGATTTTAATCAATATTTCAATCTTCGCCTTATGATATTCATCTTTATCTTCTTTTTAATATTAATCTTAAACTCGATTTTGATCTTGTTTGTAATCTTAGTCATCATTATTGATATTGTTATAAATATTTATATTGATCTAATCTTGATGAGAATTTTGATCTTGATTATGATCTTTATTTGTTATTGATATTATTTTCATTCTTAATTTTAACATTGATCTTGTTCTAGATAATTATCTTGATCTACATTTTAATCTCAGTTTTAATATAGATTTCAGTTTTAATCTTGAAATCTTCATCTTTATCTTGCCTTTAATTTTCATCTTAAACTCGATTTTGATCACGGTGGTAATATTAATTTTCAATATTGATATTAATATTTATATTTATCTTGATTTTATAATAATGAGGATGTTGATCTTGATTTTGATCACTATTTAATCTTTATCATTTTTCAATCTTAATTTTAATATTGATTTTGTTCATGATCATGGTCTTGATCTTGATTTTAATCAAAATTTCAATCATCATATTATGATATTTATCTTTATCTTCTTTTTAATATTAATCTTAAACTCGATTTTGATCTTGTTTGTAATCTTGGTCTTCAATATTGATATTGTTATTGATATTAATATTGATCTAATCATGATGAGAATTTTGATATTGATTATGATCTTTATTTATTATCGATCTTATTCACATTCTTAATTTTAACATTGATCTTTTTTTTTTTGCCAAAGGCAAGAATTTTGATGTTATATTTCCAAAGAAAAAAAATATTTACAGGTTTTATGCAATCCCTCACACCCATTTCCTCTTTCACACCCTACTAGAAAATTTTGACAGAGTCTCCCCTGTATATCTAACGCGCGAACCCTATGCTACATACAATCATCCTCAAAAGAAAACCAAAACAAGAAAAGAGAAGAAGAGGACATCACAAAAAAACTCCACAACTTTACAAAACACGATTTCAGTTTTAATATAGATTTCAGTTTTAATCTTGAAATCTTCATCTTTATCTTGCTTTTAATCTTCATCTTAAACTCGATTTTGATCACGGTGGTAATAATGATTTTCAATATTGATATTAATATTTATATTTATCTTGATTTTGTAATAATGAGGATGTTGATCTTGATTTTGATCACTATTTAATCTTTATCATTTTTCAATCTTAAATTTAATTTTGACTTTGTTCATGATAATGATGTTGATGTTGATTTTAATCAAGATTTCAATCTTCGTCTTATTATATTTATCTTTATCTTCTTTTTAATATTAATCTTAAACTCGATTTTGATCTTGTTTGTAATCTTGGTATTCAATCTTGATATTGTTATTAATATTGATATTGATCTAATCATGATGAGAATTTTGATCTTGATTATAATCTTTATTTGTTATTAATTTTATTCTTATTCTTAATTTTAGCATGGATCTTGTTCTTGATAATTATCTTAATCTTCATTTTAATCTCAGTTTTAATATAGATTTCAGTTTAAATCTTAAAATCTTCATCATTATCTTGTCTTTAATCTTCATCTTAAACTCAATTTTGATCTCGGTGGTAATATTGGTTTTTAATATTGATATTAATATTTAAATTTATCTTGATCTTATAATAATGAGAATGTTGATCTTGATTTTGATCACTATTTATTCTTTATCATTTTTATAAAAAAAAGCCTCTTAAAAATAATGGTAGTAAAATAAAAAGGTCTTATAAAAGCAATGGCTAGAGAGGAAAAAAAAAAGTTTTTGACATTATCCACCATCCACGTGCATGTAAGGAAACTTCAGAACAATATAAGCTTTTTTTGAAAGGAAGGACAAAGCATTAAAATAAAAGGACTACTCATCATCATTAACCTTCCACCAGGCAAAGAAGGACTACTCCTCTCCAGGACCCCCTCACCAGGCTCCTCCACCACAGCAAATTCTCAAAGGATCCTCTCCACGTAACCCACCTTGAAGGCTCTCGAAGAACAGAAGGATCCTCTCAGCCACGACCCTTTAAATATCTATTCACTCCTCCAGGTAAGGATCATCAAAGCAGCATAAGACCATCCATAGCTCTTTAGTGTGCTTGTGCTTCTTTAAGAAAATTAGTGAGTTTAATGCTTTTGTAAACTAACTCTCCTAGTAATTGTGCCTGTAAATTTTAGTATCTGTTATAACTACTTTGTAAAAGTAATCCTTGTAAGATATTTTATTGTTAATATATATAAATTTTTTATGGATATGTTTTGCTCCAACATTCGTGAGTAGTGCCTTTGAACGGGCTTAAGTTATTTTAATCTTCTATGGATTAGTGGAATGAAAGCGTGCAGGGTTTCATTTTAATTAATTTCTTTTCATTTGTTATTTTCATGCTCAAAAGAATCGGCGGAAGAAAGTTTTCCGTTAGGCATGAGGCCGCTTAGGGAAGACTAAAGTACACGTAGGTGTGAGTGTATGATTATCACGAAATGTTAAGAAGTTAATTTAATTGTTACCTGTATTTTGATGTATGAATGGTGGTTTGGAAGATTAATTTAGCTTAATCCCTAGTAAAGCTTTGAAAATTAATTTAGCTTAATCTCTAGTAAGGCTTCAATAATGAGATCCATAGCTTTTAAATTAGATCCATACACTTTCAATTAGATTTCAACATGCTTTCAATTGGTATCAGAGCTTTCTAGTCACTATGCTTAGTTTAACTTTATCTCATGATTGCATGCTATTACGTAACTTCTCATATTTTAATATTAGTCATTATGCTCCCATACGCTGAATCTACATGCATCAATTTATTTCCAGGCTGCTATAATTTCTGTTGTATCCCATGCTACTCTTAGATCTTTATGCTTTCGGCTCTTTTATGCTAATCTTACTCTCTTTATAATTAATTAATTAGAATAATAATAAGTAAGTACTCAATCATAATTAATTAGAGCATAATAATAAATTAAATAATAAATAAGAACCTAATGAGAACCATAATCAATCCTGGTAAGACCCACGTGCTTTTTTTGCCAAAGGCAAGAAAAAATTTTATATAAACCAAAATTTTTTTTTTACATGATATATACAGTTCATTATCTCCCACCCTTTAACCCCAAGATTCAAGAGAATTTCGGTAGAGTTTTTCCTGTATATAGAGTCGCATGTATCCTGTGCTACATGCACTAACACAAAAAAAAAAACAACCATCTAGCTAAAAATCTCAACTAAAAGCACCTAGTACAATAATCGCACATGCACGTCATATCAAAGCAAGCATCATACAATATCAGCCCCCCACCCATACCAGCTTTGCCTTTTATACATTTGATTACAAGTTGGCAACGCACATCACGTGTTACTTATTTGCAATATAAAGCCCCAAGCTTTTAGTCTTTGCCTCTCAAAGACCTGGATGCCATCCAAGGAGCGCATAATGAAGAAGAAAGCCCCAACCTGCTCATCAGCCAAAATCACGTAAGCAAGAACATCAGTCCTACGTGCCTATAAGCATCAAGAACCAAGGAAGAGAAAGCATGCCACCGAAAGAACGGAAAAAAGCACAACAAATAGTATGGAAATCCGGCCAGCACTAAAACAGTGATAGAGGCAACAAGCAATTCAACCCAAGTTCTCCCATAACTGCAGATAGGTGATAGTATTCAGGTCAAGCTTCGAGGAGTGAATATGATGCATCACTTTTGCTTTTACATCCGACACCAAGATATTGTAATATGCCATAATGTCCGTATTATGAGAGGCGAAGATCATTGCATTCCTATACTGCCAAATATAATAAATCGCCCCTAAGAGAAAGAGCTTTCTAATATAATTTTTCTTGGCATCCCCAGTCTTCCACTGGAGTAGCTGACTTTCCATGCCCTCCCAACCACAACCTCTCTTGATTAACCTCCAAAAATCAGCTAAAGCAGGACATTGGAAAAATAAGTGGTTATGCGTTTCCGATGTAGATTTACATAACACACAAGTCGGATCCTGTATAATCCCCCAGCTATGGAGCCTAGCCCGGGTGCTCAGCCATCTCAAACAAAACAACCACATAGTAAAAGAGTATCGTGGAATACACCCTTTAAACCATACCACATCTCTCCAAGGCACCCCATTGCCCTGAAATTGTTCCTCGTAGGCTGATTTTAAAGAGAAAGTCCCATGCGTAGTCATTTTCCAGAAAATGCTGTCTTCATTCTGGCTCGGGCTTATAGGAACGTGTGGGATAGCCTCATATATGTCAATCAAACCAAAAGATCTCGGGTGCGGCAACTTCCATTCATTATCCACAATCAACGAGCTGAGGTGCGTATCCTTCCCAGGTGGGTTCTCAAATCTAACATCATCTAGTAAGTCAAGAAGAATACGAGAATCGAGCCAGGGGTCAAGCCATAGCCGAATAGACGTACCATTTGTAATTTTGTATCCCACCATTCGCATGCAAGTATCTCTAGCATATAAAATGCTTCTGATGGGCCAAGGTGCCCTCTTAAGCCAATTAGAGCATTAATATGCTTCTCACATGCTTGAATATTGCTTAAAAGTAATATGCTTCTCCCATTATTATAATCCATGTTACTATTAGACCCACATGGGCTTTCCTCAACGTTATATCATCCCATAATATATTACATGACCCACATAAGCATTAATATTATAATCCATGCTACTATTAGACCCACATGGGCTTTCCTCAACTTTATATCATCCCATAATATTATATTACATGACCCACATAAGGATTAAAGAAGTAACTTCCAAATAATCTCAACACACTCTTAGTATTTTATATTACAACCACATGCTCCAACTTGCTGATTATATTCATAAAAAATGAATAGCAAAAGAGATAAGTATAAGGTAGATAAATTCATACATGATATTAGACAAACTATTAAAAAACATAAGAATTATCCAAACGTAGAACAAGATTCCTTTATGTTAAGATGCCGACAAAGTAAAGACCAAATACTTCGTCTTAAAGATAAAATGAAAAAGCTAAATAAAAATATTAATGAATTAAATATTAGTAGTAGTAAAATTAATAAATTCCTAGAAAAAAATAATAGCCCACTATCTCCAAGTAAAAACCCTGAAGATTTAAGATTTAACTTTTAGAAAAAAAGAAAAATTAAGAAATTAGAAAACGATAGAAAATATGAAACAGTTGTTTTACTAAAGTCGAAAGAGATCAGATAAGTAAATATATATATAACACAAGTAAGTTCATTAGGGAAAACAAATTAGAAGATGAACAAAACATATACCATAACCTCCAAGAAAAAATAAAAAGGATAATAAATGGTATTATCAAACTAGAAGACATCTTTGCAGAAAATAAAAACGAAGAATATAGCATATCTAATGAAAAGAAATTTAGGGTTCTTAGAAAACAAAAAGAAAAATTAGAAAACATTTTAGGAAAAATAAATCAAAAATAAATCATGACAAATAAAGAAAACTTCAACCAAGAGCAAATAAGTATAGATGACTTAGAAAACCAAAATTTAATTGAAGATAACCAAGAATTAAGAGAAAATTTAGAAGAATCATATAGACAAATAATTATAGCTTTATGCTAGATTTGTAAATGGTTAATTAAAATAAATAAGGTAATAAAATTAAAAATAAACCCTTACAAAAGAAGGAAGCATGATACTGACAAAGATGGTAGCACAAGTAGTGGTTTAAGTGGCTTAACAAAATAGAAGATTAAAATTATGGGGGGAGGAGATCAGTTTAACCTTAGTAAATATCTAATTATGGACAATAAGTATTTAACTAATGAAAACCAAAGTTTAAAATGTAGTTTTACAGAATCATATAAAAAAATAATAATAATTTTATTTACAATTAGCAGAAAATTAATAGAGGCAAATGAAAGGATAAAACTTACTCGAAATGATAGTATTGATAAGAACTATACATATACATCATAGATAGTCATTAGTCCAAAAGGAGAAATACATGAAGAATAAGTTTGCTAATGGGAGGTCTAGCTTGGTCTAGTAACTTCTCAAAGCATGGTCCTGTTCTTCATTGCACTCTATTTCGGAGGACATAGACTTCTGTGATGGCTGGAAACAGAGAAATCCAAAAATATAAATCAAAAACTAGAAAACTTAGGTGTATTTTGAAATACATTAGGGAATCAATTGATGAGTTTAATAAATTTGATAAAGGAATAGCAGAAAAATTAGAAGATGTACATGAAGATATTCAGACCCAGATAGATGAAATTAGACGTATAGTGGAATATCTAAAATCAAGAGAATTTTCAGAATCTCCGTAAAATGGAAAAATTCGGATTTAAAATCTTAAAGAAAGTAGAAGTAGATGATGATGATGTTATATGCCACTTTGGAGGACAACATGCACACACGCTTCATCATACTAACTCCCAGTTAAATAGTATAGTTGATATAATCTTATCAATCTCTATACAAATCCAAGAACTTAAATCTCAAATTAGAGAAAATCAGACTATAATAATACAGATTTTGAATCATGTAAAAGATAGTACTACTAAGATTCATGGTAACCAAGACTATCTTAAAAGCCAGAATGAAGATATATTAAGAATAATTAAAGGAAATAATCTAGAAACAATAATAGGTACACAGACTACTGGTACTCAATTACAAGAAAAATTACATTTAGATATAGAAAAATTAAATGAACAACTTTCTACTTTACAATTTGATCCAGAATCTAGGAAGAAACAGAATAAACCAACTTATGAGAAAATAGCATTTGGTATAATACTACTACTCTAGAAATTAAGAATAATAATTTTCTATCACGCATACTAAATAAAAATACAGATGAGAATCAAATTATAAAACTTTAGAAGAAGTAATAGATCTAGAAAAGGAATTAGATACTTATAGCAACCATCAGTTAAATTTATTAAATCCAAAAGTATTATATAAAACAAGACCTTTAACATTATCAACAGGATTAATTAAGATAAGCAGAGAACAGGAAGCCTTAGTAACTAATTCAGCAATTAATCTTGATTTACTTCACACTCAGTCAATAAAAGAATTACAACAACAAGGTAAAAGACATTCATATAGGATTAATACTTGTTGGAATTAAAGGGTTAACTAGGAAAGAATTAGGAGCCAAAACTTTAGTAGTCTTGTTAGATACTAGATGGAAAACCGATGCTAGAAAGGCTGTTATAGCTAGTATAGAAGCTGATATGAATAGAAATATAGGATTGTTCTATTGTAGTCCAGACATACTTATGTCCTTAAAAGATTTGTCAAAAATAAAAATAGGAATCTAGACAAAAGGATATGAAGACATAGAAGGTCATAGTAATCTACTAATTAATATTAGTATGATAGGAAAGATACTAATAGCAGTATGACAAATTATAAGCTTAATGTAGAACAGATAATTAAAGGTATATCCTCAAAAGGTATTATTACTATGATAAAACCAATGCATATTGGTAGTGAACACCTAGAAGGAGCAGAATGGGATTTAACACATAATTTAGGATCAGGAAGCTTAACTAATATTCTTGAAACTGGTACGTTATATCAAAAAACTCATGGAAGATATAATATTAGATTTAGTAATTACAAAAATAAAGCAATAATAGATGATACAGATATCCCAGATGAATAAAATAACTATAGGACAAATAGAAGTAAACTTAGAAGATAGTATTCTTAGAACGGAACAACAACTAATAAATGCAGGAATGATTACGGAAGATCAATATTTAGAATATGTTAATAATACATTGGTATTAAGAACATAAAATATGGAGACACCTATAGAACTAGCTGAAACCGGTGAAGGTAGCAGTAGCACACCCCAATATATACCCCAGCAGCAGCCAACCCATACACAACCAACTTACCAAACCCAACCAACCCATTCAGCTCAAGAATCTACTCCATTGTACTCAATAGCAACATATCCTATAGCCGGATAGCCTAGTAGAGACATATATAATGATTATCGTGAAAGAAATAATGAATTTAGACCAAGAGGAAAAAGATTACCTTTAGAAATAGTTGACAAGAAACTTTTAGTGGATGATGGTAGAATATTAAACTTAACAGCACATGATCCGCAAACTTGGCCTACTTTACTAGAAATGTGGAGCTCCCTAGTAGCTAGGAACTATGATGAATTAGACCATAATAAGACTCCTACAGAAATGTATTCTTATTTAGAAAAATTCTTAGGAGAAACGGCTAGAGCTGCTTGGGAAGCATATAAAAAGGAATTTCCTCAAGATTTTATTAGAGATATAGAATTAGGCTCAAATCCCTATAACTTTACAAACAAAATACAACTATTACTTTTAGGATATCAACTTAATACTAGATTTAATAGGCAACAACAAGAAGCCATTAGGAAACTTGAACTATTACAAATAAGAAAATGAGTGTTTATTAAGCCATTTTTACAAGACTATATGTATTATAGTACTATTGCAGGATGTTTTTATGACCAAACTATAGGAGATAGGTTATTTCTAAAATTACCTCCTCCTTTAGGACCAATAATATATAAAAAATTTATGGAACAAATAGGTACTAGACACATACCACAATTAGTCAACATGTCTACTAGAATTAAGTTTATAATAGACCAGTTAGTAGAAAAATGTACATAACTCCAAATAACTAGACAACTTAAAGGAGAGTATAGTTTTTTCCATAATATATATACTCCTCAGAGATATGATACAGAAGTAAGAAGAGGAAGACCTACTCAGAAAAGAAAGATACCATATAAACCACCATATAAAAAGAAAAGGTATTATATTAAGAGAAGTAATGCAAGAAAGCCTTACTTAAATCAAGCTAAACACGTTAGAAAATTTAATAAACAAAGAGAATACAAGAATAAATTGAGTTGTTTTACATGTGGTAGCCAAGACCACCTAGCACGGAACTGCACTAAACGGAAAAATTATCATAATAAAGAAGCAATACTTATAGACTGTGTTAATGAACACTTACTTCATATAGATGAAACCATTAGTGATACTGAAAGTATTTACTCTATAGTTAGTATATCAGAACACGAAGAACAACAACTGGGAAGTGATATAGAAGAAGATTATGAACTTAGTGATCAAATATTAGAATATAGTAATAATCCAATAAGAAGTGAAGCAGGCACTAATTTGATAGTTTGTAAAAAATGAAGTAACCAAGACCCTGAAAGTGGTATAACTATGAGTGATTTGGATAGAATAGAAGATTTATTAGGCAATCTCGATATATAGAATACGTGTAAAATACAAAAATGATGACACCAAAATATATAGTATATTTTGTATCATTTTCTATACCTTTTCATACTAAATTGAGGATCTTTTTACTTGTTTTTATGCTGAATTCATCAAATATTGCAAAGTCTACTTCTATTTTGGTTTTTCATGATTTTCAGGTAAAAAGGCACTATTTTGAGGAGTTTTTAAGCAAAATCGAAGCAATAAAAGAGTTACCATCATCAAGAGGAGATCACACAAGAAATTTCAGGTAAAACAGAGTAAATCAGCCAAAATACGGCAGTACCGTAATCCATTTTACGGTACCGTAATTACAGACAGTACCGTAAAAATCAGAACACTGCCGTAATTTGGAGGATTTTCCGAACAGAAAATTTTTGTGATTTTACGGCACCACCATAAAGAATTACACTGCCATATTTTTCAGCGCTTTCAGAATAGAAACCTTTGCTGATTTTACGGCACGGCCGTAAACGATTCTACGGTACCGTATTTCCTAGGCGATCCAGACCAGAGAACTCGTCCGATTTTACGGCACCATCAAGAAATATTTTACGGGCCGTAATTTTGACTTTCGGTGCACAGAATGAAAATACGGCACTGCCGTAAATTATTACACGGCCGTAATTTCCAGTCAAAATCACGAGTTTTCCGCGACTGAAACTTGTTCGGGCCATAACTTTTGATCCAGAACTCCAAATTGGAATCTGAACATTGCTGCCACTTCGTCTTTAAGAGGAGAAGACACACGCACTGAAAGGGAGAACTTTTATCCAGTATCGAGGGAGAAATTTCCAAAGAGGAGGCTAGGGTTTGGCCTCACGCCGAGAGGCGTGGAGACCATATCCGGCCATGATTTTCACGCAGAAGCCTCGCCTGGAGGAGAAGACAATATCCCAGAAGTTTTAGAGGAAAAGGAGTTCAATCGGAGGAGGAATCGATGAAATCGGTGGTGATAGCACTATTTATCGAGTTCTACTTGCAAAATACGGCTGTGAAATATTTCACAGCCATGCTGTATTTTCTAAAACCTCTTTTCTAGTTGATTTTTGATCTTAGGAAATTATGGATTATTGTATTTTCTTCTCCATGCAAACTTAGACATATTTTGGGACATGGGGTGTAATCCTCTTGATTTTTAATGATTAGATAATTCTTCTTTTTCGTCATGATAATCTTCGTTGTGATAATTCTACTTTTGTGATGAATTGTCTTTAACTTTCCATAGATCTATGTTATTATCCATGTTTTAGAGTTTTCGCAATGAGACTGAAAGGTGATTTGCTTGAGAACTTGGAACCCTAGAATTGCATGTTAGGATCCCTTCCTTAGGTTAGATCTAATTTGATCTGTTCTAGTAGATTAATTACCATGTTTAATAATATTGATCTAGGAGTGAGTTATTGAGTCAAACGTGGAGATCTTGCACGAAAGTGAGGATCGAAACGTTGGAAAACCCTAGGTAGAACCTGTGTTGAGACTCAGATGCACGAAAGTGATCCTTGAGGCTCCACTTGTGATGATCAACTTAGAATTTGGATGCACAAAAGTGATCCTTGAGTTCTTTGTTGATGGTTTACTTATCTGCAGCGTTGGGATAGATCTTGCACGAAAGCGAGGATTGGTCTCTATGTGATTGTCTACACGAAAGTGAGATAATCCTTTTATGAAGTAAATTAGGTCTTTATCGTAGCAAGATTTGATTGACGAACCTTTTATTTATATCTTATCATTGAAATCCAGGTGGATGAAACCCTAGTCCCTTGTTTATCTCTCTGATTATCCTTCGTGTTAGCTATACTGCTTACTTTCATCATATTTGGTTTACTTAGCTAGCGAGAAAATAATTATTTGGTAATTAACAATAAGGTCTCTGTGGATCGATATTTTTATTACTTCGATAATTCCGTGCACTTGCGGAAACCTATCAAGTTTTTGGCGCCGTTGCCGGGGATCTTAGTTTTGTTAATATCAAAATAGTTGTTAGTATTGCTAGACTAAGTTTTATTTGTTTTAGATTTAACTTTGTTTTTTATTTTTGCAGGTTTTGGATTTTCACAAGTTGTGACAGAGCTTGTATTTCTGAAATTTGTGAATTTGCTTGTCTTAGATTTCCTTTTTTTTCCTATATTCTGAAAAATAAAAGAAAAAAAATAATTTGATTGATTGGTATTGGATTATCTTTCTGACCTTGATAGATAAATATGTCTTTTCATCACAATTCATGGGCATCTCAAAGAAGTAAGGTATACATGCCTCAAGGTGAGCATAAAGATTATTCACAGAGGACTCTTGGAGAAATATGGAAATTACACAATATTCCTCTTATTTATTGCAATATTTGTAAATCTTCTAATCATTATACTTGTGATTGCAAATTTAACATGCCTCAAAATTCTAATTCTTCATGTTATCAAGATGATTCATGGTGCACTGCTGAAGATGAGATAGATTATTTGGTTCATAAATTAAACACTTCTAATAAGCACCCTGTTATGAAATCTTGTTCTTCTGATAGCTGTGTTATTTGTGGATATCCTGATCATTGTTCCTCTGATTGCCCATTTTTAAATCCCAATTTATCATGGCAAGAAAGAGATCAGTTGTATTCTAGATGGGAAAACCGAACTTCTTTATATGATGATTGCTCTGATCATGCTTCTGAACCACAATTTGAATTTGATACTGAGGAACTTGAACTAGAAAAATCCCCCTGTGATCATGATTGTTTTGAGATTGAGCCTTATGTGAACTTTGATGAATCTCACTCTATTGTTGATAATTTTGATATTGATTTATCTGATAGTCTATTTGAGGAAAAGATTGAGAAAATTGAAATTGAAAAACCTTCTTTTGATGATAATTCTGATTTTGATAATATCTTGTTTATGGTTAAATCTGATGAGCATGATGAAGGTTCAAAAATTATAGACATTGATGAGCCCCACTGTGATTTTGGTGATATTGATGAAATTTATGATAAAACTCCTAAGGTTAACTCTGATTCTATTGTAAACATTGATAAATCTTATTTCTCATATGATTCTGATTTTGACTCTTCTGATGATGAATTATTTGTGGGGAGACATGAGGAAATTGATTTTATAGAGTCTCATCTTGATTTTGATGATAATTTGAAATTGACAAATTATTTGATGATGTGCATGAGGAACTTGATAAGGATTTGAATGTTGCAAAAATTGATGAATCTCACCATGATGATACTTTGCCCATACCTATTATTGACTCTTGTGATTTATTTGAAAATTTGTGCTTTATTGAGGAATCTGATGTAGAATGGAAAGACTATTATTATGATGATCCAATGCTTGAATATTTTGATCAAAGTCCTTTTCTCATTGCCATTGAAAATATAAATTTGAAGAAAGGACTTATGATTTTACTTTTTGACAAACATAGGAAAATCATAAAGATTACCATGAGAGGATTTGAAAATTTTAATTTCTGCATACTTGAGAAAGCCACATTGATCATGATTTGTATTGAATTTTGGATATTTGGATTAGTGGCTAAACTTTTAGGAAGAAGAAAATGCAGAAAATTGTTTACTCTTTATTTTGGTACTAATTCACCTACTTCACCATGATATTGAGTTTTGGTCAAGCTATGGACCTAAAATTAGCGCTTCTTGGGAGGCAACACAAGCACTCTATCTTAGCTTAGTTGCTTTTATTTTAGTTTATTTTTAGAATTAATTTTTTTTTATTTTGCAGGGAAAATAAAGTTTTGTGCAAAATACGGCACTGCCGTAATCCACTTTACGGTACCGTATTTTTGGTCTGATTTCCACCCGAGAGTTTTTGGTATTTTACGGTACTACCGTAATATTTTTCAGGGTACCGTATTTTTAAGTCATTTTTAACCCGAGAGTTCTTTGTAAATTACGGCACTGCCAAAAGGGGTTTCACGGTACCGTATTTTAACTCTGCAATCTGCTTATTGAGTAAGTGTTTTCTAGCTGCGATTTAAGAAACTGGGTTGGGAAAATTTTTTATCTCTTGCACCATCACAAAGTACTCATCTTTGTTTATCATCTGGATATTTTTTCTGAATTTTAGAATTCATGGATCATTCTGAAACACATAGCAACTTTTTGATTATGATTAATTTATGCAGTAGTTTTTTTTTCTGAGTATTCTGATTAGCACTTTTGCTACAGCTTTTTGAGATGCTTAAATAAGTTGAAACCCAGATTTTTCACTTGGAATTGAAAGTTCGTGTGTCATTCTACCTTGTGGATTAATTATTTTCATGAAAATATTTTCTGATCATTCTAGGATACATAGCAACTTTTTGAATATGATTTACTTTTGTGCAGTTTGTGCAGTTTTTAATCTGAATAGCCTTATTTCTGTTGATACCCTAAATTCCTGAAAGAGTTTGATCCTTCAATTTTCATACGTCTGAAAGGAACATATCTCATTCTATTACATGGTTCTGTCCATTTTCTATTTGGATCATTAAATTTTATTCTAGGGTATGACTACTTTTCATAAAAAATTCAAAAACTGCACAGTTTGTTTTCTACCAGTTATTGCTTATTTTGCATCCAGATTCAGAAATCTTCAAGAGCAACTGTCTTCCACCTCTAAACCACCACTGCATCTGCCTCTGACGTCACTGTTTCCAGCCGTCGACACTGGATTATACCATCTGCAGATTCTTACTTCTTCTACTGCCCCTTATTCTATTGTTTTTATTTATTTATGTAGTAGAATATTTATTAGTGATTGATTTTTTATTTTTGCAGTGCTATATCTCTTGCACCACCGACCGATGATCTCACCTCCAAGACTGTAGTCTTCAGCAGACCACTGGAGATTACTCACTTTACTGTCGGCACGAGCACATCATTGCTAGCAGCTTTTCAGCTAGCTTCTGTTCACCCTCTACTTCTTGCCTGCTCGACTCTTTCCACCGGCATCCTCTTCAGATCTCTGGCTACATCTCTGATTCTCCCTTTAGAAAATTATTTTTATCATTATTATTTTCAAGACTGTTTTTGATCTGAGCCTTATGTGAGCCTTATGTACCTTAAAATTTTGCAGAAAATTTTCAAAAGGTATATCTTTGGACCTAGCTGCATTGGCCTAACAATGATTGAGCATGATCTATTTAGTTTTGTGAGTATCACTTGCACTCTCTTATTAATGACTATTTCATATAGTGAATCTTTGACTTTATCATATTTATACTACTTATTGGTTTTCTCTTGAAAAATGATTTTATGGATATATGGAACTCATTGTTTTGATGATGATATTATTCAAATGTGTTGTTAAAATTGATGAAAGCATATGATCCACTTTCTACTGTATGATGGCATGATTTATTGATAAAATTTCTATTGATAAAATATCTTCCTTAATGATGTGAGTATTTATACTTGTGATTAGAGAAAAAACTCTCTCATGTTAGATTTATTTCTTCAACACATATCTACCTTTGAAATTTGACATTGGTTGATGCATGAAATTTTGGGTAGATGTGTTATTTGAAGAATAAGACATAAAAGTGAAACTATTCTTTTGAATAAAATGAGTATATGAGTATAATTTGTGAATTGATGTCAATTGATCAACCTAGTAGATGTTTAATCTATTTTGTTATTTGTTGGGAAATAAGAATCCAAGATCCATAAAAATAGTGAGAGACTCCCCTACTTGGCACTATGTAAAATTGATAGTGGTACCTAAGACATGGGTTGAAGTCTATGCATGAAAAATAATGAGAGTGAAAAATAATAAGACTCCTCTACTTGACAGTGTAAAATTGACAGTAGTACCGAAGACAAGAGTTGAAGTCAAAAATAAAAAGTGTGTATCTAAGTGGGTACATGCCATCTATAAAAAAAAATCATGTGTGGAAAAAGATCTTGGAAACCTAATTCCTGTAAACAGAAGCATGATAGATTTGAACTGAAAACTGGGTGAAATCATGAGATTGAAAATTCTATTTATTATACAAGTTGCAAAGTTTTATTTAATTGAATTGTGGATCTAGAGGGTTGAGTTCTAAGGATAATATGTTTATTTGAAGTTTTGTAAATCAATTGGTGGAATTTTTCATTGATGGGTTGTATTTTAGAAATTTATTGAGCATGAAAAGGTTATTCTTTTAATCAAGTTTTGATTTTTGCTTGAGGACAAGTAAAGTTTGAGCCTTATGTATTTGACGATACCAAAATATATAGTATATTTTGTATCATTATCTATACCTTTTCATACTAAATTGAGAATCTTTTTATTTGTTTTTATGCTGAATTCATCAAATATTGCAAAGTCTACTTCTATTTTGGTTTTTCATGATTTTTAGGTAAAAAGGCACTATTTTGAGGAGTTTTCAAGCAAAATCGAAGACATAAAAGAGTTGTCATCATCAAGAGGAGATCACATAAGAAATTTTACGCAAAATGGAGCAAATCAGCCAAAATACGGCAGTACCGTAATTTCAGACAATACCGTAAAATCAGAACACTGTCGTAATTTGGAGGATTTTCTGAACAGAAAGTTTTTGTGATTTTACGGCACCGCTGTAAAGAATTACACTGCCGTATTTTTCAGCGCTTTCAGAACAGAAACCTTTGCTAATTTTACGGCACGGCCGTAAACGATTCTACGGTACCGTATTTCCTAGGCGATCCAGACCAGAGAACTCGTCCGATTTTACGGCACCATCGAGAAATATTTTACGGGCCGTAATTTTGACTTTCAGTGCACATAATGAAAATACAGCACTGCCGTAAATTATTACAGGGCCGTAATTTCCAGTCAAAATCGTGAGTTTTCCGCGACTGAAACATGTTCGGGCCATAACTTTTGATCCAGAACTCCAAATTGGAATCCGAAAGTTGCTGCCGCTTCACCTTTAAGAGGAGAAGACACACGCATCGAAAGGGAGAACGTTTATCCAGTATTGAGGGAGAAATTGGTAAAGAGGCGGCTAGGGTTTGGCCTCGTGCCGAGAGGCGTGGAGACCATATCCGGCTGTGATTTTCATGCAGAAGCTTCTCCTAGAGGAGAAGACAACATCCCAGAAGTTTCAGAGGAAAATGAGTTCAATCGGAGGAGGAATCGATGAAATCGGTGGTGACAGCACTATTTATCGAGTTCTGCTTGCAAAATACGGCTGTGAAATATTTCACAGCCGTGCTATATTTTCTAAAACCTCTTTTCTAGTTGATTTTTGATCTTCTGAAATTATGGATTATTGTATTTTCTTCTCCATGTAAGCTTAGACATATTTTGGGACATGGGGTGTAATCCCCTTAATTTTTAATGATTAGATAATTCTTCTTTTTCGTCATGATAATCTTCGTTGTGATAATTCTACTTTTGTGATGAATTGTCTTTAACTTTCCAAAGATCTATGTTATTATCCATATTTTAGAGTTTTCGCAATGAGATTGAAAGGTGATTTGCTTGAGAACTTGGAACCCTAGAATTGCATGTTGGGAAACCCCGGGGATTTTAAAATTTTACAGACAAGCACAGCGGAAGCAATCCCCGAAACAGGCCAGTCCCAAAAACACAGAAGATTGAGTCTTGCGAGGAGATCGACACGGTGAGTAGGAGATGATACCTTGATGCAAATCAAGAGATGCGATGCAGGCGCCCAAGTGTGCGTCCTCTACAGTCTCGCACACAGCCGAACCTCGAGTCCTCTTCTTCCACGCCCGGTGCTAGCCTCGGGAAGAAGATCCACGCCTTTGGGAGACTTCCTCAATCACTTGCGCCAACTCCTGAGGAGATGCCAAGGAGAGGAGGTGGAGCTTCATCGGAGTCCAACTCTTGAAGCACTCCACCACGATCCGAACAGGAATCAGCCCAAGCCAAAGTCCAACTTTGGGGAGGAGGGCGACAAGGAGCTTGCAGGAACTGAACCAAGTAAGGAAGAGAGTCCAACTCTCTTAATGGCTGAATACCTTAAGAGTGGCGACAAAGGGAAGAGGAGAGGAGAGTGTAACCCGACAAAAGGGGGGCTAGGGGGTTTATATACCCATGAATAGGTGCACCTCTTCACAAGTGAAGAGGCACACCACTTCATGAAGAGACACACCTCTTCAAGTGGTAAAACCCAATTCGTCCACTCCAAGTCCCATCCGCCCAAGTTCATTCACTCATTCAAAGTGAGAAGCTCCAAGCTTCTCTCTTTAAGTGAGATGCGCCACTTGGATTTGTCTTCCTCAAAGATATGCGCCAAGCTCACTCCAAGTGCCTTGTGCCTATCCCTCTTGGCCCATTTGGCCCAAATGGCTCATTGAGCCCATTTGGCCCAAATGGCTCATTGAGCCCATTTGGCCTATTAGCCCAACTTGGTCTATTGGGCCCATTTGGCCCAAATGGCCCATTTGGCCCAAATGGCCCATTGGACCCATTTGGCCTACTAGGCCCAAAAAACAAGTTAGCTCCAAATGATTCTGTTCATCTCATCTAGCATAGTGGTGCTGATGGATTCTCCCAAACAGATCTGAGTTATCCAATAACTCAATCAATAGGCTACCCGATCAATGCGAGAACCCGAGTTCAAGTTGTGCGACCCTGTAGGTTCCTCAGACGTTGGTAGTGATGAACCTAGTCATCACAAGCAGTGATTGGCACCTAGCAGTGCATCGCTGCTATCCGAGTCTTCGGAATGGATATCACATCGACATCCCCATCATCGCAACAAGATACCGATGCATTACAGTCTCTTTGCCAAATTGATATCCGATTGGACAAAGTGTGTCACCACTTTATTTTTACCCAATCTCATGGTCATGACTAAGTTAGGCTTTCACCTGGGTATGGCCATACACTTTCAGTCATGCAACCATAGGGGGCCCCGTAGATATCAAGCTTCCCATAGGAAGGGGCAAATCCTATGTCTGTCCATTGATCTTCTCATATGGGTCGTCACATACCCAATGACAACCGTTATGACCTCCCAGCTTACGGCGAGGCGTTAGGTTGTATTAAAGCATGTTCCTAACCATATAGAAGAGTCAATGACCTCAAGTCAAGGGATCAATGCATCTCCTGTCACTTGTGAGGTTAACTCATGACACCAAGTCAGAGCCTCACAGCGGGTCGGTCCAGTATATCCACCACTGATATACCCATATGCCTGCGTTAGCACCCCGTGCGTAACCAGCCCATATACTAGTCTCACATGTACCAGAGTTATCCCTTATCCACTCAGGTACTCGACCGGGGACACACCGTTTGAGCACAGATACAATCTGTCTCCAGGGACATTATTATCCATGTACATAATCGCAGATGTAAACATAGCATAATAACGACAATGCCATAATGATATATTCAATATCAATATCAAGTAGTACAAACTAGACCAACAACGGGTCTAAGGGCATATACACCAACAATCTCCCACTTGCACTTAGACTTAGTTATTGAGAAATCTCAACCCTATGTCCCTCGCATGACCATCACGCTTCTATTGCGCCAAAGCCTTGGTCAGTGGGTCTACCAGATTATTGTCTGTGTCAACTCTGCTTATCCTGACATCACCTCTATCAATAATCTCCCAGATCAGGTGAAATCTACTGAGAATGTGTTTGGATTTTTGATGAGACCGTGGTTCCTTTGCCTGTGCCATCGCATTATTGTTGTCACAATAGAGCTCAATCGGATCCACAGCAGTTGGAACCACCTAAAGTTTAGAAATGAACTTCCGAATCCAAATGGCTTCTTTGGCTGCCTCAGAAGCAACGACATACTCAGCCTCGGTCGTAGAATCAGTTACAATGGATTGCTTAGAGCTCTCTCAGCTCATAGCACCTCCACTCAATCTGAACACATAGCCTGTCTGCGATCTGAAGTCATCAGGGTCAGACTGGAACGATGCCTCAGTGTAGCCCTAAACACTGAGCTCTTCCTGTCCCCCATAGACCAAGAACCATTCTTTAGTTCTTCTCAAAAACATAGAATGTTCCTTACAGCCACCCAGTGCTGCAGACCTGGATTGGATTGGTATCTGCTGGTTATGCTCTAAGCATAAGCCACGTTTGGTCTAGTACATAGCATTGCATACATGATCGAACCTACTACCGAAGCATAGGGTACTCGACTCATGTCGTCCCTCTCAGCCTGTGTGACGGGACACTGGCTCTTGGAGAGAATAAGGGCATGTTTCACTAGAAGGTATCCTTTCTTAGATTGCTCTAAGCTGAACCTCTCTAGGACCTTATCAATGTAAGTACTCTGACTAAGGGCCAGGAGCTTCTTGGATCTATCCCGGTAGATCCTCACGCCTAGGATATAGGCGGCCTCCCCTAAGTCTTTCATCTCAAAACACTTCCCCAACCATGTCTTCACAGCTTGAAGACTAGGGATGTCCTTTCCGATGAGTAGTATGTCGTCGACTATACAGGACCAGAAATGTCACCAAGCTCCCACTGAATTTTCTGTATACACAGGCGTCATCTTCGCTCTTGATAAAGCCGTAATCTCTTACTGCTTCATCAAATCGAAGATTCCAACTTCGAGAGGCTTGCTTTAATCCATAAATGGATCTTTTTAGCCTGCAGACCTTATTGGCCTCTGCAAGATGGATGAAACCATCAGGTTGTGTCATAAACATATCCTCTGTTAGCTTCCCGTTAAGAAACGATGTCTTTACATCCATCTGCCATATCTTATAATCGTGATATACAGCTATAGCAAGCAGGATTCGAATGGATTTGAACATGGCAACTAGCGAGAAGGTTTCATCATAGTCCACCCCATGAACTTGTCTGAATCCTTTAGCTACAAGTCTACCCTTATAGGTAACTATATTGCCATCCACGTCAGTCTTCCTCTTGAAGACCAATTTACACCCTATAGGTTTTACCCCATCAGGTAGCTCAACCAAATCCCATACTTGGTTAGCCGACATGGAATCCATCTCGGATCTCATGGCCTCAAGCCATTTCTCGGAGTCCGGTCCAGCGACCGCCTCATCATAGGTCCTAGGTTCATCCTCAATGATGAAGATCCCGTCGTGTTGGGTTGGCAGCGACCCGTACCTCTCAGGTGCACGACGAATCCTCCCAGACCTATGCAGGGCCTGTGTCTGAGCCTCTAGTTGCCCAGCAACTGGTACAGGTGGCTCAGGTTCCATCTTAGTGTCTTGTGGTTGCACTTGGACCTCGTCGAAGTCAAACTTCCTCCCACCAATTTCTTTCATGAGAAATTCTTTCTCTAGAAAGACAGTATCCCGAGCAACAAAAACTTTGTTCTCAGTGGGAATATAGAAGTAATATCCTTTAGTTTCCTTAGGATATCCCACAAACACGCATTTATCAGATCTGGGTTCTAGCTTGCTAGAATCCTGACGTTTGACATAAGCCTCACATCCCCAGACTCTAATAAAAGAGAGATTCAGGTGTCTCCCACTCCATACCTCGTACGGAATCTTGGAGACACTCTTAGATGGAATATTATTCAGTATGAGAGAAGCAGTCTTAAGTGCAAAGCCCCAAAACGACGGAGGTAGAGTTGCATGACTCATCATAGATCGAACCATGTCCAATAAAGTTTGATTTCTCCTTTCAGACACACCATTCCATTGAGGTGTTCCAGGAGGAGTGAGTTGGGATAGAATCCCACACTCTCTAAGATAGTCAAAGAACTCACCGCTCATGTACTCTCCACCACGATCTGATCGAAGAGCCTTAATAGATCTACCAAGCTGGTCCTCTACTTCATGTCTGAACTCCTTAAATTTCTCAAAGGATTCGGATTTATGTCTCATTAAATAGACATAACCATATCTACTAAAATCATTAGTAAATGTGATGAAGTAGTTGTACCCTCCTCTGGCTTGTTTACTGAATGGCCCACACACATCACTATGTATGAGATCCAACAAACCTCCTGCCCTCTCACCAATCTTGGTGAAGGGCGCTTTTGTCATCTTCCCTAATAAACATGGCTCGCAAGTATCAAACTCCTCCAAGGAGGTTGAATCTAACAATCCATTTGCACGGAGTTGTTGAATGCGATTCTTGTTTATATGGGCTAATCGACAATGCCAAAGGTACGTACCAACTGAACCATTTAGTTTGATCCTTTTATGATTTATGTTACATATAGAGTTATCCATGTCCAAGACATACAATCCATTGCATAAGGTACCCTTCCCATAAAACATATTTGCAAATGAAAAAGAATAAGAGTCCTCTTTTATTTCAAACTTAAATCCTTTCCTTGCCAAGCAAGGAATAGATACAATGGTTTTAGTCAGAGAAGGTACATAGTAGTAATTATTTAACTCTAGTTGAAGTCCAGAAGGCAGGGGGAGCATCAAAAGTCCTACGGCAATAGCAGCAACCTGTGCTCCGTTTCCAACACGTAGGCCAATCTCTCTAGGCCGCACCGATCTACTTTTCTTGAGCCCCTGCATATTTGTACAAATATGAGCTCCGCATGCGGTATCCAATACCCATGACATAGAAGTAGAAAGGTTGACTTCGGTAACATAAATACCTGAGCCAAAAGACGAAGCCTTGCTTCTCTTCTCCTCGTTCTGAAGTCGCACCATGTCCTTCAACATGTAAGGTGCCCCTCCACATGAATAGCACCTGTTATTCCTGATCCTTTCCATCTTTAGTTTCAGTTTCTTGGTCAAACCTTTCGGTTCACCACACTGAATGACTACTTTAGGAGGGTTGAGCTCAACCAATTCATCAAAGAGCTGCCTTAGATTATAAATAATCTCAAAAGCACTCTTAGATTCATATTGCCCTCTAAATTCAGGCGACATGTTGGTTAGCATCAAATTAGCAACCTCTAAAGTATCAGCCTGATGCTTATCATAAGAATCCTTCTCAGCCGCTGAGGCCAAGCATGGAAGTGGCTCTGGAATAGGCTGCTCAAGGACATAGAGCTTCCTCCCGAGCTTAAGGACAATCCTCAAGTTCCGATACCAGTCCATCAAGTTGGATCCAACCAACTTGTCCCTTTCCAGGATAGATCGCAGTGACCATCTGCTATTGTTCGTAGCCATTGATCTACAACAACCAAGATAGCATATTAGTACTACTTCAAATCATTTAATCTGGACTTACATTAAATGATCATGGCTCTCACTATTTTAATCGAATTGACAACCCACAAAGTCAAACGGGAAATCCAAGATTTCCTAGTGAGATAGGATCTTTATTCCACATGAGGCTTCGCGTCCCACGAGGGTGGAATGAGATGCACAAACTGACCCATGCTTCCTAAGGTGGGCACGCCGGCCGATTGCACCCAGGCAATTCCCCTTCTCAAGACAGTTCAAGCATTTTGTGCCCAGCTAGGGCTGGAACAACACAAAACCTCAACTTCTCGAGGCGGCCTCTAGAGTTCCATCATGTGGCCACCACATATGAAAAACTAGTCAAGTCTATCCTGACCGTTATGCCCAGGGCCAACAATTTCCTTGCGAAGGCACGCCCAGGATTTTAACTAGCGATGTGGGTGTGTCCCACGAGGGTGGAAAACAGTGCACAACACCACTGATCGATAGCTTGACGAGGGCTACGCGTCAGAAGGCTACAGACTTGATATTATTTTTGAGGGTTTTTGAGGTCTCATCCTCTCAATTTTATCTTTTGTCTAACATTACAGGCATGCAATCCTATAGTGATAACAAAACGATAAAACACATACAGACATGCTTTAACAGATATTAAAAGCAGTAAACTAGCGATGTGGTCATAGCCTAATCAACACATTGAACCATCACATGCCAAAGGATGTTCAATGCTTGACCTAGGTGACAAGCCCCAACAAGACCTAACCTAGCCGCCACTAAGCTTTATCTTCAAGTGCGGCTCTAAGGTCCTCCACATCAAGGCATAGCACGCAAACCCAAGGGTTCGGCCAAGACATTGATGGCTCCTCCATGCATGATGCGCCATCATGCTTGTGCCAAGAGGGATAGCTCACGAACCCTACGGTTCGGCCAAGCCCTTACTTGCGCCACCAACCAAGATGCGCCATCATGGTTGATGCGCCAAGATGTAAGCTTCAAGAGGGATGCGCCCTTAATCTTCTTTGTGCGTTTACAAAACAAAAAAAAAAAGCGGCACATAGGCCTCACACATAATACATCACAGGCATACAAGGGGCTTGACTATGACCACAACACGATGCACAATCATCTCATGTTTTTCTATATGCTCATGAAAACATAAAACTTCAGTTTTAGTTTCTTAGAAAATATGTCTTTGAACCTCAACGTCCGTTCGCAAATATAAGATTTTCGTTTCTCTCAGGAGTCTACAAGTGACGCATGTATGCTCCAAGCATGCTTGCCGTCTACCCTTGCAATCCTCAACTTGCCAAGAAGTCCCACATAGTAGGTCTATCCTACATGCGTGGGGAGAAATTAATTCTCTCACATGTGGGTCTATCCCACCATGTGAAGAAAGCGAAAACCAAAGAGTCGAATAGATGTTAGGAACGAAAAACTTACAATTTTTCTTACTTAGAAAAATTCATGCGCATATGCAATTTTTCAAAAAATTTCAGATGGCATGCAAGCATACAATAAAAGCATAAACACCATTCGAGTTCGCAAGTTGGCTCTAATACCACTGTTGGGAAACCCCGGGGATTTTAAAATTTTACAGATAAGCACAGCGGAAGCAATCCCCGAAATAGGCCAGTCCCAAAAACATAGAAGATCGAGTCTTGCGAGGAGATCGACACGATGAGTAGGAGATGATACCTTGATACAAATCAAGAGATGCGATGCAGGCGCCCAAGTGTGCGCCCTCTACAGTCTCGCACACAGCCGAACCTCGAGTCCTCTTCTTCCACGCCCGGTGCTAGCCTCGGGAAGAAGATCCACGCCTTTGGGAGACTTCCTCAATCACTTGCGCCAAATCCTGAGGAGATGCCAAGGAGAGGAGGTGGAGCTTCGTCGGAGTCCAACTCTTGAAGCACTCCACCACGATCCGAACAGGAATCAGCCCAAGCCAAAGTCCAACTTTGGGGAGGAGGGCGACAAGGAGCTTGCAGGAACTGAACCAAGTAAGGAAGAGAGTCCAACTCTCTTAATGGCCGAATACCTCAAGAGTGGCGACAAAGGGAAGAGGAGAGGAGAGTGTAACCCGACAAAAGGGGGGCTAGGGGGTTTATATACCCATGAATAGGTGCACCTCTTCACAAGTGAAGAGGCACACCACTTCATGAAGAGACACACCTCTTCAAGTGGTAAAACCCAATTCGTCCACTCCAAGTCCCATTCGCCCAAGTTCATTCACTCATTCAAAGTGAGAAGCTCCAAGCTTCTCTCTTTAAGTGAGATGCGCCACATGGATTTGTCTTCCTCAAAGATATGCGCCAAGCTCACTCCAAGTGACTTGCGCCTATCCCTCTTGGCCCATTTGGCCTATTAGCCCAACTTGGTCTATTGGGCCCATTTGGCCCAAATGGCCCATTGGGCCCATTTGGCCTACTAGGCCCAAAAAATAAGTTAGCTCCAAATGATTCCTTTCATCTCATCTAGCACAGTGGTGCTGATGGATTCTCCCAAACAGATCTGAGTTATCGAATAACTCAATCAATAGACTACCCGATCAATGCGAGAACCCGAGTTCAAGTTGTGCGACCCTGTAGGTTCCTCAGACGTTGGCAGTGATGAACCCAGTCATCACAAGCAGTGATTGGCACCTAGCAGTGCATCGCTGCTACCCAAGTCTTCGGAATGGATATCACATCGACATCCCCATCATCGCAACAAGATACCGATGCATTACAGTCTCTTTGCCGAACTGATATCCGATTGGACAAAGTGTGTCCCCACTTTGTTTTTACCCAATCTCATGGTCATGACTAAATCAGGCTTTCACCTGGGTATGGCCATACACTTTTAGTCATGCAACCATAGGGGGCCCCGTGGATATCAAGCTTCCCATAGGAAGGAGCAAATCCTATGTCTGTCCATTGATCTTCTCATATGGGTCGTCACATACCCAATGACAACCGTTATGACCTTCCAGCTTACGGCGAGGCGTTAGGTTGTATCAAAGCATGTTCCTAACCATACAGAAGAGTCAATGACCTAAAGTCAAGGGATCAATGCATCTTCTGTCACTTGTGAGGTTAACTCATGACACCAAGTCAGAGTCTCACAGCGGGTCGGTCCAGTATATCCACCACTGATATACCCATATGCCTGCATTAGCACCCCGTGCGTAACCAGCCCATATACCAGTCTCACATGTACCAGAGCTGTCCCTTATCCACTCAGGTACTCGACTGGGGACACACCGTTTGAGCACAGATACAATCTATCTCCAGGGACATTATTATCCATGTACATAATCGCAAATGTAAACTTAGCATAATAACGACAATGTCATAATGATATATTAAATATCAATATCAAGTAGTACAAACTAGACCAACAACGGGTTTAAAGGCATATACACCAACAAGGATCCCTTCCTTAGGTTAGATCTAATTTGATCTGTTCTAGTAGATTAATTGTCATGTTTAATAATATTGATCTAGGAGTGAGTTATTGTGTCAAACGTGGAGATCTTGCATGAAAGTGAGGATCGAAACGTTGGAAAACCCTAGGTAGAACCTGTGTTGAGACTCAGATGCACGAAAGTGATCCTTGAGGCTCCACTTGTGATGATCAACTTAGAATTCGGATACACGAAAGTGATCCTTGAGTTTTTTGTTGATGGTTTACTTATCTGCAGCATTGGGATAGATCTTGCGCGAAAGCGAGGATTGGTCTCTGCGTGATTGTCTGCACGAAAGTGAGATAATCCTTTTATGAAGTAAATTAGGTCTTTATCGTAGCAAGATTTGATTGACGAACCTTTTATTTATATCTTATCATTGAAATCAAGGTGGATGAAACCCTAGTCCCATGTTTATCTCTCTGATTATCCTTCGTGTTAGCTATACTGCTTACTTTCATCATATTTGGTTTACTTAGCTAGCGAGAAAATAATTATTTGGTAATTAACAATAAGGTCTCTGTGGATCGATATTTTTATTACTTCGATAATTCCGTGCACTTGCGGAAACCTATTAGCATACAAATGGGTAACATCAAAAAGTTTATTAGAATGTAAGCATGATTGGATAAACAATAGTGGTAGTAATGATAAGCCTTGTGTATTTTGCAGAAGATATCCAGAATTATACTTAAGATTCCAATGCAGTAAATGTTTATGTGAAAGTTGTAAGTTTTGTTTACAAAACTCAGGAAGTTTACTAAGCCAAGAAAATACTATTCCTAGGATACCACCACTGGTAGCCATAAATAGGAATAATACAATAGAATTACGAATCCTCTCCTTAGAAAATGAGATAGAAAAGTTAAAATTAGAATTTAAAAAACTTAAAGAAAATCTTTTGATATATAAAGGTAAATCTATAACAAATGAATAAGAAGTTATTTATACAGAAAAAATCAGAAAAAGCCATAATACCCTATAGAAGCTCTGATGGGGCAATAGGCCTTGACTTATATAGTATAGATCAAGCACTCATACCTCTAAGAGATAGAGCAATTATAGATACAAGCATTGCCATAGAACTCCCCAAAAAGAATTATGGAAGAATAGCATCACGATCAGGATTATCTAAGATTCATGGAATAGAAGTAGGAGTAGGAGTTATAGACAAAGACTATAGAGGAGCAATAAAAGTTATATTATACAACCATTCTAAACATGCATACAAAATAAATATCGGAGATAGTATAGCATAATTAATCATAGAAAAAATAATATTATCAAAAATAATTGAGAAAAGGACTCTTCACAAAACCAAGAGAGGACCAAATGGATTTGGCAGTATGAGATAAAGAATATTTTGAATCAGAACATAATTATTCACAAACCCCTAATATAAAAACTAGTTTGAAAATAGTATGTCAACTCATAATTAAAGACTGGAAAATTACTATACCCGCACTACTAGATACGGGAAGTAGTAATACTATTATAGATAGCAAACTTATCCCAGAACAATACCAAACCTCTATCCCAGAAGAAGAATAGTTCTATGCAGAACAAATGGATGGCAGCTTATTTAAATACATAATGCAATTAACTAAATATAAAATAGCATTTAGTCTAGGATCTACAATAAGTAATTACATAGTACCAAAATCAAGAATTTGTCTTAGAGATTTCAAGTTAAAAGTCATTCAATTTATTATAGGATTAAATTTCATTACCCAGAACTTTGACAGTCTGTTTCAGTGGATGGAATGGAATAAAGAAAGAAAAGAAATGAGGATGGAATGGAAATAGAAAGGAAAGAAATAAATTTCTTTCCCTTTCATGCCTCGTGTTTCGGTGGTGAAAGGAAAGAAACATTTTAATTTTGATCGGTCAAAATGTCTTTCTCTCCATCGCCAGGATCGTCGGCGTCTGCTGCTTCACAGGTCTTCCGCGGACGAGCTCGTCTTCCCCTCTTTGTCTCCATCGCCAGGATCGTCGGTGGTGAAAGGACGAGCTTCCGCGGACGAAGGCATCGAGATGGGAGAAAGAGATTTCTGCGGACGAGAGGGGAAGACGAGCTTCCGCGGACGAGCTCAGGCGTCTTCGGCGTATCCGCGGAGGGGCGGGCAGCGAGCTCTGGCGGAGATGGGCGAGCGCAGCAAGCTCGGGCGAGATGGTTGGGCTGCGAGAGGGAAGAGGGGCAGCAAGATGGTGAGGGCCGAGGAGAAGAAGAGGGGCGGTGAGCTCGAGCGGAGGGGCAACAGTGAGCTCGGGTGGAGAAAAAGAGGGGCGGCGTCGCGGCGAGGTCGAGCGAGATGGGCGGAGAAGAAGAGGGGCGGCGAGCTCGGGCAAGATGGGTGGAGAAGAAGAGGGGTAGCGAGCTCGGGCCGACGGGCGGTGAGCTCGAGCATCGGGCTATTTTGGCGAGCTCGGGCGAAGGGCGGCTTGGACGAGAGGGGGCGAGCTCGGATGGCGGGCAGCGAGCTCGGACGGTGGCTGTGAGCCCAGACGGAGGGGGCGACTACGAGCTCGGACAGTGGCTGTGAGCTCGGACGTAGCACGCAGCGAGGTCGGGAGATGGCGGCGAGCTTGGGGCTAGATCGAGAGGGCGAGTGGGGAGAGAGGCACGGCGAGCTTGGACGAGAGGGGGCGAGCTCGGCCGACGGCTTTGAGCTCGGGCGAGAGGGGGCGAGCTCGAACGGCGGCTGTGAGCTCGAACCTGCCGAAGGCGGAGATGGGTCAAGGAGGCGACGGAGAGATCGGAGGGGAGGCGGGGAAGAGCGGAAGGGAGGCGGCGAGAGGGGAGGGGTGAGTGGGGAGATGGAGCTCGGCGAACGAGAGGAGAGGGGGTGAGAACACGGCGAACGAGGCGTGAACGTGGCAAACGAGAGAAAGGAAATATGATTTCCCTCTGATTTGGAGGGAACAGTTTTGGAGAGAAAGGAAAGAAATAATTGCTTTCCTTTCTCTCCATTCTTTCCTCTGAAACAAGCTAAATGGAAGGAAAGAAATTCATTTCTTTCCTTTCCCTCCTGATTTCCCTTGACTGAAACAGGCCGTGAAGGATGTATTATATTACAAGATCATATGAGTTTTATACCTCACCCATTAATCCCTTACCAACATATGATCCAAAAAACTCCATGTTGTAAGGAATGTAAAATTCAAAGTAATAACCATAGTAAACCTGAGTTAATAGAATTAGATAAAACACCAGAAGAAATATTAGAAGACATGGCCGATCTCTTTGATATTGGAGAAGTCTCATTATTTCAAAATATTAATGTTGAAACCCTATATAATTATTTTAATAAAGTAGTTTAAAACAAAAGAACAACAAAAGAACAACATGTAGGACATTTTAGTCTTCTCTAAAACAAAAGAACAACATGTAGGACATTTAAAATTAGTCCTCAGTGAATTTTTAAAAAATGGAATTATAATCAGCAGTAAAAAGGCTCATTTTTTTAGAAAAAATATTGATTTTTTAGGAGTTGAGATAGGACAAGGACACATTAAACTACAACCCCACATTAGTACAAAAGTTTTGGAAAGGGAAATAAATGATATAAAATCATTACAAAAATCTTTAGGATTAGTTAATTATGCCAGACCTTTTATCCATAATTTAGGAAAAATAATAGGGCCTCTATATGCTAAAATAGGAAAAACAGGACTAAAACACCACAATCCAGAAGATAACACCAGATAGAAAAGGTGAAAGAAGCAATTAAGATTATACCAAAGCTAAAATTACCATTAGACACTGATTATCTAATAATAGATTCTGATGGATGTGAACAGGGATGGGGAGCAATCTTAAAACGAAAACCGCATAAATACTCCTTAAAAACAGAAGAAGAAATTTGTCGTTATAATAGTGGTCAATTTAGAGAAAAAAGTATTACTTCAAGTATTGATTTTGAAATTCTAGCTATCATATATGCTTTAGATAGTTTCCGTCTCTTTTTACTCAGTAAAAAAGAAATATTAGTACGAACAGATTGTGAAGCAATAGTAAATTCTTTTGCAAATAAGAATAGCCAAAGGCGATGGCTTAATTTTAAAGATAGAATTATTAATGCTGGATATCATATTATATTTGAACATATAAAAGAGATAGATAATGCCCTTGCAGACAAATTATCTAGACATATTTATATGGAAGAAACCCAAACAAATCAGTATGTAGGCTCAATTGCTTAAATAGTATGTAGGTTTACTTTCTACTTGCTTAAATAGTATGTAGGATTCCTTTGTAATTGCTTAACTAGTATGTAGGATTACTTTTTAATTGCTTAAATAGTATGTAGGATTACTTTTTAATTGCTTAACTAGCATGTAGGTTTGCTTTTTAATTGCTTAAATAGTACGTAGGTTTACTTTTTACTTGCTTAACTAGTATGTAGGTTTACTTTTTAATTGCTTAAAATAGTATGTAGGTTTTCTTTTTTACTTGCTTAACTAGTATGTAGGTTTACTTTTGCTTTCTTATCTAGTATATAGGTAACTAGTATAGTATATAGGATTGATTTTTGTACTAATACACTTTTCCATTGCAGATGGATTCTACAACCAATCCTAAACCATCCGAACAACCCACTCCTCCAGTCTTACCTCCACTCCTACCTACACCAAGAAAATCACTTAACAGTCCTATTATCTTTCCTAATTCTTACACCACAAACCAAAACCACTTACCAAAGTTACTTGATAGTATCCAAGCCTTCCCCTGCTTTCATCAAATATAGAACTTCCCAACCCTTGCATGGCTTTCAGCAAACCATATTAGACTATTTATGGTCTTCAAGAACCAATTTCCAAAACTTTCTCTCTATTAGGAAACACCTAGAATCTTTGTTCCAATATACTAATGACTTTATAAATTAACACCTCAAATTTCCTAGCCTCCAATATGAAGATACACAATTTGTTCCAAAGACTCATCAATATATTAAGGAGCTTGAGGGAAAAAAAAATAAGATTTTGGCAAAAAGAGAAAAGGCAAGGCAAGAAGAAATTTAAATTATACGAGAATTCCACCAACAGGAACAGATGCGTAAAATTTCTCTATTTGAACAGTTCCCTCCAAAACTTAGTGAAGTCCCAAAAAAAGTCCAAGACCTGATTATGAAGGAAAAGTTCAGCTAGTATGTTGAAAAACAAGAACACCTAAAAACGTGTGTTATAATGCATATTCCTTTACCCGCTAGACTCAGCTTGATATATGAAACTTATGAAGGAGAAAAGCATTGCCATTCTTATTGCCCTTGCCATGAAGGATATAAGATTCTATCTCTAAGTGTGGATATGGATGTATGGTATGACCAGCCTGTAAATGGTAAAAAGATCTAGATAAAAGAATATATGGAAGAAGGATTTGTTGGAAAAAATATTTTACAGGAAGAATACCAAATTGAGAAAATCAGTAATGATTGACAACTCCAATGGATAATTAAAAGGTTATTTCGACAAATCAAGAGAACGGGTTTTCTTAATCTTAAAGTTTTTCCTATAAGCCCTGGATATGAATCCGGATTCCCTGATAGAAGCAGATATGAGATACTGGTTACTATGGTAAGCAATGCTAAACCATACATGAATGATCTACATTTTCCAGAAGAGGCGATAAATACACTGGCCGCTGATGATACATCCCAAAGCTTAAAGATTTGGAGATGCATGATGATCTCCAAAAAGTTAACAAAAAAAGTTCTTCTTCATGAAAATAGAAACACGAAGGTTTATTTAGACCGATCTGGGTCTAGTCTATATGTTCCATTCTCTAATCTGATAGACGCTGAGCCGGCATATACGCTGCATCTGAAACAACTCAAAGCTTTTTCCAAAGAGACACGTATATGGAGATAGTGAATGCCATTTTGTAAACATTTATCTCAAGTTTCCACAAGACCCAGAGGATGAAGATGACAGCTATATCTATGAAGATACGGTAACCGCTGCCAATATAGAAAACGCAATGGAAATAAAAAAAAGCCTCATAAAAGTAATGGCAGTAAAATAAAAAGGCCTTATAAAAGCAATGACCAAAGAGAAAAAAAAATTAATGAATGCCATAGTAACCAGTATCTCATATCTACTTCTATCAGGGAATCCAGATTCATGGAAGATTAAGAAAACATAGAAGATTAAAGTAACTTAAGCCCGTTCAGGGGCACTACTCACGTATGTTGGAGCAAAACATATCCATAAAAAGTTTATATATATTAACAAGAAAATATCTTACAAGGATTACTTTTACAAAGTAGTTTTAACAGCTACTAAAATTTACAGGCACAATTACTAGGAGAGTTAGTTTACAAAAGCATTAAACTCACAAGTTTTCTTAAAGAAGCACAAGCACACTAAAGAGCTACGGATGGTCTTCTGCTGCTTTGATGATCCTTTCCTGGAGGAGTGAATAGATATTTATAGGGTCGTGGCTGAGAGGATCCTTCTGTTCTTCGAGAGCCTTCAAGGTGAGTTACGTGGAGAGGGTCCTTCGAGAATTTGCTGTGGTGGAGGAGCCTGATGAGGGGGTCCTGGAGAGGAGTAGTCCTTCTTTCCCTGGTGGAAGGTTAATGATGATAAGTAGTCCTTTTCTTTTAATACTTTGTCCTTCCTTTCAGAAAAGCTTACTTTGTTTTGAAGTTTCCTTACATGCACGTGGATGGTGGATGATGTCAAAAACTTTTTTTTTCTCTCTGGCCATTGCCTTTATAAGGCCTTTTTATTTTACTGCCATTACTTTTATGAGGCTTTTTTTTTATGTTTCCATTGTGTTTTCTATATTGGTGGCGGTTACCGTATCTTCAGAGATATAGCCGTCTGGGGCTTCGGCCCGGAAACATTTGTAAACATTGCTTCATTTCTACTTAGTGGGCGATTCTCGTGGGTGATCTTCTGTTATAACCCAGATTTTTGAAAAAATAATTTTAGAAAATTCAAATGGTTGTTTTAGATTTTTTTCTATGATTTTTATGGAATTTTTTGAAATTTATTTGAGTAAGTTTTAAGTAAAAAAGTTAAGTTGCATTCGCGGGGGCTCGAACCCGCGACACGCCCGTGTTTCTAGTTCAGCCAAACCACCAGGCTACCTTTGCGGTTCAGTAATAAACCACGCCCATTTGATTTGATCTCGGTTTTTGGTTTGTTTTGGACGACGAGTCGAATCGTCGTCGTCTCCAAAGTTCGCGGTGACTGAGTCGCCGCCGCGCCCTCGCTATTTTTGGACGCGCTTCTCGTCTATTTAAGGGGGCTTCTGTTCTCCCTAGCCCGCTGTCAAATCTAAGGGATCCTCAAGCCGCAACGCGCCGTCAGGAGAAGGAAATCAGAGCTTGAAGGAGTTCACCGGAGTTGCAGCCGTTTTCACCCTCTGTGAGGCCAGCGACATCGATATCTCTGTTCTGGGCTACGATACAGCTTCGTACCAAGGTATGTGTGCTTCCTAAAAGTTTTGGTAAAGTTCTGCTTCGGTTTAGATGGGTTTTGGCGTGTCGACGGCAGTAGCGCCACCGTCGATTCTGGCGGCTGCTACGAGGGCTTCGACCGTGCGTCGAAAGCTCGCCGCAGCTAGCCATGGAGCTCTTCGGCGACGTCGAAAGCTGTCTGGTGAAATCTGGAGGTGAATGGATGCTCGACGCGCTCTCAGGAGCTCGCCGGCGCAAGCGACGAACGCAAGTCCGGCCGCCTTGCACGGCAGCGATGGGGCGGCGCGAGCGAGCAGCCGGTTCGGTCTGATTTTAGGTTTCGGGCTTGGTTTATTTGAAATAAACTGCTCGGCTGAGTTTTGAAATCGATTTGAACCGGTTCAATAGATTGGGCGGTTCAATTTCGATTTCGGCCCAGCACTTGTATTCTGACCGGTTCGACCCTGATTCGGTCGAATCTGGGCCGGTTCAGGTAGGTGTTGGAAAGCTTATGAAAAGGCCTATCCAATGGTATCCTGTGTGTCCTTAGATAACTGGTATATTTTGTGTAATTTAGGTTTTAAGTGTCGGTTTGGCTTGGTTCAGGTCGAATCTGACCGGTTCTCTGCAATCCTGAGCGGTTCAGTGGGTTCTGTGTTCGGTTCACTGGATCCAAGGTTGGTTCCCTAAGATTTGAGACATTCTCTATCTGTTGGTGGTCTCTGTTTTTAAGTTTGAATCTTATTTGATAGAGTTCATGTACAAATTTGTGTTTCAGACTAATTGATCCATTGTTCGGCTTGCGTTGTTTGATAACGGTTCATTGGTTTTTCAAAGGTAAGAGCTCAAATCTGTAGTTAAAGACTTGTTATTCTTATTTCCATCGACTCAAAAAGAACAGTATCCTATACATATCGATGATAATGTTATATCAGCTTTCTGTTTATATACCAGTCAAGTTCAAAGCATGTTATTGTTTTAGTATCCATGTTGTGGACAGTATTTTCTAGTGTCCACGTTTGTGGACAGTGAGCACATACCCAGTAGTATCCACTCTGTGGACAGACCGGGGTCCCAAGTTAGCATGCACCGGGATTCGTGACACATGGTAGCGCGTGTGTTCACCATGTAAGGTGAATGATTCACCTTATTATGCGTATTCGGGGTGATGACCCCACAAGCCAGTAGGTATTGCTCATAGTGTTTACTTGCATAATATTTTGATCTTGTATAAATCAGTTGATTCAATTCCTTTAGTTGCAATTCAGTTTACAGTTTTCAGTATTTAGTTCGTTATAATCTTATTGTTCCTGCTTTTTGCTAGTTTCTTCCTCCTTTGGATCTAAGGGGTTATCCTTTCTTCTGGGGAGAGGCTTGCTTAGCATTTATTTGCTAACCCGTGAAGGATGTTTGTGTAGTTGCAGTTCAAGAGGAGTTAGATCGTCCAGCAAATCCCCGCAAGCGCAGTTACGCTTGAAATGCTTTAGGAGGCAAGAGAATCCATGAATTAGTTGTTAGATATTTTTGTTATTCCTGAAAAGCTAAAGTGTTAGCTAGTGAATCAGTTGTACACCTTTTACTATTGGATATGTTTTCTTAGATTTGATTTAATAATAAAAAAAAAGACATGTTTTTCTTCCGCTCTTCTTGGATTTAGTTTATTTATCTTTAACTGCTTTATGGAGGTTTAACATCCTCGTGGGCGATTCTAGGGCTTCGGCCCATGTCTCCGGCGTCGGCGTGCTAGCCAACGGGCGTGGGCGGCTCTCATGGGTCTCCCGTGGGCGATTCTAGGGCTTTGACCCATGTCTCCGGCGTCGGCGTGCTAGCCGACAGGCGCGGTCGCTGCTCTCTCGCATGTAGTCCTGGTCCAAAAGGGCTGTGGGGGTGCATCTCCTTCTCCTCCCTGGGTTGGCGGACGAAACTTCTTGGTCCTTTCATCAGTCGGGTATCTCTCAACTCCCCCGCCTCTATCGCTCACTGGTTTTCTCGTTGTGCCTGGTTAGATCTTCCTGCTCATCTTTCGCCGCATTGTTTTTTTCCCTCGGGTCTCTCCTGCTCCGTTTTTGAGTTTAGAGGTCTTTCCTGCTGTCTTTTTCCGGTATTGGGTTGTTTCTTAGGGCTCGGAACTTCAGGCTCCTGGCCTCGGGTTTTCTTATTTCTCCTGGATTTGGGATTTTGTTCCTTATGGCTAGGCTCAGCTCTTCAATCTTCCTTGGGAAGGCAGGCCAGACTCTGGTTTCCGCTGTCTCCGCTCCTCCCTCTTCCCCCTCCTTGTCGGATTCTCTGCCCCTTCCTCCACAACCGAAGTCATGGAGTTCCCTGTTTGCGAGCTCCAACTCTGGGGAATCTTCTCGCTCCTTGGATTTCTCGGATGTCTCGGTGGTGAATGAAACTCTTGACCTTTCGGTCCCTGAGGAGGAGTTAGCTGAGAATCGTTCCTTTTGGGAGAACACCCTGGTTGGCCACTTTGTTGGATTCCAGCCTAGTTTCCAGGTCTTGAAGCAAAAAAGTTACACAATTGTGGAATCCCAAAGGGGGCCTAGATGTCTACACTCTTCCAGCTGGCTTCATCCTTTTTTGATTCGGAACTGTGGAAGACAAGCTGAATGTCTTGGAGCATGGACCCTGGTTTGTATTCGGCAAGGTTATGATTATAAAGTTATGGAGTCCTGATGAAGAACTTAACCGTGTAGACTTATCCTCTATTCCGATCTGGGTCTGTATTCACAGCCTACCATTGAAATGGTGGTCCCCGGGGATTATCGGGAAGTTGTGAGTGCTATCGGCAAGCCTCTCTTTATGGATCAAGCTACAGTCGCCAAATCTCGGTTGGGATTTGGCCGCGTTTGCGTTGAAATGGAGGCTGCCTCCGAGTATCCCGAGGTGCTCTCTGTCTTGGTGAATGGGGGAACAGAGGCTTGCCTTCGCTTCGAGTATGAAGCTGTTCCGTCCAGGTGTAGTTCTTGTAATATCTTTGGCCACACCACCAAGTCCTGCTCTAGCACGGCAAATCAAAAACTAGTGGAGAGGCAAGTGTGGAAGGAGAAACAATCAAACAAGCTGGGGGTCATTGGAGATGCCCCAACCATTCTAACTAAAAACCCCCCTAGCAGCCGGAACCAAATATAGCTAAAGTTGAGCCCATCATTCATGAAGATCCCTCATCAAATCTTAAAGATAGGGCTCAAAAGAAAGGGAAAATGAAGCTTACCCCCTTGTCAACACCCATTCCGGAGGACTTGGAAGGAGAAGAGGCTAAAATAGGAACAGACGACCTAGATAGTCTGCTCTCGAAGGTCACAGCTGGGGGAGCTGCCTCAGCTCTCTAAGATTTCATCGTGGTGGACTCCGAGCGAAAGCGGGAAAAAAAGAAGAAACAAAAGAACCCCATCACTCCCCAATCGGACCCTAAGAGCATGAGTCCATCACCACCGGAAACCCCATGAATTTTGTTCCTGACCCTATAGTGTGTTGGAATGTGAGGGGCCTCAACACACTTGCTAAGAGAAGAGAAATGGTTGCTCTTGTAAATAAATTTCAGGCAAAAATTTGCGGCATCTTAGAAACTCGCGTGTGTGAGGCTAGGAGTTCTGAAATCTCTCATCAAATCCTCCCTGGGTGGTCCTTCTCTAATAACTATGGTAGCATCTCAGGCGGCAGAATATGGCTTCTTTGGGATTCAAATGTTTACAAAATTGATGTGCTAACAATGATAGATCAGGTGGTCCTTGGGAAAGTCCTCAATACCCAAGGGGACTTCCTTTTTTATATGGGAGTGGTATATGGGCTATACTCTGCTAGCAAGCGAAAAGAAATTTGGGATTCCTTACCGAATTGGCACATTCAGAGGCCTATGGTTATTCTTGGTGATTTTAATATGATTTTCTCGCTTGAAGAAAAGAAAGGGGGATCCATTCACAATGAGCCAGAAATTCTCTACAACATTCAAATGAAAGCGGCTCGTGACCTCTTAGACATAAGATCCAGGGGAGCTCTTTTCACGTGGTCCAACTCTCGAGTTGGTACACATAGAATATGATGCAAGCTTGATAGAGTAATGGCCACTAAGGAGTGGACAGAAAATTTCCCTCTGGCCGAGGCTCTCTTCTTGAACCCGAATATATCTGACCATTCGCCGGCTCTTCTAATTTTTGGAGATAATTCGCCGCGCAAGGGAGCCCGATTCCGATTCTTCAACAATTGGGCTCACCATCCGTCCATGGTTCCATTGGTTCAATCGATCTGGCGGGGGACCCATATCCACGGCGCACCCATGTTTACCCTATATCACAAGCTCACCTTAGTGAAAAAGAGTCTCAAGCTGTGGGCAAAAAACATGAGAAAGGAGAAAGAAGAGGCCCTAAGAGAGCACCATCATTGGCTGGCGGATGTCCAGCTCCAACTTCAAATCAACCCACAGGACCCCACTCTATGCACTTTGGAGAGGAAGTATCATGCTGAAATTGAAACTTACTAGGATGAGGAGGAGTCCACCCTAAAACAGCGTTCTAGAGATCAACTCATATCTCTTGGGGATTCGAACTCAGCATATTTTTACAATTTAATGAAAGCGCGGCATATTCGCAATACTATTTCCTCTATTCAAGATTCCCACGGGATCTTCATCTCTGGCGAACACATTTCTCATGAAGTTGTGAGATATTTCCAAACTCTTCTCGCACCCCAAATGGATCCCTTGAGCTTCAATATCTCGGTGAAGAGGGTCCTGTCCAGCTCAGCCATAGGCCTCCTTGATTCCAAGTATACAATGGAGGATATCGATGACATAATTATGAAAGCTAATATCTCCAAGGCGCCGGGGGCAGACGGATTCAACGCCGCATTCTTCAAATCTTGCTAGGGAATCATCAAGGAAGATGTGCTATTGGCGATTATGGATTTTCTAGATCACGGGCATATGCTAAAATGGGTGAACATTACCTCTCTCACCCTTGTTCCTAAGAACTCTAACCCCTCTTCTTTTGCAGAATTTAGACTAATCTCCGTTTGCCAAATGATATATCGTTATATTGCAAAGGCCTTGGCAATCCGAATCAGGAATGCTCTTCCGGAAATTATTGATGACAATCAACACGCCTTCATCCAAGGCAGGTCTATCCACGAGAACACCATGCTCTACCAGGAGATCATGAGTGGTTTTCACTGGAAAACGGGAACCCCAAAAATGGCGATCAAAGTGGACCTTCGCAAAGCCTTTGACTCGATTCGATGGGATTTCATCAACCACATCCTTACAGCTTACAAATTTTTGCCCGGGTTCATTGAGAGGATTATGACTTGTATATCTTCCCCCTCCTATATGATTAACTTAAATGGGCAGGATGTCGGTCTCTTCAAGGGTACCTGCGGGTTGCGTCAGGGTTGTCCTATGTCCCCGTATCTTTTTATTCTTGTAATGCAATACTTTACAGACCTTCTTTCTGAATAACTCGCGAGGGGTCACCTCATTCCCCACAAGTCTTGCAAGGGATTGGGCCTTACCAATCTCCAATTTGCAGACGATGTTATCATCTTCTATGACTCTTCCAATTCCTCTGCGATGGTGGTTATTAACGCGCTTGATCTATTCCACCGGCATACGGGCTTGATGATAAATAAAGAAAAATCTCAAATTTTCTTTCCTCAATCAACGAATCCAGATCTTGAAAGAAAGCTCACATCTATACTTGGGATCTAGAAGGGCTCTTTGCCTTTCCGGTATCTCGGTCTCCCTATCACCAGCCGGCCAATCAAGACTAGGGACTGTATGCCCCTTATTGAAAAAATTACAAATTACTTGTCCGCCTGGAGGACTAGGTGTCTGTCTTACTCCGGGCGTATCGAGTTAATCAAGTCCATGTGCTATGGTAATATAAACTATTGGTGTAATGCATTAAAGCTGCCCTCCGGAGTGATTTCTAAACTTAATGGGGCCCTTGCAAATTTTCTTTGGTCAAGGGGGAACAGGAGGGGTCTAGCTAAGGTGGCTTGGATAAATGTGACTAAACCCACAGCTCAAGGCGGCCTGGGCTTACGCGACATTGAGCGCTTGAATCGGGCTTTCCTGATGCGCCACATCTGGAATATGGTTCAAGACAAAAACTCACTATGGGTAAAATGGGTTCATGAAAAATACTTAACCTCTAACTCGTTTTGGTCGGTAAAACTTCCACACCGCGCTCCTTGGCCTATGCATAACTTACTATCTGCCCGGGATACCAGCATAAAAATGATGGGATACAAAATCGCTAATGGCAGTTCCATAAGGCTCTGGCTTGATCCTTGGTTCGGATCAAGGATCCTGCTTGAGCTAGTGGAAGATGTTCGCTTTGAAAAACCCCCCAGTAAAGGAGCGCGCCTGAGCTCTCTAATAAATAATAAAAGATGGATGATTCCCAAGCCTAGGTCCTTGCGCTTAATGGACATATATGCTGCTATACCCCATTTGAAAACCCACACAACCCTCACCTCTGACCAAATATTCTGGAAGCAGACACAAAATGGAAACTTCACAATCAAGTCAGCTTATGATGGCCAGCGGCAGGGCACTGAGGTCTATTGGAAGGATCTGGTGTGGTTTAAAGGGAGAATACCGCGCTTCTCCTTTTTCATGTGGCTCCTTTGCCATGGTCGAATTTATACTAGAACAAGATTATATGAATGGGGTCTTCTCCCTGATCTTATATATATGCATGCTCTGTAAAGCACACCCTGAGACTATAGACCATCTCTTCCTTCACTGTGAGGCCTTCATCGAATTTTGGAGGCTAATTAAGAGGAGATGCGGCATTCCCTTGGCTGGAAATACATGGGAAGAGGTTTCTCTTAACTTATCAAACCACTTGAAGGGCGACAGAGCTCCTCAGCACTACATCAAGAAGCTTATGCTTTCAGGAGCTATTTATTATATCTGGACATTCAGGAATAAACATATCTTTGACACACCCAACCGGAGGATCTTGGACTTCCTTAAGCTTCTTATATCAGACGTTAATTCAAAAGTTAGGAACTATGTTCACCGGGCAGACACCAACCTCCATTTCCGGGCTTTCTTATGTTTATGGGCGGACTTCTTGGTCACTTGACAGTGGTCCTCTAGTATTATCCAGAAGCTGTTATCTAGTCTTGTGGCTGCACTTCCCTTAACCATATTCTGGAGCCCATACTTTTCTGGTTTTCTAGATAGCATCAAATGGTTTCTGGAGACTTTTTTTTTCCTTATTCTATGGATTGATTTTGTGGAGCATTACATCTTCAGCATGGACATTTTCCTTCTACTTTATTTTTCTTCGCATACACACTTGATATTGGGCATTGCGCAGATTGATATTTATAGGTGAAGGGCCACGAAGGGCGACACAGCTGGTGCAAAGTTCACTCAACTCTTGGGAGAAGAAGACCGCTCGGATCCTGCTCAAATGACACAATTGCAAGCACAGTCTCCTATAGCAAGGTCTGTTGCAATTGGATGGAATTGGGAACCTGCACTTCTATGCTATGTGTGGGAAATTGCGCAAGTGTATGGGTTTTGTTGCGTGCTTTGAACTTTTGCTACTCCTCTATTATACATTGATTATTTTTGGGTTCTTCTGTGAGGGGTTATAGTTATTACTGTTGTATGCTTTGAGTTATTATCTATGTAGCAGGATCCATGCGCTCATGTAAACAGGGAAAACTCTGTCAAATTTTTTTTCGATCCTAGGACGAGGGTGATGCTTGAGTATGTACATATCTTGTAACATATCTTTTGAATTTTATAAAATCTCTTACTTGCCTTTGGCAAAAAAAAAGAGAGATATAGCCGTCATCTTCATCCTCTGGGTCTTGTGGAAACTTGAGATAAATGTTTACAAAATGGCATTCACTATCTCCATATACGTGTCTCTTTGGAAAAGCTTTGAGTTGTTTCAGATGCAGCGTATATGCCGGCTCAGCGTCTATCAGATTAGAGAATGAAACATATAGACTAGACCCAGATCAGTCTAAATAAACCTTTGTGTTTCTATTTTCATGAAGAAGAACTTTTTTTGTTAACTTTTTGGAGATCATCATGCATCTCCAAATCTTTAAGCTTTGGGATGTATCATCAGTGGCCAGTGTATTTATCGCTTCTTCTGAAAAATGTAGATCATTCATGTATTGTTTAGCATTGCTTACCATAGTAACCAGTATCTCATATCTGCTTCTATCAGAGAATCCGGATTCATATCCAGGGCTTATAGGAAAATCTCTAAGATTAAGAAAATTTAGTCTCTTGATTTGTCGAAATAACCTTTTAATTATTCACTGGAGTTGCCAATCATTACTGATTTTCTCAATTTGGTATTCTTCCTGTAAAATATTTTTTCCAACAAATCCTTCTTCCATATATTCTTTTATCTGGATCTTTTTACCATTGACAGGCTAGTCTTACCATACATCCATATCCACACTTAGAGATAGAATCTTATAACCTTTATGGTAAGGGCAATAAGAATGCCAATGCTTTTCTCCTTTTCTCCTTCATAAGTTTCATATATCAACCTGAGTCCATCGGGTAAAGGAATATGCATTATAACACACGTTTTTAGGTGTTCTTGTTTTTCAACATACTGGCTGAACTTTTCCTTCATAATTAGATCTTGGACTTTTTTCTGGACTTCACTAAGTTTTGGAGGGAACTGTTCAAATAGAGAAATTTTACGCATCTGTTCCTGTTGATGGAATTCTCGTATAATTTTGATTTCTTCCTACCTTACCTTTTCTCTTTCTGCCAAAATCTTATTTTTTTTTCCCTCAAGCTCCTTAATATATTGATGAGACTTTGGAACAAATTGTGCTATAGGAAAGATAATAGGACTGTTAAGTGATTTTCTTGGTGTAGGTAGGAGTGGAGATAAGACTGGAGGAGTGGGTTGTTCGGATGGTTTAGGATTGGTTGTAGAATCCATCTGCAATGGAAAAGTGTATTAGTACAAAAATCAGATCCTATATACTATACTAGTTACCTACATAGTAGTTAAGCAAGCAAAAGTAAACCTACATACTAGTTAAGCAAGTAAAAAAGTAAACCTACATACTATTTAAGCAATTAAAAAGTAAACCTACATAGTAGTTAAGCAAGTAAAAAGTAAACCTACATACTATTTAAGCAATTAAAAAGTAAACCTACATACTAGTTAAGCAATTAAAAAACAATCCTACATATTATTTAAGCAATTAAAAAGTAATCCTACATACTAGTTAAGCAATTACAAAGGAATCCTACATACTATTTAAGCATGTAGAAAGTAAACCTACATACTATTTAAGCAATTGAGCCTACATACTGATTTGTTTGGTTTTCTTCCATATAAATATGTCTAGATAATTTGTCTGCAAGGGCATTATCTATCTCTTTTATATGTTCAAATATAACATGATATCCAGCATTAATAATTCTATCTTTAAAATTAAGCCATCGCCTTTGGCTGATTCTTTTGCTATTCTTATTTGCAAAGAATTTTACTATTGCTTCACAATCTGTTCGTACTAATATTTCCTTTTTACTGAGTAAAAAGACACGGAAACTATTTAAAGCATATATGATAGCTAGAATTTCAAAATCAATACTTGAAGTAATACTTTTTTTCTCTAAATTGACCACTATTATAATGACAAATTTCTTCTTCTGTTTTTAAGGAGTATTTATGCGGTTTTCATTTTAAGATTGCTCCCCATCCCTATTCACATCCATCAGATTCTATTATTAGATAATCTGTATCTAATGGTAATTTTAGCTTTGGTATAGTCTTAATAGCTTCTTTCACCTTTTCTATCTAGCGTTTATCTTCTGGATTGAGGTGTTTTAGTCTTGTTTTTCCTATTTTAGCATATAGAGGCCCTATTATTTTTCCTAAATTATGGATAAAGGGTCTGGCGACTCTATATACAGGGGAAACTCTGCCAAAATTTTTAGGATCCTAGGGATAAAGGGTGGGTGATAGTGATTTGTATATATCATGTAAATTACATCTTTTGGTTTATATAAAATCTCTTTCTTGCCTTTGGCAAAAAAAAAAATGATTATGCTTGCATGAAAATAGGCTACTTGAGAATTGAAATTGGAAATTATGGCCATAATGTCTGTAATTCTGGAAATTAGCTCCGTTTGAAGCTAAACTTCTCGTCAAGGTTATTGATTCACTCGAGGACATAAATATACTTCCAAATAGTTCCAGAAACGAGTGAATTATCCTGTATTCATCAAACATCACAAGAAGTGAAGCTTCTGAAGAAAATCAATGAAATAAGCCAGAAAGAGATGTCAAATTATGAAAATACGTCTCGATTCACTGGTAAATATAGGTCTAAAAGACTATAAAAATATGAGTCATCAAAATCTCCCAACTTAGATCAATGCTTGTCCTCAAGCATATAAAGATAAGAGTGGTAATCATAAGAAGATGAAATCAGGTCAAGCTTGTAAAATTTTGTATCCAAGGGAAATATCATTATGAATAAATCTCATCAAGTCAGGGGATTCAAAATAATTATCTATTGTTAGGAATAAAGGTGTGAAGATCCAGGACCAAAGTCAGATAAGACTTACCTCCGTGAGATGCAGTAATCTCCTATTTGGAAATGCACTCTGTTTAAACCTGATTCAACCAAAGATATAGTTTGGAAAAACACTAATGCACTCTTATTTGTGTTGTTTTCATCCTCTCAATTTTATTTTGACTTCAACTCATTTCTTAGGTACCACTACCAATTTCTCGCAGTGCCAAGTAGAGGAGTGTGTGTTATTTTCTTTCTTTTCTTCGTTTTTTTTTTGTTTTTTTTTTGGCAGTAACATTTCAAGATTTTGAGAGGAGATCATAAAGTAAATGCATTGATTATTTCCAACATCTAACAAGGAGAATCAAGTTGATAGAGTTATATACTTCCACAGAAAGATCTTAGCATGCTTTGAAAGGAAAAAACCTCGGTCAAAAATTGGATCTGTCACTCTAGTACCTTTTTCCATCAAATAAGATAATCAAATGAAATTCCTGACCTAGAACTAAGATTGAAAACATAATGATGTCCATGCAGTCAATATAAATATGAAGCTATCATGATTTCCATTGAAAATCAGAATAGTATCAACAGGTGAAAGTAATCGCAGAGTATAATCCAATATCGGAAAGCAAGGGTGTATCTAGCATCAAAACAAGGAGAATCAAAACAAAACACAAAGTGTTGTAATTATCTAAAAAGTTTTAAATCAAGACAAACCAAAGTGAACCCTCTATCTCCCATACTTGAAATATGCATAGCATGTAAAGATCAAAATTTGGAGATATGAGTGGAGATACTCACTATATCAGTTGGAGTCGGTGTCGATGCTCATCTCAGCACATTCCTGTTGTGGGTCATCCTCATCGGCATCATGAGAATTAAGCAGGACTCCCAGAGAAGTTGGAGAAGCTGTTGGCATTTGTGGATTTGAATAACTTTGCACATAGGAAAGCCAAAGACAGCATGCGGCCTTAGTATAGTGTCCGATGGAGAGGGCAGATCAGTAGAAGATGTAAACCGGTAGAAGGGAGTCATAGGGATGTGCATGGTAGATTTTTGGGCTCCAATCTTATGTTTGGGGTCATTGCAGATGTTGACTAGCAAGTAGATGATGGAACCGTGAGTATCTAGCAGTGGGAGGAAAATCAGCATCGACAGGAGTCTTGAAGTTCGTCAGCAAGAACGGAGAAGCAGAGTGGTTCAGCGGCAGAGGTTTTGATATAGTAGTGTTGAGAGAAGTCCTCGCTAGATGTAGCTGTGAAAGAGTTTGTAGCTGGGATTGAAGGAGAAATCGCCACTGACATTAGAATGTTCGGATGCGTTAGACACAAATGTGTGCCAAAGATTCAACTACGTCCCAGTGAGTAAACTTCAAGTGTGGAAGAGGAGTTGCAGCGACACTAGAGATTCTGGTGGAGCAAAGGAACGGTCGCCGCTAGCACTAGAGTTGACAGATAGAAGGAAGAAACGCCGGAGTAGAGGTGATCGTCCATTTCACTGTCGTTGAAGTCACCTGAGGAGGAGATCGACTTAAGAAGGGGGCAGAACAGCGAGAAGCAATAAAGAGGGTTGCAACAAAGGTTTGAGCGGTGGGCTGGAGAGGCGGCGATGAAGAAATGTTGTTAGCAGTTTTGGATTGAAGATGCATGGCGCCGAGATTTCTCTTGCAGGAGACTCAGCACATCTTAGTGAGAACTCCTGGTGATTTCCGTTAAGGAAGATGAAGAGCAGCATTGAGTCCTGCCTTGATTAATGGAAGTTAGCGGTTGGAGAAATTGGATTGAAGGCTAACGGTGGATTTTCGTCGTGGCTGGCGGAAGTGGCGGCTGGGTCAGATTTGGAATCACCGTTTTCCATTGAAGCTACGACGCTGCCTTGAAATCGGATGTTGCGGTGAACTTTGAAGGTGGCGACAACTATTGATTTCGATTGATGAGGTTGGCGGTGATTCCTATTGTAGGTTGAAGAGGGCGATGGCCGTTTCTATAGGGATTGAAGGAGAGGGCGGCGGCTGCTATTGATTTCGATTGAGGAAAGTGGTGCACGATTGGAGTGGGATTGAAGAGCGAACCGCGCCGAATGGATGATTGGAGAGGAGAGGCGGCAGTTTTTCGTGTGGATTGATGATGGGTGGCGACTGCTTTCAGTTCAAATATGGAAGAAGTCGGTGCTGGACATTGCAGATTGACACTGATTGAAGAACGGCGCCGATTCCAACTTGAACTCGGCTGCAGTTGATGATTAAGAAGAGCGGTGGTGAATGTTGTGGCTGGAGAAGAAAGGGGCGCCCGGGAACCCCTCTTCACTCATTGAACTTGATTACCACGTCTCGAAGAAAATTACGGCTGCCCAAGACTTTTTTTTTTTTCTTTAAACACAAGATTACAGCCAGATCCAAAATCGTAACCTCGTCCTGAAATAAAAATAAAATATGTTTGAAAAATAATTAAAACAAGTATAAAGATAAACATAAAACATTTGGGTTGCCTCCCAAGAAGCACTTGTTTAGGGTCTTTAGCTCGACTGTAGTGTCATTCAGAGTTTGCATTGTAGGTGTCAGCACCAACTAATTCAGCCGAGTCCATCAGTTTTGCATATGTTTAGGCTTCTTCATTCTTTTCAGCATCTGGACTCTCTAAGAGATAAACATCGAGTGGGTCCATTTTCATCCCATCAGTCATGGGATTTTCATCATTAATCGTATCATCAAAAATTTCATGGTTCCAACATGAATCTGTAATAGAAGGGTGTTTTAGACTTCGTGATAAATCAAATTCAATAGCCTCCTCACCGATGTTTAAGGCTAGTTTCCCGTTCTTAACGTCGATTACCGCTCCAGCAGTTGCAAGGAATGACCTTCCCAAAATTATTGGTAACTTCGTGTCCTCCTCCATCTCAAGCATAACAAAGTTGACTGGAATGAAAAAATTTCTGACCTTGATGGTGACATCTTCCAGGATTCCTGTTGGCTTGCGCACTGAGCAGTTAGCAAGTTGTAGAGAAATCGTTGTTGGTTTCACATCGTCCATGTCTAGTTTCCTGCATATAGAAAATGGCATCAAGGTAACACTAGCGCCCAAATCACATAATGCATGTTCTAAAGTCACATCCCCTATTTTACATGGTATTGAAAAGCTGCCCGGACCTTTCAGTTTCTCTGGAAGCTTGTTTTGAATAATGGCACTACACTCGTCAGTAAGCGCCACTGTGTTTGGTTCCTCTAGCTTCCGACGATTTGAAAGATTATCCTTTAAAAACTTTATATATGTGGGCATCTGCGTTAAAGCTTCAATAAAGGGGACGTTAATATACAACTTTTTCAAAATATTTAAAAAAATTTTAAGTTGTTTATCCAGCTTCGCCCTAGCCAGTTTTGAGGGAATGGAATTGGTGGTTTGTAAGACGGTGGTGGAATATGCATTATAACACACGTTTTTAGGTGTTCTTGTTTTTCAACATACTGGCTGAACTTTTCCTTTATAATCAGATCTTGGACTTTTTTCTGGACTTCACTAAGTTTTGGAGGGAACTATTCAAATAGAGAAATTTTACGCATCTATTCCTGTTGGTGGAATTCTCGTATAATTTTGATTTCTTCCTGCCTTGCCTTTTCTCTTTCTGCCAAAATCTTATTTTTTTTCCCTCAAGCTCCTTAATATACTGATGAGTCTTTGGAACAAATTGTGTATCTTCATATTGGAGGCTAAGAAATTTGAGGTGGTAATTTATAAAGTCATTAGTATATTGGAACAAAGATTCTAGGTGTTTCATAATAGAGAGAAAGTTTTGGAAATTGGTTCTTGAAGACCATAAATGGTCTAATATGGTTTGCTGAAAGACATGTAAGGGTTGGGAAGTTCTATATTTGATGAAAGTAGGGGGTAAGGCTTGGATACTGTCAAGTAACTTTGGTAAGTGGTTTTGGTTTGTGGTGTAAGAATTAGGAAAGATAATAGGACTGTTAAGTGATTTTCTGGGTGTAGGTAGGAGTGGAGGTAAGACTGGAGGAGTGGGTTGTTCGGATGGTTTAGGATTGGTTGTAGAATCCATCTGCAATGGAAAAGTGTATTAGTACAAAAATCAGATCCTATATACTATACTAGTTACCTACATACTAGTTAAGCAAGCAAAAGTAAACCTACATACTAGTTAAGCAAGTAAAAAGTAAACGTACATACTATTTAAGAAATTAAAAAGTAAACCTACATATTAGTTAAGCAAGTAAAAAGTAAACCTACATACTATTTAAGCAATTAAAAAGTAATCCTACATACTATTTAAGTAATTAAAAAGTAATCCTACGTACTAGTTAAGCAATTACAAAGGAATCCTACATACTATTTAAGCAAGTAGAAAGTAAACCTACATACTATTTAAGCAATTGAGCCTGCATACTGATTTGTTTGGGTTTCTTCCATATAAATATGTCTAGATAATTTGTCTGCAAGGGTATTATCTATCTCTTTTATATGTTCAAATATAACATGATATCCAGCATTAATAATTCTATCTTTAAAATTAAGCCATCGCCTTTGGCTGATTCTTTTGCTATTCTTATTTGCAAAAAAATTTACTATTGCTTCACAATCTGTTCGTACTAATATTTCTATATCTTTTTTACTAAGTAAAAAAGAGACGGAAACTATCTAAAGCATATATGATAGCTAGAATTTCAAAATCAATACTTGAAGTAATACTTTTTTTCTCTAAATTGACCACTATTATAACGACAAATTTCTTCTTCTGTTTTTAAGGAGTATTTATGCGATTTTCATTTTAAGATTGCTCCCCATCCCTGTTCACATCCATCAGATTCTATTATTAGATAATCTGTATCTAATGGTAATTTTAGCTTTGGTATAGTCTTAATAGCGTCTTTCACCTTTTCTATCTGGCGTTTATCTTTTAGATTGAGGTGTTTTAGTCTTGTTTTTCCTATTTTAGCATATAGAGGCCCTATTATTTTTCCTAAATTATGGATAAAGGGTCTGGCATAATTAACTAATCCTAAAAATTTTTGTAATGATTTTATATAATTTATTTCCCATTCCAAAACTTTTGTACTAATGTGGGGTTGTAGTTTAATGTGTCCTTGTCCTATCTCAACTCCTAAAAAATCAATATTTTTTCTAAAAAATTGAGCCTTTTTACTGCTGATTATAATTCTATTTTTCAAAAATTCACTAAGGACTAATTTTAAATGTCCTACATGTTGTTCTTTTGTTTTAGAGAAGACTAAAATGTCGTCTATGTAAAAGCATACAAATTCTCTATATTTCATAAAGCAGTTGTCCATTTTTCTCTGAAATATACTCGGTGCATTTTTTAATCCAAATGACATTACTAACCATTCAAAATGTCCTAAAGGACATGTAAACGCTATCCATTCAATACTTTCTGAGTGCATTCTTACTGCCATAATCCTAATTTACAATCAAATTTACTAAATATCTTAGCATCCTAAATTTTATTAACAAGTTCAGTTTTATCTAGTATATCATAGCCATCATCAATAGTATCATTATTAAGCCTTCTATAATCAATTACCATTCTAGACTTTCCTCTTATTATTTCACTATGTTTATTAACTATAAAAGCGGGGCTTCTATATCTGCTAGTACCTCTATGAATTATTCCAAGTTTTGTTAGGTCTGAAATATGCATTTCAAATTCTTTAATATGATCATTTGGAGTCTCTATCTTTTTACTTAAAATTCTTAATTCTAGGTCTTTAAGTTCTAATTTACAAAATAATTTATTCTTTTCCCAGTGTTTGGTAGGATTGTCTCCTATAATATTTTCTTTTTCTAATTTACTTATATAATCATCTATTTCATCATGGCCTATATTAAAATAATTATATAGGGTTTCAACATTAATATTTTGAAATAATGAGACTTCTCCAATATCAAAGAGATCGGCCATGTCTTCTAATATTTCTTCTGGTGTTTTATCTAATTTTATTAACTCAGGTTTACTATGGTTATTACTTTTAATTTTACATTCCTTACAACAAGGGGTTTTTTGGATCATATGTTTGTAAGGGATTAATAGGTGAGGTATAAAACTCATATGATCTTATAATATAATACATCCTCTAAAGTTCTAGGTAATGAAATTTAATCCTATAATAAATTGAATGACTTTTAAATTGAAATCTCTAAGACAAATTCTTGATTTTGGTACTATGTGATTACTCATAGTAGATCCTATACTAAATGCTATTTTATATTTAGTTAATTACATTGTGTATTTAAATAAGATGCCATCCATTTGTTCCGCATAGAACTGTTCTTCTTCTGGGATAGAGGTTTGGTATTGTTCTGGGATAAGCTTGCTATCTATAATAGTATTACTACTTCCCGTATCTAGTAGTGTGGGTATAGTAATTTTCCAGTCTTTAATTATGAGTTGACATACTATTTTCAAACTAGTTTTTATATTAGGGGTTTGTAAATAATTATGTTCTGATTCAAAATATTCTTTATCTCATACTGCCAAGTCCATTTGATCCTCTCTTGGTTTTGTGAAGAGTCCTCTTCTCAACTATTTTTGATAATATTATTTTTCTATGATTAATTGTGCTATACTGTCTTCGATGTTTATTTTGTATGCATGTTCAGAATGGTTGTACTTTTATTGCTCCTCTATAGTCTCTATCTATAACTCCTGCTCCTACTTCTATTCCATGAATCTTAGATAATCCTGATTGTGATGCTATTCTTCCATAAGTCTTTTTGGGGAGTTCTATGGCCATGCCTGTATCTATAATTGCTCTATCTCTTGGAGGTATGAGTACTTGATCTATACTATATAAGTCATAGCCTACTGCCCCATCAGAGCTTCTATAGGGTATTATGGCTTTTTCTGATTTTTTTTGTATAAATAACTTCTTATTCATTTATTATAGATTTACCTTTATATATCAAAAGATTTTCTTTAAGTTTTTTTAATTCTAATTTTAACTTTTCTATCTCATTTTTTAAGGAGAGGATTTGTAATTCTATTGTATTATTCCTATTTATGGCTACCGGTGGTGGTATCCTAGGAATACTATTTTCTTGGCTTAGTAAACTTCCTGAGTTTTGTAAACAAAACTTACAACTTTCACATAAACATTTACTGCATTGGTATCTTAGGTATAATTCTGGATATCTTCTGCAAAATACACAAGGCTTATCATTACTGCCACTATTGTTTATCCAGTCATGCTTACATTCTAATAAACTATTTGATGTTACCCAATTGTATGGCATTTTTGTATTTTACATGTATTCTATATATTGAGATTGCCTAATAAATCTTCTATTCTATCCAAATCACTCATAGTTATACCACTTTCGAGGCCTTGGTTACTTCGTTTTTCATAAACTATCAAATTAGTGCCTGCTTCACTTCTTATTGGATTATTACTATATTCTAATATTTGATCACTAAGTTCATAATCTTCTTCTGTATCACTTCCCTATTATTGTTCTTCGTATTCTGATATACTAACTATAGAGTAAATACTTTCAGTATCACTAATGGTTTCATCTATATGAAGTAAGTCTTCATTAACACAGTCTATAAGTATTGCTTCTTTATTATGATAATTTTTCCGTTTAGTGCAGTTCCGTGCTAGGTGGTCTTGGCTACCACATGTAAAACAACTCAATTTATTCTTGTATTCTCTTTGTTTATTAAATTTTCTAACGTGTTTAGCTTGATTTAAGTAAGGCTTTCTTGCATTACTTCTCTTAATATAATACCTTTTCTTTTTATATGGTGGTTTATATGGTATCTTTCTTTTCTGAGTAGGTCTTCCTCTTCTTACTTCTGTATCATATCTCTGAGGAGTATATATATTATGGCAAAAACTATACTCTCCTTTAAGTTGTCTAGTTATTTGGAGTTATGTACATTTTTCTACTAACTGGTCTATTATAAACTTAATTCTAGTAGACATGTTGACTAATTGTGGTATGTGTCTAGTACCTATTTGTTCCATAAATTTTTTATATATTATTGGTCCTAAAGGAGGAGGTAATTTTAGAAATAACCTATCTCCTATAGTTTGGTCATAAAAACATCCTGCAATAGTACTATAATACATATAGTCTTGTAAAAATGGCTTAATAAACACTCATTTTCTTATTTGTAATAGTTCAAGTTTCCTAATGGCTTCTTGTTGTTGCCTATTAAATCCAGTATTAAGTTGATATCCTAAAAGTAATAGTTGTATTTTGTTTGTAAAGTTATAGGGATTTGAGCCTAATTCTATATCTGTAATAAAATCTTGAGGAAATTCCTTTTTATATGCTTCCCAAGCAGCTCTAGCTATTTCTCCTAAGAATTTTTCTAAATAAGAATACATTTCTGTAGGAGTCTTATTATGGTAATTCATCATATTTCCTAGCTACTAGAGAGCTGCACATTTCTAGTACAGTAGGCCAAGTTTGCGGATCATGTGCTGTTAAGTTTAATATTCTACCATCATCCACTAAAAGTTTCTTGTCAACTGTTTCTAAAGGTAATCTTTTTCCTCTTGGTCTAAATTCATTATTTCTTTCACGATAATCATTATATATGTCTCTACTAGGCTGTCTGGCTATAGGATATGTTGCTATTGAGTACAATGGAGTAGATTGTTGAGCTGAATGGGTTGGTTGGGTTTCGTAAGTTGGTTGTGTATGGGTTGGCTGCTGCTGGGGTATATATTGGGGTGTTCTACTGCTACCTTCACCGGTTTCAACTAGTTCTATAGGTGTCTCCATATTTTCTGTTCTTAATACCAATGTATTATTAACATATTGTAAATATTGATCTTCCGTAATCATTCCTACATTTATTAGTTGTTGTTCCGTTCTAAGAATACTATCTTCTAAGTTTACTTCTATTTGTCCTATAGTTATTTTATTCATCTGGGATATCCGTATCATCTATTATTACTTTATTTTTGTAATTACTAAATCTAATATTATATCTTCCATGAGTGTTTTGATATAATGTACCAGTTTCAGGAATATTATTCAAGCTTCCTGATCCTAGATTATGTATTAAATCCCATTCTTCTCCTTCTAGGTGTTCACTACTAATATGCATTGGTTTTATCATAGTAATACCTTTTGAGGAATTACCTTTAATTATCTGTTCTACATTAAGCTTATAATTTGTCGTACTGCTATTAGTTATCTTTCTTATCATAGCAATATTAATTAGTAGATTACTATGACCTTCTAGGTCTTCATATCCTTTTGTCTGGATTCCTATTTTTATTTTTGACAAATCTTTTAAGGACATAAGTATGTCTGGACTGCAATAGAACAATCCTATATTTCTATTCATATCAGCTTCTATACTATCTATAACAGCCTTTCTAGCATCGGTTTTCCATCTAGTATCTAAGAAGACTACTAAAGTTTTGGCTCCTAATTCTTTCCTAGTTAACCTTTTAATTCCAACAAGTATTAATCCTATATGAATAAGTCTTTTACCTTGTTGTTGTAATTCTTTTATTGACTGAGTGTGAAGTAAATCAAGATTAATTGCTGAATTAGTTACTAAGGCTTCTTGTTCTCTGCTTATCTTAATTAATCCTGTTGATAATGTTAAAGGTCCTGTTTTATATAATACTTTTGGATTTAATAAATTTAACTGATGGTTGCTATAAGTATCTAATTCCTTTTCTAGATCTATTACTTCTTCTAAAGATTTTATAATTTGATTCTCATCTGTATTTTTATTTAGTATGCGTGATAAAAAATTATTATTCTTAATTTCTAGAGTAGTATTATCTCTTTTAACAATTTCTTGACTCATTTTCCTGGTTCATATTTTCCAAATGCTATTTTCTCAAAAGTTGGTTTCTTCTGTTTCTTCCTAGATTCTAGATCAAATTGTAAAGTAGAAAGTTGTTCATTTAATTTTTCTAGATCTAAATGTAATTTTTCTTATAATTGAGTACCATTAGTTTATGTACCTATTATTGTTTTTAGATTCTTTCTTTTAATTATTCTTAATATATCTTCATTCTGGCTTTTAAGATAGTCTTGGTTACCATGAATCTTAGTAGTACTATCTTTTACATGATTCAAAATCTGTATTATTATAGTCTGATTTTCTCTAATTTGAGTTTTTTTTTTTGGCCAAAGGCAAGAATGAGATTTTATATAAACCATAAAAAAGTATATTACAAGATATATACAATCACTATCCCCCATCCTTCATCCCCAGGATCCGAAAAATTTCGGCAGAGTTTCCCCTATACATAGAGTCGCATGGATCCTGCTACAGACACTAAAAACATATACAATCACATACCCACATAATACCAAAACAAAACCACATACAACATCAATTTCCAAACAACATATTACAACTTGCAAAATAAAAACCGCAAGCAATACGCCTCTTGCTCCCCATGAATCCGGTGGATGGCCATTTGAGAGAGCTCAATGAAACAGTGCACCTCCAACCTGCCCAACAGTCATATCCTCATGAGTAAATGCAACTAGTCCAATGCGCCAACAAATAGTAAGATAAAGAAGACCCGGATCCCCAAGTAAAAGAAAGAGCAAGAAACAGAAGAAAACAATGCAAATCCAGCTCAAAGGTGTATGCAATATGCATGTCAACCCAAGTTCTCCCATATCTGCATATAGGTAATAATATTCTGCTCAAGCACGGGGGAGTGGAGAAGATGGTTCATCACTTTTGTCTTTACATCGGAAACCAAGATATTATAGAATCCCATAAGGCCTGCATCATGAGAGCAAAAGATCATAGCATTCCTATACCTCCATATATAAACAACCCCTATGAAAAAGAGCTTTCGAATGTAGTTTTTTGTGGCATCCCCAGCCTTCCACTGAAGTAGAAGCTGTCTTTCCATACCCTCCCAAGTGTTCTCAGCATTAATAATTCCACAACCCCTCTTAATCCGCCCCCAAAATTCAGCTAAGGCCGAACATTGAAAAAATGAGTGGTTATGGGTTTCCGGTGCAGATTTGCATAACACACAAACCGGATCCTAAATAATCTCCCAACTATAAAGACTAGCCACATAGTAAAGGAGTAACGCGGAATACGCCCTTTAAACTATACTACATCCCTCCAAGGCACCTCATTGTCCTGAAATTGCTCTTCATAGGCCGATTTTATAGAGAACTTCCCATGCGTAGTCAGTTTCCAATAAATGCAGTCTTCATTTTGGCTTGTGTTTATGGGACCTGTGCGATGGCCCTATGTATGTCAATCAACACAAAAGATCTCGGGTGCGGCAACTTTCATTCATTATTCACAATCAACGAATTGAGGCACGTGTCCTTCCCCGAAGGGTTCTCGAATCTAATATCATCTACTAAGTTAAGGAGAATACGAGAAGCGAACCATGGGTCCTGCCATAGTCGGATAGATGTGCCATTTGCAATTGTGTACTCGACCATCCGCATGCAAATATCCCGAGCAGATAGAATGCTCCTGATGGGCCAAGGCGCTCTTTTAGACAACTTTATAGACCAAATGGTATTAGAGTGCAAATACCTTTCATGGATCCACTTCACCCAGAGTGAGCTTTTATCTATTGCGATGCTCCAAATGTGCCACATAAGGAAGGCTTTATTCAGCCTCCCAAGGTCCCTCAACCCAATACCGCCAAGATTTGTGGGTTTTGTAGTATTGATTTGTATAGAGATTTTAAGTTCTTGGATTTGTATAGAGATTGATAAGATTATATTAACTATACTATTTAACTGGGAGTTAGTATGATGAAGCGTGTGTGCATGTTGTCCTCCAAAGTGGTATGTAACATCATCATCTTCTACTTCTATTCTCTTTAAGATTTTAAATCTGAATTTTTCCATTTTATGGAGATTCTAAAAATTCTCTTGATTTTAGATATTCCACTGTACGTCTAATTTCATATATCTAGGTCTGAATATCTTCATTAACATCTTCTAATTTTTCTGCTATTCCTTTATCAAATTTATTAAACTCATCAATTGATTCCCTAATGTATTTCAAAATGCACCTAAGTCTTCTAGTTTCTGATTTATATTTTTGGATTTCTCTGTTTCCAGCCATCACAGAAGTCTATGTCCTCTGAAATAGAGTGCAATGAAGAACATGACCATGCTTTGAGAAGTTACTAGACCAGGCTAGGCCTCCCATTAGTAAACTTATTCTTTATGTATTCCTCTTTTTGGACTAACGATAGTCTATGATGTATATGTATAGTTCTTATCAATACTATCATTTTGAGTAAGTTTTATCCTTTCATTTGCCTCTATTAATTTTCTGCTATTCTTTATCATTTTTCAATCTTAATTTTAATATTGATTTTGTTCATGATCATGGTGTTGATCTTGATTTTAATTAAGATTTCAATCTTCATCTTATGATATTCATCTTTATCTTCTTTTTAATATTAATCTTAAACTCGATTTTGATCTTGTTTGTAATCTTGTATTCAATCTTGATATTGTTATTAAAATTGATATTGATTTTATCATGATGAGAATTTTGATCTTGATTATAATCTTTATTTGTTATTAATCTTATTCTTATTCTTAATTTTCACATCGATCTTGTTCTTGATAATTATCTTAATCTTTATTTTAATCTCAGTTTTAATATAAATTTAAGTTTAAATCTTAAAATCTTTATCTTTATCTTGCCTTTAATCTTCATCTTAAACTCAATTTTGATCTTGGTGGTAATATTGATTTTCAATATTGATATTAATATTTATATTTATCTTGATCTTATAATAATGAGGATGTTGATCTTGATTTTGATCACTACTTATTCTTTATCATTTTTTAATCTTAATTTTAATATTGATTTTGTTTATGATCATGGTGTTGATCTTGATTTTAATCAAGATTTCAATCTTCATCTTATGATATTCAACTTTATCTTCTTTTTAATATTAATCTTAAACTCGATTTTGATCTTGTTTGTAATCTTGTATTCAATCTTGATATTGTTATTAATATTGAAATTGATTTTATCATGATGAGAATTTTGATCTTTATTTGTTATTTATCTTATTCTCATTCTTAATTTTAACATTGATCTTGTTCTTGATAATTATCTTGATCTTCATTTTAATCTCAGTTTTAATATAGATTTCAATTTTAATCTTAAAATCTACATCTTTATCTTACCTTTAATCTTTATCTTAAACTCGACTTTGATCTCGGTGGTAATATTGATTTTCAATATTGATATTAATATTTATATTTATCTTGATCTTATAATAATGAGGATGTTGATCTTGATTTTGATCACTTTTTAATCTCAATATTTTTTTCAATCTTAATTTTAATATTGATTTTGTTCATGATCATAATGTTGATCTTGATTCTAATCAAGATTTAAAACTTTATCTTATGATATTTATCTTTATCTTCTTTTTAATATTAATCTTAAACTCAATTTTGAACTTGTTTGTAATCTTTTTTTTTTTTTTGCCAAAGACATGTAAGATTTTTATAAAGTTAAAAAAAAGATATGTTACAAGATATGTACATACTCAAGCCACCCTCATCCTAGGATCAAAAATATTTTGACAGAGTTTCCCCTGTTTACATGAGCGCATGGATCCTGCTACATCGATAATAACTCAGCATACAACAGTAATAACCATAACCCCTCACAGAATAAACCAAAAATAGTCATAGCACAATAGAAGGGGAGCATAAGCTCAATGCACACAACTAAACCCATGCGCAATTTCCACCTGCAGCATAGAAGTGCAGGTTCCCAATTTCATCCCATTGCATTTGACCTTGCAATTGTGCGCGCAGCACCGAACAGCCTTCTTCTTCCAAGAGTTAAGTGATCATTAGCACTAGCTTTGTCACCCTTTCACGGCCCTTTGCATCAATCACCTAAACATATCAATCTGCGCAATGCCCAATATCAATATGTATGTGAAGAAAAATGAAGGAAGTGCTGATGAAAAAAAAATCCATGCTGAAGATATAATGCTCCACCAAATCAATCCATAGAAGAGGAAAAAAACAAGATCCAAAAACCATTTGATGCCATCAAGAAAACCAGAAAGTATGGGCCCCAAAAGATGGTTGAAGGAAGTGAATCCACAAACTAGAAAGCCGCAATAGTGCATGGGGTAAGAAACACTTGTAGGGCATCCAGGCTGGGGCATCATAAGGCTCTCCAAAACCACCCACAAAATAGGGAAAACCAGAACATGATATAATAGCAAAACAACATCTTGGCAAGAGCCTAAATCGCAATTAAGTCCACCCAAAGGTTAGAGAAAGCCTGAACATGGGGATCCAGACTGGCTAAAGGAATATAGCTGTTGAGTTTTGCTTTGACATCCAAGATCAAACTTATAACGAATTCCATTGGTACTTTGTTATGAGTGCCCATAATTTTGTTGTTGCGATATTTCCAGATGTAATACAAGGTTGCGGAGAGCATTAGTTTTTTGATGTAGAGTTGAACCTTGTCCACCTGCTGCCCATGTTGGCGAGATAATTGCATTAAGGCCCCTTCGCATGTATCAGTATTAAAGGTAATATCGCATCGCCTTGAAATTAAACTCCGGTATTCCGTGAGAGCTTCACATTTGAGGAATAGGTGGTCCATAGTCTCAGGGTATGCATTACAGAGCATACAGGTAGGGGTCGGCACTATACTCTAGTCATGAAGTCGCGCCCTTGTACTAAGACGACCTTGGCATATTAGCTAGAGAAGAAAACAGTGGTGCGGTATTCGCCCTTTAAACCAAACCAAATTCTTCTAGTACACCTTCGTGCCTTGCACTTGGCCTTCATAAGCAGATTTCAATGTCAAATTCCCATGTGGGGTGCAGTTCTAGTAAACAATGTCCGAGTTGAGGTTTGAGTGGATCTGGACATGAGGAATAATAGCATAGATATCAATAAGACTCGTGGACCGGGGATGAGGAATTGACCAGTTTTTTTTCGTGATCAGGGAGCTAAGGCGCATTTTCCTCCCAGGGGGGTTTTCAAAACGAACATCCTCCACAAGAGTTAGAAGTAAACTAGGCTTGAACCATGGGTTAAGCCATAATATGATAGAATCACCATTTGTGATTTTAAAACCAATCATCTGAATGCAAGTGTCCCGAACTATGATGAGGTCACACATAGGCCATGGTGCGTGCCTTGAAAGCTGGACCGACCAAATAGTGTCTGACTGTAAGTAAAATTCGTGGATCCATTTTACCCAAAGAGACTTTTTGTCTTGAATAATATTCCATATATGTCTCATGAGGAATGCCTGATTAAGTTTTCGGATGTCTCTCATATCTAACCCACCAAAATCCGTGGGCTTGGTAATATTTATCCAGGCAACTTTGGCTATTCCTTTCCTATTTCCCCGCGACCATAAAAAGTTGGCAAGGGCTGCATTCAGTTTTGAGATGACCCTCATTGGAAGTTTTATGGCGTTGCACCAGAAGTTTATGTTCCCATAGCACATTGATTTGATTAGTTCTACTTTGCCGTCATAAGAGAGACTTTTTGATCTCCAGGCAGAGAGGTAACCAGTTATTTTTTCAAGTAATGGCATGCAGTCCTGAGCCTTTATAGGCTTACTTGTAATTGGAATACCGAGATACTAAAAGGGCATAGACCCCTTTTGGATTCCAAGAATGGAAGAGATATGCGATTGAAGACTGGAATCCGATGAAGCTGAGAAAAATACTTGTGATTTTGACTTGTTTATGTTGAGGTCGGTATTGCTATGGAAGTCCTCAAGCACTTTGTTAATGGTTCTGGCTGAGGTGAAAGAGGTATCGCAAAAGATGATAATATCGTCAGCAAATTGAAGATTTGTAATCCCCAATCTTTTGCATTTCTTGTGTGGAATGAGATTTCCTTTTTCGAGCTGCTTCGAAAGAAGATCCGAGAGCTGTTGCATGATAAGGATGACAATGTACAGAGAGAGAGGGCACCCTTGGCGTAGCCCCTGAGTCCCATTGAATAACCCGACATCTTCCCCATTAAGGTTTATTGTGTAGGATGGCGAGGAGACACAGGCCATGATCCTAGATACGAACCCCACCGGAAAATTGTAAGCTTTAAGGAAGTACTCGATGGCCTCCCACCTGACCGAGTCAAAAGCCTTATGGATATCCAGCTTTATCGCCATACGAGGGGTACCCCTTTTTTCATGAAAGCCATTTAGAATTTCTTGGCACAGCATAATATTCTCCTGGATGGATCTGCCGGGAATAAAACCGTGCTAGTTTAAATCAATGAGCGCCATAAGAACTTTCCGGAGGCGCAGGGCCAAAGCTTTAGCAATAAAGCGATAAATCATCTAGCAAACAGAGATAGACCTAAACTCTGCAAAAGAAGATGGATTAGGAATTTTTGGAATAAGAGTGAGAGAAGTAATGTTCACCCACTTAAGCATGCGCCCATGATCCATGAAATCCATGATTTCCCCAAGAACATCATCTTTAATGGTATCCCAAAAGGATTTAAAAAACGCTGCATTAAAACCATCTACCCTGGGAGCCTTTGAGATGTTGGCCTTATTCACGATATTGACAATGTCCTCGGTCGAAATCTGGGACTCAAGGAAATGAATAGCCAAGGTAGAGAGCGACTTATTGATGCGGAAATTTAAGTGCAATGGGTCCAGAGAAGGTCCAAGGAGATTCTTGAAGTATCTCACCGCTTCCTTAGAGATGTTATCACCGGAAACATAGGTCCCGTCAGAGTCTTTGATAGATGAAATGGAATTCCGGATGCGTATGCTTTTCATCAAGTTATAGAAATATGCTGTGTTTGAATCCCCCAAGGAAATAAGTTGATCTCTGGAGCGCTGCTTAAGGGCCGATTCCTCCTCTGTCCAAAAATCTCTAATTCTTTCTTGGTATTGCTTCTCCATAGCGCATAGGGTGGGATCATGGAAATCAGATTGGAGTTGGTGCTGTATATCCTTTAACCTACTTGTATTCTCTCTTAAGGCAGCTTCCTTTTCTGCCCTGATGTTTCGCGCCCATTTCTTGAGACCCTGTTTGACCTTTGCAAGCTTGTGGCACAAGATATACATTGGAGTGCCGTGTATAATGCTTGAGTTCCAAATGGATTCAATCACCAGTGAGAAGCTCGGGGAGAGGAGCCATTTGTTAAAGAACTTAAATCAAGGACCTTTCCGGGGCATGCTTGCGCTGAAAACAATGAGGGCCGGCGAGTGATCAGATAAGATGGGATTGAGAAAAATAGCTTCGGCCAAGGGGAAGGTTTTGGTCCACTCTTTCGTTGCCATGATACGGTCAAGCTTACACCAAATTCTATTGGCGCCAATCTGTGAGTTGGACCAAGTGTGATGTGGGGCGGAGACACATGATGTGCAAACCAAAAGAAAAGTAATTAAAACCTAAAATTATAATAAGCAGCCATAATTCCAAGCAGTAAAGATAGTCATTTATGAAAAGATGCTAAGTATTAGATACTTAGCTGATCTGAGGATTCTGGAATTCAGTCCAACTGATCAGAATAATAGAGGAGGATCAGGTCTTGTTATTGGGTCCAATGATCAGAGCTGGAGGCTTACCCGAACATGTTAAAAAAACCTGCAGAAATAAGGATATTCAGTTTAGCACTAAGATTAAGAGCGAACAGAGAACGTGATGACAGAATGAGAGAAGCTGGCGCCGATCGATGACGCTGTAGCAGGGATTGTTCGTCGGTGGCACTGGAGCACTGGAAGGACGAGGAGGCGAAGAAGGTGGCGGGGCACCGACGAGAGGTGGTGGAGGAGGCGGAGATGGCGTCCGAGTGTTGGCGACTGCGGAGAAGCGGAAGTTCGAACAGAACAGGGGAGGCTGGCGAGCATAGCAGGGGTGGTCGCCGGTCGGCCGGTGATGGACCAAACCCAAACCTGCTACGATTGGAGATTTCTGTGATGTTGGTGGAGCTGTGGCCGGAGTTTCTGGGCGGACGGTGGCCGGACGGAGGAGGACGACGTCGGAAGGCGGATCTAGGACGTGAACTGGGCGGAAACAGGGGAAAACGAGCGTGGAGCAGAGTTGATAGGCGGTCGTCCGGTGGTGCACGATCGCCGGACCTGCTATAGTTGGGGATCCTTGCGATGCTGGACAGGGCGTGGCCGGAGTTAGGGGTTGAACGGGGACTTGTCGGAGGAGATCGACGGCGATCCGTGGAGAAGGGCGGAAACAGGGGCGTGAGCTGAGGCGTCACCGTAAATCTTCCGATTCCGGCGATCCAGATGTCGGATGGGGCGATCCTGCTCGTTGTGGGTTCGACCTGAAAGGGAGGATGTGTGGCTGGAGTTTGAGGACGATCCGTCGGCCGGATCGTCGCCGGCGGTGAGGCGAACGGAGAGTCCAGATCTAGACCCGGCAAGCAAACAGGCGTGGATTGCGACAGCGGCGGAAGAATGTTTAAACGAGGAAGAGGTGGAGAAGAGTGGCGTTCAGCTGGAGAAAAGGGAGAGGAGAGGGCAGTGGCGACTCAAGCGCCGGAGGAGAAGGAGGAGACATCCGATCGAATCAAACAAACACTATTTCCATTTTTTTTCAACTTCAAAATTGTCTTTTACAAAAGGGAGATACAATCTTATAGAAAGGTGGCTGGGAATAATGCCGTTGCTACTTTCTTCTTCTTCACGCCAGCTTTGTTTGCTATTCACGTAAGCTGCAACGGGCAGCTTTTCTGATGTTTGTTTGCTGCAAGGTGGTGTTTGATTGGCTGATGAGGTTGTGCTTGGCGGTGGATTTGATTTGCATGCGCAGGTGCTTTGTCTTTTAGCCGAATGGTGGAAAATCAATCTTGGCTTTGGAGTGTTGACTTCTCGACTTCTTGGAGTGCATTGATTTAATTTGATGAGCTTGGACTAGGCTTATGTGTGCTTCTAATTGGCTTGGCCACATATTTGATTATATGGCAATCAAAACAATAAGAATTAGTGCCTCATTAAAATTTAGAATTGCATTTAAAATTTAGACATAAATGACTAAGTCTATGTTCAATCAAGGTGTACAATGATTATACAAAATATTGACCAAGTCAAATTTAAGTCAAATATGTCAAACTGCTCCTGCATCATACACCCCTGGTTCAAGTGTTTCTACTCCTGGAGAAACTTAGGGTAATAAAAAAAACTAGCAACAATTAAACTACTAGAATAAAAACTGATAACTTTATCACGCTCAGGTGGGGGCCTATCAATGTATTCATCTTTGAGGATAGATAGGAAGAGAAGTTGATCATGCATAAGTTGAGTGGGTGGTCTTGTTTTAACCCCTAATGTACTTCTCACAATCAATAAGCTAGGTGAAAGAAAATTCAGATTTAAACAAGACATATTAGCAAGCTCATGTAGTCCATTATAGGATCTAAGAGAAGGAAAGATAAAATCAATATGTTCAACTTGCAAAAGAGGTAAAGCACTCATGTTTTCACTTTGTTTGATTGACCTTACAGGTGGCTTAGGAGCGTGGGTAGTTGGATCTAAGAGGCATGACTCAAGGATCATGGGATCATGGGTCAAGTCTTCTAAGCCTTCAAGATGTGGTTCTCTTAATGATTGAGACTTGGGGTCTAGGTCAATGGCAAAAGGATCTAACATTGGTTCAAAGTGTGGTTCATCATGATCTATGGATGTGGATTCAACTTGGCTATCTAAGTCATCAATGATAAATGTTCCAAACTTAAGTTGTGTTATGCCTAAAGGAGTCTCTATGGGCAATTGATTCTCACATAAATTAATAATGGGTTCCTTAGTTGGAATAAATGTGGTAGACTCAAGTTGAGGCATTTTTTCTAAAGAACCTATGGGTATGGGTCCTAAAATTGAAGGTAAAGGTACTTCATGATTTATTTCTTCAAATTTAGTGGTTTCATCAAGACATGGTTTAGGTTCTAAAGTAGGCTCTAAGGTTTGGTTGAACTCTAGAGGATTAGGACTCTCTTGTTCAACTTGTAAGTGGGGCTTTCTTAATTTCTCCATTGATCGTTGCAACTTTTTCATATGCTCCTTGAACTCATGTTGCAACTTTTTAGTTTGCTCCCTTAACTCATCATAAGGGTGAATTATGTGTGGCAACCCTTTATGAATAAAACTATAACTCCAAGGGTTGTGAAAATAATGTCCTTGATAATCACGCATGAATTCATTCCCTAATAAGATGTCAAATCCTTCTAAACTCATTACATCACACCAAATTTCAGTTTTCATATTGCCTAATTGAATAGGAACTAAGCATTGAAAGTCAACTAAAGTTGTAGTCAAATCATCCCAAGTTATGCAATAAGGGTTAGGATTTTTTTTCTATGGTAAGGCCAAATTTTTCAAGGGATCTAGGAGATATGATATTGTACTTGACAAAATGATCAATAATAGTTTTACATTTAAAACCATTGCACCAAATATGTGTAGTAAAACTATTAGGCCCATGTGTGAGAACCCTACATTTTTGTTTTATAGAACTATTAGGCCTATGTATAAGAGTCCTATAGTGTTCCCTAATAGTTATTAATTCTGTTCTAGCTATAACTTCTTGTTGAGTAAAATAACGCATGATGATAAACAAGAAAATTAATGCTAGAAATGACTATTGTTTAAGTGCAGTGCAGGAATACTATCTCAGCATGTAGAAGAACCGTATATCAGGGCCAATTCAAAACTAATTGCAGCATTTATATGTTCAGAAAAATAATGCCAGTAGATTGGAAAATTTCAGCATTCAAGTGCAGAATTTAGAGTCATAATCGATGAATAAGTAGCTGCCTTATGGGTGCTTCAGACCGAAATATGCTGATGGTAATTAACATGAGATGAATTTTCAGCAAGATTTGATGCAGGTTTCCAGATACCCTAAATGTGAATGTGAGAAGCAAGATAATTTTCTGTTGCAGGACTTTCAGGTTTCAAAACTAACAGTCAATCAAAATTCAGACCGAACCTAATTTAGGTTCACTTACAACCAAATGCTGTAATTTCAGCTAAAATCAATACATCCAAGGCTGCACTTATAGGTGTTTTTAAACTGAAATACGTTGATGGTTTTCCTAGCTGCAACTTGATACAGATTATTGCAGTAAGCAGGTTGAAAATTTCAGATTCGGTAGGCTGAAAACCAGATTTAAAACTCACAAGTCAAGTGCAGAATTTAGCAAATTGAAAACTCAGTTTAGTTGCTTTCAAAGGTGTGCAGTTATTAAATCTTGCGCAGCCAGAGGTTGAAAACAAATCAGGTATCTCAGAAATTTAATGGTTCAGATGTTGCAGGATTTATAAAACTGAGTGGAGCATCAGGAAAACACATGCAGAATTTGAGGTGCATAGCAAAAATCCAGAAATATTATGCAGTTCTATGCATAATTGTTCTCAATGTAAGCAAATTTTTTTTTTATTATTATTAATCAAAACAAAAAGCAAACCAGGGATCGGTGTGGCCAGACAAGAGTTGGCCACAACTCCTCTGGTACCAAACTGATGTGGGGCGGAGACACGTGATGTGCAAACCAAAAGAAAAGTAATTAAAACCTAAAATTATAATATGCAGCCATAATTCCAAGCAGTAAAGATAGTCATTTATGAAAAGATGCTAAGTATTAGATACTTAGCTGATCTGAGGATTCTGGATTCAGTCCAACTGATCAGAATAATAGAGGAGGATCAGGTCTTGTTATTGGGTCCAATGATCAGAGCTGGAGGCTTACCCGGACATGTTAAAAAAACCTGCAGAAATAAGGATATTCAGTTTAGCACTAAGATTAAGAGCGAACAGAGAACGTGAAGACAGAATGAGAGAAGCTGGCGCCGATCGATGACGCTGTAGCAGGGATTGTTCGTCGGTGGCACTGGAGCACTGGAAGGACGAGGAGGCGAAGAAGGTGGCGGGGCACCGACGAGAGGTGGTGGAGGAGGCGGAGATGGCGTCCGAGTGTTGGCGACTGCGGAGAAGCGGAAGTTCGAACAGAACAAGGGAGGCTGGCGAGCATAGTAGGGGTGGTCGCCGGTCGGCCGGTGATGGACCAAACCCAAACCTGCTACGATTGGAGATTTCTGTGATGTTGGTGGAGCTGTGGCCGGAGTTTCTGGGCGGACGGTGGCCGGACGAAGGAGGACGACGTCGGAAGGCGGATCTAGGACGTGAACTGGGCGGAAACAGGGGAAAACGAGCGTGGAGCAGAGTTGATAGGCGGTCGTCCGGTGGTGCACGATCGCCGGACCTGCTATAGTTGGGGATCCTTGCGATGCTGGACAGGGCGTGGCCGGAGTTAGGGGTTGAACGGGGACTTGTCGGAGGAGATCGATGGCGATCCGTGGAGAAGGGCGGAAACAGGGGCGTGAGCTGAGGCGTCACCGTAAATCTTCCGATTCCGGCGATCCAGACGTCGGATGGGGCGATCCTGCCCGTTGTGGGTTCAACCTGAAAGGGAGGATGTGTGGCTGGAGTTTGAGGACGATCCGTCCGCCGGATCGTCGCCGGCGGTGAGGCGAACGGAGAGTCCAGATCTAGACCCGGCAAGCAAACAGGTGTGGATTGCGACAACGGCGGAAGAATGTTTAAACGAGGAAGAGGTGGAGAAGAGTGGCGTTCAGCTGGAGAAAAGGGAGAGGAGAGGGCAGTGGTGACTCAAGCGCCGGAGGAGAAGGAGGAGACATCCGATCGAATCAAACAAACACTATTTCCATTTTTTTTCAACTTCAAAATTGTCTTTTACAAAAGGGAGATACAATCTTATAGAAAGGTGGCTGGGAATAATGCCGTTGCTACTTTCTTCTTCTTCACGCCAGCTTTGTTTGCTATTCACGTAAGCTGCAACGGGCAGCTTTTCTGATGTTTGTTTGCTGCAAGGTGGTGTTTGATTGGCTGATGAGGTTGTGCTTGGCGGTGGATTTGATTTGCATGCGCAGGTGCTTTGTCTTTTAGCCGAATGGTGGAAAATCAATCTTGGCTTTGGAGTGTTGACTTCTCGACTTCTTGGAGTGCATTGATTTAATTTGATGAGCTTGGACTAGGCTTATGTGTGCTTCTAATTGGCTTGGCCACATATTTGGTTATATGGCAATCAAAACAATAAGAATTAGTGCCTCATTAAAATTTAGAATTGCATTTAAAATTTAGACATAAATGACTAAGTCTATGTTCAATCAAGGTGTACAATGATTATACAAAATATTAACTAAGTCAAATTTAAGTCAAATATGTCAAACTGCTCCTGCATCAAAGTGTAATAGGCTCCTCTGAATTTGATGTCTACAATATCAAGAACAAGACGCATTTCAATATTATAAAGAATTTCAGATTCACTTTGAATAGATCCCCTTTTTTGTCCACAAGGGAGAAGAGTATGTTGAAATCCCCGATCAAAACCGTGGGACCCATTATATGTCTCTGAGAAAACGTTTCCCAAATCTCCTTCCGCTCATTTGTCGAGTACAATCCATACACAACACCCAGATTGAATAACAAGTGCCCTTGGATGCTAGAGACCTGTCCCATGATCCCTTGGGTAGTCACATCAAGAATGTCAACCTTATAAGCCGAAGGGTCCCAAGCCAACCATATTCTGCCCCCAGAAACTTTTTCATAATTGTTAGAGAAAGACCATCCAGGAAAAACCGAGTTGAAGACATTTGCACTTTTAGCAACATTTACATGCGTTTCTAGAAGAGCACAAATTTTAATATGGTAATTATTTACTAAAGTCATCACTTCTTTCCTCTTTGCAAGTGCATTGAAACCCCCTCACATTCCAACACACAATCGGGGCCAGCTGAGAGCTCATGGGATGACTGGAGGGTGGGGACTCGTGCTCTTAGGGTCCGAGATTGAGGCAGTTGCTTTTGAACTTTTCTTGTTCCTCTTCTTCCTTGACTTTTTGAGGTTTCAACCACAATGTCTTGCAAGCCTAGAAAAGCTTCCATGTCTCCATTTTTGTCCGGGGTAAACAGGGAGGACATAGAATCTAGCTCTAAATCCTCCACATCGTCCATAACGTCCTCCGGATCTGGAATGGTCTGGATGAGAGACTTTGTCACTCTCTCTTGGGCTTCTCCCCTCTCCTGAGCAACATTGCAGTCAGTCGGTCGGCATCCAAGGTTTACAGGCTTTTCAACAAATTGAATATGTTCATTCACACTGCTTATCTCCATCTCTACTTCCTTCATCATAATCACAACTTAGAACTTGTTTTCCATGGCTCGAGGAGGTCGGATCCAAAACCTGAGGTCTCTTTGAGGAGTTATCGGTCATTCTTTGCTCAGCACTCTGACTCTGCTTAACTTCTACAATACCCGCCTTCTAAGAAGCAACCAATTTTTCCTTCCAAGCCCGGCGAACCGGCGTGTTTCTTGCCTCTGAGCAACTTTTAGTATTGTGACCAAAAAGATTGCATTTGGAGCATTTAGGGGGGATCACTTCATATTCAAATCGGAGGTGGCTTCGAAGCCGCCGTTAACCGTGATCGAGAGTACTTCAGGAAAGACGGAATTTGCCTCAATCTCAACACATATTCTAGCATAACCTAGCCTAGACTTCGAGGCCGTAGCTAAGTCCATGGAGATAGGTTTACCAATAGCACTTGCCAATTGTCCAATGATTCCTGGGGACCACCATTTCAGAGGTAAATTAAAAATACGGACCCAGATTGGAATAGATGATAGGTCCACCCGAGACAGTTCATCGTCAGGACCCCACGGTTTGAGAATGAGAACTTTTCCAAAGACAAACCATGGGCCCTTCTCTAGGACATTTAGCTTGTCTTAGCAAGGGCAAAATGGAATAGAATAAATCCTGCAGGCAGAGTATTAATCTCTAGCTCCCCTTTCGTCTTCCACATTTGAACAATCTTTTCCTTCAGAATATTGTAACTTGGACGGAAACCAATGAAATGCCCCACCAAAGTATTTTCCCAGAAGGAGCAGTTCGTAGCAAGCTCATCCTCAGGGACCGAGATATTCAGAGTTTCTCAAACAAGCTTAACGTCAGATTGCATCAGGGAGCAATTCGAGCTGGAAGCTTGGGTTGAGGCAAATAAGGAGCTCCAGGTCTTTTTTGGAGCTTGCAGATAGACAGGCACTAGAGGCGTCGTTGCAGCAGCCCCGGCGACAGGGATTCGAGCAGCTATCCCAACAAGGTTCCTGGGAGCAAGGATCGCCATGAGACAAAATCTCGCACAACAAAGGGAAGTGAAAGTTGAACAATGAATACACGGGGATCCCACCCAAAACCAAACGCAGAAAATCTAGGGCCAGGGTAGAGAAAAATAGTGCATTAAATAACCAGAATCGCCAGCGCCTCGAAATCAGTATAGAAACCAAGAAATCTCGAAACGGAAATTGCGACGACGACCAATATTGATGAAAAACCAAGGATAGGAAAGGATCGCAGGCAAAACACTAAAGAAGCCCTAGCAGCGGGAAAGAGCAGATTTACCGGAGCGAAAAGAGAGAAGCCCCGATCGATCCGCCAACCTCGCTTCCACATCCCAAGCAAACCCTAAAATTTCCTCCCGTGACGCCGCCTCATAGTCATCCGAGAAAGATCATCACCACCAGCGAGAATAATGGCACCAGAATCCCGGGCCAAAGCCCTAGAAAAGCTGCCCAGTACAGTCGCCGCCTCACAATCGACTCATATTCTCTCTCTACTTGTTTGTAATCTTGGTCTTCAATATTGATATTGTTATTGATATTGATATTGATCTAATCATGATGAGAATTTTGATCTTGATTATGATCTTTCTTTGTTATTGATCTTATTCTCTTTCTAAATTTTAACCTTGATCTTGTTTTTGATAATTATATTGATCTTTATTTGAATCTCAGTTTTTATATAGATTTCAATTTTAATCTTAAAATCTTCATCTTAATCTTGCCTTTAATCTTCATCTTAAACTCGATTTTGATCTCAGTGGTAATATTGATTTTCGATATTGATATTAATATTTATATTTATCTTGATCTTATAATAATGAGGATGTTGATCTTGATTTTGATCACTATTTAATCTTTATCATTTTTAAATCTTAATTTTAATATTGATTTTGTTCATGAACATGATGTTGATCTTGATTCTAATCAAGATTTAAAACTTTAACTTATGATATTTATCTTTCTCTTATTTTTAATATTAATCTTAAACTCGATTTTGATCTTGTTTGTAATCTTGTATTCAATTTTGATATTGTTATTAATAATGAAATTGATCTTATCATGATGAGAATTTTGATCTTGATTATAATCTTTATTTGTTATTAATCTTATTCTTATTCTTCATTTTCACATCGATCTTGTTCTTGATAATTATCTTAATCTTCATTTTAATCTCAGTTTTAATATAAATTTTAGTTTAAATCTTAAAATCTTCATCTTTATCTTGCCTTTAATCTTCATCTTAAACTCAATTTTGATCTTGGTGGTAATATTGATATTAATATTTATATTTATCTTGATCTTATAATAATGAGGTTGTTGATATTTTGATCACTATTTATTCTTTATCATTTATCAATCTTAATTTTAATATTGATTTTGTTCATGATCATGATGTTGATCTTGATTTTAATCAAGATTTCAATCTTCGTCATATGATATTTATCATTATCATCTTTTTAATATTAATCTTAAACTTGATTTTGATCTTGTTTGTAAACTTGGTCTTCAATAATGATATTGTTATTAATATTGATATTAATCTAATCATGATGAAAATTTTGATCTTGATTATGATTTTTATTTGTTATTAATCTTATTCACATTCTTAATTTTAATATTAATCTTGTTTTTGATAATTATCTTGATCTTCACTTTAATCTCAGTTTTAATATAGATTTTAGTTTTAATCTTAAAATATTCATCTTTATCTTGCCTTTAATCTTCATCTTAGACTTGATTTTGATCACGGTGGTAATATTGATTTTCAATATTGATATTAATATTTATATTTATCTTCATCTTATAATGATGTGGATGTTGATCTTGATTTTGATCAGTATTTAATCTTTATCATTTTGCAATCTTAGTTTTAATATTGATTTTTTTCATGATCATGATGTTGATCTTGATTTTAATCAAGATTTAAATAATTATCTTATGATATTTATCTTTATCTTCTTTTAAATATTAATCTTAAACTCGATTTTGATCTTTTTTGTAATATTGGTCTTCAATTTTGATATTGTTATTGATATTGATATTGATCTAATCATGATGATGTTGGTGTATATGCCCTAGGACCTAGTTTTGGTCAACTTATGTACTACTGGACACTGATATTTATATATCATTCTGGCATTGTCGTTATCATTGTTTGACTACACCTGCGATTGTGTACTTACATGATAATGTCCCTGGAGACAGATTGGATCTGTGCTCGAATTATAATCCCCAGTCGATGTACCTTAGTGGATATGGGACAGCTATGGTACTTGTGAGACTGGTATGTGGGCTGGTTAGGCACGTGGTGCTAACGCAGACACATGGGTATATCATTGGGGATATACTGGATAGACCTGCTATGAGGCTATGACTTGGTGTCATGAGTTATCCTCATAAGTGACAAGAGATGCATTGATCCCTTGACTTGAGGTCATTAATCATTCTATATGGTTAGGGACTTGCTTTGATACAACCTAACACCTTGCCGTAGCTGGGAGGTCATAACGGTTGTTATTGAGCATGTCACGACCCATATGAGAAGATCAATGGACAGACATAGGATTTGCCCCTTCCCTAAGGAAGTATGATATCCATGGAGCTCCTTTATGGTTCTATGACTGAGAGTGTATAGGCCATACCCAGGTGAGAACCTGTTTTAGTCATAGCCATGTGATTGGATGAAAACAAGTGGTGACACACTTGTCCAATCGGATATCAGTACGGCAATGAGACTGTAATGCATCTGTACCTAGTTGCGATGATGGGGATGTCGATGTCGATATCCATTCCAACGACCTGGGTAGCAGCGATGCACTGCTAGGTGCCACTCACTGCTTGTGATGACCTTTGGTCAGCACTGCCAGCGTCAGAGGAACCTACAGGGTCGCACACCTTGATACTTGAGTTCTCGTATTGATCGGGAAGCCTTATGATCGAGTTATTGGATAACTCGGATCTAATTGGGAGATTTCATCAGCGCCAATGGGCCTGATGAGATGGAAGAATGTTATTGGAGCCAAACTTCATTTTTTGGCAGGTTGACCCGTATTTGACCATGGTTGGTCACATTTGAATTAGGGTTGCATTGGATTGGATCCAAGTGCTTAATCAACCTATGCAATGATGTTTGGGCTAGCTCATTATCCAATGAGGCCCAATAACAAGTTCTCATGAAGAGATGAGAGGCTAAAAGGGTATAATGGGGAGAAACATGAACCATTAGGCGCCTAGGGGCATAATGGGGTCATGTTGGCGCCTTTGCTTCATTATGGAAGTAAAGGGCGCCTCCCCCTCTCTTCCTAGGATGGAATGCATGCCTCTATGGCATTGCTTGAGGCGCAAGGCAAGGCCTTGGCGCACAAGGAAAGGCGTGGGAACAAAAGGTAAGGTTGAATGAGAATTATGGAAATGTCTTGGAGACTTTCCTTATCTCAAACCTCCTCATCCTAGCCCTACACTTGTCATGATCCTAGCCATTACCCTAACCGCCTCTTGCCCTATAAATATGACCCTAGTCGCCCCCTCTTGTGTGTAATTAATCCTTGAAGGCGTGAACACAAGAAGAGGGGCGAGTGCTTGGAGCAAGGGCGCATCTTCCTTCTTCCATAACCGCAAGCCACTTCCTCCTTTCCTCTTGGCGCAAGGAACATTAGTGCTTGGCGTTTTTGGATAGTCTTCCTTCTTCTCTTGGCGCATCATCTCTCTTGGTGGCGCAAGTGAAGTAGAGTATCTCCCTAAGGCTTGGATCTTCTTCCCGAGGCTAGCACCGGGCGTGGAAGAAGAGAACTCAAGAGATCCGTGTGTGCGAGACTGCAGAGGGCGAACACTTGGGCACCTTCATCGACATCGCTCTACATTGCTCTTAAGGTATTTCCTAACTCATTGTGTCGACTCCCTTGCATGCGATCTTCACTGGGTTTTTGGGACTGGCCTGTTTCGGGGACATTCTTCCGCTGCGAAAAATGTATGTCCATAACTCTGAAAATTGTAAAATGTCCCCGGGGTTTCCCAACAGTGGTATCAGAGCGACTTGCAAGACTCGAACGATGTTTTATGCTTTTTTTCCATGCTCACATGCCATATCTCTATTTTCGTAAATAGCATGATGCATGGCAATCGATTTTTCTAAAAGTAGAAAAATTAGGGTTTCTTGTTTCTATCATCCTCTCAATCTCTTTTGGATATTTGGACTATTTTTCTTGTTTGATTTAAAGATCAAAGGCGCACGTAATTTTGTCAAGTAGGACGGGCATTGTGTCTTCGGACTGGCCAAGTCTCTTGATCTGACAAAATAGCCAGCCGAATGGATCTCTGAAATCATCATGAAAAATAAATCGCAATAAACCAAAAGACTTGTGAGAAGAAGATGAGAAAAAGAAACTGGTTTTGTGAAAAAGTAAAATTTCAGATTTTATGTTTTTCATGAGCATGTAGAATTGCATGAGTAAATACCTTGATTGTGCATGGTGTTGTGATCATTAGTCAAGCCCCCCTCTTGCATGCCTGCGATGTATCCTTGTGCGGCTTGCGTGCCATCTTTTTCATTATTTTTGTAAAAATTAAGAGGAAGATCAAGGGCTAGGCGCATCCTTCTTGGACCTTGATGCTCGCATCTTGCTTGATGGCGCAAGCATGCAAGGCGGCGCATGCAAGGTGGTGCTTGGTTGCTTGGTGGCGAAAAAGGTCTTGTCCCCTTGCATGGTGGCGCACCTTCCTTGGAGGAAGACCATGGCATTGGCCGAACCTATGGGGAACTTCGAAAGTATTCCTCTACGGTTTGAGAGCTAAACCATGAGAGAAGGACCTTGGAGCCAACCTTGAAGTTCAAGCTAGAGGTCGGCTAGGTTAGGTCTAGTTTTTGGGGCTTGAGTTCTAGGACAAGAGTTGAACCTATTTCATGGCATGGATTGGTTCAATGTCTTGTATAGGATATGATCACATCATCCTTTACTGCTTTTATTATCTGCAGAAGCATGCCTGAAATGTTTTACCATTATGTTATCACTATAGGATTGCATGCCTGTAATGATAGACATAAGATAAAACTGAGATGATGAGACCTTAAACAAAAAACCCTCAATTAAAATATCAAGTCTGGTAGCCTTCTAACGCGTAGCCCTCACTAAGCTATCGATCAGTGGAGTTGTGAATTGTTTCCCACCCTCGTGGGACACACCCACTTATCTTTAGAAAGTGCGTGGTGGCAATGGTTTCCCCAGTCCAGTTTTAACCTGGGCGTGCCTTCGCAAGGAAACTCGTTGGCCCTGGGCATAACGGTTAGGAATGGACTTGACTAGAAGTTCACATGTGCTGGGCACATGGTGAAAGTCTAGAGGCATCGTTGAGAGGTAAAGGTTTCATGTTGTATCCAGCCCTCGCTGGACATGAAATGCCCAGACTGTCTCAACAAGGGGAGTTGCTTGGAGCAACCGGCCGGCGCGCCCACCTTAGGAAGCATGGGTTACTTTGTGCATCTCATCCCACCCTCGTGGGACGCAAAGCCTCATGTGAAATAAGGATCCCATCTCACTAGGAAGTTTTAAACTTCCCGATTGACTTTGTGGGTTGTCAATTCGAATATAAAATAGTGGGAGCCATGGTCATTTAAAACAAGTCCAGTTTAAATGATTCGAAGTAGTACTAATCTGTTCTTCTTGGGTGTTGTAGAACAATGGCTACGAACACTGGCGGATTATCACTGCGATCACTCCTTGATAAGGATAAGTTAGTTGGAACTAACTTTATGGACTGGCATCGGAATTTGAGGATAGTCCTCAAGCTCGAGAAGAAGCTGTATGTCCTTGAACAGCCTCTTCCTGCGGCTCCTCCGCCTAATGCCTGAACGGCAGATAGAGATGCTTATAGAAAACATCAGGATGACTCTTTGGAGGTTGCATGTCTTATGCTAGCCAGTATGGCACCTGAACTGCAGGTGCAATATGAGGAGCAGAACGCTTTTCAGATGATTACTCGTCTGAAACAGATGTTCGAGGCTCAGGCTAGAACTGAGAGATTTGACACCGCCAAAGCAGTCTTTCGGTGCAAGTTGTCTGAAGGTACACCAGTGAGACCCCATGTTCTCAAACTCATTGGGAATGTGGATCATCTCAGGAGACTGAGACACACCATAGACAACGAGCTGGTTGTGGATCTTATTCTTCATTCCCTGCCCCCTAGCTTCAGTCCGTTTATCATTAACTTCAACATGAACCGGATTGAGTGCACACGGGAGGAATTGATGAATATGCTCCAAACAGCCGAGCGAGAGATGGGTAAGACCAAACCCAATTCTGTTCTTTTGGTCCCTGCGACCAAGAAGATAAAGAAGAAGGGTAAGGCACGTGCTAAGATCAGTGCCAGAGGTCCTACCAAAGCACTGAAGAAAAGGGCGAAGAAGTCAAAGGAACAAAGGTGTTTCCACTGTGGCGAGCAGGGCCACTGGAGAAGGGACTGCAGGCAACTTCAGAATGAGGAGAAGAAAGGCTTGGCCTTAACTTCTAGCTCAGGTATTTATGTTACAGAAGTCAACCTTTCTACTTCTATGTCATGGGTATTGGATACCGCATGTGGAGCTCATATTTGTACAAATATGCAGGGGCTCAAGAAAAGTAGATCGGTGCGGCCTGGAGAGATTGACCTACGCGTTGGAAACGGGGCACAGGTTGCTGCTGTTGCTGTAGGCGTTCTGACTCTCTCCTTGCCTTCTGGACTTCAATTAGAACTAGACAATTGCTTTTGTGTACCTTCGCTAACAAAGAACATTGTATCCATTCCTTGCTTGGCGAGGAAAGGATTTAAATTTGAAATAAATAAGAACTCCTGTTCTTTTTCATTTGCAAATATGTTCTATGGGAAGGGTACTTTGTGCAATGGTCTATATATCTTGGATATGGAAAGTTCTATTTGTAACATAAGCAATAAGAGGACCAAACTGAGTGGTTCAGTTGGTGCTTTCCTATGGCACTATCGATTAGCCCATATAAACAAGAATCGCATCCAACAACTCCATGCAAATGGATTGTTAGATTCAAGTTCCTTGGAGGAATTTGATACTTGTGAACCTTGTTTATTAGGGAAGATGACAAAGGCGCCCTTCACCAAGATTGGTGAGAGGGCAGAAGGTTTTATTGGATCTCATACATACTGATGTGTGTGGGCCCTTCAATAAACAAGCCAGAGGAGGGTACAGCTACTTCATTACCTTTACTGATGACTTCAGTAGGTATGGTTATGTCTACTTAATGAGACATAAATCTGAATCCTTTGAGAAATTCAAGGAGTTCAAGAATGAAGTAGAGAACCAGCTTGGAAGATCCATTAAAGCTCTTCGATCAGATCGAGGTGGAGAATACCTGAGTGGTGAGTTCTTTGACTATCTGAGAGAGTGTGGGATCATATCCCAACTCACTCCTCCTGGAACACCTCAATGGAATGGTGTGTCTGAAAGGAGAAATCGAACTTTATTGGATATGGTTCGATCCATGATGAGTCATGCAACTCTACCTTCATCATTCTGGGGGCATGCACTAGAAACAGCTTCTCTAATACTGAATAATGTTCCATCTAAGAGTGTCTCCAAAATACCATACGAGGTATGGAGTGGAAGACGCCCTAATCTCACGTTTATCAGGATCTGGGGATGTGAGGCTTATGTCAAACGTCAGGATTCTAGCAAGCTAGAACCTAGATCTGATAAGTGTGTGTTTGTGGGGTATCCTAAGGAAACTAAAGGATACTACTTCTATGTCCCAACCGAGAACAAAGTTTTTGTTGCTCGGGGTGCTGTCTTTCTAGAGAAAGAATTTCTTATGAAAGAAGTTAGTGGGAGGAAGTTTGACTTGGATGAGGTCCAAGTGCAAGCACAAGACAAAGAGATGGAATCTGAGTCACCTGCACCGGTTGCTAGGCAACCTGAGGCTCAGACACAGGTCCCGCGTAGGTCTGGGAGAATTCGTCGTGCACCTGAAAGGTATGGGTCGCTACCGACCCAACACGATGGGATCTTCATCATTGAGGATGAACCTAGAACCTATGATGAGGCGGTCAGTGGACCGGACTCCGAGAAATGGCTTGACGCCATGAGATCTGAGATGGATTCCATGTCGGCTAACCAAGTCTGGGATTTGGTTGAGCTGCCTGATGGGGTAAAACCCATAGGGTGTAAATGGGTCTTCAAGAAGAAGACAGACATGGATGGCAAAATAGTTACCTATAAGGGTAGACTAGTGGCTAAAGGATTTAAACAAGTCCACGGGGTGGACTATGATGAAACCTTCTCGCCAGTTGCCATGATTAAATCCATTCGGATTCTGCTTGCTATAGCTGCATATCATGACTATGAGATATGGCAGATGGATGTGAAAACAGCGTTCCTTAACGGGAAGCTAACTGAGGATGTGTATATGACACAACCTGATGGCTTCATCCATCCTATAGAGGCTAATAAGGTCTGCAGGCTAAAGAGGTCCATCTATGGATTAAAGCAAGCATCTCGAAGTTGGAATCTTTGATTTGATGAGGCCGTGAGAGATTATGGCTTTATCAAAAGCGAAGATGACGCCTGTGTATACAGAAAATTCAGTGGGAGCTTGGTAATTTTTCTGGTCTTGTATGTTGATGACATACTGCTCATCGGAAATGACATCCCTAGTTTTCAAGCTGTGAAGACATGGTTGGGGAAGTGTTTCGAGATGAAAGACTTAGGGGAGGCCGCCTATATTCTAGGCGTGAGGATCTACCGGGATAGATCCAAGAGGCTCTTGGCCCTTAGTCAAAGTACTTACATTGATAAGGTACTGGAGAGGTTCTACATGGAGCAATCCAAGAAAGGATACCTTCCAGTGAGACATGGCCTTACTCTCTCAAAGAGCCAGTGTCGTACAACACAGGCTGAGAGGGATGACATGAGTCGAATTCCTTATGCTTCGGCAGTAGGATCGATCATGTATGCAATGCTATGTACTAGACCAGATGTGGCATATGCTGTGAGCATTACCAGCCGATACCAATCCAATCCAGGTCTACAGCACTGGGTGGCTGTAAAGAACATCCTAAAGTATCTGAGAAGAACTAAGGATTTGTTCATGGTCTATGGGGGACAGGAAGAGCTCAGTATGCAGGGCTATACTGACGCATCATTCCAGTTTGACCCTGACGACTTTAGATCGCAGGCCGGCTATGTGTTTAAGATAAATGGAGGCGCTGTATGTTGGAAGAGCTTCAAGCAATCCACCATAGCAGATTCTACAACCGAAGCTGAGTATGTGGCTGCTTCTGAGGCAGCCAAGGAAGCTGTTTGGATAAGGAAGTTCTTATGTGATCTTCAAGTGGTACCTAGTGCAATGGATCCCATTGAACTCTACTGTGACAACAATGGAGCAATTGCACAAGCCAAGGAACCACGGTCTCATCAAAGATCCAAACACATACTCAGAAGATTTCACCTGATCAGAGAGATCATTGACAGAGGTGATGTCAAGATTAGCAGAGTAGACACAGAGAACAATCTGGCAGACCCATTGACCAAGGCTTTGGCGCAGCAGAAGCATGATGGTCACGCTAGAGATATGGGGTTGAGATTCCTCAACTTCTAGGTCTTAGTGCAAGTGGGAGATTGTTGGTGTATATGCCCTAGGACCTAGTTTTGGTCAACTTATGTACTACTTGACACTGATATTTATATATCATTCTGGCATTGTCGTTATCATTGTTTGACTACACCTGCGATTGTGTACTTACATGATAATGTCCCTGGAGACAGATTGGATCTGTGCTCGAATTATAATCCCCAGTCGATGTACCTTAGTGGATATGGGACAGCTATGGTACTTGAGAGACTGGTATGTGGGCTGGTTAGGCACGTGGTGCTAACGCAGACACATGGGTATATCATTGGGGATATACTGGATAGACCCGCTATGAGGCTATGACTTGGTGTCATGAGTTATCCTCATAAGTGACAGGAGATGCATTGATCCCTTGACTTGAGGTCATTGATCATTCTATATGGTTAGGGACTTGCTTTGATACAACCTAACACCTTGCCGTAGCTGGGAGGTCATAACGGTTGTTATTGAGCATGTCACAACCCATATGAGAAGATCAATGGACAGACATAGGATTTGCCCCTTCCTAAGAAAGTATGATATCCATGGAGCTCCTTTATGGTTCTATGACTGAGAGTGTATGGGCCATACCCAGGTGAGAACCTGTTTTAGTCATAGCCATGTGATTGGATGAAAACAAGTGGTGACACACTTGTCCAATCGGATATCAGTACGGCAATGAGACTGTAATGCATCTGTACCTAGTTGCGATGATGGGGATGTCGATGTCGATATCCATTCCAACGACCTGGGTAGCAGCGATGCACTACTAGGTGCCACTCACTGCTTGTGATGACCTTTGGTCAGCACTGCCAGCGTCAGAGGAACCTACAGGGTCGCACACCTTGATACTTGAGTTCTCGTATTGATCGGGAAGCCTTATGATCGAGTTATTGGATAACTCGGATCTAATTGGGAGATTTCAACAGCGCCAATGGGCCTGATGAGATGGAAGAATGTTATTGGAGCCAAACTTCATTTTTTGGCAGGTTGACCCGTATTTGACCATGGTTGGTCACATTTGAATTAGGGTTGCATTGGATTGGATCCAAGTGCTTAATCAACCTATGCAATGATGTTTGGGCTAGCTCATTATCCAATGAGGCCCAATAACAAGTTCTCATGAAGAGATGAGAGGCTAAAAGGGTATAATGGGGAGAAACATGAACCATTAGGCGCCTAGGGGCATAATGGGGTCATGTTGGCGCCTTTGCTTCATTATGGAAGTAAAGGGCGCCTCCCCCTCTCTTCCTAGGATGGAATGCATGCCTCTATGGCATTGCTTGAGGCGCAAGGCAAGGCCTTGGCGCACAAGGAAAGGCGTGGGAACAAAAGGTAAGGTTGAATGAGAATTATGGAAATGTCTTGGAGACTTTCCTTATCTCAAACCTCCTCATCCTAGCCCTACACTTGTCATGATCCTAGCCATTACCCTAACCGCCTCTTGCCCTATAAATATGACCCTAGTCGCCCCCTCTTGTGTGTAATTAATCCTTGAAGGCGTGAACACAAGAAGAGGGGCGAGTGCTTGGAGCAAGGGCGCATCTTCCTTCTTCCATAACCGCAAGCCACTTCCTCCTTTCCTCTTGGCGCAAGGAACATTAGTGCTTGGCGTTTTTGGATAGTCTTCCTTCTTCTCTTGGCGCATCATCTCTCTTGGTGGCGCAAGTGAAGTAGAGTATCTCCCTAAGGCTTGGATCTTCTTCCCGAGGCTAGCACCGGGCGTGGAAGAAGAGAACTCAAGAGATCCGTGTGTGCGAGACTGCAGAGGGCGAACACTTGGGTGCCTTCATCGACATCGCTCTACATTGCTCTTAAGGTATTTCCTAACTCATCGTGTCGACTCCCTTGCATGCGATCTTCACTGGGTTTTTGGGACTGGCCTGTTTCGGGGACATTCTTCCGCTGCGAAAAATGTATGTCCATAACTCTGAAAATTGTAAAATGTCCCCGGGGTTTCCCAACATATGAGAATTTTGATCTTGATTATGATCTTTATTTATTATTGATCTTATTCACATTCTTAATTTTAATATTGATTTTGTTCTTGATAATTATCTTGATCTTCATTTTAATCACAGTTTTAATATAGATTTCAGTTTTAATCTTAAAATCTTCATCTTTATCTTTAATCTTCATCTTAAACTCGATATTGATCTCGGTGGTAATATTGATTTTCAATATTGATATTTATATTTATATTTATCTTAATCTTATTATAATAAGGATGTTGATTTTGATTTTGATCACTATTTAATCTCTATCTTTTTTTCAATCTTAATTTTAATATTGATTTTGAACTAAAATTTCTCAAAAATCTTTTTCCATTCAAAAACCTTTTATATTCCAAGTAATCAAAACTATTTTATACATTAATTTTCAAAAACAATTTCAAAATACACTAAGATCTCATCTAAGAAATAAAATATTCAAAATACATCAATATTTTGTCACACATATGGTATAATAAATTTAAGTGTACAACTCTATTGTATTTTTTAAAAAAATAAAACACATCAAAATATTAGGTACCCACGAGTTAAAATTTGAATTCTTTGGTTTATACTATGTTTTCACATTTATACTTCTTAAAAACTTGATTGTATATGATGATTAAGATTATAGAACTTATTAGTTAAATTTCACCCATTGTTCTCTTCTTATAATTTTTATAACATTGTCATTTGTCTATCTTTATCTTTAATGAGTTAGACTTCCAATCAAAATAGATTATGTGAAAACTAGAATCAATCAAACTTCCACTATGTACACTAATATTAATTCTATTTGTATTACAGTAATGAATTATTTAAAATTAGATATTTTAATTAATTTTAGAATTTTTATGGTACTTTATTTATAATTTGGTTATGCTTATTTGTGTTTTTAGTAACTTGTATATTCAAGATAAGATTATGTTATTATAAAAGATAAAATCAAATTTTATATACTTTATACTACTGGTTAGTTAAAGTCATGATGTTAAAATTTATATAAATAAAATTAATGCAAAACTACACAATAAAGAGTACAATAAGTGAGTATTAGCAACATAAGTAATACCTCCCCTCTTAAAAACATCACAATAAATATTGATATTGGCATTAGTTTTCCGTTTAATTCATGTTAACACTCGAGTTCAACATTCAAAGTTACATTGCCTACAAAATTTGATCTTGAGAATTAAAAATGATTTAAAGAGGGCTTGAGAGTTTTAGAGAGTTGATAAGTTTGACAGGATTTGATAAAATGATAAGTTATGTGCTTGGAATAAAAGTAAAGAAGGTTTTAAATAGATTAACCCCTCCAACCCAAATAGTCTAAAAAATGAGTAGTGACAATTTAGAAAAGATGTCAATGCCTACTAAAATAGCTATTAATGGCTTACTACTAAACAAGCATTGGTTTAGTGGATATACATACCAACATAAGGCGTACATCCAAACCGAAATATGAATTGATTAAGATAGTGAACTTGTTAAACCTTGACTTGTTTTATATAATTCTATGGATTATTATCTTAATGGTTTAATTTTAATTGCGTTTACTACTCAAAATATAGTATAGACTAAGTGTTATAAATTAACATTGTATGTGCTTTTAGGGCCAACTAATATTATTCCTGATCACTTGGAACATTATTTCTACATTGGATTTTGTACCTATTAGTCGGTTAATTAGAATGTGCTATATTAAAAAAATAATTAGTATAGTCTTTTGTTAAGTTTGATAAAGGACATAAAAGGATTAAAGCTAGATTATAAATGTTTAGATTTATACTAATTATTGGAACCAAATCAATTGTCTAGATTTTAAATGTTTATCTCATGTGTGTCAATTATTGCAACCAAATCAAGTGGTTGCAAATTAGATTTGATATTAGGTTTAGTGTCCTCATCTTTTTTTTTCTCACTCCCTTCTTCAATGGTTTTCTCAATTTTGCAACTCATCTAATTCATTACTCCTTACTTGAGGTTCTTCTAATCTCTCTTTAAGTCTACCTGAGGCTATGGCTCGTTGGGCTATCTATTCTCCTAACATCTAAAAATGGACAAGTATGCACCATATTATATTGTTTCTACCTTTACTTACTAAATTCTTCATTTTGCTTGATTAATTGATTTACTAATTGACTACTAGACTAGACTAAATTAAATAACAATTCATATAATAAGTTTTTTTACCTTCCTTGATAAATAGTACATGTGGGATATTTATAAAATTTTTTCATTATTTTCTATAGTATGACCAAGTGTTCTTAGCTATCTGTTATATGCTTATATAGATAGTACTAATCATGTACCAATATCAATCCCTGGTCGGACTGATATGTACTGCCCATTTCACTCGATATGGAATGATACTTTAAACTTCACCTATATCATGCAATAGTCATGCCCCATACCATCCATAATATATTGTGTGTGATCCTATCCAATCACTATCATATCCCATTCCACACATCATAAAATCTCATCTCATCCTTGCTAATAAAAGAGGATTCCAATAAAGTGACCAACTTTTGCATTATAAAATTTTGTAATATCATGCTATGCCCCGCCCCGACATGCCGTCTTTCCATGTCATGTCATACCCCGCCATGCCATGGCATGTTTTTCCATGCCATGTCAGACCATGCATTGTGGCATGGCATGACTCCATCCCATGTCATGCCACACCATGCAACGTCGTGTCATGCATACCATGCCATGCCAATACTAATGCAATGACATAGAATGCTTAGCATCATTATGTCATGCCATACTACGCCATGCTATATCATGACCGTACGTTGCCATGCTATGTCATACCTAATGCCATGTTATCCTATGCACGTATTAATCAAGAAACTAAAAGCAAGTATCATCTTAAAAGTTGTCAAAATGGATATTTTCTAACTAAATGTCAATTAAGTGATCACGATGGTACAAGTAAATTATATAGTAAGTATAAACATGAATAAGCAGAGTAAAGTGCAAACAGATAATGACAAGTTTACAATTAGCAAGGAAACCAAATTTGCCAAATTGTGATTGAAACTTATGCTACCTTTAACTCTTCTTCCTATCTTTCTAGTTTTGCATAACTGACGTCAAAAAAAAGTATAAAGTATATTGGGGAGTCCATGCATTATTTAAAATGTTTATTTCATTGATAGACTATACAAAGTTTGTTACTGTTATAGAAAGTAGCATGATGTGCAAACTAGATGCAAAATCATCTGCAAACTAATAATATTTAGAGTCCAAAAGTTTGCTAATAAAAAGAATGAAACATGACTGTACATTTGCCTAATCAAGTTTGACTAAAAGTTCAAAACATATGGTCAATGCTAAGATGAACATCCATGATTGATAATATATAAACACGGTCTTCTTTCCTTTCCTTTCTTTCCTTTTTTCTTTTTTTTTATATTTTTCATCCATCTATTTTTCCTTTCTTTTCTTCTTTTCTTTCTTCTGTACTTTCCATCCGTCCAAATAAACACAGGCTTACAGATAGAGAACAATGACTTGGTGACGAAGGAAAGAAGCAACTTAAGAACATTTACCTAGTGAATGTATATATAAACTGAATGTATTTACTATATATTAGTATAATATATAATATGTGAATTATTATATATTATAATAAATGTACAAATATATAATTGAGCGATATATATTGTATATCATAAATAGGCAACATGTGTGAATTATTCTATTTATATTTATATCAAATAATTTTTATCATAAATTAATTAATTATAAACAAAAAATATTTGTACTTATTTAAACTCTATTAATATTTACATGCCGTCATATTTTGTTAAGAAAATATAAATTTACCAAGACGTAAATAATCTATTCCTTTTATACTATTTTTCTAGTTTGTCTTAAATATTGGTTGGACTAATTTGAACTCAAATCTGATTTTTGTGAAGTATGATTGATCCTGCTATTATCTAATTTGATCTAAGTTAGATCAAACATTTGATCTCATTAAATTTGTTTAGAAGTGTTATATGAGTAATATAATATAGTCTAATAAGTTAACTAAATAAGCTAACTTAATTGATTTGAGTGATCTGACTATTAGATTTTTTGTCTTAAGCGATCAAGCATTTGATCCACTCTCAAGTGCTTCATGCAACCAATACTGAATAATTTTGGACACATCTCATGCTACATAAGCACACATGCTGAGGCGGGCTATGCCATATAAGCACTTATGATAAATTGGAGTATACTAAGATGTTGCCATGTGAGTACATACTTCAAAGCGTATCCATGTAACTTAAGCACACATTGACATGGAGTAAGATATATATGCCGTGTTATGTATTAAAATATATTATATTAGTAATCATTTTACTTTGTTGGTCTATAATAAACATTATACTTCTTATTTTAGAATGTTATGTCATTAGCGAGGGAAGATTGTTGTATCATTGGTCTTTTTTTACAATCACACTGTCATCAAATAAGTGTTGGTGCAATTAATCTTAACACATGCAATTCTAAATATGTAAACAAATAAATAAAATAATAAAAAAAACAAGTTAACCGGAGGCGATGAGAATGTCGTCTGTCATAAGACAAAGATTTTGGCTCTCGCACGGATTTTTTGTCCGGATCTCTTATCTCAGATACAACCGGTATGCCACTACTGCCGGCGCGTCGGTGTAGCAGTTGTCACAGCCGCTTTCAACGTCGTATGAGCAAAAAGAGAAAGAGAATAGTCGAATACAGTGAGCGATGAATAGGCTGCCTCTCTTTATATAGAGGAGGCGCCCCGTCTAACAATAATAAATCCAATCTATTAATAAATAATATCTCGATCACCCACCTCTAAATAGGGAGGCTAACGGCTAATTAAAACTAAGTAAATTGGTTTTAATGTTATTTATTAATAGTATTTTTGAAATTATTATTTGGGCAAAATTAAAGAAGCTTAAAATAAATGCCCCGAGAAAATAGTATGCGAGTAATTATTTGCTCGCACTTAATTAGGGACTTTTGGGTTTTCCAAATAAAGCTCCAACAATAGGGTGGCAAACATTATCCATTTGCAATGTGATGTTGTTATATAATATATTGACATATAAGTTAATATTTTTTTAAAAGTTGATATGAAGAACAATTATTGAATATATTGACATTTTTATTGACTTATTGTTGCTCATCCATAGTTGCTATCATATCATTACACATTGTTTCATTACCTACCATTGATATCAATTCTCACATATGGGTTTTCCTAATAATCTTTTATAGAATTAAGAATAGTTAAACACCATTGATTCAACAAATATATCAACAAACTTTGCTTCTAAATTATATTTTGTAAGTTCTTTTAGATATTACTACTTTAAAATAAATCAAACCCTTTATCTAGGAAGTTTCATAGTTTTAAATATTTTATAACAAAACCTAATTTAATTATTCTTTTTATTACCTCCAAAAAAACAAGTATCAAATCTATGTTTAGTAAAACAATAGAGGTTTCATTTATTATTGACTTTTAATGTAGTAAAATCATTTTAATTAATTGTTTATTTATTTCCAATAAGTGATTGATTTGAGATGCCTATGTGCTACATCAATTTGCACAACTAAGCTACATGTTAAATCCTACTATAATAATATAGGGATTAATTCAAGAAAATTGAAGTTAAGCTTAAATAAGTATCGAGAAAGTATAACATAAATAAAATTCTCCATTGAACAAATTAAATTAATCATATACAACAATTATGTTAAATTGAATTTGGTTCACTTGAATTATCGAAGAAGAGCAATATGCAAAATTATCTTTTTCTCATAAAAGAGCAAAACCAAAATAGTTGTTTCCTAAGTCTAACATCATGTTTACTAGGACAGAAAATAGGAGGGAAAGGATGAATAATAAAATAATCCCTATTTCTTAGGAAGGACCGAAAGAGAAGAAGGAAAAAATAGAAGGAGAATATCCCCAAAATCCATCTAAACCTGATCCGCCCAAATCGAGCGGAAACATAGCTAGCGAACGTGGCTGCCATTGTACGCATGCTATCGCAGCTGTCATCTTCCCCTATTGAGGCCACCGCCGTCTCCCCGCAGTTGTCGTACACCTTGTTGTCGTTGTCTTCCCGTGTCGAGGCTGCTCGCTGCCACTGCTCGTCTACTAAGTCGCTCACTTCCACTTGATGCATGCCCACTCACTGCTGCCGCTCATCTTCGCTCACTACCGCCGCTCGCCTTAGCTCGCTGCCGCAGCTGCCTCCCACTTGTCTCTGCTAGCCTTTGCTCACTGTTGCCACTCATCCGCTCGCTGCCTACCCGCTCGCCGCCGCTGCCACCTCACACTTGCCTCTACTGGCTGCCATCGCTGGCCTCCACTCACCGCCGCCGCCTACCGCTTGCCTCTGCTCACTACTATCGTTGGCCTCCACTCGCCATCGACGCTGCCTCCCGCTTGCCACTGCCACTGACTCCGCCGACTCATCTCAACATGTGAAAATCACATGAGCTTTTTTCCATCCTCACTTTTTTCCTTTCCCCTCATTTGTTCCTTTCATTTGTTTTTCCTTCCACTCTAGTAAATAGAGCATAAAAGAAAATACATGTATCTTTGAACAATAGATGTATCACCATCACCAGTAGAAACTATTGATAATGAATTAACAGGCAATGCATTATATAGCTTTGGACTTTATCATTAATCCCAATTAGAATGTTTTTCAATTCCAAGTTTGATACACTATGCTTAATTGTTGTCCTAGGTGACTTTGGTCACGTTTGGGAATGTTGTGAGTGCTATGGGCCACATGGGGGTGCAGACGGAACTCGCAAGGCGTAGCAGCGCATAGTGCCTACAACTTGCTTTGCTCAATTGACGACTCTTTGACTCGTGTTTTTCTTTGGGTCATGCCCGTTGCTCTCCCCCTGCTGGCGGAACATTCCCATTCACAGGTGAAATTGCGGGCGGCTCTCTTTCCCTTTCTCATTTCCTCACATGAACCACCACCGACAGCCAAGAGAACGGCTACAATCACTCTCCTGTTACATTTTTAGGTATTTTCCTACATCCACCCTCTCTTTCCCTTTATTTCTCATTTGCGCTCTTTCCTTCACGCAACTTTCCTATTTCCACGGTATCTTCTTGTGAACCACCACCGATGGCCAAGGGTAAAGCTGCAACCTCTCTCCTATTATGGTACTTTAATTAGGTCTCAAAGTTATTTATTTATGCTCACATTTAAAAAGTTAAAACATTAGGAAGAAACAAGGAAGAATAAGACCAAACAAATAAACATATTGATGGTGGTCGGCGGTATACATATGAAGGTATGGATAAAACTTATTGGCACCTCAAATAAACTAGTTATTTTAATTGCACAAAATAGTATTACGTCATCTACCATGTTTATGAGGGAACTGATAACTACAAACAAGTTAAACATGTAATTTTTCCTATCATTTAAGCTAATTGAAAGACATATCAATAAACAAAAGGTCATTTAACGTTCTCTCTACATCATTTACTAGCTTGGTGAATGATGACATTCTCTATCTACGTTATCTAGTAGCCGTATCATTCTGAACATTTTATTCACGTTACATAGTTGTAGTAAATGTTATTTGATTGTGAAAACATTTATCCATAAACTATATATCAGTTTTTTTATAACTTTCTTCTAGCCAATGAAATACTCACTCTATGTTAACATTGTAAGACAAAAATGGTTTTTTGTCAACTCTTCTTCATATAAAATAATATGACTCATAGAGCCAAAAATTTATAATCTTGGTCTTCAATCTTGATATTGATATTGATCTTGATCTTATCATTATGAGGACCTTGATATTGATTATGATCTCTATGATCTTGATCCTCATCAAGATCTTGATCATATTCTCAATCTTAATTTTAACGTTGATCTTGTTTTTAATCATAATCTTGATCTTGATATTAATCTCGATCTCAAGCTAGATTTCAATACTGGTCTTGTGATCTTCTTATTTATCTTGATTTTAATCTTCATTTTAAACTCGATTTTGATCTTATATGTAATCTTGGTCTTCAATCTTAATATTGATATTGATCTTAATCTTATCATGATGGGGATTTTGATTTTGATTATGATCTCTATTTTATCTTTATCCTCATCAAGATCTTTATCATATTCTCTCAATCTTAATTTTTAACGTTGATATTGTTCTTGATCATGATCTTGATCATAATGTTGATCTCAATCTTAATCTAGATTTCAATCATAATCTTATGATCTTTATACTAATCTTACTTTTAATCTTCATTTTAAACTTGGTTTTGATCTTATTTGTAATCTTAGTCTTCAATATTGATATTGATATTAATCTTGATCTTATCATGATGAGGATCTTAATCTTAATAATGCTTTCTATTTGATTTTGATCATTATCAAGATCTCGATCATCTTCTCAATCTTAATTTTAACGTTGATCTTGTTATTGATCATGATTTTGATCTTGATATTAATCTCAATCTCAATCTAGTTTTCAATACTGTTCTAATGATCTTTTTATTTATCTTCCTTGTAATATTTATTTTCAACTCGATTTTGATCTTATTTGTAATCTTGATCTTGAATCTTGATATTGATATTTATCTTGATGTTATCATGATAAGGATCTTGATATTGATTATGATCTCTATTTGATCTTGATCCTCCTCAAGTTCTTGATCCTATTCCCAATCTTAATTTTAATGTTGATCTTATTCTTGATCATGATCTTGTTCTTGATCATAATCTAGATCTTGTTCTTGATCATGATCTAGATCTTGATGTTGATTTCAATCTAAATTTAGATTTCAATCTTAATCTTATGATGTTCTTATCTATCTTCATTTTAATCTTCATTTTCAAGTTGTTTTTGATCTTATTTGTAATCTTAGTTTACAATCTTGATTTTGATATTTATCTTGATCTTATCATTATGAGGATCTTGATCTTGATTGTGATCTCTATTTAATATTAATCATTATCATTATATAGATTATATTCTCAATCTTAAATTTAACGTTGATCTTGTTCTTGATCATGATTTTAATCTTTATATTGACCTCGATCTTAATATAGATTTCAATATTTATCTTATAATTTTTTTTATTTATCTTGCTTTTAATCTTTATTTTAAATTCGATTTTGATCTTAATTATAATCTTAGTCTTCAATTTTGATATTGATATTCATCTTGATCTTATCATGATGAGAATCTGGATCTTTATTATTATCTCTATTTGATCTTGATCCTAATCAAAATCTTTATCATATTCTAAATCTTAATTTTAACGTTGATCTTGTTCTTGACCGTGATCTGAATTTTGATATTGATCTCGATATTAATTTTAATCTTCATTCTAAACTCGATTTTGATTATATTTGTAATTTAGTCTTTAATCTTGATATTAATTTTGATCTTGATCTTATCATTATGAGGATCTTGATATTGATTATGATTTCTATTTGATCTTAATCTGTGGGATAAGTGGGATTTCCTGTATTAGATAAATATTTTTGGGCATGTAACCGAAATTTATAACTTTCCCAAAGACATATACTACACTGATATCTTAAATATAATTATGGATATCGCCTACAATAAGTGCAAGGTTTATCATTGCTACTACTACTATGTTTCCAATTATGTTCGCAATTCATTTTTATGTATAATCAATATTGCTATCTAAATTTCCTAATATACCATCTATTTCCCAGTGTTTTGGAGGATTTTCTCCAATAATACCTTCCTTCTCTAATTTACATATATAATCATCTATTTCATCATGCCCTGTATTTATATAATTATATAATGATTCTGAATTAATGTAATGGGGTAGCATAGTGCAATCTCCTAGAGGATCTAACAGTTCAATGGTATCTCCAATTTCGCTAAGTTCTAGAGATTCTTCTCATAAAATAGTTTGTTCTTCAACTTTATATTGTACCTTGCTTTGTCCACAATAAGGGGTTTTAGAAGATATATTTTGGTAAGGTATTAATGGATAGTTATAAAACTCATATAATCTTGTAATATAATGCATTTGTTAAAAAATCAATGTGTTGTTTAAAAAACTATGCTTTTTTACTGCTAATAACTATTCTATTTTTTAAAAATTTCCTGGGTTCTGTGAAGAATTATTGACTCCTTGAGTAATTTTGACCTATTCTCGTGGTCGAAATTACTAGTTCAATCTAAGGGGATCGGACGTTGTGGTTCACCTCTCAGTCCATCCCATAATATCTAAAACATATGCATGCATGACTAGTACACAAATATGGATTCAAATATCTTAAAATTGAATAAGAACAAAGATAAACTTAAGCAATGTATAAATCAAGCATTAACAATCAACATTCTTACAGCGGGCTACGTCCAAACCTAGAAAATAAGTTACGCTACAATATTCATCGTGAAATATATCATATCTCTCAAATAAATTGAATCAAACCAGAGAGAAAGCTAGATCTGTGATGGGAGAGGGTAGAGCACAATATTTAGCTTCAAAACGAGGAAGAAATAGCGCTGGAACAGGCTCGCCGTCAAGAATTTTGCCTAAAACCCTAGTTGTCGCTGTTCGCTTTCGTTCTCCTCAACCGCTCCACGAAATCACGTGCTTCTTGTCCCAAAATCTTCATCCGTAAGTTGGGAAGGCCTCCACAAAATTCAGCAAATTCTGCTCCAAAAATAGTAAGAAACGGGTGAAAAACCAAACAGGTGTCGTGTAGGGCGAAAGCTTTCACGTTCATGCATGGATGCCCAGCCATGCCCGTGAAGAGCTCGACGAAGCTTGTTTTCTGAAAAAATAACTCTTCACGGTCATGTATGTGCTCACAGGTGTGCCTGTGAACGTTTCATCAAATTCTGAAAAGTTCGACCGAGTCCTTCACAGTCGTGCATAGATGCACGGGCACATTTGTGAAGAGTTCGGCGGAGTCTGGGAAAGCAGGGTCATGAACGGCCGTGCATGGATGCACGGCCAAGCCCATGAAGAGTATAAAAAGCTCTGTTTGTTCTGAAATTTGATATGTAGCTTCGTCTCATCATGAGTAGTCGTCCCATATCTTCAAATTCTTCGAATTCCGCCAATTTTAGAGCGAAATCCCTACATTTCAATATAACCAAGCAAAAGTGAAGATTCTGAAGAATATGAAACATTTACGCAGATAAATGAGACAAAACATGCATTTTACTCTAAAATAATAATAGAATCAAGCCACAATATATCATATATATGCATGATATCATTGCTCCAAAGCTTTCTTATATAGTTCGTTATCTCCTAATTAGGTTTCCCAGGCACAAATACGGCCATGAAAATAAATACGGTGGTGCCGTATTTTCTTCTGTGTCTTCCGGAATTAAACCTGGCATAAATACGACCCGTGAAAATAAATACGGTCGTGCCATATTTCTTTATGTGGATTTTCTTCAATAAAATACGGCTGTGATAATAAATATGGAGGTGCCGTATTTCTTTCTATGGATTTCTAGTATTTTGTCTTGACAAAAATATGGTTGTGATAAATATCACAGGCAGTGCCGTATTTCTTTCTGTGCTCTTTCAGAAAATACAGTCATGATAATAAAAATACTATGTAAATACGAGACATCAAATCTTCCTAAATTTAAACTTTTGCTTGTCCTCAAGCAAATAAATAGACCAAAGAACAATGCTGAGTATGAAAAATATAATTTTCTTATGAAAAATAAATTTCTAGAACATAATCACTTATAAAAAAATTTTTACTCATGTTACATAAAATTTAGATAAATACACCATTATTAGAATTTAATCGTTAAGATTCAAAATCTTAATCAAATAATATTTCACAACTTGTATAATAAATAAAATCTCAATCTGATGAATTACCTTCATCTCAATTTAATGATACAATACTTTTGTTTATAAGAATAAGATATCCAAAATCTTTTTCTCCATAATATTTTATTATTTTTCTTTTGATATTCTCTAAATCGAATGCCATCTTTTTTTTAGTGACGAATTTACAGTACATTGACCACTTAGCCAATGTATTAGAACTTATATCTTATTGGCTAACAGAATTGAGATCCATGGCCTAAGATAGAAGAGTTAATATCAAATAACCTTTATTTGGCATGTACTCGCATAGATACATACTTTTATTTAGTCTTAAACTCTTGTCTTCGGTACCACTACCAATTTTTCGCAATGCCAAGTAAAGGAGTCATTCTTTTATTATTATTATTATTAGTAGTAGTATTATTATTATTATTATTATTATTATTATTATTATTATTATTATTATTATATTTTTGAATTTTGGATTCTTTTTTCCCAACAAATAGCATAATAGGTCAAACATCAACTAGGCTAATCAATCAATGTTAATTCAACAAATTATACTCATATACTCATTTTATTTGAAAAAAATTGCTTCACTCTCAAATTGCATTCATCAAACAACATATTTACCAAAATCTCATGCATCAATTGATAAAAAATTAAAATGAGAGGATATATATTGAAGAAATAAATTTAACACATGAAGCATATTTCCATTCATAGATATTAATATATACGAACAACAAAATGCACATCATTCATTCATCATCCAAGAGAAGTACCATACATCCTCATAAAAATTCATTCATCTAAGAAAAACCACACATTCATAGAAAAACAGAAAACACACATCCAAAAGTATTATAGTAATACAATCCATCATTTCAACATCTCAGTGCACCCACACATGTAATCTTAGTTTTCAGTCTTGATTTTGATATTTATCTTGATCTTATCATTATGAGGATCTTGATCTTGATTGTGATCTCTATTTGATATTGATCCTTATCATGATATAGATTATATTCTCAATCTTAATTTTAACATTAATCTTGTTCCTAATCATGATCTTAATCTTTATGTTCACCTCGATCTTAATATAGATTTAAATCTTAATCTTATGATTTTTTTTATTTATCTTGCTTTTAATCTTAATTTTAAATTCTATGAAATTCGAAAGAGGTAATAATTTGCAATTAACTGAAAAAGGAAGTGAGTTAATAAATTAATTAGATAAAATATAAAACGAAACCCTATACCCATTCATTCCATTATCCCATGGTAGAAGAAGATTAAAATAGCTTAACCCCGTTTTCTTTTAATGTGACAAATAAGGTTATTTTTGTTCTAATGCAATAATATTCCTACCCTTACACTACATAATTGCACTACATAATCATATCATATTCCTACCTTTGCACTAAGTGTATCTTGTTTTCTTTTGCATAGATATTTCTGGATAACTGATATACAAGAGACTTATTGATTCAAAACAATATATCCTACATTTATAATTTTATCTTTAAAGTTTAACTATCTCCTTTGGCTTATTCTTTTACTATTTTTTATTTGCAAAAGGCTTTACAATAGCTTCGCAATCTGTCCGTACTAATATTTTCTTTTTACTAATTAAAAATAATATGAAACTATCCAATGCATATAATGTAAAGCTTTGCAATCTGTTCGTACTAATATTTTCTTTTTACTAATTAAAAATAATATGAAACTATCCAATGCATATATATTTGATAATATTTCCATATCAATACTAGATGTAATATTTTTTTCTCTAAATTGTCCATTGCTATAGCAAAATTTCTTCTTCTGATTTAAGAGAATACTTATTTGGTTTTCTTTTTAACACTGCTCCCCATCCTAGTTCACATCTGCCTGATTCTACAATAAGATAATCTATATCTAAAGGAAATTTAAGTTTTGGTTTTTTTGTTATTGTTGTCTTAATTTTTTCTATTTGTTGTAAATCTTCAGGATTAATATGTTTTAGGCCTATTTTTCCTATTTTAGCATCTAATGGTCCTACTAATTTTCCTAGGTTATGTATGAAGGGCCTAGCATAATTTACTAACCCTAAAATTTTTTGAAGCTTTGTTATATTTGTTACTTCCCATTCTAATACTTTTATACTTATATGAGGTTGTAACATTATGTGTCCTGATCCTATTTCTACTACTAAAAATTGTATGTTCTGTTTGAAAAATTGTGCTTTATTACTACTGATTACAATTCCATTTTTTTTAAAAAAAAATTCACTAACAACTAATTTTAAATGTCCAATATGTTTAGTTTTTGTTCTAGAAAATGCTAATATATCATCAATTTAGACACATACAAAATTTCTATATTTATTAAAACAGGTGTCCATTTTTCTTTGGAATATACTTGGTGCATTTTTCAATCCAAATGGCATTACTAACCATTCGAAATGTCCTAATGGGCATGTAAAAGCTATCCATTTTATGCTATCTGGATGCATTTTTATCTGCCAAAATCCTAATTTATAATCAAATTTACTAAATATTTTTGAGTATTGGATTTTATTTATTAAATTAATAATGAAAATATAATACAAGAAAAACTTCATTTAGATATAGGAAAACTAAGTGAACAACTTTCATCCTTAGTCTTAGAAAAAGGTGTAAGTAAAAAACCAAAGAAAACTCACGGACAAACTTTATTTGGTGTAAGGTTGGATGTCTCAAGAAATAATAAATGGAGAAGATACTCCTTATCATTTAAAAATAAATCATAGCTTATTATCTAGAATACTTAATAAAAACACAGAAGAAAATCAGGTTATTAGAGCTCTTGAAGAAGTAATAGATTTGGAAAAAGAATTGGAGACTTATAGCAATCACGAATTGAGTTTATTTGAATCCAAAAGTTTTATATAAAATAGGACCCTTAAAGTTGTCTACATGACTAATTAAGATAAGCAGAGAGCAAGAAGCTTTAGTAACAAACTCAGCATTAAACTTAGATTACTACAACCAAAGTCAATAAAAGAATTACAAATCCAAGGTAAAAGACTTTTTTTTCCCAAAGACAAGTAAAAGATTTTATAAACTTAAAAAGATATGTTACAAGATATTTACAAACTCTAGCCTCTCCCACAACCTAGGATCCAAGAAAACAAGAAAATTTTGATAGAGTTTCCCCTGTAAATATGGTTGCATGGATCCTTGCTACATCACTAAAATCACAAGAAATTCCCCAACAATAAAAGAACAACACCTCATACAGGAGAAAGAAAACAAAAATACAATACAATAGCAGCATTAAGATACATCTTCTCCATTTGATGCGCATTACTATAAGGTCATTCCTTTTCCTCCTTTTTGAATGCAAGCGGCACTATAGGGCAAGAAGAGCTGCAGCATGCCCCCCAAGGACTCGAGTGCTGAGTGAGCATGCCGACATGAGCACAAGACATTAAAACATAAGAAAGTAACCAGCGTGCGGCCAATACGAATATTCGAACTGCGAAATATCAAACAACAAGAGAGCACAAGAAAAGCATATATAAGAACTCATCCAGGTTGGTGACTTAAGGCTCCACAAAATCCGCCCATAAATTAGAAAATTCCTGAACGTGGGGGTCAAGGTTCGCATGAGGGATATAGCTCCTGAGTTTAGATTTGATATCCAAGATCAAACAAATAAATAAGTCCATAATTCCTTTGTTGTAAGTGCCTAGAATTTTGTTGTTGCGGTATTTCCAGATATAGTACAGCGCCCTAGATAGCATAAGCTTTCTAATATATGTTTGGGTAGGGTTCATATGCTGCCCATGGTTGCTAGCAAATTGGCTTAAAACCCCCTCGCATGTGTTAGAATCAAAGTTGATACCGCATCTCCTTGCAATTAAATTCTGATACCCGGCGAAGGTTTCACACTTGAGAAACAGATGATCGATAGTCTCAGGATGAGAGTTACAAAGCAAACATGTGGGGTCTTGTACTAATCCCCAAGTGTGGAGACGCACCCTCGTACTTAATCTACCCTGGCAGAGCAACCTAAGGAAGGAGTGGTGCGGTATTTTCCCTTTGAACCATACATACTCCTTCTAGGAGACATCCATGCCCTGAACTTGCCCTTCATAGGCTGATTGGAGAGTGAATCTCCCATTTTGGGTGCAGTTCCAATAGATAAGGTCCGAGCTGAGATTGCAATGAATTTGTCTTTTGGGAATATCAGCATATATATCAAGAAGATTCAAGGAGCGAGGTCTAGGTATGGTCCACTCGCGATCCGTGATAATGGAGTTGAGCCAGATGTTTCTTCCCGAGGGATTTTCAAATCTAACATCCTCTACGAGCTCTAGGAGGAGTCTGGGCTCGAACCAAGGATCAAGCCAGAGTCTAATGAAATTGTCGTTTGCAATTTTGTAACTAACCATTTGTATGCAAGTATTTCGAATGGTGAGGAGGCTCCGCACAGGCCACGGTGCTTGCTTGGACAGCTGAACCGACCATATAGTGTCAGACTGTAAGTACCTCTCATGTATCCATTTTACCCATAATGATTTTTTGTCCTGGATTATATTCCAAATGTGTCTTATAAGGAAAGCCCGGTTTAATTTCTCAATATCTCTGATTCCAAGCCCGCCTAGTGTCGTGGGTTTAGTGATATTTACCCAGGCTACCTTTGCGAGGCCCTTCCTGTGACCCCGCGACCATAGAAAGTTAGCAAGAGCTGAGTTCAGCTTGGAGATGACACCGGCAGGGAGCTTAATGCAACTGCACCAAAAGTTAATGTTCTCATAGCACATTGATTTGATTAATTCAATTCATCCAGCGTAAGAAAGACATTTGGCTCTCCAGGCTGAGAGGTACCTAGAGATTTTTTCTATCAATGGCATGCAATCTCTCAAGGTAAAAGACTTATCCATATAGGATTAATAGTAGTAGGAATAAAAGGTTTAACAAGAAAAGAAGTAGGGGCCAAGACATTAATAGTAATAATAGATACTAGATGGCATACTGATGCTAGAAAAATAGTAATAGCAAGTATAGAAGCAGATATGAATAGAAATAAGGCTTATTTTATTGTAGCCCAGATATGCTCTTATCCCTAAAAGACCTTAATAAAATAAAAATTGGAATCCAAACCAAAGATATGGATGGACATAGTAATCTATTAATAAATATAGGAATGATTGGAAAAATAACAAATAGTAGTACTACAAATTACAAGTTGAATGTAGAACAAATAATAAAAGATATATCCTCAAGAGGAATTAGTGTCTTCTGATGAGAGTGGAGAGTGGTCCTTCTTGAAAGTGGAGGAGAATCCTTTCACGTGGGGTCTTCTTGATGAAAGTGCAGAGTGATTCTTCTTGAAAGTGGAGGAGAATCCTTTCACGTGGAGTATTCTTGATGAAAGTGGAGAGTGGAATCCTGAACTGTCATTCAGAGAATCTTGTAATTATAATTGAGCTGGATCCTTCTCGAGAGTGTTTTGAGTTGGAACTTTCTGAAGTTTTTTTTTTCTTTTTACATGTCATTGTTTTTATAAGGCTCTTTGTTTTTTTTTTTTGCTTTTTTTTTTTTATGTATTTCCATCATATTATCTAGATTAGCAGATTCTATGGGTCCTTCGGATAAGTATCCTTCGTCATCTTCATCATGGCCGTCTTCTTCATCTCGATATCTGTTGTGAATAGTAGTATAAGCACATCCACTATCTCCATATACCTTTCTATGTGAGAATGCTTTAAGGCTGTGTTTCCTTCAAGGGATGGGGAATAAGAGGGAAATCCTTAGAGAAAGGATACCAAATCCCTAGGGAAGGAGATGGAGTCACGTGAGACTCCATCTGTTGCTCTATGCACGAACGCCGAAGGGGGCAGCGGCGGAGGGCGAAGCAGCGAACGTCGGCATCTCCGGCAGAGGGGATCGGAGGCAAGAGCGGCCGTCTAAGGTGGACGAGCAGAGGGGGTCAGAGGCGGGCGTGACAGTCGGAGGCGGATGAGCAAAGGGCGGGTGAGGGTGGCGAGGCTGGCGAGCGCGGCGAGCTCGTCGAGGGCGTCGACGGTGGTGAGGGCGTCGAGGGCAGGCGAGGGCAGCGAGGTCAAGTTCTGGACGACCATCGGTGAACGTACGGGCGTTGAGGTCGAGTGCTGGATGGCTGGCCGTCGAGGTCGCCGCCTTCGGGCATCATGAACTGGCAAAGCGCGCGACGGATTCGGGCGGAAACAAAAAAGGGTACTGTAGCCATCAGTTTCTCCTTCCGTTCAACTCCGTCCGTCCAAGGAAACCATGGAAAATAAGCAAATCCATTTGTCCCCTCGTGTTTTCCCTCCAAGGAAACACAACCTAAGAGTTTTGAAGTGCTTTGAATAAGCTGGTTCATAATTGATTAAATTTGAATATGGAATATAAATGTGGTTTGTTAATAACATATCTACCAAAATCTCATGGATCAATTGATGAAAAATTAAAATGAGAGGATATATATTAAAGAAATAAATTTAACACATGAAGCATATTTTCATTCATAGGCATTGATATATACGAACAACAAAATGCACATCATTCATTTTAAAGGACGGATACCGCGCCACTCTTTTATTATCTGGTTAATCTACCATGGCCGGCTTAGTACAAGGGAGTGCCTTAACGCCTGGGGGATAGTGCCTAACCCCACTTGCATGCTTTGTAATGCCCACCCAGAGACTATGGATCACCTTTTTATCAATTGCACAGCTCTCACTGAATACAGGAACTTAATCTCCAGGAAAAGTGGTATAACTTTTAATATTGGAACTTGTGAGGAGGTCTTAATGCAACTCTCAAGCCAACATGGCCAGCCGGTGAGTAAGGTCCAGCTATACATTAAAAGGCTCATGCTATCTGGAGGCTTTTATTATATCTAGAGATACAGCAACAACAAAATTATGGGCACCCACAATAAAAGCCCATTGGATTTCCTTACTAGCTTGATCTTGGATGTCACAACTAAGCTCAAAAGCTATATTCCTCATGCGCATCTAGATCCTCATGACTTTCTTATTTTTCTCACTGTGGGTGTCATTTTGGTGGTGTTCTTACAGCATTGGAGGATTTCTGGTGAGCTTTCAGCCATCCTTGATCCCAGCATTTCTCGGCTGCATGATGTGAGCTAGACTCAAAGCTGCTTGCCATTCATTGGGAAGAGATGTTTTTTGATACCAGATACGAACATCAAAGAAAGACAACTGTATCGCATTGTAATTGTAACCCATGTTGTGTCTAGGTGTTGTTTTTCCTGCGTGTGATGTGTCCATGTTGCATACTTGTGGGTCCATGCGATCATATAAACAGAGGAGACTCTGTCAAAATTTTGTGTGGATCCTATGATATGGGGAGAGGCTTGAGTTTGTACATAACTTGTAATATTTCTTTTTACATTTTATAAAAAAAAAACTTACTTGCTTTTGGCAAAAAAAAAAAATTTTGATTGTGATCTCTATTTGATATTGATCCTTCTCATGATATAGATTATATTCTCAATCTTAATTTTAACGTTAATCTTGTTCCTGATCATGATCTTAATCTTTATGTTGACCTCGATCTTAATATTGATTTCAATCTTAATCTTATGATTTTTTTTTATCTTACATTTAATCTTCATTTTAAATTCGATTTTGATCTTAATTGTAATCTTGGTATTTAATTTTGATATTGATATTCATCTTAATCTTATCATGGTGAGAATCTAGATCTTATTTGATCTTGATCCTAATCAAAATCTTTATCATATTGTTAGTCTTAATTTTAATGTTGATCTTGTTCTTGATCGTGATCTGAATTTTGATATTGATCTCGATATTAATTTTAATCTTCATTTTAAAATTGATTTTGATTATATTTGTAATTTCAGTCTTTAATCTTGATATTAATTTTGATCTTGATCTTATCATCATGAGGATCTTGATATTGATTATGATTTCTATTTGATCTTAATCTATGGCATATGCAGGATTTCCTATGTATTAGATAAATATTTTTGGGCATGTAACTGAAATTTATAAATTTCCCAAAGACATACAACGCTGATATCTTAAATATAATTTTGGATATCGCCTACAATAAGTGCAAGGTTTATCATTGCTATCACTACTATGTTTCCAATTATGTTCGCAATTCATTTTTATATATAATCAATATTGCTATCTAAATTTCCTAATAAACCATTATTTCCCAGGGTTTTGGAGAATTTTCTCCAATAATACTTTCCTTCTCTAATAAACCATCTATTTCATCATGCCCTGTATTTATATAATTATATAATAATTCTGGATTAATGTAATGGGGTAGCATAGTGCAATCTTCTAGAGGATCTAACAGTTCAATGATATCTCCAATTTTGCTATGTTCTAGAGATAAGATATATTTTGGTAAGGTATTAATGGATAGGTTATAAAACTTATATAATCTTGTAATATAATGCATTCATTAAAAAATCAATGTGTTGTTTAAAAAACTAAGCTTTTTTACTGCTAATAACTATTCCATTTATAAAAAAATCAATGTGTTGTCCTACATGCTGGTCTTTAGTCTTGGAGAAAACTAATATATCGTTTATGTAGACACAAACAAACATTCTAAGATTATTAAAACAACTATCTATTTTTCTTAAAAAAATGTTAGGTGCATTTTTTAATCCAAACGGCATTACTAGCCATTCAAAATGTCCTAAAGTATTAAAGTGTTCCTTGGCCATTTCCTCCATCATTCCAAATATGTCGAGTTCAGATCTCACTACAGACTCTCATGAAACCATAATTTAGGTGCACTCATACCTAGACGTACTTTGTCCCCCAAGAGCGGCCTCCTCCCTAAATGGGTACTCATTTTCCACTGATCCTTTTGTGCACGTATTATAATAACATGAAGGTACTGTGGTAAGAACTAAACCTACCCTTCTCAGATCCTTCATTCCATAGCCAGTGAATAAGAGGAGATTTAGTCCCGTTCGAGATCACTACTCACGTATCATAACTAAACACATATGAAGTAGATTTATATTTCTTCAAATAAACTTGTAGCGTTGAGTAGAATAGAAAACTTTGCACAATGCACACTTTAATCCATTATAGCTTCTTTGTTAGTGGTTGCCATCTAGTCATCATGCTTCCATAATGTTTTCTATTTTCATTATTTCTATCGGGTTTTCTGTTAAGTACCTGTCTTCATCATCCTCTAGGTATTGGGGGTATCTTACATTGATACTCATATAAGTACATCCACTATCACCATATACGCTTCATTGATTAAACGCCTTTTGCTGCCAAAAATGCTTTGTATATGCTGGTTCATAACTAATTACATTCGGGAAAGGTAAATATAAATTGGATCCAAGCCTGTCTAAGTATATTTTCATATTGTTGTTCTCATTGAGAAGAATATATCTGGTTATCTTTTTACTCATCATCATGCACCGCCAGACTTTTAGGCTTCTATAAGTATCATCTGCTACTAAATTTTGTACTGCTTCTTTAGAAAAGTGATAGGGAGTCATGTAAGGCTTTGTACAACTAACTATTGTAACCATTATTTCATATATACTCCTGTCTTGAAAACATGTTTTATATCTTGGACTGCTTGGAAATACTCGGAGATTAATAAATTCATGGTCGAGATTAATAGATTAAGATCGAGATCAATATCAAGATCAAAATCATGATCAAGAACAAGATCAACGTTAAAATTAAGATTGAGAAGATGATCAAGATCTTGATAATAATCAAAATCAAATAGAAAGCATTATTAAGATTAAGATCCTCATCATGATAAGATCAACATCAATATCAATATCAAGATTGAAGACTAAGATTATAAATAAGATCAAAACCAAGTTTAAAATGAAGATTAAAAGTAATATTAGTATGAAGATCATAAGATTATGATTGAAATCCAGATTAAGATTGAGATCAACACTACGATCAAGATCATGATCAAGAACAATATCAACGTTAAAAATTAAGATTGAGAGAATATGATAAAGATCTTGATGAGGATAAAGATAAAATAGAGATCATAATCAAAATAAAAATCCCCATCATGATAAGATTAAGATCAATATCAATATTAATATTAAGATTGAAGACCAAGATTACATATAAGATCAAAATCGAGTTTAAAATGAAGATTAAAAGCAAGATAAATAAAAGATCACAAGATCAATATTGAATGAAATCTAGCTTGAGATCGAGATTTACATCAAGATCAAGATCATGATTAAAAACAAGATCAACGTTAAAATTAAGATTGAGAATATGATCAAGATCTTGATGAGGATCAAGATCATAGAGATCATAATCAATATCAAGATCCTCATAATGATAAGATTAAGATCAATATCAATATCAAGATTGAAGGCCAAGATTATAAATTTTTGGCTCTATGAGTCATATTATTTTATATGAAGAAGAGTTGACAAAAGGCCATTTTTGTCTTACAATGTTAACATAGAATGAGTATTTCATTGGTTAGAAGAAAGTTATAAAAAAAACAGATATATAGTTTATGGATAAATGTTTTCACAATCAAATAACAACATTTACTACAACTATGTAACATGAATAAAATGTTCAGAATGATGCGGCTACTAGATAATGTAGATAGAGAATGTCATCATTCACCTAGCTAGTAGATGATGCAGAGAGAACGTTAAATGACCTTTTGTTTATTGATATGTCTTTCAATTAGCTTAAAGGATAGGAAAAGATACATGTTTAACTTGTTGTAGTTATCAGTTCCCTCATAAACATGGTAGATGACGTAATACTATTTTGTGCAATTAAAATAACTAGTCTATTTGAGGTGCCAATAAGTTTTATCCACACCTTCAGATGTATACTGCCGACCACCATCAATATGTTTATTTGTTTGGTCTTATTCTTCCTTGTTTCTTCCTAATGTTTTAACTTTTTAAATGTGAGCATAAATAAATAACTTTGAGACCTAATTAAAGTACCATAATAGGAGAGAGGTTGCAGCTTTACCCTCGGCCACCGGTGGTGGTTCACAAGAAGATGATGCTACCGTGGAAATAGGAAAGTTGCGTGAAGGAAAGAGCGCAAATGAGAAATAAAGGGAAAGAGAGGATGGATATAGGAAAATACCTAAAAATGTGACAGGAGAGTGATTGTAGCCGTTCTCTTGGATGTTGGTGGTGGTTCACGTGAGGAAATGAGAAAGGGAAAGAGAGCCGCCTGCAATTTCACCTGTGAATGGGAATGTTCCGCCAACAGGGGGAGAGCCACAGGCGTGACCCAAAGAAAAACACGAGTCAAAGAGCCGTCAATTGAGCAAAGCAAGCTGCAGGCACTATGCGCTGCTACGCCTTGCGAGTTCCGTCTGCACCCCCACGTGGCCCGTAGCACTCACAGCATTCCCAAACGTGACCAAAGTCACCTAGGACAACAATTAAGCATAGTGTATCAAACTTGGAATTGAAAAACATTCTAATTGGGATCAATTATAAAGTCCAAAGCTATATAATGCATTGCCTATTAATTCATTGTCAATAGTTTCTACTGATGATAGTGATACAACTATTGTTCAAAGATACGTGTATTTTCTTTTATGCTCTATTTACTAGAGTGGAAGGAAAAACAAATGAAAGGAACAAATGAGGGGAAAGGAAAAAAGTGAGGATGGAAAAAAGCTCATGTGATTTTCACATGTTGAGATGAGTTGGCGGAGTCAGCGGTAGTGGCAAGTGGGAGGCAGCGTCGACGGCGAGTGGAGGCCAACGGTAGAGCAAGCGGTAGGCGGCGACGGTGAGTGGAAGCCAGCCATGGCAGCCAGTACAAGCAAGTGTGAGGCGGCAACAGCGGTGAGCGGAGACGAGCGGGTAGGCAGCGAGCGGATGAGCGGCAGCAGCGAGCAAAGGCTAACGGAGACAAGTGGGAGGCGGCTGCGGTAGTGAGCTAAGGCGAGCGGCAGTAGCGAGTGGAGATGAGCAGCGACAGTAAGCGGGCATGCATTGAGTGGAAGCGAGTGACTTAGTAGACGAGCGGACGAGCAGTGGCAGCGAGCAGAGGCGAGCATGCTTGTTCAAGGAGACGACGACAGCCTCGACACGGGAAGACAATGACAATAAGGTGTATGACAACTGTGGGGAGACGGCGGTGGCCTCAATAGGGGAAGATGACAGCTGCGACAGCAGGCGTACAATGGCTACAACGTTCACTAGCTATGTTTTCGCTTGATTTGGGCGGACCTGGTTTAGATGGATTTTGGGGATATGCTCCTATTTTTTCCTTCTTCTCTTTCGGTTCTTCCTAGGAAATAGGGATTATTTTATTATTAATCCATTCCCTCCTATTTTCTGTCCTAGTAAACATGATGTTAGACTTAGGAAACAACTATTTTGGTTTTGCTCTTTTATGAGAAAAAGATAATTTTGCATATTGCTCTTCTTCGATAATTCAACTGAACCAAATTCAATTTAACATAATTGTTGTATATGATTAATTTAATTTGTTCAATGGAGAATTTTATTTATCTTATACTTTCTCGATACTTATTTAAGCTTAACTTCAATTTTCTTGAATTAATCCCTATATTATTATAGTAGGATTTAACATGTAGCTTAGTTGTGCAAATTGATGTAGCACATAGGCATCTCAAATCAATCACTTAGTGGAAATAAATAAACAGTTAATTAAAATGATTTTACTACATTAAAAGTCAATAATAAATGAAACCTCTATTGTTTTACTAAACATAGATTTGATACTTGTTTTTTTGGAGGTAATAAAAAGAATAATTAAATTAGAATTTGTTATAAAATATTTAAAACTATGAAACTTCCTAGATAAAGGGTCTGATTTATTTTATAGTAGTAATATCTAAAAGAACTCACAAAATATAATTTAGAAGCAAAGTTTGTTGATATATTTGTTGAATTAATGGTGTTTAACTATTCTTAAGCCTATAAAAGATTAATAGGAAAACCCATATGTGAGAATTGATATCAATGGTAGGTAATGAAACAATGTGTAATGATATGATAGCAACTATGGATGAGCAACAATAAGTCAATAAAAATGTCAATATATTCAATAATTGTTCTTCATATCAACTTTTAAAAAAATATGAACTTATATGTCAATATATTATATAACAACATAACATTGCAAATGGATAATGTTTGCCACCCTATTGTTGGAGCTTTATTTGGAAAAGCCAAAAGTCCCTAATTAGGTGCGAGCGAATAATTACTCGCATATTATTTTCTCGGGGCATTTATTTTAAGCTTCTTTAATTTTACCCAAATAATAATTTCAAAAATACTATTAATAAATAATATTAAAACCAATTTACTTAGTTTTAATTAGTCGTTAGCCTCCCTATTTAGAGGTGGGTGATCGAGGGATTATTTATTAATAGATTGGATTTATTATTGTTAGACGGGGCACCTCCTCTGTATAAAGAGAGGTAGCCTATTCATCGCTCACTGTATTCGACTATTCTCTTTCTCTTTTTGCTCATACGACATTGAAAGTGGCTGTGACAACTGCTACACCGACGCGCCGGCAGTAGTGGAATACCAATTGTATCTGAGACGAGATCTGGACAAAAATCCGTGCGAGGGTCGAAATCTTTGTCTTATGACAGACAACATTCTCATCGCCTCCGGTTAACTCGTTCTTTTATTATTTTATTTATTTGTTTACATATTTAGACTTGCATGTGTTAAGATTAATTGCACCAACACTTATTTGATGACAGTGTGATTGTAAAAAAAGACCAATGATACAACAATCTTCCCTCACTAATGACATAACATTCTAAAATAAGAAGTATAATGTTTATTATAGACCAACAAAGTAAAATGATTACTAATATAATATATTTTAATACATAACACGACATATATATCTTACTCCATGTCAATGTGTGCATAAGTTACATGGATATGCTTTGAAGTATGTACTCACATGGCAATATCTTAGTATAATCCAATTTATCATAAGGGCTTATGTGGCATAGCCCACCTCAGCATGTGTGCTTATGTAGCATGAGATGTGTCCAAAATTATTCAGTATTGGTTGCATGAAGCACTTGAGAGTGGATCAAATGCTTGATCGCTTAAGACAAAAAATCTAATAGTCAGATCACTCAAATCAATTAAGTTAGCTTATTTAGTTAACTTATTAGACTAGATTATATTACTCATATAACACTTCTAAACAAATTTAATGAGATCAAATGTTTGATCTAACTTAGATCAAATTAGATAATAGCAGGATCAATCATACTTCACAAAAATAAGATTTGAGTTCAAATTAGTCCAACCAATATTCAAGACAAACTAGAAAAATAGTATAAAAGGAATAGACTATTTACGTCTCGGTAAATTTATATTTTCTTAGCAAAATATGACGGCATGTAAATATTAATAGAGTTTAAATAAGTACAAATATTTTTTTGTTTATAATTAATTAATTTATGATAAAAATTATTAGATATAAATATAAATAGAATAATTCACACATGCTGCCTATTTATGATATACAATATATATCGCTCAATTATATATTTGTACATTTATTATAATATGTAATAATTCACATATTATATATTATACTAATATATAGTAAATACATTCAGTTTATATATACATTCACCGGGTAAATGTTCTTAAGCTGCTTCTTTTCTTCGTCATCAAGTCATTGTTCTGTATCTATAAGGCTGTGTTTATTTGGACGGATGGAAAATACAAAGGAAAAGAAAGAAGGAAAGAAAGGAACAATAGATGGATGAAAAGTACAAAGGAAAGAAAAGTAGGAAAGAAAGAAAAGGAAAGAAGGCCGTGTTTATATATTATCAATCATGGATGTTCATCTTAGCATTGACCATATGTTTTGAACTTTTAGTCAACTTGATTAGGCAAATGTACAGTCATGTTTCATTCTTTTTATTAGCAAACTTTTGGACTCTAAATATTATTACTTTGCATATGGTTTTGCATCTAGTTTGCACATCATGCTACTTTCTATAACAATAACAAACCTTTGTGTAGTCTATCAATGAAATAAACATTTTAAATAATGCATGGACTCCCCAATATACTTTATACTTTTTTTGGCGTCAGTTATGCAAAACTAGAAAGAAAGGAAGAAGAGTTAAAGGTAGCATAAGTTTCAATCACAATTTGGCAAATTTGGTTTCCTTGCTAATTGTAAATTTGTCATTATCTGTTTGCACTTTACTCAGCTTGTTCATGTTTATACTTACTATATAATTTACTTGTACCATCGTGATCACTTAATTGACATTTAGTTAGAAAATATCCATTTTGACAACTTTTAAGATGATACTTGCTTTTAGTTTCTTGATTAATATGTGCATAGGATAACATGGCATTAGGTATGACATAGCATGGCAACGTATGGCCATGATATAGCATGGCGTAGTATGGCATGACATAATGATGCTAGGCATTCTATGTCATTGCATTAGTATTGGCATGGCATGGTATGCATGACACGACGTTGCATGGTGTGGCATGACATGGGATGGAGTCATGTCATGCCACAATGCATGGTCTGACATGGCATAGAAAAACATGCCATGGCATGGCGGGGTATGACATGACATGGAAAGACGGCATGTCGGGGCATAGCATGATATTACAAAATTTTATAATGCAAAAGTTGGTCACTTTATCGGAATCCTCTTTTATTAACAAGGATGAGATGAGATTTTATGATTTGTGGAATGGGATATGATAAAATTTGTGGAATGGGATATGATAGTGATTGGATAGGATGACACACAATATATTATGGATGGTATGGGGCATGACTATTACATGATATAGGTGAAGTTTAAAGTATCATTCCATATCGGGTGATATGGGCAGTACATATCAGTCCGACCAGGGATTGATATTGGTACATGATTAGTACTAGCTAAGAACACTTGGTCATACTATAGAAAATAATGATAAAATTTTATAAATATCCCACATGTACTATTTATCAAGGAAGGTTAAAAAAACTTATTATATGAATTGTTATTTAATTTAGTTTAGTCTAGTAGTCAATTAGTAAATCAATTAATCAAGAAAAATGAAGAATTTAGTAAGTAAAGGCAGAAACAATATAATATTGTGCATACTTGTCCATTTTTAGATGTTAGGAGAATAGATAGCCCAACGAGCTATAGCCTCAGGTAGACTTAGAGAGAGATTAGAAGAACCTCAAGTAAGGAGTAATGAATTAGATGAGTGTAAATTAGGGAGTTGCAAAATTGAGAAAACCATTGAAGAAGGGAGTGAGAAAAATAAAAGATGAGGACACTAAACCTAATATCAAATCTAATTTGCAACCATTTGATTTGGTTGCAATAATTGACACACATGAGATAAACATTTAAAATCTAGACAATTGATTTGGTTCCAATAATTAGTATAAATCTAAACATTTAAAATCTAGCTTTAATCCTTTTATGTCCTTTATCAAACTTAACAAAAGACTATACTAATTATTTTTTTAATATAGCACATTTAAAATCTACTGAAATTTTCTCTATTTAGTGAAGGAGATAGGGGGTTCAAGGGTTGATATTATCTATGTAAATAATCATTTCGGATAAATAATATATTTCTTCTTGCCTTTGGCAAAAAAAAAAAAAAAACTAATAGCTACAAAATCCAATGTAGAAATAATGTTCCAAGTGATCAGGAATAATATTAGTTGAACCTAAAAGCACATACAATGTTAATTTATAACACTTAGTCTATAGTATATTTTGAGTGGTAAACGCAATTAAAATTAAACCATTAAGATAATAATCCATAGAATTATATAAAACAAGTCAAGGTTTAACAAGTTCACTATCTTAATCAATTCATATTTTGGTTTGGATGTACGCCTTATGTTGGTATGTATATCCACTAAACCACTGCTTGTTTAGTAGTAAGCCATTAATAGCTATTTTGGTAGTCATTGACATCTTTTCTAAATTGTCACTACTCATTTTTTAGACTATTTGGGTTGGAGGGGTTAATCTATTTAAACCCTTCTTTACTTTTATTCCAAGCACATAACTTATCATTTTATCAAATCCTGTCAAACTTATCAACTCTCTAAAACTCTCAAGCCCTCTTTAAATCATTTTTAATTCTCAAGATCAAATTTTGTAGGCCATGTAACTTTGAATGTTGAACTCGAGTGTTAACATAAATTAAACGGAAAACTAATGCCAATATCAATATTTATTGTGATGTTTTTAAGAGGGGAGGTATTACTTATGTTGCTAATACTCACTTATTGTACTCTTTATTTTGTAGTTTTGCATTAATTTTATTTATATAAATTTTAACATCATGACTTTAACTAACTAGTAGTTTTTTTTTTTTTTTTTTTGCCAAAGGCAAGTATATGATGTTATAAATTCCAAAAGGTATATACAAATTGAGTACAGTCACTCCGACCCCTTTCTCCCTCACCGAGGCCCAGAAAAATTTTGGCAGTCTCCCCTAAAATATCGACCGTGGGCCTGCTCTACATGTTCATACTATCCATAAAAAACAAAAGAAACGAGAGTGGGAAAGACAACACACGTTTCCAAAAGCAACTCATGGCAGTTACAAACACAAAGCTTCACATTAATATCAGCCTGGGCTTCGTCAGTGAGCCCACAGATGTCGCCGAGTCCCATAAATCTGTAGCTAGCTACCCATGGCCGCTAACCATCCTGGAAGCACCTTCGTGAACGTCTGCAGCAACTATATAGCCCTTCCTTCAATCCACCCGCCCCCAAAATCAAGTGCGGATGACCCTCCAGGACAGAGATGATGTAGTATCGGAAGGGATCCTACAAAAAGACCAAGGCTACAACAGGCAAGAAGCAATCAGTAACATAGAGCAGCCGTAGTATTCCGAAGGAGTTGGATTGCTCAAGTCTTTTGCGAATGCAGGAGTATTTATGACCCATAGAATACCCCAAAAAAAACATGTGAGATATTAAGCAACCAGATGAGACCCCATGAAACCGCCAGGAGGAGGCAAGATAGTATTAATAAAGCAGGAAGGTAACATAGCAGTTTCTGCAGCTCGCGAATTTCGAGATCATGGCATTTAGTGCGAAGTGAGTGCTTATCAGGATGAGGGAGAGAAAGTTGCGCGTGCAGCTGGACGTCCCAATAAATCAGTCCAAGCGTTGAAGAAAACCGTGAAGCTTGGATCATTGGTTGCACTCGGGATGTAGCTGGTGATTTTGTGCTTCACGTCCTTAATTAAACAGCTGAAGAGGTCCTCAGTTACTTGGGTTCCAGGGTCAAAAATTTTCCTGTTTTGATATTTTCAGATATGATAGATTGCCCTGGCAAGAATGAGCTTATTAATATAAACTTGGGGCGGATTGCGTTGCTTCCAAGTGTGGGATAAATGGATCATGATCTCTTCCCAAGAGGCACCAACTAGCATTATGCCACAGCTCTTACTAATGGATCCCCAAAATTCAGTTAATGCCTCGCAATGAAGAAATAGATGGTCGGTGGTCTCAGGGTGAGTCTTACATAGAACGCACATTGGATCTGGGATACCCCAATCATAGAGCCGCGATTTGGTACTTAAACGCCCATGACAGAACAGCCACATTAGGAAGGAGTGGCGTGGTATTCACCCTCTGAACCATACTAAGTCATGCCAGATAACTTCTCTGCCCCGCATATGGCTTTCATAAGCCAATTTTAAGGTAAATTTCCCATTAGGGGTGGCCTTCCAGTAAACCTGGTCCGAGCTGAGGTTTGAGTGGATCTGCACCTTGGGTATAGCCGTGTAAATGTCCATAAGTCTCAAGGATCTGGGCCTCGGAATAGACCAACTATTGTTGGTGATTAGGGAACTCAAGCGTGAGTCTCTTCCGGGTGGGTTCTCGAAGCTGAGGTCCTCCACCAGCGAGATGAGGAGTAGGGAATCATACCTAGGGATGGCAACGGGTAGGGTACCCGCATTTTTTGTGCTACTCGTACCCTAATCCGAATAACTATTCTACTACCCGTACCCGAATAACTACCCATTTATTTTTTAGAACCTCTACTCATACCCTACCCTATTAAAAATTTAACTACCCATTTAATACCCGAACCTTATAATACCCTAATAATAATCAAATTTCAGATAAGATAAAACGGGTACCCGTAAACCCAAATAATATATTAAAAAAATAGTAAACAAATAAAAATATATATATTTATATACATATATATAACCGGGTTCGGGCAGTGGGTATCCGTCCTATGCTACCCGAACCCGACTAGGGTAGCATATGCACTACCCATACCCTACCCAAACTTGAATAACAACTACCCGTTTACCTTTAAACGGATTCGGGTAGAACGGGTACCCAATTGCCATCCCTAGACCATGGGTCGAGCCAGAGTCGAATTGAGGACCCATTGGTAATTTTATAACCCACCAGTTGCCTACAGGTATCGCGGACCGAAAGTAGGCTGCGAATTGGCCAAGGCGCCTGTCTAGGTAGCTGAACCGTCCAAATCAAATCCGATCTTAAGTACTTTTTGTGTATCCATTTGACCCAAAGTGTGTGCGATCAATTTCCATATATGGCGCATAAAAAGGGCGGAGTTCAGTGAACGAATATCGCGAAGACCCAGCCCCCCAAATTTAGTAGGTTTAGTAATGTTGGTCCAAGCAATCTTCGTTAACCCCTTCCGGTTTCCTGTGGACCAAAGAAATTTAGATAAGGCCGCATTCAATTTAGTTATGATAGCCGCGGGAAGCTTTAAAGTGTTGCACCAAAAATTGATATTTCTATAGCACATGGATTTAATTAATTCGACCCGCCCTGCATACGAGAGAAACTTCCCCCTCCAGGCAGAGAGATAATTTGTGATTTTTTCGAGCAAGGGCATGCAATCTCTAGCCTTGATAGGGCAGCTGGTAATCGGTATCCCAAGATATCTAAACGGCATAGATCCCGTCTGGATCCCAAGGAGAGATGTGATCGACGTTTGAAGGCTAGGTTTGGAAGAAGTCGAGAAAAAAATGCAAGATTTATCTTTGTTTATTGATAGACCCGTGTGATGGTGGAACATCTCTAAAACCTTATGGACAGCCTGTGTGGAGTCGTTAGAGGAATCGCAAAAAATAATTACATCATCAACAAATTGGAGGTTTGTAATACCCAATTTTTGACATTTCTTGTGGGGAATAAGCTGACCACCACAAGTAAGCTCCTTCGTCAAAAGATCTGTGAGGTATTGCATGACCATGATAAAGAGATATGGCGACATAGGGCATCCTTGGCTGAGGCCACGTGTGCCATTAAATAGACCCACGTCCTGCCCGTTGAGGTTAATTGTGAAAGAGGGGGAGGTCACGCATGCCATCACCCTATCAACAAACCAAGTCGGAAATTTATAAGCCCTTAGTATATTATCGATGAATTCCCATCTGACTGAATCAAAGGCTTTGTGGATATCTAGCTTAATAGCCATTCGAGGCGATCCTCTTTTAAGATGGAAACCATTCAGTATCTCTTGGCAAAGCATTATGTTCTCTTGGATTGAGCGACCCAGAATAAAGGCATGCTGGTTATCATTGATTATCTCAGGGAGCGGAGCGCGTTCCTGATCCGTTTGCTAGAGCTTTGGCGATGAAGCGGTATATCATCTGGCAAACGGAAATCGGTCTGAATTCTGCAAAAGTAGAGGGGTTAGGAACTTTAGGAATGAGGGTAAGGGAGGTGATGTTAACCCGTTTCAGCAGGCGTCCCTTGTCCATGAAATCAAGAATATCAAGAATCTCCCCGAGGACATCCGTCTTGATAATACCCCAGCAAGATTTGAAAAAAGCTGCATTGAACCCATCCACGCCAGGTGCCTTTTGGATATTAGCCTTCATAATGATATTTTCAATATCCTCTTGAAGGAATTTTGATTCCAGCATACTAACCGTCGTCGCCGAGAGCCATTTTTTGACTGGGACAATGAGGTCCAGTCTAGGGATAGTGGGGGCAAGGAGATTTTTAAAATAGCTGACCGATTCATGGGAGATTTCCTCACCGAAAACATAAGTTCCCTGCATTGTTTTGATGGAGGAAATGGTGTTCCAGGTGCGTTTGGATTTCATTGAGCCCCTGCTTCACCTTAGCGAGCTTGAGATAAAGTTTGTACATGGGGGTGTCGCTGCGCATATGAGATCCCCAAATTTATTGGACCACCTGTTGCATATCCGGGTGTTTTGGCCAGTTGTTGTAGAACCGGAATCTAGGCCCTTTACTCCTCAAGTTTTCGCCGAACACAAGGAGGACAAGCGAGTGATCCAATATGCTAGAGGGAAGGAAGATTGCTTCAGCTTTGGGGAATTGATCAACCCAATCTTTTGTAGCTAACACTCGGTCTAACTTACACCAAATGCGATCTGCACCAATGCGAGAGTTGGACCACGTATAATAGGCGCCTCTAAATTTTATATCAGTAATATCAAGGCTTGCCCTCGTCTCAAGGTTCTCAATAATTTTCGGTTCATTATGTATTGTTCCCCCTTTTTTATCTTCAATTGAGAAAAGCATGTTGAAATCACCAAGCACTACCATCGGTCCCATGTGATGCCTTTTTGAAATGGTCTCCCATATCTGTTTCCTCTTGTTTGCTGAGTGAAGACCATAGAATACCCCCAAATAGAAGAGGAAAGTCCCTTGTAAGCTGAGGACTTTTCCCATAGTTACCTGGCTCGTGACATCCACAATCTGAATGGTATACACCTTGGGGTCCCATGTAAGCCAAATCCTACCGCGAGTATTATGCCCATAGTTACATGAGTAGGCCCACCCGGGAAAAACAGAGTTCAAAATCTCAGTACTCTTTGCCTCACTAACATGCGTTTCAAGAATAGCACACATTTTCAGCTGATATTTAAAGACCATAGCTGCCACCTCCTTCCTCTTAGGGTATGCGTTGAAACCTCTCACGTTCCAACACATGATTAAGCCTGGGGGAGAGTTCATGGAATGATCGGAGGTGAAGGACTCTTGCTCTTAGGGTCCACGGAGGCGCTTACTTTCTTGCGATTGTTTTTCTTCTTCTTTTTCCCCTTTTCTTTCACTACAAAGTCCTGAAAATCTGACAAACATCCTATTTCTTCCCCTGAATCCGACAGTTGTAAGCTGTCTAAAGCATCAAGATTCAAGTTCTCTACCGTGATGTTCTCAGCCTCGAGTTCCGGCGAAGGAGGTCGAGTTATAATAGAGTTTCCCTTCTCTTGGATTAGGCTCGAGGTGGCTAACTCTGGGTAAGCTGATTTGCCTGAGTTAGAGGGGCCATGGGTGGAAACTTGCATCTCCGAGCTTGTGGTAAGCCCACATTCTCTGTTTTCCCTTAATTCCCCCTTTGGTGAATGGTTATTGTTAGAGGATCCTGCTCCCATATCCTCAGCCCGATTGAGCTTTGGCTTTTCCTGCCATACAGGACCTGAGGAAGTCCGACCAGCCCTGGCACAAGTTTTATTGCTGTGGCCAAATAGATTGCAATGGCTGCATTTTGAAGGGATAGCCTCATATTCAAATCTGAGTTGAGATTCAGAGCCCCCATTAACCGAAACCGAGATCATCTCAGGAAAGTCCGAGCCAACCTCCATTTCCACACAAATCCGGGCATAACCCAGCCTAGATTTTGAAGCTGTGGCTACATCCATTGAGAGAGGTTTTCCAAGTGCACTTGCCACCTTCCCGATAATTCCAGCATACCACCATTTTAAGGGCAGGTTGTGGAGGCGGACCCATATGGGAATTGAAGATAGGTTCACCCGAGTCAGCTCCTCGTCAGGGTTCCAAGGTTTAAGAATCAGAATTTTCCCAAATATAAACCAAGGACCCTTCTCCAAGGCAGTCAACTTGTCATCTGCCACAGCGAAGCAAAATAGAATAAACCCGCCTAGGAGCGAGTATACCTCCAGATCCCCTTTAGGCTTCCATAGTTGAGCGATCTTCTGCTTCAGAACTTGGAAGTTAGGTCTACATCTTATGAAATGCCCGACCAAAGCATTCTCCCAAAAGGAGCAGTTTTCGGCCAGTTCATCTTCCGGGACTGAGATATCCAGCGATCCAGATTGGAGCTTAGACTGCGATAGGGAGTAGTTTGTAGAACCAGGGGTAGACGGAGCGAACAATGAGCTCCACGATTTTGGAGGGGTGGGGGGGGGGGGGGGGGTTGAGAACCTAGGCAATTGGCGCAGCTGGGGCAGTCACCTCCAATGGCACCCGGGATGCCTTTCCCACTTGATTTCCAGGTAAAGCGGGCGCCATAAGAGTATGCGCGCCAAGAAGGGGCCAGGACCGAGACCCAGAACCCAAGAGAACAGAGGGAAGAAAACCCTCCCAAAACCCGCCACACCCAATCCCGGAAGCGGCGAGTGGAATCTGGAAAATAAAGCAGGGGAAAACCAGCAAACCGAAATCAACCAGCGAAAACGCTAAAATCCATACAGCGCTGGGAAAACGCACAAATATACGGTAGAGAAACGCCGAAGATAATCAGGACCAAGGAGAAAAGCGATACCAGAAACAGAAGATCTGGTAGAGAAACAGAAGGGTCCCGCCTCCCGAAAGACCTCGTCGATGCAGCTGAGCCTTGAGCACCTAGCGAGGACTAGAAATCCTTGCCGTCGGGGAACGCGAGGCCGGAGCCCTAGCATAACCAAATTATAAATAAAGTACCATAAAAATTCTAAAATTAATTAAAATATCTAATTTTAAAAAATTCATTACTGTAATACAAATAGAATTAATATTAGTGTACATAGTGGAAGTTTGATTGATTCTAGTTTTCACATAATCTATTTTGATTGGATGTCTAACTCATTAAAGATAAAGATAGACAAATGAAATGTTATAAAAATTATAAGAAGAGAACAGTGGGTGAAATTTAACTAATAAGTTCTATAATCTTAATCATCATATACAATCAAGATTTTAAGAAGTATAAATGTGAAAACATAGTATAAACCAAAGAATTCAAATTAGGAAAGATTATGAAAAAGGTTTTAACTCGTGGGTACCTAATATTTTGATGTGTTTTATTTTTTTTAAAAATACAATAGAGTTGTACACTTAAATTTATTATACCATATGTGTGACAAAATATTGATGTATTTTGAATATTTTATTTCTTAGATGAGATCTTAGTGTATTTTGAAATTGTTTTTGAAAATTGATGTATAAAATAGTTTTGATTACTTGGAATATAGAAAGTTTTTTAATGGAAAAAGATTTTTGAGAAATTTTAGTTCTGGTGTGATTAAAATTTTTATTTGAAATGTTGTGTGCTTGAATGAAAGTTTTGAAGTCTGTCTTTTACTGAGTTTAATTTTTCTATATTAACTGAATGGTGAAAATTTCATGAAGTGATGACAGGTGATAAGAATAAAGTATGGGGATTGCTCCAACTCCGCTAGTTTTGTGCATAGTAGTTATGAGTTCCATTGTACTATTATAGTACACTTTAAATCTGTTTTCAATTGAGTAGCCGGGGGCATTCATTACAAATGTTTGACCTTCGCGTCAAAAAATTGATAACGATTTAAAAACCATTACCTTGACCGGCCCTCTTTAGAAAAAAAAATAAAAGCAAAAAAAAAAGAGAAAAGAGAAAAGGAAAAGAAGGGGCTAGAGGTCAAGTGTACAACTCCAATGACTACAGAGCATCGAAACTATGAGTTTTTTTTTTCGCCAAAGGCAAGTAAGGGGTTTTATAAACTTTTAAAGAGATATATTACAGGGTAAATACATACTCATCCTCACCCTCATCCTAGGATCAATAAAAATTTTGACAAAGTTTCCCCTGTTTACATGGTCGCATGGATCCCTGCTACATCACTAAACAGAAAACTCCTCACACAGGAGAAAATATGACAACAAAACAACAACAATGCGATACATGAATAGTGATTTTCAAGACACTAGAGAGGGATACGCCACCAACTAGCTGAGATCATCAAAGTGCTCAAGGCTGGAGCAGCATAATAGCAGCATGGTTGCTGCCCGAGTTGCCATATCCTTCAAGAGCCGAGCCCATCAACCTGTGCCACACCTCAAATCCAAAATTGCAATCAAAGAACACAATACAGATAATGTAAAAATATGCGGTGATAGAATGCCCCCACAACCGCCCAGCAATAGAAAAAGACCCGGACATGTGCATCATGGCTCACCCGTGGGATCTGCCGCTTATCCAAAATCACCAATTTGGAGTGATGGCCATGCTACCATGCTACCATGCTACCATGCAATGCCCCCTAACCATCAATCCTGGTCGCTCCTAACACCAAACCAACATTCCAACATACGAGGCCCGGGAGACCACTCATGGGATGTCCGGTGGCATGGTAGTCACACGCTCTTAGCGTTCGAGGAGGAGGTACTAGTATATTTCCCTTTTTTCTTCTTCTTCTTTTCGCCCCGAGTCTGTTACCACAAAATCTTGGAGGTCTAATAAGCAACCCACTTCTTCCCTTGGTATCGGCAGGTTCATGCATGTTAAATTTTCAAGCTCTAGCATCTTAACATCATCCTCCACATCCTCCGGGCCTGGAATAGGCGTGGAGGATACAATGGACTTTCCTTTCTCTTGAGTTTTGTCTCTGATGCCTTCGGGTTCCAAAGAGTCTGGGAGGGAAAATGGGCTTGAAGTATCCTTCCCATGCACTTGGGTAAAGTCACTAATGGTTGGCTTGATAATAGTGCTCTTAGACGTCACACAATGCTCATTTAGATTGTCGTGGCTACTCGCCATGCCGCACTCTTCTCCTTCCACTTGAACCTGCTTGGCTTTGCCTCCCTTTGGAGGAGCACGAACGGCATATGGTTGCCTCAGCGATGAAGGCCCAACCACGACCTGCTCCGGGTACCCTTCATCTAAGGCAGCAACAGCGGAAGTCGGGCAGGCTTCAGCCTTCTGACCGAGCTTGGACTTCTCCTTCCAGCTCAGGTTCGTTTGAGATTTCCCTGCCTCTGCGCAAGCCCTAGTAGCATGGCCATAAGTGTTGCATCTGGTGCATCTGGGGGAACGGCCTCATACTCGAATCGGATGTGGGCCTCAGGGCCCCCATTGACCGTGACAAAAAGAACCTTAGGAAAGTCCGAGGCGGCTTCCATTTCCACACAGAGCCTTGCGAAACCTAATCTGGACCTAGAGGCCGTGGCCACGTCCATAGAGAGGGGCTTCCCAAGCGCACTAGCCAGTTGGCTGAAGAAACCTGGTGACCACCATTTAAGAGGGAGGTTGTGGACATGGATCTAGATAGGAATCGAGGATAAATCTACCCGAAACAATTCCTCATCCGGAGTCCATGGCTTGAGGATCAGGACCTTCCCAAAAACAAACCAAGGACCCTTTTCTATCTTCAGCCATACCAAAACGGAAATGGATGAAGCCTGCTGGAAGCAAATAGATCTCCAACTCCCCTTTAGGCTTCCATAACAACGTGACCTTCTGCTTCAGTACATGGTAATTAGGCCGAAATCCAATGAAGTGGCTGACCAGCGTATTCTCCCGGAAAGAGCAATTTCGAGCTCCTCTTCAGGAAGAGAGATATCCAGGATGCCGCCTACGCGCTTAACTTCCAACTGCGAAAGGGTGCAAGTAGTGGCGCAAGAGGGGGACTTGGCAAAAAAGGAACTCCAGGAGTTGGGAGGAACTAGGTTAGATCCCACCCCCCTGCAAGGGGGCGAAACCCGGAAGCCCTAAATTTCAGAGATCCCAGAGGCTCGGAGGAATAGGGAGAGAACAGCGGGAGGTTGACCAAAGCGCACGATCCCCAAACAAAGGGGGAAAATCCAAAAGAACGAAGGTAAAACGTGCGGCCAAGAAGCTGGAAAACCAGGAAGATCCAGAAAATTTCATGCGACAGAAAAGCCGAACAACCCAGAAACACGGGCTGAGAAGGTACCCAAAGGCGGACGCGGTAGCGGAAGAGCCCTGGCCATACCCACACACCACAGCTCCAGGAAGAGCCTTACGGGGTAAAGGTCATCCAGACGAGCCTCTAACACTTTGCCGCTGGCGGAGGAGACATTCGCCGCTGCTCTAACAATCGCCGCTTAAAAGTACCACCAACCTTTTTGCCGAGAGCGCCAGCAAGCCGCCAAGGGGGAGAAACCCCGAACCCCTCACCCGCCTCCCCCACCAAAGATCGGCGGAGAGATTGGAGAGATCCAGCGCCGTCAGCACGACCAAAGAGGGATAAGAGATCCGCCGCCCCCGAACCCAATTTCAGTAGCAAGAATCAAACCTTCCCCCACGGCAGAGCTGATGCTGAGAATCCGCCTCCAGGTTTCACCACCGGCCGGGGAGCCTGCGACGGGAAACAGGGCCTCAGCCCTAAGCTCGAGAAATCGCCCGCACAGTCGCCCAAATTTTATTTTAATCTTAGTTATATTACACTAAACAAAGTTTATTGTATTTTAGACTAAGTTATTAACGATCTAAAAGATCTAAAAAAGTTAATAACAGTCTAAAAACTAAATTGTATTAAAAATTTCCTACTAAATAAAAATTCTTGGAGTCATGAAGTGAAATTCAAACTTAAAAATTGATCATGGGAGTATTAAACAAAAGTAAAATATTAACTAATAAACTGAAATTTAGATACATGACTTGAATGTTTAAATTTTAGTTGCTTTGGACTTTAATATCTTGAAGATTTTATCTTGAAGATTTTTACTCCTGATAATTCTTTCTTATTTTTGAGTATGAAAGACTATAGTATGCATTATGAATTGAAAACAATTCAAATTACATAAGTGAATGTTGTAGAAATTTAATATTCTTTATACTTAGAGAATTTGTCACAACCTAACTTCAATCTCAAAAAATAATAATAATTTTAAACATCAAAAGTATTTCTAACAATTATATCTTCATTATTCTTATACCTAACCATGAAAACTATAAATAAATAACCTAATTAAAACTATTACATGTGATAATGTAGCTGATAAGTCAAATTATAATTTTAATTAAAATTGAATCCCTGTGATGTAGGTTGACATTCTTTGGTATATAAAAAATATCAATAATTTTCTCATGTGTAAGCTTTTTAAAGAATGAAGTCAAGAATAATATGATAATCCTAAAGTAATAAAATATTATGGCAGGTGTAGTTACAATACAACAAACTGTATATAACTCAAAGATATCAATAAATATAGTAGTACATCAAGAATAAGACACGTACTAAATTAGGTGCATCACAATAGTAACATCCATATGAATCATATAATATATATCGATTTTACTCAAAAAATAATACACCATAACGGTGGTGAACATAACCATGCCCATCCTATGTTTGGCAATGACATGATTTTTTTTGCCAAAAGCAAGTAGAGGATTTTATATAATAAGAAGAAAAATGTTACAAGGTATATACAAACATCTGCTAACCCCAACCTATGCCCCAAGATGGAGAAAATTTGGGCAGAGTCTCCCCTGTACATGGGGACGCGCGAAACCTGCTACAATGCTCACAACCCCAAGATCTAGAAAAAAAAAACAACACAATCGACAAGCTAAATACATCATATTACATTCCAGTAAGATGCAGCTTTTTGCACCATGTGGCTTCGTCGCTGCCTGACTGGACATCCTGCAGCTTGCGTAGCTTGAACGCTGAACCAGAATTTGTGCATGTTGGCCGCCCACCTGCAAGTAGGTTCTGCCCATTGAAGAAGATACACGCTACAGGTCGCGGTTCTGAGTGAGATGCAACTACTGGGGCGAATCTGAATCACGCTCATCCTAGGATCGGAAACAAATTGACAGAGATTTAAGAAAGTATCCAAAAGCATTGAAGCCATAGAAGTAAGAAAATATCCATGCTGAGGGTGTAATGCTCCACGAAAGTCAATCCATAGATTTAAGAAAATCAAATCTCCAGAAAGCGATGAAAAGATCTATAATGCTAGGAAAAAATAGGCCCCAGAAATGGTCAAGAGAAGGAACCGCCATGAAAACCGCCTATAAAGATAAGAAGCCCAGAATGGGAGACAATAGATTGGATAAGTCAAGATATGTTAAGTGCTTATTCGGCTACAAAATCCGCCCAACTATTTAGAAAAACCTGGACGTTTTGGATCCCAATGTGCAAGAGGGATATAGCTTTTGAGTTTTGATTTGACGTTCAAAATCAAATTGAGAAGAAAATCCATGGGACCTTTGTTGTGGGATCCCAAAATTTTATTGTTCCGGTAACGCCAGATATAATATAAGGCGCCGGATAACATAAGCCTTTTCATGTAGAGCTGGACCCCATTTACTTGCTGTCCATGGATGCTTGATAGCTGCCTTAAGGCCTCCTTGCATGTATCTGTATGAAGCGTTTTTTTACATCTCCTGGAAATTAGGTGCCTGTATTCCGTGAGGGCTTCACACTTAATGAACAGGTGGTCAATAGTCTCTGGATAAGAATTACAAAGCATGCATATCGGGTTTTGCACAATTCCCCATGCATGGAGACGCACCCTTGTAGTTAAGCGACCCTGGTAAACTAATCAGAGAAAGAAAGAGTGTCTTGGTATTCGCCCTTTAAACCATACCATATTCTTCCAGTAAACCTCCATGCCTTGGACTTGGCCCTCATAAGCAGACTTGAGAGTGTATTCTCCGTGGGGAGTGCGATTCCAGTATATTATATCAGAGCTGAGGTTTGAGTGGATCTGGACATTAGGAATATTTGTATAGCTGTCAAGTAGCCCTGTGGACCGAGGGTGGGGGATTGACCAATTTCCGTTTATGATAAGGGAGCTGAGGAGGGTGTTCCTCCCCGGGGGGTTTTCAAACCGGGTATCCTCCACTAGATCCAGAAGTAATCGAGGGCTGAGCCAAGGGTCCAGCCATAATCTGGTATTTGCTCCATTCACGATTTTATACCCAATCATCTGAATGCACGTGTCGCGGACCGTGAGTAGATTGCGCATGGGCCAAGGCGCACTTCTAGATGGCAATGACATGATCCTTAAATCAATAGTAACAGGGCACCAATTTTGGACAACAAACTATATAACTCGACATAACATGGGATATAATTAAAATTAAATAAAAATCCTTGAATGTAACAAGTGAAGTTAAACTTGAAAGTTAATCATGACCGAAGTAATATACTAATTGAGAAACTAAAGTTTGGATTCATGACATGGATATTTAAATTTTAATTGCCTTGGACTTTAATATCTCAAAGATTTTTACTCCTGATAACTCTTTCTTATTTTTAAGTATTAAAAACTACAATCTAAATCAGTTTGGTAAAGTTGGGTAAATGCGTTAAATTCGGCAATTACTGAATGCTATGCCCTATTCAAGTGGGCATCATGTTATGTAGACGACCATTCCAGCAATATTGTGTGGGGCAAATTAAGGCATCGTGCAGCCAAGTGGACACTTTGTGCTGCCTAGTAGGCGAGACGAGAGGTATCTTCTAGGATTTGAGAGGTTTTGTGCAATTGAGGCTATAAGAGGCAGTGAATGATATGCTTTTGGTAAGCAAGAGGCAAAGAGCAAGTTGACTACTCTTAAGCAAGTGAATCGACTAAGTTTCTCTTGTGCAAGCAAGGGATGGTGAAGCTGAGAGGACTGTAGTGAATGAGACAGAATATTGTCACACATTGACACGTTTTATACAAGTTAGTTTTGGTAATTGTTGACTCAGAGAACTGGGCTCAACTTATTTTTGTCAACTATTCAACTAAGTTTGCTCAGCCAGTGCTTATAATATAAAGCTTGCAAAAAGTCATGTATTTTTGAATGGAAGTTAATTGGTTGCATGATTCAGGAAGGGGAGTTGACCTATTATGCCATCTCTTTGAGTTATTACCTTAAAGAGCCTTTTTTTTTATTGAACTCCTTTAGAATGACCTTTTTGCCTTGATCACACTTCTTTCAAAAAATTAGTGTAATTGGTTAAGTTTGAGTCACCACTTGAATGTTTATATATTTCATTGATCTATATCTTGGTAGATGTACCATTAGTGCTTTAAGATTTTGCAATCGTCAATTTGTAGTCTTTTACATGACTGGAACTCGAGGTTTAGAGCATATGAATAGGAAATGTTAATTCTTTGGTTCTCATGTCTTGTGTTAGTTTTAGTTGCCTGTGGTTTCTTTGATTGGATTCAAAATTTTCTTTGATTTTATTACTTTAGGATCAATTTATGTGTTGAATTTTATTGCAAAAATAGGGATAAGTATCCTCCTGCTGGGGAATATTTGAATTATATAGAAAAGTCAAACGTCAATCTTGTTGAAGCTTTTGAAAGCATGCAAATTGGTGACGAGAGTCTGCCACTTGCAAATGGTGATTCTGGCCACGAGGTATCTCTGCGTTCTAATCATTTTATTACCTGCATATATTCTTTCTCGCTCGAGTTTTAAATAGTCAATTAGTAATACAAGGAGGGCAATAATAATAATAGGCGATATGTTCTCTTATTGCACCGCGTGGCCCATGCGTAATCTCCTTAAGGCGCGCGACACATGTATTCAGATGGTAGGGTATAAAATTGCCAATGGGGAGTCTATCAGATTATGGCTTGACCCTTGGCTCCAACCCAACCTTCTTATGGATTTGGTTGAGGACTTTCGTTTTGAAAATCCCCCTGGGAGAAGCACGCGTCTACGTTCTCTTATTGCAAACCGCCAGTGGAATATTCCTCGTCCCCGCTCCACTAGTCTTATAGACGTCTATTCAAATATCCCTCGGGTGCCTATACATCGAAATCTTAGCTCTGATATCATATTTTGGAACCGGACCCCCACGGCAAATTCACCATTAAATCTGCTTATGAAGGCCAAGTTCATAGTAGGTGCAATGGAAGAATCTGGTTTGGTTTAAAGGGCGCATACTGCGCCACTCTTTCTTTCTTTGGCTATTCTGCCAAGGCCGCCTTAGCACCAGGGCGCGCCTTCATGAATGGGGAGAAGTGGACCACCTGTTCTTACATTGTGAAGCTCTAACTGGTTACCGAAATCTGATCACAGGGAGAAGTGGCTCGGCTTTAAACTCACCAACATGCGAAGAGGTCATACAGCAGCACTCTCATTATCAAGGAACGCGTACAAACTCGGTTCAATCTTACATCGACAATCTTATGTTTACCGGAGCTTTGTACTACATTTGGAGATATAGGAACAGCCAAACGATGGATACTCCTACGCACAATGATGGTCCTATGGGCGCTCTCTTTTCCCTTATTCTGGACATAAAAGCAAAGCTTACGAGCTATGTCCCCCAAGCTCATGGTGATCCCACTGTCCAGTTTTTCTTAAACCTTTGGGATGACGTTGTAGTGACTTAAATGGACGACTGTTCTCGCCATCTGCTCTTCTTGATGCTCTCGGTTCTTTTATAGCTCATTTGGATGGCTTCGCTTGTGCTTTTGGCTTATACTTGGGTTCCCTCATTATCTCTTATCTACCATGGGTTTTCTCTCCTAAATCGTTATAGTGCGAGCTTTATATATGATGGGTTTTCTTATCTTGGACTGTTGGGCAGCAATGGAGATACATAGGGAGTTTTCCAGCCATCCTTGGCTCCAGCATCACTCGGCTGCCGCAAATGACCATGTGTGGCAGAACTATGATACAAAATCGGGGCGCATGCACTCTCAGCTGCGAGCTACAGGTTCAAGGTCGCTCTTTTCTCATTCACTGCGAAGAGATGCCTCCAGACATGATCTTCAAAAGATTGAATGACAAATGTATCGCAAATTAAACCATGTTGTGTCCTTGTGTTGGGTCCTCTGCCTGCGATGTGTCCATGTGGTATTCCTTTATGGATATTTTCTTGCTTAGTTTACAAATTTTGTGTAGTGTGAAATGCAGCAGGATCCATGTGCCAGATTTTTGTATGGATCCTAGGTCATGGGTGGAGACTTGAGATTGTACATAACTTGTAAATTTTCTTTTAAATTATATAAAAACCTTACTTGCCTTTGGAAAAAAAAAAATAATAGGCGATATATAATTTTATCAAACAATGTAATTCATTTGGTTCACAAAGTAGCAAAATAAGAAAATTATTTTCATATATTAAGACAACTTGTGAAGTGGTAATTGCAAGGCTCTGCTGTAGAGATAAAAATATGCAACCTTCTGAACCTTTTGGCAGGGAAGCATTATTAAGCTGCACCTTAAATGCTTTAAGAGGGACAGGGGGATGGATAAGACCAGCATTCTTATATATAAAAGAGCAGAACAAAACATCATAAAGTATTATTTTATATGGATAGCTTCTGATATCCTAAAATAATATAAAGATTGGTTAATATCACCTTTTTCACTTTCTGTTATTTTCACTTATCTAGGCTCACTTATTATTCCTAATGTTTACTGTATCCAACCGTGAGCAATATGTAGGTAATAGAAGGAGATGGAATAGAGGAGGGTCAAGAGGAACCTGTTGAAGTTGATGTAGATGACTCGACAGGCAGTGTTGTCCTTGTCAACGGGAACGAGGGTAAGGAATAGTGGGGTATGAATAATGAAGGAACTTCATCAGCCTAAGAGGAATTGCCTGAACCTCTTTAGTATCCAAATTTTGTGTCTGGTGATTAATTATTTCTCAATCTCAACTCCTATATTTTCTCCACAATTGCTCTTTTACCCAGGTTTTTCTAACTCTTAAGTCTTGGGTTAGAGCAATTTTTAAAATACCAAAGAATGAATTGGTTTTGTTACTAATGACCTCTGGTATTTAAAATTATTGACCTGCATGTTTCTTTAGTCTAAACTAGCATTTAAATTTCAACCCTCTGTTGCCTGGAGTATGTTTGCATCTGTTTCCTCATACCTTTGCTTCTCCAAAAAGGATTCCTTGTTGCTTATGGGTTTATTGAAATTCATGAATGCACTTGCAGTATTTATGCAGGAGTATATCATAGATGGATTCTGGTATTAATAGCAGGTCGTTCTTTCATCATCTAACTTCCAAGTGTATAATTGTTTTATGATCTGCAGGGTAATGCTTCAGGTGTTGAGCGAGGTCAGCACCCCGGAAGGCTAGCAAATATCTTGATTGATACTGCATTGGCATATATTGATCGAAAATGCCTCCACTTGGTAATTATATAATGTTGTTTCTTGTTAAGTCTCCTTATGTTAATGAGTTGCACATTATTGACTATTTCCATAAGGAATTGTTCGAAGTTTGGAAATTTTTCATATTGCATAATTGTAGGCCTTACGATATCTTGTGATGTTGGTCTTAATTAATTGGTTGAGTCGTAGGTCAATGCTTGGATGCGACGTTGACAGGTTATAATAAAAGAAGGAAATAGAGAACTCAGAGTCACAGACATGTAAGCAATTGTTCTGATTTTTTTTTCTTTTAAAATTAGGTTAGTTTTGTACATAGTGTGTCGTTTTGATATGTGGGTCTTAATCAGCTTTAAGTTTGCAAAATTAAAGTAAATTCAGTTTTTTTCTGGCCAGAGCCATCTTAGTTTTTGAGGCGGTATCTTGCTTCAGTGTCAATTGCTTTACATATATTTGTAAGTATTAAAATCATGATACTGTGTGGGAGTTTTTAAGGTATTTGGGTTGTACTCGGATATATTTTTGAACCGTTCACTCTAGGATTCTAGGATGTATTTTTTATATAACTTATTAATTAGTGACAAAGATACAATTAAATCATCGTGTCTTTTGAAGAAGAAATAAGATAGTTCAGGGACTTAAATTGTTGCTTGAACATGATACCTACCTTCAAAATTCTGTACCTTGAATCCTTTTATCTCACACATCGCAAAGATTCTAGACGCTTATTTGTATACACCATTCAGGAAGTTGTGTAAATAGGGTATATACAATTTTAATGTGATATATATTAAATAAGTTTGCCTGGGAAATTATAATTTTCAAAAGAATAATTAGGTTATATTTATTGAAATGTGATATATATTATACATAATATACAATTTTAATTTTAAGTTTATTAAATGATCTATTTTTAGTTTTTGTTAAAAAACAAAAATAAAAACAATTTTAACTTCAGATTATAAATTATCCCGAATCTGAATTATGGAAGTTAAGCTATTTGTTGAAAATTATCCTTTATTATATGTAGCATGAACGTAAATTCTAACTTTTGTTAGAGTCAGTTTACTGTTGTTTCATTTTTAGTTGATAAAGATTATTTATCGTGCATTAAAAGTGCAATCTAAATCAATCTAAGAAGGATGTTAGTGTTTGAGTAATTTAAATGTAGCAGCTATAAATGAGAAAAATTGGGATAATTATAGAGTCATGTAATCTCTAAAGAAGGGTAAAAGTAGCCAGAGCACTTCATTAGCTTATGTATGTCTCTAATGAACTTTTGTTTATGATGGAACTACTATTCTTATTAGGTTAAATCTAAGCTTAATGCGCTAGCATCATATGCTGATACATAGGAAGGATTAGTTACACATAGGATGGATTAACAAAATTGAAAAGCACGGTTGTTTTGTGAGGTGTTACAATGGTGTACAAGGTTTTGCTCATAGGTGAGACTTTATCTTTTTACACCTTGCATGAAGACTATTTAGCTTATGGTTTTCTCGCCTTTGACTCATATCTACTCATAAAATTTTTTTATTCATTTGATTAACTCTTATTTCGTTTTGTTTTATCATTTAGGTTCTATTATTATTATTATTTTATATTTTTCTGCTATCCTTTGCTTTCAGTGATTATAGACAATCATGGTAGTTTTAGAATCTAAATGAGAAAAAACAAAACAACAAGCAGTGTGGTTAGTCATTTTGTAGGTACAAATCCTTTTTAAATATCAACATACATTACAATTCCGTTACATAACAAATCAAAATTTGAAAAAAAAAAATTGAAATTACTCGCATCCAGGGTGTCACATTTTTTTGTTATCACAATAATCTCATCTATCAGTAGTCTAGAATCCGCTTAACATGGTAAAGAGATGAAATATCGTTTTCTTTTTTTTTTCACTTGATAGAATATTTGTTTTAGACACCCCAACTCTTTCCTTAATTCCTAGTCTTCTCTCCCTCTTCATGTTTGCATCAGCAACTTGCCATGAAAAACCAAGGCTGTTGACTAAAGGGAAAAAAAGATGGGTAAGAGCTATGCAGATGGAACCAATCTTCAACCTTTCACAGTTGGCTAGGCAAGCTGGTTACACTATATTTCTCAAATCAGCCTTAATATATTCATAATAAAGTTAAAAACATGTTCTCCTAATTTTAATTTTTCACTCAACCACCATATTGTCATGTTGCACTCTGAACTAGAAACTTTTAAATTTGTGAATATCATACCTAGATCCTCTGTGTAAATTTAAGATGTTAAGCAATAAAATGGTATTTATAATCATAAAATTTTGGGACAGTAATGTAGGTAAATGGAGTGAAGTCAAAATACTCTTGCGCGCTTTTTGCAGGTGGCTATAGAAACTTGCATGATGTTACTGCCATTCCCATTTCCAATCCAGAGCCAAGAGTTCAGATTGATATTGAACAGTTGCCTTCAGAAATGGAAGTTGATCTCAATAGCTTGGTAAGCTGGTTTTCATTTATATTAAAGCAGTTAATTTTAGAGACAGTTTAATGATTTCAACTGAGTACTGCTAGAAATTATTTTCATCTTAGAAACAAGTAATGGATGCTTCACCTAATTCAAAGCAACTAGCATACATGGAATGCACGATCACAATAGATCCAAGTTCTTGCATATGTGGCCACGAGAAATATTTGGTCATAAACAACACAGCTAGTATGCTATGAGTGATTGACCTATAGTTAAATGCTCGGTGCTTATGTCAAATGTATAACCACTTCGTTTACGTACTATGAGCTATTATTTATTTATTTGCACATCATTTTATGGAAAAAGGCAATCAAATAGTACTGTTTTTCAGTCGATCTATTTATTTCAACATAAGACCTTTTTGTTTGGACAGAAGACTGTGGTGGATGGCTAAAAGGACATCATGCACTATTTGACAAAGTCAAGATGATTCATGAGGCTGGAAGCAACTACGAGAGCTTGTGAGGCTTACTGATAGTGAAAGACTACAACGAGTAGTGGAGCTTGCACAAGTAGATGAAGTGAATAATAACAAATCATGACATAATTTGCAATGTGAGTTAAACAAGTTAAATCATGTCCAAGCAACTGTGCTAGCAAGTTAATTCATGACACTATTCACTGGTCTTGGACTTGCTTGTTTAACTCACATAACCTTTACTACTGCTATAAATGTTATGGAAATAATCATCTGGATTTTTTACCATGCTAAGTATAAACTCTGGTGATTCGAGCATCATTCTATGTGCTTGGTAATGTATTTTAATCTCAAATGTGCAATAACTAATTTCATTCTGTCGTCACACAGCTAGAGATGGCTGAGGATTGTCTGTCAGATGCTATGGATTTGAGTGGCTTGTTACTTCTTTACTCAGCTCTTGGTGTTACTGAAGGGGTAACTAAACTTGCATCTCTTGCAAAAGAGCAAGGGAAGAACAATACTGCATTTCTTTGTTTGTTCATGCTAGATAAATTGGAGGATTGCCTTATAACAGTCTTCTACTTCATCTTATGATTTTGCTATTTCTTTTGATAATGTTATCATTTTTTTTATTAGATGTGAGAGTAAGATAAATATTCTAATTAGTAATTAATAAATATCTATTTAATATTAAATAAGTTCAAATATATATATATCCAATGTATTATACTAGAATGAAGAAAGACATGTAGTAAAATGAAAATAATAAGACAAAAATGGAAGATGATAAAGATAAAGTCATACACTCAAATGATATGACAGATTATAAAGTTGGTTTTGATAAATAGTTGAAATTAGACAAATATAGTTGTAGACGACAGAGCTTAAGGTAATGATTGTTAGTTAAAGAAAGAGCTAATGATGATAATTAAAGACGAGAAATTGTGTTACGGAGAAATTTAGGGCTTTTAGCATAATAGATTATTGATTTTTAGTAACCTAGATTGATGGGATCGAAAGATCTTAAGACCTAGAATGTATTTTTGTTGAGTGTTTGAAATACAATAGTGCGAAAAAATAAAGAATTTTATTTTGAAATATTTCTTTTTTTGGATAATTATATTATTAATTTGTCAATTGTTCTTTTGTGAAGGTCAATCGGAAAGCAGCTGAAGCTTTGGCTGATCCTGAAGAATATCCTAATTTATTTGACGATTGGCAAATTGCTTTGGCAGTTGAATCTAATCTTTTACATAGCAGGTATCTATCATGCCATATCTGCTATAGGTTTAGCCAAAATACTGTTTCATCTGAAATGTTTTTGCAAAATTGATCGTTAGCAAGAAAAAAGAAATTGTGTTCTACTCATGAGTTACATTATGCTGATTAGGATTTAGAATATAGGATCGGATAAATCATCTCTAAATTTTGAAGTTTATCTAGATTTATTGTGGCTGATTATTAACCTTATTTTCTCTTTTGCAACAAGGATGAAGTTGTATACATGTTAGTTTTTGTAATTGTTGACTCAGAGAACTGGGCTCAACTTATTTGTGTCAACTATTCAACTATGTTTGCTTAGCCAGTGCTTATAATATAAGCTTGCAAAATGTCAAGTATTTTTGTATGGAAGTTAATTGGTTGCATGATTCAGGAAGGGGAGTTGACCTATTATGCCATCTCTTTGAGTTATTACCTTAAAGAGCCTTTTTTTTTTGAACTCCTTTAGAATGACCTTTTTGCCTTATCACACTTCTTTCAAAAAATTAGTGTAATTGGTTAAGTTTGAGTCACCACTTGAATGTTTATATATTTCATTGATCTATATATCTTGGTAGATGTACCATTAGTGTTTTAAGATTTTGCAATCGTCAATCTGTAGTCTTTTACATGATTGGAACTCGAGATTTAGAGCATATGAATTGGAAATGTTAATTCTTTGGTTCTCATGTCTTGTGTTAGTTTTAGTTGCCTGTGGTTTCTTTGATTGGATTCAAAATTTTCTTTGATTTTATTACTTTAGGATCAATTTATATGTGTTGAATTTTATTGCAAAAACAGGGATAAGTATCCTCCTGCTGGGGAATATTTGAATTATATAGAAAAGTCAAACGTCAATCTTGTTGAAGCTTTTAAAAGCATGCAAATTGATGACGAGAGTCAACCACTTGAAAATGGTGATTCTGGCCACGAGGTATCTCTGCGTTCTAATCATTTTATTACCTGCATATATTCTTTCTCGCTCAAGTTTTAAATAGTCAATTAGTAATACAAGGAGGGCAATAATAAGCGATATATAATTTTATCGAACAATGTAATTCATTTGGTTCACAAAGTAGCAAAATAAGAAAATTATTTTCATATATTAAGATAACTTGTGAAGTGGTAATTGCAAGGCTCTGCTGTAGAGATAAAAATATGCAACCTTCTGAACCTTTTGGCAGGGAAGCATTATTAAGTTGCACCTTAAATGCTTTAAGAGGGACAGTGGGATGGATAAGACCAGCATTCTTATATATAAAAAAGCAGAACAAAACATCAAAAAATATTATTTTATATGGATAGCTTCTGATATCCATATCACCTTTTTCACTTTATGTTATTTTCTCTTATCTTGGCTCACTTATTTTTCCTAATGTTTACTGTATCCAACCGTGAGCAATATGTAGGTAACAGAAGGAGATGGAATAGAGGAGAGTCAAGAGGAACCTGTTGAAGTTGATGTAGATGATTCGACAGACAGTGTTGTCCTTGTCAATGGGAACGAGGGTGAGGAATAGCGGGGTATGAATAATGAAGTAACTTCATCAGCCTTAACAGCAATTGCCTCGTTGTGGCCCGACCCCCTCTTGGCTGCCTCAGTGGGCGATCTGCCACTTTGGGTTGCCTTAATCGATGAATCTACCCCTTGAGATTACCTCAGTCGGCAAATCTATCCTCTTGGGCCGACCATAATACGTCAGGCCTAGGGCCTCGAATCCCAGCACGATTCCGTTCTCATAAATGTACAATCTTGATGAAATTTTCTATTTACCAATCTAGCATCCCCTAACTTGACTTTTTTTTTTTTTGCCAAAGCAAGTAAGAGATTTTATAAACTTCAAAAGGTATTTTACAATGTATATACAAACTCAGCCTCACCCTCATCCTAGGATCAATAAAAATTTTAATAAAATTTTCCCTGTTTATATGGTCGCATGGATCCTGCTACATCACTGATCTGAGATAATAACAGCTCCTCACACACGAGCAGAGCAACATGACCAAAACATGAACATCATTTTTTAAGGCACTTGAGTACATAAACAAATCAAATGGAAACATCCGAGTGCATAAAAAGCTGGAGTAGCCCAAAGGACGTGTGTGAGGCCCAGTCCGATACAGTGGTCAACAAAGCGCCACGTAGACTTTTTTTATTTCGCCTTCTTCGTCATCATCGCGCGCGTCCGCCGCGCTTCCGCTCCGTCCGCTCGTCTGCCGAGCTCACGCGTCCACCGCGTCGGATCGGAGGGCCTCCGGCAGGGAAGGGCCGCCCGCCCTTCCCCTCAGCCTCATCGGCGTCCACGCCTGGACGCTGGCCTCCGACGAAGCCCCGCCGCATCTCTCTCATCCGCCGACTCCAGCCGCCTCTTCGTCCCAGCAAGCTGCCGCCGGAAGCCCGTCGACGGAGCCGCCGCCCGAGGGGAAGGAGGGAGGGGCGGACCGCCGTCCGCCGGGCGCACCTGCTCCGAGGGCCCTCCGAGAGTGGGGGTGGGAACCGAGAGAGGGAACTCGGCCCGCTGCCGCGCCCCTTTTATCTGCCTTCGGCCGCCGACAGCGTCGCCATCCGACGCGATGTCTGCCCGGAAGGACGCCACCCCATGCGGCCGTCCCATGCCGCCGTTGCGTCGCCCTGGATCTACGCCAGATCCTTCGCCGAAGCTCCGCTGTTGCTTGGGCCTTCGCCCGAGATTGTGGGCCTACTGCTCTCGGCCGGACCCGAGACACTCGGGCGTGACAATCTCCCCCACCTGAAGGTGGATGTCGTCCTCGGCGTCTGGCTCTCCTCGGCCACCACCATTGCCTCCTCCGTTGAGTCGTTGCTCCCGCTGGCTCCACCAAGCCTGCTTGAGGGAACGTGGCCACCGCCGCCTGCGCGAAGCTGGCTCAACCTCGGCTCTGATACCCTTGTGAGTTGTGAGGCCCAGTCCGCTACAGTGGTCAACAAAGCGCCACGTAGACTTTTTTTTTATTTCGCCTTCTTCGTCATCATCGCGCGCGTCTGCCGCGCTTCCGCTCCGTCCGCTCGTCCGCCGAGCTCGCGCGTCCACCGCATCGGATCGGAGAGCCTCCGGCAGGGAAGGGCCGCCCGCCCTTCCCCTCAGCCTCATCGGCGTCCACGCCTGGACGCCGGCCTCCGACGAAGCCCCGCCGCATCTCTCTCGTCCGCCGACTCCAGCCGCCTCTTCGTCCCAGCAAGCTGCCGCCGGAAGCCCGTCGACGGAGCCGCCGCCCAAGGGGAAGGAGGGAGGGGCGGACCTGCTGCCCGCCCGAGCATCTACTCCGAGGGCCCTCCGAGAGTGGGGGTGGGAACCGAGAGAGGGAACTCGGCCTGCTGCCGCGCCCCTTTTATCTGCCTTCGGCCGCCGACAGCGTCACCATCCGATGCGACGTCTGCCGGGAAGGACGCCGCCCCACGCGGCCGTCCCATGCCGCCGTCGCGTCACCCTGGATCTGCGCCAGATCCTTCTTCAAAGCTCTGCTGTCGCTTGGGCCTTCGCCCGAGATCGTGGGCCTGCTGCTCTCGGCCCGACCCGAGACGCTCGGGCGTGACAATCTCCCCCAGCCGAAGGTGGACGCCGTCCTCGACGTCCGGCTCTCCTCGGCCACCACCATTGCCGCCTCCGTTGAGTCGTTGCTCCCGCTGGCTCCACCAAGCCTGCTTGAGGGAACGTGGCCACCGCCGCCTGCGCGAAGCCGGCTCAACCTCGGCTCTGATACCCTTGTGAGGCCCAGTCCGCTACAATGGTCAACAAAGCGCCACATAGACTTTTTTTTATTTCGCCTTCTTCGTCATCATCGTGCGCGTCTGCCGCGCTTCCGCTTCGTCCGCTCGTCCGCCGAGCTCACGCGTCCACCGCGTCGGATCGGAGGGCCTCTGGCAGGGGCGGGGCCCGCCCTTCCCCTCAGCCTCATCAGCGTCCACGCCTGGACACTGGCCTCCGACAAAGCCCCGCCGCATCTCTCTCGTCCGCCGACTCCAGCCGCCTCTTTGTCCCAACAAGCTGCCGCCGGGAGCCTGTCGACGGAGCCGCCGCCCAAGGGGAAGGAGGGAGGGGCGGACCGCCGTCCGCCGGGCGCACTTGCTGCCCGCCCGAGCACCTGCTCCGAGGGCCCTCCGAGAGTGGGGGTGGGAACCGAGAGAGGGAACTCGGCCTGCTGCCGCGCCCCTTTTATCTGCCTTCAGCCACCGACAGCGTCGCCATTCGATGCGACGTCTGCCCGGAAGGACGCCGCCCCACGCGGCCGTCCCATGCCGCCGTCGCGTCGCCCTGGATCTGCGCCAGATCCTTCGCCGAAGCTCCGCTGTCGCTTGGGCCTTCGCCCGAGATCGTGGGCCTGCTGCTGTCGGCCCGACCCGAGACCCTCGGGCGTGACAACGTGGGTAATGTCACGTAATGTCACGGCGAGACTCCTCCAGCAAAACTGCAATTAATTGTGCTTGGACCCCGCAGCGGCGAGAATGTGCATGCAATTGCCGCTAGGTGGAATCTATGAGCTCCCGAATGCGACAAGAACAAGACATAGCTGAGGAATATATCTCACCAGCGCCAAGCAGATAGACAAATGCGCTCCGAGTACTTAGGTTCATTAACCTGCATAGTATCAAGAACAAGAAAACACGTGATAAGAAGATAACTGTAAGATAGCATCCACCCTGGAGACATATGGTTCCACCCAAAATCCTCCCAATGGTGGAAGGAACCGGAGGTCCAATCATGGGGTGTCCAGTGACGCGGGACTCGTGCTCTTTTGATTCATGGAGGTTGAAGTGGTATTTTTTTCTTTTTTTTTTCTTCCTTCTTTCGTTCGGAATCCGTAACAACAAATTCTTAAAGATCTAATATGCATCCAGCTTCTTCTCTTGATACCGGCAAGTCCAAGCATGTCATATCGCCTAGCTGCAGTACATCAATAGCATCATCCACATTCTCCGGACCTAGAATAACCGTGTGAACAATAGTCTTCCCTTTATCTTGAGATTTGGAAAGTGGCATCTCGTTTGGGGTTAGGGTGTCTGGCTTGCTGGAGCATTTGGGTGCAGGGCTATGGACCTGCGGTCCATGAGAAGAATTTCCTGCCTCTTGTTGAATTTGGTTCTCCGATTTTCATATTGTTGGTGGGAGGAGGTACAAGGGCTAATCGCGCCATGCCTTTGTCCTGCATATTGACAATGGGCTGTAAATGTGCAACGACATGCTCTTGGCGCATTTTTCTAAAGATTTTGGCCCCTGGGCATTCTCTACAGCAGCTTGAGCCTTGTCAAGAGGAGTTGCCTTTTGAATTGCTGGTTTGTCATATGCTTTGTAGGCAGGCTTAGGGATCAGCGGTACTTGAGAGGAACCTCCAGCCTCAGCTTGCGGCGAATTCCTCACGATTTGCCCATTTGCTTTGGTCTTTGAGCCTTTGGCAACCTCCTGATGGAGTAGTGGCTTCTCCTTCCACATTTGACTCATGGAAACTTTCCCTGCCTCAGCGCAATTGTTTGTGTTATGACCATAAAGATTACATTTGCAGCACCTGGCAGGAATGGCGTCATACTCAAAGTGAAGGTGAACTTCGGAGCCCCCATTAACCTTGACCGAGAGTACCTCAGGGAAGTCAAATGAAGCCTCAATCTCTACACAAAGCCTGGCATACCCAAGTCTAGATTTGGTAGCTGTATCCAAGTCCATAGACAGAGGCTTCCCGATGGCACTTGCCACTTGTCCAAAAATTCCAAGGGACCACCATTTCAGGGAAAAGTTGTGAATGCGGACCCAGAGTGGAATGGTTGATAAGTCCACTCGAATCAACTCCTCATCCGGGCTCCCATGGTTTGAGAATCAGAATCTTCCCAAAAACAAACCAGGGGCCCGTCTCTAGGGCATTCAGCTTGTCTTCAACAGCTCCGAAACGGAAAAGAAAGAATCCACCTAGAAGCGTGTAGATGTCCAGCTCACCTTTGGGATTCCACATTTGGGTGACTTTCTGTTTGAGAACCAGGAAGCTTGGCGTAAATCCAATGAAATATCCAACTAGGGCATTCTCTCAGAATGAGCAGTTTCCGACGAGCTCCTCTTCCGGGACGGATATATCAAGCATCCCGTTCTCAACTTTAACATCCGACTAATATAGGGAGCAGTTCGAATTGCCAACTAAAGAGTTAGAGAACAAGGAGCTCCACGATTTTGAGGGGGAGGGCTTACTATTGACCTGAGCAAGGGGCACCGCAGGGCCCCCCCAATCGGCACCCGAGCAGCACGCCCTACCAGATTGGCAGACATTGCTAATGCCAAAGGAGCCATGCCAGGGTACCAGACAAACAGAGAAAGCACCCCACCCCGGCGAGCGGAAAACCCGGCCAAATTTTCCTCACAGCAAGCTGAACCAATCGCACGCCTGCACCACACGAAGCCCCCGCCTACGCAAACTCAGACCGTCCTGAGAAGCAGTCACCGCCACGCCGCCCACCTAACTTGACTTGTATAACCTGTATAGCCAAAAGCTAGGGAGAGAGTGGAAAAAATGGAGTTGGAGCTAGTAGCAGTGGGCCTAGAGAGAGAGGAAAGAAGAGGAACTAGAGAGAGGAGAGGGAAGTAGACTCGACGATTTTGCATGAGGGCATTGGTGCTTGTATGATCCTTACATTGTGTTTCCTTAGAGGGAAAAGTAGAAGGAAGGAAAAAAAAAATTTTCTTTTTTTTCTTGGATAATAGATTGGAAAAATGAATCATTTTCTCCCTCATTTTGGCTTTTAGCCAAATTGGGCGGAAAACCAAGGGGACAAAAAACATGTCATCGTCCCCTCCACGCCGCTTGCCTGTTGCTATATAGCCCTATGCTCATCGTTGTGCAGCCCTACACGCCCGCTCTCCCGTCGCTGTGAAACCCACTACTTGTCACCGTTCAGCCCTCCACGCTCGCTCGCCCACCATTGTGTAGCCCTCCATCCCTCCATGCTGCTCGCCTATCGCTATGTAGCCCTCCACGCCCTCTCGCCGTGCAGCCCTAGACGCCCTCCCGTCGTGTAGCCCTCCACGCTGCTCGCCCGTCACCATGCAGCCCTCCACGTTCACCCGTCACTATGCAACCCTCCATGCTCGCTTATCTCTATGCAGCTCTCCAGGCTCGACCATCGCCTTGCGCGTCGTCGCCCTTGCCATCAGCCCGATGAATGTCGTTGCCTCCTTCTTGTTGTGGGGAAGGAAGTTTTAGTTATGTGAAACTCCCGTGATCAAGTTTTCCTTCCCATCCATGTTTCCTTCACCTCTTATTTTCTTTTCCTCCTTTCTTTTCCTCCTTGTTTTCTTTCCCCGCAAGGAAACACAGTGTTGGAGTTGAGAGGGAAGGAGAAGAAGCTGTGGAAGGAGACTCGGCATGAGCTATTGATGCTTTCGTGATTTGGCGGCAACCGCCATAGGGAGCCGCAACATAGTATGGGCTCCTTGTGTGGGATTGTGAGCCATGGAGATACGGTGACTCGCTACTAAAACAAAACGACCATACTTTCGTGAGCAGACAAAGGAAGATAAGGGTGTGAGCAAACAAAGGAAGATAAGACAAGGGTAGAATCGGAATAGATGAGTTGGTGGCGCTTAGGCGAATCACAAGTGTCATGGCGCTTAGGGTTAGAGTAACTTTGGCTGGTGGGCCAAGTGAACTAGGGGCCTAGTGAGCGCTTGCAAGTTGGCAGGCTAGGCTTGAATATATAGTTAAATATATAATATAATCGAATTAATCTACTAAATTGGTTTAAAACCATCACGATCTATTAATTTGGCATAATTTTGGGCCATAAATAGATTGACCTATTTATGACCCATACTTTGCTGGGTCTAGTTGTAAGTTCCGTTTTAGAGTGGCAGTACAAATGATATTATGGCAGAAGGTGATTGAAAATTTTGAGATCATCAATTTCTAGCAAATTTTAGATATGGATTATGCAATAACAGTTATTACATAAATATGATTTTGCATGTCCACTTGGTATATGATTTTTTGTGTGTTTTGTGAGTGTGCTTTGTTTCTTCAAGCTTTACAGAAAGGTCTATTAGAAATTGTAATGTTGGCTATATAAATACTAGATTGATTGTTATAATACATATTCATGTGAGTCTGAACAAGTGAGAATGAAGCCATTTAGGAGGTTGGGAGCCACATCATCTCATAAATAATATGGCCAGCATAGGATTGTTTTCAGCTTTACAACTATATTTTGCCACAACATTCTATTTCTTACATAGAGACACAACATCTTTTGCATTAGAATATATCTCTTTCTTAATGTGTTCACGCTTTCTATGAAGTAGGCCCTTTCAACGTGAACCCTTAGTACGCTAAAGGATGATAAAACAACTTCGAATGTTATTGTTTGACTCCTACATAAATTGACCACAACTTCAAAATGTGAAATAGCTGCTTTAGTAGTACTAAGGTAGATGATTTTTTTTAAAAAAATGTAAGTTAGACACTTCTGAAAATATACACAAGTGAGGGAAATGTTTGAGGTGATACAATGAAAACAAACTATGATTGCCAATCGTATAGGAATAATTCCCTAAATTAAGATCCAAGGAGCCCGAGAGCAGGCAATATAAGGAGCTGACCTAATGCCTTGCTTCTTGTAGGAATCTCTCTTACTTGGTTGTTCATATAGTTAATGGAACTTGATATAGTAGAGGGTGGCATTAGGAAGTAGAAAAAACACTTTGATTAGAATATGGACGCTGCCCCTTGGCTCTGCTTTTTGTAGGAAGCTCTCTTGCTTGGTTGTACAGGTAGGGACGATGGAACTTGTAGTAGAGAGTGACACTTGGCCACTTGGGGTAGAAAGAACGGAAGTGGGATTTGAGCTTGTCGTGGGTGATAGCTTCTGCCAACAAAGATCATATGGTTGGTGTATCAGTTGAGTGTAAGATGGGAAAGGAACCTCATTGATATTCTGTAGCCTAGGAAAGCTAAGGATGCATAGAGACAAAAATCATGTAGGTTATAAAGTAACTTAACTATAAAGAATTCTTTTTGATGCTTCAATATAACTTACATTTTAAAAGTAAAGGAACGATTGGTTCAACTTTTCCCACTGCCATATATAGGAGGGCTTAAAATAATCGAAGTGATTGTTTATCTTGTTTCAAGTTGATGTACTTTTATATAGACAATAGACATGTCAAACATTTATGTAGGGCATATGTGGTGGCTAGCTGCTAGAGTATCATAAACCTTCAAAAAACATAACAATGGTAGAAATTTAGAGTTCCATTCTATTGAGGCAATGTGTGAGAACTACATAATTAGAACACCACCAAAGTTGATAGTTTTGATTTGTATGTTAAATATATAAACGATTAAAGTGATCTGAACCTTGCTAATGGCTTGTTAGTATAATTATGTCAAATATGTTTTGAAACTTCTCTGTTTTCCTCTACATTTTCTTTACTCAATTTTCATTCTTGTTTTTAAATGGTGTAATACCATTAGAGCATGAATGAGCAATTTCACATCCACATTTCTTGATACTAATGGCAATTGAACCACCTGTACCTTTTCCTTCTTAAACTGAAAAACAAAGTCTTAGACAATTGACTTGGAAAATTATCTTAACTAGATGAACTTAAGCTAAAATAGGCTCATATTCCTTTCAGGGAACAACTGTATAATTGCTATGTTATTTTATTCTTTTTTTTTCGTTGCAGAATCTGAAGGTACAAGTCAGTTCTATCTGCCAAGCATTCACTTATTAGTTTTGCAAAGGTGATTTTTCTTCTCCAAAATAAGGTAAATTCTACACATTTTGTTTCTAGTTTTCCCCTTATATATAGAGTTTCCTAGTAATAGCCGAATTAACAAGAAAGCTAAATTCTTAAAGTAATTTATTGCCCTTTATTATTCCTGTTCATTTGTTAATTTTTTATATTGTTTCTAGTAATTGTTTGTGGGTTTGAGATAATCTTTGCATATGTTAAGTTTTTTAGTACTTTCGCTCTTTGGTATCCTTCATTCACAGGAAAGCTAGATTCTTGAAGTAATTTATGGCTCTTTATTTCCTTCTTTTTATTTCTTAATTATTGATATAGCTTTTGTTCATCTTTTGGAGGTCTGTGATAATTTTTGCTCTTGAGAATTATGGTGGTTTATGGATAAACTCTTGTAACTGTCTTTTGTCAAGTTCAACCATCATTGTAATTCAGTGTTAATGCTAATAACTTAAATTACATGGAAGATGTGAATTTGTACAGCATCACTGTGAGATGTAGATCATGACGATGGTCCTGTTACTCTCATCTCACAGTTGATTGGCTTGATTATGTTGGAAACTAAAATGAATTAGTTTTAGGCCGTGATCTTTGGGAGTTGAGTATTTTGCTGTAAAAGGAAGCTGTTTTATGTAGGTTCTTTTAATCTTTTTTCCTGTTCAGGTTACTATAGTAATGCACAACACTTTTGTTGTGTGGGTGTACTGTTTGGAGGACAAAATAAAAACATAACAAAAATTGCTTTGGAAGAAATACTTTTGATTTTATGGACAGAAAAAAGTTGCAATGAGATTATTTTTATACTGACATAGTTTGCATAGGTAATCACGCTGTGCAAGTTGTTACGTCAGTGCCTTTTTAATGTATTTATTAGTAGCATAGTTTCAAAACTAGCCAATCTAGATCCATCTCAAGACTAAGCAGTTGGATTGGGATTAGTCTGGTTGATCCAATAATTTTTTTAAAAAAATTGGGTACTTTGCTGGACTTGTGTGGCAGCAGCAGTAGAAAGTCTATCTAATCTCAACAAGACTTTCTATTCTCAAAATATGGAGCAAAATTTGTTCTTAATGGGTTAGTACAATCTAGTTATTCTCAAAATCAGGTCAGTTCCTCTGATGTGTTTGCCAAAAATATTACTTCTTCCTTTTGAAACAATTGAAAATATCAGATGGGGTAATAAGAGGGAAGGGTTTGATATAATGAAAGAGCATACAGATGAGTTTCATTTTTATGCAATTCTTCTTTACCGTATACTAGTAACTTTGTTGAGGATTTTGGCTTGCTGGCTTGCTGTTTCTTGTGCATATGCACATTGCTTGTTTGCTGGCTGAAGTGCTGAGGTGAAGAAGTGCAAGATATGGAACCAGTGGTATGAGATGGTACACTAACGGCCTGTTTCGGTGGAAGGAAAGAAATCAGTAAAGAAAGGAAATAAGAAGAGAAAGGAAATAAGAAGGAAAGGAAATATTTCCTTTCTCTTCTAGGCCTTGTGTTTCAATGGAAGGAAAGAAATATTTTGACCAGTCAACTAAGTAGTTGACTGAGTCAAAATGTTGAGGGGGAAGACGCAGATGAGTAGCTTGCTCGATTGGCAGACGAGGATCGTCAAAATCCGAAGCTGTCTTCGTCGTCTCCATGTGAACGCACGCCTGCGTTCGCTAGCTGCTCGCTGGAGGAAGAAGAAGCCAGCAGGGGAAGACGCCACCTGCGTCTTACCCACAGCTCCTCGTCGCCGACCGGATGCTACCTATCGCCGCCGGAAATCCCGATAACATGCTACCGAATCACCGAAATAGGGGAAGAAAGGGAACGAAGAAGAAAACCTTCGTTTATTCCACATAAACTACAAAAACCTATTCCACTGGATCCTCTTGCTTCTCGTCTGTTTCCCTCACGTCGGCGGCGACTCTCGCTGCCGATTACAAGCTCTCAACACTCCCTCTAATCTCTTTCTCCCAAGCTTCCCTAATCCGCTCGTCGGATCTTCCACCGCCGCCCGCTGCTTGGGTACGGACGGTGTCGAAGGGAAGCTTCTCTTTCTTTGCTTGGCAAGGACGACGGCGCGCCTCGCCATCGTCAATGGCGGCGCACTCGCCGCGCCTGGGTGCCGCTCTCAGCGCGCCTCGCCATCGTCAATGGCGGCGCACTCGCCGCTGGCGTCCCTGCGGCTTCGTCGGTGTCTTCCCCGACGCCGTGCTCCACCTCTCGTCTCCCCCTGCGGCAGCTTGGACGAGAGGGACAGAGAAGGTGGCCCGAGCGGCGAGAGGGTAGCGAAGGCGGGAGGGCAGGGAGGCGGCTACTCGGCGAAGGCAGCGAAGGCGGCGTCTTCCCCGACGCCGTGCTCCACCTCCCGTCTCCCCCTGCGGCAGCTTGGACGAGAGGGACAGAGAAGGCGGCTCGAGCGGCGAGAGGGTGGCGAAGGGTAGCGGCGAGCTCGAAGGCGGGAGGGCAGCGAAGGCAGGGAGGCGGCTACTCGGCGAAGGCAGCGAAGGCGGCGTCTTCCCCGACGCCGTGCTCCACCTCCCGTCTCCCCCTGCGGCAGCTTGGACGAGAGGGACAGAGAAGGCGGCTCGAGCGGCGAGAGGGTGGCGAAGGGTAGCGGCGAGATCGAAGGCGAGAGGGTAGCGGCAAGCTCGAAGGCGAGAGGGCAATCTTGAGGACGGAGGTGTCGTCGCGCTCGAGGAAAGGGGCGCTGGCGTCGGGTGAGAGGGGAGGAAGGACGAGAGAACGGAAATGAGTTTCCGTCTCTTTTTGAGGGAACGTTTTTGGAGAGAAAGGAAAGAAAAAATTGCTTTCCTTTCTGTCCATTCCTTCCTCTGAAACAAGTAAAATAGAAGGAAAGAATCTTATTTCTTTCCTTTCCCTCCCCATTTCCCTCCACTGAAACAGGCTGTAAGAGAAAAATATAGTATACTAACCTTGTACTAGTGTAAGGTTGGACCAGCATGGACTACGCCATACGGATCAAGTTTTAAATCCATATCATAATATGTTTTAAAAATTGAGATCACCAATTTATCATGTTATCAAGTTTAATGGATGTCCATGCATTTTAGGATGTACAAAGAGTTCTGAAATCCCCATCCCGAGATCCTTCCGGCTGATTGATATATGTAGGGAGATCCCAAGGGTTGATATTGAGCATTCCCAGCTTGAGGATCATGTCTTCTGGTTGATGACTACGCATGGAAAATTTACCATCCAATCAGCTTATGAGGGGCAATTTCAAGCGAATGAAGTGCCATGGAACCACATAATTTGGTACAAAGGACGGATTCCGCACTATTCCTTCTATCTTGTGGTTATTATGCCTTGATAGTCTCAGCACGCGCTAAAGACTATATGAGTGGGGCTTGCTACAGGACCCCACTTGCGTGTTGTGCAACTGTAGCCCTGAAAATACGGACCACCTGTTCTATAAATGTCCGGCCTTATCCAACTTCTGGCAGATAATCAAGAGAGGCTGTGGTATTACCTTTGAGGGTCACACCTGGGCTGAAACCTTAGACAGACTGTCCCAACAATGGACGCATGGATCCACCCAACACCTCTATATTAAAAAACTTTTGGGGCTATTTACCACATATGGCAATTCAGAAACAACACCATCTTTGGCTCTCAAGATAGGGGTATTATGGTTTTCCTCAAAAAATTGGTTATCGAGGTCAAGGTAAAAGTTTCAAGTCGACTTCGGATGGAGGGAGGGGATTCAGGGATCATCGACTACCTGCGATACTGGGATACGTTTTGACTTTGGGGGGACCAGTTGTAGCATCGTCTACCGAGTTTTTTATTATTAGCGCTCCTACCTGCAAACTAGGAGGTCTAGGGGCATGATCCTAGCTTCGTCTCCTGCTAACATGGGATTTCTAGGGGCTGAGATGTCTAGGAGTTTGCTGCCTACTTCTCCTACGCCGCTTCTCTCATTATTAGGGTCTTTTAATTGCAAGATCTCCACCAAATAATTCTGGTTCCAGTTTTCTGCTACAGCATATTATTGCTGATCATGATTATTGATCCTCTCTCGCCCATGCGAGGGCTTGATTATATTGCAGGTTCCTTATGCTGCAGCTCCTCACGTGTCGATCCTATCTCTGTGGGCTGGAGGCTATTGGAATGAATTGAAGGGCGGGGCCCATACTCTTGAGGTTCTATGGGCATTTCCTGAACGACTAGCGGTGGCGGGTTGAAGCTGCTCTCTTGATCGGGGATGCAAAATTTGGCTTGTTATCTCCAAGCCCTAGTGCCGGACCCTAAGCTGCTATTCCAAGCACGGATACGGGATGGATGTTGGATGGTGGGCGACAGGGCTGATACTCTCAAACGCTACAGCGGATAGACAATAGAAATATTGTGCATTATGAATGTAATTGTGATGTATTGTGCTAAATGTGCACTGGATCGCATGGGTTTTCCGTTTCCACTCTATTTTGTTTTTTTGTTTTGGAGGATAGAATCATGTAGCACAGGCTCCCGCGTAGAATAGGTTCTGTCAAAATTTCTAAGTTCGAGTGAAGGTGGAATGGGGTGAGAGTGGATGTCCTGTAAATACTCTTATTTTTAGATGAATAACAATCAACTTTCTTGTTCTCGGCACAAAAAAAAAAAAAAAAAAAAAAAATTCTAATATGGCCCAAAGTGAGCAGCCCACGTGGAAACCTTCCACGAGGAGGGCCCCAAAGTAAGGAGCCCAAGCCCAACCAAATAATGGAAGGACAGATTAGATTAGGGGAGGATGGATGGGAGCAGTAGCTAGGTTTTGTTTTGAGTATCTTGTAACTCGCCGTCTGTGCTTGAGGGATCGACGAAGGGCGCTAGGTGACACCTTCGGCAGTCGATTCATGCGCAATGTGGTGTTGGAATCGGCGAAAGGCGTCAGGCGACACCTTTGGCGGTCGATTAACGTGCGACAGCGGCACGAGCCGGTGATTGGTGGGATGAGCTTGTCCAAGGAATGGAGGAAGACATGAACCGGCCACAGGGGAATTCCGGCATGATAATGGGGAGACCTAGTGCTCCCAATTGTGGGGACGAACCAGACCAAAGGCGACATAGTGACGATGGCATAGCGGGTGGTGAGGACTGGGGAATGCAACACCCCGAGGAGAGACAGTTGATGTGTCAAAAAATTATGCAGCCATCCTTTGATGGTATGGATCCCATGGGGTGGATTCTTCAGGCGAAGAAATATTTCAATATGCAAGGCACACCCTATGCACAGAGAGTTCCGTGAGAGTTTGTTAGTATGGCGGGGGCGGCAGTGCACTGGTTTAGTTGGATAAGTGTCAGAAACACATCGGAAAAACACACCGGAAAGACGCTGGAATCAGAGGGGAAAGCTTGCTTGTTATTTATCTCCAAATGCAGCCACCTTAAAACCCCCCTCCACTCCTCTGTACAAGATCTCTCTGCTTAGAGCCTTGCCTCTACGCACGACCTTGCTGCCGCCGGAAGACTCGTCGGCGCAGTCGCTGGTCCTTGCCTGAGGGAAGGAGGAGCCGCCCGTCAGCCTGCGTCGCCACTGACCCTCGGGAAGATGCCATCGACGCTGCTGCTCGGGAAGGTGGAGCGTCCGCCGCTCCACTCGTCGCTCGTGCGTGGAGGAACCTCTCGTCCGGTGGGAACTACCGCATTGCTCGCGTCTCTCATCCAGATCAAGCTCGCGTGGAGGAGAGATTGCGTGCCGCCGCCTGCTCGCACGTCCCCTTTTCTCCTCTGCATTCGCCGCTTGAGGACGCTGCCCCTGATGGAACGCCTGCCAGTAGCCTGGACTAGCTACTCTCCTCGAGAAGCCGCCGCCTTGCCTCGCGCCTCGGTGCATGCCTGGAGGAAGACGGCTGGATCTGGGTCGCGCCTCCGTGCATACGTTGCCCGGATCTGCCTCCAGCAGCCCGCTCAAGGAGAAGTAGATCGGGGCTTGGGCCTCTGCCTAGACCCAAATGCCTCGCAGCTCAGCCCATCACTAACTGGGTATAACAGTCCTCCCCCAGCCAAGCTGGACGTCGCCCTCGACGTCCTCGTCGTCCACCGTCCTCCACGCCCGCCGCCTCTCCCACGGCTGATGCGGGACTCTGTCTCTCGTAGCATCATCTCCGCCATACGCGCCGTCATCTCTCGCTACCCACCGGCATTGGGTGATCGCACTGGGAGGTGGAGGAACTCGCCTGCGCCCGCGTGGGATCCATCGCCCGCTGCGTCTCCCACGCGCCAGAAGTCGAGCTCGTCACCACCATTGTAGCGATCCTCATCTCCCCGATAGTCGCCGGGGTGGTGTCGTCGCCATCGGCCGACTCGCGCGTCACAATCGCCGTGATCCGCTCGCGCATCGGGCAATTTCGCATCCGGTGTGGACCCTGGCATAGGAAGCACGCCAATGGCCTTGGTCGCTGCTTCGGACCTCTCTCTGCAGGTCGGGTAGGTTCTTGTCGTGGCTGTGGACATGCCTGCTGGCCTCCGCCCTGCCGTGGAGGGTGCCGCACCTGAGGTGGTGCTCTCGCCCTCGTTGGAGAGCCGCCCTTCGGGGGCGACGTCGAAGCTCTCGGTGAAGTCGGCTTTGATGCCTTCGTGTCCACCAATCCCTCGGCCACCGCCGCGTCCTCTCTCTAGTCCCATGGGGAGTGTCGCCGAACCTCCGCCTTGGCCCACGACTGCAAGTGCCGGAGGAACATGTGTGTCGGTGCGCCTCCAACATATCTGGGATCTCCAGCATCAGCGCCGAGTGCGCTCGGACGTACTCCTGGATTGTGTCGATGTGCCGGAGCTCGTCCACCGCATCTCTCGCCTGGTCCAGCGAATTCTTCGGAACGAACTGCTGCTGCAGCTCCTCCAGGAACACGTCTCAAGTCCACGCCACTACTCCTGACGTCGATCCAGCTATGGTCTGCCACCAGAGCTTCGCGTCGGCCGTCAAGTAGGCAGTGCACACCTGCACTCACTCGTCGTCCAGGATGCGGCTGGAGGTGAAGAACGACTCCATATCCCATATGAAGTTCTCCAGCTCGCTCGCTGATCGGACTCCTCCAAATGTCGATGGCTCGGGAATCCTCAGCTTCGGCTTAGGGGCCGCCTGCCCCATCGCCGTAGCCGAAGTGGGACCCCCTCCCTACGTCTGTGTCTGCGCAAGTGCCATGTGCAACACGACGATCTCGGCATGCATCTGCTGCTGTGCCACCTGCGCCTGCTGTAGCAGAGCCGAGAATCCGGCCACCTGGTCATGGAGCGTGGCCATGCCCGCCATCGCCTCCTGCAGTGCGATGATCTGGAGCCTCTACTCCTCCGCCCGCATCTGTAGGTCCTCCACCTGAGGAGCCAGCGCGGTCTCCTCCTCACCAGTGACGCCGATCAACTCCTCCTACCGCGCCACCCGGTCGGCCAGGGAACTCATCTCATCCCTCTCCTGGAGTCATAGAGACAGTTGGGGAGCACTCGCCGCTGTTAATCTCATCACCTGATCACCGGAGTCCACCTCTGCCCATGCTCTGATACCAACTGTCAGGCCTGAATTAGGATTAAGCCCAATTAATTTGACTTAAACCCCAATTAATGCCCACGTCAGCGAAGCAAGTGTCCGATTGCAGGATTTGCGCTCACGTTGACCGATTTTGACCGCACGTCTCGAACCGAACGCAGCTTCGTTCGTCTTCCTCGCGGCGTCAATGGCGAACACGACCATGCGCTCTCCCCGGGCTCGTCGCCAGAAGTGCCTGCCGGTAGGGGAGAGGCTCGACTCATGCCTCCTGCCCCTCAGTCTTCTTCGGCGGCTCTCTCGTCGCCGGAAAACATCGATCGGAGGTGGAGAAGGCGACTGGAGAAGACACAAGAACTGGCCGGAAACACGCCGGAAAACACATCGGAAAGACGCCGGAATCAGAGGGGAAAGCTTGCTTGTTATTTATCTCCAAATAACAAGATCTCTCCGCTCAGAGCCTCTCCAATACGCCCTACCCCGCCGCCGCCGGAAGACTCGTCGGTGCGGTTGCTGGCCCTCGCCTGAGGGAAGGAGGAGCCGCCCGTCGGCCTGCGCCGCCACCAAACCTCGGGAAGACGCCGCCGACACTGCTGCTCGGGAAGGTGGAGCGCCCACCGCTCCACTCGTCGCTCGTGCGTGGAGGAACCTCTCGTCTGGTAGGAACTCCCGCGTCGCTCGCGTCTCTCGTTCAGATCAAGCTCGAGTGGAGGAGAGATTGCGTGCCACCACCTGCTCGCATGTCTCTTCTTCTCGTCTGCATCCACCGCCTGAGGAAGCTGCCACTGATGGAACGCCTACCAGCCGCCTGCACCAGCTGCACTCCTCGGGAAGCCGCCGCCTCACCTCACGCCTCTACGCACGCCTCGCGAAAGACGGGCTGGATTCAGGTCGCGCCTCTGCACATCCGCTGCCCGGATTCGCCTCCAGCAGCCCGCTCAACGAGAAGTAGATCGGGCCTTGAGCCTCTGCCCAGACCCAAATGCCTCGCAGCCCAGCCCATCACCAACTGGGTCTAACAATAAGGAAGATAGAGTCTAATCTCATCTAGGAGATGTTGAAGGAGTTAATGGAGCGGTTTGATGAAATGTTAGCTTCCTTGAAGCAAGGCTCCAAATCAGTGGATGAGTTTGTGGAGAAGTTTGAAACCTTGGTGGCCAGGCTTCCCAACTGCCTCCTTCGCTGTACATGGGATACTTCCTTAGTGGTTTAGAGGAAGACATCAAAAAGTAGTGGTTTAGAGGAAGACATCAAAAAGTGGGTACGTGCTATGACACCCACTACAATCCGGTAGGCTATGCAGCTCGCGCGAAGCTTTGAGGGGGTGCTATTGGGTAAGGAGAGCAACTATTTCGCTAGCAACGGAACATCAATAGGGAGAACAAGTCACTCACTGATGATATCTAGATCAGTTACCGGGCAGCCTGTCACACGCATCGTTTGGAGCCATTTGGGGTCCGAAGTAGCAGCAGACAGTAGAGACACAAGACCGACTACATCCATAGCCAGTGGGTCATCAAGCAACCATCCTCATACGCAGAGTGAGGCAAATGTGAATCGTAAGACCTTGGAAGGGAGTGATAAAGTTAATCGGAACCGAGGGCGTCAATTCCTTTCTTACTAGGACTTCAAGGCGAAACAGGAAAAGGGGCTTTGTTTCAAATGTGACCAACCCTATCATCCCATATATCGTTGCGGCAATAAGAATTTGCGACTTATGATACTGGCAGCGGATGAGGAAGACAAGAAGCGAGGGAACGACGTGACTCATAACACCATAGATGAAGAAGGGGAAGGTAACGTAAGGGGTACTAACATGGAAGTTTCCTTACAATCTATAGGTGGCATTTCAGGACCTCAAACTTTGAAACTGTTGGGATTGTTGAATGGAGTGGAGATTATAGTGATGATTGATTGTGGGGCCACTCACGTCATATCGGCGCATTTGGTTGAGGAGTTGGGGGCTGACCGTTGAGCCAACCCCCTCTTTCAAGGTGCTGTTGGGGGATGGGGGCAAGGTGGAGACACATGGGTGCTACTCGTAGCTGTAACTCTCGTTGGGCGGGCACAGTGAGTCGATTGATGCATACCTGTTTGAACCAGGAGTGACATCACATTGGGTGTGGTATGGCTGCGAACGCTATGAGAAGTTCGGGCAAATTGGGATTGCATTCCAACCCAATGGTATGGAGGTTACGCTGAGGGGCAACCCATCCTTGGTTAGATTGGAAGCCACCTTATGGGAGATTTGCAAGATAGCAGAAGTGGAGTTTTGGGGAGTACCACAGGCAATACATAAAGAAGGTCACTCACCCAGCCATGAAGTCACAAGTGCCCAAAGGGGGAGCTGCAACATCTTTTGGAGGAGTGTTCCAGTGTGTTCGCGGAACCGGGTTGGCTACCCCCCACTAGACCTACTGATCATGCCATCGTGACCAAGGTAGGAGAAGGCTCGGTATGTGTATGCCCCTATCGCTACCCATAATCAGAAGGATGAGATAGAGGAACTAGTATAGGAAATGCTGGCAGCAAGAGTGATTCAACCGTGTTCAAGCCTTTATTCTACTCTGGTGATCCTTGTGCGAAAGAAGGATGGCAGTTGGCACTTTTGCGTGGATTGCCGCGCCTTGAATGAGGTAACGATACCCGATAAGTATCCTATCCCAATGATTGAAGAATTGCTAGATGAGCTACATGGAGCTTATTATTTTTCCAAGATAGACTTCTGTGTCGGGTATCACCAGATTCGGGTTCAAGCAGAAGATATTCCGACGACAACTTTCAGAACGCATGTAGGGCGCTAAGAATTTTTAGTGATGCCCTTTGGATTAAGGAATGCTCCATCGATCTTCCAGGCCACCATGAACAATGCTTTCTGGCCCCACCTCCGTAAGTTTATGTTAGTTTTCTTTGTTGACATTTTGGTGTACAATGTCACATGTGAGGTGCATCTCAAGCATTTGCAACGCGTACTATGCATTCTCAAGGGGCAACAGTGAGTAGCCACCAAAAAAAAGTGCCACTTTGTTGAGAGTAAGATGGAGTATTTGGGGCATGTAATTCAACCAGGCAGAGTAGCTATGGATCTGGAGAAGGTGGCAGCCATCCACCGCTGGCCGGTTCCTTGCACTATGAACGAAGTGAGGGGTTTCTTGGGTGGGTCTAACAGGGTATTATCTTCGATTTGTAATGGACTATGATAAAGTCACAAGGGCATTGACTGATCTGCTGAAGAAAGAGGGGTTTCATTGAAGGCAAGAGGCCTAGCTAGCCTGTGATCAGTTACAGGTAGTCATGACCACAACCCCGGTCTTAGTGCTTCTTGATTTTCACAAACCATTCATAGTAGAGTGTGACGCCTTGGGGAAGGGAATTGGGGCAGTGTTGATGCAAAAAGGGGAGCTGATGGCTTATTTCAGCAAGGCTCACTCTGATAAGAATTTAGCAAATTCCACCTATGAAAAGTAACTAAAGGTGTTGGTGCTAGCGGTACAACATTGGTGGTCTTATCTTTTACGCCATCATTTCCAGGTTCTCACAGACCAGAAGGCTCTGCATCACCTCCTCCAACAGAGGATTACCACCCTCGATTAGTAAAATTGGTTGGTCAAGCTTTTGGGTTACAACTTCAAGGTGAATTACAAGGCAAGGAACACAAATCAGGCGGCTGATGTCCTCTTTCGAATGCTGAGAGAGCTGGAGCTAGGAGCCTTCTCTTGTGCAGGGTGGCCGGGTGTGTACGAACTACAACAGTATGGGTGATCTGACCCAGACCTATAGCAGATTGTCCAAGAAATCATCGTTGACCCTCAATCGCACCCATATTATCGGTGGGAGAAGGATTGCCTATTGTACCAAGGGAGGTTGGTCAGCAAAATCTCCATGGATTTTTCGGCTCCTCAAGGAATATCATTGTACGTATATAGGAGAACATTCGGGGGCCCACCAAACTTACAGACACATGACTGATAATGTTAATTGGAAAGGGATGAAAAAAGACATCTATTGTTGCCGAGAGAGTTGTGCCAAAGGCAGAAATATCAAGCGTCCTCCCTAGTCGACCTTCTACAACCGTTATCGATACCCGCAGCCATATGGAAAGATATCGTTATGGACTTCATCACGGGGCTACCAAAAACTAAGGGCATGGATGCTATTTTAATAGTGGTGGATAGACTATCCAAGTATGCATATTTTATACTTACACGCCACCCCTACTCGGCCAGTTCCATTGCAGAGATGTTTATGCGGGAGATGGTCCGTCTGCATGGCGTACCTCGATCCATAGTTAGCAACAAAGTTCCCTTATTCATAAGCCACTTTTGGAGGGAGCTATTTCGGTTGTAGGGAACAACTTTGGAGATGAGCTCATCATCCCACTCGGAGAGTGATGGGCAAACTGAAGTGCTTAACAGGTGCTTGAAAACTTACGTTGTTTTACATCAGAGCCCCCAAACTTGGGCACAGTGGTTACCATGGCCAGAGCAATGGTATAACACCAGTTATCATATAACAGTAAACTTCATTTGAAATTGTGCATGGGCATCCTCCCCCAACTTTGGTGAGATTTGTGTCGGGAGAATCCTTAGTCGATGCAATTGCTCATGACTTGTTAGACAGGGATGAGATCCTTAAGCAGTTGAAATATAACTTAACGAGAGCTTCTTCACACAGGGATGAGATCCTTAAGCAGTTGAAGTATAACTTAACGAGAGCTTCACAGGGGATGAGTAAGGAGTTTGATATTGCTTTCGAGGTAGGAGACCTGGTCTTGGTCAAGTTGCGGCCCCATCATCAATATATTGTCGCCAGATGGGTGAATGCCAAGTTAGCTGTGCGTTATATCGGTCTCTTCAAGATATTGCAAAGGGTTGGGGAAGTGGCTTACCGATTGGAGCTGCTAGTGGGCTCGAGAATTCATCCCGTGTTTCACGCATCATAGCTTAAAAGAGTGGTTGGCACTGAAGACGCATCTTCAGACTTACCTACCGATTTGGCAGGGGAGACGATGCCAGCTACTATTCATGCAGCTCTTTTGGCTAGACGCCAGGTGGGGAGTTATGGACGGGTGACCAATCGATCTTTGATTCAGTGGGTGAACAAGTCGCCGGAAGATGCGACTTGGGAGGAGGAGGAGGAGATGATTCGAGGACAATTTCTAGCATTTGTTCAAAGTCTTGAGGACAAGACTTTTCTTTAGGGGAGGGGGCATTTGTTACGGCGCAAAGTGAGCAGCCCACGTGGAAGGTCCACACAAGGAGGGCCCCAAAGCAAGCTGCTAAAGCCCAACCAAATGATGGAAGGAGAGATTAGATTAGGGGGGAGGATGGATGGGAGAGGTAGCTAGGTCTTGTTTTGAGTATCTTGTAACTTGCCGTCTATGGCTTGAGGGACGAGAATCGAATCGTATCAAGTTCTCACTACAATTTGTCCTTTTTATAGATAGTCTCCCTGCAATTAGCTAGTAACAAAAATTTTAATTAATATCACATTTTGGTCTTTTACTTATTACAAAAATAAATAAATTTAAAGAGGTAAAAAAAATAATTGCTTCGATATTGATTGACATTCATAATAAAATAGAAATCTTAAATTTTTTTGTAATACATCTTAATCATAATTCGGTAGTATTGCTAGTTCGCAGTTGTGTATTTGCATTTGTTGCAAAAGAGCAAGGGATGAACAATGTTGCATTTCTTTGTTTGTTCATGCTAGGTAAATTGGAGGATTGCCTTAAGTTATTGGTAGAGGTAATATTATGTTCTACTTGTTATGAAGGTTCGGAAAATCGCTTCATACTGTTCCGTACCGAGCAGTAAGCTCGGTACATACCGGTCCGCTCGGGCACTGGTCTTGGAATGGTGGTCGGAGCACGGACGGCGGTGGAATGTGAGGGTTCGGAGGATGCTCAGTGTAAAACTATGTTACCCGGCCCTGACAATGTGTCATTTGTCTTAGTTCCATGTATTTAGTGTAGTTCTTTGTAAAAGTAGGTATTGACACATGTGTGCAATGTATTTTGGTTGTGGGGGATTGCGCCATTCTCGGGGGAGTGTCCTTGTACATGGAAATCGCATGTGGGGACTATGTTTTCATAAGTATTCCAGGATGAGGGCTTAAATGTGTAAAATTTGCCCACCCAACCCTTGTGAAGCCTTCTACTCACACCCCTTAGTATGTGTATGTGAGATAGTATTGAGAGGGATGCTTGTGCTTGGCTAAATGCAGTCTTGTGACAACATGCATGTATAAAATTGCAAGGTTCCACACACCTACCCTTTCCATCAAGTCCTTAGGTGTAGTGTCCACTCAGTGTCTATTTTGTGTTTTTGTGTCTTGTACTGTTGCCTCTATTAATAATATACTGGCGGGGTGTTCACCGAGTATTTTACTCACCGTCCTGTTTAAATCACTTGTGCCTCATTTTGTGCCTTACGATTGCTTGTGTTGCTTTGGATTTGTTCCTTTGGATCGGTTGAGCACTATTTCTTAGTTGGAAGAGTAGTGTACCACACGGACATCAGACACTAAGGAAGTGCGGTCGTGACAAGTGGTATCAGAGCGGTTCTGTTCAGACGATGTGGAATCAAGCATGCTACTTTCTCACACCTTTGGGGAAGGGGTGGAACAACATATGGGGCAAAGGGATCGCCCTTCTTGTTTGGAGGAACGGATATGTGTTATAGAGGAAAATTGGAGACACTACAGTTGGATGAGTTACGTATGGCCGGGGCTGAAGCTAAGCAAGCAGAGCTACTTCCATTGTGGATCGTTTTGACGATGACACGCAAGAGGCCTTTAGTCATTTGAGAGCCCAAGTTGAAGATTTGATGGCGAGAGTGTCAGTTCTTACATGGGCAGTTCATGCCAATGAAGGGGACCCCCGACCTCAACGTGTGCCGATTAAAGTTCCTGAGCCACGAGCCTATGAGGGTACTCGAGAAGAAAAGGATCTTGAGAATTTTTTATTCAATCTAGAGCAATATTTACTTGTTACTCGACCAGATATGGAAGAACAAAGAGTGGCAACTGCAACCTGGTACCTAGCAGGGGATGCTAAGTTATGGTGGTGTACCAGGGTGCAAGGTGGATCCGTTAATTTGAGAACTTGGGAGGACCTAAAGCATGAATTGAGGGTCCAATTTTTACCTGAAAATTCGAGTCGTATTACTCAAAAAAAATTGCAAGAACTCCGTCATATTCATTCGATACGAAACTATGTAAAGTGATTTTCGGCCTTGCTATTAGATGTTAAAAACATGTCAGAGGATGACAAGTTTTTTTACTTTATGGACGGTCTAAAACTGTGGGCTCAACAAGAACTAGATCGACAGAATGTCCGAGATTTTACTTCAGCTCAAACAGTTGCAGAAACAGACTATTACTCATTTGAAAGAAGAGAGCAGAGAAAACCCCCTCAACCCTCTCGACCCAATTAATTCAGGGGGAAAGAACACAGGAGGGAAAATCAGAGAAGTCCAAATGGGGGGGAAGACACGTTGGTTCTGGAAAGATGGTGGCCTTATTCTCACAAAAGGCAATCTGAGTGTATGTACCATGCTCAAATAACTTATAAAGAGAAATCCTGAAAGAGTGTCATGATACCCTATGGGCTGGGCACCCTGGTACTCATCGAACGTTAGCTCTGGTAGAAAGCTCTTTCTACTGGCCGGACATGGGGACTAATGTGAATGACTATGTGCAAACTTGCCATATATCCCTACAAGACAAGGTGGAGAGGCAGAAGCCCTTGGGACTCTTAGAACCATTGCCTGTGCTAGAGCGGCCATGGGAAAGCATATCCATGGACTTCATTTCTGCCCTACCAAAAGTGGGGGAGTTTGGCTCAATTTTAGTTGTAGTCGATAGATTCTCTAAATATTCGATATGCATTCCAGCACCACTTCACTGTACAGCAGAGCAAATAACAAGACTCTTTATAAAACATATAATCAAATATTGGGGAGTTCCCCAGAATATCAAAAGTGATCGAGACTCCAGATTTCTTGGAAAATTCTGGACAGAACTATTCAAATTACTGGGGTCACAACTACACTTCTCTACAAGCTTACATCCCCAAACCGATGGGCAGATAAAGAGGGTGAACGCTCTTCTCGAGCAATACCTAAGGCACTTTGTGGGCGCAAATCAATGAGACTGGGTGCGCCTCCTTGATGTTGCTCTATTCTCCTACAACCTACAAAAGAGTTCAGTGACGGGAAGAAGCCCCTTCGAGATCCTCCTGGGACAGCAGCCTTCTACTCCAGAATCATTAGCCATTGGATATACAGGCAATAGCCCTTCAGCCTATCACTTGGCCAAGGAGTGGCATCGTAATTCTGAAATTGCAAGGGCATATCTAGAGAAAGCCGCAAAGAAGATGAAGAAGTGGGCAGATCTAGGGAGACGGCCACAAGAATTCAGGAAAGGGGATTTAGTTTTTGTGAAACTCCAACCAGATTCACTCAGTCTCTTTCGAAGACAAATCCATAAAGGCTTAGTACGCATGTATGAAGGACCCTTTCTAATCCTAGAGCATGTAGGCAATGTATCCTACCGAGTACAACTCCCACCATGGCTAAAATTCCATCTAGTTTTTCATGCAAGTTGTTTAAAGCCATACAATATTGATGAAAGTGATCCAAGTTGAACCATTCCCAGGCACGCACTCCCAATAATCTCTAGCGTGGAGAAGTAAGTACAAAGTATATTGGCAGATCGCAAGAAGACGCTCAGCACCGGTGAAGAGCTAACAAAATACTTTGTGATGTGGAAGGGATGTCCAATGTCTGAATGCACTTGGGAGGTGGAGGATATGCTACGACACGCCCAAGACAAGATTGATGAATATAAATTGTCGATGAGGGCATCGACATCTTGAGTGGGGGAGAATGTCAGGGTTCGGAGGATGTTCGGTGTAAAACTATGTTACCAGGCCCTGACAATGTGTCTTTTGTCTTAGTTTTATGTATTTAGGGTAGTTCTATGTAAAAGTAGGTATTGACACATGTGTGCAATGTATTTTAGTTGTGGGGGATTGCGCCATTCTCGGGGGAGTGTCCGGGGACATGAAAATCGCACGTGGGGACTATGTTTTCACAAGTACTCCAGGATGGGGGGCTCAAATGTGTAAAATTAGCCCACCCAACTCTTGTGAAGCCTTCTACTCACACCCCTTAGTATGTGTATGTGGGATAATATTGAGAGGGGTGGTAGTGCTTGGTTAAAAGCAGTCTTGTGACAACATGTAAGTATAAAATTATAAGGTTCTATACACCTGCCCTCTCCATCAAGTCCTTAGGTCTAGTGTCCACTTAGTGTCTATTTTGTGTTTTGTGTCTTCTACTGTTGCTTCTATCAATAATATACCGGCAGGGTGTTCGGGTGAGTTATTTTACCGAGCATTTTACTCGCCGTCCTGTTTAAATCACTTGTGCCTCACTTTGTGCCTTTCGACTGCTTGTGTTTCCTTGGATTTGTTCTTTTGGATCGGTTGAGCACTACATCTTTGCTGGAAGAGTAGTGTGGCGTGCGGACAGCAAGCACTAAGGAAAGTGCGTTTGTGATAGGACGGCGGGTGGATGGCGGCAAAAGCTGCAACAGGCGGTAGAAGCTTTGATGAAGCTTCCCAGCGCCGCTGCTTCGTCCGCTTGCCTGCTTTCGCTCGCCTTCGCTTGCCGAGTCCGTCAGATAAGCATGGTACTGGTACCTCCGGCGCCATACTGGAACGGTTCCAGTACCCCGGTTCTTCAATTCTTGCTTGTTATAACAGTCTTCTACTCATCTTATGATTTTTGCTCTTTCTTTTGATAAATAATATTGACTTGGAGATCATTCATTATAATTTATATAAACCGGCTGCTTGGACCTTCTACCCGGTTCTGCATGTGTTCGTGTATTGGTCTCTACTTGGACCTATATAAACTGGCTGCCTTGTATGAAATGAATTTTTTTTAAAAAAACTGAAATTTTTAATATAGATATTATTATTTCAACCCGCTAAGTCAACAACATGTAATGTTAGCCTAATTGTGGCTCTACTATTCTCAGTTATTCTTTCGTATTAGTTTCTCAGCATACTTAGGATTATGTCTGCTTATTGATCAAAATTTTTATTAACTTGGTGAGTCGGAATGACAACAGGATTCAATTTAAAATATTAATGACTACTAAACCTTATATACCATATTATTTATTCTTTCAGTGGGACTAAACCGGGTATAGTTGTAATGTACCTATGTATCAGTTCAATAGTGACCCTATTTTGTTATCAGTATACATTCGGATGGATGCATAATATTAATTGGTATTTGAAACTTTGTTATACTAATAATTGATTCTGAGTTAGTAAACCCTATAATACCACTTTGAAGTGTATGCCTAAAATTTAATTATTTAACCAATTCTAAGTTTTCTATTAGTTTGTTGCTACTATGTATTTGAGTTGGAGCTATTGTCAAGTTGTGGCTGCCACGTGCCAAGGTTAGAGAGACAAGAAGTTGTCGATTATAACTGTTGATGTTAAGAAGAGAGCAAGAAGTTGTAACAGCCAAAAAAACCTATAACAAATATAAAAAATTGTGATATTATGTGAAAACTAATAGGAGCATTCAAGTGCAGGGGTGAGCAAAAAATATGTAAGAAACCAAATTTACCATTTTACTAAAAGATCAATGGCAATAGCTTTAGTAATATATATTTTTTTATTATTTTGCTTTCAGTAAAATATTCGTAAATGTTTTTTTTGATTCACGAATTTACCAAAGTTATTAAAATTACCAAAATAATATATATAAAATAATAATATCAGTTTTTAGTTATGTAAACTTGGTAAATTTGGTAAAAAAATATTTTGGTTCGGTTTGGTAGTAACACATTTTTTTAATGATGTAAAAATCAATTGTTAAAATTGGTAATTTCAGTAATTTTTCAAGGTTACTGGTTTATTGAATTGGTAAATTCGGTTTAGTAATATTTGGTAATTTTCTACATCGGTTCCTTATTGATATGAAAATTTCAGTTTGGTAAAGTTAGGTAAATGCTTTAAATTCGGCAATTACTGAATGCTAAGCCCTATTCATGTGGGCATCATGTTATGTAGACGACCATTCTAGCAATATTGTGTGGGGCAAATTAAAGCATCGTGCAGCCAAGTGGACACTTTGTGCAGCTTTGTAGGTGAGAGGTATCTTCTAGGATTTGAGAGGTTTTGTGCAATTGAGGCTATAAGAGGCAGTGAAGGCAATGAGCAAGTTGACAACTCTTAAGCAAGTGAATCGACTAAGTCTCTCTTGCGCAAGCAAGGGATGGTGAAGTTGAGAGGACTGTAGTGAATGAGACAGAATATTGTCACACATTGACACGTTTTATACATGTTAGTTTTTGTAATTGTTGACTCCGAGAACTGGGCTCAACTTATTTTTGTCAACTATTCAACTAAGTATCTACAAATATCGGCATTTGACTATTAATTTAAACTTTAGTGCTCAGCCAATGCTTATAATATAAGCTTGCAAAATGTGTCATGTATTTTTGAATGGAAGTTAATTGGTTGCATGATTCAGGAAGGCGAGTTGACCTATTATGCCATCTCTTTGAGTTATTACCTTAAATAGCCTTTTTTTTATTGAACTCCTTTAAGAATGACCTTTTTCCCTTAATCACACTTTTTTCAGAAAATTAGTGTAACTGGTTAAGTTTGAGTCACCACTTGAATGTTTATATATTTCCTTAGTCTATATATATCTTGGTAGACGAACTAAGATATTGCAATAGTCAATTTGTAGTCTTTTACATGACTGGAACTCGAGATTTAGAGCATATGAATTGGAAATGTTAATTCTTTAGTTCTCATGTCTTGTTAGTTTTTTAGTTGCGTGTGGTTTCCTTGATTGGATTCAAATTTTTTCTTTGATTTTATTGCTTTAGGATCAATTTATATGTGTTGAATTTTATTGCAAAAACAGGGATAAGTATCCTCCTGCTGGGGAATATTTGAATTATATAGAAAAGTCAAATGTCAAACTTGTTGAAGCTTTTAATAGCATGCAAATTTGTGACGAGAGTCTGCCACTTGAAAATGGTGATTCTGGCCACAAGGTATCTCTGCGTTCTAATCATTTTATTACCTGCATATATTCTTTCTCGCTCGAGTTTTAAATAGTCATTTAGTAATGCAAGGAGGGCAATAATAAGTGATATATAATTTTATCAAACAATGTAATTCATTTGGTTCACAAAGTAGCAAAATAAGAAAATTATTTTCATATATTAAGACAACTTGTGAAGTGGTAATTGCAAGGCTCTGCTGTAGAGATAAAAATATGCAACCTTCAACCTTTTGGCAGGGAAGCATTATTAAGCTGCACCTTAAATGCTTTAAGAGGGACAGCGGGATGGATAAGACCAGCATTCTTATATATAAAAGAGCAGAAGAAAACATCATAAAGTATTATTTTATATGGATAGCTTTTGATATCCTAAACTAGCAAGTATCTTGATTGATACTGCATTAATTGATCGAAAATGCCTCCACTTGGTAGTTATATAATGTTGTTTGTTGTTAAGTCTCCTTATGTCACATTATTGACTATTTCCATAAAGAATTGTACGAAGTCTGGAAATTTTTCATATTGCAGAATCATATGCCTTCGGATGTTGGTCTTAATTAATTCGTTGAGTCATGGGTCAATGACATGAACTAGCCACAGGGGAATTCCGGCATACTAGAACAGCGGCACGAACTGGTGATTGGCAGGATGAGCTCGTCCAAGGCCTAGAGGAAGACATGAACCAGCCATAGGTGAATTCCGGCATGAGAATGGGGAGACTTAGTGCTCCCAATTGCGGGGATGAACGAGACCGAAGGCGACATGGTGATGATATCATAGCGGGGGGTAAGGAAAGGGGAATGCAACACCTCGAGGAGTGACGGTTGATGTGTCAGAAAATTGTGTTGCCGTCCTTTAGTGGTACGGATGCCATGGGGTGGATTCTTCGGGCGAAGCAATATCTCTATATGCAAGGCACACCCTACGCTCAGCGAGTTCCGTGGGCATTTGTTAGTATAGAGGGGGCGGCGGTGCACTGGTTTATTTGGATAAGGAAGATGGAGCCTAATCTCACCTGGGAGATGTTGAAGGAGGAGTTGATGGAGTGGTTTGGTTAAGGGAATACGTCCAATCCTTTTGAAATGTTTGCATCTTTGGAGCAAGGCTCCAAATTAGTGGATGAGTTCGTGGCGAACTTTGAAACCTTAGTGGCCACGCTTCCGCGACTGCCTCCTTCGTAGTACATGGGATTCCTTGGTGGTTTACAAGAAGACATCAGAAAGTGGGTACATGCTATGGCACCCATTACAGTTCGGTAGGCTATACAGCTCGCGCGAAGCTTTGAGGGGGTGCTAATGGGTAAGGAGAGCAATTACTGCACTAGCAAAGGAACATCAATGGGGAGGACAAGTCACTCTCCGACGATATTTGGAGCGGTTACCCATTAACCCATCACACACGCCCTTTGGAACCATCCGGAGCCTAAAGTAGCAGCAGACAGTAGAGCGGCAAGACTGGCCACATCCATAGCCAGTGTGGGTCATCAAGCAACCATCCTCATATGCAGAGTAAGGCAAATGTGCATCGTAAGACCTTGGAAGGGAGTGGGGTCGATTACTATCTTACTAGGACTTCAAGGCGGAACAGGAAAAGGGGCTTTGTTTCAGATGTGACCAACTCTACCATCCTGTGCATCGCCACCAATAAGAATTTGTGACTTATGATACTGGTAGAGGATGAGGAAGACGAGGAGCGAGGGAACGATGTGATTCACAACACCTCAGATGGAGAAGGAGAAGGTAATGATAGGGGTACTATCATGGAAGTTCCCTTACAGTTTACTGAGTGGAGTGGAGATTATAGTGATGATTGATAGTGGGGCCACTCACAACTTCATATCGGCGCGTCTAGTTGAGGAGTTGGGGCTGACCGTTGAGCCGACCCCCTCTTTCAAGGTGCTCTCGTTGGGCGGGCACAGTGAGTCGATTGATGCATACCTATTTGAACTAAGAGGAGTGGACATCATATTGGGTATGGCTGTGAACGCTAGGAGAAGTTTGGGCAAATTGGGATCGCGTTCCAACGCAATGGTTGGGAGGTTACACTAAGGGGTAACTCATCCTTGGTTAGATCGCATGCCACCTTCAAAGAGATTTCCAAGATAGCGGAAGTGGAGTTTTGGGGAGTATTGTAAGCAATACATAAAAGAAGAAGGTCACTCACCAGCTGCGAGCTCACAAGTGCCCAACAGCCCAGCTGCAACATCTTTTGGAGGAGTTTTTCAGTGTGTTCGCGGAACCGGGTTGGCTACCCCCCACTAGACCTATTGTTCACGCCATTGTGACCAAGGTAGGAGAAGGCCCGGTACGTGTACACCCCTATCGCTACCCACACAATCAGAAGGATGAGATAGAGAGACTAGTGGTGGAAATGCTGGCGGCAAGGGTCATATGTCACGACCCATATGAGAAGATCAATGTACAGACAGAGGATTTGCCCCTTCCTAAGAGAAGCATGATATCCATGGAGCTCCTATATGGTTCTATGACTGAGTGTGTATGGCCATACCTAGGTGAGAACCTGATTTAGTCATGACCATGAGATTGGATGAAAACAAGTGATGACACACTTGTCCAATCGGATATCAATTTGGCAAAGGGACTATGATGTATCTATACCTAGTTGCGATGATGGAGATGTCGATGTCAATATCCATTTCGATGACTTGGGTAGTAGCGATGCACTGCTAGGTGCCACTCACTGCTTGTGGTGACCTTAGGTCAACACTGCCAACGTCAAAGGAACCTACAGGGTCGCACATCTTAATGCTCGAGTTTTCATATTGATCGGGTAGCCTTTAGATCGAGTTATTGGATAACTCGGATCTATTTGGGAGATTTCATCAGCACCAATGGGCCTAATGAGATGGAAGAAACTTATTGGAGCCAACTTCTATTTTTGGCATATTGACCAAATTAACCATGGTTAGCCTCATTTGACCTTGGGTTATGTGTTATCTTTATTCATGCATACAGATGCTTCTGTGATGTTACATGGGTCGCATGGTAACTACATTATTATTGAGTTAGTGATTGAGTTGTTATGGGCTATTGAGCCATGGATCCATGTCTTTGGATAATTGTGATATTTGGCCCATCAGGTAGTTGTATGACTTATTGTGCCACATTGTGATCTTATCTGGCTGATATTAGCCAGGGCTGTGCCTTATAGGCCAGTGGACCAGGGAGTATACCAGATGCCGTTTCACAGCTATGGGGCCGGCTAGTAGGTTTCCTAGATGGAGTCCTTCGGATTTTCCAGGGTTACCTGGGTGTTGGACGCAACACCTCCGAGCTGTCATTTGAGGTAGTTGTTCCATCGTGTGAGCAATGGTGGAAACACTCTTATTAGAGTGCGGGCTCATTATGGAGCATTATATGGTCATTGCTCTTGATTGCACGATGCATATGTTGTTTTTATATTTTGGTGATATTGCATCTTATCACATTGAGTTATCTTGTATATTTGGTAGTTCTTTAATGCAGTACCATATATGTTGATTCCTGCTTAGCCATTTGGGCTAACTCCCTTTGCTTTGCCCCCAGGAAAGGAAGTTGCTCCTAATGCTGATAAGTAGATCTAGAAATGTCCTAGATCCTAGAGTTGATATCAGCACCTGCTAGATAGTTAGAGTTGTTTGTGCTGATATATTTTGATATAGGGAGTTGATATTGTATTGGTATTTTTAGTTGATCGAGTGTATCGATCTTTTGGTTTGGTATTTTAAGCGATCAAATTCATTTTGATTTAGTTTCTAACTGTCTGATTTTGATTTTCTGTATAGCGACCAGTGATGTATATTTGATATTTTGATAGTATCAGTTGGTTTTGTGTTATAGTAGCGTTTGTGGATATACAAGTTATTTTCTAAATTTTTGATCAGTTTACAGAGGAGATATTGTCCTGTGGGTTATACTTGTCGTGCTTCATGAGTGTTGGTGCTCGTTGGGGCATGACAATTTATTGGTATCAGTGCTTAAGTGATAAGAGTCCTAGGATGTTTAGGAGACCTTTAGGATGAACCTAAGGTTATGATTGTTTGTATTTTGACTAAAGTTTGTTTTGTATTACAGGACGCCTCCAAAGTTTACAGCTTGTGCTTCAATAGAAGGTTCTCAGGCGAGTCAAGCTGAGCGTTGTAGATGAGTGCATAGTCTCGAGGACATTTTGGCGCACTTGCCAGAGAGGCGACGTATTCGATCTACGGATGCTCCAGTTGAGGCAGCTGCGTCAGAGCCACATGTCGAGATATGATAGGCTGGGCCTACTAGGGATGTGAGGGGCATCCCTGCTAGTGTTATTGTTGCTGAGGCTGAGAGTGCTGCCCAAGTGGTGCAGCCAGTGCCAAAGGCAGTAGAGATAGGCCAACCTGCGGATACCATGAGTTTGTTGACCCAATTTTCTACCTTAGGTAGGGGTAGGTTCAGCACGTTTAGAGGTCTGACGGATCCTTGGGCAGCCTGAGACTGGATTGAGAGTGTGTCTGAGACATTAAATGTCATGGATTGCCCTGAAACACATAAGGTAAAGTTAGTAGCTTTCTTTTTAGTAGGTCAAGCTAAAATATGGTGGAATATAGAAAAACTTACCTTAGGAGTAAATGCCATAGCATGGACTGCCTTTCGGACAGCATTTTATGCTAAGTACTTTTCGATGTTATTCCGGGATAGCTAGAGGCAAGTATTCCTGGAGCTAAGACAGTCTAGTCGGTCGGTGGTAGAGTATGTTGATGAATTTGAGTGTCTGTCAGAGATGTTTCCTAATATGGTGACCCCAGTGAGAGTAAAGGTCAGCCATTTGATTCGAGGATTTGATAGACCTATCCGAAGATAGATGTTCTTTTTACCTCTAGAGGATTATTTAGTTGTGGTGGAGGCAGCATTGGAAATTGAAGTAAACCTAGCAAAGGATGCCCAGGAGTCACCTAAGGGCAAGACACCAATGCAACCTCCTCAAAATAGATTCAGACCACCTAGCAGCCAGAGGCAAACATCACAGAGGGGTGGTTATGTATTAGATATAGGAGGCAGTAGATAGAGGCCTATTGGTGTGACTTTTCGTGAATCAGCCCAGGGAGTAGGATTTAGCTCTGCTCCTGCTTAGAGATGTTACAGATGTGGTAGTGAGGGGCACATGGTAAGGTCGTGTACCTCTCCGGTGCGATGTTACTCTTGTGGGCAGCTTGGGCATTATAAGACTAATTGTCCGCACAGAGGCCAGATACCATAGTATAGATAGCCACCCAGATGCCAGACAGGGGGACGTCCAGGCAGATCAATACAGTTTCAACCACCGTCATAGCCATTTCATTAGGCTTGAGACATTCAGCCACTAGTCCTTGCTCTAGCCCATGTTTATGCGACTAGTCAGGAGGATGTTCAACGAGTCCCAGATTTGACTTTACAAGGTATTATTTCTGTTTATAGTTCTCCTACACGCTTGTTGTTTGACACGGGTAGTACTCATTCCTTTATAGCTACTGACTTTATGGCGAGATTGAAAATAAGACCCATAAAGGTAGTATGCGATCGAACTGTGTTCATGCCAGTTGGTGGTGTGACACGATCTTATTTGGCAATCAGTCAGTGTCCACTGGATTTCGAAGATAAGAGTTATTTATATTGATTTGATGATTTTGGACTTCTCTGATTTTGATATCATATTGGGTATGGATTGGTTGTTTACCCAATATGCTATAGTAGATTGTCGCAGATATACTGTGACTTTCACTCCTCCGGATGGACATACATGAAAATTTGTCGGAGTAATTGGTCAGGTAGCTCCGATGATCTCAGTAATGTATACAAGAAGGCTCCTGAGTAGTGGATGTGAAGGGTATCTGCTATCTATTGTTGGAGATGAGAAGAAGTGTAGTATTCCTATTGACCAAATACCTATAGTCAGGGAGTTCACTGATGTATTCCATGATGATTTACTTAGTTTGCCACCAACTAGACAGGTTGATGTTGCTATTGAGTTGCAGCCAGGAACTGCTCCTATTTCTAAGGCTCCATATAGAATGACGCCTAAGGAGTTAGAGGAATTAAGAGAGCAATTGCAAGATTTGCTAAATAAGGGGTTTATAGGACCTAGTGTTTCACCTTTGGGAGCCCCAGTGCTTCTTGTAAAGAAGAAGGATGGATCACTTAGATTGTGTATTGACTATACATAATTAATGCAGCCACAATCAAGAATAAGTATCTATTGCCTAGAATAGATGATTTGTTTGATCAGCTCTGGGGTACCAGTGTTTATTCAAAGATTGATTTGAGATCAAGGTTCCATCAACTAAGGATCAATCTGTCTCTGTGTCCTCAGAGTCCTCCTCCTCATCGTCTCCAATAGGCTGTATCGATGATCTAGGGAGACGTTGCAGCAAGAGCTCCTCGATCGCGTGCAGTGACTCGAGTGTCCTCGTCTGTCCCTGCTCCAAGCGTGATATATCATCGTGTATCCTCCGCTGCTTAGCTTGGATCTACTGCAAGGATCTGATGGCGCTGATATAGATGGACTAGTTGATGAAGACGGTCCAGTAGCAGTGGATGGCTCGGCTGGAGGAATAGGCACAGAAATCCTTAGCGGTGACGATGGAGGTGAGGCTGCCTCTCTAGGACCTCCCCCACCTTGTGTGGGATCCACGATCCAGTTATGCTGAACATGAACCATAGTACGGTTCGTGTTCGGTAGCCTCATGGTAGCATCTAAATGTCTGAACATAAGATGATATGAGCTCCCAATCCTCGTAATCATCTTAATAACTATGCATGCATCCATGTCTAATCTCGGATTGCCCTTAGCCTCGTTTAACCCCGAAGGGTCAAAATACCGAGGGCAAGGGCCATGGTGGTAATTAGACCACCCATCACAAGAACTCCCTTCCGCGTCCTAGCCACCTTATGAATCTGCTTCACAAGATATAACGGGGAGCTGGCGCAAAATCCAATCAGCACGGTCCATAGAAAGAATAGCTCTAAACCTCTGACCATCCCATCGCTCTCGGCTCACCCAAAAACCTGGTGTGCAAGAACCTGGTGTGTATATCTGAGTGCTGGGCTAGACAAACGAGTAGCTTTGGAGGTCCTTGGATCCAAATCCTATCTCTCCAAATATCTGCTACCAAAAAGTCCGGTCGGTGTACTCACGGGGGCGATGTCGAGTACCGTCTGCGGGGAACCCAAAAATATGACCTATCTGGTCCAAAATAAGAACATAACCCCGGTTCCTGATGTGCAGCATTTACATCATGTTTTTGCCGGTACTTTATATGATATTTTGGGCTTATTTTATGATTTTATACTAGTTTTTAGTGTTTTTATTTCAATTGGTATGGAATCTTCACTCTTCTTGTTTTTACAAAAATGCAGATAAAATGGCATAAAAATGATAGATTTTGTGAGTTTTGAAGCCATAACACAGTTCTCGAGGAAATTACGAGGTCGCACGTCAAATTTGGTGCGAAAATGGTGTCAAACGCGATATTCACGGCCTTAGTAGTGAGTTTTTCGGCTGGACGTGAGTTTCGCGTTCAAAGGGTGAAATCGCAGCTAAGTTAAAAAGTTCATAGAAAGTTTCATGGTTGAGGCTGTAAATCTTTCATGGGCCATGAATATTTTTGTGTACAATGGTCCTTATTCACAAAAACTTTCACGGCCGCAACCGCGAATAGTTTACGGACCGCAAATATTTCTGCCCTTCGCATATTTCTCTCGATTCGACCCCGAATCGAGTCAAAATTGAACCAAACTCTCTAGAATTCTTCCTTGAAGGGTTCCGAACCGATTAAACTATAAAAGGAGAAATTTTTGGAGGGTAAAGGAGACTTTTTGAGACGAACACAATCAGAGGCGGCGACTAGGGCAAAACGCAATTCCAGAGCAAAACTTCGGCGAGAATTCACGCAAAGTGGAGAATTGAACACTTCATCTTCGTCTCCAGATCGAGGAGAAGCATTTCTAATTACTTTCATTGTGATTTCTTAAACTTTTTATAGAATTCAATGCAAGTTTCATCTATATTCATGCTGTACACGATGAATTTCAGTGATTAAACTAGATTTTAGTATTTGGGATGCAGCCCACTCACGTTTATGGATTTAAACTTGTATTTTTATTCTTTGTCATGATTATTATAGCATTAATTTGATCAGAATTGGGTTTATTCCATAATTTACTCTGGCCAAGTATATTTGCATCTTAGACATTGCGAGAAGTATTGGGAGGTGAATTGCAACGTTGGAACTATTCTATTCAAACCTACGAATCCAATCATGAGAGTAGTTTAGATTTGTTTGAAGGATTCCATGATTTTTCACAGAACTCAATGGGTCCAAGGTGATAAGGCGATAAGGTGGGTGATCTTAGGGCTTCGGGCATAAATTGTTTTCTCCAGCGTCGGCCAGTGGGGATGGGGGGTTGGTGCTAGGCTCTCGTGACGATCCTGTCTTGGGGAAGAGGACACGAGCTTCTATTGAAGACCCTTGGGTGGCGTGCTAGAGCTGGGTGCTCTCTTTTCGCTGCTTCACGGGATGAATCTGGACGTGCATGTTCTCGCCAACAAAATGGGTACGCTCTAGCGATCCGCTATTCGAGCTTCTATCGATTCTTTCTCGTTGGTGCTACGCTAGTTTTCCATTGATTTCGACAGCTTGTCTTCTTCCGCGGCTTGATTTTATTGCTTTGGGGCCCTTGCCCCGTTTGGCGCTTTTCTTGCTACCCGATTTCTCTTGGGGTTGGTCTGGAGTTATCGCAAGGTGTGCAACATTAGCTTATTAAAATCAGGGGGTCCGAAGAGCATGGCAAATCCTAGACCTCGGGACACGGTTGGCAAGGTGGCACGGGTTCGGGTCATTGGTGAACCACAGTCTTCTCGCCTTGATTCTGGATTTTCTCCCAAAGCTGCACAGTCATGGAGCTCTCTCTTCTCCACGACCCAAGTGGCTGACGCTGCCTGTAATCTGTCCCAAGCAAATGTTTCCGTGGAGAATGGAGTCTTGGACTTAGAGGTGCTAGACGAAGAAATAGCTGAGAACTGCTCCTTCTAGGGCCACACCCGGGTGGGGCACTTCATCGGCTACAGGCCAAACTACCAAGTTTTGAAGTAGAAGGTTTCCCAGCAATGGAGCCTTAAGGGGGGGCTGGACATGTTCACGCTTCCTTCTGGATTTATCCTATTCAAATTTGATTCGGAGGAAGAAAAGTTGAACACTCTGGAACGGGGACCCTAGTTTGTATTTGGGAAAATCCTGATTCTCAGGCCGTGGAATCCAGATGAAGAACTGGTGAGGGTGGACTTAAAGTCCATCCCTATCTGGTTTGCCTTCTCAACCTATTTCTGAAGTGGTGGTCACCTGGGGTTATAAGCAAGGTTGTGAGTGCCCTTGGAAAACCTCTATTTTTGGATAAGGCAACAGCCGCCAAGTCCAGGCTAGGCTTTGCTCGGGTATGTGTCGAAATGGAAGCTGTATCTGAATATCCAGAGGAGCTGTCGGTAAAGGTTAACGGAGGAGTAGGAGTAAGTATACGTTTCAAATATGAAGCTGTTCCGCCCAGGTGTAATAAGTGCAACACCTTCGGCCACCATGTAAAAAACTGTGTTAGCCTAGAGAAAGCTGGGGAGAGGCAGATATGGAGAGAGAAGATGACCAACCAAAGGGGGGCTATTGAGGGCTCGCTGCCCAGCCCAAACCAGTCCCATTTGGAGGGCCCTGAATCTCTGGAAGCTGCCCAATCCCAGGGTCCTCGGGGGGTAAATGTTGTTGAAGAGGGTGCTTGCATGTTGTTGGGGGAAGAGTCACCTCCTGCGGACCAGGCACAAGTCAACGATAAGGGGAGAGATGTCCCCTATGATCAAGAGGACTTCGCTGAGAGTGCTGTGGGAGCAGATGTAGATGATTCTGAAAGCTCACACCAAATGGATACCAGGGAGTATGTTGGATGCTCTCCCAATCTCCAAGACTTCGTGCTAGTTAGTTCCGGTAAGAACAAAAAAAAGAAGAAACAAAGAAACGCCAACGTTAATCCTTCGTACCCTAAGAGCCAGAGTCCAATGCCGTCAGATACCCCATGACCTGCTTTCTGGCCCCCATTGTGTGTTGGAACGTGAGAGGTTTCAACGCAGTATCGAAGTGGAGGGAGGTGGGGCGGTTGGTTAAGAAGTATCAAGTTAAGATGATAGCACTCTTGGAAACCCAAGTTCGTGAGGCTAAGAGTGTCAGAGTCTTGCACTCGGCTTTTTCGAGATGGGCGTGCTCAAATAACTATGTGTGCTTACCATGTGGCAGAATCTGGTTAACAGATCCCCTGGTCTATAGGGTGGAGACTCTTGAAGTGACTGAACAGATGATAATAGGGAAGGTCCAAAATGCGCAAGGAACAGGTCAATTCTTGATGGGCATTGTTTATGGGCTGTATTCTATTAACGAGTGCAGGCAAATCTGGCAGAGGATAGAAAATTGGTGCCATCTCGGGCCAATGGTCATACTTGGAGACTTTAATATGCTTTTTTCGCATGAGGAAAAATGCGGGGGGTCGAACCACAATGAACAAGAGATCTTAGGTAACCTGGAGGCTCGGGACAGATTGGGCATCTTTGATATAACCTATCATGGGACTTTCTACACTTGGTCAAACTCCCAAAGTGGTAGGAACCGCATCGCATGTAAGCTAGACCGCATCATGGCCACCGCGGAGTGGATGGAACAGTTCCCCCAGGCCGAAGCTTTCTTCCTCCATCCCAGCTTGTTCGACCACTCCCTGACATTATTGCTTTTTGGCTCGGTTCTCCCACGCAAAGGGGCAAAATTCCACTTCTTCATTATTGGACGAACCATCCAAGCATGCTTCGGGTGGTAAATGACACCTGGAGGGCAGATCGATCTCATGGTACGCCTATGTATGTGCTTTACCACAAGCTAACAATGGTAAAGCAGGCGCTCAAGAGATGGGCCTTGGAGTTGAGAGAGGAGAAAGAAACTTCCCTGAGAGAAAATCACCAAAGGCTGGAGGCTATCCAGAGAGAGCTCCAGAATAATCAGATAGACACGGGTCTTTATGATCAAGAGAGGGAATGCCAAGAAAGTATTTGGTCGTATTGGGAAGAAGAAGAATCGGCGCTCAAGCAAAAATCTAGAGATCAATACATTGCGCTAGGAGATTCTAATTCAACATACTTATATAACTTAATGAAGTCCAAGCGCATACTGAATTCCATCTCGACCATTCAGAATTCCCTTGGAAATATTCTTACTGGTGAAAGCCTTCATAAAGAAGCTATAAACTACTTCAAGGGTATTCTTGCACCCCCACTGACGAGGAAATTTCTCAATCCGGCCACTGTCACCATCATTAATGTGCGCTTCACCAGAGAGGCCGTGGAGAAGACTATTCTGGCGGCAAATACAGCCAAAGCTCTAGGGGTTGACGGGTTTAATGCTAGCTTCTTCAAGTCTTGCTGGGATATATCAAAGAGGACATGCTGACGGCTATTGGATTTCTTGGAGCATGGCCAGCTCCTCAAACGGGTAAATGCCACCTCTCTCACTTTGACTCCCAAAGTCCCTAACCCTACATGTTTTGGAGAATTCTGGCCTATATCGGTTTGCCAAATGGTTTACCGGTTTATAGCAAAGGCCTTAACGGACTGCCTCAAGTTTTCCATCCCTGAGCTTATTGATAGAAATCAACATGCTTTCATTCAAGGAAGGTCTATCCATGAAAATATTATGTTATGTCAGGACATCATGCACAACTATCATAGACAGACTTGCAGGCCAAGAATGACTTTAAACGTGGACATTCAAAAAGCTTTCGATTCGATTTGATGGGATTTTCTAGATAGCCTTCTGCGGGCATATAAGTTCCCCGATTGGTTCTGTGAGAGGATCATGACCTGCGTGACTACCTTTTCCATCAGTGTAAATGGGCAGGACGTAGGTTTCTTTAAAGGTACACGTGGGCTGAGGCAAAGCTGCCCTATGTCTCCATACTTGTTCATCCTGGTTATGCAGTACCTCATGGACCTACTACATGACCAGCTTGTCGTGGGGCACCTCCGCCCTCATGAGAATTGCAAAACTCTGGGTATCACTCATCTCCAGTTTGCTGATGATGTCATCATCTTCTGTGATGCCTCTGAAGAGTCTGCCCGCACTATGATCCGGGTGCTGGATATCTTTTACCATGATACATGACTCAAGATAAATAAAGGAAAATCACAGGCCTTCTTCTCAGCGTCGTGTGATCCAAATTTGCAGGAGAAGATCATATCCATATTGGATATCCCAAAGGGGAGCATGCCGTTCAAGTACTTAAGCATACGGATTACCAGCCGACAGATAAAAGCTAGGGATTACATGCCTTTGATCGAAAAGCTGTCCAAACATCTCTCCACCTGGAAAGCAAAGCAATTGTCTTACGCTAGCCGGGTTGAGCTGATGAAGTCTATCTGCTATGGCAACATTAATTTTTGGTGCAGCACGCTTAAATTGCCGCCTGGGGTGATCTCTAGGATAAATTCCATTCTGACCCAGTTCCTTTGGTCGACAGGAAATAAAAAGGGCATAGCAAAAGTTGCATGGTGCAATGTTACAAAGCCTTTGCGCCTGGGAGGCATCGGCCTTCCGGATATTGGGCTCTAAACTTGGCTTTTCTCATGTGTCACATCTGGAATATCATGACTGACCAAAACACTCTTTGGGTCAAATGGATCCATGAGAGATATCTACAGACCGACACTATATGGTCAGTAAAATTGGCTCGAAGCATGCCATGGTCTATTCAGAACATTTTATCTGCCCGGGAATCTTGTAAACAGATGGTGGTGTATAAGATTTCGAAAGATACATCTATACGACTATGGTCGGATCCATGGTTTGATAGCAAGATATTGCTAGATCTTGTGGAAGATACCAGTTTTGAGAACCCCCCGGGCAAGGACGCGCGCCTAAGTTCATTGATCAAAAATGGCAGATGGGAGATGCCCATACCAAGATCCTATAGGCTGCTTGATATTTACAAAGCTATACCTCAGGTTAAAATCTACCCGGCTCAGAACGAAGACCTAATATATTGGAGGATGACTACACATGGATCCTTCTCCATTAAGTCGGCCTACGAAGGGCAATTCCAGGCTGGCGACGTACCATGGAAAGACCTAGTTTGGTTCAAAGGAAGAATCCCACGCTACTCCTTTATCCTATGGTTGTTGTTCTTAGACCGGCTTAGCACCCGCCAAAGGCTATTTGAACGGGGATTGGTGCAAGATCCCACCTGCGCCCTTTGCAACTCCAGCCCTGAAACCACTACACATCTTTTCTTCCAATGTTCAGCTCTGGCCGACTTCTGGAGGTTGATCAAGAAAGGATGTGGTATAACTCATGTAGGAAATACATGGGCTGAGACCTTGGATAGGCTGTCGCAACAATGGAGATAAGGCAATAACATTCGGCTATACACTAAGAAGCTAGTCTTCACAGGCGTTGTCTACCACGTCTAGTGGTTCAGAAACAATATCATTTTCGGTTCCCAAGATTGGGATATTATGGACTGCTTTAGACATCTGGTTGCCGAGGTCAAAGTGAAAGTCTTAAGCATATTTAGGACAGAGGGCATGGATACGAGCATGGATACGGGGGTCATGAATCTCATGCGCTATTGGGATACTCCATGATGTGTATTGAGTCAGCTGGCAACAAACATTCTGGCTAGCACTTCATATGTTATTTCTCATGGGCACATTTGTTAGCAGGTTGGAGGCAGATTCTATAGCCTCAAAATCGTTTCACTCTTATGCAGGTATCATACAGGCAGGCTGGAGCGGATTACATTAGCTGGGCGAGGAAGACAGGAACCGAGATCCTTTGATATGCTGGTGTCTCCTTGGCTGCCCGTGGGTGTACCACGCGGCTGGATCTCCACATTATGCGTGTGCTACTGCATAAATTCAAACTTCCATAGGCTGCAACATGCAGGCATTGTCTTGACCATAAAATTGATGATGTCTTGTGATGTATTTGCGAGTTGGTTTTGATAGGTCTTTGAGATGTTGTAATGGATATTAGGTTGCACGATTTCATCTTCTTCACCCGTTTGGTTTTCTTTTTTTTTTCTTTTAGAAGATGAATGCATGTAGCATAGGGCTCTCGCGCTAGAAAATACATAGGAGACTCTACCAAAATTTTTTAGGATTGTATGAAGGATGGAAGGGGTCTGAGCAGCTGTATAAATCATGTAAATACTCTTTCTTTGGATCAATAACATCAATTTCTTGCCTTTGGCAAAAAAAAAACTCAATGGGCCTAGTTACGTTAATTGCCATGAGAGTAGGGAGTTAGCGTAGCTAAGTATCAGATTACGCTTCAGGAGGAGGTAATCTGTACCTTTGGAAAAATCCCTTTGATTACTATAATATTCTGTTCAAAGATTGGTTTTTATCAAATTCATAATTGTTAGTGTGGTGAAACCCTGAGTCCTGACCTTCTAAAAACTAATTTTTGTCCTTGACGTTACCTCTACTACTTTTCGTACTTAGAAGTTCACATAAAATCATAATTTGAATCGCTTAGATATAAACGAGTCGTGTAATTGGTACTTGACTGCTAGATCCTCGTTGGGAACGATAATCTTTTTATTACTTTGATAAATCTATGCATTTGCGGACGCATCAACTTTTTGGCGCCATTGCTGGGGATCAGGGTTTATAGACTAGGCATTTTTCTTTTGATTTTAGCATTTACTTAGTTTTTCTTCTATTGCTATTTTCTATTATTTCTGTTTTATTTTTATTGATTAACACGTTGTATGCCCAGAGCCTTAAGGATAGGTACTCTATTTCCTGAAGATCCAGAGATTGAACACACCTTCTGCCTTCGAAGAATACTACAGTTTCAGACTAAGAAAGTTGTAGAAGAGGGCGTGATGGTGAACAATCAGTCACTAAGGGATTTTGCAGTACTTAACATACAGGGTTTTAATTCTAGCATCGTTCGACCTAATGTAGAGGTGAACAACTTCGAGCTTAAACCAACACTGATGACTATGGTTCAGTAGAACCAGTTTGGGGGTTCCTCAACACAGGATCCTAACCTTCATCTTGTTGTCTTTTTAGAATATTGTGACACTGTTAAGGTAAACGGTGTCTCTTCTGATGCAATTAGACTGAGACTGTTTTCATTTTCTCTCCGGGATCGCGCACGGGCTTGGTTATATTCTCTTCCCGCTGGATCGATTGCTACATGGGATGAGCTTTCACATACTTTTCTAACCAAATACTTTCCACCAAGCAAGACAGTTCAGTTGAGGAATATGATAACTTGATTTGAACAAAAAGAAGTAGAATCAATCTATGACGCTTGGGATCGTTTCAAGGAGCTTCAGCGCATATGTGCTCATCATGGGCTTGAGAAGTGGGTCCTAATCTATATCTTCTACAATGGATTGGACTACAGCACAAAGCTCATGATGGATGCTGCTGCTGGGGGACCTATCATGAGCAAGAATGTAGAAGATGCAACAATCTTGCTCGAGGACATGGCCATAAATCATAATCATTGGTCCAATGAGCTTGGTACCACATCAATGGGTATGGGTAAGTATAGTAGTGATTCCTTGACATCTTTAGTTGTAAAGGTTGATTCTTTAGCTCAAAAATTGGATTCTTTTACTTTTCCTTCAGTTGTAGTTAATTCTGTTTCTTGTGAGGTCTGTGGTGTTTCAGGACATATTTCTACTGATTGTCAGCTTTTAGCCTCACCACAGGATGACTCTTGTCAGGAGCATGTCAATGCTTTAGGCGACTACAACCAAAGGCAAGTGAACGACCTTTATTCAGCTACATATAATCCTGGCTGGAGGAACCACCCCAATTTGTTATACAAGAATAATCAAGGGCAAGTTCCTTAGCAATTTAATCAGCAGAATAATAGGCCGCCACCAGGTTTTCAGTCCAGGCAGTTCAGTCAGCCTCAAAAGTCCAACTTGGAGTCCCTTTTGGAAGGTTTCATTGTTGCTCAGAAAAAGCACAAAGAAGATGTCTCTGATGCTATTAAGCATCTAACATCTCGTGTGGATGCCTTGGCAACGCACAACAAAATGTTAGAGAACCAAATAGCTCAGCAGGCAAATACCTCCAATAGGCCTATATAGGTAAGCTTCCAGGTCAACTAGAGATGAACCCCAGGGAACATTGTAATGCCATCACCATTGTGAATGGTGAATATATTGATGAACCTGGGATGCCTAATGAAGAACCTACACCTAAAGTTTGGGAAAAGAAGCATGAAGAAACTTTGCCTGAAAAAGAGATGCCAATGGAGAAGGAGAGGGAGGAAGTCGATGTAGGTCCACCTGCATATGCTCCACCCATTCCTTACCCTCAGATGCTAGTAAAAGCAGAATTGGAGAAGCATGACATTGCAACATTTGAGGTAGGAAGCAGTGAGGTAAGTCAACCCATGGTGATAAGTGTGGCTAGCTAAGAGGAAGGAGGCGGTCCTCTTAGTCAAGAAAATTCATGCAAAAAAGTTTGCTATCTTGGAAACTCGGGTCCATGAGGACAAGTGTGGAGACATTATCAATTCTACTTTCCCAGGATGGGCTTTCTCAACAAATTATACCAGTATCGCCGATGGTAGGATTTGGCTGGTATGGGATCTGGAAGCTTACAAGGTGGAAACCTTGGACTTAAACGAGCAGATGCTGATTGGCAAAATTTTTAATACACAAGACAATTATCTCTTCCTGTTGGGTATTGTTTATGGACTCTACTCCACAAATGAACGTTGGCAAATCTGGAGGACGATCAATCAATGGCACCGCCAGGGGCCTTTGGTTATTCTAGGGGACTTTAACATGTTGTTCTCACTGGATGAAAAATATGGGGGTTCTATACATAATGAGTAGGAGATTCTCAACAATATTGAGACGAGGGGTGCCTTGGGTATTTCTGATATAAATTATCGAGGATATTTTTACACATGGTCCAACTCCCAAAACGGCACAAACCAGATCTCTTGTAAGCTGGATCGAGTTATGGCTACCGCAGAGTCGATGGAAAAGTTTCCACGAGCTGAGGCCATTTTCCTTCATCCGGGTATCTCCGATCACTTGCCAACAATCTTATTATTCGAGCTAAATATCTTGCGCAAGGGACCCAGATTCCGCTTTTTTAACTATTGGCTGAATCCCAGCATATTCAAAATCTCTTGGGGATTCTAATACTGCATACTTCTATATTTTAATGAAATCCCAGCATATTCGAAACTCCATTTCAGCTATGAAAGGCCCCCAAGGAGAATTTGTCTCAGGGGATGATTTATCCAAGGAGGCTGTGCGATATTTCCAAAATATTCTTGCCCCTAATATCACTCAAAGGCAATTAGAAATTCCGGTGAGATCGACCCTTTCCCTTGCTGCTATTATTTCTCTTAATGCTAGTTTCGTAAAGGAGAATATAGAGAAGATTATTTTGGAGGCAAACATCACCAAGGCGCCGGGTGTGGACGGCTTTAATGCTTATTTCTTCAAATTTTGCTGGGATACTATTAAGGAAGAAGTCCTGGCGGCCATTATGGATTTCCTGAAGAATGGTCATTTACTTAAAAGGGTAAATATCACCTCTCTTACCCTTATACCTAAAGTCCATAACCCTTCTAGCTTTGCAGATTTTAGGCCTATATCGGTTTGTCAAATGTTATATTGCTTTATATCCACGGCTTTGGCAGATCGCATTCGGAAGGTCCTCCCGGAGATTATTGAGGGGAACCAACATGCCTTTATTCAAGGGCGATCTATCCATGAGAATATTATGCTGTGCCAAGAACTTATGCATGATTATCACAAAAAAAATCGGAGCCCTGCGAATGGCCATTAAAGTGGATCTCCATAAAGCTTTTGATTCGACTAGATGGGATTTCATTGATCACATTTTGAGGGCGTATAATTTTCCTACTTGGCTCGTCGAGAGAATCATGACTTGTGTGACATCTCCCACATACACCATCAACTTGAATGGGTAGGACATGGGTTTCTTTAAGGGTATGCGTGGTCTTCGGCAAGGATGTCCAATGTCTCCATACCTTTTCATTATTGTAATGCAGTATCATGGACCTGCTGGCTAAGCAATATCTTGGTGGCCATCTTTGTCCCCATGCTAAATGTAAGAACTTGGGAATCACAAATCTGCAATTCGCGGATGATGTTATAATTTTCTGTGATGCTTCTGAGGAGTCCGCCAGGGCAATTAGTAGGGTGCTGGAAACTTTTTACCACGCTACTGGTCTCAAAATCAACAAGGAAAAATCGCAGATATTTTACTCAGCTTCTTGTAGTTCGCATATTCAGGAAAAAATTTCTTCTACTCTTGGGATCTCTAAGGGAACTATGCCTTTCCGCTACCTGGGTATTCCAATCACCAATAGGCAAATCAGGTCGAGGGACTGTATGCCTCTTATGGAAAAAATTGTCAAATATCTCTCTGCGTGGAGGGCAAAGGATTTATCTTATGCAGGGTGATTTGAATTGATAAAATCAATCTGCTACGGAAACATAAATTTTTGGTGCAGTGCACTCAAGCTGCCTACTGGGGTGGTGATCACATCGCTTAACTCTACGCTTACGAATTTTCTTTGGTCGGTGGGCTATAAGAATGGCATTGCTAAAGTATCTTGGACTAATGTCATCAAACCCACACGCCTTGGCGATATTGGGCTGCGGGACCTGGAGAGACTAAATAAAGCCTTCCTTATGCGCCACATTTGGAGCATTGTAACAGATAAGAACTCACTTTGGGTGAAATGGATCCATGAAATATATTTGCATGCTGATTCTATATTAAGATGTCTAGGAGAGCACCGTGGCCCATCAGGAGCATTCTGTCGGTTCAAGACACTTGCATACGGATGGTGGGGTATAAGATTGCAAACGGCACATCTATACAACTATGGCTTGACCCTTGGTTGGATTCTCGTATCCTCCTAGACTTGGTAGATGATATTCGATTCGAAAACCCGTCTGGGAAAGACACACCTCAACTCATTGATTGTGAACAATGAATGGGTGATACCACACCCGAGATCTTTTGGGTTGATAGACATTTATGGGGCCATCCCACAGATCCCCATTATCCCAAGCCAAAATGAGGACCGCATTTACTAGACAACAACTACGCATGGGATATTCTCTATAAAATTGGCCAACGAAGAACAGTTTCAAGGCAATGAGGTACCATGGAGGGAGATGGTATGGTTTAAGGGGTGTATTCCGCGTTACTCATTTATTATGTGGCTGCTTTGTTTGAGGCGGCTGAGCACCTGGGCCAGACTCCATCGTTGGGGGATTATACAGGATCTGACATGTATGCTGTGCAAGTCAGAGCCGGAAACACATAACCATTTATTCTTCCAATGCAAAGTTTTAGCTGAGTTTTGGAGGCTGATCAAGAGGGGATGTGGAATCATTAATACCCAGAACACTTGGGAGGGATGGAGAGTCAGCTATTGCATCAGTGGAAGATTGGGGACGCCAAGAGAAATTACATTAGAAGACTGTTCCTCACAGGGGCTATCTATTATATATGGAGGTATAGTAATGCTATGATTTTTGGCTCTCTCGATACGGGACCTATGGCTTACTACAATATCTTGGTTGCCGATGTAAAGACAAAAGTGGTAAGTAACATCCGGCCCCTGGAAATGGACCCAAATACTCTCTCCTTCTTGCAATCATGGGAGAACCTGGGCTGAACTGAATATTGTTTAGGAGCTCGGCTGGCCTCTTTTTCAATATGATTTTACCATACTCATGTTTCCCCTCCTTTGGTTTTCTACAAGGCACCTGATCTTTCTGAAGACCCGCACCTTATCTCTATCCTGCTACATATCATTACTGCTAATATTTCATTCATGCAGGTATTGGGGGTTCATGCCTTCTGTGTGATGCCGGCGCCCCACTTATTCCCTGATATACTGCCGACTTTTATATGCTGAAGCCTCATGCATATGAAGGCCAACTATGCTTGTGAGGTCCAAAGCTCATACTCCATTGGTATTCCTTACGATTGTAAGTGTAGGTGGCCCAACTCCTGCTGGAGAAATGCATTCCAGCTTCTACGCATATGAAGGAAAACAACATGTTTTGTGATGAACTTTGTTTCCTAGTTGATATAGGACTTGTGTGAGTGGTTTTTCCTTTATAAATGGATGTTTTTGGGTTATTCATGTTTGTAGCAAGATCCATGCGACAGTATATACAGGGGAAACTCTGTCCAATTGTTTTAGATCTGGGAATGAAGGGTGGATACAAGTGATTGTATATATCCTGTAACATATTTTTTTTTATTTATATAAAATCTCTTCTTGCCTTTGGCAAAAAAAAAACCCCATGGTGATAAAGAAGGTAAAAGATCCTGAAAGTTTTTCAATTCCCTGTCGGATTGGTAAGATCTCAATTGAACATGATTTATGTGATTTGGGGGCAAGTGTAATTTTGATGCCCTTATCTATTTCTAGGAAGATTGACAGTGGATACATGAAACCCACAAAACTTTTACTTCAATTTGCTAATGGTTCTATTCAACAATCTGTTGGAATCTTAGAAGATGTTTCTATTAGAATTGATGACTTCTCTATTTTAAATGATGTTATAATTGTCAATATTGAAGAAGATACTAAGTTATCAATTATCATAGGTAGACCATTTTTGGCTAGCACAAGTGCTATCATAGATATGATGGATGAGAAGCTAACTTTGAATTTTGGAAAGAATAAATTAGTGTTTGATTTTTCTCTGAAGTCTAAGAAGTTTTCTTTTGTAGAATCTCAACAATATATCAAAGATGAGGAAAATAGAATTGATGGTAGTAATACCATAGATATTGACAAGAGTCCCTTAGAGAAATACTTGAAACATGAAAAAGACAAAGGGAAAAGAGATGGAACATGGGCACAATTACAGATGACCAATTTAAGCCCACAAATCGATTTAAGAAGGTGTGAAGATAAAAAGTTTTATATCATTCACTACGCCTCGGATCCACCAGGACATTCATAATCTTTGCTATGGTCGAGCTAATGACCTTAAACAAGCGCTTTTTAGGAGGCAACCCAAAGTTTTTGAGTTTTATTAATTTTAGTATTTTCAGTTTTAGTTTTTAATTTTCTTAGAATTTTTGGAGAATTTATACAACATGATTTGATAAACTTTCGTACATGAAAAGTCTTCTGAATATGTTGTTTTACGTGAAGGAATTTTTTGGAAATTTTATAGAAATTTTTTCATGATTTGGCGAGATATTCTCGATCATGGTCGTGAGTCACTCACAGGCCGTGAGTTTTATTTGTAAAGAGCTAAGTCACAGAGATATTCATGGCTTCGGCCGTGAATGATTCACGGACCATGAGTTCTTACGCTTTAAACTTAATGGGCGAAACTAGGGTTTACTGATGACATCGAAATATGTAGTATATTTTGCATCATTTTAGATACCTTTTCATGTTAAATCGAGGATCTTTTTACTTGTTTTTATGCTGAATCCATCAAATATTGCAAAGTCTACTTCTATTTTGGTTTTTTCAGGCAAAAAGGCACTATTTTAGGCGTTTTCAAGCAAAATCAAATATATGGAAGAGTTCTCATCATCAAGAAGAAGTCACCCAAGAAATTTCATGCAAATCGAGGCAAGGAACCCAAAATACGGCAGTGCCGTAAGGGATTTTACGGTACCGTATTTTTCACGGCTACCGTATTATCGAGATCACGGCCGTATTTTGGTGATTTTCCAAACAGAAGGTTTTCGTGAAAATACGGCACCGCCGTAAGGATTTACATGGCCGTATTTTGGGGCACTTTCTGAATAGAGACTTTTGTCGAAATTACGGCACTGCCGTAACCCAGTTTATGGGCCGTATTTTGAAGCATCTTCAGAACAGAAAGTTGCCTTGAAATTACGGCACTGTTGTAAAGAATTACACGGGCTGTATTTCCCCGATGAATCCGACGAGAGAGTTCAGCCGATTTTATGGCACTAGCGTAAACAAAATTACGGTGCCGTATTTTCCAGCAATTTCAGAACTGAACGATCGATGGATTTTATGGCAGTGTCGTAAGATATTACACTGCCGTATTTCGGTGTTTAAACGCGATTCCCAGGTCAATCTTCACGCCCGATCTTTGTGGATATTCTTGCGGGCGATCCAGGGCTTTATATTCAAAGCCGTAAGAAGCAAAAAAGGAACTTTGGAGGAGAGGATTAGCGAGACACTAAAAGCCCCAAACTTGGTTAACTGTTGAGGGAGAATTCGGAGTACACGCCACCGTGCTCGATCCAGACTATCTCCGGCCGTGATTCTTCTACTGAAGCATCGCCTGGTGAAGGAGACGACGTGCCAGAAGTTTCAGATCGAAAGGAGACAAATTGGAGGAGAAATCAGAGGAAGAAGGATCGCCACCACTGTTCACACCTTCTTTTGCAAAATACGGCTGTGAAATACTACACAGCTGTGCCGTATTTTCTAAAAACTCTTCCTTTTGTTGATTTTCGATTTTCTAAAATTATGGAATATTGTATTTCCTTCACCATGCTAGCTTAAATTACTCTTGGGACATGGGGGAGTAATTCACTTAATTTCCAATGACTAGATAACTGATTTTTATATATTTCGTTGCTTTTAATCTTAACATGATGATTTTGTTCATGTGATAATTGTGCTTAGACTCTCTTTAAATTCATGTTATTAATTATGTTCTTAGAATTTTCGCTCGAGGCCGATAGGTAATTGCTTGAGAATTTGGAACCCTATAATTGCATGTAAGGAACCCTTCCTTAGGTTTGATCCAACTTGATCTGTTCTAGTAAAATTACTACCATGATTATAACATGATTCTATAGATCGAGTCTATTTGTCAAACGTGGAGATCTTGCACGAAAGTGAGGATCGGAACGTTGGAGATCTATGAGTAAAACTAGTGTCGAGGCTTGGATGCACGAAAGTGATCCTTGAGTTTCCGCTAGAGATTGTCAACCTAGAATTCGGATGCACGAAAGTGATCCTTGAGTTCATAGATTGATAATTTGCTTATCTTCAGTGGTGGGACAAATCTTGCGCGAAAGCGAAGATAAATCCCTGCGTGATTGTTTGCACGAGAGTGAAACAATCTTTTATTAGGTAAATCGTATCTTCATCATGATAAAATTAAACCGACGAAATCCTTATTCATATCTAGTCATAAGAGTTAAGTGAACGAAACCCTAGTCCCAGCTTTCTCTCTGACAGTTTTCTTTTGTGTGTTTGCGATATTTGCTTAACTTTCATTTGATTGCCTAGATAGCGAAAAATCAATTATTTAGTACTTGACAACGTAGGTCCCTGTGGATTCGATACTTTCTTTATTACTTCGTATACCCGTGCACTTGCGGGATCACAACAAGTTTTTGGCGCCGTTACCAAGGATTAGTTCAAGGTACACGCGTGTCATACTTGAAGTGTTACCTTACGGTACAACATTTACACCCACATTCATTAAACGTTGATTCTCGATGATTCCTTCCACCTCAGGCGACGAATCATCACCTCTGACCTTTCTCCACCTCCGGTGAGACTTTTTTGACAATCTTTCAGCCGATTTCAGCTGGATTTCATCAGAAAGCTCCAGAAGTCCGTTAGAACGCAAATTTCACCACCAGCGCCCGATTTTGATCCAATTTCTTCTAGATTTGTGAGCAAACTTTACCTAGCTTTACTTTTTTGCTTCCTACACTTGATTTTCATGATTCTACCATCAATTTGGAGATAGTTACTTAGATTCTAGGGGTGATTTTTTCAAAGTCTTGTGGGGGGGATTATCTGAGTACTGTAGCTTCACGATTTTTGGTTAAAAATTAGCATATTTATGTTGATTTGATTGAGAAACTATGGCACCGAGGAGATCATTGAGGTCTAGACTCTATAGGGCAGTAATGAAGAGTAGATACATCGGTCCATCCCCACAGGATGGTATCTGGAGTGTTACCAGATACTTTTGAGCATATAATTTATGATGATTCGGAGTCTAAGACTCAAACGTAGATATCAGAGGCTCTGAGTACACCTACAGCTCCTAGTACTACTGCAGGACCCAACACATCGCAAATAGCAGTTGAGCCGGCTAGTTCTCCCAAGTTGGATATTATTTCTGAGAGGCCTGCTAATAGGCTAGAAAGTAGAGATCTGAGGATTGCTAGACGGTATGGTAGGTAGCCTACCAGTCGCTCTACTTCTGCCTGGGGGAGGAGAGTTGCCCCATGCTTATCTCCTGTACCTGAGACCACAGAGACATCAGTGGCACCCCTAGAGCCAGCTCTCGTTGTAGTTGAGATGGAGCATGTTGATGAGGAGCAGACTACTTCTGTTCCTATGGATGTGGAGGAGGCTACCACATCTGAGCCTCCTTCCGACTTACCAGAGTTTGTTGCTCACATAGATATGGAGTCCATGGAGGTTGAGGATGTTGTACCTGATTCAGTCCAGACTCTAGAGATCCCCTCTCCGCCTTCAGCCCAGAGCGACTTACCACTCCCTGAGGCTGCTACACCAGAGCTACCTAATGATGCGGAGGGACCTCCTGAGATTTTCACTGATTTACCAGAGATATGTGTGGATATTCTAGATCTGCCCTCACCACCATTAGTTGCACCAGAGCCATCTGAGGCTCCAGAGACAGCACCACCAGCACCTGAGGTACCTGTCCCAGCTTCAGTATCACCAGCAGCATCACTAGAGCCATCATCATCTGAGGCAGTACCTCTAGTACCAGAGTCTGTTATTCTTGAGAGGAGACGAGCATGATCTCCACCTCCTATCCTAGTTCCCTATCCACGATAGTTCAAATGTAGGAGTAGGGATCAGGAGATTAGGTATAGAGCTATGTCAGCTCGAGGGGTCCTTAGCACCCGATATTGGGATGACCAGACTCTCCAGACCCTAGTATTGTTCAATGACATCTAGTGGATGTTTTCAAACATAGGGTGGTAGGACTTCTATCAGTAGAGGCATCCCACATATGTACAGCATACCCTGGAGTTTTTCAGTTTTGTCCAAATTACACTACATAATTATGATGATAGAGATCCAGGAAGTATGGCCTTCTGGTTGGGGAACTGGGATCATGTTCTTACTCTAGAGCAGATAGGTCATATTTTTGGGTTCCCCACAGACGGTACTCGACATCACCCCGGTGAGTACACCGAACGGACTTTCTGGTAGCAAATATCTAGAGAGACATGATTTGATCTGAGGACCTCCAGAGCTACTCGGTTGTCTAGCCCAGCACTCCGATACACACACTGAGTACTCGCACATACCACTTTTGGGCGAGCAGAGAGTGATGGGATGGTCAGAGCTTCAAAACTATTCTTTTTATGGATCATGTTGACTGGATTCCGTGCCAGCACCCCGTTCTACCTTGTGAAGCAGATTCATAAGGTGGCTAGGGTGCGGAGGCGAGTTCTTGTGATGGGTGGTCTGATTACCACCATTGCCCTTGCCCTCAGTATTGACCCTTCGGGGTTGAACGAGGCTAAGGGCAATCCGAGATAGGACATGGATGCCTGCATAGCGATTAAGATGATCACAAGGATTGGGAGCTCGTTTCATCTTATGTTCAGGCATACAGATATTACCATGAGGCTGCCGAACATGAACCGTACTACAGTTCGTATCCAGCAGAATTGGATCATGGATCCCACATGAGGTGTGGGAGGTCCTACAGAGGCAGCCTCACTTCCGTAGTCATCACCGAGGATTTCTAAGCCTATTCCTCCAGCCGAGCCATCTGCAGCTGCTGGACCGTCTTCATTAGCCAGTCCATCCACATCAGCGCCACCTGACCCTTCCTTGCAGTAGATCCGAGCTAAGCAACGGAGGATGCGCTATGACATATTGCGCTTGGAGCAAGGACAGACGAGGACACTCGAGTCTCTACGCGCGATAGAGGAGCTTTTACGGCGACATCTCTCTAGATCATCGACACAACCTATTGGAGATGATGACGAGGAGGCGGACTCTGAGGACACGGAGACAGATTGATGAGCTTTGTGAGTATCTCTGCTATTCTATTTGTTTATATGCTTTGGTTTTTATTGTTCATTATTCTCTTGAGATATCTTATTTGCATTCTTCCTCTTGAGCAGGGTTTGATAGAGTTGGTGCTGATGCAGCGCACACTCTATTCTTTTATGTTTTATTTGTGTGTGTACATTGTACTCTGATATTCTGTGATGTATTTCTAGATTTATACATGATATTCGATACTTGAGTTGGCTTTGTATATATACATGATGGTATTAGATTACCATGGTATTGTATATGATTGATGCTTACCTTGTATTTGTGATGGTCTGTGATGATTTGTGATGCTCTGATGATGCTTTTGATTGATTTTCAGTTGATTTTTGTATTGGATTCGATATTGAAATGAATAGTGCTTTTGAAATGGTAAATGTGATTTAGTTGATGAAACATGACGGTATTTGATGTTTGAAACTTGTTTACCATGTAAAATGTGAATATCTATGATGTAATACAGTTTCTAGATTTTTCTGAGTATGTTTACCTGTTTTGATATAATTGCACAGGGTTTCGCTCATATTTTAAGGGAAATTCTTGCAAAATTTTTCTGAAATATATCATAACTTGATTTAATGTTCATATTTATGCAACAATTTAAGTCTATGGTGTTTCCATATATTTTGCTTCTCTTCAAGTTTTATAGGTATGTATTCTGAATGTTTATGATCATTAAGAATAATCAAATTTGTTTTATCTTTAATTCTGAACTTGGAAAACATTTTGAGTATTTGATTTGATGACTTAGGGAATTTCTGAAATTTTATGTAGAATTAAATTGTTGAGTAAATTCAATTCTGGTATTGATAAAATACATATATGAATTGTTATATATTCATGCGACAGGTGCATAGTATTCCTATACTTGAAGTTTAATTTATCTATCTTTGCTTGATGAAAAATTTTTATGAATAGAAAATTGGTGATATTTATTTAAATAGAGATTTGCTCCAACTCCTCTAATTGAGTAATCTAAGGTCATGAGTTATATTATACCATGAGTGGTATACTTTAAGTCTGTTGCGATCAAGTAATAGAGGAAAATCTTAAAATTAAATATTTACCCCTCTTGCAGAAAGATCGATAACGATTTAAATACCATGCCACTGGCCAGCTTTCTCCATAAAAAAAACAAGAAGGGAAGCTGTAGGTTAAGTGGACAACTCCGCTCACCTTATGATTGAGACTATGAGTTAAATTATACTGCTTTGTGGTATACTTTAAATAATGTTATGATGCTAACAGGAAAGGGCATATAACCATTTAAAAACCAAATTGCTCTAAAAATCTCTTATCTTTAACATCACCGAGATTCTTGAAAAATTTTTTTGTCTATTGAGTATTGTGGATTATTAAGTTGAGAGTAATTGATACTTAGTGTGTGAAGGATGAATGTTATGACATGAATTATGAATTTTATCTTTCTTGGAATATAAACTTTTGAGAATTTATCTATATTATGATTTTTCTTAAAATTACTTGAGTTTTGAAAGATCGACTGCTTGAATTGTGGACTAGGGACGTTATTAAGGAGAGAACAAATAAGATTGTTCCTTATCTTTACATTCTCCATACATATCAGAATATTGCTTGAGGACAAGCAAAGTTTTAAGTCTAGAGTATTTTGATGCATTGCACTTACATCATGTTTTTGTTTGTATTTTACATCATATTTTAGGCTTATTTTATGATTTTATACTAGTTTTTTGTGTTTTTACTTCACTTGATATGGAATCTTTACTCTTCTTAGTTTTTATGAAAATGAAAGTAAAATGGCATAAAAATGATGGATTTTCCATGTTTTCAAGCCATAGCATGGTTCCCAAGGAAATTACGAGGTTGCACGTTAAATTTGGGGCGAAAATGATGTCAGATGCAACATTCACGGTCTTAGTCGTGAGTTTTTCGGCTGGTCGTGAGTTTCACATTCATGGCGTGAAATCGCGGCTAAGTTAAAAAGTTCACATAAAGTTTCACGGGTGAGGCTCTAAATCCTTCACGGGCTGTGAATATTTCTATGTACAATAGTCTTTATTCACAGAAACTTTCACGGCCACAGTCGTGAATAGTTTACCGGCTGTAAATATTTTGGCCCCTTCGCATATTTTGCTCGATTTGACCCCAAATCGAGTCAGAATTGAACCAAACTCTCCAGAATTCTTCCTTGAAGGGTTCTAAACTGATTAAACTACAAAAGGAGGAATTTTTGGAGGGCAAAGGAGACTTTATCAGGATAACATAATTAGAGGCGATGGCTAGGGCAAAATGCGGTTCCAAAGCAAAATTCTGGTGATAATTCATGCAAAGGGGAGAATTGAACACTTCATCTTCATCTCCAGATCGAGGGCAAGCATTTCTAATTACTTTCTTAGTAATTTCTTGTACTTTTGATAGAATTCAATGCAAGTTTCATCTATATTCATGCTGTACACGATGAATATGAGTGAGTGATAGGTATCCGCAAGTGCACAGATTTATCGTAGTAATAAAAAGATTATCGTTCCCAACGAGGATCTGGCGGTCAAGTACCGATTACACTATTGATTTATATCTAGACGATTCAAATGATGGTTTTTATTTTGAAAAATTCTAATGCAAGAAAACAGAAAGGTGGTTTTAGGGTTTTGGCTAAAAATCAATTCAGATAAAATCAGGACTCAGGGTTTCACCACGTTGACGATTATGAATTTAATAAAAATAAATCTTCGATCAGAAAATTATAGTTTTGAAAGGGATTTTTCCTAAGGTACAGATTACCTTCTCTTGAAGCATAATCCGGTATCTATTTACATTAATTCCCTACTCTCGTGACAATTAACATAAATAAACTCATTAAGTTCTGTGAAAAATCATGGAATCCTTCAAACAAATCTAATCAACTCTCGTGATTGGATTCGTAGGTTTGAAAAGAATAGATCTGACGTTGCGATTCACCTCTCAGTCCTTCTCGCAATGTCTAAAACGTAAAATTACGTGGCCAAGGTAAATTACAGAATAAACACAATTCTAATCAAATCAAATCTATAAAATTCATGTAAAAGATTTAAAATAATATATTCAATCCATAAATCGTCAACGGGCTATTCCCCAAATCCCAAAAATTAAGTTTACACATTCATATTCAAAGCAAACAACATGTTCATCGATGAATTAAACATGTAATTTCTCTAAAATAATGCAAAGAGGCACTAGGAAAGTAATTAGAACTCTTCCCTTTAATCTGGTGGTGAAGATGAAGTGATCAAATCCCTCCTTTGCGTGATCTCTTGCCGGAATTTTGCCCTAGAATTGAATTTCACCGTCGCCGCTGCCTCCTCTCGTTTTCATGCGTAGAAGGCCCCGAAACCCTTCCAAAACCCTTCCTTTATAGTCTAATCACTATAGAACCCATCTAGGAAGGTTTTTGGAGAGTTTGGTTCAATTCTGGTTCGGTTTGGAGTTGAATCGAGTGAAAAACCCGAAAGGCGTACGTTTTTACGGCCTGTGATGAAATTACGGCCGAGGCCGTAATTGTTTCTGTGTGTACAGTGCCTTTGTACATAGAAAGTTTCACGGATCGTGATGGATTCACGGCCTCACCCGTGAAAGTTTCTGTGGACTTTTTAACTTAGCCATTTTTTCGTCGCTCTTCGAAGCCAAAATTACGGCCGGCCCAAAATTACGGCCAAGGCCGTGAAAATCGAAATCTCCACCCTTTTCGCTCCAAATTTGACGTGTAAGTTCGTAGTTTCCTCGGGAATCGTATTATGGCTTCAAATCTCCCAAATTCCATCATTTTTGTGCCATTTTACCTACATTTTCATAAAAACCAAGAAAAGTGAAGATTATGTGCAAAGTGAAGTAAAAACACTAAAAATTGCATAAAATCATTCAATTAAACCCAAAATATGATATAAAATATAGGCAAAAATATGGTGTAAATGCAACGCATCAACATACCCTAGACTTAAAATTTTGCTTGTCCTCAAGCAATACTTCGATATGTATAAAGAATGTAAAGATAAGGAACACTCATTTGTTTTTGCCCCTAATAATATCCTTAGTCCACGAATTAAGTAATCAATCTTTTAAACTCAAGTAATTCAAGAAAAATCATAATAGAGATAAATTCCCAAGAGGTTACAATGCAAGAAAGATAAAATTCACAACTCATGTCATAGTATTCATTCTTCACACACTAAATATCAAATACTTTCAACTTAATAAATCCATCTTACTCAATAGACAAAAATTTATTTCAAGAATCTTGGCGATATTAAAAATAAGAGATTTTTAAAACAATTTGGTCTTTAAACTGTCATATGCTATTTACTGTTAGCATCATAACATTGTTTAAAGTATACCACAGAGTAGTATAATTTAACTCGTAGTCTCAATCATGAAAGTCAGTGGAGTTGTCCACTTAACCTACAGCTTTCTCTTTTTCCATAAAATTGTTTTTATTCTCTCTGTTTTTTTTTTCTCTCTTTTTTTTAGAGACTTCAACTCATGTCTTTGGTACCACTACCAATTTTTCACAATGCCAAGTAGAGGAGTCTTTTCTTCTTCTTTTTTTTTTCTTTTTTTTTTTTATTTCTAGAGACAGCCGGTCAATGGTATGATACTTAAATCGTTATCAATGATTGATCGCAACAAATTTAAAGTAAACCACATCGTGGTATAATATAACTCATGACTTCAGATTTATCACTAGAGGAGTTGGAGCAAATCTTAGTTAAACAAATATCACCAATTCTATTCATAAAAATTTCCATCAAGTAGAAATAGATAAATTAAACTTCAAGTATAAAGATACTACGCACGTGTCGTTTGAACATATAACAATTCACATATGTATTTTATCAATACCAGAATTGAATTTACTCAACAATCTAAGTCTATATGAAATTTCAAAAATTCCCTAAGTCATCAAATTAATTACTCAAAATGTTTCCTAAGTTCAAAACCAAGGGTAAAACAAATTTGATAATTCCTTAACAATCATAAACATTCAAAATTCATATCTACAAAGCTTTGAAGAAAAAGCAATATATAAAGGACACCCTAGACATAAGTTGTTGCATATACATAAACATTAAATCAAGTCATGATGAATTTTAGAAAAATTTGGCAAGAGTTCCCTTTTTAATGTGAGCGAAATCCTATGCAGTTATGTCAATATATATGTAAATGCGACTCAGAAAAATCTGGAGACTTTATTACATCAAAGATATCAACATTTCATATGGTAAACAAGTCTCAAATATCAAAATACCATCACATTTTATCATCTAAATCATATTTTACCATACTCACAAAGAAAGTCATCAAAATCACAGTCGGTATATGATTCACGGCTGCACCCGTGAACATCTTGTTGAACACTTTTCCTTCAAGTAAAAATTTCCCAAAAATTCCTGCAAGTAAAATAACTTATTAAAAGGTTTTGCATCGATAACATTTCATCAATACATGCTGCCAAAATTTATTGAAATTTAAAGAAAATCAACAATTAAAACTAAGAGTAGTAAAAGTCAAAAATTTGGGTTGCCTCCCAAAAAGCGCTTGTTTAAGGTCATTAGCTTGACCAATGCTTCATGTCATGGTGGAGTTGGTGAATCTGTGCCATAGTAGAGAGCATATAATCTTCTTCTTTTCCTCCATCTTGTGAGTGTGTCCACCAAATATATCTAATTAAGCAAGTGGATCCATGTTGCAATGTCCAGTACATGCATACAAAAATAAAAGTTAGAGTCATGCAAAGAATACTCAATAATTTTTCTATATTTATCCAAGAGTAAAATCATGTGTTCTTCCTTTAAATTTATATTAGCAATTAGAAGAAAACTAAAATTAAGATTAAAGAATTCATACCTTGGAAGAAAACTGAAATTAATATCAAAAAATTAATGCCTTAAATTATTCAAGAAAATTTCAAACTTCAAATTTGGCTTTTCTCTTACCTCAATGTCAATGTGATCATGTATCTCATGTGTCATCATCTTTTGAGTACTGTGGTTGGATTTGAATCAAATAATATTTCAATCACTTCATCAGCATTATCCTTAAAATCATTACCTTCATCATCTGTCATGCAAATTTCTAATGGATTTTTCTGGAGAATAGGAATGGATGGTTCACATGGTGGTGGTGGTATAATATGCTCAGGATCCTCTTCCTCAATTTCTTTCTCTTCAATGGTAGCAGTGTAATATGAAAATGAAGGGAGGTATTCCATCCTAACACTATCAAATTCATCCCCATCAATTTGGTTATTTCTTATTTGTGGCTCCTCAAATTCTTCATCTTTTTTCTCATAAGACTCTAAAAGTTCAAATTTTTCTTCAAATATGTCCCAAGTATTTGTGTTGCAAGACACTTCATTATGTGAGAGGGGACTAAATGGCTGGTAAAGTGCAGAGGAAGGTAAATCATAATTATCAAAATTTTCCAAATCATCAAAATTTGAAGAAGGTAAATCATAATCAGGAGTCATGACTAATGATTGTACCAACTCTACAAAATTCTCAAATTCATCCTGGATTTCTTCCTCTATGTCTTTTTTATCAGTGCCATAAATTATACTACAAATATCCTCACTTTGTTTGGTTATAGCAGCTGTATATTTTTCAAGCAAGGCTACTAAGTTGGATTCTTGAGGTTCACTAAAGTCTGATTGTGGAATAAAGGTTGGGTCATTCTGATAAAGATAGTTTTCATGGTTCTTCCAACTTGGACTATAGGCACTGGGGCATGAGTTTAAGCATGGAGGAATCCCTAATTGACATTCAGTAAAATTATGCCCATGATAACCACAAATTTCACAAGTAATATATTCCAACTTAGAATATTGCATGCTTAAATAATCAATTTGTTCAGTAAAAGAATCTATCTATGCTGCAAGTGATTGAAATGCATCCGTACCATATTCTCTTGTCTCCATCGGTGGCACATACCTTTGATTTGACCATTGACATTGGTTAAACATCATTTTTCAGTTTAAGCAATAAAATTCAAAAATACAAAATGTAAAACAGGAGATGCAAAATAAAGTGTAAAATATCTAGTCAAATGATTTTTGAGTTCTCCTGTTCATATAACGTGTTAATCCAAAAAGAGAAAAGTAAAATAAACTAACTATATAAAAAAATTGTGAAAAATAAGAAAAATGAAAACAAAAATAAAAACAACTAAAATAAAAAAAACTAAAAATAAAAACAAAAACAAAAATAAATAAATAAATAAAATGTCTAGTCTATAAATCTCACGGTTAAATCGATATTGACTGGCCTGATCCCCGGCAACGGCGCCAAAAACTTGATAGGTATCCGTAAGTGCATGGATTTATAGAAGTAATAAAAAGATTATCGTTCCCAAAGAGGATCTGGTGGTCAAGTACTGATTACATGATTGATTTATATCTAGACGATTCAAATGATGGTTTTTGTTTTGAAAACTTCTAATGCAAGAAAACAAAAAGGTGGTTTTAGGGTTTTGGCTAAAAATCAATTCAGATAAAATTAGGACTCATGGTTTCACCACGTTAACGATTATGAATTTAATAAAAAAAAAATCTTCGATTAGAAAATTATAGTTTTGAAAGGGATTTTTCCTAAGGTACAAATTACCTTCTTTCGAAGCGTAATCCGGTATCTATTTACATTAATTCCCTACTCTCTGACAATTAACATAATTAAGGTCTGTGAAAAATCAAGGAATCCTTCAAACAAATCCAATCTACTATCGTGATTGGATTCGTAGGTTTGAAAAGAATAGATCTGACGTTGCGATTCACCTCTCGGTCCTTCTCGCAACGTCTAAAACGTAAAATTACATGGCCAAGGTAAATTACGGAATAAACACAATTCTAATCAAATCAAATCTATAAAATTCATGTAAAAGATTTAAAATAATATATTCAATCCATAAATCGTCAACGGGCTATTCCCCAAATCCCAAAAATTAAGTTTACACGTTCATATTCAAAGCAAACAGCATGTTCATCGATGAATTAAACATGTAATCTCCCTAAAATAATGCAAAGAGGCACTAGAAAAGCAATTAGAACTCTTCCCCTTGATCTGGTGATGAAGATGAAGTGATCAAATCCCTCCTTTGCGTGATCTCTTGCCGGAATTTTGCCCTAGAATTGAATCTTGCCGTCGCCGCCTCCTCCTCTCCTTTTCATGCATAGAAGCCCCCGAAACCCTTCTAAAATCTTTCCTTTTATAGTCTAATCAGTATAGAACCCATCTAGGAAGGTTTTTGGAGAGTTTGGTTCAATTCTGGTTCGGTTTGGAGTCGAATCGAGTGAAAAAACTGAAAGGCGGACGTTTTTATCGCCCGTGATGAAATTACGGCCGAGGCCGTAATTGTTTCTGTGTGTACAACGCCTTTGTACACAGAAAGTTTCACGGACCGTGATGGATTCACGACCTTACCCGTGAAAGTTTATGTGGACTTTTTAACTTAGCCGTTTTTTTGTTGCCCTTCGAAGCCAAAATTACGGCCAGCCCAAAATTACGGCCAAGGCCGTGAAAATCAAAATCTCCACCCTTTTCGCTCCAAATTTGACGTGTAAGTTCATAATTTCCTCGGGAATTGTATTATGGCTTCAAATCTCCCAAAATCCATCATTTTTGTGCCATTTTACCTACATTTTCATAAAAACTAAGAAAAGTGAAGATTCTATGCAAAGTGAAGTAAAAACACTAAAAATTGTATAAAATCATTCAATTAAGCCCAAAATATGATCTAAAATATAGGCAAAAACATGGTGTAAATGCAACGCATCAGTGAGTAAACTAGATTTCGGGATTTAGGATGTAGCCCACTGACGTTTATGGATTAAAACTTGTATTTTTATTCTTTGCTATGATTATTATAGCATTGATTTAATCAGAATTGAGTTTATTATGTAATTTACTCTAGCCAAGCATATTTGCGTCTTAGACGTTGCGAGAAGTACTGGCAGGTGAATCGCAACGTCAGAATTATTCTATTCAAACCTACAAATCCAATCATGAGAGTAGTTTGGATTTGTTTGAAGGATTCAATGATTTTTCACAAAACTCAATGGGCCTAGTTATGTTAATTCCCACGAGAGTAGGGAGTTAGCATAGCTAGGTACCGGATTAGGCTTTGGGAGGAGGTAATCTATACCATATGAAAAATCTCTTTCATTACTATAATATTCTGTTCAAAGATTGATTTTTATTAAATTCATAATTGTTAGTGTGGTAAAACCCCGAGTCTCGACCTTCTAAAAACTGATTTTTATCCTTGACGTTACCTCTGCTACTTTTCGTATAGAAGTTCACATAAAATCACAATTTCAATCGCTTAGATATAAACGAGTTGTGTAATCAGTACTTGATTGCCAAATCCTCGTTGGGAACGATAATCTTTTTATTACTTCGATAAATCCGTGTACTTGCGGACGCATCAGTTCCCCAACCAAAAGGCCATACGCCTGGGATCTCTATCATCATAATTATGCAGGGTAATCTAGATAGAGCTGAAGAACTCTAGGGTAAGCTGAACATAGGTGGGATGTCTCTGCTAGTAAAAATCCTACCACCCTATATTCGAGAACATCCACTAGATGTCATCGAACAATCTTAGGGTCTGAAGAGTCTGATCATCCTAATACCAGGTTCTAAGGACCCCTCTAGCTGACATAGCTCTGTACCTCCTCTCCTGATCCCTACTTCTGTATCTAATCTATCATGGATAGGGAACAAGGACAGGAGGTGGAGATCGTGCTCGTCTCCTCTCAACTATAACAGGCTCTGGTACTAGAGGAGACGGCTTTGGTGATGATGGCTATGGTGTAGCAGCTGGTGTCTACTCTGGAGACAGCTCAGGTGATGGTAACTCAATCTCCGGTGAGTGGGCTGATGGTACTGAAGCTGGGACAGGCATCTCTAGAATATGTGGTATCTCATGTGTTGAAGGTGCTGCCTCTGGAGCCTGAAATAGCTCTGGTGCAACTGATGGTGATGAGGGTAGATCATGAATATCTACAAAAATCTCTAGTAGATATGTGAAAATCTCTGGAGATCCCTCCGCATCGTCTGGTAACTCTAGTGTAGTAGCCTCAGGGACTGGTAAGTCGCCCTGGGCTGAGGATGGCGAGTGAATCTCTGGAGTCTGGACTAAATCAGGTACAGTGTCCTCTACCTCCATAGACTCCATATGAGTGTGAACGGTAGACTCTGGTAAGTCAGAAGGAGGCTCAGATGTAGTAGCCTCGTCCACATCCATAGGAGTAGAAGTGGTCTGCTGCTCATTAGCATGCTCCAACTCAATAGTAACTGGAGCTGGCTTTGGGGGTGCCACTAGCATCTCTGTGGTTTCTAGTATAGGAGATAAATGTGGGGCTACTTTCCTCCCCCAAGTAGAAGTAGAGCGACTGGTACTTCCTAGTGTACCACCATCTAGCTATCCTCTAGCCTATCAGTAGGCCTCTCAGAAATAATCTCCAGCTCAAGAAAACTAACTGGCTCCTCTGCTGCCTACAATGTATTAGGTCCAGCTGATGTGCTAGGAGCTGTAAGTACACTCGGAGCCTCTGATGTCTGCGTCTGAGTCTTAGGCCCCGAGTCATCATAAGCAATACGCTCAAATCGATGTGGTAGAACCCCGTGTATCATTCGGTATATAAATCGTGGGACAGGTCTAATATATCGGCTCTTCTTCACCACCCCATAGGGTCTATGTTAGTGTTTATGCCCTGCAGACCAATGTATGGACATAGTCCGGCATTATTTGAATGTACTTTGATAGAGTTGATATTATTAATAAAGGCATGGTCATTATTATACAGATTGCTTTACCTGCGTTGATGTATTGAATTGCATAAATAATGCCCCAAGAGTTTGGTTGGATCCATTCTCATAAGTAATCCCCAGTCAAGGTGCCTTAGCCGATATGGGACAGCTTTGGTGCATGTGTGACTGGTGTATGGGCTGGTTAGGTGCGGGGCACAGTAACGTAGACATACAGGTGCATTGGATGCACTAGAGTGACCCACCGTGAAGATTGACTTGTCTAGTCAACAGGTCAATCTCACATGCAAGAGGTTTGCATTGATCCTTAGACTTGAGGTATTCATGTCTAAATATGATGATGGGTATGCTTTGATACAGTCTTACGTCTCTCCGTAATTGGGTGATCAAAATGACTGTCATCGGGCACATCATAAGTCATATAGAGATATGGATGACCAATAGGAGGATTTGCCCCTTCCATAATTGGAAGCATGATATCCACTTTGGTATGCCCCACCTCATTGGTGCATGACAGGAATGTATGACCATACTGTTTGAGTCATGACTAATAGATTGGATTAATAAATATGAGACTAAATCTAATGGCGGGATATCAGTTCAGGCAAAGGGATCTAGAATGCATGAGAATCCTCGTTGCTTGTTAGGGAGTTGTTGCCAAATGACTTAAGTCCTATGACATGGGTAGTAGTGATGTGTTACTAGATACCTCTCACTACTTATGATGTTTCATCATCATTGCCATCGTCATATGGATCCTATGGGGTCACACGCAATAGGCTCTTGACGTTGTATTTTGATCTGGATATCTTGGAATATATTTGAGTTGATTTTGATTCTAAGTCCAAGACAAATTCATGGTTGAATCTAATTCCAATTGGGACTCATGGGTTTATGTATATCCTGGTCAGGTTTATATTCTATATGGGAGTTGAACTTGGACTTGGGACTATAAACCATGTTGGATTCGAATCCTAATTTAATTAGGAGTTAGAATCCTAATCATATTAGGAATTGGAATCCTAATCCAACTAGAAGTTGAAATCCTAATTTAATTAGGAATTAGAATCCTAATCCTATTAGGAATTGGAATCCTAATCCAACTAGGAGTTGGAATCCTTTTAATTAGGAGTTAGAATCCTAATCCTATTAGGAATTAGAATCCTAATCCAACTAGGAGTTGGAATCCTAATTCTACTAGGAGTTAGAATCCTAATCCAATTAGGATTCAAATCCTAATGAGAATTGGATATAGATAAGGCCCATAGTGGTTGGGCGCAAATCCTAATCTAATAAGATTCAAATCCTAATGAGAATTGTATATGGATAAGGCCCATAGTGGTTGGGCACAAATCCTAATCCAACTAGGATTCAAATCCTAATGAGAATTGGATTTGGATAAGGCCCATTGTGTTGGGCGTAAATCCTAATCCAATAAGGATTTAATTCCATGGGCCTAATTAATGTTGAAATCCAAATCCAATTAGGGATTGTGGATTTAATCTAATTAAGGCAAATTGGAATCCTAATGGGAGTAGGATTCATGTTTGGCGCATGGCTTAATTTCATATATGGAATTTGCGCCAATTGCCATGGATTAATCCTTATGGAATTCGGTTTCTTCAATTAGAAACTCTCTTGGACGTGTGGGCTGGTGTGGAGGCGTGTAAGGCTTGATTAATTCAAGTATGGTATGCGCCAATCACATAAGGAAAGTCCAAATAATAATTGAACTTAAATTACTCCTCTTGATATGACAAGAAGCTTGATTCTTTCCAAGCTTCATGATGCGCCAATTCAAGGAGGCATGTGGTTGATGCATTGCGGCAATTCCTTGGAGGAATTGCGATATGAACACTTAAGGAAAGAGGGGGTGGCGGTAAGGCTTGCTTGCTTATAAAAGAAGGGGTATGCGCCCCCTCTCAAAAAGGATGATCAACAAGTACAGAATTTCTTCTTGAGGCAAGGCAACTTGGAGTTGCGCATGCCTTGAAGCTCTAGCCGCCCTCTTTCCTTGGTGTTGCGCCACTATCCTTCATCCTCTTCTTTGTTGGCCAAGAGTCTCCTTGGAGGAGTCCTGTTGGCGTGAAGAACAAAGGGAGAAGAAGAAGGACATTCCAAGAGGTGATCTTCTCTTCCCGAGGCTAGCACCAAGCGTGGAAGGGAGCAACGTTGAGAAGGTCGACGCGTGGATACTTGTAGAGGACGAGCATTTGAGCGTCTTTAACTTGGCATCATCGACTTGACAAGCATTAGAGGTATCATCCCTATCACATCCATGTGTTCTCTCTCTCGCATGGGTCCTTGGGAAAGGAATATGTTTTGGGTGTAAATTTCTGATTTCTAATTTTTTTAATTATGATTTTTGAGTTGAGTTTTATTTGCTATTTTTATTTTTGAATTTCAATTTGTAGTTTCCCAATTTTAACTTTTGTTGTTTGATTTTTTATTTTTTTTTATTATTTTTGGTTTTCATTTTATATTCTTTTAACTTTTGTTATTTTTATTTTGATATTTTGTTATTGATTTTCAATCTTTGATTTTTTATTTTTGATTTCGAATTTTCATTTTTTTTATTTGTTTATTTTTTGCTTTTCCTTTTAAATTTCTGATTTTCATTTTTTTAATTATTATTTTTTGAGTTTAAGTTTAAATTTGAAATTTCAATTTTTATTTCTAATTTTAGATAAGAATTTTTACTTTTTTTTTATTTTCAATTTTTGATTATTTTATTAATTTTTGTTTTCTTTTTATATTTTTTAATTTTTCTTATTTTGATTTTGATATTTTATTATTCATGTTTAGTTTTAGATTTTTGATTTTTGATTTGTAATTTTTTATTTTTTTTCCCTTTTTGATTTATGATTTTTTGTTCTTTTTTTTATTTTGATATTTTATTTCTGATTTTTCTTATTATATTTTTTTATTTTGATTTGTAATTTATCATTTTTAGTTTTTGATTTTTGATTTCTAAACTTTAGTTCCTGTTTTTAGTTTATGTATTTTATATTTAATTTTCTTTTTTGTTCCTTATATATGATTTATAATTTTGTATTTTTGAATATTGATTATGACTTTTGATTTAATTTTTTCATTTTAATTCATATTATTTTTTATATTTGATATATTGAGTTGAATTTATTTGAATTTTTATTTTTAAATTTTACTTTAATTAATTTTTACCCCTGATTTATGAATTTTTTTTCATTTAAATATTTTTATTTCAAATTTTCATGTTTTTATTTTTTATTTTTTGCTTTAGTATTTTAAATTTCTAAATTCTAATTTTTTTTAATTACGATTTTTTTAGTTGAGTTTAATTTGTAATTTTTATTTTTTAATTCCAATTTGTAGTTTACGAATTTTAACTTTTTTTTTGATTTCTTATTTTTTTTTTATATTTTTATTATTTTATTATTTTTTATTTTCCTTTTATAATTTATATTTTGATATCTAATTTTATTTTTTTAATTATTATTTTTTTACCTTTTTGATTTGTGAGTTTTGTTTATCTTTTTGATTTTGATATTTTATTTCTGATTTTTCATATTATATTTTTTTATTTTGATTTGTAGTTTATCAATTTTCGTTTTTTATTTCTAATTTGTTGTGCCGAATTTTTACTTTGGTTGTTTTTTTTTGCTGTTTGATTTATAATTTATCTTTTTTTATTTTGATATTTTATTTTTTAATACTTTAGTTTTTCATTTTTCATTTAGATTTGTGGATTTTGATTTTGATTTTTGATTTCTAATTTTTCATTTCCCCCATTTGATTTTTGTTTTTTTTATTTGTTTGATTTTGATATTTTATTTCTTATTTTTAATATTATATTTTTTTATTTTGATTTTAATTTTATATTTCTAATTTTTCATTTTTAACTTTTGATTTCATATTTTTAATTTTCAACAACGAGTTTTGGATTTCTAAGTTTTAATTCTTGTCTTTTATTATTTTTATTTTTATTTTTAAGCTTGATTTTTAATATTTATATATGATTTGTAATTATGATTTGTAATTTTGTATTTTTGAAAGTTCATTTTCAAATTTTGATCTTTTTTATATTGATTTATTTTATTTTTATTTTTGATATTTTGATTTAGATTTATTGAATTTTATAAAATTTATTTTCTTATTTTTTACCTCTGATTTTTTTTTCTTTTGATTTAGATTTTCTGAATTCATATTTTAATATTTATGATTTTTAATTTTACATTTTTAATATTTGTCAGTTGCTCTTGAAGATTTCTAAATCTAGAGGCCAAATAAGTAATAACTGATAGAAAGCAAACTGTGCAGTTTTTGAATTTGTTTATGAAAAGTAGTCATACCCTAGAATAAAATTTAATGATTCAAATAGAAAATGGACAGAACCAAGTAATAGAATGAGATATGTTCTTTTCAGACGTATGAAAATTAAAGGATCAAAATCTATCAGAAATTTAGGGCATCAACAGAAAGAAGGCTACTCAGATTAAAAACTGCACAAACTGCACAAAAGTTAATCAGATTCAAAAAGTTGCTATGTGTCCTAGAATGATCAGAAAATATTTTCATGAAAACAATTAATCCACAAGGTAGAATGACACACGAACTTCCAATTTCAAGTGAAAAATCTGGGTTTCAAGTTATTTAAGCATCTTAAAAAGCTGTAGCAAAAGTGCTAATCAGATTAGTTAGAAGAAAACTGCTGCAGAAATTAATCAAAATCGAAAAGTTGCTATGGGTTTTAAAATGATCCATGGACTTTAAAATTCAGCAAAAATATCCAGATGATAGACAAAGATGAGTACTTCAATGTTGTGCCAAAGATCAAAAATGTTTCCAACTCAGTTTCTTAAAATCGCAGCGAGAAAACACCCAGTCAATAAGTAGAAAGCAGCTTTAAAATACGGTACCGTGATATGCTTTACGGTACTGCCCTATTTTTCAAAGGACTCTCGGGAAAAAATCACTCAAAATTACGGCACGTGAAAGACGTTACGGCCCTGCCGTAAAATGTACAAAACTTTCTGTCAAAAACGGACCGAAATTACGGTACCCGTAAAATGGATTACGGCCGTGCCGTATTTTGCGCCAAAACTTGTTTTCACCTACAAAAAGAGAAGAAAAATTAGTTCTAAAAATAAACTAAAATAAAAGAAACTAAGCTAAACAAGAGTGCTTGGGTTGCCTCCCAAGAAGCGCTAATTTTAGGTCCATAGGTTGACCAAAAATCAAAAATCATGGTGAAGCAGGTGAATCAGTTCCAAAGTAAAGAGCAAACAATTTTCTGCATTTTCTTTGTCCAAAAAGCTTAGCCACAAATCTAAATATCCAGAATTTCATATAAATCACAATTGATGTGGCTTTCATAATTATGCAAAAATTAAAATCAAAATTTTCAATGATCTTCCTATGTTTGTTAGTTAGCAAAATCATAAGTCCTTTCTTCAACTTTATCTTTTCAATTGCAATAAAAGTAGGACTTCCATCAAAATAATCAAGCATTGGATCATCATAATAATAGTCTTTCTGTTCTACATGAGATTCCTCAATAAAGCACAAATTTTCAAATAGATCAAAATTTTCAACTATAGCTATGGGCAAAACATCAAGGTGAGATTCATCGATATTTGTAATTTTCAAATCATCTTCAGGTTCCTCATGCTCACAATCAAATAGTTTATCAATATCAAAATCAAGATGAGACTCTTCAAAATCAATTTCCTCATACCTCCCCTCAAATAATTCATCATCAGAAGAGTCAAAATCAGAATCATATGAAAAAAAATTAATAGAATCAAAGTTAACCACAAGAGATTTATCATTAATTTCAAAAATATCACTAAAATCACAATGGGGTTCATCAATGTCTATAATTTTCAACCCTTTATCAAATTGATGTACATGAATATCACAATTTTCAAACTCATCAGAATTAACCATGAATGATATATCATCAAAAGCATCAATGTCATCAAAAGAGGTTTTTACAATTTCAATTTTCTCAACCTTTTCTTCAAATAAATTATTAGATAAATCAATATCACAACAATCAACATCTAAAGGAGATTCATTAATATTCACATAAGGCTCAATCTCAAAACAATCATGATCACAGGGTGAATTTTCTAAATCAATCTTTTCAGCTTCAAAATCAAATAAACATGCTTGTTGTGTAATCTGGGTTTCTAGCAATTCAGTATTAGCATTCAAAGATTCTACCCGAGAAGCAAGTTGACTAGTCATCTTCTTAAGATCTTCAAATTTTTTACTTCTATTTGTCATGAGTTGGTTTTGATTTGACATGAATTTTTCTTGATCAGCTATAAATCTTTCTAACATAGTCTCTAAGCTAGATTTTTTAGTATCCTCAAAGCATGACACAGAAACATGATCAGAGCAATCATCATAAAAAGAAGTTTGATTTTTCCAACTAGAATCATAATGACCATCTAGGTAACATGAAGAATTAGAATTTTTAGGCATTAAAAATTTGCAATCAGAAGTATAATGATCAGAAGACTTACAAATATTACATGTAACAAAATAAGAGTGTAATTTCGCTATTTCTGCAAGAGTCATTTGTGAATAATCTTTATGCTCACCTTGTTGCATGTATACCTTACCTCTTTTAGAAGCCCATGAACTGTGATGAAAAGACATATTTATCAAATCTATCAAAAATAGAGAGATAATCCAACACCAATCAATCAAAAATTAATTTTTTTTAGAATATCTAACAAAAATAGAAAATCTAAAACACAAGTAAATTCACAAATTTCAGAAATTCTCAGTTCTGTCACAACTGTGAAAATCCAAAACCTGCAAAAAGAAAAAACAAAGTTAAATCTAAAACAAATAAAACTTAGTCTAGCGATACTAACAACTATTTTGATATTAACAAAACTAAGGTCCCCGGCAACGACGCCAAAAACTTGATGTGATCCGAAAGGACACACTTTTAAATACAAGTAGGTAGACTAATTTAAGGAGTCGCAGCCAAAACTTGTTTGGCGCACAGGGATCTGTCACCCCCTGATACGGCTCCAAAAACTTGTTGTCCCTAAACTTGTAGTGTCCGCAAGTGCACGGATACTCGAAGTAATAAAGAAAATATCGATCCCACAGAGACCTACGTGTTAAGTACCAAATAGTAATTTTCTTACTAGCTAAGCAAACTTAGTATGATGCGAATAAACAATAAACACACGGGAAAATAATCAGAGAGATAAACTGGGACTAGGGTTTCATCCACCTTAATTTCAATGATTAGATATAATAAAAGGTCGTCAATCAAATCCTATCATGATAAAGACTTAATTTACTTCATAAAAGTATTATCTCACTTTCGTGCAGACAATCATGCAGGGACCAATCCTCGCTTTCGCGTAAGATTTATCCCAATGCTATAAATAAGTAAACCATCAATCAAAGAACTCAAGATCACTTTCGTGCATCCGAATTCTAGGTTGATTGTCTTGAGCGGAATCTCGAGGATCACTTTCGTGCATTTGAGACTCAACACAAGTTATACCTATGGTTCTTCAACGTTCCGATCCTCACTTTCATGCAAGATCTCCACGTTTGACACACTAAATTAATCCTAGGTTCATAATCATCATCAAGGCAATTAGTCATCTAAAATAAAGAAATAAGAACTTAACCTAATTTCTTACGGTGAGTTCCTATTAATCAATTTTAGGGTTCCAGTTCTCAAGCATGTCACCTTTGGGTCCTTAATGCAAGAACTCTATTGATGATGACAAAAAGTAAACTAAGGAGAAACTTAGAACAATAATCACATAGGTAAAATTATCATGGCAAAATTATCTTGACGAAATAAAAAGTATCTAATCATTAAAAATCAAAGGGATTCGCCCCATGTCCCAATATAAGATTAAGCTTGCATGGAGGAAGAATTACAATAAAGCATATTTTCAAAAAGTCAGAAATCGAAGAAGGGAAGAAGAAAAGTTATAAAACAGGTGCTGTAATGAAATTACAGCACTGTAATTTGCAGCAAAACTCGATGAACAGTGCTGTCACCACCAATTTCATCGATTCCTCCTCCGATCGATCTCCTTTTGATCTGAAACTTCTGTGGTGTCCTCTTCTCCTCTAGGCGAAGCTTTAGTGTAAAAATCACGACCGGAGGTGGCCTCCACGCCTCTCGGTGCAAGACTAAACCCTAGCCGCCTCTCTGGCGATTTCTCCCTCGATTCTTCATAAATGTTTGTTCTTCCACTTCGTGTGTCTTCTTCTCTTAAAGACGAGTCAGCATCATCTTTCGTATCTCAATTTAGAGGTCTGGATCAAAAGATATGGTCCGCACAAGATTCGGACTCGTAAAAATCACGTTTTTGACTTGGAATTACGACCGTAATGCAGTTTACGGCAGTGCCATAATCTGGACGGTGAATTCTCGGCTTCAATATTATCTGGAATTATGGTACTGTAAAAGACTTTATGGTGCTGCCATAATGTCTGAAATCTCTCGGGTTGAAAACCATCTAGAATTACGGTACCATAAACTTTCTTATTGTAGTACCGTAATCTTCATCGAGTCTCTGGTTAGAATCATGCCCATATTACCGCACCTAAAGATGTTTACGAAAGTGCTGTAATGTCTCAAATTTCTCTGTTCTGGAAAACCCTAAATTACGGTACCGTAAATATGTTTACGGTAGTGCCGTAATTTCGATCTGGGAGTGCAGTCCAATTACGGTACCGTAAAGTCCATAGTGGGGGTGTTATAATTTGATCTGAAGCTCTGATTCTTCTGAAATTTGATGTGTGATTTCCTCTTGATGTTGTGAATTCATCTATGTATTTGATTCTGCTCAAAAACGCCTCAAAATAGTGCCTTTTTACCTGAAAATGATGAAAAACCAAAATGGAAGTAGATTTTGCAATATTTGATAAATTTAGCATAAAACAAGCAAAAGATCTTCAATTTAGCATGAAAAGATATATAAAATGATACAAAATATACTATATATTTTGTGTGGAAAAAGATCTTGGAAACCTGCTTTCTGTAAACAAAAGCATAACGGATTTGAACTAAAATTAGGTGAAGTCTTGAGATTGAAAATTCTATTTATTATACGGTTGCGAAGTTTTATTTGATTGAGTTATAGATCTAGAGGATTGAGTTCTAAGAATGATATGTTTATTTAAAGTTTTGTAAATCAATTGATAGAATTTTTCATCTATAGGTTGTATTTTAGAAATTTATTGAGTATGAAAAGGTTATTCTTTTAATCAAAATTTTGATTTCAAATTTGGATTTTTACTTGAGGACAAGCAAAGTTTGAGCCTTATGTATTTTGATAACACCAAAATATATAGTATATTTTGTATCATTTTAGATACCTTTTCATGCTAAATTGAGGATCCTTTACTTGTTTTTATGCTGAATCCATCAAATATTGCAAAGTCTACTTCTATTTTGGGTTTTCATGATTTTCAAGCAAAAAGACATCATCATTTTAGGGTGTTTTCAAGCAAAACCAAACACATAGAAGAATTCTCATCATCAAGAAGAAGATACATGACAAATTTCACGCAAAGCGGAGTAACTCACCAAAATACGGTAGTGCCGTATTACGGTACCGTATTATGGCATCATTATAAAATCAAGATAATTATAAATTTTAATATCAAGATTGAAAATCAATATTACCACCGAGATCAAAATCGAGTTTAAGAAGAAGATTAAAAACAAGATAAAGATTATAAGATTAAAAGTGAAATCTATATTAAAAATGAGATCATAATGAAGATCATGATAATTATTCAGAACTAGATTAATGTTAAAATTAAGAATGAGAAAAAGATCAATGACAAATAAAAATCATAATCAAGATCAAAATTCTCATCATGATTAGATCAATATCAATATCAATAACAATATCAATAACAATATCAAGATTGAAGACCAAGTTTAAAAACAAGACTAAAATCGAGTTTAAGATTAAGATTAAAAAGCAGATAAAGATAAATATCATAAGATGATGATTGAAATCTTGATTAAAATCAAGATCAACATCATGATCATGAACAAAATCAATATTAAAAATAAGATTGAAAAATGATAAAGATCACATAGACAACAAAATCAAGATCAATACCCTCATTGTTATAAGATCAAGATAAATATAAATATTAATATCAAGATTGAAAACCAATATTACCACCGAGATCAAAATCGACTTTAAGTTGAAGATTAAAAGCAACGTAAAGAAGAAAATTATAAGATTAAAACTGAAATATATATTAAAACTAAGGTCAAAATGAAGATTAAGATAATTATCAAGAACATGACCAATGTTAAAATTAAGAATAAGAACAAGATCAGTAACAAATAAAGATCATAATCAAGATCAAAATTCTCATTAAGATTAGATCAACATTAATATCAATAACAATATCAAGATTGAAGACAAAGATTACAAACAAAATCAAAATCGAGTTTAATATTAAGATTAAAAAGCAGATAAAAATAAATATCATAAGATGATGATTAAAATCTTGATTAAAATCAAGATCAACATCATGATCATGAACAAAATCAATATTAAAATTAAGATTGAAAAACGATAAAGGTCAAATAGAGATCATAATCAACATCAACATCCTCATCATTATAAGATCAAGATAATTATAAATTTTAATATCAAGATTGAAAATCAATATTACCACCGAGATCAAAATCGAGCTTAAGACGAAGATTAGAAGCAAGATAAAGATAAAGAATGTAAGATTAAAACTGAAATCTATATTAAAACTGAGATCAAAATGAAGATCATGATAATTATTCAAAATAAGATTAATGTTAAAATTAAGAATGAGAATAAGATCAATGACAAATAAAAATCATAATCAAGATCAAAATTCTCATCATGATTAGATCAATATCAATATCAATAACAATGTCAAGATTGAAGAACAAGATTAGAAATAATATCAAAATTGAGTTTAAGATTAAGATTAAAAAGCAGATAAAGATAAATATCATAAGATGACAATTGAAATCATGATTAAAATCAATATCAACATCATGATCATGAACAATATCAATATTAAAATTAAGATTGAAAAATGATAAAGATCAAATAGAGATCATAATCAAGATCAACATCCTCATCATTATAAGATCAAGATAATTATAAATATTAATATCAAGATTGTAAATCAATATTACCACCAAGATCAAAATCGAGTTTAAGATGATAATTAAAAAGCAAGATAAAGATGAAGCTTATTAGATAAAAATTGAAATCTATATTACAACTGAGATCAAAATGAAGATTAAGATAATTATCAAGAACATGATCAATGTTAAAATTAAGAATGAGAATAAGATCAATGGCAAATAAAGATCATAATCAAGATCAAAATTCTCGTCATGATTAGATCAATATCAATATTAATATTAAAATTAAGATTGAAAAATGATAAAGATAAAATAGAGATCATATTCATATATATATCTTTCTGGTATTGTCATTATCATTGTTTGTTTACATCTGCGCATATGTACTAACATGATAATGACCCTGGAGACAGATTGGATCTGTGCTCGAACTATAGTCCCCAGTCAATGTACCTTAGTGGATATGGGATAGCTATGGTACTTGTGAGACTGGTATGTGGGCTGGTTAGGCACGTGGTGCTAACGCAGACACATGGGTATATCATTGGAGGATAAACTGGATAGACTCGCTGTGAGGCTATGACTTGGTGTCATGAGTTATCCTCACAAGTAATAGGAGATGCATTGATTCCTTGACTTGATGTCATTGGCCATTCTATATGGTTAGGGATTTGCTTTGATACAACCTAACACCTCGCCGTAGTTGGGAGGTCATAACGATTGTCATTGAGCATGTCACGACCCATATGAGAAGGTCAATGGCCAGACATAGGATTTGCCCATTCCTTAGGGAAGCATGATATCCATGGAGCTCCTCTATGGTTCTATGACTGAGAGTGTATGGCCATACCCAGGTGAGAACCTGTTTTAGTCATAGCCATGTGATTGGGTGAAAACAAGTGGTGACACACTTGTCCAATCGGATATCAGTTTGGAAAAGAGACTGTAATGCATCTGTACCTAGTTGCGATGATGGGGATGTCAATGTTGATATCCATTCCAATGACCTGGGTAGCAGCGATGCACTGCTAGGTGCCACTCACTACTTGTGGTGACCTTTGGTTAGCACTGCCGGCGTCAGAGGAACCTACAGGGTCGCACACCTTGATACTTGAGTTCTCGTATTGATCGGGAAGCCTTATGATCGAGTTATTGGATAACTCGGATCTAATTGGGAGATTTCATCAGCGCCAATGGACCTGATGAGATGGAAGGATGTTATTGGAGCCAAACTCCATTTATGGCAGGTTGACCCGAAATTGACCATGGTTGACCACATTTGGATTAGGGTTGCATTGGATTGGATCCAAGTGCTTAATCAAGCCATGTAATGAAGTTTTGCCTAGCTCATTATCCAATGAGGCCCAATAATAAGTTGTCATGAAGAGGCAATAGGCTAAAAGGGTATAATGGGGAGGAAGCCAAGCCCATTGGCGCCTAAGGGGCATAATGGGGTTTGGATGGCAAATTTGCTTTATTAAGGAAGCTTTATGCGCCTAGCCCTCTCCCATTGATAGTGTGAATGCATTAAGGCATTGCTTGGGGCGCAAGGCTAGGCCTTGGCGCACAAGGCAAGGCTTGGTAGCTTATGGAAAGGTTGAATGAGGTTTATGGTAAAGTCTTGGAGACTTTCCTTACCTCAAACCTTCTCATCCAAGCCATACACTTGTCATGATCTCAACCCTTGCCCTAACCGCCTCTTGCTCTTTATAAGTGACCCTAGCCGCCCCCCTCTTATGTGGTTACAATCCTTAGAGGCGTGACAACAAGAGGAGGGGCGAAAGTAAGGGCTTGAAGGGCGACAACACCAAGAAGTGGCGCATCTTCTTCTTCCTTCCAAACCCTAGCCGCAAGCCTCTTCCTTCTCTCTTGACGCAAGGAACTTGATGCTTGGCGGTTTCCCTCTCCCTCATCCTTCTTCATCTTTGGCGCATCTACCTTGGAGGTGGCGCATACTTTGAAGAAGGAGCACAAGGCTTGGATCTTCTTCCCGAGGCTAGCACCGGGTGTGGAAGAAGAGGACTCGAGGCATCCGTGTGTGTGAGACTGCAGAGGGCGCACGCTTGGGCGCCTATCACGACATCGACCTCATCTTGCTCTAAGGTATTTCCTAACTCATCGTGTCGACTCTCTTGCTTGCGATCTTCACTGGGTTTTTGGGACCGACCTGTTGGGGTATGCCCTTAAGGCTAATGTTTGAGGCCTTGGGATTGTATCAGTATCATGTATAAACTTTTATGTTTATAAAAGCTAAAGGCATAGTTGTTATTCAGGTTGTTACATTGTCTGCTGCAATAAGTGTACTTCTGAATAATGTCTCAAAGCTGTTCAGCTAGGCTGACATGCTATATGTCCTTAGTCGATATATCTTGGTGAACATGAGACAGCCTTGATATGGTTGAGACTAATATGTGTTCTAATCTTATAGGATGCTTCGAGCATGGAATAAGATGTAGACTCATGGGTACATTGGATGTACTGGACAGACCCTACTAGGATATTCAATTGCTTGTCACAATGTGAATGATCCTTGAGTGCAACAAGTGGCACATGTCCTCTGACTTGAGATCACTTGTGTTTCTAAATGATGATTGTCATTGTTTTGAGGTAGTTCAATATCATTTGAAACATAATGGCTATAGACTATCTTGGATAATGATCATGAGTCAGGTTAGGGCACTAGTGATAGATAGAGGATTGCCGTCTCCTTGTTGAAGGAGTGTGATGTTCTAAAGGGGCCCCCTGGATGAGATGATTGAGAAAGTGTATGGCCATACCCAGGTGACTATGTTCATCTGATCTAATCATGCTCATCATATTGGAGTTACAAGCTTGACATGCTTGTCCAATAAGAACATCCAGTGGCAAAGGAAACATGCATGCCTTGTGAATGGATTCACACTTGTGCTGTGGTTTGGGAGTAGTCTTGGAAGACTCTTTCCTTTATATCGGGAGACAGTGATGTGTTGCTAGATACCCCTCACTGATCGTGATAACGTGAGTTATCGTTACCGACATTTAAAGGAAACCCTCAGGGTCGCACAATTTGATGATATGGCTTACTTGAGTCAGATCGTGTGGACTGAATTGTTTGGGTTCAGTTTAAAGGGATTTAATCTCTGATTGTAAGTGAGATCTGGTCTGATCATGTTTGATTGATTAGGGCTTGAGATCGGTAAGCTTCGATCGAGAGAGGTGATGCTAGATCGGTGAGATCAGGAGCATCAGGAGATGAACGGTTAGATCTTGAGCCTTAGGGTTCAATGTGGTCTAGACCAAGTGGCTTGGCTTAATTGAGATCTTGAACCAAATCTAATAGAACCGGTTCACTATGTGAACGTTTGGTTCAATTAGTGAGAAGTTTCGAGCGTTCACTTGGAGTGAACGCAAGAACCATAAACACTTACCATTTGTGGATGGCGGTTTTCTATGTTGAAAACCAAAACGCCTCCATGTGGTAAATGGGGGTTGATCGAACTTCACTTGGCTTCTTGCAATTTTTGCGTGTGAAAGAAGTGGTGGACGAAGGCATGGAGCTCTCGGCCAAGCTTAATCTCTCATCATCCCCTTCCATTCGACAAGAAAGCTTGGGTGCCTTGCTAGCACAAGGGACGCCAAGGAAGTAAGCGCTCTTCATCTTGTGTGTGAACTTTTGGAGGAGATCTAAGTTGCTCTCTTCTTCCAAGCCGACCTCCAAGGCAATGGCGTTGGTATGAATCTCCTTCTTGATCCAATCAATAGATCTAAGTTGATTATATGAGCATATAAGCGATTGTCCAGATGAAACCCTAGCAAAATGCATGCGCCCCCTGAATTAGGGTTTTTCATCTGCTTGCGCTCCCCCTCGAAGGGGACTCTTCAATTGGTATCAGAGCTAGGATCTTATATGTTTCATATGATTGCTTAAGGTGATCCTTGTTTGCGCTTATGATCTAAGTTTTCTCATCATGCGATAATACTAGTTGAAAGTATTTTTGTGGCGCATATATGAGATTGTTTTGGTGGCGCATGTGTAAGGTTGATTTTGTTGATACATGTATATTGCTTACATTATTGCGCATGTTACATGTTGTTGTTTTATCAAAAACTTTCCTTGCGCGCCTTTGACTAGATCTAAGTTGCGCCTACTGTAAACCCTTAGACGGGTTGATGGGGTTGAAAGCATCATCTAGTTTAGATCAACCTAGTCTGATCAGACCATCTGACAGCCTAGATGGATCGACCAGATGGCACCTGTGCGCAAGCACAAGGTGGCTATAGGTCGATTGCATCACAGGCGTGTAGCGAGGTCTGGTTGAGACAACCAGTGAACACACATGAGTTAGGCCCGGGGTCACACCCGCTTGCCAGAACTCATGTTGGTTGTTCAACCCTTGGCGCATGCATGGTTGACCATTAGGTCAACTCGAGTCAGTTAGGACTTGGTGCATGCAAGGGTATGGATCTAACTAGATTGTTGAGTGGATCCCTATCAATGGACCGTTGTAAGGTTGTAGGGCACATAAGGAAATTAAATTTGATGCCAATGGGGTTTTCAAAATTTTATTTTCTTTGTAAGGGATCACATGATGATTGATTGATGCCATATGCTTGTTTATTTTATCTTATGTGGGATGCCCATTTTAATGTGTGCTGTGCTGGGGCCTGCGTGCCTGGAATTAAACCTGTAAATTAATATTATTGTGATCTGCGAATCACTTTTTAATTAATTTATTGTATAATTGACCTGCGAGTCAAACTTGTCTAGATAGATCAAAATGTACTTTGATTAGACAAGAGCACAAAGGCACACATCCCAGAGGGGCATTCAGCTGGTGGCGCACCTGAGGTGCTCTTGGCGCAAGGGCCCTGGGTTGGACCAGATGAGATGCTAAAGACCCAAGAAGAGCAAGTGAAGACTTAAGTATCTTAAGGTCTTACTTAGGCTATGGGCTTTTACCACATAAGATGCATGCTTTCTTTTATTGTTTAAATAAGTAGAACAGCATGATTTATTTATCTTCTGCTATAGCCATAGGATTTGCCTGATAGTAAGAAGATAAAAGACCGTTAAAATCCAAACGCTAAAATATCAAGCACGTAATGCCTTCTGACGCGAAACCTCACTGTTCTGACTATCGTTGGAGCCGTGTTGTACCCACTCAGTGGGCACGTCCATCTATCTTCAGACGGTGCGGGATTTCACCTGCGTGTTACAGAGAAGGGATTTATCGCTTCTCGTTGCTCAGCATAGCACGTGGTGGTCCAGGGAGTAGGTCAGGTCAGCTTGACCAAGTAGGCTACATATGTGGCGCATATGGTAGCACATGGAGGTAGCCATCTGTGGGGTCAGAGATTGTGTTGTACCAACTCAGTTGGCACAGTCTGCTGGATTGCCCAGGTGAAGGGGAATCGCACGGGTTGGCGATTGGCTGGGATAGCCTACCAGAAATTAGTGCTTGTCATCTCTGTGCATCTTATCTCGCCTGAGCGGGACGCGGAGACCAAGTATGAAATCTGGATCCCATCTCACTAAAGAGTTCTACTCTTTCGGGCTGTTTTGCTGGATTTTTCAGCCAGATAAAATAGTGAGAAAAAGAATCTTTCTTAAGTCCTGGATTGATTCTATACATTGATACTGACCTTGCTGTTCTTGCATTGTTGTAGATTCCTGCAGCAACGAACACCATGAGCTTCAATGTGCGATCCCTACTGGAAAGGGAGAAGTTTGCTGGGCCAAACTTCTCAGACTGGTTCGGACACCTTAAGATCGTTCTTAAGGCTGAGAGGAAACTGTATGTCCTCGAGACGGCTATGCCGCCTCAACCCGCTGCGAACGCCGCAAGGGCGGTTCGTGATGCCTATGAAAAGCACGTCAATGATAGCATTGATGTCGCTTGCCTGATGCTAGCGTCTATGACGCCACCGCTGCAGCATCAGCATGAGGATATGTCGGCTATAGAAATTATAGCGAACCTCAAGATGTTGTATGCTGCACAGGCGAGGACAGAACGCTATAATCTGACAAAGCTTTTCTTTCAGAGCAAACTGGCTGAAGGGAGCCCAGTGGGAGCTCACGTGCTCAAGATGATTGGGCACAAGGAGGCTCTGGAAAAACTGGGGCATACCATAAACCAGGAGCTTGCTGTAGACATTATTCTGCAGTCTCTCCCGCCTTCCTTCGATGCGTTCATTATTAACTTTAATATGAACAAAATCGATTGTACTCCGGCAGAGCTGCTGAATATGCTCTTGACTACTGAGGAGACTCTGAAGGGAAAGCCTTCAACCTCTGTCTTAATGGTTCCTTCTAGGAACAAGAAGAAGGGGAAGAAGGGCAAAGCCCCTGTCAAGAACTATAGCAAGGCTCTGAAACAGAAGGTAAAGCGGTCCAAGGACAACAGGTGTTTCCACTGTGGCCAGCTGGGTCACTGGAAAAAGGACTGTAAAGCGCTCCAAGGAGATAAGAGGGGAAGCATCGCTTCTGGCTCAGGTATATACGTGACGGAAGTCATGGTTTCATCTTCTTCTATTTCATGGGTGTTGGACACTGCATGTGGAGTTCACATTTGTTCAAATGTACAGGAACTCAAGAGAAGAAGACAGGTGGGACAGTATGAGGTGGACCTACGCGTTGAAAACGGGGCACGGGTTGCTGCTGTTGCTGTAGGAGACTATTTCATCTCATTACCATCTGGCATTGTATTAGAATTAAACACTTGACATATGTGTTTCCTTTGCCACTGGATGTTCTCGTTGGACAAGCGTGTCAAGCCTGTAACTCCAACATGATGAGAGTGGTTAGATCAGATGAACATAGTCATCTGGGTATGGCCATACACTTTCTCAACCATCTCATACAGGGGGCCCCTTTAGAACATCACACTCCAACTAGGAGAGGCAATCCTATATCTATCACTAATGCCCTAACATGACTCATGCCCATTATCCAAGATAATCTATAACCATTATATTTCAAATGATATTGAACTACCTCAAGACAATGCCAATCATCATTTAGAAACACAAGTGATCTCAAGTCAGAGGAAATATGCCACTTGTTTGCATATAAGGATTATTCACATTGCGACAAACAATCGAACATCCTTAGTAGGGTCTGTCCAGTACATCCAATGCACCTATGAGTCTACATCTTATTCCATGCTCGAAGCATCCTATAAGATTAGAACACATATTAGTCTCAATCATATCAAGGCTGTCTCATGTTCACCAAGATATCTCGACTAAGGACTATACTGCATGTCAGCCAAGCTGAACACCATTGAGACATTATTCAGAAGTATACATGTAGCAGCAGATAATGCAACAACCTGAATAACAACCATTGCCTTTATAAACATAGTTTATACATGATACTGATAATAACCCAAGGCCTCAAACATTAGCCTTAAGGGCATACTCCAACAGTAAAATCCGAGCCACTGCCGTATTTTGAGGAGTTTCAGAACATAAGGTTTTTCGGATTTTATGGCAGTACCGTAAACCAGATTATGGTACCGTATTTCAGAGCACTTCAGAACAGAAACTTTGCTTGATTTTACGGCACCGCTGTAAAGGATTACACGGGCCGTATTTTCCAGTCACTTCCGAACAGAGAGTTCAGTCGATTTTACGGCAGTACCGTAAACCAGATTACGGTGTCGTTTTACTCAGACAACGTCAGATCAGAAAACTCGACCAATTTTACGGCAGTGCCATAAACTATTACGCTGCCGTATTTCTGTTGTTAAACGCGATTTCCATGTCAATTCTGAAGTCCGATTCTTGCGGAGACGATTGCAGGCGAACTAGAGGTTTATATTCGAAGCCGTAAGAAGCAATGGAGGAGTTTTGGATGAGAGGATTACACACACATCAAAAGCCCCAATTTTCATTGACTGTCAAGAGAGAAATCAGGATTCATGCCGCCGCCTAGGGTTCTGCCGCCGCGATCAATCCAGGCCACCTCCGGCTGTGATTTTCATACTAAAGCTTTGTCTGAAGGAGGAGAGGAGATGCCAAAAGTTTCAGATTGAAGGGAGATCAATTGGAAGAAGAATCGAAGAAAGAAGAGGTGCCGACACTGTTCATCGCCTCAAATTGCAAATTACGGCTGTGTTTTATTTCACAGTCCTGCTGTATTTTATTAAACTCTTCTTTTTCCTTGATTTTTGATTTTCTGAAACCATGACTTATTGTAATTCCTTCATGATGCTAGCTTAAACTACTTTTGGGACATGGGGGAGTAATTCACTTGATTTTTAATGACTAGATGAGTATTTTTTTTTTCACTATTTTGTTGCGTTTAATCTTAGCATGATTATTTTTCTCATGTGATATTTGTGCTTAGACTCTCTATAGATCCATGTTACTAATCATGTTTTTAGAATTTTCGCTCTTGACTGAAAGGTAATTGCTTGAGAATTCAGAACCCTAGAATTGCATGTTAGGAACCCTTCCTTAGGTTAGATCCAATTTGTTCAATTCTAGTAGATTAATTGCCATGATAATAACATGAACCTATAGATCGAGTCTAATTGTCAAACGTGGAGATCTTGCACGAAAGTGAGGATCGGAACGTTGGAGATTCATGAGTAAAACTAGTGTTGAGGCTCAGATGCACGAAAGTGATCCTTGAGATTCCACTAGAGATTATCAACCTAGAATTCGGATGCACGAAAGTGATCCTTGAGTTCATTTATTGATGATTTACTTATCTTCAGCGTTTGGACGAATCTTGCGCGAAAGCGAAGATTAATCCCTGCATGGTTGTTACCACAAGAGTGAAACAATCCTTTTATTAAGTAATTTGCATCTTCATCATGATAAAATTAAACTGACGAATTTTTTATTCATGTCTAGTCATAGAAATTATAGTGAATGAAACCCTAGTCCCAGTTTTCTCTCCGACAATAAGTACTCTTCCGTGTGTTTGCGATATTTGCTTGACTTTCATTCGACTACCTAGATAGTAAGAAATCAATTGATCAGTACTTGACAACATAGGTCTCTATGGGTTCGATATCTTTCTTTATTACTTCGAGTATCCATGCACTTGCGGACACTACAAGTTAGGGACAATAAGTTTTTGGAGCCGTGCCAGGGAGTGACAATAGCCCTGTACGCCAATACCTTTGGCCGCGACCCCTGAAATGAGTCTACCTGCTTGTATTTAAAAGTGTGTCCTTTCGGATCACATCAGAAGTCAATTTAGATAATAGTATTCTTAGAATGGAGCAACAACTAATAAATGCAGGAATAATTACTATGGATCAATTTTTAGAATATATGAATAATACATTAGTATTGAGAATAGAAAATATGGAAACGCCTATAGAATTAGTTGAAACTAGAGAAGGTAGCAGTAGTACGCTTCAATATACTCCCCAAAATACACAACCAACTTATTAAACTCAACCAACTCAACAAACCCCACAATATTCAATGCAATAATCCACTCCATTATATTCAACGACAGTATATCCTGTAGCTGGACAACCTAGCAGGGACGTTTATAATGATTATCGTGAAAGAAACAATGAATTCAGACATAGGGGAAGAAGATTACCTGTAGAAACAGTTGATAAAAAACTTTTAGTAGATGATAGTCGAATCTCAAATTTGAAGCCTATGATCCACAGACTTGGCCTGCTGTATTAGAATTATGGAGCTCTATAGTAGCCAGAAAATATGACGAATTAGATCATAATAAGTCACCAACAGAAATGTACTTATATTTAGAAAATTTTTTGGGAGAAACAGCAAGGGCTGCTTGGGAAGCTTATAAAAGAGAATTTCCTCAAGACTTTATCAAAGACATAGAATTAAAAGCAAATCCCTATAATTTTACAAATAAAATACAATTATTATTACTAGGATACCAACCTAATACTGGATTTAATAGGGAACAACAAGAAGCAATTAGGAAACTTGAATTATTGCAGATAAGAAAAAGGGTGTTTATTAAACCATTTTTACAAGATTATATGTACTATAGTACTATAACATGATGTTTTTATGACCAAACTATAGGAGATAGATTATTCCTGAAATTACCTCCCCCTCTAGGACCAATAATACATAAGAAATTTATAGAGCAATTACAAACAGATGCTGGCAGAGTAACGCAATTAGTTAATATGTCAACTAGGATTAAATTTATAATAGACCAACTAGTAGAAAAATGCATAGAACTCCAAATAGCTAGGCAACTTAAAGGTGAATATAGTTTCTATCAGAATATATACACCCCACAAAGATATGATACAAAAGTACGAAAAGGAAAACTTACCCAAAAGAGATATAAAAAACCTTATAGGACATCATATAAAAAGAAAAGGTATTATATTAGGAAGAGTAATGCAAGAAAACCCTATTTAAACCAAGCTAAACATGCAGGCGACTTTGCAAGATGACTCTAGGGCTTCGGCCCATGACTCCGGTTCCGTCCGTCTAGCCGGCGGCGAGACTGTGGTGGCTTCGCGCGGCGGTATAGTCCTGGTGGGAGGCGGCGTGGGCTTTCTGGTGGTGGTCGGGAGAGGAGGACTTGATTCTTTTCTCGCTCGCCTGCACGATGATGCATCGCATTTTGGTAGTGTTTTTCCGTTATATTTCATGTCAAATCTAGGCTTATTTTAACACTTTTATACTCATTATAGCCTTATTTCCTTCATATCTTCGGAATCTTCACTTTTTGGCACTTTAATAGAATTTCAGGTAAAAACACCCTTTTTTTGACATATTTTGAAGATTCTGTGGCCATAAGACGATTTCTTGTGTAAAAACGAAGCCGTCCGTCAAATTTGAGCTCATTCGGAGTTTGCCTGAGAATCACGGCCAGGTGAACCCCACGGGGTTCACCATCCCAGTTGCCAGCCAGCGAAACTCACAGAGAGCATCACGGCCAGGTGAACCCAGTGGGGTTCACCAGAATTCCTTCAGGCCGAAAATAGGCAAGAGGACATCACAATTAGGTGAACTCGGTGGGGTTCACCGTGCTTCTTTCTGCCGAACTCACAGAATGAATTGCGGCCAGGTGAACCCGGCGGGGTTCACCCGTGATTCTGATCCAGGCTCGCGCACGGACCTGACCAATACTCGGTTTTCCTTCGATTTCTCACCCGTTCGGAGTCCAAATTCGTCAAGTAAGGTGTCTATGGAAAGCTCTTTTAGAGGCGAACGCATGAGATATAAAAGCCCTAATTTTCTTGCCCTAATTATCGTGTAATCACTCATGGAAGCGGCGCGGGCGGAAGAACACGGCGATGAGGCAATTTTTGGAGATTTTTGGAGATTGAGACACAAGATCATCACAATTTCTTCAGGATTCCTTCGGTTCATCGTCTCCTTCCTCTTAGATTCGTTTCCTTGTACTTTTCCTTTCATTAAAAGAGAGATTTTGAGCGTGTCAATGATGATTGTAGCGTAAACCCTATTTCGGGGCTTGGTTGAAGCCCTTTGATGATTCTGATTGCAAACGTTGTATCTATTTTCGTTATTTGGAATGAATTGTGAGCATATTCTACTTTGACATATTTATTTCATGATTTTACCTTGGCCGAGTATTTTCATGTGTTAGCCGTTACGATTCATATCGAGAGAAGGATCGTAGGGGTGGAATCTCTTAGTAAAACTTGCAAGACCTAGACACGAGAGTGCTTGGTCTTCGCTCTAGGATCTCACAATCTGCCATAGAACTCATTGGGTTCGTCTTAGAATGATCCACCACGAGAGTAGGAGGTCGGTCTAAGACGAACACCAGGGCGTACACTCGAGAGAGGGCACCTTGTACCCTAGGGTTAGACTCCTTGTGCAAAACCAATAAACCAAATAATTAATATCTTTCTTGTGCGATTAAGATTATCATTGTGGTGGAAACCGTAGCCTTGATATCTCTCTCATATTTGACCTCTACCGACGTAGTTGCAATTGCTTGTTTTCGATTTCTGTCTTCAAAACCCAATTTCGATTCGCCTAGCTATTAGGACTCGGATTTTCTAGTATTCAGTCTTGTTCCCTGTGGGATTCGATATCTTTTATATTACTTCGACATAACCATGCACATGCGGTACGTGTCAAGTTTTTGGCGCCATTGCCGAGGAACAATGGTTGATATTAGTATATTTCCAAGAATTGGTAGACTAGGCCTTAGGTTAGATTTTCTTTACTACACTACTATTTTCTTTTTCTTTTTATTTACTTGCTGTCTTAGAACTTTATAATTTTGACTAACCGTTTTATGCGAAGAAGTTCTAGGGCAGGTACATTCTTTGACATTGATCCAGAGATCGAGCGCACCTTTAGGACAAGAAGGAAGCAAAATCAAATTCTGAGGAAAGAAGCCATGAACCATCTAGAAGGAGAAAATCAGATGGAGTACATTCAGATTGATGTGAATAATGACCAAGTACCACAATCAATTGGGAACAACTATAACAACAGGACATTGAAAGATTACTCTACACTTTACACTTATGGTTTTCAATCAGGAATTGCTAGGCCCGTTGTTGAGGCCAATAACTTCGAAATAAAACCTGCTCTTCTTTCTATGGTGCAACAAAACCAATTTGGTGGTTCTCCTCTTGAGGACCCCAACATGCACCTCTCTATTTTTCTAGAATACTGTGATATGTTAAAAATTAATAGTGTATCTGCTGATGCGATCAGGTTGGGACTATTTCCCTTCTCTCTGAGGGACAGGGCGAGAGCTTGGCTTCACACACTACCTGCTGCTTCGATAAGAACATGGGCAGAGCTTTCTCAAGCCTTTCTTTCCAAGTACTTCCCTCCATCAAAGACAATTCAATTGCGAAATCAGATAACAAGTTTCATGCAAAAGGATGCAGAGTCTCTATATGAAGCTTGGGAGAGGTTTAAAGAGCTCCAAAGGATGTGTCCACATCACGGAGTTAAAACTTGGGTTTTGATCCAAACGTTCTACAGCGGTTTGGATTACAACACGAGACTTACAGTGGACGCTACAGAAGGAGGCGCTTTGATGAATAGGAGAGTTGAGGATGCTATGAACCTTCTCGAGGACATGACGATTAACCATCACCAATAGACCTCTGAGAGAGGTACTTCTACCAAGAAGTTAGGTAAGTATGACCTTGACTCTTTGACTGCACTCACGGCTAAAGTTGATAATTTGACCAGGAAGCTTGATTCTTGGTCTGTTAATTCAATAGAAGTTAACACTATTTCTTGTGAGGTCTATGGAGTTGTAGGTCATGCAGGGGCAGATTGTCAGGCAGGAGATGGGCAGATGGCTGCGATCAACTATGAGCAATTGAATGCTATTGGAAATTTTAACCCGAACAACAACCCATACTCCAGCACATTCAATCAAGGGTGGCGCAACCACCCAAATTTCTCTTTCCGGAAAACTCAGCCGATTCAGCCTGGACAAATTCCACCACAGCAAACTGTTGTGTCCGCAAGTGCACGGATACTTCGAAGTAATAAAAATATCAAACCACAGAGACCTTATTGTTAAGTACCAAATAGTTGTATTCTCACTAGCTAAGCAAACCAAATATGATGAAAAGCAATGATGGAGAACACACGAAAAAGACAATCAGAGAGAAACTGGGACTAGGGTTTCATCCACCTTAATTCTAATGACTAGAAGGAAATAAAGGTTGTTAGTTTAATTCTATTATGATAAAGACCTAATACACTTCATAAAGGCATTGTCTCACTCTCGTGCAGACAATCATGCAGATAACCGATCCTCACTCTCGTGCAAGATCTATTCTTAATGCTAAAGATAAGTGAATCATTGAACAAAGAACTCAAGGATCACTCTTGTGCATCCGAATTCTAAGTCAATCATCTCAAGTGGAATCTCAAGGTTCACTCTCGTGCATCCTGAAACTCAAGGTTTTACTTATGGCTTTCCGACGATTCGATCCTCACTCTCGTGCAAGATCAAATCAAGTTTACACATTAACTTAATCCAAAGTATTAGAAATTCAACATGGAAATAAAATCACTAAAAATCAGAATTCAAAGAACTACTTAGTCTCTTACGATAGTTCCAAACTCAACGATTCCTAGGGTTCCGAATTTCAAACGATCAACCTCTCGGTCTATTTCGCAAAACTCTAAAACATGATGATATTTATAAAACTAAAGAGAATTAAAGAACAATCAATCACAAAAGTAAAATTATCATATTAAAATTAAACTTGACAAAAATCAATGTTTTCTAGTCATTAACAAACTAAGGGGATTACACCCCATGTCCCAAAAGAAGATCTAAGCTTTCATGGTGAAGGGATTATAATAAACCATAATTTTAGAGGATTAGAAAGCGAAAAAAGGGAAAGAAAAGTTACAAAACAGGGTTGTAATTGAAATACAACCCGTAATTTCGCTTGTGAATAGTGCTGTCACCACTATTTTGATGATTTCTCCCTCGATCGGACTCCAAACACTCTAAAAATTCTGGGGCGTGCTCTCCTACTCCAGATGAAGCTTTGGTGTAAAAATCACGGTCTGAGATGTCCTCTATGCCTCTCGGTGTGATGACAAACCTTAACCGTCTCTCTGATGATTGCTCTCTCAATTCGTGATAAACGTTCCCCCTTCCACTTTGTACGTCTTCGCCTCTTAAGTACGAGTTCGCCACTTCTTTCAGATCTCAATTTGGACTTCTGGATCAAAAGTTATGGCCCACAAAAGAATTAGCCCGAAAAAGTCACGAATCTGGTTAAAAATACGATACCGTATTCTGATTACGGCAGTGCCGTATTTTCCTTCTGTAAGTTCTGGGTAGCAAATATGGTACCGTGACAATTTCTCTCAAATATACGGCAGTGCCGTATTCGTGCAAAAACTTTCTGTTCAGCTTTGTCACAAAATACGGTGCCATGCGATTTCATACGGCAGTGCCGTATTCTTGTCAAACTTTTCTAGTTGAAATCGCTGGAAAATACGGTGGCGTGTAGTTTCATACGGCAGTGCCATATTTCACCTGAAACATCCCCTGCGAAATACGGTACCGTGAGAGTTTGGCTCAAAAATTTATTTTTGCAATTTGACTCCTTTTGACTTGAAATTTGAGGGGTAGCTTCGTTTCGACGTCTGGAATCCATTGGTGTGCTCAATTCTTCCAAAATCTATCAAAATATGGCACTTTTAACCTGAAAATGATCAAAAACAAGAAGTGGTGTAGATTCTGCAATATTTGAAATTAAGGCTTTAAAACAAGCAAAAGAGCATAATTATGACACAAAAGACACATGATATGACACAAAATATACTATGAATTTTGGTGTCATCAAACACATAAGGCTCAAACTTTGCTTGTCCTCAAGCAATTAAAATAAAGAACAATGCTAAGTATGGAAAATATGCTCTTTTATGAAAAATAAATTTCTAAAATATAATCACTCATGAAATATTCCATCAACTTTTTGCACAAAATTTTAGATAAATACATCGTCCTCTGAAATTAATCTTTAAGATCTACAACTTTGATCAAATAAAACTTTGCAACTCGCATAATGAAAAGAATTTCAGTCTCATGAATTCACCCAAGTTTCAGTTTAAATCTATCAAACTTTTGTTTACAGGAATTTGATATCCAAAATCTTTTTCCTTACAATTTTTTTTTATGTGTTTTTGATGGTATGTACCCACGTAGATACACACTTTTTATTTGGACTTCAACTCTTATCTTTGGTACCACTGTCAATTTTACACCGCGCCAAATAGAGGAGTCATTCTCTCATGCCTACCCAAAATTTTTCTCTCATCAAATTTTTTAATTATTTTTGGCTTCAACCCATGTCTTAGGTACCACTATCAATTTTACACAGTGCCAAGTAGGGGAGTCTCTCTCTTTATTCGTGGATCTTGGATTCTTTCTTCCCAACAAATAGTAAAATTGACTAAACATAAACTAGGTTAATCAATTGACATTAATCCAAATTTACACTCATATGCTCATTTTATTCAAGAAAGATGCTTCACTCTTAGATTGCATTCATCAAATAACATACCTACCCAAAACCTTATGCATCCATCAATGAATGATTTCAACAAGTAGATATATATTGAAGAAATAAATTCAGCATAAGAGGTATATTTCCATTCACAGGCATTAGCATGAACTTTCATAATCAATGTTTAATCTACACATCTCTTATCTTATGAATTTAAGTCATAAAAATTTTTAAACCTCAAAATATGTCAAAATCAATGCAAAAGGTGTAAAGCATGAAACTCATAGAATCATAGTCAAAAGTGTGACATGATAGACTTAAGCAACCTCGTATAATAGAAATCTCAATAAGTGATACAATCAAAAGCAAATCAAAGATGCAACCATATGAAATAATCATGAATACAAGAGAGTGCAAACAATACTCACAAAACTATATAGCAAGCTCTGACCCAAAGTATATAAGGCTCAGATCAAAAATAGTGTCGGGGCAGATGCTGCTAGGTCCAAAGATGTGCCTTTTGAAAATTTTACCTGCAAAATTTAAGGTACATAAGGCTCAATCTAAAAATAGTCTCTAAAAATAATAATGATAAAAATAATTTTCTAAAAGAAGAATCAGAGATATCATCGATGATCTAGAAGAGGATGCCAGTGGAAAGAATCAAGCAGAGGTGGAACAAAGGCTAGCCTAAGAGCTGCTAGCAATGATGATGGTGGTGCCGACAGTAGAATGAGTAATCTATAGTGGCCTGCTAGAGAATACAGTCATAGAGGTGAGATCGTCGGCCGGTGCAAAAGATAGTACTGCATAAAAAATCAGAGTCAATAATAAAGAACTGCTGCAAAAATAAATAAAATCATGGAATAAGAGGCAGCAAAAGAAATAAGAATCTGCTGGTGGTATGATCTAGTGTCGATGGCTGGAGACAGTGATGTCAGAGGCAGATGCAGTGGTGGCTAGAGGTGCTGCAAATCTAGAGAAGAAGCCGCAGGTGTCCAAGGAAAGCAGTGCAACCGTAAAGAATTTTATTTTCTTGCAACAAGAAAAGGAAAATTAATTCAAAAAAATAAACTAAAATAAAAGAAACTAAGCAAAGTAAAAGTGAGCTTGGGTTGCCTCCCAAGAAGCGCTAATTTTAGGTCCATAGCTTGACCAAAAATCAAATCTCATGGTGAAGCAGGTGAATCAGTACCAAAGTATAAGACATATAATTTTCTGCATTTCCTTTGTTCAAAAAGTTTAGCCACTAATCCAAAAATCCAGAATTGCTTATAAATCTCAATCAAAGTGGCTTTTCTAAATTTGCAGAAATTAAAATCAAAATTTTCAAATCCACTCAAAGTAAACTCTATGATCTTCCTATGTTTATCAAAAAGCAAAATCATAAGTCCTTTCTTCAGATTAATGTTTTCAATAGCAATGAGAAAAGGACTTTGATCAAATGATTCAAATATTGGATCATGAAAATAGTCTTTCTATTTCTCATTAGATTCTTTAATAAAGCACAAATTTTCAAATTCATCAAAAGACATGGGCAAATCAACAGAGTGAGTTTCATCAATGTTTGTAATATTCAAATCCCAATCAAGTTCCTCATGCTCACAATCAAATAATTTATCAATTTCAAAGTCATCAACACAATCAGAGTAAGACTTTTCTAAATTAACCCCCTCATATCCTTCATTAGAATTAACCACAAATAATATATCATCAAAAGAATCAATTTCATCAAAAGAGGGTTTTTCAAAATCAATTTTCTCAAACTTTTCCTCAAATAAATTATCAGATGAATCAATTTCACAACAATCAAAATCTAAAGGAGATTCATTAATATTCACATAAGGCTCAATCCCAAAACAATCATGATCACAGGGGGAATTTTCTAAATCAATTTTTTCAGTATCAAACTCAAATAAACAATCTTGTTGTGCTAACTGGGTTTCTAAAATTTCATTATGAGCACATGTGTCATTTAGCCTAGAATTTATTCGCCTTAGTGTCTCATTCATATCTTCATTTTGTTTCATCCGGGCTTCCATAAACTGAGCAAACATAGATTCTAGGTTAGATTTTTCAGTTTTCTCAAAGTATGGTTCAAGACATGATTTGAGTAATCATCATAAAAAGAAGTTTGATTTTTCCATGTAGAATACAATTGATAAGATTCTTTCCATGATCAATTGGGATTTAAAAAAGGGCAATCAGAGGAACAATGATCAAAATATCCACAAATATCACATCTAGAAGAATAAGATGTCCTAGAATTGTAATGAAAAGACATTTTTATTAAATCTATCAAGAGCAGAAAGATAATCCAACCCAATCAATCAAAATTATTTTTTTTTTTAGAATATAGAAAAAAAATAGAAAGAATAAAACACAAGCAAATTCACAAATTTAAGAATTCACAGTTCTGTCACAACTGTGAAAATCCAAAACCTGCAAAAACAGAAAACAAAGTTAAATCTATAAATAAATAAAACTTAGTCTAGCAATACTAACAACTATTTTGATATTAACAAAACTAAGGTCCCCGGCAACGGTGCCAAAAACTTGTTGTGTCCGCAAGTACATGGATACTTCGAAATAATAAAAATATCGAACCACAGAGACCTTATTGTTAAGTACCAAATAGTTGTATTCTCACTAGCTAAGCAAACCGAATATGATGAAAAACAATGATGGAGAACACACGAAAAAGACAATCAGAGAGAAACTGGGACTAGGGTTTCATCCACCTTAATTCTAATGACTAGAAGGAAATAAAGGTTGTTAGTTTAATTCTATTATGATAAAGACCTAATTTACTTCATAAAGGCATTGTCTCACTCTCGTGCAAATAATTGTGCAGATAACCGATCCTCACTCTCGTGCAAGATCTATTCTCAATGCTAAAGATAAGTGAATCATTGAACAAAGAACTCAAGGATCACTCTCGTGCATCCGAATTCTAAGTCAATCATCTCAAGTGGAATCTCAAGGATCACTCTCGTGCATCCTGAAACTCAACACAGGTTTTACTTATGGCTTTCCGACGACTCGATCCTCACTCTCGTGCAAGATCAAATTAAGTTTACACATTAACTCAATCCAAAGTATTAGAAATTCAACATGATAATAAAATCACTAAAAATCAGAATTCGAAGAACTACCTAATCTCTTACGATAGTTCCAAACTCAACGATTCCTAGGGTTCCGAATTTTAAACGATCAACCACTCGGTCTATTTCTCAAAACTCTAAAACATGCTGATATTTATAAAACTAAAGAGAATTAAAGAACAATCAATCACAAAAGTAAAATTATCATATTAAAATTAAACTTGACAAAAATCAATGTTTTCTAGTCATTAACAAACTAAGGGGATTACACCCCATGTCCCAAAAGAAGATCTAAGCTTTCATGGTGAAGGGATTACAACAAACCATAATTTTAGAGGATTAGAAAGTGAAAAAAAGGGAAAGAAAAGTTACAAAACAGGGTTGTAATTGAAATACAACCCGTAATTTCGCTTGTGAATAGTGCTATCACCACTATTTAGATTATTTCTCCCTCGGTTGGACTCCAAACTCTCTGAAACATCTGGGGCATGCTCTCCTACTCCAAAAGAAGCTTCGGTGTAAAAATCACGGTCTGAGATGTCCTCTACGCCTCTCGGCATGAGGAGAAACCCTAACCGCCTCTCTGATGATTTCTCTCTTAATTCGTGATAAACGTTCCCCCTTCCACTTCGTGCGTCTTCGTCTCTTAAATATGAGTTCGTTACTTCTTTCGGATCTCAATTTGGACTTCTGGATCAAAAGTTATGGCCCGCGCAAGAATCAGCTCGAAAAAGTCACGAATCTGGTTAAAAATACAGTACCGTATTCTGATTACGGCTGTGCCGTATTTTCCTTCTGTAAGTTCCAGGTAGCAAATATGGTACCGTAACAATTTCTCTCAAGTATACGATAGTGCCGTATTCGTGCTAAAACTTTTTGTTCAGCTTTGTCACAAAATACGGTGCCATGCGATTTCATACGGCAGTGTCGTATTCTTGTCAAACTTTTCTAGTTGAAATCGCTGGAAAATACGGTGGCATGTAATTTCATACGGCAGTGCCGTATTTCACCTGAAACATCCCCTGCGAAATACGGTACTGTGAGAGTTTGGCTCAAAAATACGGTAGTGCCGTATTTTTGCAATTTGTCTCCTTTTGACTTGAAATTTGAGGGGTAGCTTCGTTTCGACGTCTGGAATCCATTGGTGTGCTCAATTCTTCCAAAATCCATCAAAATATGGCACTTTTAACCTAAAAATGATCAAAAACAAGAAGTGGTGTAGATTCTGCAATATTTGACAATTAAGGCTTAAAAACAAGCAAAAGAGCATAATTATGACACAAAAAGACACATGATATGACACAAAATATACTATGAATTTTGGTGTCATCACAAACCCAGCCCCCGCAAGGAAACTTTAGGCAGCTCCAACAGAACAATTTCAGACCGCCAGGATTTCATGCTAGGAACTTCAATGCACCACCACCACAGCCAAGTCCCACTAATGATTCAAATTTGAGCAAGCAACTTGAAGGACTTATAGACATGATGAAGATGATGATGACAAGGATGGACTCCCTGGAAACACACAATAAAATGCTAGAGAGCCAGCTAGCCCAGCAAGCTAGCTCATCTTTATTATCACCAGGGAAGGTACCATCCCAGCCAGAGGTAAACCCGAGGGAGCATTGCAATGCAATCTCCACTCGGAGCGACAAGCAACTTGAAGATCCAAAGTTGCCGACCGATGACAGGATAGATGAAGTGATACCAGAACCTGTGGAACAACATTCAAATGAAACACCAGTGGCACCTGAACCAGCTAAAGAGGAGCGGCCCTATGTGGGACCGCCCACATACAAGCCACTGATTCCTTTTCTGCAGAGGCTTGTCAAGGCTAAATTGGACAAGCAGTTTGGTGAGTTTTTAGAGGTTTTAAAGAAACTTTACATTAACATCCCTTTCATTGATGCTCTTTCGCAGATGCCGACTTATGCAAAATTCCTGAAAGCCATCTTATCAAACAAGAGGAAATCAGGGTACAGTTGCACTTACTGAGGAGTGTAGCGCCATCATTCAGAACAAGCTCCCTCAGAAACTTAAAGACCAGGCAGTTTCTCCATACCCTGCCAGATTGGGGAGATGTCCTTTTAGAGAGCTTTGTGCGATTTAGGAGCAAGAGTTAGCCTCATGCCATTATCACTTTGTAAAAGGCTAGACCTAGGGGATTTGCAACCAACTAGTATTTCTATACAGCTTGCAGACAGATCTGTACGCCACCCAGTTGGGATTTTAGAGAACGTTCCTGTTAAAGTAGGAGATTACTTTATTCCTGCTGATTTTATTATTTTAGAGATTGATGAGGATGATCGACTCCTTATCATTCTAGGGAGACCTTTTCTTGCTACTGTTGGCGTTGTCATGGATGTCAAGCATGGGAAACTATCATTGAACATCTGTGGCAACATTATTCAATTTGATCTAACTGACACCTTGAAAAAACCTTCTCTTACAGGCACATGCTGTAGTATTGACATTGTGGAGAAAGCTATACAGCATGTTGAACCCTTCAGGAAAATAGTGGACCCATTGAAGCTTACCTCGACAACCCCCACTAAGGATGCCAAGAGCTACAAAGCATGCACCAAATTTTGGCACGACAAGCGCATAGCAAAGAAAGAATTTCATGAGGGGGATAAAGTACTTCTGTTTAATTCTAGACTTCGGCTATTTCCAGGAAAGCTTTGCACAAGGTGGTCCGGCCCTTTTACTGTTCAGAAAGTTCAACCTTATGGTGCCATCACAATTTGGATAGAACGAACTGAAAGTTTCATAGTTAACGAGCACCGCCTCAAGCACTACTTTGAAGACGAGCAGATTGAAAGAGAGGAAGTTCTTACTCTCTCAGACCCCACAAATTCACAACTCTGAAAACTCTTTTGGTGGAGCTACCGACCTTAAACTAGTGCTCTTGGGAGGCAACCCAAGTTTTTGTTTGATTTTAGTTTTCATGCATTGATTCATACGTTGTTTTACACTGTTGATTTATTCTTTATTTAATTTTTGGATATTCTAGAGGGGATTGCTACTAATTTGATGTCTCTTTATGATGTAGGATGAAGATGTAGGGCATGAGAATTTTTCTAGATTTTTTCAGAATTTTTTAAGATGATCAGCGCAAATCACGGCCTGGTGAACCCCATGGGGTTCACCTGTGAAGTGCACTGTATAAGCGACCAGACATTGTAACTAGAGTGTTTCACAGCCAGGTGAACCCCACGGGGGTCACCAGAATTTCAGCACGCGCATGAACCCTCTAGTGAGCTTCACAGGCAGGTGAACCCCATGGGGCTCACCATGTCTCCGAAAATTCAAAAACCCCCAGAATGCTTCACGGCTCAGTGAACCCCAGCGGGTTCACCGGTGCTTCTATTGCAATAGCCCGACTCAGCAAACTTCACGGGCGAGTGAACCCGGGCGGGTTCACTGGAATTTCAATCTGTGTTCGCCCGAACTTAGGGCACACACGCGAGGGCTTCCGCCGCCGCCTTCCTCTTTCACCAAGATTCCACTGATTTCGGTATTCTTCCTTCCTTCCAAACATGAAGAAGTTCTCTCCAGGTCAGATCTGAGTGTTATAGCAAGCGGGACAGGTTCGGTTGCAACTTTGCCCCAGATTTTTGCCTTGCAAGATCGAACGAGTTTCCGCCGTCGCCTCCTGAGCTCGACAAGATCAACTGATTGCGCCGCCTTCTCCCCATCTTAACACTCGACGGCGACCTCTCAGGTTCTATCTAAGATTCCAATCACTCCGATCAAGTTCATCTTGTTTGTTGTCTACTCTCCGAAGACTTTACTCCGCTGCTTCTGTTTTGTGAACACCTCCGACCAGATTTTCTCACCGATGCTTACCAGCAATCTTTCGATCATCTCCAACAACTATGCCTCCTTAGACGAAGGCCATGGCCAACAAGAGAACCGCACGACCGCAGTAGGCACTTTCAGATTCGTCCGCCACGGACAATGAGGAGTACGAGCCAACGCCTACTCCTCCTTCTTACCGTCCTTCTTCGGCTACGCCAGGCTCCTCTTCGTCTTGTCACGGTCGCACACCTGCCAGCCGACCACAGCCCTACGTATCTCCCCTAAACGAGTTCGGGATTATCTTCTGGAATGCCGCACAAGAAGCACGGTATCAGAAACTGCGACAACGCCGCGTGCTCAATACGAGGTACCTTGACCGAACCACACTACAGATTCTAGGAGATGTTGATTTGATGTATGTAGCCATAGGGTGGGAGCAATTCCAGCAGCTATTCTCACCCACTTACATTGGCACCACACTAGAATTTTTGAGTTCATTGGAAGTAAAGGCAGATCCTATCATTGATGACAATCCAGGGCGTCTGTCTTTCTGCTTGGGTAATATCGAACACATCCTCACTCTTTCACAGTTTCATAGCATTTACGGTTTTCCAGAACCTTGTGCACGTAGAGTCCCTACCGAGTATAGTGAGCAGAACTTCTGTCTGTGCACGTAGAGTCCCTATCACTAACGAGCATATCTACTCCGCTCGTGTAGCTCGTGCTTCCAGTTTGTGCAACTCAGTGATCAAGTACGTTCATCACGTATTGGCCCACACCCTCTTTGGCCGCGGTGAAAGTGACGATATAGTACGACAGACTGAGTTATTTTATATCTGGTGCATACTCCACAGTTTTAGAGTCAATTCTAGGTATTATTTGGCAAAGCATTTCAGCCGCGTCGCCCGTTCTTTGAGGGGAGCGATAGTAATTGGCGGCTTGATCACACCTTTGGCAGTTTCCTTAGGCATCATTCCCTACGGCACATTGGAAGCTACCGGCAACAATAGGCTCGACATCGAGTCTTGTGTTGCCATGAAGCTGATTTTACCCAAGGGAGATTCTTATTATATGACATTCAAGGGAAACCCCTTCTGCCTGCCTTTGCCAAACCTAGAACGCACATCAGTCAAAGTCCGTGGAAACTGGCGCATCCAGCCAGTTGAGGACGCACAGCCCGATCTAGTCGAGATTGCACCACCAGCACCTGGAGCATTTTCCTTTGGTGGCACCTCCTCTCACTATTCTATGATGTCTATGTTGCAGGAAATCAGGGAGGAGCAACTCCATCAACGGAAGATGATTGATAACCTGGACACCACCATTACCCACATCCAGCAGAACCAATCTTCGCATTGGGAGTCCATGGAAGCACACATGCAGAGACAACACAAGATGATGAGATCCGTCTGGGAGAAGATATCGATCATGGACGACCGGCTATCCTCACTCTCCGCGGAAACAATAGCTCGCATGAACTTTTCTTCCGACGAGGAGGCCGAGCCAGACTATAGCGCACGCGTGAAGAGCAAGAGCTCCCGAGCATCTGGCTCTCGCTCGCGCAAGAGGAGGTAGCCCCCCCCATCAGCATCGGCGTCATCATCCACTCCTCTCTCTCATCATGGTATTGCATAGAGGACTATGCAAACTTTTAGAGTGGGTGAGCTTTCTATTTTCCAGTTTCTATTTTCTTGTTACATGTGGCTATTTGACTGTGTTCTCTTGATTTTGCTATGTTTGAATGGGTACGTCTATTCTGTGATGGATATTCTGGCATTGTATCTTATATGCCATTTTATTCGTGGGCCTGGTCCACATCTTCAGGCCCCACTCTGTGACAGACTTGTATGACATTATTTTTCTTGCTTGTGTCCGCACTTTGTTATGGTTACTATGCTTTTCATTCATGATGTGTAAATTTTTCCATGAGTTTGCGTTTGCATGTGTATGAGTCTTGTCCTATGAAGGCTATTTCAAAATTTTGAGTATTTTGAGTTGAATGCATAATTGGGTAGGAATAATCAAAGAATTAAGTCTGGAGTGATACCTCCTTGTTAGAAATACTATTTGATCATATCCATATGTTCTATGATTTAGAAAATTTTGTGATTTGGATTGATTTTGAGATGTTCATTAGTGGGTCAAACATTGATATGATTGTTGAATCGACTCAAGCTTGCAACTTACATGAGAATCATAATGAGATACATATTCGCTTAGTTATTCTTTGATTTCCTTTCTATTGTTGGGGAGACACTGCATTTGTTAGAAAGGTTATGTTATCAACTACTGAGCATACTTTGACGTAAAAAAAAGAATATATATATATATATATATATATATATATATATATATATATCGTCCTTAGATTCCTCTACTTGGCACTGCAAAAAATTGGCAGTGGTATCGAAGGACATGAGTTGAAATCTAAGGGATGTGAAGTGAAAAACAATAAAGAGACTCCTCTACTTGGTATTGCAAAAAATTGGCAATGGTACCTAAGGTTATGAGTTGAAGTCTATTGTAATAATCAGTGTATCATACTCTGATGAAATATTTGAGTTAACCCCAACGATTTGACTAGGAAGGATTGGAATCGCATGAGTGTTTTGTGTAAGCTTGATTGAATCCTATGTTTGCTGCTTACTAGGTTGTTTGACATCTAGTTATTGTGAGATCAAACTGTTGAACACTTGAGGCAACCATTTACTTAATTTTTTCTAATTAGATATTGGATTGTTATTAAATGTTTTTCTAACTTGGATGTATATCTTGACACGAAAGATTACTCTTATACCAAACATGTATTTCATCTTATTTTATTGCTTGAGGACAAATAAAGATTTAAGTCTGGAGTATTTTGATGCATCGCATTTTGGTAGTGTTTTTCTGTTGTATTTCATATCAAATCTAGGCTTATTTTAACACTTTTATACTCATTATAGCCTTATTTCCTTCATATCTTTGTAATCTTCACTTTTTGGCACTTTTATGGAATTTCAGATTAAAAACACCTTTTTTCGACATATTTTGAAGATTCTGAGGCCATGAGACGATTTCTTGTGTGAAAACAAAGCCTCCCGTCAAATTTGAGCTCATTCGGAGTTTGCTTGAGAATCACGGCCAGGTGAACTCCACGGGGTTTACCATCACAATTGCCAGCTAGCAAAACTCACAGAGAGCATCATGGCCAGGTGAACCCAGTGGGGTTCACCAGAATTCCTTCAGGCCGAAAATAGGCAAGAGGACATCACAATCAGGTGAACTCGGTGGGGTTCACCGTGCTTCTTTCTGCCGAACTCACAGAATGAATCACGGCCAGGTGAACCCGGCGGGGTTCACCCGTGATTCTGATCCAGGCTCGCGCACGGACCTGACCAATACTCGGTTTTCCTTCGATTTCTCACCCGTTCGGTGTCCAAATTCGTCAAGTAAGGTGTCTATGGAAAGCTCTTTTAGAGGCGAATGCATGAGATATAAAAGCCCTAATTTTTTTGCCCTAATAATTGAGTAATCACGTAAGGGAGCGGCACGGGCGGAAGATCACGACGACGAGGCAATTTTTGGAGATTTTCGGAGATTGAGACACAAGATCATCACGATTTCTTCAGGATTCCTTCGGTTCATCATCTCCTTCCTCTTAGATTCATTTCCTTCTACTTTTCCTTTCATTAAAAGAGAGATTTTGAGTGTTTCAATGATGATTGTAGCGTAAACCCTATTTCGGGGCTTGGTTGAAGCCCTTTGATGATTCTGATTGCAAACTTTGTATCTATTTTCGTTATTTGGAATGAATTGTGAGCATATTCTACTTTGACGTATTTATTTTGTGATTTTACCTTGGCCGAGTATTTTCACGTATTAGCCGTTACGATTGATATCGAGAGAAGGATCGTAGGGGTGGAATCTCTTAGTAAAACTTGCAAGACCTCGACACGATAGTGCTTGGTCTTCACTCGAGGATCTCACAGTCTACCATAGAACTCATTGGGTTCATCTTAGAATGATCCGCCGTGAGAGTAGGAGGTCGGTCTAAGACGAACACCGGGGTGTACACTCGAGAGAGGGCACCTTGTACCCTAGGGTTGGACTCCTTGTGCAAAACCAATAAACCAAATGATTAATATCTTTCTTGTGCGATTAAGATTATCATTGTGGTGAAAATCGTAGCCCTGATATCTCTCTCATATTTGACCTCTACCGACGTAGTTGCAATTGCTTGTATTCGATTTCTGTCTTCAAAACCCAATTTTGATTCGCCTAGCTATTAGGACTCGGATTTTCTAGTATTCAGCCTTGTTCCCTGTGGGATTTGATATCTTTTATATTACTTCGACATAACCGTGCACTTGCGGTACATGTCACACGAGCGGCGGAAATTACCTCCGGGTCCTCATCTACTTGCCGGGTGTATACTCCTATTTCCTTCCCCTACCGTTTTGGCTGGTTTCTCCGGTTGATGCTGTACTCGTCCTGCATAACTCGTGCCAGTGGTTTTATATTGCTTCCATTTGATTGTTTTGGAATTTTCACTGCGAGTTACTACTCTAGGGCCCATTTCCCCTTTCCCCTTAGCATCTTTTACACTTTATTCCATATCCTCGGCATCGAGGGGTGAGCTGGGGAGAGGCAAGTTTTCTGGATTTTTGGTCCATGATCTGGTTGTGGTTGAATTCTTTGGGGCCTTTGCCCATTTTGGTGTTTTCTGGCCTTTCCGAAAGTCTTCCTTGGTGGTTCGCGGACCTTGTGGGGTGCAAGTTTTCTAGTCTCGTTTGGCGAGATTGGGCGGGGTATGTTGATGGCACGTCCGAGCAACCTTCCAGGCAAGGCAGCTCGGGTGCCGATCCCTCCCATGCCTCAAACCCCACCTATTGATTCGGATGGCCCTCCCGCTTCTGCAAAAACGTGGAGCTCCTTTTTTGCAACCTCCAAAGTGACCGAAACTTCTTGTTGCTTGGCCCAGTCGGATGTCTCCGTAAAGCACGGTTTTCTGGACATTTCGGTTCCTGAGGAAGAGTTAGCCGAGAACTGTTCTTACTGGGAGCACACACTTGTTGGACATTTCATCGGCTATAAACCGAACTTTCAAGTTTTAAAGCGAAAAAGGTCACCCAAATGTGGAATCCTAAAGGGGAACTGGAAATGTATACGCTACCAGCGGGTTTCATTCTGTTCCGTTTTGGTGTAGAGGAAGACATGAGAAATGTGTTGGAGAAGGGACCATGGTTTGTATTCCGAAAGGTCCTGATACTGAAGCCATGGAGCCCCGAAGATGAGCTGGTCCGAGTAGATCTCTCCGCCATACCTATTTGGGTTCGCATTCTTAACCTACCCTTGAAATGGTGGTCGCCTGGGATCATTGGCAAGGTTGCTAGTGCCATTGGCAAGCCCCTTTTCATGGACATGGCTACTGCCACCAAATCTAGATTGGGCTATGCCCGAGCCTGTATAGAGATGGAAGCGGCCTCTGAGTTCCCCGTGGAGTTATCTGTCATGGTTAACGGTGGTGCAAGTGTGTGTCTACAATTTGAATATGAAGCTGTACCACCTAGATGCAGCACATGCAAAACTTTTGGCCATAACTCCAAGAATTGTGCGAGCAGTGGAAAAGTGGCAGAGAGGCAAGTATGGAAGGAGAAACCACGCAACATGCAGGAAAAGGATACTACATCTGAGCCCAATGCAAATCTATCCTCCCTGGGGCGTTCTCAGCCTCTTGTCTATGTGCTCACTAGAGATTTCTCGGGGAAATAATGCCATTGATGAAGCTGCTTGCCGAGTAGCTGGCACACAAACACCACTCGCGGGCAAGGAGCCGGAAAAGAATACAACACAGATAGCCCTCATGTCTCCCTCAGAACATGTGTTTGGGGAGGACAATGTTGAGTAGATGGGCATGGATGACCCGGACAACATGTTTCTCTTGGCAGCCGGGGCCGACGCCAGATGCTCCTCATCCTCTCAGGACTTTGTTTTGGTGGGTTCAGGGAGGAGAAAGAAGAAGAAAAAAAAAAAAAAATCAAAGAATGCCCAATCGGACCCTAAGAGCCATTGTCCATCGCCACCGGATATCCCATGAGCCCTTCCCCGGATCCCATTGTGTATTGGAACGTGAGGGGTTTCAACGCACTAGTGAAGAGGAAGGAGGTGGAAATGTTGGTCAAGTGATTCCATGTTAAGATGATTGCCATTTTGGAGACATGCGTTTGTGAGACCAAGGGTGCTGGCATCATAAATTCAATTTTCCCGGGATGGTCGCTCCTCAATAACTATGCTTGTATACCAGCAGGTAGGATCTGGCTGGCCTGGGACCCCCTTGCATACAAGGTTGATGTATTGGAGATAACCGGGCAGGTGCTAATGGGGAGGGTACTTAATGGGCAAGGAGATTTTCTTTTCATCTTGGGGATCATATATGGACTGTATACCACTAGCGAGCGCAGGCAGATTTGGCAGACAATTGATGACTGGCACAACCACGGTCCATTGGTCATGCTGGGTGACTTCAATATGCTCTTCTCGCATGGTGAAAAATATGGGGGCTCAAATCATATTGAACAGGAGATTCTTGACAACCTAGAAGCTAGAGGAAAATTGGGTATCTCGGATATCAACTATCGCAGGGACTACTTCACGTGGTCCAACTCTCAACTTGGCCAGAACTGAATTTCTTGCATGCTGGACTACGTCATGGCTACACTGGAGTGGATGGACAAGTTCGCTCACACCGAGGCAATTTTCCTCCATCCCGATTTATCTGACCACTCCCCTGCTCTATTGGTCTTTGGGCCTATTGGCTAGCGCAAAGGGGCTTGCTTTTGCTTCTTCAACCATTGGACTAATTATCCTGAGATGACTCAAGTGGTCAATGATGTTTGGAGAACGAATCACATTAGAGGCACGCCCATGTATACGCTTTGCCACAAGCTAACCATGGTCAAGAAGGCTCTCAAGCATTGGGCTTTGGAGGTTAGAATGGAGAAAGAAGCTAACTTAAGAGAAACTCACTCGCGGCTGGCGGCTGTACAACTCGAACTCAAAACCAACCAAACGGATGTGAGACTATGTACCCTGGAGAGGAAATACAGAGACGATATTAGGTTGTACAAGGAAGAGGAAGAATTGGCCCTCAAGCAAAAGGCTAGAGACCATCGCATCTCGCTTGGGGACTCCAATACCGCATACTTCTACAACCTTGTGAGGATCCGGCGTATTCGGAATTCCATCTCTACTATCAAGAACTCCCAAGGTGATCTTGTTTCCGGGGATGAATTAACTGTAGAGGCTGTTAACTACTTCTAGGGGATTCTTGCTCCCACGATGCTGTATCGGCAACTACATATTCCAGTCAAAAAAACCCTCCAGCCCGCAACTATACTTTCCCAAAACGCGAGGTTTACCAAGGAAGCTATTGAGAAGATCATTTTGGCGGCGAACACTACAAAGGCTCCGGGGGTGGATGGCTTCAATGCTCTTTTCTTCAAATCGTGTTGGGGAAACATCAAAGAGGATACACTTGCGGCCATCATGGATTTCTTGGAGCAGGGACAGCTTCTCAAAAGGGTAAATATCACCTCTCTAACCCTTATCCCAAAGGTTCCTAATCCCTCATGTTTTGCAGAATTCCGGCCCATATCAGTTTGCCAATTGATTTATAGGTTTATCTCTAAAGCCCTTGCGGACTGTATTCGCAATCCCTCCCGGATATTATCGAAGACAACCAACATGCGTTTCTCAAGGGCAGATCAATCCATGAAAACATCTTACTGTGCTAGGAGATTATGCATGACTACCATAGGAAGACTGGACCCCCACGAATGACCATAAAGGTGGACATTCAAAAAGCGTTTGATTCGGTTCGTTGGGACTTCTTGGAAAACATTCTCCGAGCTTATTTGTTCCCAGCCTGGTTTATTGAAAGGGTCATGGCATGTGTGACCTTGCCTACCTTTACCATCAATTTAAATGGACAGGATGTGGGTTTCTTCAAAGGTACTAGGGGTTTGAGACAAGGCTGTCCCGTGTCTCCTTACCTCTTCCTCCTTGTTATGCAATATCTCACGGACCTGCTTCATGAACAACTCCATGATACGGGCCTCAGAATTAATAAGGACAAGTTGCAGGTCTTTTTTTCAGCATCGTGCAATCTTCATATGCAAGGCCAGATACTCTCCATTCTTGAGATTCCAAAAGGTGACCCGCCATTCCGGTACTTAGGCATACCGATTACTAGTAAGCAAATAAAGGCAAAGGAATGTATGCCACTAATAGAGAAGTTGACCAAATACCTCATTTCTTGGAGAGCTCAAAAATTGTCTTATGCGGGGCGGGTTGAGTTGATGAAATCTATATGCTACGGCAACCTAAATTTTTGGTGCACTGCCCTTAAGCTACCTGCGGAAGTGATCACCAAGATAAACTCCATTCTAGCTCAGTTCCTCTGGGCAATGAGGCATACCAAGGGTATTGCAAAAGTTGCGTGGTGCAATGTTACCAAACCCACGCACCTTGGTGGAATCAGACTGCTTGACCTGGGAAAGATGAACTTGGCATTCCTTATGCACCACATATGGAGCATTGTCACCAACAAGGACTCGCTTTGGGTCAAATGGATCCATGAGCAGTATTTACGTTTCGATACTATATGGTCGGTTAAGCTAATGGGTCACGCTCCTTGGGCCATTCGAAACATCCTGTTAGCTAGGGACTTGTGCAAGAGGTGTTGGGAATCCCCGGGCTATAAGAAGACGAAAACAGCGGAAGCGAGCCCGAAACGAGATTCCTAATTCAACAAGGACAGACTTACGAAGAATACAAGGGATGTGATAGGGGCAGCACCTTATTAAGCAACTTTTAGAAGCGGCTGATGATGAAGACGCGCAAGGGCCCATCCTCTGCAATCACGCACACACGGACTCCTCGAATCCTCTCCAATCTCCGCGCTGGGTGCTAGTCCCGGAAGATGAGATCCACGCCTCTAGCCTTCTCAACTTGCGCCACTGCTAAGGAGAAGAAGGGATGTTGGCGACAAGGAGTGGGTAGCACTGCCACTTGTCCCAACATTTGATGCCGAAAAACTTTTATTGTTGTCACCTCCTAGACCCTCACACCAAGGAGCAGAGGGGAGGCGACAACTAGAGACAAGAGAAGAGTCTGGTACAAAAGAATCTCCCAGGTGGGCCTCTCTATTTATAATAGCAGAGCCAGACGCACACTCGAGATACTTCCCATGTGGGATAAAGAGCATAGGCGCCTACTCACAATTACGCGTCATGGGTTCGAATCCCCGCATACGCAATTAATTGTAAATGCGCCCAAGCATAGGCGCCTACTCACAATTAAGCATCATGGGATCGAATCCCCGCAGACGCAATTAATTGTAAATTGCGCCCAAGCTTATTAATTAGCCCAGAGAAAAATTCTCTTGCCAATTAATGAAATATCATCTCCTCTATAAAAGTCTCAATGCATCAGTTCCCCAAAAGATTCGAATCACACAATGATTCGATCAAAGGCTAAACAATCAGTATGAGAACTCGAGTGTTAAGGTGTGCGACCCTGTAGGTTCTTCAGACGTTAGCAGTGATGACTAAATCGTCACAAGCAATGAGTGGCATCTAGCAGTACATCATTGCTACCCAAGTCATCAGAATGGTGTCATCATCGACATCCCCTAAAACTGCGACAAAGTACAAGTGTAGCATTGTCCTTTTGCCAACTGATGTCCAGATTGGGCAAGTGTGTCACACTTGTTAATCCCAATAATATGGCATGACTAAATCAGGTTCTCACCTGGGTATGGCCATACACTTTCATTCATTCATATAGGGGCGCCATGGACAATCAAGCTTCCCCGTAAGGAAGTGGAAAATCCTCTATTGGCACATTGAATCTCTCATACGGCTTATGACGTACCCAATGACAACCGTTATGACTTCCCTTTTACGGCGAAGCGTTAGGTTGCATCAAAGTACATCAGTCACTATATAGAGATACCAATGCCCTCAAGTCTAGGACAAGTGCAACTCTGTCATTGTGATATTCATCTCGTGACACTGAGATGAATCCTCATGGCGGGTCGATCTAGTATATCTCCCTTGATATACCCATATGCCTGCGTTAGCAACCCATGCTCAACCAGCACATATACCGGTCTCAAGTAAATCATAGGTGTCCCATATCCACTATGATTCTCGACCAGGGATAAACACAGAGACTAGATAAAATCTATCTCTTAGGGACATTGTATATGTTGGTGTATATGCCATAGGACCTAGTTTTGGTCCATTATTGTACTACTTGACGTTGATATTTTATATCATTCTGGCATTGCCATTATCTATATTTGCTTACATCTACGATTATGTACTTATATGATAATGTCCCTGGAGACAGATTGGATCTGTGCTCAAATGATAGTCCCCAGTCGATGTATTTGAGTGGATATGGGACAACTCTGGTACTTGTGAGACTAGTATATGGGCTGGTTAGGCACGAGGTGCTAACGCAGACATATGGGTATATCAGTGGTGGATATACTGCACCGACCCACTGTGAGGCAATAACTTGGTGTCACGAGTTATCCTCACAAGTGATAGGAGATGCATTGATCCCTTGACTTGAGGTCATTGGCCATTCTATATGGTTAGGGATATGCCTTGATACAACCTAACGCCTTGCCGTAGTTGGGAGGTAACAACGGTTGTCATTGGGCATATCATGACCCATATGAGAAGGTCAATGAACAGACATAGGATTTGCCGCTTCCTAAGGGAAGCATGATATCCATGGAGCTCCTCTATGGTTCTATGATTGAAAGTGTATGGCCATACCCAGGTGAGACCTGATTTAGTCATAGCCATGAGATTGGATAAAAACAAGTGGTGACACACTTGGCTAATCAGATATCAGTTCGGCAAAAAGACTATAATGCATCTGTACCTGATTGCGATGATGGGGATGTCGATGTCGATATCCATTCCGATGACTTGGGTAGCAGCGATGCACTACTAGGTGCCACTCACTGCTTGTGGTGACCATGGGTCAGCACTGCCAACGTCAGAGGAACATACAGGGTCGCACTCCATGATACTCGAGTTCTCGTAATGATCGGGAAGCCTTATGATCGAGTTATTGGATAGCTCGGATCTATTTTGGAGATTTCATTAGCGCCAATGGGCCTGATGAGATGGAAGAAATTTATTGGAGCCAACTTCCATTTACGGCATATTAACCATGGTTAGCCCAGTTTGACCTTGGGTTAAATTGGATTAGATCCAAGGGCTTGGTTAACATGCATAATGGACCTTGGGCTGGGCCCATTGTAAAGTTGGGTTTACTGGGCTTAAGGAGAAGGAGAAAGTAGGCGTGTGCTTAGCCCTGGTTAGATTAGAGTTAACACCTATGGTTTGAAATTAATCATATGGGTTAATTAATTAATTAATTAGAATCTTAATTGGATTAGGACTAATTATTTATTTAATTAATTAGAATCCTAATTAGATTAGGATTTAATTGTTTAAATAATTAGAATCCTAATAGGATTAGGATTTAATTGTTTGAATCAATTAGAGTCCTAATTGGATTAGGACTTGATTAACTTGATTAATTCTCCTACATCCTCTCCTAGCCGCCCACTTGATTTGAATTGTGGCCACACGTTAGACCGCCTCTTGCTCTATATAAGAGGCCCTAGATGCCCCCTCTTGACACACAATTAATCTTGAAGGCGTGATCACAAGAGAGAGGCGAGAGCAAGAGGTAGTGGCACACTTCTCTTCCATCCAACCCTAGCCGAGAACACTTCATCTTCCTTTCCTCTTGGTGTGAGCAACTTGGTGTTGCTTGGCGACTTCCTTCTCCTCATCTTCCTCTTGGCGCATATACCTTGGAGGTGGCGCAAGGCTTGAGGAATGAGCCCAAGGCTTGGATCTTCTTCCCGAGGCTAGCATCGGGCGTGGAAGAAGAGGACTCGAGGTGATCCGTGTGTGTGAGACTACAGAGGGCGCACGCTTGGGCGCCTACTACGACATCAGCCTCACCTTGCTCAAGGTACTTTCTATCTCATCGTGTAGACTCCATCACTTGCGATCTTCACTGGGTTTTTGGGACCGGCTCGTTTCGGGGATATTGCTTCCGTTGTGCATTGTTTTGTGTAATTTCTATCTCTGAAAATTCTAAAATATCCCCGGGGTTTCCCAACAGTATATGCAAATGTACATATGCGCAGATGTACAAACTTGCATGACAACGACAATGCCAGGATAACTCATCTATCAACTAGATGTGATACACAAATCCCAATGGACCATCCTGAGGTCCTAGGGCATAAACACTAATAAGAGGATGGTGGGCTTCAAAATTGCGAACAGAACTTCCATTCATTTATGGCTTGACCCTTGGTTTGAGTCCAGAATCCTACTTGACCTTGTGGAAGATATCAGATTTGAGAACCCCCCAGGGAAGGGAGCGCGCTTGGGCTCTCTAATTGTAAATGGTAGGTGGGAGATCCCTATCCGAAGATCTCACAGGTTGCTTGATGTTTTTGGGGCCTTCTCGCAGGTCCCAATCCACCAATGTCAAGGCGAGGATCGAGTCTATTGGAAGTTAACTCATGGGACCTTCACCATCAAATTGGCCTATGAAGGACTCTTTCAAGCAAACATGGTGCCTTGGAAAGATATGGTTTGGTTTAAAGGAAGAATCCCATGCTACTCCTTCTTCATGTGGACGCTATGCCTGGAGCGATTAAGCACCCGCCAACGACTTTTTGATTGGGGAATAGTGCAGGATCCCGTCTGCATGCTATGCAAGTCCTACCCTGAAACCATAAACCACCTATTCTTTAAATGTGCAGCTGTCGCTGATCTCTGGGGCTGGGTCAAGAGAGGCTGCGGTATTACATTTGAAGGGAGCACTTGGGCTGACACCCTCGACTGGCTATCACACCATTGATGGCAGGGGGGAGATTATCGGCTATACATCAAAAAATTATTCTTTACCGGGGCAGCCTATTACATTTGGAGATTCAGAAATAAGTCAATTTTTGGTTCACAGGATGGGGGGATTCTGGACTCCTATAGACTTCTGGTCTCCGATGTTAAAGCCAAACTCATGAGCCGTGTTAGATTGGAGAATCTAGATCTGGAGATTCTGACCTTCTTGCGTTCTTGGGAGTTCTCTTGTTGAGGCGCTTTGCTGCCCTCTTTTTATGATTTTTATGCACTCATGTTTCTCCCCTTTCGGTTTTCTACTATGCTCCTGATATTTTTGAAGACCTGCACCATTAGTCTCTCCTGCCATATGTTGTTGCTGCTGTTTCTTACTGATGTTCTGTCACTCTTGCTGGGGCTTCGCTCTTTCACAGATGCTAGGATTTTGCTTTTTGTATGCTGCTGTCTCCATGCTATAATGCCGGATTCTTCATGCTGCGGCTTCATGTGTGGCAAATCCATGGGTTCTCGGCTGGCGGCAGGAAGTGCAAACCAGCTCCACAGCAATCCATGCAAATGGTAGAAGAGCTGTTACAGGATGTTGGATGGCTGCAAGATGGCATAACGGTGGGTGGCAGCAGGGCTGAAGTAAATTGGTGCAAGCTGCTGCAAGATTCATGACCCAAGGACTGCAGTGAGACGGCAGCATTACTTGTAAGATCCAAGGATCTTAAGTCTTGGTAAGTATTATTTTTTTTGATTTAAATAAAATCATTGGCAGTTATATATTATTCTTGATTTAAATAAAACCATTGGCTGTGATATTTTCCTATGTATTGGGTGTTAATTTATGATAAATTAATTAGAGATTATTGGATGTTGATGTTAATTAATTAACTAGCTTATTGGATGTTAATTTTCAATTAATTAATTAGAGTTTATTGCTTGTTAATTTAAGTTATTTAATTGTTAATTAATTGGAGTTTATTGGACGTTAATCCTTATTGGATTTTCGTTAAGTGAATGGTTAAATTAATTAGTTAATTATGAGTTATTGGGTTTGCGCTAATTGGGTTTAAAATTCAAATTTATTAGTTAAATGGGTTAAACCCTTTTGAATTAATTGGTTAGCGGGTTAAACATTAAAAACCGAAATTTAAATTTTTAAGGGGTTTAGCGACTAGGGTAAAGAGGTTGGCGTTTTTGTTGGCTTGGAAGAACCTTGGGCGACGGCTTGAAAGAACTTGGCGATTTCCTTGAAGGCTTGGCGATTTCCTTGAAGGCTTGGACGATCTTCTTCTTCCTTCTTCCTTGGCCGGCATTCTTGGGTGCTTGTTGGCGTCTATCTAGGAGCATTTCAAGCCCTTAGACGATTTGTTGTGGAGGATTTTTCACCTTAGGGGTCACGGTTAAGAGGTGAGTGGGGTGTCTATTCGATTCTATCTATTTGGTTGTGTTAGATAATACATGTAATTGTTTGACATGTAATTGTTTGAAAACTTTACCATGTTGAAAACCGAATTTTGTAAAGGTGAATATATCATGAAAACCGAATTTTGCAAAGGTGAATATATCATGAAAAAACCGAATTTTTACAACATGAAAGTTAAGGTATTTTTATGTGGAATTTAGGAAACTTTAAATCAATGATTTTGAACATGAAATTCTTGTTAACTAGGGTTTAAATTTGAAGTAGATATTATGCTAGAAACCGTGGGCTTTATGTGTTGTATTTTAGTCCTATGATAATGTATTCTTAAATGGTTAATTAGGGTTTAAATTTAAGTAGTTAGTATGTTGGTCATTGTGGAACCGTGGGCTATATATATATATGTTGTATTTAATCCTATGTTAAATTTTTGAATGCCCTGATAATTGCTAGTAGTGTTAATAATTTTATGGTCATGTATCTTATTTGAGAAATTTGGGTGATAACATAGCAAGGTTAGACTGAACTATTCAGCATGAAATCTAAGGACTACACTACCATGTGATTATGTGATTTTTATTAATATTATGTGGTTATGTGAATTATGAATATTATGTGTTGTGATCATGGAATGGTTAGGACTAAGGCTAAGTGTAACTGTGTACTCAAGGGGATAGTCTATATGTGATATGTTAAGGGTTTGAATTTCAGCCCTGTATTGTGATATGTGAGGGGGTTGTTGTTCAGCCTGCCTGATGTGATTATTGTGATAAAAGAGGGGGTTGTTGTTCAGCCTGCCTGTTGTGATTATTGTGATGACTATCCTAGAGTCTAGTTGACACTTAGGAGTCCACCGTTGTGAAATAAAATATAAGATGTGTCTATTGTTGTCCAGTAGGAACCCTTTGGGAGAACGAGTGATATAAGACGCAAAGTGCCATGTCTTGGTCGGACAGGGGCCACCTCTTGATGTCATCACTCTTAGACGCTTAGATTTTCGTGTTATGGGGTGATCGTAGAGCAAAGTGCCACGTCGTGACCTGGCGGGGGCCACCTCTTGAATCTACACACCGTCCATCTATATGTTGCATGTGATTTGCAGGCTTCTCCCAGTGCTTAGGCCAAAGCCGGGTTAGACCATAATGGTCACTACTGAATATGCTGGACAACTAGGTTAATTAAGTGGTTGGTGTGTTTAGTTGGTTTAGAGTATAACTCTAGAACCTTGGTTACTCTGTAGTGATAATTATGTGTTGTTTTAGCAGTGTACATCTGACTGTTTTATATGAATTCTGTTCTTTAAGTTTGTCATATGTTGACATGATATTCTGTTAAATGTTTTTAAAATAATCTGCATGTATTTTTGAGTGTATGTTATGGATGGTCGTTTGAGACTATCCACTCACTGGGCTGTGTAGCTCACCCCTCATTATTTTCAGGTGTAGAGCAGGGGCGCATTTCCAGTTAGCATTTTATATGAATATCGTGATATGCTAGTTGAATGAATAAGACTTTTGTGCTTAATTACTGGGGCCGGTTGTGGCCGAATTATATGAACTTGTGTTGCCAGTTGTGGCCAAACTATGTGAACTTGTGTTGCCGGTTATGGCAGATTGATATTCTGATTTTTGTGTCACCGCGGGCTTTGGGCCTGGTTTCGGTGTGGTATCATTGAATGAATTTATAGAATCGACATTGTGGTTTTGTTTCTAAGTTCGAGTCGATTTATACTTTTGCGATCGGATTTGATATAAATGTGACTTGCATATGTCTAGTGCAAGTATTGCGTGGTGGCAGGTACCTTTATGAAATTGTGTGTTTTTGTGGAGATTTGTATGTATGGATTTTCGAAATTTTCAGATCGGATTTCCTGGACTTGGTTTTACTTAGCATATGCATCGATCCTATGTGATAACATCCTGTTTCTATGTGAATTGTGTTGCTTGTTTGGGGTTAAGATAACGGGATGTGACATTACTGCTTGAGGAGGAATATAATTGTGATGTATAATGCTGATTGTGTGTTGGATTGACTGATTCCACTCTCTTCTTTCTCTTGTTTTGGTTTTTATTTGGGTAATACATGTAGCATAGGACCCATGCGTTAGACAGTAAGGGGGGATTCAGTCAAAATTTTCTAGAATTTTGTAAAGGAGGAAGGGGGGGGGGGGTTGAGTGGCTGTGCACACTATGTATATATTGTTTTTGGAATAATAACATCTTTCTTCTTGCCGTTGGCAAAAAAAAAAGAAAATTTAATAAACAAAGGGAATACAAAAATAAACTAAGCTGTTATACATGTGGTAGCCAAGATCATCTAGCACGTAATTGTACTAAATGTAAAAATTATCATAATAAAGAAGCAATACTAATAGATTGTGTTAATGAAGATTTACTTCATATAGATGAAACTATTAGTGAAACGGAAAGTATTTATTCAATAGTAAGTGTACCAGAATATGAAGGACAATTGGATAGTGATACTGAAGAAGATTGTGAACTTAGTGACCAAATACTAGAATATAATAATAACCCAATAAGAAGTGAAATAGGTAACAACTTAGTGGTTTGTGAAAGACGAAATAATTATAATCAAGGTATAGGAACTAATATAGCTATGAGTGATTTAGATAGAATAGAAGACCTATTAGGAAATTTAGATAGTAATATAGACTATGTATAAATCATATGGCATATAACTGGATGACCTCAAATAACCTATTAGAATGTAAACATAATTGGGCAAATAATAGTGGTAGTAATAATAGTGGTATTCTGTAAAAGGTATCTAGAATTATACTTAAGATATCAGTGTAATAATTGTTTATGTGAAAGTTGTAAGTTATGTTTATAAAATTTAGGAAGCTTACCAGCCCAAGAGAATGCTACTCCTAGAATATAGCCAACAATAATTATAAATAGGAATAATACGATGGAATTAAGAATTCTCTCTTCGGAAAACAAAATAGAAAAACTAAAATTAGAATTAAAAGATCTTAGAGAAAATGTTTTAACTAAAGGAAAAGTCATAATACATGAGTAAGAAATTATTTATACAAAAATTATAAAACAAAACAGTAGTACCCACAAGAAGCTCAGATGGAGTTGTAGGCTATGATTTGTACAATATAAATCAATTACTGATACCCCCTAGAGATAGATCAATTATAGACACGGGTATTGCTATACAACTTCCCAGAAGAACTTAGGAAGAATAGCATCAAGATCAAGATTATCTATAAATCACATGATAGAAGTAGGAGCAAGTGTCATAGATAGAGGCTATAGAGGAGCAATACAAATTAGATTATATAATCATTCTGAGCATGTATACGAAATTCAAATGGGAGACAAAATAGCTCAACTAATTATAGAAAAAATAATATACCAAAAATAGTTGAAAAACAAGTCTAAGTAAGACTGTCAGAGGAACATATAGATTTGGAAGTATCGTATAAAGGATATTTTGAAATAGAACATAATTTACTACAGACTCCGAATTTAAAAACATGTTTAAAAATAATATGTCAAATTACTATTAAGAACTGGAAAATCACTATACCAGCACTTTTAGACACAGGAAGTAGTAATACTATTATAGATAATAAACTTATCCCCGAACAATATCAAATACCTATTCCAGAAAATGAACAGTTTTAGGCAAAACAAATGGATGGAAAGTTATTCAAATATACATTGCAATTAGTTAAGCATAAATTAGCATTCAGTATAGGAAATATAATGAGTAATTATATAATACCCAAATCAAGGATTTGTATTAGGGATTTTTATTTAAAAGCTATCCAGTTCATACTAGGATTAAACTATATTACTCAAAACTTTGGAGGATGTATTATATTACAAGACTACATCAGCTTTATACCTCAACCACTTATCCCTTACCAAGATACAATCTTAAAAACTCCTTGTTGTAAAGAATGTAAAGACCAAAATAATAAGCATAATAGTCCCCCTGAGTTAATTAATTTAGATAAAACACCAGAAGAAATATTAGATAGCATGGTAGAACTTGTTAATATAGGCGAAATTACTTTATCTCACCACATTAACATTGAATCTTTATATAATTATATTAATACAGGACATGATGAAATAGATGATTATATAAGCAAACTAGAAAAAGAAAATATTATAGGTGATGATCCTACTAAGCATTGGGAGAAAAATAAATTACTTTGCAAGTTAGAACTTAAAGATCCAGAAATGCGTATTCTAAGTAAGAAAATAGAAGCCCCAAATGATCATATTAAAGAATTTGAAATGCATATTGCTGACCTAACAAAATTAGGGATAATTAGAAGAAGTACTAGCAGACATAGGAGTCTTGCTTTTATAGTGAACAAACATAGTGAAATACTAAGAGGAAAGTCCAGAATGGTGATCAATTATAGAAGACTTAATGATAATACTATTGATGATGGTTATGATATACCCGACAAAACTGAACTTGTGAATAAAATATAGGATGAAAAGATTTTTAGCAAATTTGATTGTAAGTTAGGTTTCTGGCAGATAAAAATGCATCTCGACAGTATAGAATGGACATCGTTTACATGCCCTTTAGGACATTTTGAATGGTTAGTAATGCCCTTTGGATTGTAGAATGCCCCAAGTATATTTCAGAGAAAAATGGGTAATTGCTTTATGAAATACAGAGAATTTGTATGTGTTTATATAGATGATATTTTGGTCTTCTCTAAAACTAAGGAGCAACATGTAGGACATTTAAAATTAGTCCTTAGAGAATTTTTAAAGAACAGAATTATAATTAGTAGGAAAAAGGCTTAGTTTTTTAGGAAGTATATAGATTTCCTAGGAGTAGAGATAGGAGAAGGACATATAAAACTACAACCCCATATTAGCACCAAAGCCTTAGAATGGGAAATTAATGATATAAAATCATTACAAAAGTTTTTAGTGATGGAGGGGCAAACTCTGCCCCAAGGAGGTCTGGGAGGGCTAGGAGGAAGCCCATCAGATATGGCTTTTCCTCCTAGGTCATCTTTCTTTCCTTATTTGCACTTTCCTTATTTGCCTTGAATAAAGCTCTAGTGCACTGCGTAGTTTCCTTATTTAGTCATGCATGACCTCCTAGAATAGTCTACTGGCTTTTGTGTCAATAATTGGGCAGGTTATAGCCCAGCTCAAGGGAAGCTAGGAAGCTCAAGCTAAGCCACTCAGGTGGAGCTCCAAATATGGAAGGAAGCACTTCAACTAGAGACTTTAAGTTGAAGGGGCTTACAATGAATGCAACTCCACCTTCCAAATCAACCAAGGCGCCACCCAACATGATGAAGAATTCGAATGAAAGAAATCAGCCCACAAATTGCCAATTGAGGAGCCACCAATGCGCCTAGCCATCAAGAATCCATCTAGATCCACAAATCAAGGGACCACCATCTAGATCCACAATTTGAGGAGCCACCTTTGGAAGTCTTTAGCCGCCCATGCTCTTGAAGGAATGCTTTCGAAATTCAAATGGGGCGCCATCTCAAATAAGGAAGGAGCTCAAGAAGAAATCGGCCACAAGGAGCTCCATCAAAAGAAGGATTTCGAAATTCAAAAATTGCCAAGGAAATGTTTTAATTGAGCATTAACTTCTTTCCCTACCTTTGTGATTGCGCCTAGGGTGAATTGTCACCCTTGCCCATGGCTTGTTGAGCCTATAAATTGTAATCCTCCCCTCTTTGTCTATTAGTTGCCTAGTGAAAAAAAATCATTGTGTTAGCATTGGTGCTTGTGTCGCCTAAGAGTTTTCTATCTCCCCCCTTCCTCTAAAGGGCCGAGCCCTTTCCCTTCTCCCCTCTCTTCTCAAGCCCTCAACGCATCCTAACTACTTGAAGATCTCTTACACATCCTTGGCGAGCCCCATAGAGGATCCCTCAACCTTGGTCTCGGCAAAGCACTAGGAGGTTCTTGGAAGCATCAACACTCTCGGCCAATAAGGAATGCTTGCATCTTGAAGACTTTCGGCTAAGTTCTTTCCCTCTCCCTTCTTTAGATCTTAAGAACTTGGTTCTACACTAATCTGAATTCTTATTCAAGGTGGCGCAAGGACTTGGTGATCTCCCTCTAAGCGCAAGGCCTTTCTTCCCCCCTCCCCCTTTTCTCTTTAGTTAAAGTGTTAAGGGAACTTGTGAGGCTTAACCTCCCCCTTAGTTTTAATTTGTAATATGAATCCGTGGTGTGTACGGATCTCGTTTGTCTGTGTTTGCTTGTAATGATGCAATACCTTCCATCAGAGTAGGACCGTTGAAGATCGGGACGATACGATCCTTCTATTCTCAAGGGTCGCTCTGTGAGTATTCCTACTAGTCATTTCATTTCGTAGTTTAAAGTGTCATTTCTTTTAGTAGACTTAGTGTCATTTTCTCTATCTATAAAATACAAAAAAATTATTTTCTAACTCCGTTAGAGTAACTTCGGGTTTTATCTAAAAATACAAAAAATATATTTTCGTAAAGCGTCGTTTGCATGCACCCTTATTTGTGAGTGATCCCACCTCCATCATTTAGGCCTAGTCAACTATTGCCAGACCATTTATCCATAATCTAGGAAAAATAATAGGACCCTTATATACGAAAGTAGGAAAAACAGGTTTAAAACATCTTAATCCTGAAGATAAACATCAAATAGAAAAGGTTAAAAAAGCTATTAAAATTATACCTAAACTCAAATTACCTTTAGACACAGATTATCTTATAATAGAATTTGATGGATGTGAACAAGGATGGGGAGCAATCCTAAACGAAAGCCGCACAAATATTCCTTGAAAATAGAAAGAAGCAACGACCAAATCCCTAGTGTGAGCATTAGTGTGAGCTTAGTGTTTGCTTTACTGTGAGCTTTAAGATCATAAATAGAATTATAAAATTAGAAAATAATTTTCAGGCTAGGAAAACCTCATATGAGCAATCTGATGAAAAGAGATTTAAAGCTCTAAGAGCCCAAAAGACAAAATTAGAAAAAAAGCTTAAATATTATTAATCAAGTAATAAACAACAACTAAGGAAAATGAGCATAAATGAGATAGACGCCCTGGTAAGAGAAAACGAAGAAGTAAGAGAGAATTTAGTAGAAACATATAGGGAGATAATAATCTTACAATGCCAACTCTATAAAAAGGTTGATCCTAGTCAATAAAACTTTGGAAATTTATTGCTAGAAAACTTTGGAAATTTGTCTTAGATTATGGATAAATGGTCTGGCATAGTTGACTAGGCCTAAAAACTTTTGTAATAAGATTAAAAAGCAGATAAAGATGAATATCATAAGATGAAGATTGAAATCTTGATTAAAATCAAGATCAACAACATGATCATGAACAAAATCAATATTAAAATTAAGATTGAAAAGTGATAAAGATCAAATAGAGATTATAATCAAGATCAACATCCTTATCATTATAAGATCAAGATAAATATAAATATTAATATCAAGATTGAAAATCAATATTACTACCGAGATCAAAATCGAGTTTAAGGTGAAGATTAAAAGCAAGATAAAGAAAAGATTATAAGATTATCACAGAAATCTATATTAACACTAAGATCAAAATGAAGATCAAGATAATTACCAAGAACAAGATGTATGATAAAATTATAGAATGAGAATAAGATCAATATCAAATAAAGATCATAATTAAGATCAGAATTCTCATCACGATTAGATCAATATCAATATCAAATAAAGATCATAATTAAGATCAAAATTCTCATCATGATTAGATCAATATCAATATCAATAACAATATCAAGATTGAAGACTAAGATTACAAATAAGATCAAAATCGAGTTTAAGATTAATATTATAAAGAAGATAAAGATGAATATCATAAGATGATGATTGAAATCTTGATTAAAATCAAGATCAACGTCATGATCATGAATAAAATGAATATTAAAATTAAGATTGAAAAATGATAATGATCAAATAGAAGATCATAATCAAGATCAATATCCTCATCAATACAAGATCATGATAATTATAGATATTCATATCAAGATTGAAAATCAATATTACCACTGAGATCAAAATCGAGTTTAAGAAAAAGATTAAAAGCAAGATAAAGAGAAGATTTTTAGATAATAACTGAAATCTATATTAAAATTGAAATCAAAATGAAAATCAAGATAATTACCAAGAACAATATCAATGTTAAAATTAAGAATGAGAATAAAATCAATTATAAATAAAGATCATAATCAAGATCAAAATTCTCATCATGATTAAATCAATATCAGCATCAGTAACAACATCAAGATTGTAGACCAAAATTACAATCAAGATCAAAATCAAGTTTAAGATTAAGATTAAGATTAGAAAACAGATAAAGATGAATATCATAAGATGAAGATTGAAATCTTGATTAAAATCAAGATCAACATCATTATCATGAAAAAAATCAATATTAAAATTAAGATTAGAAAATGATAAAGATCAAATATAGATCATAATCAAGATCAACATGCTCGTCATTATAAGATCAAGATAAATATAACTATTAATATCAAGATTGAAAATCAATATTATCACCGAGATCAAAATCGAGTATAAGAGGAAGATTAAAAGCAAAATAAAGATGAAGATTATAAGATTAAAGTGAGGTGGTAGTGAAGACACTTGGCGGTTCAGAAACAACACAATATTCAGCCCTCTGGATAAGGGGATCATGGAATTTTTCAAAATCCTGGTCTCTAAGGTGAAAGTGAAAGTGCTGAACAAATTTACGTTGGAAAACATGGATCCGGGGATCTTGACCCTCCTGAGGCAATGGGAGGCTTTGTGTACATAATTACTATGGCTTTTCACCAAACTCTTTCAAACTACAGTTTTGTTTTCCTCGTATGGGCTGATTTTTGCGCAAGTATGTGCTTTTCCTATCCATATGAATTTAGTCAATGTGCAGGGTGGAGGAATTATGCAGCTCATCTTGCTTTGGTTTCTTTACCTGGCTTCCATTACGCTTGGAATTCCGGTGAAGATCTTTATATTGGCTGTCCGGACTGCACCTACTACTTCATGGAGGAAATTGGGCAAGGGTGGAGGCTACCTTGCAAAATCATGGGGGGACTGTCCAAATAATAGGCCTTAGGGAGATACTCCAATCACCTTGCGCCACCACCAAGGAGGGATGCGCCAAAGAGGATGAAGAGGAGAGGAAACCGTCAAGAGCTTTCTTCACTTGCGCCAAGAAGAAGAAAGGAAGAAGACTTGCGGCCACTTGATGGAAGAGGAAGAGGTTGCGCCACCTTTGTTCCTTGCTCTCGCCCCTCTTGATGTGTTCACGCCTCCAAGGATGAATCATCTAAAGAGGGGGCGGCTAGGGTCACATATATAGGGCAAGAGGCAGTTAGGGCAAGGGCTAGGATCATGACAAGTGTAGGGCTAGGATGAGGAGGTTTGATGCAAGGAAAGTCTCCAAGACTTTACCATAAATCTCATTCAACCTATCCATAATTGCCTAAGCACCATATCAGCCCAAGACATGCCTTAAAGGCATACATACCATCAATGGGAGAGGGCTAGGCGCATATTACTTCTTAATGAAGCAATTTTTGCCACCCAAACCCCATTATGACCCTTAGGCGCCAATGGGGTTGGGTCTCTCCCCATTATACCCTTTTAGCCTATTTCCTCTTCATGACAACTTGTCATTGGGCCTCATTAGATAATGAGCTAGCCCAAACTTCATCACATGGGTTGATTAAGCATTTGGATCCAATCCAATGCAATCCTAATCCAAATGTGACCAACCATGGTCAAATACGGGTCAACCTGCCAAAAATGAAGTTTGGCTCCAATAACATTCTACCATCTCATCAGGCCCACTGGCATTGATGAAATCTCCCAATTAGATCTGAGTTATCCAATAACTCGATCATAAGGCTTCCCGATCAATACGAGAACTCAAGTATCAAGGTGTGCGACCCTGTAGGTTCCTCTGACGCTGGCAGTGCTGACCAAAGGTCACCACAAGCAGTGAGTGGCACCTAGCAGTACATCGCTGCTACCCAGGTCATTGGAATGGATATCGACATCGACATCCCCATCATCGCAACTAGGTACAGATGCATTACAGTCTCTTTGCCGAACTGATATCCGATTGGACAAGTGTGTCACCACTTGTTTTCACCCAATCACATGGCTATGACTAAAACAGGTTCTCACCTGGGTATGGCCATACACTCTCAGTCATAGAGCCATAGAGGAGCTCCATGGATATCATACTTCCCTAAGGAAGGGGCAAATTCTATTTCTGTCCATTGACCTTCTCATATGGGTCGTGACATGCTCAATGACAACCGTTATGACCTCCCAACTACGGGCGAGGTGTTAGGTTGTATCAAAGCAAATACCTAACCATATAGAATGATCAATGACCTCAAGTCAAGGGATCAATGCATCTCCTATTACTTGTGAGGATAACTCATGACACCAAGTCATAGCCTCATAGCGGGTCTATCCAGTATATCCTCCAATGATATACCCATGTGTCTGCATTAGCACAACGTGCCTAACCAGCCCACATACAAGTCTTACAAGTACCATAGTTATCCCATATCCACTAAGGTACATCGACTGGGGACTATAGTTCGAGCACATATCCAATCTGTCTTTAGGGACATTATCATGTTAGTACATATGCGCAGATGTAAACAAACATAGATAACGACAATGCCAGAATGATATCAAAGTCAAAGTCAAGTAGTACATAAGTGGACCAAAACTAGGTCCTAGGGCATATACACCAACAATCTCCCACTTGCACTAAGACCTAGAAGTTGAGGAATCTCAACCCCATATCTCTAGCGTGACCATCATGCTTCTGCTGCGCCAAAGCCTTGGTCAATGGGTCTGCCAGATTGTTCTCTGTGTCAACTCTGCTAATCTTGACATCACCTCTGTCAATGATCTCTCTGATCAGGTGAAATCTTCTGAGTATGTATTTGGATCTTTGATGAGACCGTGGTTCCTTGGCTTGTGCAATTGCTCCATTGTTGTCACAGTAGAGTTCAATGGTATCCATTGCACTAGGGACCACCTGAAGATCACATAAGAACTTCCTTATCCAAATGGCTTCCTTGGCTGCCTCAGAAGCGGCCACATACTCAGCCTCGGTTGTAGAATCTGCTATAGTGGATTGCTTAAAGCTCTTCCAGCATACAACGCCTCCATTTATCTTGAACACATATCCGGCCTGCGATCTAAAGTCATCAGTGTCAGACTGGAACGATGCATCAGTGTAGCCCTGCATACTGAGCTCTTCCTGTCCCCCATAGACCAAGAACAAATCCTTAGTTCTTCTCAGATACTTTAGGATGTTCTTTACAGCCACCCAGTGCTGCAGACCTGGATTGGATTGGTATCGGCTGGTTATGCTTACAGCATATGCCACATCTGGTCTAGTACACAACATTGCATACATGATCGATCCTACTGCCGAAGCATAAGGAATTCGACTCATGTCATCCCTCTCAGCCTGTGTTATAGGATACTGGCTTTTTGAGAGAGTAAGGCCATGTTTTACTGGAAGGTATCCTTTCTTGGATTGCTCCAAGTTGAACCTCTCCAGGACCTTATCAATGTAGGTACTCTAACTAAGGGCCAGGAGCCTCTTGGATCTATCCCGGTAGATCCTTACGCCTAAAATATAGGCGGCCTCCCCTAAGTCTTTCATCTCGAAACACTTCCCCAACCATGTCTTCACAGCTTGAAGACTAGGGATGTTGTTTCCGATGAGCAGTATGTCATCGACATACAAGACCAGAAAAATCACCAAGCTCCCACTGAATTTTCTGTATACACAGGCGTCATCTTCGCTTTTGATAAAGCCATAATCTCTCACGGCTTCATCAAATCGAAGATTCCAACTTTGAGATGCTTGCTTTAATCCATAAATGGATCTCTTTAGCCTGCAGACCTTATTAGCCTCTTCAGGATGGATGAAGCCATCAGGTTGTGACATATACACAACCTCAGTCAGCTTCCCATTAAGGAACGCTGTCTTCACATCCATCTGCCATATCTCATAGTCATGATATGCAGCTATAGCAAGCAGAATCCGAATGGATTTGATCATGGCAACTGGCGAGAAAGTTTCATCATAGTCCACCCCGTGGACTTGTTTAAATCCTTTAGCCATTAGTCTACCCTTATAGGTAACTATATTGCCATCCATGTCTGTCTTCCTCTTGAAGATCCATTTACACCCTATGGGTTTTACCCCATCAGGCAACTCAACCAAATCCCAGACTTGGTTAGTCGACATGGAATCCATCTCGGATCGCATGGCGTCAAGCCATCTCTCGGAGTCCTGTCCACTGACCGCCTCATCATAGGTTCTGGGTTCATCCTCAATGATGAAGATCCCATCGTGTTGGGTCGGCAACGACCCGTACCTTTCAGGTGCACGACGAATTCTCCCAGACCTACGCGGGACCTGTGTCTGAGCCTCAGGTTGGCTAGCAACCGGTGCAGGTGGCTTAGATTCCATCTCTTTTGTCTTGTGCTTGCACTTGGACCTCATCCAAGTCAAACTTCCTCCCACTAACTTCTTTCATGAGAAATTCTTTCTCCAGAAATACAGCACCCCGAGCAACAAAAACTTTATTCTCGGTTGGGACATAGAAGTAGTATCCTTTAGTTTCCTTAGGATACCCCACAAACACGCATTTATCAGATCTAGGTTCTAGCTTGCTAGAATCCTAACGTTTGACATAAGCCTCACATCCCAGATCTTGATAAAAATGAGATTAGGGCGTCTCCCACTCCACATCTCGTATGGTATTTTGGAGACACTCTTAGATGGAACGTTATTCAGTATTAGAGAAGCTGTCTCTAGTGCATGCCCCCAGAATGAGGGAGGTAGAGTTGCATGACTCATCATAGATCGAACCATGTCCAATAAAGTTTGATTTCTCCTTTCAGACACACCATTCCATTGAGGTGTTCCAGGAGGAATGAGTTGGGATATGATCCTACACTCTCTCAGATAGTCAAAGAACTCACCGCTCAGGTATTCTCCACCTCGATCTGATCGAAGAGCTTTAATGGATCTTCCAAGCTAGTTCTCTACTTCATTCTTGAACTCCTTGAATTTCTCAAAGGACTCAGATTTATGTCTCATTAAGTAGACATAGCCATACCTACTGAAGTCATTAGTGAAGGTAATGAAGTAGTTGTACCCTCCTCTGGCTTGTTTATTGAAAGGCCCACACACATCAGTATGTATGAGATCTAATAAACCTCCTGCCCTCTCACCAATCTTGGTGAATGGTGCCTTTGTCATTTTCCCTAGTAAAAAAGGTTCACAAGTATCAAATTCCTCCAAGGAACTTGAATCTAACAATCCATTTGCATGGAGTTGTTGGATGCGATTCTTGTTTATATGGGCTAATCGACAGTGCCATAGGAAAGCACCAACTGAACCACTCAGTTTGGTCCTTTTATTACTTATGTTACAAATAGAACTTTCCATATCCAAGATATATAGACCATTGCACAAAGTACCCTTCCCATAGAACATATTTGCAAATGAAAAAGAACAAGAGTTCTTATTTATTTCAAACTTAAATCCCTTCTTTGCTAAGCAAGGAATGGATACAATGTTCTTAGTAAGTGAAGGTACACAAAAGCAATTATCTAGTTCTAATTGAAGTCCAGAAGGCAAGGAGTGAGTCAAAACGCCTACAGCAACAGCAGCAACCTGTGCCCCGTTTCCAACGCGTAGGTCAATCTCTCCAGGTCGCACCGATCTTTTCTTGAGCCCCTGCATATTTGTACAAATATGAGCCCCACATGCGGTATCCAATACCCATGACATAGAAGTAGAAAGATTGACTTCTGTAACATAGATACCTGAGCATGAAGACGAAGCCTTGCCTCTCTTCTCATTCTGAAGCTGCTTGCAGTCCCTTCTCCAGTGACCCTGCTCGCCACAGTGAAAACACCTCTGGTCCTTTGACTTCTTCGCCTTTTTCTTCAGTGCCTTGGTAGGACCTCTGGCACTGCTCTTAGCACGTGCCTTACCCTTCTTCTTTATCTTCTTGGTCGCAGGGACCAAAAGAAAAGAATTGGGTTTGGTCTTACCCATCTCTCGCTCGGCTGTTTGGAGCATATTCATCAATTCCTCCCGTGTGCACTCAATACGGTTCATGTTGAAATTAATAATAAACGGACTGAAGCTAGGGGGCAGGGAATGTAGAATAAGATCCACAACCAGCTTGTTTTCTATGGCATGTCCCAGTCTCTTGAGATGATCCACATTCCCAATGAGTTTCAGAACATGGGGTATCACTAATGCACCCTCAGACAACTTACACCGAAAGACTGCTTTGGCGATGTCAAATCTCTCACTTCTAGCCTGAGCCTCGAACATCTGTTTCAGATGAGTGATCATCTGAAAAGCGTTCTGCTCCTCATATTGCACCTGCAGTTCAGGTGCCATGCTGGCTAGCATAAGACATGCAACCTCCAAAGAGTCATCCTGATGCTTTCTATAAGCATCTCTGTCTGCCGTTCGGGCATTAGGCGGAGGAGCCGCAGGAAGAGCCTGTTCAAGGACATACAGCTCGAGCTTGAGGACTATCCTCAAGTTCCGATGCCAGTCCATAAAGTTGGTTCCAACCAACTTATCCTTATCAAGGAGTGATCGCAGTGATAATCCGCCAGTGTTCGTAGCCATTGTTCTACAACACCCAAGAAAAATAGATTAGTACTACTTCTAATCATTTAAACTGGACTTGTTTTAAATGATTACTGCTCCCACTATTTAAAATTCAAATTGACAACCCACAAAGTCAATCGGGAAGTTTAATACTTCCTAGTGAGATGGGATCCTTATTTCACATGAGGCTTTGCGTCCCACGAGGGTGGGATGAGATGCACAAAGTAACCCATGTTTCCTAAGGTGGGCGCGCTGGCCGGTTGCTCCAAGCAACTCCCCTTGTTGAGACAGTCTGGGCATTTCATGTCCAGCGAGGGCTGGATACAACATGAAACCTGTTGGTGTATATGCCCTAGGACCTAGTTTTGGTCAACTTATGTACTACTTGACATTGATATTTATATATATCATTCTGGCATTGTCGTTATCATTGTTTGTCTACATCTGCGATTGTGTACTTACATGATAATGTCCCTGGAGACAGATTGGATCTGTGCTCAAATAATTGTCCCCAGTCGATGTACCTGAGTGGATATGGGATAGCTCTGGTACTTGTGAGACTGGTATGTGGGCTGGTTAGGCACGTGGTGCTAACGCAGACACATGAGTATATCATTAGAGGATATACTGGATAGACCCGCTATGAGGCTATGACTTGGTGTCATGAGTTATTCTCATAAGTGACAGGAGATGCATTGATCCCTTGACTTGAGGTCATTGATCATTCTATATGGTTAGGGACTTGCTTTGATACAACCTAACACCTTGCCGTAGTTGGGAGGTCATAACGGTTGTCATTGAGCATGTCACGACCCATATGAGAAGGTCAATGGACAGACATAGGATTTGCCCCTTCCTTAGGGAAGTATGATATCCATGGAGCTCCTCTATGGTTCTATGACTGAGAGTGTATGGCCATACCCAGGTGAGAACCTATTTTAGTCATAGCCATGTGATTGGATGAAAACAAGTGGTGACACACTTGTCCAATCGGATATCAGTTCGGCAAAGAGACTGTAATGCATCTGTACCTAGTTGCGATGATGGGGATGTCGATGTCGATATCCGTTCCAATGACCTGGGTAGTAGCGATGCACTGCTAGGTGCCACTCACTGCTTGTGATGACCTTTGATCAGCACTGCCAGCGTCAGAGGAACCTATAGGGTCGCACACCTTGATACTTGAGTTCTCGTATTGATCGGGAAGCCTTATGATCGAGTTATTGGATAACTCGGATCGAATTGGGAGATTTCATCAGTGCCAATGGGCCTGATGAGATGGAAGAATATTATTGGAGCCAAACTTCATTTTTGGCAGGTTGACCCGTATTTGACCATGGTTGGTCACATTTGGATTAGGGTTGCATTGGATTGGATCCAAGTGCTTAATCAACCCATGTAATGGAGTTTGGGCTAGCTCATTATCCAATGAGCCCAATAATAAGTTGTCATGAAGAGAAGAAGGGCTAGAAGGGTATAATGGGGACAAATCTTCTCCCCTAGGCGCCTATGGGCATAATGGGGAGAAGTGGCGCAATTTGCTTCATAAGGAAGCAATTGGCGCCTCCCCCCTTAATCCCTTATGGTATGAATGCCTCTATGGCATTACTTGGGGCGCAAGATAAGGCCTTGGTGCACAAAGAAAGATATGGGCACAAAAGGAATGGTTGAATGAGAATTATGGAAATGTCTTGGAGACTTTCCTTGTCTCAAACCTTCTCATCCTAGCCGCCCACTTGTCTTGATCCTAGCCTTTCATGAACCGCCTCTTGCCCTATAAAAGAGCACCTGGCCGAGCCCTCTAGAGAGTGATCAATCCTTGAAGGCGTGAATACAAGAAGAGGGGCGAGTGCTAGGAGTAAGGGCGCATCTTCCTTCTTCCATAGCCGAGAGTTTCTCCTTCCTTTCCTCTTGGTGGCTTAGGTTGTTTCCCTCTTCCCTTGGTGCATCTTTTCTCTTGGTGGCTGAAGTAGAGCATCTCCCTAAGGCTTGGATCTTCTTCCCGAGGCTAGCACCGGGTGTGGAAGAAGAGAACTCAAGAGATCCGTGTGTGTGAGACTGCAGAGGGCGCACACTTGGGCGCCTACATCGGCATCACTCCAAATTGCTCTTAAGGTATTTCCTAACTCATCGTGTCGACTCTCTTGCTTGCGATCTTCACTGGGTTTTTGGGACCGGCCTGTTTCGGGGACATTCTTCCGCTGTGCAATGTATGTATCTCTATGACTCTGAAAATTTGTAAAATGTCCCCGGGGTTTCCCAACAGTGGTATCAGAGCAACTTGCAAGACTCGAACGATGTTTTATGCTTTTCTTTCATGCTCACATGCCATATCTCTATTTTCGTAAATAGCATGATGCATGGCAAACGATTTTTCTAAAAGTAGAAAAATTAGGGTTTCTTGTTTCTATCATCCTCTCAATCTCTTTTGGACTTTTGGACTATTTTTCTTGTTTGATTTAAAGATCAGAGGCACACATAATTTTGTCAAGTAGGACGGGCATTGTGTCTTCGGACTGGCCAAGTCTCTTGATCTGACAAAATTGCCAGCCAAAAGGATCTCTGAAATCATCATGAAAATAAATCGCAATAAACCAAAAGATTTGTGAGAAGAAGATGAGAAAAGGAGACTAGTTTTATGAAAAAGTAAAATTTCAGATTTTATGTTTTTCATGAGCATGTAGAATTGCATGAGTAAATACCTTAATTGTGCATAATGTTGTGATCATGAGTCAAGCCTCTTTTGGATGCCTGTGATGTATCCTTGTGCGGCCTGCGTGCCATCTTTTTCATTATTTTGTTAAAAAAAAAAATTAAGATGAAGATTAAGGGCTAGGCGCATCCTTCTTGGTCCTTGATGCTCGCATCTTGCTTGATGGCACAAGCATGCAAGGTGGCGCATGCAAGTAGGTGCTTGGTTGCTTGGTGGCGCAAGAAAGCTTGGCCAAACCTCTTTTGGTTTAAGAGCTAGCCATCTTGGCCCCTTGCATAGTGGCGCATCTTCCTTGGAGGAAGACCATGGCATTGGCCGAACCTATGGGGAACTTTTAAAGTGTACCTCTAGGGTTTGAGAGCTAAACCATGAGAGAAGGACCTTGGAGCCAACCTTGAAGTTCAAGCTAGAGGTCGGCTAGGCTAGGTCTAGTTTTTGGGGCTTGAGTTCTAGGACAAGAGTTGAACCTATTTCATGGCATGGATTGGTTCAATGTCTTGAATAGGATATGATCACATCATTCTTTACTGCTTTTATTATTATCTGCAGAAGCATGCCTGAAATGTTTTATCGTTATCTTATCACCATAGGATTGCATGCCTGTAATGATAGACATAAGATAAAACTGAGATGATGAGACCTTAAACAAAAACCCTCAATTAAAATATCAAGTCTGGTAGCCTTCTAACGCGTAGCCCTCACTAAGCTATCGATCAGTGGAGTTGTGAATTGTTTCCCACCCTCGTGGGACACACCCACTTATCTTTAGAAAGTACGTGGTGGCAATGGTTTCCCTAGTCCAGTTTTAACCTGGGGCGTGCCTTCGCAAGGAAACCGTTGGCCCTGGGCATAACGGTTAGGAATGGACTTGACTAGAAGTTCACATGTGCTGGGCACATGGTGAAAGTCTAGAGGCATCGTTGAGAGGTAAAGGTTTCATGTTGTATCCAGCCCTCGCTGGACATGAAATGCCCAGACTGTCTCGACAAGGGGAGTTGCTTGGAGCAACCGGCCGGCGGGCCCACCTTAAGAAACATGGGTTACTTTGTGCATCTCATCCCACCCTCGTGGGATGTGAAGCCTCATGTGAAATAAGGATCCCATCTCACTAGGAAGTCTTAAACTTCCCGATTGACTTTGTGGGTTGTCAATTCGAATTTAAAATAGTGGGAGCAGTAATCATTTAAAACAAGTCCAGTTTAAATGGTTAGGAGTAGTACTAATCTGCTGTTCCTTGGTTGTTGTAGAACAATGGCTGTGAACAATGGCAGATGGTCACTGTGATCTACCCTGGAAAGGGATAAGTTGGTTGGATCCAACTTAAAAGATTGGTATATGAACTTGAGAATTGTGCTCAAGCTTGAGAGGAAGCTATATGTCCTTGAGAAGCCAATTCCTGAGCCACTTCCATGCTTGGCCTCAGTGGCTGAGAAGGATGCTTATGATAAGCATCAAGCTGATACTTTGGAGGTTGCACAATTGATGCTAACCAACATGTCGCCCGAGCTTAGAGGGCAATATGAATCTAAGAGTGCCTCTGAAATTATTTCTAATCTAAGGCAGCTCTTTGATGCATTGGTTGAGCTCAACCCTCCTAAAGTAGACATTCAGTATGTTGAGCCCAAAGGCTTAACTAATACATTGAAAACAAAGATGGAAAGAGTCAGGAATAATAAGTGCTACTCATGTGGAGGACCACCTCACATGATAAAGGACATAGTACGACTTCAGAATGAGAAGAAGAGAGGCAAGGCTTCGTCTTCATGCTCAGGTATCTTTGTTACGAAAGTCAATCTTTCAACTTCTATGTCATGGGTATTGGATACCGCATGTGGAGCTCATATTTGTACAAATATGCAGGGCTCAAGAAAAGTAGATCGGTGCGGCTTGGAGAGATTGACCTACGCGTTGGAAACGGGGCACAGGTTGCTGCTGTTACTGTAGGCGTTTTGACTTTCTCCTTGCCTTCTGGACTTCAATTAGAACTAGATAATTGCTTTTGTATACCTTCACTTACTAAGAACATCGTATCCATTCCTTGCTTAGCAAGGAAAGGATTTAAATTTGAAATAAATAAGAACTCCTGTTCTTTTTCATTTGCAAATATGTTCTATGGGAAGGGTACTTTGTGCAATGGTCTATATATCTTGGATATGGAAAGTTCTATTTGTAACATAAGTAATAAAAGGACCAAACTGAGTGGTTCAGTTGGTGCTTTCCTGTGGCACTGTCGATTAGCCCATATAAACAAGAATCGCATCCAACAACTCCATGCAAATGGATTGTTAGATTCAAGTTCCTTGGAGGAATTTGATACTTGTGAACCTTGTTTATTAGGGAAAATGACAAAGGCGCCCTTCACCAAGATTGGTGAGAGGGCAGAAGGTTTATTAGATCTCATACATACTGATGTGTGTGGGCCCTTCAATAAACAAGCCAGAGGAGGGTACAACTACTTCATTACCTTCACTAATGACTTCAGTAGGTATGGCTATGTCTACTTAATGAGACATAAATCTGAATCCTTTGAGAAATTCAAGGAGTTCAAGAATGAAGTAGAGAACCAGCTTGGAAGATCCATTAAAACTCTTCGATCAGATCGAGGTGGAGAATACCTGAGCGGTGAGTTCTTTGACTATCTGAGAGAGTGTGGGATCATATCCCAACTCACTCCTCCTGGAACACCTCAATGGAATGGTGTGTCTGAAAGGAGAAATCAAACTTTATTGGATATGGTTCGATCTATGATGAGTCATGCAACTCTACCTTCATCATTCTGGGGGCATGCACTAGAAACAGCTTCTCTGATACTGGATAATGTTCCATCTAAGAGTGTCTCCAAAATACCATACGAGATGTGGAGTGGGAGACGCCCTAATCTCACTTTTATCAAGATCTGGGGATGTGAGGCTTATGTCAAACGTCAGGATTCTAGCAAGCTAGAACCTATATCTGATAAATGTATGTTTGTGGGGTATCCTAAGGAAACTAAATGATACTACTTCTATGTCCCAACCGAGAACAAAGTTTTTGTTGCTCGGGGTGCTGTCTTTCTAGAGAAAGAATTTCTCATGAAAGAAGTTAGTGGGAGGAAGTTTGACTTGGAAGAGGTCCAAGTGCAAACACAAGACAAGGAGATGGAATCTGAGCCACCTGCACCGGTTGCTAGGCAACCTGAGCCTCAGACACAGGTCCCGCGTAGGTCTGGGAGAATTCGTCATGCACCTGAAAGTTATGGGTCGCTGCTGACCCAACACAATGGGATCTTCATCATTGAGGATGAACCCAGAACCTATGATGAGGCGGTCAGTGGACCAGACTCCGAGAGATGGCTTGACGCCATGCGATCCGAGATGGATTCCATGTCGGCTAACCAAGTCTGGGATTTGGTTGAGCTGCCTGATGGGGTAAAACCCATAGGGTGTAAATGGGTCTTCAAGAGGAAGACAGACATGGATGGCAAAATAGTTACCTATAAGGGTAGACTAGTGGCTAAAGGATTTAAACAAGTCCACGGGGTGGACTATGATGAAACATTCTCGCCAGTTGCCATGATCAAATCCATTCGGATTCTGCTTGCTATAGCTGCATATCATGACTATGAGATATGGCAGATGGATGTGAAGACAGCGTTCCTTAATGGGAAGCTGACTGAGGATGTGTATATGTCACAACCTGATGGCTTCATCCATCCTGTAGAGGCTAATAAGGTCTGCAGGCTGAAGAGATCCATTTATGGATTAAAACAAGCATCTCGAAGTTGGAATCTTTGATTTGATGAAGCCGTGAGAGATTATGGCTTTATCAAAAGCGAAGATGATGCCTGTGTATACAGAAAATTCAGTGGGAGCTTGGTGATTTTTCTGGTCTTGTATGTTGATGACATACTGCTCATCGGAAACGACATCCCCAGTCTTCAAGCTGTGAAGACATGGTTGGGGAAGTGTTTCGAGATGAAAGACTTAGGGGAGGCCGCCTATATTCTAGGCATAAGGATCTACTGGGATAGATCCAAAAGGCTTCTGGCCCTTAGTCAGAGTACCTACATTGATAAGGTACTGGAGAGGTTCTACATGGAACAATCTAAGAAAGGATACCTTCCAGTGAGACATGGCCTTACTCTCTCAAAGAGCCAGTGTCCTACAACACAGGCTGAGAGGGATGACATGAGTCGAATTCCTTATGCTTCGGCAGTAGGATCGATCATGTATGCAATGTTGTGTACTAGACCAGATGTGGCATATGCTATGAGCATAACCAGCCGATACCAATCCAATCCAGGTCTGCAGCACTGGGTGGCTGTAAAGAACATCCTGAAGTATCTGAGAAGAACTAAGGATCTGTTCTGGTCTATGGGGGACAGGAAGAGCTCAGTATGCAGGGCTATACTGATGCATCGTTCCAGTCTGACCCTGATGACTTTAGATCGCAGGCCGGCTATGTGTTCAAGATAAATGGAGGCGCTGTATGTTGGAAGAGCTTCAAGCAATCCACCATAGCAGATTCTACAACCGAGGCTGAGTATGTGGCTGCTTCTGAGGCAGCCAAGGAAGCCATTTGGATAAGGAAGTTCTTATGTGATCTTCAAGTGGTACCTAGTGCAATGGATCCCATTGAACTCTACTGTGACAACAATGGAGCAATTGCACAAGCCAAGGAACCACGGTCTCATCAAAGATCCAAACACATACTCAGAAGATTTCACCTGATCAGAAAGATCATTGACAGAGGTGATGTCAAGATTAGCAGAGTAGACACAGAAAACAATCTGGCAGACCCATTAACCAAGGCTTTGGCGCAGCAGAAGCATGATGGTCACGCTAGAGATATGGGGTTGAGATTCCTCAACTTCTAGGTCTTAGTGCAAGTGGGAGATTGTTGGTGTATATGCCCTAGGACCTAGTTTTGGTCAACTTATGTACTACTTGACATTGATATTTATATATATCATTCTGGCATTGTCGTTATCATTGTTTGTCTACATCTGCGATTGTGTACTTACATGATAATGTCCCTGGTGACAGATTGGATCTGTGCTCAAATAATTGTCCCCAGTCGATGTACTTGACTGGATATGGGATAGCTCTGGTACTTGTGAGACTGGTATGTGGGCTGGTTAGGCACGTGGTGCTAACGCAGACACATGAGTATATGAATGGAGGATATACTGGATAGACCCGCTATGAGGCTATGACTTGGTGTCATGAGTTATCCTCATAAGTGACAGGAGATGCATTGATCCCTTGACTTGAGGTCATTGATCATTCTATATGGTTAGGGACTTGCTTTGATACAACCTAACACCTTGCCGTAGTTGGGAGGTCATAACGGTTGTCATTGAGCATGTCACGACCCATATGAGAAGGTCAGTGGACAGACATAGGATTTGCCCCTTCCTTAGGGAAGTATGATATCCATGGAGCTCCTCTATGGTTGTATGACAGAGAGTGTATGGCCATACCCAGGTGAGAACCTGTTTTAGTCATAGCCATGTGATTGGATGAAAACAAGTGGTCACACACTTGTCCAATCGGATATCAGTTCGGCAAAGAGACTGTAATGCATCTGTACCTTGTTGCGATGATGGGGATGTCGATGTCGATATCCATTCCAATGACCTGTGTAGCAGCGATGCACTGCTAGGTGCCACTCACTGCTTGTGATGACCTTTGGTCAGCACTGCCAGCGTCAGAGGAACCTACAAGGTCGCACACCTTGATACTTGAGTTCTCGTATTGATCGGGAAGCCTTATGATCGAGTTATTGGATAACTCGGATCTAATTGGGAGATTTCTTCAGCGCCAATGGGCCTGATGAGATGAAAGAATATTATTGGAGCAAAACTTCATTTTTGGCAGGTTGACCCGTATTTGACCATGGTTGGTCACATTTGGATTAGGGTTGCATTGGATTGGATCCAAGTGCTTAATCAACCCATGTAATGGAGTTTGGGCTAGCTCATTATCCAATGAGCCCAATAATAAGTTGTCATGAAGAGAAGAAGGGCTAGAAGGGTATAATGGGGACAAATCTTCTCCCCTAGGCGCCTATGGGCATAATGGGGAGAAGTGGCGCAATTTGCTTCATAAGGAAGCAATTGGCGCCTCCCCCCTTAATCCCTTATGGTATGAATGCCTCTATGGCATTACTTGGGGCGCAAGATAAGGCCTTGGTGCACAAAGAAAGATATGGGCACAAAAGGAATGGTTGAATGAGAATTATGGAAATGTCTTGGAGACTTTCCTTGTCTCAAACCTTCTCATCCTAGCCGCCCACTTGTCTTGATCCTAGCCTTTCATGAACCGCCTCTTGACCTATAAAAGAGCACCTAGCCGAGCCCTCTAGAGAGTGATCAATCCTTAAAGGCGTGAACACAAGAAGAGGGGCGAGTGCTAGGAGTAAGGGCGCATCTTCCTTCTTCCATAGCCGAGAGTTTCTCCTTCATTTCCTCTTGGCGGCTTAGGTTGTTTCCCTCTTCCCTTGGCGCATCTTTTCTCTTGGTGGCGCAAGTGAAGTAGAGCATCTCACTAAGGCTTGGATCTTCTTCCCGAGGCTAGCACCGGGTGTGGAAGAAGAGAACTCAAGAGATCCGTGTGTGTGAGACTGCAGAGGGCGCACACTTGGGCGCCTACATCAGCATCACTCCAAATTTCTCTTAAGGTATTTCCTTACTCATCGTGTCGACTCTCTTGCTTGCGATCTTCACTGGGTTTTTGGGACCGGCTTGTTTCGGGGACATTCTTCCGCTGTGCAATGTATGTATCTCTATGACTCTGAAAATTTGTAAAATGTCCCCGGGGTTTCCCAACAAAACCCTAACCTCTCAACGATGCCTCTAGACTTTCACCATGTGCCCAGCACATGTTGAAAGTCCCCTAAAGAGGGAAGGAAACCCTAATAGGCGCAAGTAAGGGATTTAAAACAGCGGAAGAGGGTTTCTAAGATCGCATAGCATGTATTATGATCAACTTTAAAATATGAAAAAGAATTCATACCATGGCCATTTCAAGATGGCGCCTTGGAAGCAAAGATCAAATGAGATCTTCTCCTTGTCGTCACACACAGGATGATGACGCTATCTCCCTTGGTGCTCCTTGTGCTAGCAAGGTTCCAAGAGGTCCTTGTCGAGTGAAAGGGAATGATGAGATCTCGATCTCTCTTGGCCGAATCCTCCTCTATCCTTCAAGCGTTGCCGCACTCACACAAGGTGTCGAGAGGAATATGGGCGAGAGGGAAACATCATAGAGGCGAAAATAGAGCATACTCTATTTGGACGAGAGCGCTCTCCAAGTGGAGATCATGGTTACTAAAAATAGTAACCACTCATCGCCCCAACGTTCACACCAAGTGAACATGTCGTCAACTTCTCTCCCCTTGAACCATGCGCTCATTTAGTGAGCCGGTTCATTTTGGTTCAATTTAAGAACCAATCAAGCCAAGCAACTAGCCCAAATCATAATTAAACTATAAGGCTTTTGATCTGACCGTTGATCTCTTAATGCTCCTGATCTGACCGATCTAGCATCCATTCTCTCGATCGAAGCTTACCGATCTCAAGCCCTAATCAATCAAACATGATCAGACCAGATCTCACTTACAATCAGAGATTAAATCCCTTTAAACTGAACCTAAACAATTCAGTCCACACGATCTGACTTAAGTAAGCCATATCATCAAATTGTGCGACCCTAAGGGTTTCCTTTAAATGTCGGTAACGATAACTCACGTCATCACGATCAGTGAGGGGTATCTAGCAACACATCACTGTCTCCCGATATAAAGAAAAGAGTCTTCCAAGACTACACCCATAAACAGCACAAGTGTGAATCAACTTCACTAGGCATACATATGTCCTTTGCCACTGGATGTTCTTATTGGACAAGCGTGTCAAGCTTGTAACTCCAATATGACGAGCATGATTAGAACAGATGAACACTGTCACCTGGGTATGGCCATACTCTTTTCTCAATCATCTCATCCAGGGGGCCCCTTTAGAACATCACACTCCTTAAACAAGGAGACGGCAATCCTATGTCTATCACTAGTGCCCTAACCTGACTCAAGCTCACCATCCAAGATAGTCTGTAATCATTATGTTTCAAATGATTTTGAACTACCTCAAAACAATGACAATCATCATTTAGAAAACACAAGTGATCTCAAGTCAAAGGAAATGTGCCACTTGTTGCACTCAAGGATTATTCACATTGTGACAAACAATTGAATAACCTAGTAGGGTCTGTCCAGTACATCCAATGTACCCATGAGTCTACATCTTATTCCATGCTCGAAGCATCCTATAAGATTAGAACACATATTAGTCTCAATCATATCAAGGCTGTCTCATGTTCACCAAGATATCTCGACTAAGGACATATAGCATGTCAGCCCAGCTGAACAGCTTTGAGACATTATTCAGAAGAACATATATTGCAGCAGACAATGTAGACAACTGAATAATAACCATGCCTTTATAAACATAACAGTTTATTACATGATACAGGTACTTTCCCATAGGCCTCAAACATTAGCCTTAAGGGCATACCCCAACAATCTCCCACTTGCACTTAATCTAATGGTTGAGAAATCTCAAACCCATATTATTACAGTGCTTCTCATGCTTCTGCTGCGCCAGAGGCTTGGTAAGCGGGTCTGCCAGATTGTCATCTGTATGAACCTTGCAGACTTTGATCTCGCCACGATCTATGATCTCCCTGATCAAATGAAACCGTCTCTGTATGTGCTTGGACTTCTGGTGCGACCGTGGTTCCTTTGCTTGTGCGATTGCTCCAGTGTTATCACAGAAGATAACCAAAGGATCTGCACTCGAAGGAACGACACCAAGTTCTCTCACGAACTTACGAATCCACACTGCCTCCTTGGATGCTTCCGAGGCTGCAACATACTCGGCTTCTGTTGTGGAATCAGCAACAGTTGACTGTTTGAAACTCTTCCACACCACTGCTCCTCCATTCAAGCTAAAAACATAGCCTGATTGCGATCGGAAATCATCCTGGTCCGACTGGAACGAAGCGTCAGTATATCCTTCAATACTGAGTTCTTCCTGACCACCATATATCAAGAACATATCTTTGGTCCTCCGCAGATATTTTAAAATGTTCTTGACTGCAATCCAGTGCGCCATACCTGGATTACTTTGGAAACGACTGGTTACGCTTAACCCGTAAGCGACGTCTGGGCGAGTACACAACATCGCATACATAATGGATCCAATAGCCGAAGCATAAGGCGTATTGTCCATTTCATCTTTCTCAGTCTGTGTTTGTGGACACTGACTCTTTGAAAGATTCAGACCATGTCTGACTGGAAGATATCCTCGTTTAGAATTCTCTAAATGAAATCTCTCCAGGACCTTATCGATGTAAGTATTCTGGCACAGCCCGAGAAGCCTCTTAGATCTATCCCTGTAGATCTTCACACCTAACACATAGGCTGCTTCTCCTAAATCTTTCATCTGGAAACATTTCCTCAGCCATGCCTTCACAGCATGCATTTCAGGAATGTCATTTCCAATGATCAAGATGTCATCGACGTAGAGGACTAGAAAAGTAATCACGCTCCCACTAAACCTCTTATATACACACGGGTCATCCTCGTTCTTGATGAAACCAAACTCAGTAACTGATTCATCAAAACGAATATTCCAGCTTCTTGATGCTTGCTTATGTCCATAAATGGACTTCTTTAACTTGCATATCTTATGACGATCTGCTGGATTAGTGAAACCTTCTGGTTGTGTCATGTACACATCCTCATCCAGATTTCCATTCAGGAAAGCTGTTTTCACATCCATCTGCCAGATCTCATAATCATAGTATGCAGCTATCGCGAAAAGAATCCGAATAGACTTAAACATGGCTACAGGTGAGAAAGTTTCATCATAATCTATCCCGTAGATTTGTTTGAAACCTTTTGCAACTAGCCTGCCTTTATAGGTAACTACGTTACCATCCATGTCAATCTTCTTCTTGAAGATCCATTTACAGCCTATAGGGATAACTCCCGGAGGCGGATCAACCAAATCCCAAACTTGGTTATTTGACATGGAGTCCATTTCGGCGCGCATAGCTTCAAGCCATCTCGCTGACTCCGGTCCACTGACCGCATCCGCATAAGTGAGGGGTTCATCATTATCAATGATGAAGACTCCGTCATAACGCTCAGATTGTCGACGGATCCTTCCCGATCTTCGCGGTTCCCGTGATATCTGAGCCTCAGGTTGTTCAATAACCTGTTCTACCGGCTCAGGCTCATCCAACTGTGCTTGACTACTTTGTCCTTCCTCTGGATTCTCATCCAGCTTTATTTCTCTCCCACTGGCCTCTTGCAGAAGAAACTCCTTCTCAAGAAATATGGCCGTCCGAGCAACAAAAACCTTGTTCTCTTTGGGATCGTAGAAATAATAACCCTTAGTTTCCTTAGGGTAACCGACAAAGATACATTTGTCAGATCTGCTCTCTAGTTTCCCAGAGGCGAGCTTTTTGACATAAGCCTCGCAGCCCCAGATCCTGATAAATGTCAAGCTTGGCTGTTTCCCATACCATAACTCATATGGCGTCTTTGAAACTGCCTTGGATGGCACTCGGTTTAGTACCTTTGCAGCTGTTTCCAGCGCAAAACCCCAAAAGGAGTATGGAAGAGTAGCCTGACTCATCATAGAACGAACCATATCAAGTAACGTTCTATTTCTCCTCTCGGACACACCATTCCATTGCGGTGTTCCTGGCGGAGTGAGCTGTGAGATGATCCCACACTCCTTCAGATAGTCAGTAAACGCATGACTTAGGTATTCACCACCTCGATCTGAGCGAAGTGCCTTGATATTTCGGCCTAGCTGATTCTGTACTTCATTTTTGAACTCTTTGAACTTGTCAAAAGATTCACTTTTATGTCTCATTAAAAAGACATACCCATACCTACTGAAATCATCAGTAAAGGTAATGAAGTACTGATAGCCACCTCTGGCATGTTTACTAAATGGCCCACACACATCACTGTGTATAAGGTCAAGTAAACCTGAAGTCCTTTGACCTTTGTGAAGAAAAGGTGACTTCGTCATTTTACCCATTAAACAAGCCTTGCATGTATCAATCTCCTTGTAGGAGAATGATCCCAGCAGTCCATGATCATGCAACCGCTTAATGCGTTTCTCGTTAATATGGCCTAAACGACTATGCCATAGCAAGGTGCTGTCATCAGCATACTTGGCTTTCTTAATATCAATTTGCTGTATAGAACATTCCATGTCCAACATGTATAACCCATTGTTAATTGAACCAGTTGCATAAACAATATTATCAAAAGACAAAATACACTTTGAAATATTGCATTCAAAGGAAAATCCCTTCCTGACAAGAGCAGGAATGGAGATAATATTTTTAGTAATACTGGGAACAAAATAACAATTGTTTAGTTCCAATACAAGTCCAGATGGTAAAGAAATGAAATAGTCTCCTACAGCAACAGCAGCAACCCGTGCCCCGTTTCCAACGCGTAGGTCCACCTCATGCTGTCCCACCTGCCTTCTTCTCTTGAGTTCCTGTACATTTGAACAAATGTGAACTCCACATGCAGTGTCCAACACCCATGATATAGAAGAAGAGAACATGACCTCAGTCACGAATATACCTGAGCCAGAAGCGAAGCTTCCCCTCTTATCTCCTTGGAGCGCTTTACAGTCCTTTTTCCAGTGACCGAGATGGCCACAGTGGAAACACCTGTATTCCTTGGACCGCTTAACCTTCTGCTTCAGAGCCTTGCTGTAGCTCTTGACAGGGGCCTTGCCCTTCTTCCCCTTCTTCTTGTTCCTAAAAGGAACCATCAAGACAGAGGTTGAAGGCTTACCCTTCAGAGTCTCCTCAGTGGTGAGGAGCATATTCAGCAGCTCTGCCGGAGTACAATCGATTTTGTTCATATTAAAATTAATAATGAACGCGTCGAATGAAGGCGGGAGAGACTGCAGAATAATATCCACAGCAAGCTCCTGGTTGATGGTGTGCCCCAGTTTCTCCAGAGCTTCCTTGTGCCCAATCATCTTGAGCACGTGAGCTCCCACTGGGCTCCCTTCAGCCAGTTTGCTCTGAAAGAAGAGCTTCGTCAAATTGTAGCGCTCTGTCCTCGCCTGTGCAGCATACAGCATCTTGAGGTTCGCTATAATCTCTATAGCCGACATATCCTCATGCTGACGCTGCAGCGGTGGCGTCATAGACGCTAGCATCAGGCAAGCGACATCAATGCTATCATTGACGTGCTTTTCATAGGCTTCCCGAACCGCCCTTGCGGCGTTCGGAGCGGGCTGCGGCGGTATCGCCGTCTCGAGGACATACAGTTTCCTCTCTGCCTTAAGAACGATCTTAAGGTGTCCAAACCAGTCAGAGAAGTTCGGCCCAGCAAACTTCTCCCTTTCCAGTAGGGATCGTACATTGAAGTTCATGGTGTTCGTTGTTGCAGGTATCTACAACAATGCAAGAACAGCAAGGTCAGTATCAATGTATAAGAATCAATCAGGACTTAAGAAAGATTCTTTTTCTCACTATTTTATCTGGCTGAAAAATCCAGCAAAACAGCCCGAAAGAGTAGTACTCTTTTAGTGAGATGGGATCCAGATTTCATACTTGGTCTCCGCGTCCCGCTCAGGCGAGATAAGATGCACAGAGAGTACAAGCACTAATCTCCGGTAGGCATTCCCTGCCGATCGCCAACCCGTGCGATTCCCCTTCATCTGGGCAATCCAGCAGACTGTGCCAACTGAGTTGGTACAACACAGTCTCTGACCCCACAGATGGCTGCCTCCATGTGCTACCATATGCGCCACATATGTAGCCTACACGGTCAAGCTGACCCGACCTACTCCCTGGACCACCATGTGCTATGCTGAGCAACGAGAAGGGATATATCCCCACTCTGTAACACACAGGTGTAGTCCCACACCGTCTGAAGATAGATGGACGTGCCCACTGAGTGGGTACAACACGGCTCCAACGATAATCAGAACAGTGAGGTTTCGCGTCAGAAGGCTTACGAGCTTGATATTAAGCGTTGGATTTTCACGGTCTTTTATCTTCTTCACTATCATGCAATTCCTATGGTGATAGCAGAAGATAAACTTAATCATGCAATTCTAATATTTAAACAATAAATAAAAGAAAGCATGAATCTTATGTGGTAAAAGCCCATAGCCCTAGTGAGACCTTAACCTAACTTAAGTCTTCACTTGCTCTTCATGGGTCTTTTGCTGCTCATCTGGCCCAAACCAGGCCCAAGCGCCAATTACAGCACAGGTGCGCCCACCAGGGAAAATGCGCCTGGTCCCAGAGTCGAACCCTGGACCTCCCACCTGGTCAAGCCACTCCTGCATGCGCCTCTGCCAAGTGTGCTCTGTGCTCTTGTCTAATTAAATTACAAATTTAACTATCTAGACAAGATTGACACGCAGGTCAATTACAATTTTATAAATTAAAGCGATGTGATGCGCAGATCACAATAATTAATTTATAATTTTTAAATCCCAGGCACGCAGGCCCCAGCACAGCACACAATTAATATGAGCAGCCCACATAAGACTAAATAGACAAACATATGCATCCAATCAGCAATCATGTGATCCATAAAAATTAAAATTTTCGAAAAACCCCATGGGATCAATTTTAATTTCCTTATTCGCCCTTACTACCTTACAACGGTCCATTACTAGGGATCCACTCATCCAACCTAGTCAGATCCACTGCCCTTGCATGCACCAAGTCCTAACTGACTTGAGTCGACCATGAGGTCAACCATGCATGCGCCAGGGCTGAACAACCACAATGAGGTCTGGCAAGCGGGTGTGACCCCGGGCCTAACTCATGTGTGTTCATTAGTTGTCTCAATCAGACATCGCTACACACCTGTCTGCAGTCGACCTATAGCCACCATAGGCTTGCGCCAAGGTGCTAACTGGTCGACCCATTCAGGCTGTCAGATGGTCTGATCAGACTGTTGGATCTAACCTAGGGGATGACTTCAACCCTAGTAACCCGTCTAAGGGTTTACAGTAAGGCCTTAGATCTATAGTGAGTCGCGCATGTGTTTAAGTTTTTAAGAAAACCAACAACATTGTAAATGCGCCAAGACATCAAACATGCGCAAGATATAGAAACATACATATGGATGTATTTTCGCAAGATGATACTTAATATCATGAAACTTTCGCATGTGAATTAGATCTAGGCATATGCGCAAATATGGATCAAACATTAAGCAATCATAAAAACATGCATGATAAACTGGCTCTGATACCAATTGAGAGTCCCCTAAAGAGGGAAGGAAACCCTAATAGGCGCAAGTAAGGGATTTAAAACAGCGGAAGAGGGTTTCTAAGATCGCATAGCATGTATTATGATCAACTTTAAAATATGAAAAAGAATTCATACCATGGCCATTTCAAGATGGCGCCTTGGAAGCAAAGATCAAATGAGATCTTCTCCTTGTCGTCACACACAGGATGATGACGCTATCTCCCTTGGTGCTCCTTGTGCTAGCAAGGTTCCAAGAGGTCCTTGTCGAGTGAAAGGGAATGATGAGATCTCGATCTCTCTTGGCCGAATCCTCCTCTATCCTTCAAGCGTTGCCGCACTCACACAAGGTGTCGAGAGGAATATGGGCGAGAGGGAAACATCGTAGAGGCGAAAATAGAGCATACTCTATTTGGACGAGAGCGCTCTCCAAGTGGAGATCATGGTTACTAAAAATAGTAACCACTCATCGCCCCAACGTTCACACCAAGTGAACATGTCGTCAACTTCTCTCCCCTTGAACCATGCGCTCATTTAGTGAGCCGGTTCATTTTGGTTCAATTTAAGAACCAATCAAGCCAAGCAACTAGCCCAAATCATAATTAAACCATAAGGCTTTTGATCTGACCGTTGATCTCTTAATGCTCCTGATCTGACCGATCTAGCATCCATTCTCTCGATCGAAGCTTACCGATCTCAAGCCCTAATCAATCAAACATGATCAGACCAGATCTCACTTACAATCAGAGATTAAATCCCTTTAAACTGAACCTAAACAATTCAGTCCACACGATCTGACTTAAGTAAGCCATATCATCAAATTGTGCGACCCTAAGGGTTTCCTTTAAATGTCGGTAACGATAACTCACGTCATCACGATCAGTGAGGGGTATCTAGCAACACATCACTGTCTCCCGATATAAAGAAAAGAGTCTTCCAAGACTACACCCATAAACAGCACAAGTGTGAATCAACTTCACTAGGCATACATATGTCCTTTGCCACTGGATGTTCTTATTGGACAAGCGTGTCAAGCTTGTAACTCCAATATGACGAGCATGATTAGAACAGATGAACACTGTCACCTGGGTATGGCCATACTCTTTTCTCAATCATCTCATCCAGGGGGCCCCTTTAGAACATCACACTCCTTAAACAAGGAGATGGCAATCCTATGTCTATCACTAGTGCCCTAACCTGACTCAAGCTCACCATCCAAGATAGTCTGTAATCATTATGTTTCAAATGATTTTGAACTACCTCAAAACAATGACAATCATCATTTAGAAAACACAAGTGATCTCAAGTCAAAGGAAATGTGCCACTTGTTGCACTCAAGGATTATTCACATTGTGACAAACAATTGAATAACCTAGTAGGGTCTGTCCAGTACATCCAATGTACCCATGAGTCTACATCTTATTCCATGCTCGAAGCATCCTATAAGATTAGAACACATATTAGTCTCAATCATATCAAGGCTGTCTCATGTTCACCAAGATATCTCGACTAAGGACATATAGCATGTCAGCCCAGCTGAACAGCTTTGAGACATTATTCAGAAGAACATATATTGCAGCAGACAATGTAGACAACTGAATAATAACCATGCCTTTATAAACATAACAGTTTATTACATGATACAGATACTTTCCCATAGGCCTCAAACATTAGCCTTAAGGGCATACCCCAACACATGTGAACTTCTAGTCAAGTCCATTCATCACCGTTATGCCCAGGGCCAACGAGTTTCCTTGAGAAGGCATGCCCAGGTTAAGACTGGATTGGGAAAACCATTTGTAGAGTCCCCTTCATGGGGGAGCGAGAAAAACCCTAAGGTGAGTACCCCTTTCAAGAGGGGGGCGCAAGTGACCTTTCTTTGATTTGCAGCGGAATTAGGGTTTCACTTTTGATCGCATGCTATACATTCATATGATCAACTTAAACTTCAAGTGAAAGATGCGTTACCATGGCCATGAGAAGGAGGCGGCTTGGAAGCAAAGAGAGCAAAGTAGATCTCCTCCAAATGGCGCGCACACAAGAAGAAGTTGGTTACTCCCTTTCACGCCTTTGTGCTAGCAAAAGCTTCAAGGGGTCTTGTCGTATGAAGGAGATGAGGAGATGATAGCTTGGCCGAGAGTTGTTGTTTTTGTCAACACCTTCTCCCTTCGAGAGTCCAAGCAAAACTCGTCTCACTTGTCTTCGAAACCGTGAGGGAGAGAGAGCTCATCAAAAGAAAGAAACGGTTACCATTAATGTGTAACCCCCTTCATTAATGCCTCCATAATTCCATGCGTTCACCCTATGTGAACCAACCGAAACCCCTCTAAATTGAACCAAGCGTTCACCCTTGTGAACCGGTTCAATTAGGTTTGGTTCAAAGACCAATGAACCCAAGCCACTTGGTCTAGATCATATTAAACCCAAAGGTTCCAGATCTAACCGTTCATCTCCTGATGCTCCTGATCTCACCGATCTAGCATCACCTCTCTCGATCGAAGCTTACCGATCTTAAGCCCTAATCAATCAAACATGATCAGGCCAGATCTCACTTACAATCAGAGATTAAATCCCTTTAAACTGAACCCAAACAATTCAGTCCACACGATCTGACTCAAGTAAGCCATATCATCAAATTGTGCGACCCTGAGGGTTTCCTTTAAATGTCGGTAACGATAACTCACGTTATCCCGATCAGTGAGGGGTATCTAGCAACACATCACTGTCTCCCGATATAAAGGAAAGAGTCTTCCAAGACTACTCCCAAAACACAGCACAAGGGTGAATGCACTTCACTAGGCATACATGTTTCCTTTGCCACTGGATGTTCTTATTGGACAAGCGTGTCAAGCCTGTATCTCCAATATGATGAGCATGATTAGACCAGATGAACATAGTCACCTGGGTATGGCCATACACTTTCTCAATCATCTCATTTAAGGGGGCCCCTTTAGAACATCACACTCCTTTAACAAGGAGACGGCAATCCTTTATCTATCACTAGTGTCCTAACCTGACTCATGATCATTATCCAAGATAGTCTATATGTTGGGTCCCCTTATAGGGGGAGCGCAAGCGGAAAAAACCCCTTTCAAGAGGGGGGGCCGAAAACCCTAAGGGTGGGTGGCGCATATTTCATTCAATCCATGAAGATGCTAGGGTTTCAACTAATCGCATGTTACATGTTCTCATGATCAACTTTGAACGATTGAATGGATAAGAGAGAATTCATACCATTGCCATGAGGATTGGACTCGGCTTGGAAGCTAGAGAACGATAGGGTTCTCCTCCAAAGTGTGCCACACACAAGAAGAAATTGGCCTACACCTTGTCGTCCTTGTGCTAGCAAGGCTTCAAGGTTCTTTGCCGTATGGAAGGGAAGGGAAAATCTTGCTTGGCGAGACTACTTTCTCTTGTTTTCGTCAAGTCCTTTCTTCACCGAATTGGAGAAGCCTTCACAAGAGAATTCGACAAGTGAGTAACCTCCCACACTAATGTGGAGGCGTTACACACAATCCACTTGAAACCGAATTCCAAAGATGGAAAGTATTGAAGGCTTAAGCGTTCACCCAAAGTGAACCAAGCCCTTAACTCATCTCCCATGAACCATGCGCTCATCCATGAGCCGGTTCAATGTCGGTTTGGTCCAAGACCAATTAACCCAAGCCATATGGTCTAGATCACAATAAACCCTAAAGGTTCAAGATCCAACCGTTCATTTCTTGATGCTCCTGATCTCACCGATCTAGCATCATCTCTCTCGATCGAAGCTTACCGATCTCAAGCCCTAATCAATCAAACATGATCAGACCAGATCTCACTTACAATCAGAGATTAAATCCCTTTAAACTGAACCCAAACAATTCAGTCCACACGATCTGACTCAAGTAAGCCATATCATCAAATTGTGCGACCCTGAGGGTTTCCTTTAAATGTCGGTAACGATAACTCACGTTATCACGATCAGTGAGGGGTATCTAGCAACACATCACTGTCTCCCGATATAAAGGAAAGAGTCTTCCAAGACTACTCCCAAATCACAGCACAAGTGTGAATCTTCTTCACAAGGCACACAAGTGTCCTTTGCCACTGGATGTTCTTATTGGACAAGCCTGTCAAGCTTGTAACTCCAATATGATGAGCATGATTAGATCAGATGAACATAGTCACCTGGGTATGGCCATACACTATCTCAATCATCTCATCTTGGGGGGCCCTTTAGAACATCACACTCCTTAAACAAGGAGACGGCAATCCTATATCTATCACTAGTGTCCTAACCTGACTCATGATCATTATCCAAGATAGTCTATAATCATTATATTTCAAATGATATTGAAATACCTCAAAATAATGACATTCATCATTTAGAAACACAAGTGATCTCAAGTCAAAGGACATGTGCCACTTGGTGCTTACAAGGAATATTCACATTGTGACAACCAACTGAATATCCTAGTAGGGTCTGTCCAGTACATCCAATGTACCCATGAGTCTACATCTTATTCCATGCTCGAAGCATCCTATAAGATTAGAACACATATTAGTCTCAATCAAATCAAGGCTGTCTCAAGTTCACCAAGATATCTCGACTAAGGACATATGCATGTCAGCCTAGCTGAACAGCTTTGAGACATTATTCAGTAGTACACTTATTACAGCAGACAAGGTAACAACCTGAATAATAACCATGCCTTTATAAACATAAGAGTTTATTACATGATACTTATACATTCCCAAGGCCTCAAACATTAGCCTTAAGGGCATACCCCAACAATCTCCCACTTGCACTTAATCTAATGGTTGAGAAATCTCAAACCCATATTATTACAGTGCTTCTCATGCTTCTGCTGCGCCAGAGGCTTGGTAAGCGGGTCTGCCAGATTGTCATCTGTATGTATCTTGCAAATTTTGATCTCGCCACGATCAATGATCTCCCGGATCAAGTGAAACCGTCTCTGTATGTGCTTGGACTTCTGGTGCGACCGTGGTTCCTTTGCTTGTGCGATTGCTCCAGTGTTATCACAGAAGATAACCAAAGGATCTGCACTCGAAGGAACAACACCAAGTTCTCTCACGAACTTACGAATCCACACTGCCTCCTCGGATGCTTCCGAGGCTGCAACATACTCGGCTTCTGTTGTGGAATCAGCAACAGTTGACTGTTTGAAACTCTTCCACGCCACAGCACCTCCATTCAAGCTAAAAACATAGCCTGATTGCGATCGGAAATCATCTTGGTCCGACTGGAATGAAGCGTCAGTATATCCCTCTATACTGAGTTCTTCCTGACCACCATATATCAAGAACATATCTTTGGTCCTCCGCAGATATTTTATAATGTTCTTGACTGCAATCCAGTGCGCCAAACCTGGATTACTTTGGAACCGACTGGTCACGCTTAACCCGTAAGCGACGTCTGGGCGAGTACACAACATCGCATACATTATGGACCCAATAGCCGAAGCATAAGGCGTATTGTCCATTTCATCTTTCTCAGTCTGTGTTTGTGGACACTGACTCTTCGAAAGATTCAGACCATGTCTGACTGGAAGATATCCACGTTTAGAATTCTCTAAATGGAATCTCTCCAGGACTTTATCGATGTAAGTACTCTGGCACAGCCCGAGAAGCCTCTTAGATCTATCCCTGTAGATCTTCACACCTAATACATAGGCTGCTTCTCCTAGATCTTTCATCTGGAAACATTTCCTTAACCATGCTTTAACAGCATGCAGTTCAGGAATATCATTTCCAATGATCAAGATATCATCGACGTAGAGGATTAGGAATGTAATCACGCTCCCACTAAACCTCTTATATACACACGGGTCGTCCTCGTTCTTGATGAAACCAAACTCAGAGATTGATTCATCAAAACGAATATTCCAGCTTCTTGATGCTTGTTTAAGTCCATAAATGGACTTCTTTAACTTGCATATTTTATGACGATCGGCTGGATTAGTGAAACCTTCAGGTTGTGTCATATACACATCCTCATCCAGATTTCCATTAAGGAAAGCTGTCTTCACATCCATCTGCCAGATCTCATAATCGTAATATGCTGCTATCGCGAAAAGAATCCGAATAGACTTGAACATAGCTACAGGTGAGAAAGTTTCATCATAATCTAACCCGTAGATTTGTTTGAAACCTTTCGCAACTAGCCTGCCTTTATAGGTAACCACGTTACCATCCATGTCAATCTTCTTCTTGAAGATCCATTTACAACCTATAGGGATTACTCCCGAAGGCGGATCAACCAAATCCCAGACTTGGTTATCTGACATGGAGTCCATCTCGGCTCGCATAGCTTCAAGCCATCTAGCTGACTCCGGTCCACTGACCGCATCCGCATAGGTGAGGGGTTCATCATTATCAATGATGTAGACTCCGTCATAGCGCTCAGGCTGTCGACGGATCCTTCCCGATCTTTGCGGTTCCCGTGATATCTGAGCCTCAGGTTGTTCAATAACCTGATCTACCGGCTCAGGCTCATCCAACTGTGCTTGACTACTTTGTCCTTCATCTGGATTCTCATCCAGTTTTATTTCTCTCCCACTGGCCTCTTGCAGAAGAAACTCCTTCTCAAGAAATATGGCCGTCCGAGCAACAAAAACCTTGTTCTCTTTGGGATCGTAGAAATAATAACCCTTAGTTTCCTTAGGGTAACCGACAAAGATACATTTGTCAGATCTGCTCTCTAGTTTCCCAGAGGCGAGCTTTTTGACATAAGCCTCGCAGCCCCAGATCCTGATAAATGTCAAGCTAGGCTGTTTCCCATACCATAACTCATATGGTGTCTTAGAAACTGCCTTGGATGGCACTCGGTTTAGTACCTTTGCAGCTGTTTCCAGTGCAAAACCCCAAAAGGAGTATGGAAGAGTAGCCTGACTCATCATAGAACGAACCATATCAAGTAACGTTCTATTTCTCCTCTCGGACACACCATTCCATTGCGGTGTTCCTGGTGGAGTGAGCTGTGAGATAATCCCACACTCTTTCAGATAGTCAGTAAACGCATGACTTAGGTATTCACCACCTCGATCAGAACGAAGTGCCTTGATATTTCGGCCTAACTGATTTTGTACTTCATTTTTGAACTCTTTGAACTTGTCAAAAGATTCACTTTTATGTCTCATTAAATAGACATAGCCATACCTACTGAAATCATCAGTAAAGGTAATGAAGTACTGATAGCCACCTCTAGCATGTTTACTAAATGGCCCACACACATCACTGTGTATAAGGTCAAGTAAACCTGAAGCCCTTTGACCTTTATTAGGAAAAGGTGACTTCGTCATCTTACCCATTAAACAAGCTTTGCATGTATCAATCTCCTTATAGGAGAATGATCCCAGCAGTCCATGATCATGCAACCGCTTAATGCGCTTCTCGTTTATATGGCCTAAACGACTATGCCATAGCAAGGTGCTGTCATCAGCATACTTGGCTTTCTTATTATCAATGTTTTGTATAGAATATTCCATGTCCAACATGAATAACCCATTGTTAATTGAACCAGTTGCATACACAATATTATCATAAGTTAAAACACACTTTGAAGTCTTGCATTCAAAGGAAAAACCCTTCCTGTCAAGAGCAGGAATGGAGATAATATTCTTGGTAATACTGGGTACAAAATAACAATTGTTTAATTCCAATACAATGCCAGATGGTAAAGAAATGAAATAGTCTCCTACAGCAACAGCAGCAACCCGTGCCCCGTTTCCAACGCGTAGGTCTACCTCATGCTGTCCCACCTGCCTTCTTCTCTTGAGTTCCTGTACATTTGAACAAATGTGAACTCCACATGCAGTGTCCAACACCCATGAAATAGAAGAAGAAGATAACATGACCTCAGTCACATATATACCTGAGCCAGAAGCGATGCTTCCCCTCTTATCTCCTTGGAGCGCTTTGCAGTCCTTTTTCCAGTGACCCAGCTGGCCACAGTGGAAACACCTGTTGTCCTTCGACCGCTTCACCTTCTGTTTCAGAGCCTTGCTGTAATTCTTGACAGAGGCCTTGCCCTTCTTCCCCTTCTTCTTGTTCCTGGAAGGAACCATTAAGACAGAGGTTGAAGGCTTTCCCTTCAGAGTCTCCTCAGTTGTCAAGAGCATATTCAGCAGCTCTGCCGGAGTACAGTCGATTTTGTTCATATTAAAGTTAATAATGAACGCGTCGAATGAAGGCGGGAGAGATTGCAGAATAATATCTACAGCAAGCTCCTGGTTGACGGTATGCCCCAGTTTCTCTAGAGCCTCCTTGTGCCCAATCATCTTGAGCACGTGAGCTCCCACTGGGCTCCCTTCAGCCAGTTTGCTCTGAAAGAAGAGCTTCGTCAGATTATAGCGTTCTGTCCTCGCCTGTGCAGCATACAACATCTTGAGGTTCGCTATAATCTCTATAGCCGACATATCCTCATGCTGACGCTGCAGCGGTGGCGTCATAGACGCTAGCATCAGGCAAGCGACATCAATGCTATCATTGACGTGCTTTTCATAGGCATCGCGAACCGCCCTTGCGGCGTTCGCAGCGGGTTGAGGCGGCACAGCCGTCTCGAGGACATACAGTTTCCTCTCTGCCTTAAGAACGATCTTAAGGTGTCCGAACCAGTCAGAGAAGTTCGGCCCAGTAAACTTCTCCCTTTCCAGTAGGGATCGCACATTGAAGCTCATGGTGTTCGTTGCTGCAGGTATCTACAACAATGCAAGAACAACAAGGTTAGTATCAATGTTTAGAATCAATCCAGGACTTAAGAAAGATTCTTTTCTCACTATTTTGTCTGACTGAAAAATCCAGTAAACAGTCCGAAAGAGTAACACTCTTTTAGTGAGATGGGATCCAGATTTCATACTTGGTCTCCGCGTCCCGCTCAGGCGAGATAAGATGCACAGAGATGACAAGCATTAATTTCTAGTAGGCTGTCCCAGCCAATCGCCAACCCGTGCGATTCCCCTTCATCTGGGCAATCCAGCAGACTGTGCCAACTGAGTTGGTACAACACAGTCTCTGATCCCGCAGATGGCTGCCTCCATGTGCTACCATATGCGCCACATATGTAGCCTACATGGTCAAGCTGACCCGACCTACTCCCTGGACCACCACGTGCTATGCTGAGCAACGAGAAGCGATAAATCCCTTCTCTGTAACACGCAGGTGAAATCCAGCACCGTCTGAAGATAGATGGACGTGCCCACTGAGTGGGTACAACACGGCTCCAACGATAGTCAGAACGGTGAGGTTTCGCGTCAGAAGGCTTTCCGAGCTTGATATGTTAGCGTTGGATTTTACCGGTCTTTTATCTTCTTCACTATCATTCAAGTCCTATGGTGATAGCAGAAGATAAACACATGCAATTCTAATTATATAAGCAATAAATAGAAAGCATGATCTTATGTGGTAAAAGCCCATGAACCCTAGTAAGACCTTAATTTTACTTAAGTCTTCACTTGAGCTCTTTTAGCATCTCATCTGGTCCAACCCAGGGCCCTAGCGCCAAGAGCACCTCAGGTGCGCCACCAGCTGAATGCCCCTCTTGGATGTGTGCCTTTATGCTCTTGTCTAATCAAAATACATTTTGATCTATCTAGACAAGCTTTGACTCGCAGGTCAATTATACAATAGATTAACAAAAATGTGATTCGCAGATCACAATAATATTAACTTATAATTAACCAGGCACGCAGGCCCCAGCACAGCACACAATAGGGCAACCCACATAAGATTAAATAAACAAGCATCATGGCATCATTCAATCAATCATGTGATCCATAGACAAAATAAAAATTTTCAAATCCCATTGGAATCAATTTTACTTGTCTTATGTGCCCTACTACCTTACAATGGTCCATTGATAGGGATCCACTCATCAATCTAGTTAGATCCAAGCCCTTGCATGCACCAAGTCCTAACTGACTCGAGTTGACCTAATGGTCAACCATGCATGCCCCAAGGGCTGAACAACCAACATAAGTTCTGGCAAGCGGGTGTGACCCCGGGCCTAACTCATGTGTGTTCACTGGTTGTCTCAACCAGACCTCGCTACACGCCTTTGATGCAGTCAACCTATAGCCACCTCGTGCTTGCGCACAGGTGCTATCTGGTCGACCCATCTAGGCTGTCAGATGGTCTGATCAGACTAGCTTGATCTATACAAGATGATGCTTTCAACCCCATCAACCCATCTAAGGGTTTACAATAGGTGCAACTTAGATCTAGTTGGGCGCGCATGTCATTTAGGGTTTGAAAAACACAATTACAACAACATGAACCGCAACCAACATACATGCGCCAATCATCTAGCGCCAAGATAACTCTTATACATGCGCAAATCTAAACATACTATCAACTAGTATACTCGCATGAAGAGAAAAAAAACATAGATCTAAGCATCAAACATACATGGATCACTTAAAGCAATCAAAAGAACATATAAGACCGGCTCTGATACCAATTGTTGGGTCCCCTTCTAGGGGGAGCGCAAGCGGAAAAAACCCCTTTCAAGAGGGGGGGCCGAAAACCCTAAGGGTGGGTGGCGCATATTTCATTCAATCCATGAAGATGCTAGGGTTTCAACTAATCGCATGTTACATGTTCTCATGATCAACTTTGAACGATTGAATGGATAAGAGAGAATTCATACCATTGCCATGAGGATTGGACTCGGCTTGGAAGCTAGAGAACGATAGGGTTCTCCTCCAAAGTGTGCCACACACAAGAAGAAATTGGCCTACACCTTGTTGTCCTTGTGCTAGCAAGGCTTCAAGGTTCTTTGCCGTATGGAAGGGAAGGGAAAATCTTGCTTGGCGAGACTACTTTCTCTTGTTTTCGTCAAGTCCTTTCTTCACCGAATTGGAGAAGCCTTCACAAGAGAATTCGACAAGTGAGTAACCTCCCACACTAATGTGGAGGCGTTACACACAATCCACTTGAAACCGAATTCCAAAGATGGAAAGTATTGAAGGCTTAAGCGTTCACCCAAAGTGAACCAAGCCCTTAACTCATCTCCCATGAACCATGCGCTCATCCATGAGCCGGTTCAATGTCGGTTTGGTCCAAGACCAATTAACCCAAGCCATATGGTCTAGATCACAATAAACCCTAAAGGTTCAAGATCCAACCGTTCATTTCTTGATGCTCCTGATCTCACCGATCTAGCATCATCTCTCTCGATCGAAGCTTACCGATCTCAAGCCCTAATCAATCAAACATGATCAGACCAGATCTCACTTACAATCAGAGATTAAATCCCTTTAAACTGAACCCAAACAATTCAGTCCACACGATCTGACTCAAGTAAGCCATATCATCAAATTGTGCGACCCTGAGGGTTTCCTTTAAATGTCGGTAACGATAACTCACGTTATCACGATCAGTGAGGGGTATCTAGCAACACATCACTGTCTCCCGATATAAAGGAAAGAGTCTTCCAAGACTACTCCCAAATCACAGCACAAGTGTGAATCTTCTTCACAAGGCACACAAGTGTCCTTTGCCACTGGATGTTCTTATTGGACAAGCCTGTCAAGCTTGTAACTCCAATATGATGAGCATGATTAGATCAGATGAACATAGTCACCTGGGTATGGCCATACACTATCTCAATCATCTCATCTTGGGGGGCCCTTTAGAACATCACACTCCTTAAACAAGGAGACGGCAATCCTATATCTATCACTAGTGTCCTAACCTGACTCATGATCATTATCCAAGATAGTCTATAATCATTATATTTCAAATGATATTGAAATACCTCAAAATAATGACATTCATCATTTAGAAACACAAGTGATCTCAAGTCAAAGGACATGTGCCACTTGGTGCTTACAAGGAATATTCACATTGTGACAACCAACTGAATATCCTAGTAGGGTCTGTCCAGTACATCCAATGTACCCATGAGTCTACATCTTATTCCATGCTCGAAGCATCCTATAAGATTAGAACACATATTAGTCTCAATCATATCAAGGCTGTCTCAAGTTCACCAAGATATCTCGACTAAGGACATATGCATGTCAGCCTAGCTGAACAGCTTTGAGACATTATTCAGTAGTACACTTATTACAGCAGACAAGGTAACAACCTGAATAATAACCATGCCTTTATAAACATAAGAGTTTATTACATGATACTTATACATTCCCAAGGCCTCAAACATTAGCCTTAAGGGCATACCCCAACACTATAATCATTATGTTTCAAATGATATTGAACTACCTCAAAACAATGACAATCATCATTTAGAAACACAAGTGATCTCAAGTCAAAGGACATGTGCCACTTGTTGCAATCAAGGATCATTCACATTGTGACAAGCAATTGAATGTCCTAGAAGGGTCTGTCCAGTACATCCAATGTACCCATGAGTCTACATCTTATTCCATGCTCGAAGCATCCTATAAGATTAGAACACATATTAGTCTCAATCATATCAAGGCTGTCTCATGTTCACCAAGATATATCGACTAAGGACATTTAGCATGTCAGCCTAGCTGAACAGCATTGAGACATAATCAGAAGTACACTTATTACAGGAGACAAGGTAACAACCTGAATAATAACCATGCCTTTATAAACTTAAGAGTTTATTACATGATACTGATACAATCCCAAGGCCTCAAACATTAGCCTTAAGGGCATACCCCAACAATCTCCCACTTGCACTTAATCTAATGGTTGAGAAATCTCAAACCCATGTTATTACAGTGCTTCTCATGCTTCTGCTGCGCCAGAGGCTTGGTAAGCGGGTCAGCCAGATTGTCGTCTGTATGAACCTTGCATATTTTGATCTCGCCACGATCTATGATCTCCCGGGTCAAGTGAAACCGTCTCTGTATGTGCTTGGACTTCTGGTGCGACCGTGGTTCCTTAGCTTGTGCGATTGCTCCAGTGTTATCACAGAAGATAACCAAAGGATCGACACTCGAAGGAACAACACCAAGTTCTCTCACGAACTTACGAATCCACACTGCCTCCTTGGATGCTTCCGAGGCTGCAACATACTCGGCTTCTGTTGTGGAATCAGCAACAGTTGACTGTTTGAAACTCTTCCACACCACTGCTCCACCATTCAAGCTAGAAACATAGCCTGATTGCGATCGGAAATCATCCTGGTCCGACTGGAACGAAGCGTCAGTATATCCCTCTATACTGAGTTCTTCCTAACCACCATATATCAAGAACATATCTTTGGTCCTCCGCAGATATTTTAAGATGTTCTTGACTGCAATCCAGTGTGCCTGTCCTGGATTACTTTGGAATCGACTGGTCACACTTAACACGTAAGCGACGTCTGGGCGAGTACACAACATCGCATACATTATGGACCCAATAGCCGAAGCATAAGGCGTATTGTCCATTTCATCTTTCTCAGTCTGTGTTTGTGGACACTGACTCTTCGAAAGATTCAGACCATGTCTGACTGGAAGATATCCTCGTTTAGAATTCTCTAAATGAAATCTCTCCAGGACTTTATCGATGTAAGTACTCTGGCACAGCCCGAGAAGCCTCTTAGATCTATCCCTGTAGATCTTCACACCTAATACATAGGCTGCTTCTCCTAAATCTTTCATCTGGAAACATTTCCTTAGCCATGCCTTAACCGCATGCATTTCAGGAATATCATTTCCAATGATCAAGATGTCATCGACGTAGAGGACTAGGAAAGTAATCACGCTCCCACTAAACCTCTTATATACACACGGGTCATCCTCGTTCTTGATGAAACCAAACTCAGAGATTGATTCATCAAAACGAATATTCCAACTTCTTGATGCTTGTTTAAGTCCATAAATAGACTTCTTTAACTTGCATATTTTATGACGATCTAATGGATTAGTGAAACCCTCAGGTTGTGTCATATACACATCCTCATCCAGATTTCCATTAAGGAAAGCTGTCTTCACATCCATCTGCCAGATCTCATAATCATAATATGCAGCTATCGCGAAAAGAATCCGAATAGACTTAAACATGGCTACAGGTGAGAAAGTTTCATCATAATCTATCCCGTAGATTTGTTTGAAACCTTTCGCAACTAGCCTGCCTTTATAGGTAACTACGTTACCATCCATGTCAATCTTCTTCTTGAAGATCCATTTACAGCCTATAGGGATTACTCCCGGAGGCGGATCAACCAAATCCCAGACCTGGTTATCTGACATGGAGTCCATCTCGGCTCGCATAGCTTCAAGCCATCTAGCTGACTCCGGTCCACTGACCGCATCCGCATAAGTAAGGGGTTCATCATTATCAATGATGTAGACTCCGTCATAGCGCTCAGGCTGTCGACGGATCCTTCCCGATCTACGCGGTTCCCGTGATATCTGAGCCTCAGGTTGTTGAATAACCTGATCCACCGGATCAGGCTCATCCAACTGTGCTTGACTACTTTGTCCTTCCTCTGGATTCTTATCCAGCTTTATTTCTCTCCCACTAGCTTCTTGCAGAAGAAACTCCTTCTCAAGAAATATTGCCGTCCGAGCCACAAATACTTTGTTCTCTTTGGGATCATAGAAATAATAACCCTTAGTTTCCTTAGGGTAACCGACAAAGATACATTTCTCAGATCTGCTCTCCAGTTTCCCAGAGGCGAGCTTTTTGATATAAGCCTCGCAACCCCAGATCCTGATAAATGTCAAGCTCGGCTGTTTCTCATACCATAATTCATATGGCGTCTTTGAAACTGCCTTGGATGGCACTCGGTTCAGTACCTTTGCAGCTATTTCCAGTGCAAATCCCCAAAAGGAGTAAGGTAGAGTAGCCTGACTCATCATAGAACGAACCATATCAAGTAACGTTCTATTTCTCCTCTCGGACACACCATTCCATTGCGGTGTTCCTGGTGGAGTGAGCTGTGAGATAATCACACACTCCTTCAGATAGTCAGTAAACTCTCGACTTAGGTATTCTCCACCTCGATCAGAACGAAGTGCCTTGATATTTCGGCCTAGCTGATTTTGTACTTCATTCTTGAACTCTTTGAACATGTCAAAAGATTCACTCTTATGTCTCATAAGATAGACATAACCATACCTACTGAAATCATCAGTAAAGGTAATGAAGTACTGATAGCCTCCTCTGGCATGTTTACTAAATGGCCCACACACATCACTGTGTATAAGGTCAAGTAAACCTGAAGCCCTTTGACCTTTGTTAGGAAAAGGTGACTTCGTCATTTTACCCATCAAACAAGCTTTGCATGTATCAATCTCCTCATAGGAGAATGATCCCAGCAGTCCATTATCATGCAACCGCTTAATGCGCTTCTTGTTAATATGGCCTAAACGACTATGCCATAACAAGGTGCTGTCATCAGCATACTTGGCTTTCTTATTATCAATGTTTTGTATAGAATATTCCATGTCCAACATGAATAACCCATTGTTAATTGAACCAGTTCCATAAACAATATTATCATAAGATAAAACACACTTTGAAATATTGCATTCAAAGGCAAATCCTTTCCTGACAAGAGCAGGAATAGAGATAATATTTTTGGTGATACTCGGTACAAAATAACAATTGTTTAATTCCAATACAATGCCAGATGGTAAAGAAATGAAATAGTCTCCTACAGCAACAGCAGCAACCCGTGCCCCGTTTCCAACGCGTAGGTCTACCTCATGCTGTCCCACCTGCCTTCTTCTCTTGAGTTCCTGTATATTTGAACAAATGTGAACTCCACATGCAGTGTCCAACACCCATGAAATAGAAGAAGAAGATAACATGACCTCAGTCACATATATACCTGAGCCAGAAGCGATGCTTCCCCTCTTATCTCCTTGGAGCGCTTTACAGTCCTTTTTCTAGTGACCCAGCTGGCCACAGTGGAAACACCTGTTGTCCTTCGACCGCTTGACCTTTTGCTTCAGAGCCTTGCTGTAGCTCTTGACAGGGGCTTTGCCCTTCTTCCCCTTCTTCTTGTTCCTGGAAGGAACCATTAAGACAGAGGTTGAAGGCTTTCCCTTCAGAGTCTCCTCAGTTGTCAAGAGCATATTCAGCAGCTCTGCCGGAGTACAATCGATTTTGTTCATATTAAAATTAATAATGAACGCATCGAAAGAGGGCGGGAGAGACTGCAGAATAATGTCTACAGCAAGCTCCTGGTTGACGGTATGCCCCAGTTTCTCCAGAGCCTCCTTGTGCCCAATCATCTTGAGCACGTGAGCTCCTACTGGGCTCCTTTCAGCCAGTTTGCTCTGAAAGAAAAGCTTTGTCAGATTATAGCGTTCTGTCCTCGCCTGTGCAGCATACAGCATCTTGAGGTTCGCTATAATCTCTATAGCCGACATATCCTCATGCTGACGCTGCAGCGGTGGCGTCATAGACGCTAGCATCAGGCAAGCGACATCAATGCTATCATTGATGTGCTTTTCATAGGCATCGCGAACCGCCCTTGCGGCGTTCGCAGCGGGTTGAGGCGGCACAGCCGTCTCGAGGACATACAGTTTCCTCTCTGCCTTAAGAACGATCTTAAGGTGTCCGAACCAGTCCGAGAAGTTTGGCCCAGCAAACTTCTCCCTTTCCAGTAGGGATCGCACATTGAAGCTCATGGTGTTCGTTGCTGCAGGAATCTACAACAATGCAAGAACAGCAAGGTCAGTATCAATGTTTAGAATCAATCCAGGACTTAAGAAAGATTCTTTTCTCACTATTTTGTCTGACTGAAAAATCCAGTAAACAGTCCGAAAGAGTAACACTCTTTTAGTGAGATGGGATCCAGATTTCATACTTGGTCTCCGCGTCCCGCTCAGGCGAGATAAGATGCACAGAGATGACAAGCACTAATTTCTGGTAGGCTGTAGCAGCCAATCGCCAACCCGTGCGATTCCCCTTCATCTGGGCAATCCAGCAGACTGTGCCAACTGAGTTGGTACAACACAGTCTCTGATCCCACAGATGGCTGCCTCCATGTGCTACTATATGCGCCACATATGTAGCCTTACATGGTCAAGCTGACCCGACCTACTCCCTGGACCACCACGTGCTATGCTGAGCAACGAGAAGCGATAAATCCCTTCTCTGTAACACGCAGGTGAAATCCAGCACCGTCTGAAGATAGATGGACGTGCCCACTGAGTGGGTACAACACGGCTCCAACGATAGTCAGAACAGTGAGGTTTCGCGTCAGAAGGCATGACGTGCTTGATATTTAGCGTTTGGATTTTAACGGTCTTTTATCTTCTTACTATCAGGCAAATCCTATGGCTATAGCAGAAGATAAATAAATCATGCTGTTCTACTTATATAAACAATAACAGAAAGCATGGATCTTATGTGGTAAAAGCCCATAGCCTAAGTAAGACCTTAAGATACTTAAGTCTTCACTTGCTCTTCTTGGTCTTTTGCATCTCATCTGGTTCAACCCAGGGCCCTTGCGCTAAGAGCACCTCAGGTGTGCCACCAGCTGAATGCCCCTCTGGGATGTGTGCCTTTGTGCTCTTGTCTAATCAAAATACATTTTGATCTATCTAGACAAGTTTGACTCGCAGGTCAAATATAGAATAAATTAATTAACAATGTGATTCGCAGATCACAATAAAATTAATTTACAGGTTAAAACCAGGCACGCAGGCCCCAGCATAGCACACATATAACATGGGCAGCCCACATAAGAATAAATAAACAAGCATAGGCTTCAAACAACATGTGATCCAATTAAGAGAAAACAAAATTTTGAAAACCCCATGGGCATCAATTTTAATTTTCTTATGTGTCCTACAACCTTACAATGGTCCATTGATAGGGATCCACTCATCCATCTAGACAGATCCTTTGCCCCTTGCATGCACCGAGTCCTAACTGACTCGAGTTGACCTAATGGTCAACCATGCATGCGCCAAGGGCTGAACAACCTTCAAGAGTTCTGGCAAGCGGGTGTGACCCCGGGCCTAACTCAAGAGTGTTCACTGGTTGTCTCAACCAGACCTCGCTACACGCCTGTGATGCAATCGACCTATAGCCACCTCGTGCTTGCGCACAGGTGCCATCTGGTCGATCCATCTAGGCTGTCAGATGGTCTGATCAGACTTGGATCTATTCTAGATGATGCTTTCAACCCAATCAACGTGGGAAGAATTAGTGCCCTGCGATGCAATGAATGTATAGTTGATGATTCGCATGTATTTCTCTTGTTCTTTGTGTGTGGCTTCTTCGATGGATATTGCAGTTTGCACTTTTGAATCGTTGTTTTGTGGGATTCCTCCTGGTGTTTAAATTTTCTTTTCTTTGAGGGGAAGATGTATTCTGTAGCAGGTATCTTTGCGCTAGAAAAGACAGTGGAGACTCTGTCAAATTTTCTAGGAGGGTGTGAAGGAGGAAAGGGGTGTGAGTGATTGTATAAACCTGTATATACTCTTTTTGGAATATAGCATCAAACTTCTTGCCTTCGGCAAAAAAAAAAAAAAAAAAAAAAAAAAAAAAAAAAAAAAACCCATCTAAGGGATTATAGTAGGCGCATTAGATCTAAATGTTTGCGCGCAAGTAGATATAAGTTTTGATGAAATACCATTCAACATACTTAACATGCGCCAAGAGGAACATGCATAAACATGAACATCACACATGCGCCAAAACACCTAAAACCTAGCATGTGGTTGCGCATGTGAAATAGATCTATACTAACAAGGATCACAAAACAAACCAAGCAATCATATGAACATATATTAACCGCTCTGATACCAATTGTAGAGTCCCCTTCATGGGGGAGCGAGAAAAACCCTAAGGTGAGTACCCCTTTCAAGAGGGGGGCGCAAGTGACCTTTCTTTGATTTGCAGCGGAATTAGGGTTTCACTTTTGATCGCATGCTATACATTCATATGATCAACTTAAACTTCAAGTGAAAGATGCGTTACCATGGCCATGAGAAGGAGGCGGCTTGGAAGCAAAGAGAGCAAAGTAGATCTCCTCCAAATGGCGCGCACACAAGAAGAAGTTGGTTACTCCCTTTCACGCCTTTGTGCTAGCAAAAGCTTCAAGGGGTCTTGTCGTATGAAGGAGATGAGGAGATGATAGCTTGGCCGAGAGTTGTTGTTTTTGTCAACACCTTCTCCCTTCGAGAGTCCAAGCAAAACTCGTCTCACTTGTCTTCGAAACCGTGAGGGAGAGAGAGCTCATCAAAAGAAAGAAACGGTTACCATTAATGTGTAACCCCCTTCATTAATGCCTCCATAATTCCATGCGTTCACCCTATGTGAACCAACCGAAACCCCTCTAAATTGAACCAAGCGTTCACCCTTGTGAACCGGTTCAATTAGGTTTGGTTCAAAGACCAATGAACCCAAGCCACTTGGTCTAGATCATATTAAACCCAAAGGTTCCAGATCTAACCGTTCATCTCCTGATGCTCCTGATCTCACCGATCTAGCATCACCTCTCTCGATCGAAGCTTACCGATCTTAAGCCCTAATCAATCAAACATGATCAGGCCAGATCTCACTTACAATCAGAGATTAAATCCCTTTAAACTGAACCCAAACAATTCAGTCCACACGATCTGACTCAAGTAAGCCATATCATCAAATTGTGCGACCCTGAGGGTTTCCTTTAAATGTCGGTAACGATAACTCACGTTATCCCGATCAGTGAGGGGTATCTAGCAACACATCACTGTCTCCCGATATAAAGGAAAGAGTCTTCCAAGACTACTCCCAAAACACAGCACAAGGGTGAATGCACTTCACTAGGCATACATGTTTCCTTTGCCACTGGATGTTCTTATTGGACAAGCGTGTCAAGCCTGTATCTCCAATATGATGAGCATGATTAGACCAGATGAACATAGTCACCTGGGTATGGCCATACACTTTCTCAATCATCTCATTTAAGGGGGCCCCTTTAGAACATCACACTCCTTTAACAAGGAGACGGCAATCCTTTATCTATCACTAGTGTCCTAACCTGACTCATGATCATTATCCAAGATAGTCTATAATCATTATGTTTCAAATGATATTGAACTACCTCAAAACAATGACAATCATCATTTAGAAACACAAGTGATCTCAAGTCAAAGGACATGTGCCACTTGTTGCAATCAAGGATCATTCACATTGTGACAAGCAATTGAATGTCCTAGAAGGGTCTGTCCAGTACATCCAATGTACCCATGAGTCTACATCTTATTCCATGCTCGAAGCATCCTATAAGATTAGAACACATATTAGTCTCAATCATATCAAGGCTGTCTCATGTTCACCAAGATATATCGACTAAGGACATTTAGCATGTCAGCCTAGCTGAACAGCATTGAGACATAATCAGAAGTACACTTATTACAGCAGACAAGGTAACAACCTGAATAATAACCATGCCTTTATAAACTTAAGAGTTTATTACATGATACTGATACAATCCCAAGGCCTCAAACATTAGCCTTAAGGGCATACCCCAACACCATTGTCACCACACACTTTCTAAAGATAAGTGGATGTGGCCCACGAGGATGGGAACCAGTTCACAACTCCACTGATCGATAGCTTAGTGAGGGCTACGCATTAGAGGGCTACTAGACTTGATATTTTATTATGAGGGTTTTTAAGGTCTCATCAGTTTTATCTTATGTCTAACAATACATGCATGCAATCCTATAGTGATAATATAACGATAAAACATTACAGGCATGCTTTTAGCTGAGCAGTAAAAGATGATGTGATCAAAGCCCTTTCAAGACATTGAACCAACCCATGCCAAAAGGAGGTTCAACTCTTGACATAGGACTCAAGCCCCTAAAATAGACCTATCCTAGCTGCCCTCTATCTTGGTCTTCAAGGTTGGCTCCAAGGTCCTTCTCACATGGTTTAGCTCTCAAACCTTAAGGGTAGACCCCAAGGGTTCGGCCAATGCCATGGTCTTCCTCCAATGAGGATGCGCCACAATGCAAGAAGCCAAGTTAGCTAGCTCTCAAACCCAAGGGTTCGGCCATGCCTAACTTGCACCACTAAGCAAGCTTGCATGCGCCAAGTTCCAAGTACATGCGCCACCCTAATCTTCTGCTTAGGTAAAAAGAAAAACGGCACGTAGGCCTCACGAGGATACATCACAGGCATGCAAAGGGGGCTTGACTAATGATCACAACATCATGCACAACCAAGGTATTTACTCATGCAATTCTACATGCTCATGAAAAACATAAAATTTGAAATTTTACTTTTTCATAAAACTAGTCTCTTTTTCTCATCTTCTTCTCACAAATCTTTTTTACATTTTACAATTTTACAATTTTACAATTTTTTTAGAGTTATAAGCATACATACATACATTGCACAACGGAAGAATGTCCCCGAAACAGGCCGGTCCCAAAAACCCAGTGAAGATCGCAAGCAAGAGAGTCGACATGATGAGTTAGGAAATACCTTAGAGCAAGATGAGGTCGATGTCGTGATAGGCGCCCAAGCGTGCGCCCTCTGTAGTCTCACGCACACGGATGCCTCGAGTCCTCTTCTTCCACGCCCGGTGCTAGCCTCGGGAAGAAAATCCAAGCCTTAGGGAGATACTCCAATCACCTTGCGCCACCACCAAGGAGGGATGCGCCAAAGAGGATGAAGAGGAGAGGAAACCGTCAAGAGCTTTCTTCACTTGCGCCAAGAAGAAGAAAGGAAGAAGACTTGCGGCCACTTGATGGAAGAGGAAGAGGTTGCGCCACCTTTGTTCCTTGCTCTCGCCCCTCTTGATGTGTTCACGCCTCCAAGGATGAATCATCTAAAGAGGGGGCGGCTAGGGTCACATATATAGGGCAAGAGGCGGTTAGGGCAAGGGCTAGGATCATGACAAGTGTAGGGCTAGGATGAGGAGGTTTGATGCAAGGAAAGTCTCCAAGACTTTACCATAAATCTCATTCAACCTATCCATAATTGCCTAAGCACCATATCAGCCCAAGACATGCCTTAAAGGCATACATACCATCAATGGGAGAGGGCTAGGCGCATATTACTTCTTAATGGAGTAATTTTTGCCACCCAAACCCCATTATGCCCCTTAGGCGCCAATGGGGTTGGGTCTCTCCCCATTATACCCTTTTAGCCTATTTCCTCTTCATGACAACTTGTCATTGGGCCTCATTGGATAATGAGCTAGCCCAAACTTCATCACATGGGTTGATTAAGCATTTGGATCCAATCCAATGCAATCCTAATCCAAATGTGACCAACCATGGTCAAATACAGGTCAACCTGCCAAAAATGAAGTTTGGCTCCAATAACATTCTTCCATCTCATCAGGCCCATTGGCACTGATGAAATCTCCCAATTAGATCCGAGTTATCCAATAACTCGATCATAAGGCTTCCCGATCAATACGAGAACTCAAGTATCAAGGTGTGCGACCCTGTAGGTTCCTCTGACGCTGGCAGTGCTGACCAAAGGTCACCATAAGTAGTGAGTGGCACCTAACAGTGCATCGTTGCTACCCAGGTCATTGGAATGGATATCAACATCGACATCCCCATCATCGCAACTAGGTACAGATGCATTACAGTCTCTTTGCCGAACTGATATCCGATTGGACAAGTGTGTCACCGCTTGTTTTCACCCAATCACATGGCTATGACTAAAACAGGTTCTCACCTGGGTATGGCCATACACTCTTAGTCATAGAACCATAGAGGAGCTCCATGGATATCATACTTCCCTAAGAAAGGGGCAAATCCTATTTCTGTCCATTGACCTTCTCATATGGGTCGTGACATGCTCAATGACAACCGTTATGACCTCCCAACTACGGCGAGGTGTTAGGTTGTATCAAAGCAAATCCCTAACCATATAGAATGATCAATGACCTCAAGTCAAGGGATCAATGCATCTCCTATTACTTGTGAGGATAACTCATGACACCAAGTCATAGCCTCACAGCGGGTCTATCTAGTATATCCTCCAATGATATACCCATGTGTCTACGTTAGCACAACGCGCCTAACCAGCTCACATACCAGTCTCACTAGTACCATAGTTATCCCATATCCACTAAGGTACATCGACTGGGGACTATAGTTCGAGCACAGATCCAATCTGTCTCCAGGGACATTATCATGTTAGTACGTATGCGCAGATGTAAACAAACATAGATAACGACAATGCCAGAATGATATCAAAGTCAAAGTCAAGTAGTACATAAGTGGACCAAAACTAGGTCCTAGGGCATATATACCAACAGTTAAGAATTCCATGGAGCGGATGTACACCACAAACTGGAGATGAGAGGGCTACAGGCGACATGCATAAAAGCAGCAGTGCATCAAGTTATCTTTCCATTGAAGCTGAGCTTAGCGTGTACTTAATATCTGGGTTCTTTTTGATGTGGTCTTGATGCTGATGAATGTTTGAACTCTGTTTTCCTTTTTTGTCTGCTCCCTCTTAGTGTTTGTTTTTTCTTTTTTTGAGTGTTGCGAGAGATATAGTATGTATCGCAGGGACCACATGCTCGAAATGCAGGGGAGACACTGCCGAATTTTTCTTGGATCCTGTGTTAGCATAGGGTGGTAGTGGCTGTAAATAACTTGTACCTATACTTTTTAAAAAATTCAATCACTTTCTTGCCCTTGGCAAAAAAGATTAAAACTGAGATCAAAATGAAAATCAAGATAATTATCAAGAATAAGATCAATGTTCAAATTAAGAATGAAAATAAGATCAATAACAAATAAAGATCATAATAAAGATCAAAATTCTAATCGTGATTTGATAAATATTAATATCAATAACAATATTAAGATTGAAGACCAAGATTACAAAGAAGAACAAAATTGAGCTAAAGATTAAGATTATAAAGAAGATAAAGATGAATATCATAAGATGAAGATTGAAATCTTGATTAAAATTAAGATCAACATCATCATCAGGAAAAAAAATCAATATTAAAATTAATATAGATTGATTTTGTTCATGATCATGATGTTGATCTTGATTTTAACTCAGTTTTAATATAGATTTCAATTTTAGTTTTATAATCTTCATCTTTATCTTGCTTTTAATCTTCATCTTAAACTCGAATTTGATCTCAGTGGTAATATGAATTTTCAATCTTGATATTAATATTTATATTTATCTTGATATTATAATGATGAGGATGTTGATCTTGATTAAGATCTCTATTTGATCTTTATCATTTTTCAATCTTAATTTTAATATTGATTTTGTTCATGATCATGATGTTGATCTTGATTTTACACAAGATTTCAATTTTCATCTTATGATATTCATCTTTATCTTCTTTATAATCTTAATCTTAAGCTCAATTTTGATGTTGTTTATAATCTTGGCCTTCAATATTGATGTTGTTTTTGATATTGATGTTGATCTAATCATGATGAGAATTTTGATCTTGATTATGCTCTTTATTTGATATTGATCTTATTCTTATTCTATAATTTTAACATTAATCTTGTTCTTGATAATTATCTTGATCTTTATTTTGATCTCAGTTTTAATATAGATTTTAGTTTTAATCTTATAATCTTCAACTTTATCTTGCTAATCTTCGTCTTAAACTCGATTTCGATCTCGGTGGTAATATTGATTTTCAATCTTGATATTAATATTTATAATTATCTTGATCGTATAATGATGAGAATGTTGATCTTGATCATGATCTCTATTTGATCTTTATCATTTTTCAATCTTAATTTGAATATTGATTTGTTCTTGATCATGATGTTGATCTTGATTTTAATCAAGATTTCAATCTTCATCTTATGATATTCATCTTTATCTGCTTTTTAATCTTAATCTTAAACTCGATTTTAATTTTGTTTGTAATCTTAGTCTTCAATCTTGATATTTTTTATTGATATTGATATTGATCTAATCATGATGAGAATTTTCATCATGATTATGATCTTTATTTGTTATTGACCTTATTCTCATTCTTACATTTAACATTAATCATGTTCTTGATAATTATCTTAATCTTCATTTTGATCTTAGTTTTAATATAGATTTCACTTATAATCTTATAATTTTCGTCTTTATCTTGCTTTTAATCTTCATCTTAGGCTCGATTTTGATCTCGGTGGTAATATTGATTTTCAATCTTGAAATTAATATTTATATTTATCTTGATCTTATAATGATGAGGATGTTGATGTTGATTATGATCTCTATTTGATCTTTATCATTTTTCAATCTTAATTTTAATATTGATTTTGTTCATGATCATGATGTTGATCTTGATTGATTTTAATCTTCATCTTATGATATTCATCTTTATCTTCTTTATAATCTTAATCTTAAGCTCGATTTTGATCTTGTTTATAATCTTGGCTTTCAATCTTGATATTGATATTGATATTGATCTAATCATGATGAGAATTTTGATCTTGATTGTAATCTTTATTTGTTATTGATCTTATTCTCATTCTTAATTTTAACATTGATCTTGTTCTTGATAATTTTCTTTATCTTCATTTTGATCTCAGTTTTAATATTGATTTCAGTTTTAATCTTATAATCTTTATCTTTATCTTGCTTTTAATCTTCATCTTCAACTCGATTTTGATCCCGGTGGTAATATTGATTTTCAATCTTGATATTAATATTTATAATTATCTTGATCTTATAATAATGAGGATGTTGATCTTGTTTATGATCTCTATTTGATCTTTATCATTTTTCAATTTTAATTTGAATATTGATTTGTTCTTGATCATGATTTTGATCTTGATTTTAATCAAGATTTCAATCTTCATCTTATGATATTCATCTTTATCTATTTTTTAATCTTAATCTTAAACTCGATTTTAATCTTGTTTGTAATCTTGGTCTTAAATCTTGATATTGTTATTGATCTAATCATGATGAGAATTTTGATCATGATTATGATATTTATTTGTTATTGATCTTATTCTCATTCTTACTTTTAACATAGATCTTGTTTTTGATAATTATCTTAACCTTCATTTTGATCTTAGTTTTAATATAGATTTCACTTATAATCTTATAATTTTCATCTTTATCTTACTTTTAATCTTTATCTTATGCTCGTTTTTGATCTCGGTGGTAATATTGATTTTGAATCTTGATATTAATTTTTATGTTTATCTTGATCTTATAATGATGAAGATGTTGATCTTGATTATGATCTGTATTTGATCTTTATCATTTTTCAATCTTAATTTTTATATTTATTTTGTTCATGATCAAGATGTTGATCTTGATTGATTTCAATCTTAATCTTATGATATTCATCTTTATCTTCTTTATAATCTTAATCTTAAGATCGATTTTGATCTTGTTTATAATCTTGGCCTTCAATCTTGATATTGATCTAATCATGATGAAAATTTTGATCTTGATTATGATCTTTATTTGTTATTGATCTTATTCTCATTCTTAATTTTAACATTAATCTTATTCATGATAATTATCTTGATCTTCATTTTGATCTTAGTTTTCATATAGATTTTAGTTTTAATCTTATAATCTTTATATTTATCTTGCTTTTAATCTTTATCTTAAACTCGATTTTCATCTCAGTGGTAATATTGATTTTCAATCTTGATATTAATATTAATATTTATCTTGATCTTAACATCTATCAGCCACCGCCAGGTTATTATGGAGAAAAGGATTTTGCCGTGCAACTATGTGGTGCCAATCTATAGCATGCTGCTAAGCAAGAAGCCAGCTCGTATCCAAGGTATATAGGGATAATGCCCCCTGGATGTCTTTGGAGTGGTTTTGTTGCTAGTGATGTGTTTGAACACTGTTTTTTGTGTGCTCCCTCCTGGTGTTTAATTATTTGTTTTTTTGAGTGATCAAGGTCCATGACGTAGCAAGGTCCATGCCTAAAATGCACGGGAGATTTTGCCAAAATTTTCTTGGACCTTGGGTGTGCGAGAGCAATAGTGTGTTTGTACATAAACTGTATTTCTTTTTTTTTGAATAATAATATCACCTTCTTGCCTTGGCAAAAAAAAAAAAGATTTCAATCTTCATCATTTTGCAATCTTGATCTTTTAATGATGAGGATGTTGATCTTGATTATGATCTATATTTGATGTTTATCATTTTGCAATCTTAATTTAATATTGATTTTGTTCAAGATCATGATGTTGATCTTGATTTTAATCATGATTTCAATCTTCATCTTATGATATTCATCTTCATCTTCTTTTTAATCTTAATCTTAAACTCGATTTTGATCTTATTAGTAATCTTAGTCTTCAATTTTGATATTGATATTGATTGATATTTTTTTGCCAAGGCAATTATGTAAGAATAAAACATAATGGATATTGATATTGATCTAAACATGATGAGAATTTTGATATTGATTATGATCTTTATTTGTTATCAATCTTATTCTCATTCTTAATTTTAACATTGATCTTATTTTTGATAATCATCATGATCTTCCTTTTGATCTCAGTTTTAATATAGATTTTTGTTTTAATCTTATAATCTTCATCTTTATCTTGCTTTTAATCTTTATCTTAAACTCAATTTTGATCTCGGTGGTAATATTGATTTTCAATCTTGATATTAATATTTATAATTATCTTGATTTTATAATGATGAGGATGTTGATCTTGATTATGATCTCTATTTGATCTTTATCATTTTTCAATCTTAATTTTAATATTGATTTTGTTCATAATCATGATGTTGATCTTGATTTTAATCAAGATTTTAATCATCATCTTATGATATTCATTTTTATCTACTTTTTAATCTTAATCTTAAACCCGATTTTGATCTTTTTGTAATCTTGGTCTTCAATCATGATATTATTATTGATAATCATCACTTAAGCAGAATTATCATAAAAAGAGTTCCCTAACGAAATAAAAATTATCTAGTCATTCGAAATTAAGGGGATTACACCCCCATGTCCCAAAAAGTGTTTAAGCTAGCATGGTTGAAGAATTACAATAATCCATAATTTCAAAGGATCAGAAATTGAAAAGAAAGAGGAAATTCTACTAACAACACGGCTGTAGTGAAAATTACAGCCGTAATGTTGCTCCAAAACTTGTGATGAATAGTAGCGGCGATGCTTCTTTCATTGATTTTCCCTCTAATCGATCTCCTTTCGCTTTGAAATTTCTGAAGTATGCTCTCTCCCAGACGCAGCTTCCCTTCAAATTTCACGGCCGGAGATGCATTGTACGCTTCCCGGTGGTGAAACCTAGGACGGCGGTGAAGATCGCGATTTCTCACTCAGTGATGGATCAAAATTAGGACTTCCATGTGTTCCTCTTCTCCTTGTTCTCTAGAGTATTTCCCTATTTACGGATCTCGATTTGGTGGTCTAAATCGTCCGCAATCATCCGTATAACAATCGGGCTTCAATTTGACCAAAAGAATCGACCGCCTGGGTTGTAATTGTTGGGGTATGCCCTTAAGGCTAATGTTTGAGGCCTTTGGGATTGTTTCAGTATCATGTATAAACTATGTTTATAAAGGCAATGGTTGTTATTCACGTTGTTACATTATCTGCTACTGTTATGTATACTTCTGAATAATGTCTCAATGGTGTTCAGCTTGGCTGACATTAACATTGTCCTTAGTCGAGATATCTTGGTGAACATGAGACAGCCTTGATATGATTGAGACTAATATGTGTTCTAATCTTATAGGGTGCTTCGAGCATGGAATAAGATGTAGACTCATAGGTGCATTGAATGTACTGGACAGACCCTACTTAGGATGTTCAATTGTTTGTCACAATGTGAATAATCCTTATATGCAAGCAAGTGGCATATTTCCTCTGACTTGAGATCACTTGTGGTTCTAAATGATGATTGGCATTGTCTTGAGGTAGTTCAATATCATTTGAAATATAATGGTTATAGATTATCTTGGATAATGGGCATGAGTCATGTTAGGGCATTAGTGATAGATATAGGATTGCCTCTCCTTGTTGGAGTGTGATGTTCTATTGGGGCCCCCTGGATGAGATGGTTGAGAAAGTGTATGGCCATACCCAGATGGCTATGTTCATCTGATCTAACCACTCTCATCATGTTGGAGTTACAGGCTTGACACGCTTGTCCAACGAGAACATCCAGTGGCAAAGGAAACATGTATGTCATGTGAATTGGATTCACACTTGTGCTATGGTTTGGGTGTAGTCTTGGAAGACTCTTTCCTTCATATCGGGAGACAGTGAAGTGTTGCTAGATACCCCTCTCTGATCGTGATAACGTAAGTTATCGTTACCGACGTTGAAGGAAACCCTTAGGGTCGCACAATTTGATGATATGGCTTACTTATGTCAGATCGTGTGGACTGAATTGTTCTAGTTCAGTTTAAAGGAGTTTAAACTCTGATTGGAAGTGAGATCTGGTCTGATCATGTTTGATTGATTAGGGCTTGAGATCGGTAAACTTCGATCGGGAGAATTGATGCTTGATCGATGAGATCAAGAGCATCAAGAGATGTGTGGTTAGATCTTGAGCCATCTGGTTCATATGAGATCTATACCATGGCTTGGTTTGATTTGGTCTTTGAACCAAATACAATTGAACCGAATGAAATAGAACCGGTTCACTATGTGAACGCTTGGTTCAAAGAGAGAAGGAAGGTTTCGATGGTTCACTTGGAGTGAACGCATGAGACATTGAGCACTTACTATATTTGGAAGTCGGTTTTCCAAATTGGAAAAACGCCTCCACGTTGTAACGCCGCTCACCCCATCTTCTCCTCTCGCTCCTCTCGTGGTGAAGCTTCTTCACGCCAAGGAGAAAATTCAGCCAGCGAGTAGAGAAACACATCTTCTCTTACACGATCAGGGGACTCCTTGGATCTTTGCTAGCACAAAGAGCACAAGGGAGTAAGCCTTCAACGTCTTGTGTGCAACTTCTTTGGAGGAGAGCCGCTTGCCCTCTATCTTCTTCCAAGTCGCCATTCAAGCGATGGCCATGGTAACATCCCCTCTTGTTTCATAGTTGATTATATTATAAGCCATGCGATCTTCATGAAACCAAGTTTCCGCCCATGCGAAAAATTTTAGAAGAGCATGTGACTTAGGTTTCGACACTTTCAGTAATTACGGCTGTGATTTTGATTACGGCAGTGCCGTATTTTATTCTGTGAAGAATCTGGAAAGAAACACGGGCCGTGAAAACAACCACGGTAGTGCCGTGATCGTGCAAAATATTCTGTAAGAAAATCTCCTGAAATTATAGCACGTAATTTGTTTTACGGCAGTGCCATAAAATCTGCAAGACTCTTTGGTCGGAAATCAACCCAAATTACGCCCCGTAATATGGTTTATGGTGGTGCCGTAAAATCTAGAAAACTTTCTGTACAGAAATTGACCCAAAATACGGTAGTGCTCGGAAATTACGGCAGTGCCATGGTTTATTCTGTAGGTTCAGTAAAACCACGGTACCGTAATATTGATTACGGCCCTACCGTATTTGTGGTTTCTTGAAATTTGACATGTAATCTTCTCTTAATGATGGAAATTCATCCATGCATCAGAATTGCTTGAAAACGCTTAAAAATAATGTATTTTTACCTGAAAATAATTAAAAAACACAAAAAGGTGTAGATTCCGCAATATTTGATAAATAAGGAATAAAAATAAGCAAAAGAGCATGGATATGACACAAAAAGAGTTATAAAAGGACACAAAATATATTATGAATTTTTATGTCATCAAATACATAAGGCTCAAACTTTACTTGTCCTCAAGCAAAATCAAAAACTGATCAAAGGAATAAACTTTCTTATGAGAAATAAATTTCTAAAATACAATCTCCAATGGAAAATTTCACCAATTGCTTCATAAAATTTCAAATAAACATATCATCTTCTGAATTCAATCCTCAAGATCCACAACTTAATTAAATAAATTTTTGCAACTTGTATAATAAGTAGAATCTCAATCTCATGATTTCACCTAGTTTTAGTTCAAATCTACCATACTTTTGTTTGCAGGAATAGGATTCCAAGATCTTTTTCCACACAAAATTTTTAAGTTCCTTCCTTTTTTGGTATCGTTCACATTCTCTAATTCAATTACCAACTTTTTTCTGGTGACGAAATTAGAGTACACTGATCACATAACCAATGTAATAGAACTCATATCTCAAAGGTAGGAAGAATCTTCCACGAGATAGTGGAGTTAATGTGGAACGATTTCTCCCCATGGTTTGGACTTCAACTTTTAACTTTGGTACCACCGCAAATCAACACGGTGCCAAGACAAGGAGTCATTCTCTTGATCTTTTTTATTCTCTCATCATTTTTTTTTATTTTGACTTCAACCCATGTCTTAGGTACCACTGCCAATTTTGCGTAGTGCCAAGTAAGGGAGTCGCCTCTCTTAAAATTGATCATGGAATTTTTCTTCGCAACAAGTAACAAAATAGACTAAACATCAACTAGATTAATCAATCGATATCAATTCAAAAATTACACTCATATGCCTGTTTTATTTAAAGAAGTAACTTCACCTTTAGATTAAATTCATCAAACAATATATCTACCAAAAATCTCATGCATCAACCAATGAAAAATTCCAATAGGCGGATATATATTAAAGAAATAAATTCAACACGATAGGTTTATCCCTAATCATCGGCATAAACACATTCATCATCAAGAGAATCATTTTATCAACAAAAATTTCTTCAAAAATAGACTACACCACAGGAGGAATTGCATATACTCATTCAGAAACAAATTAACACATTCAATCATGCATCAGTATGCACCCACACAAGATGCTCAATATCAACATAACATCAAATATTATACAACCAAATCGAACTTAATATCAATATCACAGTATCATACAACCCAATTGAATCATGATAAAATAGTTTAAAATAAAAAAGCAGCGGACACAAGAAGTTTAGAAGAGTCTTCCTTCCCTATGAAAGCATGAAACATCAATGAGATGTGGAAGATGAAATACAAAGAAGTAAGGAAAAAAGAATACTCACAAAACTCTACTCATCAGCGTCGGATCCAATCTCCTCTGTGTCCTCGGTGGCTGCATCCATAGGATCATCGTGCTGCCCTCCCTGGTCTCCACCATAGACTCCACCTCTCTTGCTATCCTCAAAACCAAAGCGGTCATAGAGGAAATTCCCTATCTCCTCCATGTAGTTGCCTAGCTCTTCAACATCCTGGTGAATATGATCCATGGAGTCAGTCATTCTCCTAATAGAATCTAGCATCCTCTCCATGAGACGACCCTGACGGTACATATCAGCGGAGAGGGCTTGAAACCCTGGGTCATGGGCACTAGGCCATCGTCCTCTAGCTTTGTGTGAGGAACTTGCAGCATGATGAGAAGAATTCATAGCATGATGGGAAGGTGAGTCCATACCCATATCAAATGGGTCATCTCTTCCACCCTAGGTGGGTGGTGGTGGTACAAAGTCCAAAGGTGGTGTGAAGGCAGCCTCGGTATCGCTTGGTGAAAGCCTCCAATTAGCTTGATTTCTGACATTGGTCTTCTCAGTGTGAGGCAAAGGCATGGTGGGGGCTCTAGGTCCAATAACCAAACAGAAGATATCCCCCTTTCTAACAATCATCTTCATGGCTATGCAAGATTCAATGTCCAATCTTGCATTTCCTTTAGCCACCTCAACTCCATAGGGTTTTTCATTCAAATGAAGGGTTATAGGAGTAATGAAACCTCCTATCACAATCGCCCCCTTCTTTGCCCTGGCATCCTTGTCTATGTGCTTGATTAGAAAGGATGCCACATCGACTGGAAATCCATGCAACATCCCCCATAAAAAATATAACTCATATTGACGGACCATGCCATCACTATCACCTTGCCCAAAGACTATGTGAGCCAACACTCTATGAACATATTTAATACATGGAATTGAGATCTTTGAGGCACGGGTTGAAACTGCTGAAAAGTGGGTTTCATTGGTAATTTGATTCCAGATAAACATTCTCAATGAAACCCACTGACACTTGGGTGTATCCCCTTGATGATAAGTGGAAAATAGTTCGGATGTCTCTCAAAGTGAGCTTCCTTTCTATATTAACTAATCTGAAAGTGATCTCCCCATCAGCATGTCTGTTAGTGAACTCCTCAAACTCCATATCCATGCTGCTCAAGAATTCCAAAACTGAAGGAAGATATGTGGCCGGTGTCATTTGAAATAATTGTTTTGCCTTGATCTGATTAAACATCCAGAAAACATCATCATACAGTCCCAATGCTTCGAATGTGTGTCGATGTGCATATTTAATGTTGACAACTCTCCGGGTGATAAGCTGATTATACCAGGCCTCCTGAATCTCATCCCTAAAAATGATACCGTAGGGAGTAGGAGGTGTTGAAGATTCAGCGGGGACCTTTCCTCTTCTCTATGAAACTACAGTTTTGGTCTTGGGTGCCATCTGATGAAACTACTTGTCACTTGTGCTGAAATAGGGCTGCAAATTGAAATTTGAACACAATATAGCAAAATCGAGTTCTAATTGAAATCACTCTTTCAATTTCCCTAAGAAAGAAGATCTTTACTTAGCAAGCATCATAGAAACAAGAATCAACTAAATCCAAGCTTAAACCCAAAGATTTTCACTAGAAGAAATGAGGGCGTATGAACTTGCTAACGAAAAACGGCCGATTAAGATCATTCAAAGCTCAAAATCAGGAAAAAATCAGAAAAAAATTTCTAGAAATGAACTAGGAATAGTCGCCTGTCATCTAAGGAGCAAATGCGAGCAAACATTTAAAAAATCGACCAAGAATCAAAAGAAAACAAGAAAGGGGCGGAGCAAGGCGCTAAAATTAGCCAAAACGACTAGATCGGGCAAGATAATACCAAATCAGCGGTTGGAGCTGGACGGGAAAGGTCGCCAACGAGCTCTGAAGGTGAGGGAAGGTCAGAAACTGAAGGTCGGCGTGAGAGCAAGCGAAATCTAGAGCAAAAACCCAAAACACGGCTTGAAAAACCCTAAAAACGATACAGAAATCGCGTGAGCCAAATAGAATTACGGCTATAATATTCCTTACGGCAGTGCCGTAATGTGCTCAGTTCGAAAAACGCAGGCCGTAATAACTATACGGCAGTGCCGTAAATGTCTAAAAACTCTCGGGTCGAAAATGGACTGGAATTACGGTACCGTAACAAAGCTTACTGTACTACCGTAAAAACTTCAAAACTCTCGGGTCAAAAATCAACCATAATTGCGGTACCATAAAATTGGTTACGGTAGTACTGTAAAAACGAGCAGAAATAATTTTTTTTTTGAAAAATAAGATAAAATAAAATAAAATATAAAAAAATCTCAAAATTACGGCACGTGAACATGTTTACGGTACTACCATAATATGAGCCAAATCTCAAAAACTTTCTGTATGAAAATTTCATGAAAATACGGCCCGTAAAATTCATTGCCGTAAAAGCGATAAAACTTTCTGTTTGGAAACAGACTAAAATTACAGCCCGTAATTTGTATTACGGCGGTGCCGTATTTTTGTACCAAACTCGATTTTACCTGCAAAAAGAGAAGAAAAATCAACTCTAAAAATAAACTAAAATAAAAGAAACTAAGCTAAGTAAGAGTGCATGGGTTGCCTCCCAGGAAGCGCTAATTTTAATATCATTAGCTTGACTGTTCTGCACTCAGATTTGATCGTGGTGGTGCCCTTAGTCGCCATTCTGATTTCTCTTTGTTTTATTCACCACTTCTGAATACATAAGGCTCATTCAAGAAACAGTATCCAACTTTACCCAGGAACCTTTTTCCTTTCTTAAGTTGTTTCAATCTTTCTCTTCTTCTCTGTCTCTTCTTTCTTTTCTTTTCAGCTTTTAAATCAGCTTTCTCCTGAAATTCTTTTTTCTCACACTCAAGAGAGATGTTTCTTTCAAAATTAGAGGGTTCATCAAATAAATTGTGCACATCACTAACAACATTATCTATTACATCAATACTACAACATGATCCTGAATATGATGCTTTTTTCAATGAATCTGTTAAATCAAACTCGATTATGTTTTCACAAATATCAAATGTGAGTTTTCCTTTCCTAACATCAATGACTGCTTCGGCTGTGGCAAAAAATGGTCTACCAAAAATAATTGGGTTTTTAGAACTTTCCTCCATTTCTATCACCACAAAATCTGCTGGTATGAAATATTTACCTATTTGAACTGGAACATTTTCTAAAATACCAACTGGATACTTTACCGATGAATCAGCGAGCTGCAAAGATATTGAAGTTAGTTTAAGATCTCCCATGTCCAATTTCCTGCAAATAGATAAAGGCATTAGGCTTACACTAGCACCAAGATCACATAAGGCTCAGTCAAAAGCCATACTCCCAATTGAAAAAGGTATAGAAAAACTACCTGGATCTTTTAATTTTGGTGGTAACTTATTTTGGATGATAGCACTACACTCCTCAGTTAATGCCACAGTACCATAGTCCTCTATCTTTCTTTTATTTGACAAAATTTCTTTTAAAAACTTAGCATATGTGGGCATTTGAGATAAAGCTTCTGATGTAGGACAGGGGGGTCTAGAGCATTCAAACAACAAGTTTTGAAATCTGGTTTTGATAGTATGTAGATAATAAAGAAAACCAATGTTAACTAGCGAGATTTGAAGACTAATTTTTTTGTATTTTATAATAGTAAAGGAAAATCCGAGATTACAACTACTAAAAGCAGTAAATGCAGGAATTAAACTTGCTGGAAATAAACTTACAGAGCAGTCCTTGAGAATAGAAGGACTGTACGTCCCGATCTTCACCGGTCCAACTCTAATGGAAGGTGTAGGGTGGAGTTTACAAGCAATCACAAAAAGATCCGTACAAGTCACGGATTTTAGTATAGAAGAGAGATCAAGGGGTGAGGTTAAGCCTCACAAATTCCCTTGCTAATCCTAGGTTTACTAAAGAGAAGGGGAGGGGAGAGAAGAAGGGGGTGCACCCCTTCCTAGTCCACTCCTTGCGCAAGCTTCAAGAATAAAGAGAAAAAGTCAAAATTAGTGTAGGAAGATGTTCTTGAAACAAAAAGAGAAGACTAGGGAGAGAGACTTAGCCGAATAGCATGAAGACTCCATGATGCCGAGATGAAGAGGTGTCTTCTTCTTGCTCCAAACCGAGGATGAAGAGGTGTTCTCCTTGAGGTTGCGCACTTAAGAAGGGGAGGAGTCCTTCTTGGAGTCTCGGTGGGAAGGAAGAAGATGAAGGCTATGCTAAAGGGAGAGTTCTAACACTAACACAAGTAATTAACCTAGGAAACTAATAGACAATATTATTTCATCCCAAAGTTGAGAAAACACATGTGAGAGGGGTACATTTATAGGCGAGAAGAAGAGCTAGGGCAAGATAGTCATTGCTTCCTTGCGCCCTTTACAATGTTGGAGAGTTTTTGAAAATTGAAGACAAAGGGGGCTGGCGCAAATTTGCTTGGAGAACTTCCTTCTTTGGTGAGCTTCATTTGGCAAGGCATTGAATGGGTGGGCTGGCGCTTCTTGTGTGGGCGAAGAGCTCCTTCCTTGCTGGTTGCTTGGCGCATGGATGAGGGATATGAAATTCGAATCCCTTCCATAAGAGCTTGGGCGGCAACAAAAGATGGCAACATGTCTTCCTTTGATTTTGGATTTTCATTGAGCTTTCCTTTGATTTTGGATCTTGATGGAAGAATTCGAATCCTTTCTCCTCTTGGGCTGGCGCATCTCTAGAATGGATGAGGGCTGAGTTGGTTGATTTCCTCATTAATGGGGCGCTCAACAAAGATAGAAGTTGAGCTTGCAAGTAAGTTGATCCATGGGTTGAAGTGAACTTGGCTTTGAAGTCTTCTTTCCTTTCTTGAGCTGAACTTGATGAGTGGGTCTTGAGCTGGCCTTGAGTGAAGCTTGAGCTGATTCCTTAGCTTGAGCAACCTGCCAAATATGTGTCCTAATGCATGTATGCTCTACCCTACCATGATGCAAGAATACAAAAGTTTCATGACTTACAATGCACAACCTACTACTGGTGGACTTGCCATAAATGACTACATGATGCATGGCTTTATTAAAAGTAAATTACCCTAAATGCAATGCAAGAAAAGGGGACTCTAAGGGAACCCATATCGAAGAGGTTTCCTAGAGCCCGATCAGATCTCCTCAGAGCAGGGCTACTGCCTCCATCAGCTTCAGTAAATGGAATGTTAATATAAAGCTTTTTCAAGACATCAAGAAATTTCCCAAATTGCTTATCTAACTTGGCTTGCACTAATCCTTGAGGAAAGGGTATAGGTGGCCTACAAGGTGCAGGTGAACTAGGTCTAGGAATATCTGGCTGACATGTCTCATCACCTTTAGGTTCATCACCCTTATGAGGTGGCGAACTAGCTTCGGACTACACATGAGCAGGTTTTCTAACCCCGGTTCACTACTATTTTCTATGTTGGGCTCTTTCTCCTTATCATCTAATCTACCCCTTGGTTCATCCAATTATTTTCCACTTCTAGTTGTGATAGCATTGCAATGCTCCCTAGGGTTTGGTTCAGGTTTAGCAGGCAATTTCCATGGGTTCCTATAAGATGTGGTTCCATGTTGTGCTATCTAGTTCTTTAGAATTTTGTTGTGTGCAGTTAATGATCCTAACTGAGAAGTAAGCTGATTAACTATTCCCTTAAGATCCACAGTTTCCTTACTCTGATTTGTCATGAGCTGATTTTGATTGGCCAAAGATTTTTCAAGCATGGACTCTACACTAGAGTTCTATGGCTAATGACACCAAAATATGTAGTATATTTTCCATCATTTTAGATACCTTTTCATATTAAATTGGGGATCTTTTACTTGTTTTTATGATTGAATCCATCAAATATTGCAAAGTCTACTTCTATTTTGGTTTTTCATGTTTTTCAAGCAAAAAGGCACTATTTAGGGCGTTTTCAAGCAAAATAAAATACATGGAAGAGTTCTCATCATCAAGAAGAAGTCATCCAAGAAATTTCACGCAAATCGAGGCTGAAGACCAAAATACGGTAGTGCAGTATTTATAATATGGTACCGTATTTTTTGCGGCTACCGTATTATCGTGAGCACGGCCGTATTTTGGTGATTTTCCAAACAAAGGATTGTGCGAAAAATACGGCACCGCCGTAATATTTTACACGGCCGTATTTTGGGGCGCTTTCGGAACAGAAACCTTTGCCGAAATTACGGCACTGCCGTAACCCATTTTACGGGCCGTATTTTGGAGCGTCTTCAGAACAGAAAGTTTCCCTGAAATTACGGCACTGCCGTAAATAATTACACGGGCCGTATTTTCCCGACGTATCCGACTAGAGAGTTCAGCCGATTTTACGGCACGGTCGTAAACCATATCATGGTGTCGTATTTTCCAGCACTTTCAGAACAGAACAGTCGAGGGATTTTACGGCAGTGTCGTAAGATATTACACTGCCATATTTCGGTTTTTGAATGCGACTCCCAGGTCAATTTCAACACTTGATTTTTGCGTAGATTATTGCGGGCCATCCAGAGCTTTAAATTGGATGCCGTAAGAAGAGAAAAGGGGAGCTTGGAAGGAGAGGATTGTGAAGACACCAAAAGCCCCAAATTTCATTAACTATCGAGGGAGAAATCACCGAACACACTGCCTCCTAGGGTTTCGCCGCCGCGATCAATCCAGAGCACTTCTGGCCATGATTTTCATACTAAAGCTTCGCCTGGTGAAGGAGACAACGTGCCTGAAGTTTTAGAACGAAAGGAGATCGATTCGGAGAGAAATCAAAGGAAGAAGCTCGCGCCACACTGTTCATGACTTCTCTTGCAAATTACGGCTGTGAAATACTTCACAGCCGTGCTGTATTTTCTAAAAAACTCCTTCTTTTATTGATTTTTGATTTTCTGAAATTATGGAATTTTGTAATCTCTTCATCATGGTAGCTTAAACTTATTTTGGGACATGGGGGAGTAATCCCCTTTGATTTTCTTAATGACTAGAACTCTTTTTATTTCATCATGATAATTCTACTTTGATACTTTTACCTATGAGATTACTGCTCTAAGATTCTCATTAGTTTATTTCTTGTCATCATGAATAGAATTCTTGCATTAAGGACCGAAAGGTGATATGTTTGAGAATTAGAACCCTAAAATTGACTAATAGGAAGTCACCGTAAGAAATTAGGTTAAGTTCTTGTTTTGTTATTTTAGATGAGTAATTGCCTTGATGATGATTAATGATCTTAGGATCGAATTATTGTGTCAAACGTGGAGATTTTGCACGAAAGTGAGGATCGAAACGTTGGAGAACCATAGGTAGAACGTGTGTTGAGTCTCGGATGCACGAAAGTGATCCTTGTGATTCCACTCGAGGCAATCAACCTAGAATTCGGATGCACGAAAGTGATCCTTGAGTTCTTCGTCTGTTGGGGTATGCCCTTAAGGCTAATGTTTGAGGCCTTAGGATTCTATGAGTATCATGTATAAACTGTGATGTTTATAAAGGCAATGGTTGTTATTCAGTATGTTACATTGTCTGCTGCAATAAGTGTGCTTCTGAATAATGTCTCAATGCTGTTCAGCTAGGCTGATATGCTGTAATGTCCTTAGTCGAGATATCTTGGTGAACATGAGACAGCCTTGATATGATTGAGACTAATATGTGTTCTAATCTTATAGGATGCTTCGAGCATGGAATAAGATGTAGACTCATGGGGTACATTGGATGTACTGGACAGACCCTACTAGGATATTCAATTGCTTGTCACAATGTGAATATTCCTTGTTTGCAACAAGTGGCACATGTCCTCTGACTTGAGATCACTTGTGTTTCTAAATGATGATTGTCATTGTTTTGAGGTAGTTCAATATCATTTGAAACATAATGGTTATAGACTGTCTTGGATAATGATCATGAGTCAGGTTAGGACACTAGTGATGGATATAGGATTGCCGTCTCCTTGTTTAAGGAGTGTGATGTTCTAAAGGGGCCCCCCTAAATGAGATGATTAAGAAAGTGTATGGCCATACCCAGGTGACTATGTTCACCTGATCTAATCATGCTCATCATATTGGAGCTACAGGCTTGACATGCTTGTCCAATAAGAACATCCAGTGGCAAAGGAAACATGTATGCCTAGTGAAGTGGATTCACACTTGTGCTATGGTTTGGGTGTAGTCTTGGAAGACTCTTTCCTTTATATCGGGAGACAGTGATGTGTTGCTAGATACCCCTCACTGGTCGTGACAACGTAAGTTATCATTACCGACATTTAAAGGAAACCCTCAGGGTCACACAATTCGGTGATATGGCTCACTTATGTCAGATCGTGTGGACTGAATTGTTTTGGTTCAGTTTAAAGGAGTTTAAACTCTGATTGTAAGTGAGATCTGGTCTGATCATGTTTGATTGATTAGGGCTTGAGATCGGTAAGCTTCGATCGAGAGTGTGGATGCTAGATCGGTGAGATCAAGAGCATCAAATGATGTGTGGTTAGATCTTGAACCCGTTTTGGTTTAATGAGATCTAGACCATATCTTGGTTTGATCTTGGTTTGATTTGGTTGTTGAACCAAAGTCAATTGAACCGGTTCACTTATGTGAACGCATGGTTCGTTTTGATGGGCGTTTTGATTAGTTCACTATGCGTGAACATGTGAAGATTTAAGACTTACCATATATGGAAGTCTCAACGCCAAAACGCCTAAAGCCAAGATAACGCCTCAATGCTTCATTGCTTTTGGCGTTGCCTTCTCTTGAGTGTGGTGGCTCTCGACAAGAGAAAGGGATGAAAGCATTCGGCTATCCAAGAACACATCGATCTCCTTCACACGGTTAGGAGACTTGGCGTTCCTTGCTAGCACAAGGAGTAACAAGAAGGGGCTATCTCTCATCTAGTGTGTGTTTTCTTTGGAGGAGAGCTTGTTTGCCCTCTTGCTTCCAAGCCGCATCCAATCTTATGGCTATGGTATGAGTTGATTCTTTGCAATCCTTGTTTACAAGTTAATCATATGTCATGCTAACCGATCTTGAAGCCCTAGCTTCCGCTATGCGCATATACATATATAAGCATATATGTGCCCCATTAGGGTTTCACCCCTTTGCGCTCCCCCTTGAAGGGGACCCAACATCGTCTGATGGTTTACCTATCTTTAGCTTGGGATGAATCTTGCGTGAAAGCGAGGATTTATTTTTGCATGGTTATCTGCACAAAAGTGAGATAATCCCTTTATTAGGTAAATTATGCCCATATCATTTTAGGATTTGATTGATGAATTCTTTATTTCTTATCTAGTCTTGAAAATCAAAGTGGATGAAACCCTAGTCCCAATTTCTCTCTGATAGTGATTTTTCGTTTGTCTTCGATTCTTGCTTTGCTATTATTCGATTGCCTAGATAGTAAGAAAATCAATTATTCAGTACTTGACAGCACTAGTCTCTCAGTGGGATCAATATTTATTTTATTACTTCGAGTATTCGTGCACTTGCGGACACTACGAGTTAGGGACAACAAGTTTTTGGAGCCGTATCAGGGGGTGACAATTCCCTGTGCGCCAAACAAGTTTTGGCTGCGACACCTTAGATTAGTCTACCTGCTCGTGTTTAAAAGTGTGTCCTTTCGGATCACATCAATGGCTGACTTTGATTTTGATTTCTTTGTTGGTATCCTCTTTCATCATTTAGTCCCCTTACATTATTACTACCTTTCCAAGATAAATTTAGGTGATTCCTCTATCCAGGGTTATATGTACTAGAGTAGGGGTCATTATTTATACTTTGATTATATCCCCCTATAGCATTCACATGTTCTGTACTGTGATCAGCAATAACTTTACACTCCTCATAATAATGCCCATGATTACCACAAATTTCACAGATAACAGAAGATGAAACTACAGCAGTTTGCATTTGAAAAGTATCAAACCTATTGCGCAAGGAATCTACCTTTTCAGCCAAAGTGCGCCAGTTATCATTTTTATTCTTACCATGAGGAGGCCGATATATCACTCCTCTCTATAGTCCACTAGTTGTGGTTCAGCACCATCTCCTCAAGCAAGGCGAAAGCATCATCAATGGTCTTGTTCATTAGGGCTCCTCCCTATAGCAACATCAACAGTCAGACGGGTATTATAAAGTAAACCATTATAAAATGTATGAATTAAAACTCATTTTTCAAGGCCTTGGTGAGGACACTTCTGCTGTAACTCGTTGAAACGCTCCCATGCCTCGCTAAAAGACTCGCCATCCCACTGTGCAAAGCTTCTAATCTAGTTCCTTAACTGGATTGTCTTGCTGGGTGGAAAGTACTTCATCAAGAAAGCATTAGACAATTGATCCCATGTGGTGAAGGTACTAGTAGGTTGAGATTGAAGCCAAGAGCGTGCTCGGTCCCTGAGAGAAAAAAGAAATAATCTAAGTTTTAATGCATCACTGGAAACTCCATTAATTTTAATGGTATCACATAATTCAAGAAATAAAGCAAGATGTTGGTTAGGTTCTTCAAGTGGAGTTCCTCCAAACTGATTTTGCTGGATCATGGATAGAAAAGCATGCTTAATTTCAAAGTTATTAGCCTCTATCGCTGGTGTAACATGTTGGTGTATATGCCCTATGACCTAGTTTTGGTCAACTTATGTACTACTTGACACTGATATTTATATATCATTCTGGCATTGTCGTTATCATTGTTTGACTACACCTGCGATTGTGTACTTACATGATAATGTCCCTGGAGACAGATTGGATCTGTGCTCGAATTATAATCCCCAGTCGATGTACCTTAGTGGATATGGGACAGCTATGGTACTTGAGAGACTGGTATGTGGGCTGGTTAGGCACGTGGTGCTAACGCAGACACATGGGTATATCATTGGGGATATACTGGATAGACCCGCTATGAGGCTATGACTTGGTGTCATGAGTTATCCTCATAAGTGACAGGAGATGCATTGATCCCTTGACTTGAGGTCATTGATCATTCTATATGGTTAGGGACTTGCTTTGATACAACCTAACACCTTGCCGTAGCTGGGAGGTCATAACGGTTGTTATTGAGCATGTCACGACCCATATGAGAAGATCAATGGACAGATATAGGATTTGCCCCTTCCCTAAGGAAGTATGATATCCATGGAGCTCCTTTATGGTTCTATGACTGAGAGTGTATGGCCATACACAGGTGAGAACCTGTTTTAGTCATAGCCATGTGATTGGATGAAAACAAGTGGTGACACACTTGTCCAATCGGATATCAGTACGGCAAAGAGACTGTAATGCATCTGTACCTAGTTGCGATGATGGGGATGTCGATGTCGATATCCATTCCAACGACCTGGGTAGCAGCGATGCACTGCTAGGTGCCACTCACTGCTTGTGATGACCTTTGGTCAGCACTGCCAGCGTCAGAGGAACCTACAGGGTCGTACACCTTGATACTTGAGTTCTCGTATTGATCGGGAAGCCTTATGATCGAGTTATTGGATAACTCGGATCTAATTGGGAGATTTCATCAGCGCCAATGGGCCTGATGAGATGGAAGAATGTTATTGGAGCTAAACTTCATTTTTGGCAGGTTGACCCGTATTTGACCATGGTTGGTCACATTTGGATTAGGGTTGCATTGGATTGGATCCAAGTGCTTAATCAACCTATGCAATGATGTTTGGGCTAGCTCATTATCCAATGAGGCCCAATAACAAGTTCTCATGAAGAGATGAGAGGCTAAAAGGGTATAATGGGGACACATCTTCTCCCCTAGGTGCCTATGGGCATAATGGGGAGAAGTGGCGCAATTTGCTTCATAAGGAAGCAATTGGCGCCTCCCCCTTAATCTCTTATGGTATGAATGCCAATATGGCATTACTTGGGGTGCAAGGCAAGGCCTTGGCGCACAAAGAAAGACATGGGCTCTAAATGGAATGGTTGAATGAGTATTATGGAAATGTCTTGGAGACTTTCCTTATCTCAAACCTTCTCATCATAGCCGCCCACTTGTCTTAATCCTAGCCTTTCATAAATTGCCTCTTGCCCTATAAAAGAGCACCTAGCCGAGCCCTCTTGTGTGCAATTAATCCTTGAAGGCGTAAACACAAGGAGAGGGGCGAGTGCTTGGAGCAAGGGCGCATCCTCCTTCTTCCATAACCGCAAGCCACTTCTTCCTTTCCTCTTGGCGCAAGGAACATTAGTGCTTGGCATTTTTGGATAGTCTTCCTTCTTCTCTTGGCGCATCATCTTTCTTGGTGGCGCAAGTGAAGTAGAGTATCTCCCTAAGGCTTGGATCTTCTTCCCGAGGCTAGCACCGGGCGTGGAAGAAGAGAACTCAAGAGATCCGTGTGTGCGAGACTGCAGAGGGCGAACACTTGGGCGCCTTCATCGACATCGCTCTACATTGCTCTTAAGGTATTTCCTAACTCATCGTGTCGACTCCCTTGCATGCGATCTTCACTGGGTTTTTGGGACCGGCCTGTTTCGGGGACATTCTTCCGCTGCGAAAAATGTATGTCCATAACTCTGAAAATTGTAAAATGTCCCCGGGGTTTCCCAACATAACAATGCTATAATGTATCTCTTGTGAATTAGGGGCTGCATAGTCCCTAAGTGATCTTCTGTCTTCCATGACTACTTCTTCTTCTTGCCATTCTTCAAATCTGAGTTTCCTGCATAGTCTAAGAGTTTTGTTAATCTCAGGGTCTAGGGGAACTAGTGGTCCTGATCTAAGATTCCTACGCATGCACAAGTAGATAGATCAAATAACTCAAAATATGCAGAAAAGAACAAAAGAACAGAATTAATCTCAGCTTCTGAAGACTCCTAAAAAATAAAAACAGAAAATAAAATAAAACCTAGTCTAGTAATACTCTCAATATCTCCAATATTAACAAAAACCAAGGTCCCCGGCAATGATGCCAAAAACTTGTTATATTCGCAGGTGCACGGATACTCGAAGTAATAATTAAGATATCGCACCACAGTGACCTCATTTGCTAAGTACCAAAGAATTGATTTCTTATTAGCTAGGCAATCAAAATTGACGTAAGTAAAATGCGGAAAGAACACGAAATTAGAGAGAGAAACTAGGACTAGGGGTTCATCCACCTTAATTTCTATGACTAGAAGGAAATAAACACATCATTAGTCGACTCTTATTATGATAAAGATATAATTTACTTCATTAAGAAATCATTTCGCTTTCGCGCAGACAATTTACAAAGAATTAATCCTCACTTTCGCACAAGATGAAAGGGAACCTAGGTAACATGCATTTCGAAAATTTTGCATAGGCGAAAAAACTAGGTTTCATGGATCGCTTGACTTGAAATATAATCAACCATGAAAGGATAAGTTGAAGCATTACCATGGCCATAGTTTGTGTGGCGGCTTGGAAGAAGAAAGGGAAAGGCTCCTCTTCTCCAAAGGAATCACACACAAGATGTTGATGGCTTCTTCCTTGTGCTCTTTGTGCTAGCAAGGCACTAAGGAGTCCTTGATCGAAACTTGGAGAGGAGATGTGCTTTCTCTTTGTTGGCCGAACTCCTTTCCTTTTGTTGTTTTTTTGAAGATGATCAAGCAACCACACAAAAGAGGAGGCGAGAGAGAAAGCTTCGAAAACGTGAGAGACCAAGATGGAAAGATTCGGTTACCACTTATGGTAAGAACCAAAAAATGTAACTCCCTCTCTTGATTCCCCTCTTAACTCCCATGCGTTCACCCTAAGTGAACCAACCGAAACTTCCCTCTTTAATTGAACAATGCGCTCACACTAAGTGAACCGGTTCAATTTTATTTGGTTCAAGGACCAAATCAAACCAACACTGGTTTTGATCTTATTGAACCAAGTGGCTCAAGATCCAACCACACATCTCTTGACGCTCTTGATCTCTTCGATCAAGCATCAATTCTCCCGATCGAAGCTTACCGATCATATGTCCTAATCAATCAAACATGATCAGACCAGATCTCACTTCCAATCAGAGTTTAAATTGCTTTAAACTGAACTAGAATAATTCCAGTCCACACGATCTGACATAAGTAAGCCATATCATCAAATTGTGCGACCCTGAGGGTTTCCTTCAATGTCAGTAACGATAACTTACGTTATCACGATCAGAGAGGGGTATCTAGCAACACATCACTGTCTCCCGATATGAAGGAAAGAGTCTTCCAAGACCACTCCCAAACGACAGCACAAGTGTGAATCCAATTCACTCAGTATACATGTTCCCTTTGCCACTGGATGTTCTCGTTGGACAAGCGTGTCAAGCCTGTAATTCCAACACGATGAGAATGGTTAGATCAGATGAACATAGTCATCTGGGTATGGCCATACACTTTCTCAACCATCTCATCCAGGGGGCCCCTTTAGAACATCACACTCCAACTAGGAGAGGCAATCCTATATCTATCACTAGTGTCCTAACATGACTCATGCCCACTATCCAAGATAATCCTTAACCATTATCTTTCAAATGATATTGAAGTACCTCAAGACAATGCCAATCATCACTTAGTAACACAAGTGATCTCAAGTCAGAGGGAATATACCACTTGCTTGCTTATATGGATTTATTCACATTGTGACAAACAATTGAATATCCTAAGTAGGGTCAGTCCAGTACATCCAATGCACCTATGTGTCTAAATCTTATTCCATGCTCGTAGCATCCTATAAGACCAGAACACATATTAGTCTCAATCATATCAAGGCTGTCTCATGTTCACCAAGATATCTCGACTAAGGACAACTCTGAATGTCAGCAAAGCTGAACATCATTGAGACATTACTCAGAGGTATACATATAGCAGCAGACAATGCAACAATCTGAATAACAACAATTGCCTTTATAAACATATACTTAGTTTATACATGATACTGATAATAACCCAAGGCCTCAAACATTAGCCTTAAGGGCATACCCCAACAATCTCCCACTTGCACTTAAACTAATGGTTGAGAAATCTCAAACCCATATTATTACAGTGCTTCTCATGCTTCTGCTGCGCCAGAGGCTTTGTAAGTGGGTCAGCTAGATTGTCATCTGTATGTACCTTGCAGATCTTGATCTCTCCTCGATCTATGATCTCACGGATCAAATGAAACCTTCTCTGTATGTGCTTGGACTTCTGGTGTGACCGTGGTTCCTTTGCTTGAGCAATCGCTCCAGTGTTATCACAGAAGATAACCAATGGGTCTGCACTTGAAGGAACAACACCAAGTTCTTGAATGAACTTACGAATCCATACTGCCTCCTTTGATGCTTCTGAGGCTGCAACATACTCGGCTTCTATTGTAGAATTAGCAACAATTGATTATTTGAAACTCTTCCACACCACTGCTCCTCCATTCAAGATGAAAACATAGCTTGATTGCGATCGGAAATCGTCTTGGTCAGATTGGAACGAAGCGTCAGTATATCCTTCAATACTGAGTTCTTCCTGACCTCCATAAATCAAGAACATATCTTTGGTTCTCCGAAGATATTTCAAAATATTCTTGACTGCAATCCAGTGTGCCTTCCCTGGATTACTTTGGAACCGACTGGTCACGCTTAACCCGTAAGCGACGTCTGGGCGAGTACACAACATCGCATACATGATGGACCCAATAGCCGAAGCATAAGGCGTATTGTCCATCTCATCTTTCTCAGACTGTGTTTGAGGACACTGGCTCTTTGAAAGATTCAGACCATGTCTGACTGGAAGATATCCTCTTTTAGAATTTTCTAAATGGAATCTCTCCAGGACCTTATCGATGTAAGTACTCTGGCACAGTCCGAGAAGCCTATTAGATCTATCTCTATAGATCTCCACACCTAATACATAGGCTGCTTCTCCCAAATCTTTCATCTGGAAACATTTTCTTAACCATGCCTTGACTGCATGCAGTTCAAGAATATCGTTTCCAATGATTAAAATATCATCGACGTAGAGGACTAGGAAAGTAATCACGCTCCCACTAAACCTCTTATATACACACGGGTCATCTTCATTTTTGATGAAACCAAATTCACAGACTGATTCATCAAAACGAATATTCCAGCTTCTCGATGCTTGTTTTAGTCCATAAATGGACTTCTTTAATTTGCATATCTTATGACGTTCTGATGGATTGATGAAACCTTCAGGCTGTGTCATATACACATCCTCTTCTAGTTTTCCATTAAGGAAAGCGGTCTTCACATCCATTTGCCAGATCTCATAATCATAATATGCTGCTATCGCGAGAATAATTCGAATGGACTTGAACATGGCTACAGGAGAGAAAGTTTCATCATAATCTATCCCGTAGATTTGTTTAAAACCTTTCACAACTAGCCTGCCCTTATAGGTAACCACGTTACCATCCATGTCTTTCTTCTTCTTGAAGATCCACTCATAGCCTATAGGGATTACTCCCGGAGGCGGATCAACCAAATCCCAGACTTGGTTGTCTGACATGGAGTCCATCTCGGCTCGCATAGCTTCAAGCCATCTTGCTGATTCCGGTCCACTGACCGCGTCCGCATAAGTGAGGGGTTCATCATTAATGATGTAGACTCCGTCATAGCGCTCAGGCTGACGACGGATCCTTCCCGATCTACGCGGTTCCCGTGATATCTGAGCCTCAGGTTGAACATTAACCTGATCTATTGGCTCAGGCTCATCCAACTGAGCTTGACTACTTTGTCCCTCTTCTGGAATTTCATCCAGCTTTATTTCTCTCCCACTGGCCTCTTGCAGAAGAAATTCCTTCTCAAGAAAAATAGCCGTTCGAGCAACAAATACTTTGTTCTCTTTGGGATCGTAGAAATAATAACCCTTAGTTTCTTTAGGGTAACCGACAAAGATATATTTATCTGATCTGCTCTCCAGTTTCCCAGAGACGAGCTTTTTGACATAAGCCTCGCAACCCCAGATTTTGATAAATGTCAAGCTCGGCTGCTTCCCATACCATAACTCATATGGTGACTTTGAAACGGCCTTGGATGGCACTCGGTTTAGCACCTTTGCAGCTGTTTCCAGTGCAAATCCCCAAAAGGAGTAAGGTAGAGTAGCCTGACTCATCATAGAATGAACCATATCCAATAAGGTTCTATTTCTCCTTTCGGACACACCATTCCATTGCGGTGTTCCTGGTGGAGTGAGCTGTGAGATGATCCCACACTCCTTCAGATAGTCAGTAAATTCTCGACTCAAGTATTCTCCACCTCGATCTGATCGAAGTGTCTTGATATTTCAGCCTAACTGATTGTTTACTTCATTTTTGAACTCTTTGAACTTGTCAAAAGATTCACTTTTATGTCTCATTAGATAGACATAACCATACCTACTGAAATCATCAGTAAAAGTAATGAAGTATGAATAGCCACCTCTGGCATGTTTACTAAACGGCCCACACACATCACTGTGAATTAGGTCAAGTAAACATGAAGCCCTTTCACCTTTATTAGTAAAAGGATTCTTCGTCATTTTACCCATCAAACAAGCTTTGCATGTATCAAATTCCTCATAGGAGAATGATCCCAGCAGTCCATGGTCATGCAACCGCTTAATGCGCTTCTTGTTAATATGGTCTAAACGGCTATGCCATAACATGGTGCTGTCATCAGCATACTTGGCTTTCTTGTTATCAATTTGTTGTACAGAACATTCCATGTCCAACATGTATAACCCATTGTTAATCGACCTAGTTGCATAAACAATATTATCATATGAAATGCAACACTGTGAAGTTTGGCATTCAAAAGAAAAACCTTTCCTGACAAGAGTAGGAATAGAGATAATATTCTTCGTTATGCTTGGTACAAAATAACAATTGTCAAGTTCTAATACAAAACCAGATGGTAAAGAGATGTTATATTCTCCTATAGCAACAGCAGCAACCCGTGCCCCGTTTCCAACTCGTAGGTCCACCTCATGCTGTCCCACCTGTCTTCTTCTCTTGAGTTCCTGCACATTTGAACAAATGTGAACTCCACATGCAGTGTCCAACACCCATGATATAGAAGAAGCAACCATGACTTCAGTCACGTAAATACCTGAGCCAGAAGTGAAAGGCTTGCTTCCCTTCTTCTCACCTTGGAGCGCTCTACAGTCCTTCTTCCAGTGACCCAGCTGGCCACAATGGAAGCATCTGTTGTCCTTTGACTGCTTCACCTTTTGTTTCAAAGCCTTGTTGTAGCTCTTGATAGGGGTTTTGCCCTTCTTCCCCTTCTTCTTATTCCTAGAAGGAACCATTAAGACAGAGGATGAAGGCCTTCCTTTCTCAAGAGTCTGCTCTGTGGTACAGAGCATATTCAGTAACTCTGCCGGAGTACAGTCGATTTTGTTCATATTAAAATTAATGATGAACGGATCGAAAGAGGCCGGGAGAGACTGCAGGATAATATCTACAACAAGTTCTTGATTGATGGTATGTCCCAGTTTCTCTAGAGCCTCCTTATACCCAATCATCTTGAGTACGTGAGCTCCTACTGGACTCCCTTCAGTCAGTTTGCTATGAAAGAAAAGTTTTGTCAAGTTATAGCGTTCAGTCCTTGCCTGTGCAGCATACAGCATTTTGAGATTTGCTATAATATCAATAGCAGACAAATCCTCATGCTGACGCTGGAGCTCGGGCATCATTGACGCAAGCATAAGGCAAGCGACATTAGTACTATCACTGATGTGCTTCTCATAAGCATCCCGAACCGCCCTTGCGGCGTTTGCAGCGGGTTGAGCCGGTATAGCCGACTCAAGGACATACAGCTTCCTCTCAGCTTTAAGTACAATCTTAAGCTGTCTGTACCAGTCTGAGAAGTTTGGCCCAGCAAACTTCTCCTTTTCCAATATGGATCGCAAATTGAGTCCTGTGGTGTTCGTTGCAGCAGGAATCTACAACATAGCAAGAACAACAAGGTCAGTATCCATGTTAGAATCATTCCAGGACTTAAGAGTGATTCTTTTCTCACTATTTTATCTGACTGAAAAATCCAATAAAACAGCCCGAAAGAGTGAAACTCTTTTAGTGAGATGGGATCCAGATTTCATACTTGATCTCCGCGTCCCGCTCAGGCGAGATAAGATACACAGAGAGTTCAAGCACTAGTCACTGGTAGGCTATCCATGCCAATCGCCATCCCGTGCGATTCCCCTTCATCTAGGCAATCCAGAAGACTGTGCCAACTGAGTTGGTACAACACGGTCTTTGATTCCTCAGATGGCTGCCTCCATCTAGCTATCATATGCTCAATATGTAGCCTATATGGTCAAGCTGACCTGACCTACTTCCTGGACCACCACGTGCTATGCTGAGCAACGAGAAGCGATAAATCCCTTCTCTGTAGCATGTAGGTGTAATCACGCACCGTCTGAAGATAGCTGGGCATGCCCACTGAGTGGGTACAACACGGCCCCAACGATAGTCAGAACAGTGAGGTTTCGCGTCAGAAGGCAATCGAGCTTGATATTAACGTTGGATTTATTTTCGGTCTTTTATCTTCTTACTATCATGCAAATTCTATAGTGATAGTAGAAGAATAAAACATGCTTGTGCTAATATTACTTAAAACAGTAAATGAAAGCACCATTATCTTATGTGGTAAACGCCCATAAATGCCTAAGTAAAACCTTAGTTTCACAAAAGTCTTCACTTGAGCTCTTTATGGGACTCTTGTACTTCATCTGGCCCAGCCCGGGTCCAAATGCCCTCCAGGCAGTATGCGCCTGCTCTAGAGTCAAACTCTAGACCTCCCACCTGGTGAAGCCACTGACTGCAAGCGCCTCTGCCATGTGTGCTCATGTGCTCATGTCTGATCAAATTACATTTTAATCTATCTAGACATGGTTTGACACGCAGGTCAATTATACATTTTCATAAATTAAAGTGTGATTCGCAGATCACAGCAAAATTTATATTTAATTCCAGGCACGCAGGCCCCAGCACAGCACACAAGATAAGGGCAGCCCACATAAGATTAAATAAACACCCATTCAACATGTTAAACATGCATACATGTGATCCAAATAGAAATAAAAGTTTTGAAAAAACCCATGGCATCAATTTTATTTCCTTATGTGCCCTACTACCTTACAACGGTCCATTAACAGGTATCCACTCGTTAGACCAAGTCAGACCTACTGCCCTTGCATGCACCCAATCATAACTGACTTGCGTCGACCACATGGTCAACTATGCATGCCTTAAGGGCTGAACGTCCCACATGATTTCTAGCAAGTGGGTGTGACCCCGTGCCTTAATCATGATCGTTCACTAGGCGCCTCAATCAGACATCGCTACACGCCCTTCTGCAGTCGGCCTATAGCCACCTGTATTGCTTGCGCACAGGTGCTATCCGGCCGACCCATCTAGGCTGTCAGATGGTCTGATTAGGCTATTGGGTCCAGACTTGACTGACGACTTCAACATTGTTAACCCGTCTAAGTATTTGAAGTAGGCTCTTAGATAGATCTATGTGAGGGTCGCGCATGATGATAAATTTTGATTGAAAACTTCTATGACAAGCGCAAACAAACATCACATGCGCAAGCTTAAATGAAAAATACATGTAGATCTAACATATGGTATGAACACATGGCATGTATTTTCGCATGATAACAAAAGCATGCGCATCTAGTAGATATACCAAAAAGCATAAAATCAACATGGATCACAAGATGGCAATCATATGTTTCAAGTCAAAAACCTTTGCTCTAATACCACTGAAAGGGAACCTAGGTAACATGCATTTCGAAAATTTTGCATAGGCGGAAAAACTAGGTTTCATGGATCGCTTGACTTGAAATATAATCAACCATGAAAGGATAAGTTGAAGCATTACCATGGCCATAGTTTGTGTGGCGGCTTGGAAGAAGAAAGGGAAAGGCTCCTCTTCTCCAAAGGAATCACACACAAGATGTTGATGGCTTCTTCCTTGTGCTCTTTGTGCTAGCAAGGCACTAAGGAGTCCTTGATCGAAACTTGGAGAGGAGATGTGCTTTCTCTTTGTTGGCCGAACTCCTTTCCTTTTGTTGTTTTTTTGAAGATGATCAAGCAACCACACAAAAGAGGAGGCGAGAGAGCAAGCTTCGAAAATGTGAGAGACCAAGATGGAAAGATTCGGTTACCACTTATGGTAAGAACCAAAAAATGTAACTCCCTCTCTTGATTCCCCTCTTAACTCCCATGCGTTCACCCTAAGTGAACCAACCGAAACTTCCCTCTTTAATTGAACCATGCGCTCACACTAAGTGAACCGGTTCAATTTTATTTGGTTCAAGGACCAAATCAAACCAACCCTGGTTTTGATCTTATTGAACCAAGTGGCTCAAGATCCAACCACACATCTCTTGACGCTCTTGATCTCTTCGATCAAGCATCAATTCTCCCGATCGAAGCTTACCGATCATATGTCCTAATCAATCAAACATGATCAGACCAGATCTCACTTCCAATCAGAGTTTAAATTGCTTTAAACTGAACTAGAATAATTCCAGTCCACACGATCTGACATAAGTAAGCCATATCATCAAATTGTGCGACCCTGAGGGTTTCCTTCAATGTCGGTAATGATAACTTACGTTATCACGATCAGAGAGGGGTATCTAGCAACACATCACTGTCTCCCGATATGAAGGAAAGAGTCTTCCAAGACCACTCCCAAACGACAGCACAAGTGTGAATCCAATTCACTCAGTATACATGTTCCCTTTGCCACTGGATGTTCTCGTTGGACAAGCGTGTCAAGCCTGTAATTCCAACACGATGAGAATGGTTAGATCAGATGAACATAGTCATCTGGGTATGGCCATACACTTTCTCAACCATCTCATCCAGGGGGCCCCTTTAGAACATCACACTCCAACTAGGAGAGGCAATCCTATATCTATCACTAGTGTCCTAACATGACTCATGCCCACTATCCAAGATAATCCTTAACCATTATCTTTCAAATGATATTGAAGTACCTCAAGACAATGCCAATCATCACTTAGTAACACAAGTGATCTCAAGTCAGAGGGAATATACCACTTGCTTGCTTATAAGGATTTATTCACATTGTGACAAACAATTGAATATCCTAAGTAGGGTCAGTCCAGTACATCCAATGCACCTATGTGTCTAAATCTTATTCCATGCTCGTAGCATCCTATAAGACCAGAACACATATTAGTCTCAATCATATCAAGGCTGTCTCATGTTCACCAAGATATCTCGACTAAGGACAACTCTGAATGTTAGCAAAGCTGAACATCATTGAGACATTACTCAGAGGTATACATACAGCAGCAGACAATGCAACAATATGAATAACAACAATTGCCTTTATAAACATATACTTAGTTTATACATGATACTGATAATAACCCAAGGCCTCAAACATTAGCCTTAAGGGCATACCCCAACACAAGATTGATTCAATGTTAAAGACAAGTAAATCATTGACAAAGAAATCAAAGATCACTTTCATGCATCCAATCTTTATGTCAATCATCTCAACTTAAAACTAAATACTTTCATACTTTAGTTTCACAGGTTCTACTTAAGGTTCTCCAACTATCCGATACTTAATTTCTTACAATATCTTCATGTTTAATTCAATAATTCTTCCTAGAACATATTATGAACAAGGCAATATACTTCTAAAATCCAGAAATAAGAACAAACTTAATTTCTTACGATGAGTTCCTAAATCATGATTCTAGGGTTCCAAGTTCTGGAAAGTCACTTTTCAGTCCATATCGTTAAAACTCAAAAACATGCAGATAATATGAAACTAAAAAAGAATTAAAGGCAATCATCACTTAAGCAGAATTATCATAACAAGAGTTCCCTAACAAAATAAAAATTATCTAGTCATTCGAAATTAAAGAGATTACACCCCCCCCCCCCCCACGTCCCAAAAAGTGTTTAAGCTAGCATGGTTGAAGAATTACAATAATCCATAATTTTGAAGGATCATAAATCGAAGTGAAAGAGGAAATTCTACTAACAACACGGCTGTAATGAAAATTACAGCCATAATTTTGCTCCAAAACTCGCAATGAACAGTAGCGGCGACGCTTCTTTCATTGATTTCTCCTCCAATCGATCTTATTTCGCTCTGAAATTTTTGGAGTATGCTCTCTTCTCCCAGACGCAGCTTCCCTTCAAATTTCAAAGCTGGAGATGCACTGTACGCTTCCTGGTAGTGACACCTAGGGCGGCGGTGAAGATTGTGATTTCTCCCTCAATGATGGATCAAAATTAGGGGTGTGTTCCTCTTCTCCTTATTCTCTAGAGTATTTCCCTTTTTACGAATCTTGATTTGGTGGCCTAAATCATCCGCAATCATCCGCGCAAAAATTGGGCTTCAATTTGACCGGAAGAATCGGCCGACTGGGTTGTAATTACGGCCGTGATTTTGATTACAACAGTGCCGTATTTTATTCTGTGAAGAATATGGAAAGAAACACGGGCCGTGAAAACAACGACGACAGTGCCGTGATCGTGCAAAATATTCTATAAGAAAATCCCCTAAAATTATGGCCCGTAATTTGTTTTACGGCAGTGCCGTAAAATCTGCATGACTCTCTAGTCGGAATCAACCCAAATTATGGCCCGTAATATGGTTTGCGGTGGTGCCATAAAATCTGGAAAACTTTTTGTATAGAAATTGACCCAAAATATAGTAGTGCTCGAAAATTATGGGAGTGCCATGGTTTATTCTGTAGGTTCAGTTAAACCACAGTACCATAATATTGATTACGGCCTTGCTGTATTTGTGGTTTGAAGCTCCGATCTTCATGAAATTTGATATGTAATCTTTTCTTGATAATGGAAATTCATCTATGCATCTGAATTACTTGAAAACGCTTAAAAATAACACCTTTATACCTGAAAATAATAAAAAACACAAAAAAGTGTAGATTTCGCAATATTTGATAAATAAGACATAAAAATAAGCAAAAGAGCATGGATATGACACAAAAATACTTATAAAATGATGCAAAATATACTATGAATTTTTGTTTCAACACATTGGCATCTCTATATGGTGAATGAGGTACTTTAATACAACCTAACACTTGGCCAAAAAGGGAAGTCAAAACGGTTGTCATTGGGTGCATCACGAGCGATATGAGAGATTCAATGTGCCCCTTCATTGTGAGGAAGCTTGATGTCCATGGCACCCAATGTGGTTGATTGAAAATTCATGGCCATAGCAAGTCAAATCATAATTTAGTCATGCCATAATATTGGGATCAACAAGTGTGACATGCTTGCCCAATCTAGACATCAATCAGGAGAAAGGACAATTCTTTACTTATACTTTGTTGCAATTCTAAAGGTTGTCGATGGTGACATTTATTCTAATGACTTGGGTCGCAATCATGCACTGCTATGTGCCACTCATTGCTTGTGATGATATAGTCATCACTGCCAACATCTAAAGACTCCATGTTGATCAAATAGCCTCACCTCGAATCTATAGACGATTTGGTTCTATTTCAGAGTATTGCTGAGTTTGGAGATGGCCTATATAGAGTTTCTATTATGCTATAACCTTGGGTGACTCAATAGGTAACCTCAAGTGACATCGATAGATGATGACACTAATATTTATAGTAAATTTCATGTCATTTCATATATCTTTGTGTCAAATTCATGAATCTTTGCTCATTTTTATGCCTTTTTTAATCAAATTATGTGGAATCTACACTCTTTTTGGTTTTTGATGATTTTCACGCAAAAAAACACGATTTTCATGCATTTTCAAGCAATCCAGATGCATGAATGAATTCCCACTATCAAGAGGAGATTACACGTCAAATTTTATGAAGATTAGAGCTTCAGACCAAATTACGGCAGGACCGTAATATATATTACGATACCATATTTTGATCGGCTACCGTAATATCAGAGTACTGCCATAATTTGGGAATTTTTCATCCAGAAAGAATTTTAGAAATTACGGCACTACCGTAAAGATTTTCATGGGCAGTTGGAGCGCTTTTCAACTAGAAATTTTTGCTGAAATTACGGCACTACCATAACTGATATTACTGTGCCATAATTTCTAGATAGTTTCGATCCGAGAACTCGACCGAAATTACGGCAATGCCATAACCAAAAATACGGCCGTGATTACAACCTGGAGACGCGATTTTCACGGTCAAATTTGAGTCTAATTTTTGCGGGATCGATTGCGGACGATCCTGGCCATTAAATCAAAAGCTGTAAGAAGCCAAAGGAGAGCTTTCGACGAGATGAAGGAGGAGACACACAAAGCCCTAAATTTTATCCCCTAACAAAGGAGAAATCGAGTTTCATGCCGCCGCCCTAGGTTTTGCCGCCAAGAAGCGTACAACGCATCTCTGGTCGTGAAATTTGAAGGGAAGCTTTGCCTGGAGCAAGAGAACATACTCCCGAAGTTTCAGTGTGAAAGGATCTCAATCGAAGGAGAAATCAAGAAGAAACTCGGCATCGGCACTGTTCACGCTAGGAAATTCCGGCTGTAATTTCCATTACAGCCATGTGGTTATTCGTTCTTCCCCTTCTTTTTGATTTTTGATCGCTAGAAACTATGGTTTATTGTAATCTTTTCTCCATGCTAGCTTAAACCTTTTGTGGGACATGGGGGAGTAATTCCCTTTTATTTCTTAATGACTAGATAAACTTTTCATTACTTCGTCACGTATAATTTTAGCATGATAATTCTACTTATGTGATAATTGTTCTTTGATTCTCCATAGATTTATGTTATTAATCATGTTTTAGAATTTTCGCAATAAGGACCGAAAGGTGACTTGCTTGAGAACTTGGATCCCTAGAATTGCATGATAAGAACTTATTGTAAGAAATTAGGTTAGTTCTTGTTTTTCGATTTTAGAAGAATAATTGTCATGTTTAATAATATAAATCTAGGATTGAGTCAATTTATCAAACGTGAAGATCTTCTGCGAAAGTGAGGATCGGAACATTGGAAAACCATAAGTAGAACTTGTGTTGAGACTCGGATGCACGAAAGTGATCCTTGAGATTCCACTTGAGATGATCCACTTATAATTCGGATCCATGAAAGTGATCCTTGAGTTCTTCGATGGATGATTTACTTATTTTTCAGCTTGGGATAGATCTTGTGCGAAAGCGAGGATCGGTCCCTGCATGGTTATCTGCACGAAAGTGAGATAATCCTTTTATGAAGTAAATATGTCTTTATTATGATAAAATTAAACTGACGAATCTCTATTCATATCTAGACATAGAAATCAAAGTAGATGAAACCCTAGTCCCAATCTCTCTCTCTGGTATTTTTGTTAGCTTTCGATAATTCACATGCATAATTTCGACTGCCTAGATAGTAAGAAATCAATTATTCGGTACTTGACAAATGAGGTCTCTATGGAATCGATATTTTTTTTATTACTTCAAGTATCTGTGCACTTGCGGACACAACAGGTTTTTGGACACAACAAGTTTTTGGCGGCAATGCCAGAAATAAGTTTTTGTCTAGCTATTTGTTGGGATATAACAAGTTTTTGGCGTCGTTGCCGGGGACCTTGGTTTTTGTCAATATTGAAGATATTGAGAGTTTTGTTAGACTAGGTTTTATTTTTCTATTTTTTGTTCTATTTTTCTGTTTATTTTCTTTTCTCTTGAAATCATTTGATCTATCTACTTTGCATGCGCAGGAATCTTAGATCAGGACCTCTTGTACCTTTTGATCCTGAGATAAATAAAACTCTTAGACTGTGCAGAAAGTTGAGATTTGAGGAAAGTCAACAAGAAGAGGAAGAAGTGACCATGGCAGAACAAAGATCACTTAGGGACTATGCAGCCCCTAATCCACGAGAGATTTATTCTAGCATTGCTAGACCGATCATAGAGGCTAATAACTTTGAAATCAAGACTGCTTTCCTATCCATGATTCAACCGAACCAGTTTGGAGGATCAGCTCTTGAAGATCCTAACCAACACCTTTCTTTATTTCTTGAACTTTGTGATACAATTAAGATTAATGGAGTTTCTAACGATGCACTAAAATTGAGATTGTTTCCTTTTTCTCTTAGGGACCTACCGGTACTTTCACCACATGGGAGCAACTGTCAAATGCCTTCTTGATAAAATACTTCCCACCAAGCAAGACCATCCAAATGAGAAATCAGATTTCAAGCTTTACACAGAAGGATGGTGAATCTTTTAGTGACGCATTAGAGCGATTCAATGATTTACAACGGAAGTGTCCTCACCATGGCATTGAAAACTGGGTTTTAAATCATACTTTTTACAATGGTTTGCATTATAATACCAGGCTAAATGTTGATGCTGCTATAGGAGGAGCTCTGATGAGCAAAACCATTGATGATGCTTTCAAATTGCTTGGAGAGATGGCTTTGAATCATAACCAGTGGACTTCAGAGAGAGGAGTGCTTTATAAACCTTCCTAAGGTAAGAATGAAAGTGATGGATGGTGCACCTTGGCAGAGAAGGTAGACTATTTATGCAACAGATTTGATTCATTTAAGATGCAAACTGTTGTTATTTTTTCATCTCTTGTTTGTGATATATGTGGTAACAATGGTCATGTTTCTGAAGATTGTAAAGTCATTACTAGTCAGGATAGTGAACATGTTAATGCATTAGGGAACTATAATAAATGTAGAAACAATGATCTCTATTCTGGTACCTACAACCCTGGATGGAGAAATCACCCCAACCTGTCTTGGAAAAACAACAACAATGTAGGGGGACAAACTGAAAATAGAGGATACCAACAAAAGCCAAATTAAAATCAAAACTCAAATCAGAATTGAAATATTGAGTCCATGCTAGAGAAGTTCATGCAAAATCAAAGCAAAGAAATTGAAGACCTTAAGGGAATGGTTAGTCAGCTTGCATCTCAAGTAGGATCTTTAGCAGCCCACAACAAAATCTTGGAAAATCAAATAGCACAAAAGCTAGTAGTTCTTACAGACCCCCTGGAAAATTACCTGCTAAACCTGAGTTGAACCCTAGGGAGCACTGTAATGCTATTATCACTAGAAGTGGGAGACAATTAGAAGAACCCAAAGGGAAAGTTGTGATCAATGAAAAAGAGCCTAATGATGAATGATGATGAATTAGAGTTAGAAAAATTTTCAGAGCATGAGCAAACCCAAGCTAGTTTGCCACCTCAAAAAGGTGATGAACCAAAAGGGGATGTGCCTTGTGAGAAAGATGATTCTAAACATAATTTACCTCCACCTTATTGGCCACCTATACCCTTTCCACAAAGGTTAGTGCAAGCAAAACTTGATAAACAATTTGGCAAATTTCTTGAAGTGTCAAAAAAGCTTTACATTAATATTCCTTTTATTGAAGCTATATCTCAAATACCATCATATGCAAAATTTTTGAAAGAAATCTTGTCTAATAAAAGAAAATTAGATGACTATGGTACTTGTATGGTGGCTTTAACTGAGGATTGCAGTGCTGTCATTCAAAATAAACTACCACCAAAACTAAAGGATCCAGGTAGTTTCTCTGTACCTTGTTCTATTAGAAGTATGGCTTTTGACCAAGCCTTATGTGATTTAGGAGCTAGTGTAAGCCTAATGCCTTTATCTATTTGATGGAAGCTGGACATTGGAGAGCTTAAACTCACATCCATATCTTTACAGCTCACTTATAATACGGTAAAGTATCCTATAGGTATTCTAGAGAATGTTCCAATCAAGGTAGGTGAATTTTTTATACCTACTGATTTTGTAGTGCTTGACATGGAAGAAAATAATAAAAATCCCATAATTCTTGGTAGACCCATTTTGGCTACTGCTGAAGCACACATAGATGTTAAAAAAGGAAAAATCACTTTTGATATTTGTGAAAAAATAATTGAATTTGATCTTGCTAATTATTTGAATAAACTTTCATATTCTGGATCATGTTATAGTGTTGACATAGTTGATGATATTGTTTATGATGTTTGCAATTTATTTGATGAATCCTCTAATTTTGGAACTGACAATTTTTCTGAGGATATTGATGGAGGATTACAGGAGAAAGAACATCAAAATTCTGAGAAGAAGAAGAAAAAGAGAAGAAGAAGAAGAAGCTCTAGATTGTTTGATAAAGGAAAGAAGATCTTGAGTAAATTTGGACACTATTTCAAGGTTGTGCCTTATGTGATTGAAAGAGATGCTCAAATCAAAGAAAAATCAGAGTGGAAATTGAAGAAATCAGAACCAAAACTGAGTGCAAAGGGGTGAAGCTAAAGACCTTTAAATTAGCGCTTCTTGGAAAGCAACCCAAGTTTTCTAACTTTAGTTTGCCTTATTTTATTTACTTTTTCCTTAGTTTAGACTTAGAACTAATTTTTTTTCTTTTATTTTTGTATGTAAGCAAGTTTTGGCGAAAATTATGGCACTACTGTAATGCACAGTACGGTACTGTAATTCCTGTCAATTTCGGACAGAAAGTTTTGACGAGATAACGGTACTATCGTAAGTATTTTCACAGTGCCGTATTTTGTGTACAAAATCTTCCCGAGAGTTTCATTGCTTTTACGGCACTGCCGTAATGATTCTTACGGTGCCGTATTTTTGAGTTGATTGTTATTTTATTTTCCTTCAAAAAAAAATAAAATAAAAATAAAAAATTTTAATTTTTACGGCACCATAATTTTGACCATTTTCTCATCAGAGAATATTGAGCAAAATACGGCACTGCCGAAAACATTTTTGTGGTACCATATTTGCTACAGATTTTTGACCCGAGAGTTTTCTAAATATTACGGCTGTACCATAAGCTTTTTCACGGTACCGTATTTAAGGATGGTTTATGACCTGAGAGTTTGGATGAAATTACAGTACTACCGTATTCATTTTACGGCCCATGTTTTTCAATTTCGCCAGATTACGGCACTGCCGTAATGGATATTACGGCCATAATTCTGTTTTTAGACACGATTCCTGTGCCATTTTTTAGGATTTTCTGGGCCGTGTTTTAAGTTTTCTCACTTGTTCTCACTCGTTCGAGCGCCGACCTTCGAACTTTGACCATCCCTGACCTTCAGAGCATGCCAGCGACCTTTCCTTTCTGGTTATCACCGCCGATATGGTACTCTTTTGCCCGATTTCTCGATTTTGGTGAGTTTTTGTGCATATTTCGCCCATTTCATCGTTTGTCTTCGATTCTTGGTCGTTTTCAGAGATTCTTGCTTCCATTTACTTCTTAGATGATAGGCAACCAGTTCTTATCCATTTCTAGAATTTTTGACCAATTTTTATGATAGATTTAAGCTTATACGAGTTGGATTTACTGAGTTTCACTGTTCATATTTCGCCCCTTTTCATATCTAGCTGAAATCTTGATTTTAGGCTTAGATTCAATTGAATTTTTCTTCTATGATGCTTAATGAGTATTCATGTTTAGATTGGAAGTATTATTTGAGTTCAATGTTTGCCATATTTGCTTTATTGTCTTGAAATTCAAGTTGCAGCTTAAGTTCACTCATGGCACCCAAGATCAAACAAGTAGTTTCAAAGAAGAGAGGAAAAGGACCAGCCACATCTTCTACACCACCAAATCCCTATGGCATTGTTTTGGGGATGAAATTCAAAAGTCGAGGTACAATCAATTGGTGGAAAGAAGGGTTGTCAATACCAAATATGCTGATAGATGGACTTTATAGGCACTTGGGCTTTTTGAGGATGTATCTTGGATGTTGGAGCAAGTTTGGGCTAGAAGATTTTTTGAAATGACACCTTACACCTATTTGCCACTTACTTTGGAATTTCTAAGCAGCTTGAATGTGGATCTAAGAGAATTTTCAGATGGACCTGCTGAGGGAGAGATCACATTCAGATTGGCTAATGCTGAGAGGAAGCTATCTGATAGGCCGTAAGGTAACACTACAAGTTTGGCACGCGTATACCTTGGACTAATCCCCGGCAACGGCGCCAAAAACTTGATAGGCTTCCACAAGTGCATGGAACTATCGAAGTAATAAAGAAAAGTATCGAATCCACAGGGACCTTATTGTTAAGTACCAAATAGTGGTATTCTTACTAGCTAAGCGAACCGATTCTAGTGCAAAGTAATAATGGAAAACACACGAACTCAGATAATCAGAGAGATAAATTGGGACTTAGGGTTTCATCCTCCTTGATTCTAATGACTAGACATAAATAAATGGGTCGTCAGTCTAATTCTACCATGACAAAGACATAATTTACTTGATAAAGGTATTGTCTCACTTTCATGCAGACAATCATGCAGATAACCGATCCTCACTTTCATGCAAGATCTATTCTCAATGCTGTAGATAAGTAAATCATCAATCAAAGAACTCAAGATCACTTTCGTGCATCCGAATTCTAGGTTGATAATCTCTAGCGGAAGCTCAAGGATCACTTTCGTGCATCCGAGCCTCAACACTAGTTTTACTCATGGATCTCCAACGTTCCGATCCTCACTTTCGTGCAAGATCTCCACGTTTGATAAATAGACTCGATCCATAAATTCATATTACTATCATGGAAATTAATCTACTAGAACAGATCAAATTGGATCTAACCTAAGGAAGGGATCCTAACATGCAATTATAGGGGTCCAAGTTCTCAAGCAAATCACCTTTCAGTCTCATTGCGAAAACTCTAAAAACATAATTAGTAACATGGACTTATAGAGAGTCTAAGCACAATTATCACACGAGCAAAATTATCATGGCAAAGTTATCATGACGAAAAAGAAGATTATCTAATCATTAAAAATCAAGGGGATTACACCCCATGTCCCAAAAGAGTATTAAGCTTGCATGGAGGAAAAAATACAATGAATCATAGTTTAGAACAATTAGAAATCAGAGAGGGAGAAAAAAAACAACGTTACAACACGGGTGTAATGTAAGTTACACCCGTAATTTCGTGATGAACAGCGTTGTCACCGCTGTTTTGTTGATTCCTCCTCCGATCGGACTCCAAACGCTCTGAAACTTATGTGGCGTCTTTCTCTTCTCCAGGCGAAGCTTCTGCGTGTAAATCATGGCCTGAGGTGCCCTCTGCGCCTCTCGGCGTGAGGCCAAACCCTAGCTGCCTCTATGTTGATTGCTCTCTCGATACTGGATAAAAGTTCTCATTTCGGTGCGTGTGTCTTCTCCTCTTAAAGATGAAGCGGCAGCAACTTTCAGATTTCAATTTGGACCTCTGGATCAAAAGTTATGGCTCATGCAAGATTCGGATTCATAAAAATCATGTTTTTGACTGGGAATTACAGGAGTGTAATATCTCACGGCACTGCCGTAAAATAGCTTGAGTGTTATGTTCTGGAAACGCTGGAAAATACAGCCCATAATTTGGTTTACGGCAGTGCCATAATTTCAGTTGAACTTTCTGGTCGGAATATGTCTAGAAAATACGGCCCGTGTAGAAGTTTACGGCAGTGTCGTAATTTCAGCAAAGGTTTCTGTTCTAAAGATGCTCCAAAATACGGCAGTGTAATTCTTTACGGCAGTGCCATAAAATCACAAAATCTTTCTGTTTGGAAAAGCTCCAAAATACGGCCGTGTTCTTGATAATACGGTAGCCTCAAAATACGGTACCATAAAATCCTTTACGGTACTGCCGTATTTTGGTTCCTGGCCTCGATTTACGTGAAATTTCTTGTGTATCTTCCTCTTGATGTTGGTAATTCTTCCATGTGTTTGATTTTGCTTGAAAACGCCTTGAAATAGTGTCTTTTTACCTGAAAACCATGAAAAACCAAAATAGAAGTAGACTTTGCAATATTTGTTGAATTCAACATAAAAATAAGCAAAAAGATCCTCAATTTAGCATGAAAAGATACATAGAATGATACAAAATATACTATATATTTTGGTGTCATCATTATCCATAAGAGAAGTCAGGTCTATTTTTCACTTGGGATCTGGAGGGTATACCAAAATACACATTGGGTTTATTGAGAATGTGTTATGGAACCAGATTACTCATGAGACTCACTTTTCTACTATTTCTGCTAGAGCTTCAAAGATCGCGAATCCCTGTATCAAGTATGTACATAGAGTTCTTGCCCACACTGTCTTTGGCAGAGGAGACAGTGATGGTATGGTGAGACAGACTGAGCTTTACTTTCTTTGGGGGATGCTTAATGGAGTAGTACTGGATGTTGCATTCTTTATGATGAAACACATGGATAAAGTGGCTATGGCAAAGAGGGGAGCAATTGTGATAGGAGGGCTGATTACACCTATAGCCCTACATCTGAATGTTGAACCTTATGGGATAAAAGTGGCAAGGGGGAATGCAAGGCTTGATCTTGAGTCTTGCATGACAATGAAAATGATAGTTAGAGAAGGGGATGTCTTTTGTTTGGTCCTTGGACCAAATGCCCCTACTCTACAATTACCCCATGTAGAGAAGACCACTGTAAAGGAAAGAGCGAATTGGAAGCTTTCACCGAGTACTGCCGAAGCCATCTTTACACCATCATTGAGTGTAGTTCCACCACCACCCACTTGGGGTGGAAGAGATGATCCTCATGGTATGGAGTCACCATCTCACCGGCCTGCTGATCCCACTCCCCCAGCTGCTGGATCTTCCCATAAACCTACTGGAGGATGGTCTAGTGCCTTCGACCCAGGATTCCAGGCACTCTCCACTGTGATATATCGTCAGGGACATCATATGGAGAGGATGATGGATACCATGGGCCAGATGAAGGACTCGATGCATCACCTTCACTATGATGTGGAACATCGCAGCAACTATATGGAAGAGATGGGAAACTTCTTATATGAGCGCTTTGACTTCTAGGATTCAAGGAGAGGTGGAGACCATGGAGGGCACCAGGGAGAGCCACATGTTGATCTGATGGACACAACAGCTTAGGACACCGAGGAGATAGGATCCGACGGTGAGGATTAGTAGAGTTTTGTGAGTATCCCCTTTCCTTATTTCTTTGCATTTCATTTTCCTTAGCTTATTGATGTTTCATGTTTGATAGGGAAGGATGATTCTTCCATACATGTTGTGTCCACCGTGCTACTTCACTCTGCTTTACATGCCTATATTCTTATTTTCGATACGGTTGTATGATGATGATGATATTGATTTTTGATCTTCGATGGGGTTATATTGTCACAGTTTGGTATTGATGATCTATTTTCGATATGGTTGTATTACACATGTTGATGTTTTTGATATTTTTGATGATAAAATTTGATGATTGGTAAGTATAATTTTGATTCATGAGATTGATTTATGGCCTTGATCTATTTATTGTTGATGACTTGTTTGATTCTATTGATGGTGAATGAACTCATGCTTGTGATTAGGACTAGATATATCATGTCAAATTTATTTCTCTTATACATATCTGCTTTTGAAATTTTTCATTGGTTGATGAGTGAGATTTTAGAGAGGAGTGGGTGCATGAAGAGTGGGTGCCTAAGGTCATGAAGAGATAATGGGCTTAAATGGTATAATGGGGAAAAGTCTCCTCCCATTGGTGCCTAAGGTCATAATGGGGAGGAGTGGGTGCATGTTGTTTCATTAGGAAGGATATGGCACCTCCCCCTTCACCCTTGAATGGTATGCTTGCCTCTATGGCAAGTCTTGGGGCTGATATGGCTTGGAGGACTTCTTAGGAATGTCTTGGGCGCATATGGCTAAGTGGAATGGGTTTAAGGAAAACTCTTGAAGAATTTCCTAAACCCTAAACCCTAGTTGCCACCACACACATACCCTAGCCGCCTCTCTCTTATTGGATTGTGCCGACACCCTTGCATGGCTGCCCCTTGCCTCTCTATATATCATATGATATGCGAGAGCCTCATGATGCAATCCAAGGAGGCGTGAGCAATAGCAAGTGGCGCAAACTCTTCATCTCTTCGATAGCCGCAAGCCTTCTTCCTCATCTCCTCTTGGCGCAAGTGAGGGAAGATCTTGGCGGCAACCTCTCATTCCCTTCTCCATCATTGGCACATCATCCTTGGAGGTGGCGCAAGCATTGGAGAAGGAGCTCAAAGGCTTGGATCTTCTTCCCGAAGCTAGCACTAGGCGAGGAAGAAGAGAACTCGAGGCATCCGTGTGTGTGAGACTATAGAGAACGAACACTTGGGCGCCTACCTCGACATCGGCCTCATCTTGCTCCTAAGTTACTTACTATCTCATCATGTTGACGCCCTCGCAAGACGACCTTCATTGGGTTTTGGGGACCGGCCTATTTGGGGATATTATTCCGCTATGCATGTAATGTAATCTCTGTGAAAAATAGTAAAAATATCCCTGGGGTTTCCCAACACAACTTGTAGTCGACAGCATCCCCCCCTAGTGCATCTTCAAGGAAGTTGGCGCAAGCAAGGTTGAATACTCCCTTGGCGTGGATCCCCTCTCCCGAAGCTAGCACGTGCGTGGAGTGGAGGAGTCTTGAGGTCATCCATGTGTGTGGGACTACAGAGGACGAGCACTTGATCGTCTTCATCTTCGGCAACACTCTAGAAATTGCTCAAGTGAGGTATAACTCTATTACATCCTACGGTTTTCTCTTGTAAGTAGATCTTGGCGTTTTGGTGGGAATTCTATTTCGGACCGTCTTTCGCTACGTTATAAATTTTTATACAACCCGGGGATTCCCAATAGTGGTATCAGAGCAAACTTACAAGGCCCGTATGTGTTTTTTTCTACATGTCTACCCCTATGTCGTAAAAAAATGTTTTCAAAAATTTTATGCGATGAATTTTTGTTGAAAATTTATTTCTTTTAATTTTTGCCTCTTAATCGTCATCTAGATTTTATTTTCCCTTAAGGATTGCAAGGGGTGGTTACCCCTTGTAGACTCCTATATATGGCGAATGAGAAATTAGATGGATGATAAAGAGTCCTTGGAAATTAATCTAATGGGTATTATGAAAAATTGAAATTGATTACTTGTTGATTTTTCATAGCATGTAGAATTGCACCAATAATTTATTTGTGAATCTATGATTGTGATCAAAGTCAAGCCCCATAAAATTGCCATGCATGTGATGTATCATTGTGAGGATTGTGATCTCTAGCAGGCCACTAGAGATTACTCACTCTACTATCGGCACCATCATCATCATTGACAGCAGCTTTTCATCTAGCATCTGTTCCACCTCTGCTTCTTACCTGCTCAATTCTTTTCACCGGCATCCTCTTCAGACCTCCGGCGACATCTCTGATCCTTTCTTGAGATTATTTTTTATCATTATTATTTTAAGACTGTTTTTGATCTGAGCCTTATGTGAGCCTTATGTACCTTAAATTTTGCAGAAAAGTTTCAAAAGGCACATCTTTGGACCCAGCTGCATTGGCCTAACAATGATTGAGCATGATCTATATAGTTTTGTGAGTATCACTTGCACTCTCTTATTAATGACTATTTCATATAGTGCATCTTTGACTTTATCATATTTATACTACTTATTGGTTTTCTCTTGAAAAATGATTTTATGGATATATGGAACTCATTGTTTTGATGATGATATTATTCAAATGTGTTGTTAAATTTGATGAAAGCATATGATCCACTTTCTACTATATGATGGCATGATTTATTGATAAAATGTCTTCCTTGATGATGTGAGTATTTATACTTGTGATTAGAGAAAAACCCTATCATGTTAGATTTATTTCTTCAGTGCATATCTATCTTTTGAAATTTGACATTGGTTGATGCATGAAACTTTGGGTAGATGTGTTATTTGAGGAATAAGATCTAAAAGTGAAACTGCTCCTTTGAATAAAATGAGCATATGAGTATAATTTTTAATTGATGTCAATTGATTAACCTAGTTTATGTCTAGTCTATTTTACTATTTATTGGGAAGGAAGAATCCAAGATTCACAAAAATAAGTGAGAGACTCCCCTACTTGGCACTGTGTAAAATTGATAGTGGTACCTAAGAGATGGGTTGAAGTCTATAAAATAAAAAGAGAGAAAATAATAATAAGACTCCTCTACTTGGCACTGTGTAAAATTGACAGTGGTACCGAAGAAAAGAGTTGAAGTCAAAAATAAAAGTATGTATCTATATGGGTACATGTCATCCTTGCAAAGGTAAAAAAAAAAAAAAATTATGTGTGGAAAAAGATCTTGGAGACTTAATTCCTATAAACAAAGGTATGATAGATATAAACTGAAATAAAGGTGAAATCATGAGACTGAGATTTTTTTTTATTATACAAGTTGCAAAGTTTTATTTCATTGAATTGTGGATCTAGAGGGTTGAGATCTAAGGATGATATGTTTATTTGAAGTTTTGTAAATCAATTGGTGGTATTTTTCATTAATAGGTTGTATTTTAGAAATTTATTGAGCATGAAAAGGTTATTCTTTTAATCAAGTTTTGATTTTTGCTTGATTAGGCGGCCTCCCCTAAGTCCTTCATCTCGAAACACTTCCCCAACCATGTCTTCACAGCTTGAAGACTAGGGATGTCGTTTCCGATGAGTAGTATGTCATCGACATACAGGACCAGAAATGTCACCAAGCTCCCACTGAATTTTCTGTATACACAGGCGTCATCTTCGCTCTTGATAAAGCCATAATCTCTTACTACTTCATCAAATCGAAGATTCCAACTTCAAGAGGCTTGTTTTAATCCATAAATGAATCTTTTTAGCCTGTAGACCTTATTGGCCTCTGCAGGATGGATGAAGCCATCAGGTTGTGTCATAAACACATCCTCTGTCAGCTTCCCGTTACGGAACGTTGTCTTTACATCCATCTGCCATATCTCATAATCGTGATATGCAGCTATAGAAAGGAGGATTCGAATGGATTTGAACATGGCAACTGGCGAGAAGGTTTCATCATAGTCCACCCTGTGAACTTGTCTGAATCCTTTAGCCACAAGTCTACCCTTATAGGTAACTATGTTGCCATCCATGTCAGTCTTCCTCTTGAAAACCCATTTACACCCTATAGGTTTTACCCCATCAGGTAGCTCAACCAAATCCCAGACTTGGTTAGCGGCCATTTCTCGGAGTCCGGTCCAGCGACCGCCTCATCATAGGTCCTGGGTTCATCCTCAATGATGAAGATCCCGTCGTGTTGGGTCGGCAGTGACCCGTACCTCTTAGGTGCACGACGAATCCTCCCAGACCTACGCAGGGCCTGTGTCTGAACCTCTGGTTGCCCAGCAACTGGTGCAAGTGGCTCAGGTTCCACCTCAGTGTCTTGTGGTTGCACCTGAACCTCATCCAAGTCAAACTTGCTCCCACTGACTTCTTTCATGAGAAATTCTTTCTCTAGAAAGACAGCACCTCGAGCAACAAAAACTTTGTTCTCGCTGGGAACATAGAAGTGATATCCTTTAGTTTCCTTAGGATATCCCACAAACACGCATTTATCAGATCTGGGTTCTAGCTTGCTAGAATCCTGACGTTGGACATAAGCCTCACATCCCCAGACTCTGATAAAAGAGAGATTCGGGCGTCTCCCACTCCATACCTCGTACGGAATCTTGGAGACACTCTTAGATGGAACATTATTCAGTATGAGACAAGCAGTCTTAAGTGCCAAGCCCCAAAACGACGGAGGTAGAGTTGCATGACTCATCATAGATCGAACCATGTCCAACAAAGTTTGATAACTCTCTTATGAAAAATATATTTCTAAAACATAATCACTCATAAAAATTTTCAACCCATGCTACATAAAATTCAGATAAATACAGCATTCTTAGAATTTAATCCTTAAGATTCACAATTTTAATCAAATAAAATTTGGCAACTTGAATAATAAATAGAATCTCAATCTCATGAATTTACCTTCATCTCAGTTTAAATCTACAATACTTTTGTTTATAGGAATAGGATCTCCAAAATCTTTTTCTCCAAATTTTTCTTAATTAATTATTTTTTTATTGTTTTTGACATTCTCTAAATCGCTTACCACCTTTTTTTCTGGTGACGAATTTAGAGTACATTGACCACTTAGCCAATGTATTAGAACTCATATCTTATTGTCTAGTAGAATTGAGATTCATGGCCCAAGATAGATGAGTTAATGTCAAATAACTTTTCTTTGGCATGTACCCATATAGATACGTACTTTTATTTGGACTTCAATTCTTGTCTTCGGTACCACTGCACTTTTTCGTAGTGCTAGGTAGAGGAGTCATTCCTTTTTTTTATTTTGGATTTTGGATTATTTCTTCCCAACAAATAGCATAATAGGTTGAACATCAACTAAGGCTATTCAATCAATGTAAATTCAACATATCATACTCTTGCTCATTTTATTTGAAAAAAAAATTGCATTCATTAAACAACATATCTAGCAAAATCTCATGCTCATGCATCAATTGATGAAAAATTTTAATGACAAGATATACATTGAAGAAATAAACTTTACACAAGATGAACATTCCTATCCATAGGCATCGATATATCCATAATTTTTTAAAAAAATTTGAATCCAACACACATCATTCATCAATCCAAAACAAACCATTCATCAACATCATTAGACATCCACAATACTAGAAATAGGAAGTATCCAATCACATAGCATCCAAATCATAATATCTAAATACAATGCCCAAAACACAGAAATGTAGTGTCCACATATGACTCTCAAATCAGAATACATCCAAAACAATTACCATCATGTGCCTACACACGGTGCTAAATAACATAATGTCATCACGAAACAATCCATAGCAAAAAGTTATACAATCCACTAAAATTAGGAGCTCAAAGCAAATGGAAATATAAATATAGAAACATATATCTCTACCCCTACATGAAGAATGCATCGTCCTCAATGCAATTAGCATAAAATGAGAGAGTAGGAAAAGAGATACTCACAAAGTGCTAATCATCAGCGTCGGTGTCAGTCTCCTTGTCATTGTCCTCACCAGAAGCAGCCTCCTCCATATTCGCATCCTGGTCCCGATGTGTCCGCAAGTGCACGGATACATCAAAGTAATAAAAGATTGTTGGTGTATATGCCCTAGGACCTAGTTTTGGTCCATTATTGTACTACTTGACGTTGATATTTTATATCATTCTGGCATTGTCATTATCTATATTTGCTTACATCTGTGATTATGTACTTATATGATAATGTCCCTAGAGACAGATTGGATCTGTGCTCAAATGATAGTCCTTAGTCGATTATGTACTTATATGATAAGGTCAATGAACAGACATAGGATTTGCCCCTTCCTAAGGGAAGCATGATATCCATGGAGCTCCTCTATGGTTCTATGACTGAAAGTGTATGGCCATACCCAAGTGAGACCTGATTTAGTCATAGCCATGAGATTGGATAAAAATAAGTGGTGACACACTTGGCCAATCAGATATCAGTTCAGCAAAGAGATTGTAATACATCTGTACCTGCTTGCGATGATGGGGATGTCGATGTCGATATCCATTCTGATGACTTGGGTAGCAGTGATGCACTGCTAGGTGCCACTCACTGCTTGTGGTGACCATGGGTCAGCACTGCCAACGTCAGAGGAACCTACAGGGTCGTACACCTTGATACTCGAGTTCTCGTAATGATCGGGAAGCCTTATGATCGAGTTATTGGATAGCTCGGATCTATTTTGGAGATTTCATCAGCGCTAATAGGCCTGATGAGATGGAAGAAATTTATTGGAGCCAAATTCCATTTACGGCATATTAACCATGGTTAGCCCAGTTTGACCTTGGGTTAAATTGGATTGGATCCAAGGGCTTGGTTAACATGCATAATGGACCTTGGGCTGGGCCCATTGTAAAGTTGGGCTTACTGGGCTTAAGGAGAAGGAGAAAGTAGGCGTGTGCTTAACCCTGGTTAGACTAGAGTTAACGCATATGGTTTGAAATTAATCATATGGGTTAATTAATTAATTAATTAGAATCCTAATTAGATTAGGACTAATTAATTAATTAATTAATTAGAATCGTAATTAGATTAGGATTTAATTGTTTAAATAATTAGAATCCTAATTGGATTAGGATTTAATTGTTTGAATCAATTAGAGTCCTAATTGGATTAGGATTTGATTAACTTGATTAATTCTCCTACATCCTCTCCTAGCCGCCCACTTGATTTGAATTGTGGCCACACATTAGACCGCCTCTTGCTCTATATAAGAGGCCCTAGACGCCCCATCTTGAAATACAATTAATCTTGAAGGCGTGATCACAAGAGAGAGGTGAGAGCAAGAGGTAGTGGCACACTTCTCTTCCATCCAACCCTAGCCGAGAACACTTCATCTTCCTTTCCTATTGGCGTGAGGAACTTGGTGTTACTTGGCAAATTCCTTCTCCTCATCTTCCTCTTGGCGCATATACCTTGGAGGTGGCGCAAGGCTTGAGGAATAAGCACAAGGCTTGGATATTCTTCCCGAGGCTAGCATTGGGCGTGGAAGAAGAGGACTCTAGGTGATCCGTGTGTGTGAGACTGCAGAGGGCGCACGCTTGGGCGCCTACTTCGACATCAACCTCGCATTCCTCAAGGTATTTTCTATCTCATCGTGTCAACTCCCTCGCTTGCGATCTTCACTGGGTTTTTGGGACCGGCTCGTTTCGGGGATATTGCTTCCGCTGTGCAATGTTTTGTGTAATTTCTATCTCTGAAAATTGTAAAATATCCTAGGGGTTTCCCAACAGTGGTATCAGAACGATTTGCGAGATTCGAATGATGTAATTTCATCCATGCTAGCATGCCATATCTCAATTTTCGCAAATTGCATGATCACATGGCAAATGATTTTTCTAAGTAGGAAAAATTAGGGTTTCTTGTTTCTATAATCTTTTCAATCCCTTTTGGATTTTTGGATTATTTTCCTTGTATGATTTAAAGAATCAAAGGCTTACGTGGTTTTGTCAAGTAGGACGGGCATTGTGTCTTCGGACTGGCCGGGTCTCTTGATCTGACAAAATTACCAGCCGAAAGAATCTTTGAAATCATCATGAAAGTTTAATCGCAAATAACCAAAATATTTGTAATAAGAAGATGAGGAAAAGAGATTGGTTTTATGAAAAAGTAAAATTTTAGATTTTATATTTTTCATGAGCATGTAGAACTGCATGTGTAGATACCTTGCTTGTGCATAATGTTGTGATCATGAGTCAGTCCCCTTTGCATGTCTGTGATGTATCTTTGTGAGGCCTGCATGCCGCTGTTCTTTTCTTTTATTTTTGTAACAAGAAGAAGAAGATTAGGGCGCAACCACATGGAACCCTTGCATGCTTGATGGCGCATGGAGGAGTGGCGCAAGATGGCATGGCCGAACCCTAGGGTTTGAGAGCTAGCCATCTTGGCTCCTTGCATGGTGGCACATCATCTATGGCGAAAGACCCATGACATTGGCCGAACCTCTAGGGCTTGAGAGCTAAACCATGGTGAGAAGGACCTTGAAGCCAACCTTGAAGTTCAAGTTAGTGGTCGGCTAGGTTAGGTCTTGTCTTTGGGGCTTGAATCCTAGGTCAAGAGTTGAACCACCTTTTGGCATGGGTTGGTTCAATGTCTTGAATAGGCTATGATCACATCATTCATTTATTATTTTCGATATCTGCTAAAGCATGCCGGTTTTATCGTTCTGTTATCACTATAGGATTGCATGCCTGTAATGCTAGACATAAGATAAAACTGATGAGACCTCAAAAACCCTCATAAATAAATATCAAGTCTAGTAGCCTTCTAATGCGTAGCCCTCACTAAGCTATCGATCAGTGGTGTTGTGAACTTTTTTCCACCCTCGTGGGACACACCCACTTATCTTTAGAAAGTGCGTGGTGGCAATGGTTTCCCTAGTCCGTTTTAATCGGGCGTGCCTTCGCAAGGAAACTCGTTGGCCCTGGGCATAACGGTTAGGAATGGACTTGACTAGAGTTCCATATGTGCTAGGCACATGATGAAACTCTAGAGGCATCATTGAGAGGTTAGGGTTTCATGTTGTATCCAGCCCTCGCTGGACATGAAATGCCTAGATTGTCTCAATAAGGGGAATTGCTTGGAGCAATCGGCCGGCGAGCCCACCTTAGGAAGCATGGGTTACTTTGTGTGTCTCATCCCACCCTTGTGGGACGCGAAGCCTCATGTGGAATAAGGATCACATCTCACTAGGAAGTCTTAAACTTCCTGATTGACTTTGTGGGTTGTCAATTCGATTAAAATAGTGGGAGCCATAATCATTTAAAACAAGTCCAGTTTAAATGATTTGAAGTAGTACTAATTTACTGTTTCTTGACTGTTGTAGAACAATGGCAACGAACAATAGCTGATTGACACTGCGATCACTCCTTGATAAGGATAAGTTGGTCAGAACCAACTTTATGGGCTGGCATCGGAACTTGAGGATAGTCCTCAAGCTCGAGAAGAAGTTGTATGTCCTAGAGCAGGCTCCTCCGGCGCCTCCTCCGCCTAATGCCCGAGCGGCAGATAGAGATGCTTTTAGAAAGCTTCAGGATGACTCTATGGAGGTATCATGTCTCATGCTGGCCACTATGGCACCTGAACTTCAGGTGTAATATGAGGAGCAGAATGCTTTTCAGATGATCACTCATTTGAAATAGATGTTCGAGGGTCAGGCTAGGACTGAGAGATTTGACACCGCCAAAGCAGTCTTTCGGTGTAAGTTATCTGAGGGTGCACCAGTGAGACCCCATGTTCTCAAGTTGATTGGGAACGTGGATCATCTCAGGAGGCTGGGGCACGCCATAGATAACGAGCTGGTTGTGGATCTTATTCTGCATTCCCTGCCCCCTAGCTTCAGTCCGTTTATCATAAATTTTAACATGAACCGGATTGAGTGCACACGGGAGGAATTGATGAATATGCTCCAGACAGCCAAGCGTGAGATGGTAAAGACCAAACCTAATTCTATTCTTTTGGTTCCTACGGCCAAGAAGATGAAGAAAAAGGGTAAGGCACATGCCAAGGGCGGTGCCAAGGGTCCTACCAAGGCACTAAAGAAAAAGGCGAAGAAGTCAAAGGACCAGAGGTGCTTCCACTGTGGCGAGCAGGGTCACTAGAGGAGGGACAGCAAGCAACTTCGGAAATGAGGAGAAGAAAGGCTTGGCCTTAGCTTCTAGCTCAGGTATTTATGTTACAGAAGTCAACCATTCTACTTCTATGTCATGGGTATTGGATACCGCATGTGGAGCTCATATTTGTACAAATATGTAGAGGCTCAAGAAAAGTAGATCGGTGCGGCCTGGAGAGATTGACCTACGAGTTGGAAACGGGGCACAGGTTGCTGCTGTTGTTGTAGGAGTTCTGACTCTCTCCCTGCCATCTGGACTTCAGTTAGAGTTAGAAAATTGCTATTATGTACCTTCGCTTACTAAGAACATTGTATCCATTCCTTGCTTGGCAAAGAAAGGATTTAAGTTTGAAATAAATAAGAACTCTTGTTCTTTTTCATTTGCAAGTATGTTCTATGGGAAGGGTACTTTGTGCAATGGTCTATATATGTTATACATGGATAACTCTATTTGCAACATAAATAATAAAAGGACCAAACTGAGTGGTTCAGTCGGTGCTTTCCTATGGCATTGTCGATTAGCCCATATAAACAAGAATCACATTCAACAACTCCATGCAAATGGGTTGTTAGATTCAAGTTCCTTGGAGGAATTTGATACATGTGAGCCTTGTTTGTTAGGGAAGATGACAAAGGCGCCTTTCACCAAGACTAGTGAAAGGGCAGGAGGTTTGTTGGATCTCATACATAGCGATGTGTGTGGGCCATTCAATAAGCAAGCCAGAGGAGGCCACAACTACTTCATCACATTTACTAATGATTTCAGTAGATATGGTTATGTCTACCTAATGAGACATAAGTCTGAATCGTTTGAGAAATTCAAAGAATTCAGACATGAAGTAGAGAACCAGCTTGGTAGATCCATTAAGACTCTTCGATCAGATCGTGGTGGAGAGTACCTGAGTGGTGAATTTCTTGACTATCTGAGAGAGTGTGGGATTTTATCCCAACTCACTCCACCTGGAACACCATAATGGAATGGTGTGTCTGAAAGGAGAAATCGAACTTTGTTGGACATGGTTTGATGTATGAAGAGTCATGCAACTCTGCTTCCCTCATTATGGGGACATGCACTAGAGACAGCATCTCTAATACTGAATAATGTTCCATCTAAGAGTGTCTCAAAGATTCCATACGAGGTATGGAGTGGGAGACGCCCTAATCTCACTTTTATCAGGATCTGGGGATGTGAGGCTTATGTCAAACGTCAGGATTCTAGCAAGCTAGAACCTAGATCTGATAAATGCGTGTTTGTGGGGTACCCTAAGGAAACTAAGGGTTACTACTTCTATGTTCCCACCGAGAACATAGTTTTTGTTGCTCGGGGTGCTGTCTTTCTAGAGAAAGAATTTCTCATGAAAGAAGTTAGTGGGAGGAAGTTTGACTTGGACGAGGTCCAAGTGCGACCACAAGACAGAGAGATGGAACCTGAGCCAACTGCACCGGTTGCTGGGCAACCTGAGGCTCAGACATAGGCCCCGCGTAGGTCTGGGAGGATTCGCCATGTACCTGAGAGGTATGGTTCGCTGCCGACCCAAAACGATGGTATCTTCATCGTTGAAGATGAACCCAGGACCTATGATGAGGCGGTCAGTGGACTGGACTTCGAGAAATGGCTTGACGCCATGAGATCCGAAATGGATTCCATGTCAGCTAACCAAGTCTGGCATTTGGTTGAGTTACCTGATGGGGTAAAACCCAAAGGGTGTAAATGGATGGCAACGTGGTTACCTATAAAGGTAGACTAGTGGCTAAGGGATTCAAACAAGTCCACGGGGTGGACTATGATGAAACCTTTTCACCAGTTGCTATGTTCAAATCCAATCGGATTCTGCTTGCTATAGCTGCATATCATGACTATGAGATATGAGAGATGGATGTAAATGTTAGGGTATGCCCTTAAGGCTAATGTTTGAGGCCTTGGGTTATTTTCAGTATCATGTATAAACTATATATATATGTTTTTATAAAGGCAATTGTTGTTATTCAGATTGTTACATTATCTGCTGTTGTATGTATACTTCTGAGTAATGTCTCAATGATGTTCAGCTTAGCTGACATTCAGTGTTGTCCTTAGTCGAGATATCTCGGTGAACATGAGACAGCCTTGATATGATTGAGACTAATATGTGTTCTAAACTTATAGGATGCTTCGGGCATAGAATAAGATTTAGACACATAGGTGCATTGGATGTACTGGACTGACCCTACTTAGGATATTCAATTGTTTGTCACAATGTGAATAATCCTTGTATGCAAGCAAGTGGTATATTCCCTCTGACTTGAGATCACTTGTGTTTCTAAGTGATGATTGGCATTATCTTGAGGTAGTTCAATATCATTTGAAAGATAATGGTTAAGGATTATCTTGGATAGTGGGCATGAGTCATGTTAGGGCACTTGTGATAGATATAGGATTGCCTCTCCTAGTTGGAGTGTGATGTTCTAAAGGGCCCCCTGGATGAAATGGTTGAGAATGTGTATGGCCATACCCAGACGACTATGTTCGTCTGATCTAACCATTTTCATCATGTTGGAATCGCAGGCTTGACATGCTTGTCCAATGAGAACATCTAGTGGCAAAGGGAAACATGTATGCCAAGTGAATTAGATTCACACTTGTGCTGTGGTTTGGGAGTAGTCTTGGAAGACTCTTTCCTTCATAACGGGAGACACTGATGTGTTGCTAGATACCCCTCTCTGATCGTGATAACGTAAGTTATCGTTACCGACATTGAAGGAAACCCTTAGGGTCGCACAATTTGATGATATAGCTTACTTATGTCAGATCGTGTGAACTGGAGGAATTTAAGCTCTGATTGGAAGTGAGATCTAGTCTAATCATGTTTAATTGATTAGGGCATATGATCGGTAAGCTTCGATCAGGAGGATTGATGCTTGATCGTAAAGATCAGGGGTTCAATGAGATGTGTGGTTAGATCTTGAGCCATATGGTTCAAAGAGATCGTAACCAGGGCTGGTTCGACTTGATGCTTGAACCAATTCGAAATTGGACCGGTTCATTAGTGAACGCATGGTTCAATTAAGAGGGAATTTTTCGATGGGTTGAATGGGAGTTAAGGAGGGAGTTACATGTTTGGTTCTTACCATATGTGGTAACCGAACATTACTTCTTGGTCTCTCTCTCTCTCACGGTTTCCAGAAGAGCTCTCATTTTTCTTCCTCTTTTCGGCTCTCTCTCGTGTGGATCTTTTTCACGCAAGGGAAGAACTTCGACCAGCCAAGAGTGCACATCTTCCTCTCCAAGACACGATTAAAGACTCCTTGGTGTCTTTGCTAGCACAAGGAACACAAGGAAGGAAGTCGACATCATCTTGTGTGTGACATCTTTGGAGAAGAGGCACTCGCCCCCTTTCATCTTCCAAGCCGCCTCTTACATCATGGCAATGGTAATACTCTAACTTGTTCTATACAAGTTTTATAAGGTTGATCATGTGCTCAATCCATGCGATTCTATGATGACCTAGTATTTCCGCTACAACAAGTTTATGAATGATGCTTGTGACCAAGGTTACCCAACAATGGTATCAGAGGAGGTTTTTTTTTTTATGGCTTGATGCATATGATTGCCGTGATCCATACTTGATTTTTGGATAGATCTTGTTTAGTTTCACATGCGACAACATGATACAATGTTTACATACATAGTTTGCGCATAGTTGTGTTTTAAACTTATCTTCATGCGCGACTTCACTAGATCTGTCTGTGCGCCTACTTCAAACACTTAGACAGGTTAACAGTTTTGAAGTCGTTAGTCAAGTATGGACCCAACAGCCTAATCAGACTATCTGACAGCCTGGATGGGCGGCTGGATAGCACCTGTGCGCAAGCTGTACAGGTGGCTATAAGCCGACTGCAGAAGGGTGTGTAGCGATGTCTGTTTGAGGCGCCTAGTGAACGATCATGATTATGGCCCGGGGTCACACCCGCTTGCCGGAAATCATGTGGGACGTTCAGCTCTTAAGGCATGCATAGTTGACCATTGGGTCGACGCAAGTCAGTTATGACTGGGTGCATGCAAGGGCAGTGGGTCTGACTTGGTCTGACGAGTGGATATCTGTTAATTGAAAGTCCCCTTCAAGGGGGAGCGAAAGGGGGTGAAACCCTAAAGGGGGCGCATTTCAACAACAAGATCGCATGTAGTTCATATGATCAACTTGTATAAATGGAATGGATCTAAAAGGGATCATACCAACGCCATTAGATTGGATGGCGGCTTGGAAGCAATGAATCGATTGCTTCTTCTCCTTAGAAGACGCACACTAGATGAGAGATGACCTACTCCTTTGTCGCTCCTTGTGCTAGCAAGGCTCCAAAGTTTCTTTGATCGTTAGAAGGGAATCGAGATGAGATCTCTTCCTTGTCGAAAAACCTCTCCAAGGTGTGAAGAACAACTCTCTCCAAGGTTTGAGACGACAAGTCAAGAGGAGGCAAAAGTGTTGAGCCGTTATCACAAAGGTGGCGTTACATGACTTCCAAAATTGGAAAGTCATGAAGCCATGCGCCCATGTAATGAAAAACGCCCAAATGCCATCAAGCCTTGAACCAAGCGTTCACATATTCGAACCGGTTCAAGCCAATTCGACTCAACTCAATTTGGTTCAAAAAACCAAATTAAATTAGCCCAAGCCATAGTCTAGATCTCTCTGAACCAAATGGTTCAAGATCTAACCGTTCATCTCCTGATGCTCCTGATCTTACCGATCTAGCATCAACTCTCTCGATCGAAGCTTACCGATCTCAAGCCCTAATCAATCAAACATGATCAGACCAGATCTCACTTACAATCAGAGTTTAAATCCCTTTAAATTGAACCAAAACAATTCAGTCCACACGATCTGACTTAAGTAAGTCATATCATCAAATTGTGCGACCCTGAGGGTTTCCTTTAAATGTCGGTAACGATAACTTACGTTATCACGATCAGTGAGGGGTATCTAGCAACACATCACTGTCTCCCGATATAAAGGAAAGAGTCTTCCAAGACTACACCCAAACCACAGCACAAGTGTGAATCCACTTCACTAGGCATACATGTTTCCTTTGCCACTGGATGTTCTTATTGGACAAGCGTGTCAAGCCTATAGCGCCAATATGATGAGCATGATTAGATCAGATGATCATAGTCACCTGGGTATGGCCATACACTTTCTCAATCATCTCACTCAGGGGGGGCCCCAGTAGAACATCACACTCCTTAAACAAGGAGACGGCAATCCTATATCTATCACTAGTGTCCTAACCTGACTCATGATCATTATCCAAGATAGTCTATAACCATTATGTTTCAAATGATATTGAACTACCTCAAAACAATGACAATCATCATTTAGAAACACAAGTGATCTCAAGTCAGAGGACATGTGCCACTTGTTACAAACAAGGATTATTCACATTGTGACAAGCAATGAATATCCTAGTAGGGTCTGTCCAGTACATCCAATGTACCCATGAGTCTACATCTTATTCCATGCTCGAAGCATCCTATAAGATTAGAACACATATTAGTCTCAATCATATCAAGGCTGTCTCATGTTCACTAAGATATCTCGACTAAGGACATTACAGCATGTCAGCCAAGCTGAACAGCATTGAGACATTATTCAGAAGCACACTTATTGCAGCAGACAATGTAACAAACTGAATAACAACCATTGCCTTTATAAACATAAGAGTTTATACATGATACTGATAGAATCCCAAGGCCTCAAACATTAGCCTTAAGGGCATACCCCAACAATCTCCCACTTGCACTTAATCTAATGGTTGAGAAATCTCAAACCCATATTATTACAGTGCTTCTCATGCTTCTGCTGCGCCAGAGGCTTGGTAAGCGGGTCAGCCAGATTGTCATCTGTATGAACCTTGCAGATTTTGATCTCACCACGATCAATGATCTCCCGGATCAAGTGAAACCTTCTCTGTATGTGCTTGGACTTCTGGTGCGACCGTGGTTCCTTTGCCTGTGCGATTGCTCCAGTGTTATCACAGAAGATAACCAAAGGATCTGCACTCGAAGGAACAACACCAAGTTCCTGAATGAACTTACGAATCCACACTGCCTCCTTAGATGCTTCTGAGGCTGCAACATACTCGGCTTCTGTTGTGGAATCAGCAACGATAGACTGTTTGAAACTCTTCCACACCACTGCTCCTCCATTCAAGCTAAAAACATAGCCTGATTGCGATCGGAAATCATCCTGGTCCGATTGGAACGAAGCGTCAGTATATCCTTCAATACTGAGTTCTTCCTGACCACCATATATCAAGAACATATCTTTGGTCCTCCGAAGATATTTCAAAATGTTCTTGACCGCAATCCAGTGCGCCTGACCTGGATTACTTTGGAATCGACTGGTCACGCTTAACCCGTAAGCGACGTCTGGGCGAGTACACAACATCGCATACATAATGGACCCAATAGCCGAAGCATAAGGCGTATTGTCCATTTCATCTTTCTCAGTCTATGTTTGTGGACACTGACTCTTTGAAAGATTCAGACCATGTCTGACTGGAAGATATCCTCTTTTAGAATTCTCTAAATGGAATCTCTCCAGGACTTTATCGATGTAAGTACTCTGGCACAGCCCGAGAAGCCTCTTAGATCTATCCCTGTAGATCTTCACACCTAATACATAGGCTGCTTCTCCTAGATCTTTCATCTCGAAACATTTTCTTAACCATGCTTTTACAGCATGCAGTTCAGGAATATCGTTTCCAATGATTAAGATATCATCGACGTAGAGGACTAGGAAAGTAATCACGCTCCCACTAAACCTCTTATATACACACGGGTCGTCTTCATTCTTGATGAAACCAAATTCACATATTGATTCATCAAAACGAATATTCCAACTTCTAGATGCTTGCTTAAGTCCATAAATGGACTTCTTTAACTTGCATATTTTATGACGATCTGATGGATTAGTGAAACCTTCAGGTTGTGTCATATACACATCCTCATCCAGTTTTCCATTAAGGAAAGCGGTCTTCACATCCATTTGCCAGATCTCATAATCGTAATATGCTGCTATCGCGAAAAGAATCCGAATAGACTTGAACATAGCTACAGGAGAGAAAGTTTCATCATAATCTATCCCGTAGATTTGTTTGAAACCTTTCGCAACTAGCCTGCCTTTATAGGTAACCACGTTACCATCCATGTCAATCTTCTTCTTGAAGATCCATTTACAGCCTATAGGGATTACTCCCGGAGGCGGATCAACCAAATCCCAAACTTGGTTATCTGACATGGAGTCCATCTCGGCGCGCATAGCTTCAAGCCATCTAGCTGATTCCGGTCCACTGACCGCATCCGCATAAGTAAGGGGTTCATCATTATCAATGATGTAGACTCCGTCATAGCGCTCAGGCTGTCGACGGATCCTTCCCGATCTTCGCGGTTCCCGTGATATCTGAGCCTCAGGTTGTTCAGTAACCTGTTCAACCGGCTCAGGCTCATCCAACTGTGCTTGACTACTTTGTCCTTCCTCTGGATTCTCATCCAGCTTTATTTCTCTCCCACTGGCTTCTTGCAGAAGAAATTCCTTCTCAAGAAAAATTGCCGTCCGAGCAACAAATACCTTGTTCTCTTTGGGATCGTAGAAATAATAACCCTTAGTTTCCTTAGGGTAACCGACAAAGATATATTTCTCAGATCTGCTCTCTAGTTTCCCAGAGGCGAGCTTTTTGACATAATCCTCGCAACCCCAGATCTTAATAAATGTCAAGCTCGGCTGTTTCCCATACCATAACTCATATGGAGTCTTAGAAACTGCCTTGGATGGCACTCGGTTTAGTACCTTTGCAGCTGTTTCCAGTGCAAATCCCCAAAAGGAGTAAGGTAGAGTAGCTTGACTCATCATTGAACGAACCATATGCAGTAAGGTTCTGTTCCTCCTCTCGGACACACCATTCCATTGCGGTGTTCCTGGCGGAGTGAGCTGTGAGATAATCCCACACTCCTTCAGATAGTCAGTAAACTCTCGACTTAGGTATTCACCACCTCGATCAGAACGAAGTGCCTTGATATTTCGGCCTAGCTGATTTTGTACTTCATTTTTGAACTCTTTGAACTTGTCAAAAGATTCACTCTTATGTCTCATTAAATAGACATACCCATATCTACTGAAATCATCAGTAAAGGTAATGAAGTATGAATAGCCACCTCTGGCATGTTTACTAAAAGGCCCACACACATCACTGTGTATAAGGTCAAGTAAACCTGAAGCCCTTTGACCTTTGTGAGGAAAAGGAGACTTCGTCATTTTACCCATTAAACAAGCTTTGCATGTATCAATCTCCTCATAGGAGAATGATCCCAGCAGTCCATGATCATGCAACCGCTTAATGCGTTTCTTGTTAATATGGCCTAAACGACTATGCCATAGCAAGGTGCTGTCATCAGCATACTTGGCTTTCTTATTATCAATATTTTGTATAGAACATTCCATGTCCAACATGAATAACCCATTGTTAATTGACCCAGTAGCATAAACAATATTATCAAGAGAAAGATAACACTTTGAAATCTTGCATTCAAAGGAAAACCCTTTCCTGACAAGAGCAGGAATAGAGATAATATTTTTAGTAATGCTCGGTACAAAGTAACAATTGTTTAGTTCTAATACAAGTCCAGATGGTAATGAGATGAAATATTCTCCTACAGCAACCCGTGCCCCGTTTCCAACTCGTAGGTCCACCTCATGCTGTCCCACCTGTCTTCTTCTCTTGAGTTCCTGTACATTTGAACAAATGTGAACTCCACATGCAGTGTCCAACACCCATGAAATAGAAGAAGAGGATATCATAACTTCAGTCACGAAAATACCTGAGCCAGAAGCGATGCTTCCCTTCTTGTCTCCTTGGAGCGCTTTACAGTCCTTTTTCCAGTGACCCAGCTGGCCACAGTGGAAACATCTGTTGTCCTTCGACCCCTTCACCTTTTGTTTCAGAGCCTTGCTGTAGTTCTTGACAGGGGCTTTGCCCTTCTTCCCCTTCTTCTTGTTCCTAGAAGGAAACATCAAGACAGAGGTTGAAGGCTTTCCCTTTAGAGTCTCCTCTGTAGTCAAGAGCATATTCAGCAACTCTGCCGGTGTACAGTCGATCTTGTTCATATTAAAATTAATAATGAACTGTAACATCCCGTTATCTTAACCCCAAACAAATGGCACAGTTCATGAATGATACAGGATGTTTCATATAAGATCGATTCATATGCTAGGTAAAACCGAGTTCAAGAAAGCACGATCTGAAAATTTCCACAAACCCATACATAAATATCCACAAAACACAAATCTCATAAATCACATAAGGGTACCTGCCACCACGCAATCCTTGCACTAGACATATGCAAGGCAACAGTTATATCAAATCCGATGGCATAAATACAATTCGATTCGAAATTCAAAGCAAAGCCACAAAGTCGATTTTATAAACTCATACCAAACACCGAAACCAGGCTGAGGCCCGCGGTGACACAAAAATCAAACTCATTTAACTGCCACAATCTGGCAACACAAATTTCACATAGTTCACGTGGTTCACACAAATTCACATAGTTCACATCATTCATATAGTTCGTATAACTCATATAGTTCGGCCACAACCGGCCTCATATTTAAGCACAAAAGTTCTTAAATATAATCACAGCAAACTAGCATAATGTCCACGCCAATGCTAACTCAAGAAATGCGCCCCTGCTCTATGCCTGAAAATAGTGAGGGGTGAGCTACACAGCCCAGTGAGTGGATAGTCTAAATCGACCATCCATAACATACATTCAAAAATATAGGCAGATTATTTTAAAAATCTTTAACAGAACATTATGTCAATATACAACAAGATTAAATACAGAAGTCATATAAACAGCCAGATGTACACACCAACATATAACAAACTCAGGTTCTAAACAAACTCAGGTTCTAGAGTTATACTCTAAACCAACTAAACACACCAATACTTAGTTAACCTAGTTGTCCAGCATATTCAGTAGTGACCAATATGGTCTAACCCGGCTTTGGCCTAAGCACTGGGAGCTGCAAAATCTCGTGCAACACATAAACATGGACAGTGAGTAGAATCAAGAGGTGGCCCCCGCCAGGTCACGACGTGGCACTTTGCTCTAAAACACCCCATAAACACATCGATGGATTGTGTGTAGATTCAAGAGGTGGCCCCCGCCGGGTCACGACGTGGCACTTTGCTCTACGACACCCCATATCACAAAAAGAGAGTGATGACATCAAGAGGTGGCCCCTGTCCGACCAAGACATGGCACTTTGCGTCAAAACCCGTTCTCCCAAAAGGTTCCTACTGGACAACAAACACATCTTATATCATATTTCATAAAGGTGGACTCCTAAGTGTCAACTAGACTCTAGGATAGTCTTCACAAAATCATATCGGGCAGGCTGAACATCAACCCCCATCACAATAATCATAATAGGCAGGCTGAACATCAACCTCCTCACATATCAAATACAGGGCTGAAATTCAAACCCTTAACATATCACATAAGGACTATCCTATGAGTACACGGTTACACTTAGCCATAGTCCTAACCAACACATAACACATAATATTCAAAATTCACATAATCCATCACATAACACATATTGTTCAAAAATTCACATAACCCATACTATTCGAAAATCACATAACATAACACATAATATTTCATATTCGAATATCACATAATATAGTGTAGTCCTTAGATTTCATGCTGATTAGTTTAGTCAAACCTTGCTATGTTATCACCCAAATTTCTCAAACAATTAAATAACAGGCTACACACCTAAACTAAATAACATGCTACACACCTAAATAAACAGTCATGGATTGTAATTAACACACATCCAAAAATCATTACAACACATATAACCCACGGTTTTACAACATGTCATCTATTTAAAATTTAAACTCTAGTTAACAAGAATGTCATGCTCAAAATTCACTAATTTAAAACTACCTAAATTCCATAACATCAACATAAAATTATAACATGTAATTGTCTTTATAATCCTCATGTAAACATGTTAATTTCGGTTTTTTCATAAATAATACCAAATTTTGGTTGTCATGAATAATTTATCATAAATAATATCAAGATTTCGGATTATCATGAAAATTATCAAGAATTCGGTTTACATGAAAGAACATCTCAATTTTGGTTTTCATCCCTTAAATTCGGTTTTAACATGGTAGAAATTCCAAGAACTCAAATGTATCATGTCACAAACACAACTAAATTCATAGGTCAAACAAGACATTCCACTCACCTTGAACCGTGAACACAAAGGTAAAAACTCTCCAAAAAAACGTCTAGAGCCTTGCCACCACCAATGGAAAAGAACGCCACCCAAATCAAAGATGCCGGCCAAGGAAAAGGAAGAGGAAGAAAGGAAAATTCCTCCAAGCCCTCAAGAATCGCCTAAGTTCTTCAAAAATCGCCCCAAGCCTTCAAGCCGTCGCCCAAGATTTCTTTCAAGCCAAAAATCTCGCCCAAAACTCTACCCTAACCGAAATAACAATTTGAATTTTCGGTTTTAAATTCTTAACCCATTAACCCATTAATTCAAATCGGGTTTAATCCATTTAACCAATAATTTGAATTTTAAACCCAATTAACGCAAACCCAATAACCCATGGTTAACTAATTAATTTAACCATTAACTAACCATTCACTTAAAGAAAATCCAATAAGGATTTAATTGACATCCAATAACTCCAATTAATTAACAATTAATTAACTTAAATTAACAAGCAATAAACTCCAATTAATTAACTGAAAATTAGCATCCAATGAGCTAGTTAATTAATTAACATTAATATCCAAAAATCTCTAATTTAATTAACTATAATTCATCAACCAAAATCTCTAATTAATTTATCATAAATTAACAATCAATACACAGGAATAATAACACAGTCAATAATTTTATTTAAATCAAAAATAAAGCTTACCAGGACTCAAGATCCTTGGATCTTACATGAACGGATCGAAAGAGGCCGGGAGAGACTGCAGAATAATGTCTACAGCAAGCTCCTGATTGATGGTATGCCCCAGTTTCTCTAGAGCCTCTTTGTGCCCAATCATCTTGAGCACATGAGCTCCCACTGGACTCCCTTCAGCCAGTTTGCTCTGAAAGAAAAGCTTGGTCAAATTATAGCGTTCAGTCCTCGCCTGTGCAGCATACAGCATCTTGAGGTTTGCTATAATTTCTATAGCAGACATATCCTCATGCTGACGCTGCAGCTGTGGCGTCATAGACGCTAGCATCAGGCAAGCGACATCAATGCTATCATTGACATGCTTTTCATAGGCATCCCTAACCACCCTTGCGGCGTTCGGAGCGGGTTGAGGCGGTATAGCCGTCTCGAGGACATACAGTTTCCTCTCAGCCTTAAGAACGATCTTAAGGTGTCCGTACCAGTCTGAGAAGTTTGGCCCAGCAAACTTCTCCCTTTCCAGTAGGGATCGCACATTGAAGCTCATGGTGTTCGTTGCTGCAGGAATCTACAACAATGCAAGAACAGCAAGGTCAGTATCAATGTTTAGAATCAATCCAGGACTTAAGAATGATTCTTTTCTCACTATTTTATCTGACTGAAAAATCCATTAAAACAGTCCGAAAGAGTAATCACTCTTTTAGTGAGATGGGATCCAAATTTCATACTTGGTCTCCGCGTCCCGCTTAGGCGAGATAAGATGCACAGAGAGTACAAGCACTAATCTCTGGTAGGCAGTCCCTGCCAATCGCCAACCCGTGCGATTCCCCTTCATCTGGGCAATCCAGCAGACTGTGCCAACTGAGTTGGTACAACACAGTCTCTGATCCCACAGATGGCTGCCTCCATATAGCTAACATATGCCCCATATGTAGCCCACATGGTCAAGCTGACCTGACCTACTCCCTGGACCACCACGTGCTATGCTGAGCAATGAGAAGCGATAAATCCCTTCTCTGTAACACGCAGGTGAAATCACACACCGTCTGAAGATAGAGGGACGTGCCCACTGAGTGGGTACAACACGGCTCCAACGATAGTCAGAACAGTGAGGTTTCGCGTCAGAAGGCTATCGAGCTTGATATTTTAGCGTTGGATTTTAACGGTCTTTTATCTTCTTAACTATCATACAAACCCTATGGTGATAGCAGAAGATAAATAAATCATGCAAGTCTAATTATTTAAACAATAAAAGAAAGCATGATGATCTTATGTGGTAAACGCCCATTAAGCCTAGGTAAGACCTTAAGTTAACTTAAGTCTTCACTTGAGCTCTTCTTGGGTCTTTTGCCTCTCATCCGGCCCAGACCAGGGCCCAAGCGCCCTCTGCAGCTCAGGTGCACCCACCAGGTAAATGCGCCTGTTCTAGGGTCAAACCCTAGACTTCCCACCTGGTCAAGCCTCAAGCTGCTTGCGCCTCATCCATGTGTGCTTTGAGCTCTTGTCTGATTAAAAGTACATTTTAATCTATCTAGACAAGGTTGACACGCAGGTCAATTACACAATAAATTAATTAAAATGTGATGCGCAGATCACAAATATAATAATTTACATTTTAATCCAGGCACGCAGGCCCCAGCACAGCACACATTAGTTGGGCAACCCACATAAGATGAAATAAACAAGCATCATGGCATCCAATCAATATGTGATCCATCAACAAAATAAAATTTTCAAAATCCCATCGGAATCAATTTTATTTGTCTTATGTGCCCTACTACCTTACAACGGTCCATTAATAGGGATCCACTCATCATGTCTAGTCAGATCCACTGCCCTTGCATGCACCAAGTCCTAACTGACTTGAGTTGACCTAATGGTCAACAATGCATGCGTTGGGCTGAACTACCCTCATGAGTTCTGGCAAGCGGGTGTGACCCCGGGCCTAACTCATGTGTGTTCACTGGTTGTCACAACCAGACATCGCTACACGCCTGTCTGCAGTCGACCTATAGCCACCTCGTGCTTGCGCACAGGTGCCATCTGGTCGACCCATCTAGGCTGTCAGATGGTCTGATCAGACTGGTTGGATCTTACCTAGAGGATGACTTCAACCCTACTAACCCGTCTAAGCGTTTATAGCAGGCGTCACTTAGATCTAGTGAGGCGCGCAAGTGATTAAGTATTTTAAGAAAAACTACAACTATCAACATGCGCCATCATACATCATACATGCGCAAAGGAGTAAAAACATACATCATGTATTTTCACTACTTAACATGTAGATGCGGAAGATGCTTCCTACTAGATCTACTTATCAAACACAAACAAGGATCACAAATCATCAAGCAATCATATGATTCTACAAGAACCAACGCTCTGATACCAATTGAAAGTCCCCTTCAAGGGGGAGCGAAAGGGGGTGAAACCCTAAAGGGGGCGCATTTCAACAACAAGATCGCATGTAGTTCATATGATCAACTTGTATAAATGGAATGGATCTAAAAGGGATCATACCAACGCCATTAGATTGGATGGCGGCTTGGAAGCAAAGAATCGATTGCTTCTTCTCCTTAGAAGACGCACACTAGATGAGAGATGACCTACTCCTTTGTCGCTCCTTGTGCTAGCAAGGCTCCAAAGTTTCTTTGATCGTTAGAAGGGAATCGAGATGAGATCTCTTCCTTGTCGAAAAACCTCTCCAAGGCGTGAAGAACAACTCTCTCCAAGGTTTGAGACGACAAGTCAAGAGGAGGCAAAAGCGTTGAGCCGTTATCACAAAGGTGGCGTTACATGACTTCCAAAATTGGAAAGTCATGAAGCCATGCGCCCATGTAATGAAAAACGCCCAAATGCCATCAAGCCTTGAACCAAGCGTTCACATATTCGAACCGGTTCAAGCCAATTCGACTCAACTCAATTTGGTTCAAAAAACCAAATTAAATTAGCCCAAGCCATAGTCTAGATCTCTCTGAACCAAATGGTTCAAGATCTAACCGTTCATCTCCTGATGCTCCTGATCTTACCGATCTAGCATCAACTCTCTCGATCGAAGCTTACCGATCTCAAGCCCTAATCAATCAAACATGATCAGACCAGATCTCACTTACAATCAGAGTTTAAATCCCTTTAAATTGAACCAAAACAATTCAGTCCACACGATCTGACTTAAGTAAGTCATATCATCAAATTGTGCGACCCTGAGGGTTTCCTTTAAATGTCGGTAACGATAACTTACGTTATCACGATCAGTGAGGGGTATCTAGCAACACATCACTGTCTCCCGATATAAAGGAAAGAGTCTTCCAAGACTACACCCAAACCACAGCACAAGTGTGAATCCACTTCACTAGGCATACATGTTTCCTTTGCCACTGGATGTTCTTATTGGACAAGCGTGTCAAGCCTGTAGCTCCAATATGATGAGCATGATTAGATCAGATGATCATAGTCACCTGGGTATGGCCATACACTTTCTCAATCATCTCACTCAGGGGGGGCCCCAGTAGAACATCACACTCCTTAAACAAGGAGACGGCAATCCTATATCTATCACTAGTGTCCTAACCTGACTCATGATCATTATCCAAGATAGTCTATAACCATTATGTTTCAAATGATATTGAACTACCTCAAAACAATGACAATCATCATTTAGAAACACAAGTGATCTCAAGTCAGAGGACATGTGCCACTTGTTGCAAACAAGGATTATTCACATTGTGACAAGCAATGAATATCCTAGTAGGGTCTGTCCAGTACATCCAATGTACCCATGAGTCTACATCTTATTCCATGCTCGAAGCATCCTATAAGATTAGAACACATATTAGTCTCAATCATATCAAGGCTGTCTCATGTTCACCAAGATATCTCGACTAAGGACATTACAGCATGTCAGCCAAGCTGAACAGCATTGAGACATTATTCAGAAGCACACTTATTGCAGCAGACAATGTAACAAACTGAATAACAACCATTGCCTTTATAAACATAAGAGTTTATACATGATACTGATAGAATCCCAAGGCCTCAAACATTAGCCTTAAGGGCATACCCCAACATTAATGGACCGTTGTAAGGTAGTAGGGCGCATAAGGAAATAAAATTGATGCCATGGGTTTTTTCTAAAATTTTATTTCTGTTTGGATCACATGTAGTACATGTTTAATATGTTGCATTGAGTATATTGAGTGTTTATTTAATCTTATGTGGGCTGCCCTATTTTGTATGCTGTGCTGGGGCCTGCGTGCTTGGAAAGAATATATTGGTGTGATCTGCGAATCACATTAATTTATTAAAATGTATAATTGACCTGCGTGTCAAACCCTGTCTAGATAGTTTAAAATGTACTTTGATCAGACATGAGCACACAGCACATTTGGCAGAAGCGCTTGCAGCAATTGGCTTCACTAGGTGGGTGGTCTAGAGGTCGACTCTAGAATAGGCCCATTCTGTCTTGTGGGCGCATTTGGGCTGCAGATGGCGTTTGGGCCCGGGCTGGGCCGGATGAGGTACAAGAGTCCCATAAAGAGCTCAAGTAAAGACTTTTGTTAAACTAGAGGGTTTTACTTAAGTTTTATGGGCGTTTACCACATAAGATAATGGTGCTTTCATTTACTATTTTAAGTAATATTAGCACATGCATGTTTTATTCTTCAGCTATCACTATAGAATTTGCATGATAGTAAGAAGATAAAAGACCGTTAAAATCCAACATAAATATCAAGCTATCGATTGCCTTCTGACGCGAAACCTCACTGTCCTGACTATCGTTGGGGCCATGTTGTACCCACTCAGTGGGCACGCCCAGCTATTTTCAGACGGTGCGCGATTACACCTACATGCTACAGAGAAGGGATTTATCGCTTCTCATTGCTCAGCATAGCACGTGGTGGTCCAGGAAGTAGGTCAGGTCAGCTTGACCATATAGGCTACAAGTTGAGCATATGATAGCTATATGGAGGCAGCCATCTGAGGAATCAGAAACTGTGTTGTACCAACTCAGTTGGCACAGTCTTCTGGATTGCCTAGATGAAGGGGAATCTCACGGGTTGGCGATTGGCATGGATTGCCTACCAGTGATTAGTGCTTGAACTCTCTGTGCATCTTATCTCGCCTGAGCGGGACGCAGAGATCAAATATGAAATCTGGATCCCATCTCACTAAAAGAGTTTTACTCTTTCGGGCTGTTTTATTGGATTTTTAGTCAGATAAAATAGTGAGAAAAGAATCACTCTTAAGTCCTGGAATGATTCTAACATGGATATTGACCTTGTTGTTCTTGCTATCTTGTAGATTCCTGCAGCAACGAACACCACAGGGCTCAACTTGCGATCCATATTGGAAAAGGAGAAGTTTGCTGGGCCAAACTTCTCAGACTGGTACAGACAGTTGAAGATTGTCCTCAAAGCTGAGAGGATGCTGTACGTCCTTGAGTCGGCAATGCCGGCTCAACCCGCTGCGAACGCCGCAAGGGCGGTTCGAGATGCTTATGAGAAGCACGTCAGTGATAGTACTGATGTCACTTGCCTTATGCTTGCGTCAAATGACGCCCGAGCTCCAGCGTCAGCATGAGGATTTGTCTGCTATTGATATTATAGCAAATCTGAAAATGCTGTATGCTACACAGGCAAGGACAGAACGCTATAACTTGACGAAACTTTTCTTTCATAGCAAACTGACTGAAGGAAGTCCAGTGGGAGCTCATGTACTCAAGATGATTGGGTACAAAGAAGCTCTAGAGAAACTGGGACATACCATCAATCAAGAACTTGTTGTAGACATCATCTTGCAGTCTCTCCCGGCTTCTTTCGATGCGTTCATCATTAATTTTAATATGAACAAAATCGACTGTACTCCGGCAGAATTACTGAACATGCTCTGCACTACAGAGCAGACTCTTGAGAAGGGAAAGCCTTCGTCCTCTGTCTTGATGGTTCCTTTAGGGAATAAGAAGAAGGGGAAGAAGGGTAAAACCCCTATCAAGAGTTACAACAAGGCTTTGAAACAAAAGGTGAAGCGGTCAAAGGACAACAGATGCTTCCATTGTGGCCAGCTGGGTCACTGGAAGAAGGACTGTAGAGCGCTCCGAGGAGAGAGGAAGGGAAGTAAGCCTTTCACTTCTGGCTCAGGTATTTTCGTGACTGAAGTCATGGTTGCTTCTTCTATTTCATGGGTGTTGGACACTGCATGTGGAGTTCACATTTGTTCAAATGTGCAGGAACTCAAGAGAAGAAGACAGGTGGGACAGCATGAGGTAGACCTACGAGTTGGAAACGGGGCACGAGTTGCTGCTGTTGCTGTAGGAGAATATTACATCTCTTTACCATCTGGATTTGTATTAGAACTTGACAATTGTTATTTTGTACCAAGCATAACAAAGAATATTATCTCTATTCCTACTCTTGTCAGGAAAGGTTTTTCATTTGAATGCAAAACTTCACAGTGCTGTATTTCATATGATAATATTGTTTATGCAACTGGGTCGATTAACAATGGGTTATACATGTTGGACATGGAATGTTCTGTACAACAAATTGATAATAAGAAAGCCAAGTATGCTGATAACAGCACCTTGTTATGGCATAGTCGTCTAGGCCATATTAACAAGAAACGCATTAAGCGGTTGCATGACCATGCACTGCTGGGATCATTCTCCTGTGAGAAGCTTGATACATGCAAAGCTTGTTTAATGGGCAAGATGACGAAGACTCCTTTTTCTAATAAAGGTGAAAGGGCTCCAGGTTTACTTCACCTCATTCACAGTGATGTGTGTGGGCCATTTAGTAAACATGCCAGAGGTGGGTATTCATACTTCATTACTTTTACTGATGATTTCAGAAGATATGGTTATGTCTATTTAATGAGACATAAGAGTGAATCTTTTGACAAGTTCAAAGAATTCAAAAATGAAGTACAGAATCAGTTAGGCCGAAATATCAAGGCACTTCGATCAGATCGAGGTGGAGAATACTTGAGTCGTGAGTTTACTGACTATCTGAAAGAGTGTGGGATCATCTCACAGCTCACTCCGCCAGGAACACCGCAATGGAATGGTGTGTCCGAGAGGAGGAATCGAACCTTATTGGATATGATTCGTTCTATGATGAGTCAGGCTACTCTACCTTACTCCTTTTGGGGATTTGCACTGGAAACAGCTGCAAAGGTGCTAAACCGAGTGCCATCCAAGGCCGTTTCAAAGACACCATATGAGTTATGGTATGGGAAACAGCCGAGCTTGACATTTATCAAAATCTGGGGTTGCGAGGCTTATGTCAAAAAGCTCGCCTCTAGAAAACTGGAGAGCAGATCTGATAAATGTATATTTGTCGGATACCCTAAAGAAACTAAGGGTTATTATTTCTATGATCCCAAAGAGAATAAAGTATTTGTTGCTCGAACAGCTATTTTTCTTGAGAAGGAATTTCTTCTGCAAGAGGCCAGTGGGAGAGAAATAAAGCTGGATGAAGTTCCAGAAGAAGGACAAAGTAGTCAAGCACAGTTGGATGACCCTGAACCAATAGATCAGGTTAATATTCAACCTGAGGCTCAGATATCACGGGAACCGCGTAGATCAGGAAGGATTCGTCGTGAGCCTGAGCGCTATGACGGAGTCTACATCATTAATGATGAACCCCTCACTTATGCGGATGCGGTATGTGGACCGGAATCAGCAAGATGGCTTGAAGCTATGCGAGCCGAGATGGACTCCATGTCAGATAACCAAGTCTGGGATTTGGTTGATCCGCCTCCGGGAGTAATCCCTATAGGCTGTAAGTGGATCTTCAGAAAGAAGAAAGACATGGATGGTAATGTAGTTACCTATAAGGGCAGGCTAGTTGCGAAAGGTTTCAAACAAATCTACAGGATAGATTATGATGAAACTTTCTCTCCTGTAGCCATGTTCAAGTCCATTCGAATTATTCTCGCGATAGCAGCATATTTTGATTATGAGATCTGGCAAATGGATGTGAAAACTGCTTTCCTTAACGGAAAATTAGAAGAGGATGTGTACAAGACACAACCTGAAGGTTTCATTAACCCATCAGAACGTCATAAAATATGCAAATTAAGGAAGTCCATTTATGGACTAAAACAAGCATCGAGAAGCTGGAATATTCGTTTTGATGAATCAGTTTCTGAATTTGGTTTCGTCAAAAATGAAGATGACCCGTGTGTATATAAAAGGTTTAGTGGGAGCGTGATTACTTTCCTAGTCCTCTACGTCGATGATATTTTAATCATTGGAAACGATATTCCTGAACTGCATGCAGTTAAAGCATGGTTAAGAAAATGTTTCCAGATGAAAGATTTAGGAGAAGCGACCTATATACTAGGTGTGGAGATCTTTAGAGATAGATTTAATAGGCTTCTCGGGCTATGCCAGAGTACCTACATCGATAAGGTCCTGGAGAGATTCCATTTAGAAAATTCTAAAAGAGGATATCTTCCAGTCAGACATGGTCTGAATCTTTCAAAAAGCCAGTGTCCTCAAACGCAGTCTGAGAAAGATGAGATGGACAATACGCCTTATGCTTCGGCTATTGGGTCTATCATGTATGCGATGTTGTGTACTCGCCCAGACGTCGCTTACGGGTTAAGCGTAACCAGTCGGTTCCAAGGTAATCCAGGGAAGGCACACTGGATTGCAGTCAAGAACATTTTAAAATATCTTCGGAGAACCAAAGATATGTTCTTGATTTATGGAGGTCAGGGAGAACTCAGTATTGAAGGATATACTGATGCTTCATTCCAATCTGACCAAGACGATTTCCGATCGCAATTAGGCTATGTTTTTAGCTTGAATGGAGGAGCAGTGGTGTGGAAGAGTTTCAAACAATCAATTGTTGCTGATTCCACAACAAAAGCCGAGTATGTTGCAGCCTCAGAAGCATCAAAGGAGGCAGTATGGATTCGTAAGTTCATTCAGGAACTTGGTGTTGTTCCTTCAAGTGCAGATCCATTGGTTATCTTCTATGATAACACTGGAACGATTGCACAAGCGAAGGAACCACGGTCACACCAGAAGTCCAAGCACATACAGAGAAGGTTTCACTTGATCCGTGAAATCATTGATCGAGGAGACATCAAGATCTGCAAGATTCATGCAGATGACAATCTAGCTGACCCGCTTACAAAGCCTCTGGCGCAGCAGAAGCATGAGAAGCACTGTAATAATATGGGTTTGAGATTTCTCAACCATTAGTTTAAGTGCAAGTGGGAGATTGTTAGGGTATGCCCTTAAGGCTAATGTTTGAGGCCTTGCGTTATTTTCAGTATCATGTATAAACTATATATATATGTTTTTATAAAGGCAATTGTTGTTATTCAGATTGTTACATTATCTGCTGTTGTATGTATACTTCTGAGTAATGTCTCAATGATGTTCAGCTTAGCTGACATTCAGTGTTGTCCTTAGTCGAGATATCTCGGTGAACATGAGACAACCTTGATATGATTGAGACTAATATGTGTTCTAAACTTATAGGATGCTTCGGGCATAGAATAAGATTTAGACACATAGGTGCATTGGATGTACTGGACTGACCCTACTTAGGATATTCAATTGTTTGTCACAATGTGAATAATCCTTGTATGCAAGCAAGTGGTATATTCCCTCTGACTTGAGATCACTTGTGTTTCTAAGTGATGATTGGCATTATCTTGAGGTAGTTCAATATCATTTGAAAGATAATGGTTAAGGATTATCTTGGATAGTGGGCATGAGTCATGTTAGGGCACTTGTGATAGATATAGGATTGCCTCTCCTAGTTGGAGTGTGATGTTCTAAAGGGCCCCCTGGATGAAATGGTTGAGAATGTGTATGGCCATACCCAGACGACTATGTTCGTCTGATCTAACCATTTTCATCATGTTGGAATCGCAGGCTTGACATGCTTGTCCAATGAGAACATCTAGTGGCAAAGGGAAACATGTATGCCAAGTGAATTAGATTCACACTTGTGCTGTGGTTTGGGAGTAGTCTTGGAAGACTCTTTCCTTCATAACGGGAGACAGTGATGTGTTGCTAGATACCCCTCTCTGATTGTGATAACGTAAGTTATCGTTACCGACATTGAAGGAAACCCTTAGGGTCGCACAATTTGATGATATAGCTTACTTATGTCAGATCGTGTGAACTGGAGGAATTTAAGCTCTGATTGGAAGTGAGATCTAGTCTAATCATGTTTAATTGATTAGGGCATATGATCGGTAAGCTTCGATCGGGAGGATTGATGCTTGATCGTAAAGATCAGGGGTTCAATGAGATGTGTGGTTAGATCTTGAGCCATATGGTTCAAAGAGATCATAACCAGGGCTGGTTCGACTTGATGCTTGAACCAATTCGAAATTGGACCGGTTCATTAGTGAACGCATGGTTCAATTAAGAGGGAAGTTTTCGATGGGTTGAATGGGAGTTAAGGAGGGAGTTACATGTTTGGTTCCTACCATATGTGGTAACCGAACATTCCTTCTTGGTCTCTCTCTCTCTCACGGTTTCCAGAAGAGCACTCGTTTTTCTTCCTCTTTTTGGCTCTCTCTCGTGTGGATCTTTTTCACGCAAGGGAAGAACTTCGACCAGCCAAGAGTGCACATCTTCCTCTCCAAGACACGATTAAAGACTCCTTGGTGTCTTTGCTAGCACAAGGAACACAAGGAAGGAAGTCGACATCATCTTGTGTGTGACATCTTTGGAGAAGAGGCACTCGCCCCCTTTCATCTTCCAAGCCGCCTCTTACATCATGGCAATGGTAATACTCTAACTTGTTCTATACAAGTTTTATAAGGTTGATCATGTGCTCAATCCATGCGATTCTATGATGACCTAGTATTTCCGCTACAACAAGTTTATGAATGATGCTTGTGACCAAGGTTACCCAACAGTAAAGACAACGTTTCTTAATGGGATGCTGACCGAGGATGTGTATATGACACAACCTGATGGCTTCATCCATCCTGTAGAGGCCAATAAGGTCTGCAGGCTAAAGAGATCCATCTTTGGATTAAAGGAAGCATCTCGAAGTTGGAATCTTTGATTTGATGAAGCTGTGAGAGATTATGGCTTTATCAAAAGCGAAGATGACGCTTGTGTATACAGAAAATTCAGTGGGAGCTTGGTGACTTTTCTGGTCTTGTATGTCGATGACATACTACTCATCGGGAACGACATCCCTAGTCTTCAAGCAGTGAAGACATGGTTAGGGAAGTGTTTTGAGATGAAGGACTTAGGGGAGGCCGCCTATATCCTAGGTGTGAGGATCTACTGGGATAGATCCAAGAGGCTCCTAGCCCGTAGTCAAAGTACTTACATTGATAAGGTCCTGGAGAGGTTTAGCTTGGAGCAATCCAAGAAAGGGTACCTTCCAGTGAGACATGGCCTTACTCTCTCAAAGAGCCAGTGTCCCACCACACAGGCTGAGAGGGATGACATGAGTCGAGTACCCTAAGCTTCGGCAATAGGTTCGATCATGTATGCAATGTTGTGTACTAGAACAGATGTGGCTTATGCTGTGAGCATAACGAGCCGATACCAATCCAATCCTGGAGTGCAGCACTGGGTGGCTGTAAAGAACATCCTGAAGTATTTGAGAAGAACTAAGGATTTGTTCCTAGTCTATGGGGGACAGGAAGAGCTCAGTATGCAGGGGTACACTAATGCGTCTTTCCACTCCGACCCTGACGACTTCAGATTGGAGGCCGGCTATGTGTTCAAGATGAATGGAGGTGCTGTATGCTGGAAGAGCTTCAAGCAATCCACCATAGCTGATTCTACAACCAAGGCTGAGTATGTGGCCGCTTCTGAGGCAGCCAAAGAAGCTGTTTGGATAAGGAAGTTCATTTCTGAACTTCAGGTGGTTCCGAGTGCAGTGGATCCCATTGAAATCTACTGTGATAACAATGGAGCAATTGCACAAGCCAAGGAACCACGGTCTCATCAAAGATCCAAACATATACTCAGAAGATTTCACCTGATCAGAGATATCATAGACAGAGGTGATGTCAACATCAGCAGAGTTGACATAGAGAACAATCTGGCAGACCCATTGACCAAGGCTTTGGCACAGCAGAAGCATGATGGTCACGCTAGAGATATGGGGTTGAGATTCCTTAACCTCTAGGTCTTAGTGCAAGGGGGAGATTGTTGGTGTATATGCCCTAGGACCTAGTTTTGGTCAATTATTGTACTACTTGACGTTGATATTTTATATCATTCTGGCATTGTCCTTATCTATATTTGCTTGCATCTGCGATTATGTACTTATATGACAATGTCCCTAGAGACAGATTGGATCTGTGCTCAAATGATAGTCCCCAGTCGATGTACCTGAGTGGATATGGGACAGCTTTGCTACTTGTGAGACTGGTATATGGGTTGGTTAGGCACAAGGTGCTAACGCAGACATATGGGTATATCAGTGGTGGATATACTGGTCCGACCCACTGTGAGGCAATGACTTGGTGTCACAAGTTATCCTCATAAGTGATAGTAGATGCATTGAGCCCTTGACTTGAGGTCATTGGCCATTCTATATGGTTATGGATATGCCTTGATACAACCTAACGCCTTGCCGTAGTTGGGAGGTAATAACGGTTGTCATTGGGCATATCATGACCCATATGAGAAGGTCAATGAACAGACATAGGATTTGCCCCTTCCTAAGGGAGGCATGATATCCATGGAGCTCCTCTATGGTTCTATGACTGAAAGTATATGACCATACCTAGGTGAAACCAGATTTAGTCATAGCCATGAGATTGGATAAAAACAAGTGGTGACACACTTGGCCAATCGGATATCAGTTCGGCAAAGAGACTGTAATGCATCTGTACCTGATTGCGATGATGGGGAAGTCGATGTCGATATCCATTCCGATGACTTGGGTAGCAGCGATGCACTGCTAAGTGCCACTCACTGCTTGTGGTGACCATGGGTCAGCACTGCCAACGTCAGAGGAACCTACAGGGTCGTACACCTTGATACTCGAGTTCTTGTAATGATCAGGAAGCCTTATGATCGAGTTATTGGATAGCTCGGATCTATTTTGGAGATTTCATCAGCGCCAATTGGCCTGATGAGATGGAATAAATTTATTGGAGCCAACTTCCATTTATGGCATATTAACCATGGTTAGCCTAGTTTGACCTTGGGTTAAATTGGATTGGATCCAAGGGCTTGGTTAACATATATAATGGACCTTGGGCTGGGCCCATTGTAAAGTTGGGCTTACTAGGCTTAAGGAGATGGAGAAAGTAGGCATGTGCTTAACCCTGGTTAGACTAGGGTTAACGCCTATGGTTTGAAATTAATCATATGAGTTAATTAATTAATTAATTAGAATCCGAATTGGATTAGGACTAATTATTTAATTAATTAATTAGAATCCTAATTAGATTAGGATTTAATTGTTTAAATAATTAGAATCCTAATTGGATTAGGATTTAATTGTTTGAATCAATTAGAGTCCTAATTGGATTAGGATTTGATTAACTTGATTAATTCTCCTACATCCTCTCCTAGCCGCCCACTTGATTTGAATTGTGGCCACACATTAGACCGCCTCTTGCTCTATATAAGAGGCCCTAGACGCCCCGCCCCCTCTTGAAATACAATTAATCTTGAAGGCGTGATCACAAGAGATAGGCGAGAGCAAGAGGTAGTGGCGCACTTCTCTTCCATCCAACCCCAGCCGAGAACACTTCATCTTCCTTTCCTCTTGGCGTGAGGAACTTGGTGTTGCTTGGCGACTTCCTTCTCCTCATCTTCCTCTTGGTGCATATACCTTGGAGGTGGCGCAAGGCTTGAGGAATAAGTACAAGGCTTGGATCTTCTTCCCGAGGCTAGCATCAGGCGTGGAAGAAGAGGACTCGAGGTGATCCATGTGTGTGAGACTACAGAGGGCGCACGCTTGAGCGCCTACTTCGACATTAGCCTTGCATTGCTCAAGGTATTTTCTATCTCATCATGTCGACTCCCTCGCTTGCGATCTTCACTGGGTTTTTGGGACCGGCTCGTTTCGGGGACATTGCTTCCGCTGTGCAATGTTTTGTGTAATTTCTATCTTTGAAAATTGTAAAATATCCCCGGGGTTTCCCAACAAAGATATCGAATCCACAGAGACCTACATGTTAAATACCAAATAATCGAGTTCTCACTAGCTAAGCAGATGATATGTGATGAAATAGGACGAAAGCAAACAATTGAAATCTGTTATAAATTTCAGAGATAGATATGGGTCTAAGGTTTCATCCTCCATAATTTCTATGACTAGACATAAATAAGTTTTTGTCAATTAATCTTATCATGATAAAGATAAGAATTTACTTGTAAAGAAATTGCCTCCTCTCGGACGAACAATTTACACTGAACAAGTCTTCACTCTCGTGATTTACTATTCAGTGTTTAATAAAAGTAAATCTGACCGACAATCAAACCTATTATCATAAAATTAATTTCCAAGTTAAAATCTCAAGTAAAATTAAATACTCTCGTATCTTAATTTTATAGGTTTTACTTTGGGAGTTCCAACAATCGAATTTACCTCTCAGTTCTTATTATCATATCTGAAATAATAAAAATTCTAGGTCAACATTTAGCATGTAAATATGCTTCAAAAATTAGGGTTTTTAGAACAAATCTATTCTCGTAGCCTAAGTTCTTAAAAACATAATTTAAGAGTTCCGAGTTCGTAAATCAACTCTGGGTTCATATTACAAACTCTATGACATGCTAATATTTCAAAACTAGAAAGTTAAAGACAATAGTCACAAAAGTAAAATTATCATTCAAAGAATAACTTGACAAATAATGATAATCTAGTCATTTCAGGAATAAAGGAAGATTACTCCTTCTATCCCAAAAGGTTTTTACGCTACCATGGTGGAAGTAATACAATAAAAAATCATCTAAAAAAAAATCAAAATTCGAAAAGGTGTAAAGATAATAGTTTACTGACTTCATAGGGGTGTGAAAAAGTTCACAGCCCCATGATCTAATGAAGAACAGAAGCAGCAGCTCGTCGATGAATAGTAGCTGCCACCACATTTTCGTTGAATTCTCCTCCAATCAAACACCTTTTGATCCGAAACTTTCTGTGTGTCTTCTCCTCCACAATGAGCTCCTTCCCTGAAAATTCAGCCACCGAAGATGGTCTGGTTGTTTCCCAACGAGGAACCCTACTGTAGTGGCGTCTCTTTCTGTGTTGATTAAATTTCCAATGAAACCTTGCCAAAAAGTCCTCATAATTTCTTCATAGCTTCTTTATATACTTCTCCATCCTTCGAATAGGTTTCCCCCAAAATCCGAAGTGAAATAGAATCAAATTGTGGAAGAACCAAGTCAAACTCGAAACTGGCGGATGAAATTGTGGCAGTGATAATAATCATGGCAGTGCCATAATTTGTTCTGTGTATTTTTATGGGAGAATTATGGCCATGATAATTATTACGACAGTGCCGTAATTTGTTCTGTGTAAAATCCCCAAGAAATGACAGTCGAAAAAATAATCACGGTAGTACCGTGATTCTTTCTATAAACTTCAATAAAACCACGGCCGTGAAATGGTAGTGCTGTAATTTCTTTTGTGTAAAATCCCCAAGAAATCATAGTCGAAAAAATAATCATGGTAATGCCATGATTCTTTCTGCAAACTTCAATAAGACCACGGCCGTAAAAATTATTACGGCAGTGCCGTAATTTCACCTAAAGCTCTGATTTGCTTGAAAATTGATAAGTAATTTCCTCTTGATGACTGGATTTTGTTCATACATTTAGATCATTCAAAAATCCATCAAAATTTGGTCATTTTTCCTAAAATATGTCAGAACAAAATAAAGGTGAAGATTCCAAACAAACACATGGTTTTAAGTCTGATTCAGTTAAAATATGCTCAAAACAGCAGAGATTATGTATAAAAATCATTGTAAAAATACTATGTAAATTCGATACATCAAAATACATAAGGCTCAAACCTTTTTTGTCCTCAAGCAAATAGAATAAAGATCAATGCTGACTATGGAAATATAATTCCCTTATGAAAAATATATGTCTAAAATATAATCACTCATGAAAAATTTCCACCACATGTGATGACACCGAAATTTACAGTAAATTTCATGCCATTTTATATATTTTTTCGTATCATATTTATGAACTTTTGCTTGTTTTTAAGCATTATTTGTTAAATATCACGGAATCTACACAATTTCTTATTTGTCATGAATTTCAAGTAAAAAGTGCTATATTTTGATGGATTTTGAAGGATTCGAGCACAACAATGGATTTCAGACATCAAAACGAAGTCACACATCAAATTTCAGGAGAATCAGAGCTTCATAGCAAATTACGGCACCCCCGTAATGGATTTTACGGTACTGTAATTCCACCATAGAATTACGGTACGGCCGTAATCCCTGAGAGGTGCCGTAATTTGGGAAGATTTCGACCAGAGAATTTTGTGAGAGTACGGCACCACTGTAACAATCTTTACGGTGCCGTAATGCTAGATGATTTTCCACCCGAGAGATTTCAGAGATTACGGCACTACCGTAATGATCTTTACGGGCTGTATTTTGGTCTAGAAACATACAGAAGCAAATACGGCACGGCCGTAAACAATTTTACGTGCTGTAATCTTGACAAATACTTCACAGAGCCAAAATTACGGCACCGCCGTAATTTATTTTACGGCTGTAATTTCCAGTCAAAAACGTGATTTTTACGAGTCTGAATCTTGCGCAGACCATATCTTTTGATCCAGACCTCCAAATTGAGATCCGAAAAATGATACGGACTTGTCTTTAAGAGGAGAAGGCACATGAAGTGGAAGAAAGAATTTTGATCCAGTATCGAGGGAGAAATCGATAGAGAGGCGGTTAGGGTTTGGCCTCGTGCCGACAGGCGTAGAGGGCACTTCTCACCGCGATTTATACACAGAAGCTTTGTTTGGAGGTGGAGAGTATATACCAGAAGTTTCAAAGCAAAAGGATCTCAGACGAGGGAGAAATCAATAAAGGAGCGTCACCGGCACTATTCGTCCCAGATTACGGCCGTAATCACCATAATTTGTTCTCTCCCTCTGTTTTGATTTCCTACACTATAGATTATTGTACCTCTTCTTCCATGCACGCTTAAACACTTTTTGGGAGATGGGGTGTAATCCCCCATGATTTTTAATGATTAGATAACTTTTTACCTTCGTTAGAATAGTTTTATTATGATGATTCAACTTATGTGATTGTTTGTCTTTGATTCTCCATAGATTGATGTTATTATTCATGTTTTAGAGTTCTTGCAATAAGGACCGAAAGGTGACTTGCTTGAGAACTTGGAACCCTATAATTGCATGTTAGGAACTCTCTTAGGTTTGTTCTTAATTATTTGATTTTAGTGATCTTATTGCCATTATGATAATTTAAATCTAGGGTAGAGTCGAGTTGTCAAACGTGGAGATCTTACATGAAAGTGAGGATCAGAATGTTGGAAAACCATAAGTAGAACTTGTGTTGAGTCTCAGATTCACAAAAGTGTTCCTTGATATTCCACTTGAGACAATCAACTTAGAATTCGGTGCACAAAAGTGATCTTTGAATTCTTTGATTTATGATTTACTTATCATTAGCCTGGGATAGATCTTGCGCGAAAGCGAGGATTGGTCCCTGCATGATTGTCTGCACGAAAGTGAGATGATCTCTTTATGAAGTAAATTAAGTCTTTATAATGATAAGATTAGTCTGGCGATCTTTTATTTATGTCTAGTCATTAGAATCAAGGCGGATGAAACCCTAGTCCCAGTTATTTCTCTCTGATTATCTTTTTAGCATACTTTTCTACATAGTTTACTTCTATCATATTCAGCTTGCTTAGCTAATGAGAAAACATCTATTTGGTACTTAACACGTAGGTCTCTATAGTTTGATATTTTTATTACTTCGAAGTATCCGTGCACTTGCGAACACAACTAGTTTTTGGCGTCGTTGCCGGGGATTAGTCATAGGTACACGCCAAATAACTTGGGATACATCAACATGCTATATAAAATTCCAGATAAATACACCATCCTTAGAATTTAATTCTCAAGATTCACATCCTTAATCAAATAAAATTTCACAACTTGTATAATAAACAGAATCTTAATCTCTTAAATTCATCGATGTTTTAGTTTAAATCTATAATACTTTTGTTTACAGGAATAGGATCTCCAAAATCTTTTTCCACTCAAAATTCTCTTTCTCTCCCCCTTTTTTTTATTTATATATTTTTTTATTATATTTTTTTTACTTTTGACATTCTCTAAATTGATTACCACATTTTTTTTGGTGTTGAATTTAGAGTACACCGACCACATAGCCGATGTAATAGAACTCATATCTTTTTGGCAAGAAGAATCATAGCCTAAGACAGTGGAGCTAGTGTCAAATGGCTTTTCCTTGGCATGTCTATATAAACACATACTTTTTATTTGGACTTCAACTCATATCTTAGGTACCATCGCCAATTTTTTGCTATGCCAAGTAGAGGAGTCATATAACTCTCATTTCTTTTTTATTTTTTTCCTTGATTTTGGATTTTTTCTTTCCAACAAAAAGTATAATTGATCAAACATCAACTAGGCTAATCAATCAATATAAACTTGATAAATTATACTCATATGTTCATTTTATTTGAAAAATATGCTTCACTCTCAAATTACATTCATCGAATATCATACCTATCCAAAATCTCATGCATCAATTAAGGAAAAATTACAGTGAGAGAATATATATTGAAGAAATAAATTTAACACAAGAGACATATCTTCATTCATAAACATTGATATGTATAAACATTCATCTCCACATTCAAAACGAACATATTATTACAACAATGCATCCATCCAATTTCCAAAAAAATAAAATCGCATAACATCATAGAAAATTCCACAAATCCAAGGAAAACACACATCATCAAGTATGAGTTATACAATCCATTAGTCCTATCATTAAGATGCACCTACACATGGTGCCAAATCATATCACATCACCAAGCCAAAAGTGTAATAAAGCCATAAATTCCATCTAAAAGCATCTCAAAAAACAGAAGAGAGCAAAAAAAATAATAGACACGAATATGGAGGTCCATCTTTCCCTACAAAAGAGAATGCATCATCCTTAATGCAATAAGACAAAGAATAAGCAAGAAGGTTAAGGGATACTCACAAAGCACTAATCGTCAGTATCAGTATCAGTCTTCTCTTCTTCTTCTTCATCTAGAGTAGCTTCTTCCATAGGCTCGTCTTGATCATTCTCTTGATCTCCTTCCTCATCTTCACTGCCAAATTGATGCCACATAAATCCTTTCACATCCTAGACATCACCATACACATGTTGAAGAGCATCAAGCACTTGCTCCATAGGTGCCCCTGACGGTATACCTCCACAGACAATGATTGAAAACCAGCATCCTAAGTTGTGGACCAACCTCTCTGAGGTTGTGCTATACCATGAGAACAAGAACCCTATCTAAGTGCAAAAGAATCCATACCCATACCAAATGGGTCACTACTACCTCCTCAAGTAGGTGGTGGCGGTATAGAATCAAGAGGGCTAGGGGTAGCATTGGCAACTGCACTTGGAGAAAGTTTCCAGTTCGTTTGATTTTGCACTGTGGTTCTTTCCTTATTTGGCAATGGTAAAGTAGGTGTATATGCCCTAGGACCTAGTTTTGGTCCATTACTGTACTACTTGACGTTGATATTTTATATCATTCTGGCATTGTCATTATCTATATTTGCTTACATATGCGATTATGTACTTATACGATAATGTCCCTGGAGACAGATTGGATCCGTGCTCAAATGATTGTCCCCAGTCAATGTACCTAAGTAGATAAGGGACAACTCTGGTACTTGTGAGACTGGTATATGGGCTGGTTAGGCACAAGGTGCTAACGCAGGCATATGGGTATATCAGTGGTGGATGTACTGGACCGACCCACTATGAGGCAATGACTTGGTGTCACAAGTCATCCTCACAAGTGATAGGAGATGCATTGATCTCTTGACTTGAGGTCATTGGCCATTCTATATGGTTAGGGATATGTCTTGATATCCCTTGACTTGAGGTCATTGGCCATTCTCTATGGTTTTATGACTGAAAGTGTATGGCCATACCCAGGTGAGACCTGATTTAGTCAAAGCCATGAGATTGGATAAAAACAAGTGGTGACACACTTGGCCAATCGGAAATCAGTTCGGCAAAGAGACTGTAATGCATCTGTACCTGATTGCGATGATGGGGATATCGATGTCGATATCCATTCCGATGACCTGGGTAGCAGCGATGCACTGCTAGGTGCCACTCACTGCTTGTGGTGACCTTTGGTCAGCACTGCCAGCGTCGGAGGAACCTACAGGGTCGCACACCTTGATACTCGAGTTCTCGTATTGATCAGGAAGCCTTATGTTCGAGTTATTGGATAACTCGGATCTATTTCGGAGATTTCATCAGCGCCAATGGGCCTGATGAGATGGAATAAATTCATTGGAGCCAACTTCCATTTACGGCATATTAACCATGGTTAGCCTAATTTGACCTTGGGTTAAATTGGATTGGATCCAAGGGCTTGGTTTGAAGGTCCCCTAGACAAGGGGGGGCGAAAACCCTAATAGGAGGCGCAATAACATTCTAGCGGAATCTAGGGCTTTCAAAATCGCATAGCATGGATTATAATCAACTTTAAAACATGAAATGAACTCATACCAAAGCCATATAATGGAAGGCGCCTTGGAAGCAAGAGAACAAGAGAGCTCTCCTCCAAATCGTCACACACAAGATGATGTTGCTTCCTCCCTTGGTGCTCCTTGTGCTAGCAAGGTTCCAAGAGGTCCTTGTCGAGTGAAAGGGAAAGATGAGATGTCCTTCTCTTGGCCGAATCCTCCTCTACCTTCAAGGCGTCGCCACTCACGAAAGCGTCGAGAGGAATATGGGCGAGAGGCGAGAATAGAGAGCACTCTATTCGGTCGTGAACAACATCTCCAAGTGGAGATCGTGGTTACTAAAAATAGCCACCACACTTCGCTCCAACGTTCACGCCAAGTGAACATGTCGCTAACTCCTCTCCCCTTGAACCATGCGCTCATTTAACGAGCCGGTTCAAATTGGTTTGGTCCAGAGACCAATTAAGCCAAGCAATCAAGTCCAGATCTCAAATAAACCCTAAGGCTCCAGATCTGACCGTTCATCTCTTGATGCTCCTGATCTCATCGATCTAGCATCCAATCTCTCAATCGAAGCTTACCGATCTCAAGCCCTAATCAATCAAACATGATCAGACCAGATCTCACTCACAATCAGAGATTAAATCCCTTTAAACTGAACCCGAACAATTCAGTCCACTCGATCTGACTTAAGTAAGCCATATCATCAAATTGTGCGACCCTGAGGGTTTCCTTTAAATGTCGGTAACGATAACTCACGTTATCACGATCAGTGAGGGGTATCTAGCAACACATCACTGTCTCCCGATATAAAGGAAAGAGTCTTCCAAGACTACACCCAAAACACAGCACAAGTGTGAATCCACATCACTAGGCATACATGTTTCCTTTGCCACTGGATGTTCTTATTGGACAAGCGTGTCAAGCTTGTAGCTCCAATATGATGAGCATGATTAGATCAGATGAACACAGTCACCTGGGTATGGCCATACACTTTCTCAATCATCTCATCCAGGGGGCCCCTTTAGAACATCACACTCCTTAAACAAGGAGACGGCAATCCTATGTCTATCACTAGTGCCCTAACATGACTCAAGTTCATTATCCAAGATAGTCTATAACCATTGTGTTTCAAATGATATTGAACTACCTCAAAACAATGACAATCATCATTTAGAAAACACAAGTGATCTCCAGTCAGAGGAAATGTGCCACTTGTCATATTCAAAGATTATTCACATTGCGACAAACAATTGAACATCCTAGTAGGGTCTGTCCAGTACATCCAATGTACCCATGAGTCTACATCTTATTCCATGCTCGAAGCATCCTATAAGACTAGAACACATATTAGTCTTAACCATATCAAGGCTGTCTCATGTTCACCAAGATACATCGACTAAGGACATTATAGCCTGTCAGCCTAGCTGAACAGCTTTGAGACATTATTCAGAAGAACATATATTGCAGCAGACAATGTAGCTAACTGAATAATAACCATGCCTATATAAACATAACAGTTTATTACATGATACTGATACATTCCCAAGGCCTCAAACATTAGGCTTAAGGGCATACCCCAACAATCTCCCACTTGCACTTAATCTAATGGTTGAGAAATCTCAAACCCATATTATTACAGTGCTTCTCATGCTTCTGCTGCGCCAGAGGCTTGGTAAGCGGGTCTGCCAGATTGTCATCTGTATGAACCTTGCAGATTTTGATCTCGCCATGATCTATGATCTCCCTGATCAAATGAAACCGTCTCTGTATGTGCTTGGACTTCTGGTGCGACCGTGGTTCCTTTGCTTGTGCGATTGCTCCAGTGTTATCACAGAAGATAACCAAAGGATCTGCACTCGAAGGAACAACACCAAGTTCTCTCACGAACTTACGAATCCACACTGCCTCCTTGGATGCTTCCGAGGCTGCAACATACTCGGCTTCTGTTGTGGAATCAGCAACAGTTGACTGTTTGAAACTCTTCCACACCACTGCTCCTCCATTCAAGCTAAAAACATAGCCTGATTGCGATCGGAAATCATCCTGGTCAGACTGGAACGAAGCGTCAGTATATCCTTCAATACTGAGTTCTTCCTGACCACCATATATCAAGAACATATCTTTGGTCCTCCGCAGATATTTTAAAATATTCTTGACTGCAATCCAGTGTGCCTGACCTGGATTACTTTGGAAACGACTGGTCACGCTTAACCCGTAAGCAACGTCTGGACGAGTACACAACATCGCATACATAATGGATCCAATAGCCGAAGCATAAGGCGTATTGTCCATTTCATCTTTCTTAGTCTGTGTTTGTGGACACTGACTCTTCGAAAGACTCAGACCATGTCTGACTGGAAGATATCCTCGTTTAGAATTCTCTAAATGAAATCTTTCCAGGACTTTATCGATGTAAGTACTCTAGCACAGCCCGAGAAGCCTCTTAGATCTATCCCTGTAGATCTTCACACCTAATACATAGGCTGCTTCTCCTAAATCTTTCATCTGGAAACATTTCCTTAACCATGCCTTCACAGCATGCATTTCAGGAATGTCATTTCCAATGATCAAGATATCATCGACGTAGAGGACTAGGAAAGTAATTACGCTCCCACTAAACCTCTTATATACACACGGGTCATCCTCGTTCTTGATGAAACCAAATTCAGTGACTGATTCATCAAAACGAATATTCCAGCTTCTTGATGCTTGCTTAAGTCCATAAATGGACTTCTTTAACTTGCATATCTTATGACGATCTGATGGATTAGTGAAACCCTCAGGTTGTGTCATATACACATCCTCATCCAGATTTCCATTAAGGAAAGCTGTTTTCACATCCATCTGCCAGATCTCATAATCATAATATGCAGCTATCGCGAAAAGAATCCGAATAGACTTAAACATAGCTACAGGTGAGAAAGTTTCATCATAATCTATCCCGTAGATTTGTTTGAAACCTTTCGCAACTAGCCTGCCTTTATAGGTAACCACGTTACCATCCATGTCAATCTTCTTCTTGAAGATCCACTTACAGCCTATAGGGATAACTCCCGGAGGCGGATCAACCAAATCCCAAACTTGGTTATCTGACATGGAGTCCATCTCGGCTCGCATAGCTTCAAGCCATCTAGCTGACTCCGGTCCACTGACCGCATCCGCATAAGTGAGGGGTTCATCATGATCAATGATGTAGACTCCGTCATAGAGCTCAGGCTGTCGACGAATCCTTCCCGATCTTTGCGGTTCCCGTGATATCTGAGCCTCAGGTTGTTCAATAACCTGTTCCACCGGCTCAGGCTCATCCAACTCTGCTTGATCACTTTGTCCTTCCTCTGGATTCTCATCCAGCTTTATTTCTCTCCCACTGGCCTCTTGCAGAAGAAACTCCTTCTCAAGAAATATGGCCGTCCGAGCAACAAAAACCTTGTTCTCTTTGGGATCGTAGAAATAATAACCCTTAGTTTCCTTAGGGTAACCGACAAAGATGCATTTGTCAGATCTGCTCTCTAGTTTCCTAGAGGCGAGCTTTTTGACATAAGCCTCGCAGCCCCAGATCCTGATAAATGTCAAGCTTGGCTGTTTCCCATACCATAACTCATATGGAGTTTTTGAAACGGCCTTGGATGGCACTCGGTTTAGTACTTTTGCAGCTGTTTCCAGTGCAAAACCCCAAAAGGAGTATGGAAGAGTAGCCTGACTCATCATAGAACGAACCATATCAAGTAACGTTCTATTTCTCCTCTCGGACACACCATTCCATTGCGGTGTTCCTGGCGGAGTGAGCTGTGAGATAATCCCACACTCCTTCAGATAGTCAGTAAACGCATGACTTAGGTATTCTCCACCTCGATCTGAGCGAAGTGCCTTGATATTTCGGCCTAGCTGATTTTGTACTTCATTCTTGAACTCTTTGAACTTGTCAAAAGATTCACTTTTATGTCTCATTAAAAAGACATACCCATATCTACTGAAATCATCAGTAAAGGTAATGAAGTACTGATAGCCACCTCTGGCATGTTTACTAAATGGCCCACACACATCAGTGTGTATAAGGTCAAGTAAACCTGAAGCCCTTTGTCCTTTGTTAGGAAAAGGTGACTTCGTCATTTTGCCCATTAAACAAGCTTTGCATGTATCAATCTCCTTGTAGGAGAATGATCCCAGCAGTCCATGATTATGCAACCGCTTAATGCGTTTCTCGTTAATATGGCCTAAACGACTATGCCATAGCAAGGTGCTGTCATCAGCATTCTTGGCTTTCTTAATATCAATTTTCTGTATAGAACATTCCATGTCCAACATGTATAACCCATTGCTAATTGAACCAGTTGCATAAACAATATTATCATAAGATAAAACACACTTTGAAATATTGCATTCAAAAGAAAAACCCTTCCTGACAAGAGCAGGAATGGTGATAATATTTTTAGTAATACTGGGAACAAAATAACAACTGTTTAGTTCCAATACAAGTCCAGATGGTAAAGAAATGAAATAGTCTCCTACAGCAACAGCAGCAACCCGTGCCCCGTTTCCAACTCGTAGGTCCACTTCATGCTGTCCCACCTGCCTTCTTCTCTTGAGTTCCTGCACATTTGAACAAATGTGAACTCCACATGCAGTGTCCAACACCCATGATATAGAAGAAGAAAACATGACCTCAGTCACGAATATACCTGAGCCAGAAGCGATGCTTCCCTTCTTATCTCCTTGGAGCGCTTTACAGTCCTTTTTCCAGTGACCCAGCTGGCCACAGTGGAAACACCTGTATTCCTTGGACCGCTTCACCTTCTGCTTCAGAGCCTTGCTGTAGCTCTTGACAGGGGTCTTGCCCTTCTTCCCCTTCTTCTTGTTCCTGGAAGGAACCATTAAGACAGAGGTCGAAGGCTTTCCCTTCAGAGTCTCCTCAGTAGTGAGGAGCATATTCAGCAGCTCTGCCGGAGTACAATCGATTTTGTTTATATTAAAGTTAATAATGAACGCGTCGAATGAAGGCGGGAGAGACTGCAGAATAATATCCACAGCAAGCTCCTGGTTGATGGTATGCCCCAGTTTCTCTAGAGCCTCCTTGTGCCCAATCATCTTGAGCACGTGAGCTCCCACTGGGCTCTCTTCAGCCAGTTTGCTCTGAAAGAAAAGCTTTGTCAGATTATAGCGCTCTGTCCTCGCCTGTGCAGCATACAGCATCTTGAGGTTCGCTATCATGTCTATAGCAGACATATCCTCATGCTGACGCTGCAGCGGTGGCGTCATAGACGCTAGCATCAGGCAAGCGACATCAATACTATCATTGACGTGCTTTTCATAGGCTTCCCGAACCGCCCTTGCGGCGTTCGGAGCGGGCTGAGGCGGTATCGCCGTCTCGAGGACATACAGTTTCCTCTCTGCCTTAAGAACGATCTTAAAGTGTCCGAACCAGTCAGAGAAGTTCGGCCCAGCAAACTTCTCCCTTTCCAGTAGGGATCGCACATTGAAGTTCATGGTGTTCGTTGCTGCAGGTATCTACAACAATGCAAGAACAGCAAGGTCAGTATCAATGTTAAGAATCAATCAGGACTTAAGAAAGATTCTTTTTCTCACTATTTTATCTGACTGAAAAATCCATTAAACAGTCCGAAAGAGTAGACACTCTTTTAGTGAGATGGGATCCGGATTTCATACTTGGTCTCCGCGTCCCGCTCAGGCGAGATAAGATGCACAGAGAGTACAAGCACTAATCTCCGGTAGGCAGTCCCTGCCGATCGCCAACCCGTGCGATTCCCCTTCATCTGGGCAATCCAGTAGACTGTGCCAACTGAGTTGGTACAACACAATCTCTGATCCCACAGATGGCTGCCTCCATGTGCTACCATATGCGCCACATATGTAGCCTACATGGTCAAGCTGACCCGACCTACTCCCTGGTCCACCATGTGCTATGCTGAGCAACGAGAAGGGATAAATCCCTACTCTGTAACACACAGGTGTAATCCCACACCGTCTGAAGATAGATGGACGTGCCCACTGAGTGGGTACAACACGGCTCCAACGATAATCAGAACAGTGAGGTTTCGCGTCAGAAGGCTTACGAGCTTGATATTTTAGCGTTGGATTTTAACAGTCTTTTTATCTTCTTCACTATCATACAATTCCTATGGTGATAGCAGAAGATAAACTAATCATGCAATTCTAATATTTTAAACAATAATAAAAGAAAGCATGAATCTTATGTGGTAAAAGCCCATAGCCCTAGTAAGACCTTAATTTAACTTAAGTCTTGACTTGCTTTTCTTCATAGGGCTTTTGCTGCTCATCTGGCCCAAACCTGGGCCCAAGCACCATCTGCAGCTCTGGTGCGCCCACCAGGAATTTGCGCTAGGTCCTAGGGTCGAACCCTAGACCTCCCACCTGGTCCAGCCATATAATGGAAGGTCCCCTAGACAAGGGGGGGCGAAAACCCTAATAGGAGGCGCAATAACATTCTAGCGGAATCTAGGGCTTTCAAAATCGCATAGCATGGATTATAATCAACTTTAAAACATGAAATGAACTCATACCGAAGCCATATAATGGAAGGCGCCTTGGAAGCAAGAGAACAAGAGAGCTCTCCTCCAAATCGTCACACACAAGATGATGTTGCTTCCTCCCTTGGTGCTCCTTGTGCTAGCAAGGTTCCAAGAGGTCCTTGTCGAGTGAAAGGGAAAGATGAGATGTCCTTCTCTTGGCCGAATCCTCCTCTACCTTCAAGGCGTCGCCACTCACGAAAGCGTCAAGAGGAATATGGGCGAGAGGCGAGAATAGAGAGCACTCTATTCGGTCGTGAACAACATCTCCAAGTGGAGATCGTGGTTACTAAAAATAGCCACCACACTTCGCTCCAACGTTCACGCCAAGTGAACATGTCGCTAACTCCTCTCCCCTTGAACCATGCGCTCATTTAACGAGCCGGTTCAAATTGGTTTGGTCTAGAGACCAATTAAGCCAAGCAATCAAGTCCAGATCTCAAATAAACCCTAAGGCTCCAGATCTGACCGTTCATCTCTTGATGCTCCTGATCTCATCGATCTAGCATCCAATCTCTCAATCGAAGCTTACCGATCTCAAGCCCTAATCAATCAAACATGATCAGACCAGATCTCACTCACAATCAGAGATTAAATCCCTTTAAACTGAACCCGAACAATTCAGTCCACTCGATCTGACTTAAGTAAGCCATATCATCAAATTGTGCGACCCTAAGGGTTTCCTTTAAATGTCGGTAACGATAACTCACGTTATCACGATCAGTGAGGGGTATCTAGCAACACATCACTGTCTCCCGATATAAAGGAAAGAGTCTTCCAAGACTACACCCAAAACACAGCACAAGTGTGAATCCACATCACTAGGCATACATGTTTCCTTTGCCACTGGATGTTCTTATTGGACAAGCGTGTCAAGCTTGTAGCTCCAATATGATGAGCATGATTAGATCAGATGAACACAGTCACCTGGGTATGGCCATACACTTTCTCAATCATCTCATCCAGGGGGCCCCTTTAGAACATCACACTCCTTAAACAAGGAGACGGCAATCCTATGTCTATCACTAGTGCCCTAACATGACTCAAGTTCATTATCCAAGATAGTCTATAACCATTGTGTTTCAAATGATATTGAACTACCTCAAAACAATGACAATCATCATTTAGAAAACACAAGTGATCTCAAGTCAGAGGAAATGTGCCACTTGTCATATTCAAAGATTATTCACATTGCGACAAACAATTGAACATCCTAGTAGGGTCTGTCCAGTACATCCAATGTACCCATGAGTCTACATCTTATTCCATGCTCGAAGCATCCTATAAGACTAGAACACATATTAGTCTTAACCATATCAAGGCTGTCTCATGTTCACCAAGATACATCGACTAAGGACATTATAGCCTGTCAGCCTAGCTGAACAGCTTTGAGACATTATTCAGAAGAACATATATTGCAGCAGACAATGTAGCTAACTGAATAATAACCATGCCTATATAAACATAACAGTTTATTACATGATACTGATACATTCCCAAGGCCTCAAACATTAGGCTTAAGGGCATACCCCAACATGGTTAACATGCATAATGGACCTTGGGCTGGGCCCATTGTAAAGTTGGGCTTACTGGGCTTAAGTAGAAGGAGAAAGTAGGCATGTGCTTAACCATGGTTAGACTAGAGTTAACGCCTATGGTTTGAAATTAATCATATGTGTTAATTAATTAGAATCCTAATTGGATTAGGACTAATTATTTAATTAATTAATTAGAATCCTAATTAGATTAGGATTTAATTGTTTAAATAATTAGAATCCTAATTGGATTAAGATTTAATTGTTTGAATCAATTAGAATCCTAATTAGATTAGGACTAGATTAACTTGATTAATTCTCCTACATCCTCTCCTAGCCGCCCACTTGATTTGAATTGTGGCCACACATTAGACCGCCTCTTGCTCTATATAAGAGGCCCTAGATGCCCCCTCTTCACACACAATTAATCTTGAAGGCGTGATCACAAGAGAGAGGCAAGAGCAAGAGGTAGTGGCGCACTTCTCTTCCATCCAACCCTAGCCGAGAACACTTCATCTTCCTTTCCTCTTGGCGTGAGGCAAGTACAAGGCTTGGATCTTCTTCCTGAGGCTAGCACCAGGCGTGGAAGAAGAGGACTCGAGGTGATCCATGTGTGCGAGACTGCAGAGGGCGCACGCTTGGGCGCCTACTTCAACATCAGCCTCGCCTTGCTCAAGGTATTTTCTATCTCATCGTGTTGACTCCCTCGCTTGCGATCTTTACTGGGTTTTTGGGACCGGCTCATTTCGGGGATATTGCTTCCGCTGTGCAATGTTTTGTGTAATTTCTATCTCTGAAAATTCTAAAATATCCTCGGGGTTTCCCAACACCTCTCTGAGGCTGTGCCGTACCATGAGAAGAAGAACCCTATCTTAGTGCAAAAGAATCCATACCCATACCAAATGGGTCACTACTACCTCCCCAAGTAGGTGGTGGCGGTAAAGAAACAAGAGGGGTAGGGGTAGCATCGGCAACTGCACTTGGAGAAAGTTTCCAGTTCGTTTGATTTTGCATTGTGGTTCTTTCCTTATTTGGCAATGGTAAAGTTGGGGAATTAGGTCCAAGAATTAAACAATAAGTGTCACCCTCTCTAACAATCATTCTCATAGTCACACATGAATCCAAGTCTATCCTGGTATTGCCCTTTGGAGTTTCAGCCCCATATGGGTCCACGTTCAAAGAAAGTGCAATAGGAGTAATAGAACCTCCTAATACAATGGCACCTCTCTTTGCATGTGCAACCTTGTCAAATTGCTTTACTAGAAAATAGGCTTAATCCACATGAAATCCATGTAGCATGCACCAAAGAAAGTAGAGTTCAGTTTGACATACCATACCGTCACTCTCACCTCATCCAAAAACAGTATGTGCAAGGACTCTATATATGTATCGAATACACAGGTTGGAGATGCTTGTTGTTGTGGCAGCCGAAGGTGAAAAGCTTGACTCTAAAGTAATTTGATTCCAAAATGCATTTTCAATGAAGGTTCGTGGTGGATATGTCATTCCTCGTCCTTGTATATGGAAAATAGCTCTAATTTCTTGGAGCGTGAGGCTCATTTCGATGTTTGCAAGGCAAAAGGGGAGATGACCCTTCGCGTCTTGTTCATGGTACTCGTGGAGTTCAACTTCTAGACTGCTAAAAAATTCTAAAACCATGGGAAGAAATGTCCGCGGGTGAATCTGGAAGAATTTCTTGGCTAGTATTTGATCAAACATCCAGAATACATCTTCATGAAGCCCGAGGATTTCCAAAGTGCGTTTGTCAACGTAATTGGTGTTGATAATGCATCTGGTAAGTAACATGTTGTATTTTTCTTCCTGTGCTACATTTCTGAATACAATACCATATGGATTTTGAGGTGGAGGTGGTGTTGAAGAAGTGGCCGGAGCCTTTCCCTTTCCCTTGGATACAACTTGTTTCTTCCTTGGTGCTATTTCAGGTATTGTGGACGAAATGTATGAAATTACTCAAGGGAACAATGTTGAAACAAGAAGCATTACCAGAGCTGAAATAGGGCTGAAAACAAGCTTGGATGTGATGCACGAATCTTGAACTTTTGGTTAAAATCAGTCCTCAATACTCCTCAGGAAAGTTCTTCTACCTCTAGTGAAACTCTTGGAAACAAGCAGCGGCTTTGACAAAGCTCGGATGACAAAAAATGGGGAATGGCGGAAGCTCGGTGATTTCAGCTTTCTGAACCCAATCGGAGCTTCAAATCGCCGGAATGTAAGTTGGAGATGATTGAAACTTGATCGGAGAGGGTCGTCGGATGGTTTGGAAAGCAAGAGTGAGCAAGAATTAAAGAGTCGGTCCGAGATCAAGAAAATCATGGGTGAAAACCCTAAAATATGGCAGGGGGTTTATATATACGTAAGAACTGTTAAACAAAATAGAAAAGCTAAAGTAAGAGTGTTTGGGTTGCCTCCCAAGAAGTGCTAATTTTTAGGTCACTAGCTTGACCATTCTTCACTCAAATCTAATCAAGGCTCTTTAAGTTGCAATTTCATACTTTTTTTGTTCTGTTCCTCTTTGTAATAATGTTTTAAACTCTGACCATTGACCTTAAATTCCCCTCCCTTTTCCCTCCATATGTCCACAGCTCCATAGGGATAAGTTTTTTGTACTTGAAAAGGACCAGATTATCGAGACATAAGCTTACCAGGAAAAAGTTTTAATCTTGAATTAAATAAAAGAAGAAAGTCACCTGGTTGAAACTCCTTTATGAGAATATGCCGATTGTGCCACCTTTTTGTTCTCTCTTTATAAACTTTGTGTTTTTGTAAGCAGAGAGTCTAATCTCATCCCAGTCTGTTCTTATTCGTGACACAGTTTTCTCCAAAATTCCTTTAATCTCTATGCTCTATATCTCAATTTGTCCACTTGTCTGGGGATGATAAAGTGTTGCAATTCTATGATTCACGCCATATTTTCTAAGTAAGGCTGAAAATCTATATTCTATAAAGTGTGAGCCCCCATCAGTAATTAGAACTCTTGGCGTTCCAAATGTTGGGAAACCCCGGGGATATTTTATAAATTTTTTGGCATAGATATTTCAGAATACATTGCACAGCGGAAGAATATACCCGAAACAGGCCAGTCCCAAAAACCTAGTGAAGATCGTCTTGCGAGGGAGTTGACATGATGAGATAGTAAGTATCTCGAGCAAGAGGAGGCCGATGTCTAGGTAGGTGCCCAAGCGTTCACCCTCTGCAGTATCACACACACGGAAGCCTCGACCTCTCTTCATCCACGCCCGGTGCTAGCCTTGGGAAGAAGAGCCAAGCCTCAGGTCACCTTATTCAAAGCTTGCACCACCTCCAAGGATCATGCACCAATGAAGAAGAAGAGGAGATGAATGCCACCAAGGTCTCCCACAACTTGCGCCAAGAGGAGGAAGAGGAGAAGATGCTTGCGGCTTCAAGGTGGAAGAGGATGCGCCAACTCTTTGTTGCTCTCGCCCTTTTGAATTGTTCACGCCAACTTAATTGTTCTAGGGGCTCTCGCATGTGCCATCATATATAGATGCAAAAGGGAGTGACAACACAATGGCTTGGCGCATCTCATGAAGAGGGCATGTGGTTAGGGTGTGAGAGGGGAAGCAATTAGGGTTAGGCTTTTGGAAACTCTCCAAGAGCTTTCCATAAACCATTTCTTATTAGCCATATGCCCCAAAGACCTACCTAAGAAATTTTTCTAGCCATATCAGCCCCAAGACTTGCCTTAAAGACATGCTTTCCTTCCAAGGAACAAAGGACTAGGCGCCTTTTACTTCCTAATGAAGCAAAGGCGCCAAGCTCTCCCCATTATACCCTTGGCACCAAGGGGGTTTTCTTTTCTCCCCATTATACCCTTTGGGGTTCTTATCCCTTCATGATAAGTTGTTATTGAGCCTCATTGGGTAATGAGCTTGCCCAAACTTCATTACAAAGGTTGATTAAGCAATTGGATCGAATCCAATGCAACCCAAAGTCAAATGTGACCAACCATGGTCAATTTTGGGTCAACCTGCCAAAAATGAAGTTTGGTTTCAATAACTCTCTTCCATTTCATCATGCCCATTGGCGCTGATTGATGGGGGCAGGGACCACCGGCCAAGAAGATACAAGTGGAGCCTAAGGTTACCGTAGGCGACCTACGAAAGCTTGGAGTCTCGCGAATAAAGCTAGCATGCTCACTCTTAAAGCTAGCTCAAAATAATGAGAATAATTACTCCAATGACTTCAAGACATTTCAGCTCAATAAGTTGCCACAATAAATTTCAAAATGTGACTGCCTCCACGGTGGAGGAAACAAGCAACGCGATAATATTCAGCCAGCAACCAGCAAGTAGGGATTTCATCATACGCACATCAACGCTTATCTTCATTGCTACAAGGATGGAAATTCCAACATCTCTTGCCAGCCATATTCGCTCAGCTCAAGCTGCTCAACGTCTCTCTGTTGAAGAAGGAAACTACAACATTCGGCAGCAACGTTTCTCCCAGCGTGTTCCTATATGAATCATGTATGAACCTTGTAATCGGCGGATTTTTGTGAAAGAATGGAAATGGTTTCTCTTCCGATGAATCGGATGTCTCCTTCTTTTCGCTGAGGTGCTTGTCACCTAGTCTTCTCTTCTCCTCCTTCTAGGGCTGAGCCCCTCCCTCTTCCTTTCTTCTCTAATCTCTCATTCTTCCCCTAATTCTCCTGCTCCGCTGCCAACATCGCACACCCAGCAAACCTGCAGATTTCCGTCATTTTGTGATCTCGCCGCCGGCGATCCAGCCATCGGATCCTCACAAGACTTCAACCGCCACTCTTCCATCCCATGAAGAACCTTCAACCGCCAGCATCCGCCCATCCCTTGCTCCGATTTCGATCCCCTGTTTCCGCCCTGCTCGCGACCTAGTTCCGCCCTTCCGCATCGTGCTCCTCCGACAGGCGGCCAATCGACCCCAAACTCCGGCCACGTCCTCGCCTCCTTCATACGAGCTCCCACTTGTAGCAGGTTCCAAGATTGCGCATCACCGGTCGTTCGGCGACGACCTCTGTTCTCTGGCGCACATCCCCTGTTCCGACAGACCATTTGCTCCTCCGCCTGCACTAGCTTCCCGTCGCCATCCTCGCTCCGATCGACCTCCGTCTCCTGGTGCTCCGACGACATCAACACCCCATTCTCCTCCCTTTATCTCTAATGTCGCCCACGAGCAACCCATGTTCTGACACCGTTGATCGCCTCAAGCCCAGCTTCCAGTTTTCCACTCTGTTCCTGCTTCCAGATTTCTGGGTTTTGCAGGTACTTTTAGAGTTCAGTGCAACAAAATTCTTAACATTTGGCACCACATGGAAGCACGCATCTTGATCTATCATCCGGAAAACTTGGTTCAATCCAACAATGCATGGATGATTGTGGGAGACATGGCATATTTTGATATCTGAAATAACTTCTGCAACGGTTTTATGATCTAAACTGATTGGTGTTTTTGTTGCAGGTTTTAAGCATGCTCAGGATAGCTTCCAACTCTGATCCTTGGATCCAATAGCAAGATCTCATCCTTCTCTTTCATTTGGATCAGTTGGGACAAATTAAGATTAAACAGACAAACCTGCAAGCCGGTGCAACTTTTGATAAATGATATATTTCTGCACCAGTTTTATTCTTTAATCTGAGTAGCTGTTTTGTCCCTGATGTCCTTATTACTTGACAAATCTTCAATCTGCAATTCTTATACGATTTAAAAGAACTAGTGTTGTTCTATATGCTGGTTTAATTGGTTCAATTTTTGAAACACTAGATCCTCATATAACATATAGCTACTTTTTGTAAATGATTAAAGTTGCCCTAGAATTCTGATATCTATTTCTGGCTGCATTCTGAATTTTGAAGGTTTTTTTTCCTGAAAATACAAAATAAAAAAAAAAGTTTTAATTAGTAGCATAAGTCACACGCTTCCCCACTACATCAGTTTGGTATCAGAGGAAGGTTTGTGGGCAACTCTTGTCTGCCCGCACGATCCTTTGTTTTGCTCTTTGCATTTAAAAACAAAAAAATTTTCATGCTTTCACGATTAGTTATTTTCTTGTTATTTAGTTTGCATATCTTAGGTTATTTGCTAGTTGTTGTTTATGTGGTAAAAAAAATTGCTTACATTGAGAACAATTATGCATAGAACTGCATAATATTTCTGGATTTTTGCTATGCACCTCAAATTCTGCATTTGATTTTTGAATTTTGTTTTGTTCATATTGCTGTCATCAACTTTCTGCAATCAATTCTGATTTACTGCTAGGTTTGTTTATAGTTTTTGCACTCAAACAATAGTCATTTCCTGCTTGCTAAGTTTCTTGTTTTATCATGCGTCGGTATAATCAAAGAGACTTAATCTTTTCTAGAGATGGATATCAAAGACTCACCCTTAGACCTAATAGTTTCACTACTTTTGTTTGGTATGAAGACCATAAGATTAGAACTATTATAGATCATCAAGTTAGCTTTAATGCTGTAACTCTTAGGGTTACTGAACGATTTGGACTCATCTTAAAGAAACACAACCACCCATACTACATAACTTGGGACAATCATGAGTTTATCACTGTAGTTGACCACCAATGTCTAGTTCCTATTCAATTAGATGGTATGAAAATCAAAATATGGTGTGATGTTATAGGACTAGATGATTTTGATATCTTAATAGGTGATGAATTCCTTCATTATTTCCAAGCCTATCATTATAGAGAACCATGGTGTTATAGTATCATATTTAGAGGTTTAGAACATATCATCTACCCTAAGAGCCTAGAGTCAAAGGACTATGATCGTCTTGATAAATTAGGGGAGTAGATTAAACAAATGCATGAAGAGTATAAGAGACAAAAGGAGCAATCCATGCAAAAAGAAGATGAAAGTTCAACCCCTTTAGAACTTGAGCAAACCTTAGAGCCTACATTAGAGATTAAACCATCTCTTGATGAAACCATTGGAATTGAAGAAGCAGGACATGAAGAGCCAAACCTCCAAGTAGAACCAATGCCTTCTTCACCTTCAATTTTTGGGCCAATACCTTTACCTTCAATTTTAGGGCCCATACCCACAAGTTTTCAACTTGAACCCAAACCCATAGTTCTTCTAGAACCCAATTTTGAACCTAAGTTGAGGCCTTTTGAGATTGACCTAGATCCTAATCCCTTAGGAAAATCACTAGGCTTAGAAAGTTTCTCCCAGGACCCAATGATGCTTGAATCATGTCTTATAGGTCCTTCTACTCACACCATTAAGCCACCTTTAGGGTCATCTCCACTTGAAAGAATTGAAAATAAATTTGCTTTGTCTACTTTTGAAGTTGTTAACTATATTGATTTCATTATTCCAAACAACTTAGGTGTTAGAATTCCTTTTTACAACTGTACTAATGGATATGGTCGAGAAAGGGAATTCAATGCAGGTACCCTTGATATGCTGCTTAGATCGTGAACAAGGAACAACAAGACAGGATGTTGTGATGCTAACAACATTTTGAAGATTCAGATACCGGAGGAACAACTAGCTCTTGCCTCTTAAGAATTTCTCAACCTACACAAGAACAATTCTTCGGGGAAGAATTATTTTCACCCGGGGAGAAATGATGGGGGCAGGGACCACCGGCCAAGAAGATACAAGTGGAGCCTAAGGTTACCGTAGGCGACCTACGAAAGCTTGGAGTCTCGCGAATAAAGCTAGCATGCTCACTCTTAAAGCTAGCTCAAAATAATGAGAATAATTACTCCAATGACTTCAAGACATTTCAGCTCAATAAGTTGCCATAATAAATTTCAAAATGTGACTGCATCCACGGTGGAGGAAACAAGCAACGCGATAATACTCAGCCAGCAACCAGCAAGTAGGGATTTCATCATACGCACGTCAACGCTTATCTTCATTGCTGCAAGGATGGAAATTCCAACGTCTCTTGCCAGCCATATTCGCTCAGCTCAAGCTGCCCAACGTCTCTCTGCTGAAGAAGGAAACTACAACGTTCGGCAGCAACGTTTCTCCTAGCGTGTTCCTATATGAATCATGTATGAACCATGTAATCGGCAAATTTTTGTGAAAGAATGGAAATGGTTTCTCTTCCGATGAATCAGATGTCTCCTTCTTTTCGCTGAGGTGCTTGTCACCTAGTCTTCTCTTCTCCTCCTTCAAGGGCTGATCCCCTCCCTCTTCCTTTCTTCTCTAATCTCTCCTTCTTCCCCTAATTCTCCTGCTCCGCTACCAACATCGCACACCCAGCAAACCTGCAGATTTTCGTCATTTTGTGATCTCGCCGCCGGCGATCCAGCCGTCGGATCCTCACAAGACTTCAGCCACCACTCTTCCATCCCATGAAGAACCTTCAGCCGCCGGCATCCGCCCATCACTTGCTCCGATTGCCGGAATCGAAACGCCGATTTCAATCCCCTGTCTCCGCCCTGCTCGCGACCTAGTTCCGCCCTTCTGCATCGTGCTCCTCCGACAGGCGGCCAATCGACCCCAAACTCTGGCCACGTCCTCGCCTCCTTCATACGAGCTCCCAGTTGTAGCAGGTTCCAAGATTGCGCATCACCGGTCGCTCGGCGATGACCTCTGTTCTCTATAGGTTCTTGATCAATATGAGAACTTGAGTATCAAGGTGTGCGACCCTGTAGGTTCCTCTGACGTTGGCAGTGCTGACCTAAGGTCACCACAAGTAGTGAGTGACACCTAGCAGTGCATCGCTGCTACCCAAGTCATCAGAATGGATATCGACATCAACATCCCCATCATCGCAACTAGGTACAAGTGCATTACAGGCTCTTTACCAAACTGATATCCGATTGGACAAGTGTGTCAACACTTGTTTTATCCCAATCACATGGTTATGACTAAATCAGGTTCTCACCTGGGTATGGCCATACACTTTTAGTCATAGAACCATAAGGGGTGCTTATGGATATCAAGCTTCCCTCAAAGAAGGGGCAAATCCTCTATCTGTCCATTGACCTTCTCATATGAGTCGTGGCATGCTCAATGACAACCATTATTACCTCCTAACTACGGCAAGGTGTTAGGTTGTATCAAAGCATGTCCCTAACCATATAGAATGGTCAATGACCTCAAGTCAAGGGATCAATGCATCTCCTGTCACTTGTGAGGATAACTCATGACATCAAGTCATAGCCTCATAGCGGGTCGGTCTAGTATATCCACCACTGATATACCTATATGTCTACGTTAACACCACGTGCCTAACCAGCCCATATAGTAGTCTCTCAAGTACCATAGCTGTCCCATATCCACTAAGGTTCATTGACAGGACAACCATTTGAGCACAGATCTAATCTGTCTCCAAGGACATTATCATATAAGTACACAATTGTAGATGTAAACAAACAATGATAACGACAATACTAGAATGATATATAAATAAATATCAGAGTCAAGTAGTACAAAGATGGACCAATACTAGGTCTCAGGGCATATACACCAATAATTTCCCACTTGCACTAAGACCTAGAGGTTGAACAACCTTAACCCCATATACCTGGCATGACCATCATGCTTCTACTACGCCAAAGCCTTGGTCAGTGGGTCTGCTAGATTGTTCTCTATGTCAACTCTACTAATCTTGGCATCACCTCGGTCAATGATCTCTCTGATCAAATGAATTCTCCTGAGTATGTGTTTAGATATTTGATGAGACCGTGGTTCCTTGGCTTGTGCAATTGCCCCATTGTTGTCACAATAGAGCTCAATGGGATCCACTGCACTTGGAACCATCTGAAGATCAGATATGAACTTCCTTATCCAAATAGCTCCTTTGGCTATCTCAGAAGCGGCCACATACTCAGCCTCGGTTGTAGAATCAGCTATGGTGGACTACTTGAAGCTCTTCTAGCAAACAGCACCTCTATTCATCTTGAACACATAGCCGGCCTGCGATCTGAATTCGTCAGGGTCAGATTGGAACGACGCATTAGTGTAGACCTGAACACTGAGTCCTTCCTGTCCCCCATACATTAAGAATATATCCTTAGTTTTTCTCAGATACTTAAGGATGTTCTTTACAGCCACCCAGTGCTGCAGACCTAGATTAGATTGGTATCGGCTGGTTATGCTCACAACAAAAGCCACATCTAGTCTAGTACACAATATTGCATACATGATCGAGCCTACTGCTGAAGCATAGGGTACTCGACTGATGTCATCCCTCTTAGCCTGTGTGGTGGGACACTGGCTCTTTGAGAGAGTAAGGCCATGTCTTACTAGAAGGTAACCTATCTTGGATTGCTCAAAGTTGAATCTCTCCAGGACCTTATTAATGTAGGTACTTTGACTCAGGGCCAGGAGCCGCTTGGATCTATCCTGGTAGATCCTCATGCCTAGGATATAGGTAGCCTCCCTTGAGTCCTTCATCTCGAAACACTTCCCCAACCATGTCTTCATAGACTGAAGACTGGGGATGTCGTTTCCGATGAGTAGTATATCATCGAAATACAAGACCAGAAAATTTACCACGCTCCCACTGAATTGCCTGTATACACAAGCGTCATCTTCGCTTTTGATAAAGCCATAATCTTTCATAGCTTCATCAAACCAAAGATTCCAACTTCGTGATGCTTGCTTTAATCCATAAATGAATTTCTTTAGCCTGTAGACCTTATTGGCATCTGTAGGATGGATGAAGCCATCAGGCTGTGTCATATACACATCCTTTGTCAACTTCTCATTAAGGAACATTGTCTTGACATCCATCTGTCACATCTCATAGTCATGATATGCAGCTATAGCAAGCAGAATTCGAATGGATTTGATCATGGCAACTAGCGAAAAGGTTTCATTATAGTCCACCCCGTGGATTTGTCTGAATCCTTTAGCTACTAATCTACCCATATAGGTAACTATATTGCCATCGAAGTCGGTCTTCCTTTTGAAGACCCATTTATACTCTATGGGTTTTACCCCATCAGGCAAGTCAACCAAATCCCAGACTTGGTTAGCCGGCATGGAATCCATCTCAGATTTCATGGCCTTGAGTCATTTCTCGGAGTCCGGTCCAGCGACTGCCTCATCATAAGTCCTAGGCTCATCCTCAATGATGAAGATCCCATCGTGTTGGGTCGGCAGTGACCCATACCTCTCAGGTGCACAACGAATCCTCCCAGACCTACGTGGGACCTGTGTCTGAGCCTCAAGTTGCCTAGCAACCGGCACAGGTGGCTCAGGTTCCATCTCTACATCTTGTGGTTGTACTTGGACCACGTTCAAGTCAAACTTCCTCCCACTGATTTCTTTCATGAGAAATTCTTTGTCTAGAAAGATAGCACCCTGATGACACCAAAATTTATAGTATATTTTGTGTCATTTCATTGCTCTTTTTATGTCATATTTATTCTACTTTGCTTATTTTTATGCCCTTTTTATCAAATATTGTGGAATCTACTTCTTTTCTGATTTTTCATAATTTTTAGGTAAAAAGTGCCATACTTTGATGCATTTTAGAAGATCTAAGCACACCAATGAATTCCAGACATCTAGACGAAGCCGCCCGTCAATTTTCATGCAAATCAGCGCACGTTTGAAAAATACACCCCTGCCGTAATAGAAATTACGGGTCTAATTTTCTACCTAGAAATACACAACTGCTGTAATGGTTTTTACGTGCCATAATTTTGGTCCAGAAATCCACAAAAGAAATTATGGCAGTGACGCAATTATTTTTACGGGCCGTAATTTCAGCCTAGAAACATACAGAAGCAAAATACGGCAGTGCCCTGATCGAAATTATGGCCGTAATTTTAATTTTGAATGAGTCTTCCAATGCCTCCAAAAGCCTGATTTTTGCGATGCAATATCCAGAGATCGAGGGCACCAATTGAAAAACCATAAAATGGAGATTGTTCTATAAATCGAGGAGAAGATTTGATTACAAGAATCATCCAATTTCATGAAGAATCGATCGAGGGCAAGGCCTCTCGCCAAGAGGGCCTCCCTAGGGCAAGGCCTCTTGCCGAGAGGCGTAGAGGCCACCTCAGGCCGTGATTTTCACAAGGAAGCTTCGGTTGGAGGAGGAGAGGATACACCAAAAATTTTCGATCGAAAGGAGTTTGATGGAGGGATAAATCGAAGAAAGAAGATTCGGGCATGAATAGTTCACGATTTTACTGTAGCAGTACTGTTCATCCAAGATAAAAATTACGGGGATGTGTAATTTTTTACACCCCCGTAAAATCAGTAACTTTTCTATATTCCCGCTGTCGAATTCTGATTTTCTAATGAATTTTTATTGTATTTTTAACTCCATGGTAGTGTAACTTTCTTTGGGACATAAGGGTGTAATCCCCTTGATTTCTTATGAATGGATAACTTTTATTTCGTTAGTACAATTTTGTTGTGATAATTCTACTTATGTGATGTTTGCCTGTAACTCTCTGAACTTTCATTCTATCATGCATGTTTTAGAGTTTTCGCAATATGGACTGAAAAGTGATTTGCTTGAGAACTTGGAACCTGTCACATCCCGTTATCTTAACCCCAAACAAGCAACACAAGTCATAGAGAAACAGGATGTTATCATACAAGATCGATTCACATGCTAGGTAAAACCAAGTTCAAGAAAACACGATCTGAAAATTTTCGAGAAATCCATACAAAAATCTCCACGAATCATAATTTCACAAATGTACCTGCCACCAAACAATACTTGCACTAGACATATGCAAGTCAACAGTTATATCAAAACCACATAAAATCCGTAAAATCCATAAATCACATGAAGGTACCTGCCACCAGGCAATACTTGCACTAGACATATGCAAGTTCACATTTATATCAAATCCGATTGCAAAAATACCAATCGACTCAAAATGAGAACCAAAGTCACAATATCGATTTTATAAGTTCATAACTAACATCAATGATACCAAACACCGAAACCAGGCCAAAGCCCGCGGTGACACAAAAATCAAAATCTTAAACTTAAAACTGCCACAACCGGCAACACAAGTTCACATAATTCGGCCACAACCGGCCCCAGTTAATTAAGCACAAAAGTCTTATACATTAACCAGCATAATATCCATATCAATGCTAACTCAAGAAATGCGCCCCTGCTCTACACCTGAAAATAGTGAGGGGTGAGCTACACAGCCCAGTGAGTGGATAGTCTCAATCGACCATCCATAGCATACAATCAAAGATACATGCAGATTATTTTAAAAACATTTAGCAGAACATCATGTTAACATATAACAAAATCAAAGAACAGAACTCAAAAAAATAATTAAATGTACAGACATCACACACTTGTCACCACAGAGTAACCAAGGTTCTAGAGTCATACTCTAAACCAACTAAACACACCAACCACCTAATTGACCTAGTTGTCCAGCATAATCAATAGTGACCATTATGGTCCAACCCGGCTTTGGCCTAAGCACTGGGAGAAGCCTGCAAATCACATGCAACATATATACATGGACAGTGTGTAGACTCAAGAGGTAATCACCACCTGGTCAAGATGTGATACCTTGATCTACACCACCCCATAATCACAAAAATCTAAGCGTCTAAGAGTGATGACATCAAGAGGTGGCCCCTGTCCGACCAAGACATGGTACTTTGCGTCTTATATCACTCGTTCTCCCAAAGGGTTCCTTAACTGGACAACACCAGACACATCTTATATCTTATTTCACAAAAGTGGACTCCTAAGTGTCAACTAAACTCTAGGATAGTCATTTTTATCACAATAATCACATCAGGCAGGCTGAACAACAACCCCCTCACATATCACAATACAGGGCTGAAATCTCCAACCCTTAACATATCACATATAGACTATCCCCTTGAGTACACAGTTACACTTAGCCTTAGTCCTAACCATTCCATGACCACAACACATATTATTCGAAAATCACATAACCACATAATATTCGAAAATCACATAACTACATAATATTCAAAAATCACATAATCACATAATATTCAAAAATCACATAATCACATAGTAGTGTAGTCCTTAGGTTTCATGCTGATTAGTTCAGTCTAACCTTGCTATGTTATCACCCAAAGTTATCAATCAATATTTCATGTCATTACTTTCTGCATACACCATTCAATTAAATACATAATAATACAGAAAATTCACTAAATTTCGTTCACAATTAACATAAATGCAGAATATCACATATTCATAGTTTTCTACTAGTTCTGATAACAAAAGACAGAAATACCCCTAGTTCAAAGTTTAAGTCATACAAGAAAAGTTATCCAAAAATTTCGTAAAAATATTCATTACGTCCCTCATGATCCCTAGATTCGTAATTTCAAGTTTTCCCCAATTTTAACTAGGAAATTTACCGAATTACCCCTAGGTCAATTTCAGTCAACAGAAACTTTTATTTCTAAAAATTCCCAAAAAAATACAGTAGAATCCTCATATACCTAATTTCATGAATATCAAGTTTTCCCCAATTTTTACCCATGCATTTGGACGTAACTTCATGAAGAAGGGTCGAAATTCTCATCCAAGCCCTAATCTTCATGCAATTGAAATTCTAATGCTACATACATGTTTAATCAAAGTCCAATTTAGGATTAAGAGTCTTAAAAACGAAAAGCCCTAATTTTCATGCAAGCTAGGGTTTCGAAAATTTGGGAAAAACAAGGAAAACATGTACAATGAAATTAAGAGATCATGCTATACTCCTATGCATTAATCTTCTCTAAAACAAGCAATGCATCTAATTTTCGTGAACTAGGTGAAGGAGAACATCCACTCACTTTGAACCGTGAACACCAAGATGAAGATCTCTCCAAAAAACTCGTCTAAGGCCTTGAAAGACGCCACCAATGGAAGAAGAAACGCCTCCAAACACCAAAGACGCCGGCCAAAAAGAAGAGGAAGAAGAAGACCGTCTCCAAGCCTCCAAGAATCGCCAACTCTTGCCCTAGCCATCGTCCAAGGTTTTCCTCAAGCCAAAAATCGCCAACTTTCCTTCCCTAACCCCAATTACCCACTTAAAATTTGGGTTTTTAAATTTTAAACCCGCTAACCAATTAATTCAAATAGGGTTTATGAAATAACCCACTAACTAATTTATTCGAATTTTAAACTCAAAATCCATCTAATTTAAGTGCAAACCCAATAACTAATTAATTTAACCATTAACTAACAATTAACCATTCACTTAAACGAAAATCCAATAAGGATTAACTTAACATCTAGTAAGGTCTATTTAATTAATTACAAATTAACAACCAATAAATTTCTAATTAATTAATTATAAATTAACAACCAATAAACTCTAATCAATTAATTACAAATTAACAATCAATAAGCCAGTTAATTAACATCCAATAAGCTAGTTAATTAACATCCAATACTGCTTAACGTAATATCCACAGTCAATGATTTTATTTAAATCAAAATAATACTTACCAGGACTTAAGATCCTTGGATCTTACATCCCTCCCTCCTTATAAAGCTTTAGTCCTCTAAAGCTCAACATTCATATCATCAAAAAGATAAGCATAAAATTTCCTCATATCAGCTTCAGTCTCCCAGGTCGCCTCCTCAACCGACTGATTTCCCCAGATAACCTTTACCAAAGGTATAGACTTATTCCTCAGAACCTTATCATTTCTATCAACAATCCGGAGAGGTTTTTCCTCAAAGGTCAAATCACTCTGAATCTGAAGAGGTTCCAATTCCAATACATGAGATGGATCAGGATGATATTTCCTCAAAGCAGAAACATGGAACACATTATGCACATGATCCATAGCAGGAGGTAAAGCTAACCTGTAAGCCACTGGACCAACTCTCTCAATAATGTCAAAAGGGCCTACAAACCTAGGGCTCAACTTGCCCTTTTTGCCAAACCTCATAACACCCTTAGTAGGTGACACCTTTAAGAAAACATGATCCCCTACCATAAACTCCAGGGAACGACGACGGTCATCAGCATAACTCTTCTGCCTGTCCCGAGCAATCTTCAGTTTATCCTGAATCTCTCTGACCTTATCAGTAGTTTCCTGTACTGCATCAGATCTCAAAATCAATCTATCACCAGTTTCCTCCCAACACAAGGGAGTCCTACACCTTCTCCCATACAAAGCCTCATATGGAGCCATCTGAATACTGGAGTGGAAACTATTATTATAAGTGAACTCTATCAAAGATAGATCCCGGTTCCACTCAGAACTCCAATCAACTACATAAGCTCTCAATAAGTCTTCTAGAGTCTGGATAGTACGCTCCGTCTGGCCATCAGACTGAGGATGGTATGCTGTACTAAAACTCAACTTAGTACCCAAACCCTCCTGTAAGCTCTTCCAAAACCTGGACAGAAATCGAGAGTCCCTATCAGACACAATATCAACAGGCACTCCATGCAGTCTGACTATCTCATCAATATACAATCTAGCCAGTCTCTCTAAAGGATAAGTCATCTTGATCGGAAGAAAGTGGGCTGATTTAGTGAGTCTATCAACAATCACCCAAATGGCATCATGACCCAATCTGGTTCTGGGCAAACCACACACAAAGTCCATACTGATGCATTCCCACTTCCACTCAGGAATAGGAAGGGGCTGCAACAAACCACCAGGCTTCTGGTGTTCAGCCTTTACAGTCTGACAGGTTAAACACCTAGAGACAAAATCAACTACCTCTTTCTTCATACCCGGCCACCAAAAGCTCTTCTTAAGGTCCTGATACATCTTAGTCACGCTAGGGTGTAGAGAATATTTGGAGTTATGGCTATCCTCCAATATTTCTTTCCTCAAGCTTGGTTCCTCAGGGACACACACCCTTCCACGAAACCGAAGAACACCATCATCAGACAAGATAAAATCCTGAACTGTACCCGCATCCTAACTATCCCTGATCTGAACTAATTTCGGATCCACTGACTGCTGATCTCTGATTTTCTGCAACAAAGTAGACTGCACTCTGAGGAAAGCCACATAACCCGACTGAACTCTAGGAGAAACACTGATCCTGAGATCGCTGAACTCCTGTAGTAACTGCCACTCACTGACCCGTAGTGCCGCTACTGAAGTTACTGGATGTCTGCTCAGTGCATCAGCCACTACATTGGCCTTTCCAGCCTGATACTGAATAGAGAAGTCATAGTCTTTGATCAACTCCATCCATCTTCTCTGTCTCATGTTCAACTCCTTCTGAGTGAAGATGTACTTGAGACTCTGGTGGTCAGTGAACAGATCAAACTCTTGACCCAACAAATAGTGACGCCATATCTTCAGAGCAAAGACTACGGCCGCCAACTCTAAGTCATGAGTAGGGTAGTTCAACTCATACTCCTTCAGTTGTCTCGAAGCATAGGCTACCACAGAACCCTTCTGCATCAAGACACAACCCAACCCTTTGCCCGAAGCATCCGTATAGACAGTAAACCTTTCCCCATCACTAGGAATAATGAGGATCGGTGTACTAGTCAACCTTCTCTTCAGCTCCTGAAAGCTCTCTTCACACTTGTCATCCCAATTAAACTTGGCCTCCTTTCTGGTTAATTTAGTTAAAGGACCCGCCAGCTTGGAGAATCCCTCAACAAACCTCCGATAGTAACCTGCTAAACCCAGGAAACTTCTGATCTCAGTAGCACTAGTCGGTCTTCCCCAATTGAGGATGGCTTGCACTTTAACCGGATCCACAGACACTCCCTGACCAGAAATCACATGCCCAAGGAAGCTGATCTTTTCTAGCCAAAACTCACACTTACTGGCCTTGGCATATAATCGGTTTTTCCTTAAGATCTCCAGCACTCTGCGCAAGTCACTGACATGATCCGAGGTAGTCCGAGAGTACACCAAGATATCATCTATGAAGACTACCACACATGAATCAAGTAATTCATGAAATACCCTGTTCATCAAATCCATGAAGACAGCAGGTGCATTCGTCAGTCCAAAAGGCATAACTAGAAATTCAAAATGCCCATACCTGGTCCTGAAAGTAGTCTTAAATATATCCTCATCCTTGACCCTAAGCTGGTAATACCCTGATCTCAGATCAATCTTAGAGAACACTGTAGCTCCCTGTAATTGATCAAATAGATCATCAATTCTGGGAAGAGGATACTTATTCTTGATAGTCACTTGGTTCAGTTGCCTGTAGTCTATACACATCCTCAGGGTTCCATCCTTCTTCTTTACGAACAGCACTGGCGCTCCCCAGGGAGAAGCACTAGGCCGGATGTAACCTTTTTCCAGCAATTCCTCCAATTGCTTCTTAAGCTCGGCCAACTCTGAGGTAGCCATGCGGTAAGGAGCTCTGGAGATAGGTGCAGTACCTGGCACCAACTCAATGCCAAACTCTACCTCTCGTATTGGTGGCAAGCCTGAAAATTCCTCAGAGAACACATCAGGAAACTCTTTCACCACCGCCATCTGAGTCAAATCAGGAGTAGAATCATCCTGCACCTTAACATGTGCATGGTAACCTTTACACCCACTAGCAAGTAACATACTGGCCTGCATGAAAGATATCACATGCGGTCCTTGGTCTGACACTAGACCTCTCACAAAAAGCCGATTCCCATCTAGCAGATTCAAGGTGATTACTTTCTCAAAGCAATCCACAGTGGCATGATGTGAGGATAACCAATCCATACCTAGGATGACATCATAGTCTTGCATATCCAAAAGGATTAGATCTACCAGAAACTCATAACCCTCTACATGCACTACACAATCAGCACAAACAGTATCTGTAGATAATGATTTTCCTAAGGGAGTACTCACAGACACAACATAATCCATCACCTTAGGTAATACAGGTAAACATGCAGCAAATCTAACAGATACAAAAGATAAATTTGTACCAGGGTCAAATAAGATACGAGCTAACTGATCAAATACAAATAAGGTACCTTCCACGACGGATCGGGAAGCTCGTGTATCCTTCTCAGCCACAGCATAAACTCGGGTCTGAACTGTAGGCTTATCTGTGCCTCTATGCTGCATCTCAGGCTCTTTGCAGTCCTTGACCATGTGCCCAGGTTTCTTACACCTGAAGCAAACACCATTCTTCTTATAACAGTCTTTCATTAGATGTCCCTTGAGCCCACAATAATGACAATTCCGATCCTCTGTGATACTGTTCTTTACATCCCTGGTATCCCTGAACTGCTGCGGTGCATCCCTAGACTGCTGCGGTGCCTTGTAAGAGTAAGGCTTATACCTGCTCTTCTTGTAGTCCTTATGCCTAGGGTACTTCTTACCCTTGCCGCCATTACCATACTGAGGAGCCGCCGCCTCAGCTGCAGGAACCACCGTCACGGCCACACTAGAACTCCTCTCAGATATGTACCTCTCAATGGTGCGTGCTCGTCCAACAGTCTCAACGTAAGTTTCCAAGTGCTGAGCACCAACCTGCTCCCGAATGTCCCATCTGAGACCTCTGAGAAACTTGGTTCTCTGCCGTACTTGATTCTGAGCCCCCATAAAAAGAGCTAGGACCCAGTTTCTGGAATTCACTCACAAGTGAGGCATAGCGCCTGTGAGTGTCCTCCTGAGAGTCAGTCCCCACTCCTCGAGTAGTAGTCTGGGATCTCTCCTGAGTCAAATGCTGCAAGAGCTGCTGTTGCGCTTCTTGATGCTGAGTCTGTTGCTGCTGCAGCATCTGAGCTTGCCTCTCTATCATGGCACCCTGTTGTTGTACCATGCCTGTCAGAGTCGCAATGGCTCTCGTGAGATCCGAGGTCTGCTCGCCTTCACTGCTAGCATTTCCTCTGGATCGCACCATCTTAACTTCCTACACACACATACCATAGTAAGGAAAACAAACATAAACCTATCAAGTGTCTAGCAATACACAAACACGTTTTCCCCCGAACTAAGTTTTAGCTAGCCAACTGCTCTGATACCATTCTGTTACGACCCGCTTAGTAAGCAAACTATTTGTTAACTTGGTGAGCCAATTTGCAACGTGGCCCAATTTATTAAAATGCTTAAGCCCAAGTTAACAATAGCAAGCTCACTAAGCCTTATAAACCACATAATAGTTTCTCCCACTTGCAATGTGGGACTATACTCGGGGTATTACAATCTCCCCCACTTAAGACTTGACGTCCTCGTCAAGCCCAAACCTTAACACATGCCCAAGAATCATCCCTTAGTCGGCAGCATGTGAGGTCAGCCCAAAGGTGGCTCCACCATCCTCGGTAGCCCTTTCCTATTGGCCTCTCACCATGCTTAGGACTAAGTTTTGCTCTGATACCATTTGTTACGACCCGCTTAGTAAGCAAACTATTTGTTAACTTGGTGAGCCAATTTGCAACGTGGCCCAATTTATTAAAATGCTTAAGCCCAAGTTAACAATAGCAAGCTCACTAAGCCTTATAAACCACATAATAGTTTCTCCCACTTGCAATGTGGGACTATACTCGGGGTATTACAATCTCCCCCACTTATATCTTTATCATGATAAAATTAGACCGACGACCTTTTATTCATAGCTAGTCATTGAAATTAAGGTGGATGAAACCCTAGTCCCAGTTTTTCTCTGATTTCATGTTCTTTCTATCATTTACCTGCATTATAATCGATTGTTTAGCTAGTAAAAATATAACTATTTAGTACTTAACAATAAGGTCTCTATGGTTCGATATCTTTCTTTATTACTTCAAGTATTCGTGTACTTGCAGATTACAACAAGTTATTGGCGCCGTTGCCGAGGACCTTAGCTTTGTTAATATCAAAATAGTTGTTAGTATTGCTAGACTAAGTTTTATTTGTTTTAGAATTAACTTTGTTTTTTATTTTTGCAGGTTTTGGATATTCATAAGTTGTGACAGAACTGTAATTTCTGATTTTTTTTTTACTTGTGTTTTATATTCTGAAAAAAAAATTCTGATTGATTATTGTTGGATAATCGCAATTGACAGAGAGGCGCTTAGGGTTCGGCCTCACGCCGAGAGGCGTAGAGACCACCTCAGGTCGTGAAATTTACACCGAAGCTTCGTCTGGAGTAGGAAAGGACACACCAGAGGTTTCAGAGCGTTTGGAGTTCGATCGGAGGAGAAATCAACAAAACAGCGGTGACAGCGCTATTCAAAGGCAATTACGGTGCTGTAATTTCATTACAGCACCTGTTTTGTAACTTTTCTTCCCTTTTTCGATTTCTAATCCTCTGAAATTATGGTTTATTGTAATCTCTTCACCATGCAAGCTTAGATCTTTTTATGGGACATGGGGTGTATTCCCCTTGGTTTGTTAATGACTAGAAAACATTAAATTTTGTCATGATAATTTTATTATGATAATTTTACCTTGTGATTGATTGTTCTTTGATTCTCCTTAGTTTTATAAGTATCAGCATGTTTTAGAATTTTGCAAAATAGACTGAGAGGTTGATTGTGAAATTTGGAACCCTAGAAATCATTGAGTTTGGAACTTATCGTAAGAGATTAGGTTTGTTCTTTGAACTTTGGTTTTTTAGTGACTTTATTGCCATGTTGATTTTCTAATTCTTTGGATTGAGTTATTGTGTTAGATGTGAAGATCCTGCATGAGAGTGAGGATCAGAACGTTGGAAAACCTTAAATAGAACTTGTGATGAGTTTCAGGATGCACGAGAGTGATCCTTGAGTTTCCACATGAGATGTTTGACTTAGAATTCGGATGCACAAGAGTGATCCTTGAGTTCTTTGTTCAATGATTTATTTATTTTTAGCATTGGATAAATCTTGCACGAGAGTGAGGATTGGTCCTTTGTATGATTGTTTGCGCGAGAGCGAGATGATCCCTTTATGAAGTAAATTAAATCTTTATTGTAGTGAAATTTGACTAACAACCTTTATTTCCTTCTAGTCATCAGAATTAAGGTAGATGAACCCCTAGTCTCAGTTTCTCTTTCAGATATTTAGTTTACTTTCCGTTTGTGCTTTCATCATATTCGATTTGCTTAGCTAGTGATAAAACATCAATTTGGTACTTAACATGTAGGTCTCTGTGGTTCGATATCTATTTTATTACTTTGAAGTATCCGTGCACTTACGGATAACAACAATCAGCACCCTTCTGGACCATCCATGATATCTCTGATTTCCCTTTGAGAAAATTATTTTTCAAGCAAGAGACTATTTTTGATCTGAGCCTTATGTGCTTTAAAATTGCGTAGGTAAAATTTTCAAAAGGCACATCTTTTTGGACCTAGCACCACCTCCCCGGACGGTACACCCCAGACAATGATTGAGCTTGCTACATAGTTTTGTGAGTATTGTTTGCACTTTCTTGTGATTTGATATGATTATCTATACTTTTTTTCTCCTAAAATTTTTATCACTATACATCCTTTGCATTGTTTGAGCCTTATGTGATTATTGAATCTATCACTTTACATCTCTTGACTACATGAGTTTCATGCTTCATACTTTTTGCATTGATATTGATATCTTGATGTTTAAAAATTTTTATGACTTGAATCCTTGTGATGAGAGGTGTGTGGATTTTTCTATGATTATGCATGTCACTGTCTATGAATGTAGATGTTCCTATTATATTAAATTTATTTCTTCAATATATATCTACTTGTTGAAATCATTCATTGATTGATGCATAAGGTTTTGGGTTGGTTTGTTGTTTGATGAATGCAATATAAGAGTGAAATATCTTTCTTTAATAAAATGAGCATATGAGTGTAATTTTTGAATTGATGTCAATTGATTAACCTAGTTGATGTTTAGTTTATCTTACTATTTGTTAGGAAGAAAGAATCCAAGATCCAAAAGGCGAGAGAGAGAGACTCCCCTACTTGGCACTGCGTAAAATTGGCAGTAGTACCGAAGACATGGGTTGAAGTCTGTAAAAAAGGAAAGAAAGAAAAAAAAAAAGCTCCCCTACTTGGCACTATGTAAATTTGACAGTGGTACCAAAGACAAGGATTGAAGTCCAAATAAAAAGTGTGTATCTATGTGGGTACATACCATCAAAAATACAATAAAAGAAAATTTAGAAAAGAAATATTTTGATGTGGAAAAAGATTTTGGATATCCTATTCCTGTAAACAAAGGTATGATAGAATTAAACTGAAACTTGAGTGAAATTATGAGATTGAGATTCTTTTTATTATGCAGGTTGCAAAATTTTATTTGATCAAAGTTGTGAATCTTAAAGATTAAATTCAGAAGACGACGTATTTATCTAAAATTTTGTGTAACGATTGGTGGAATATTTCATGAGTGATTATATTTTAGAAGTTCATTTTTCACAAAAGAGAATATTTTCCATACTTAGCATTGTTCTTTATTTTATTTACTTGAGGACAAGCAAAGTTTGAGCCTTATGTGTTTGATGACACTAAAATTTATAGTATATTTTGTGTCATTTTATTGCTCTTTTTATGTCATATTTATACTACTTTGTTTATTTTCATGCCATTTTTATCAAATATTGCAGAATCGACTACTTTTCTGGTTTTTCATGATTTTTAGTTAAAAAGTTGCATATTTTGATGGATTTTGGAAGATCTGAGCACACCAATGAATTCCAGAGGTCGAGACGAAGCCACCCGTCAATTTTCATGCAAATCAGAGCACGTTTGAAAAATAGACCCCTGCCGTAATAAAAATTACGGGTGTAATTTTATGCCTATAAATACACCACTACTGTAATGGTTTTTATGAGCCGTAATTTTGGTCCAGAAATCCATAGAAGAAATTATGGCAATGCCGCAATTATTTTTATGGGCCGTAATTTCAGCCCAGAAACATACAGAAGCAAAATACGGCAGTGCCCTGATCGAAATTACGACCGTAATTTTAATTTTGAATGAGTCTTCCACCACCTCCAAAAGCCTGATTTTTGCGATGTAAATTGAGGAGAAGATTTGAGGACAAGAATCATCCAATTTCGTGAAGAATCGAGGGAGAAATCAGAAAGGGCGTCCCTAGGGCAAGGCCTCTCGCCAAGAGGCGTAGAGGCCATCTCAGGCTGCGATTTTCACAAGGAAGCTTCGCTTGGAGGAGGAGAGGATACACCAAAAATTTTAGATCGAAAGGAGTTCGATCGAGGGAGAAATCGAAGAAAGAAGATTCGGGCATGAATAGTGATTTGTGATTTTACTGTAGCAGTACTGTTCATCCGAGATAAAAATTATGGTGTTGTGTAATTTTTTATACCCCCATAAAATCAGTAACTTTTCTATTTTCCCTCTATCGAATTCTGATTTTTTAATAAATTTTTATTATATTTTTAACTCCATGGTAGTATAACTTTCCTTGGGACATAAGGGTGTAATCCCCTTGATTTCTTATGATTAGATAACTTTTATTTCATCAGTACAATTTTGTTGTGATAATTCTACTTATGTGACGTTTGCCTATAACTATCTGAAGTTTCATTTTATCATGCATGTTTTAGAGTTTTCGCAATATGAACTGAAAGGTGATTTGCTTGAGAACTTGGAACTCTAAAATTGAATATTATGAATGTTGGGAAAACCCGGGGACATTTTACAAATTTTCAGAGTCATAGAGATACATACATTGCACAGCGGAAGAATGTCCCCGAAATTGGCCGGTCCCAAAAACCCAGTGAAGATCACAAGCAAGAGAGTCGACACGATGAGTTAGGAAATACCTTAAGAGCAATTTGGAGTGATGCCGATGTAGGCGCCCAAGTGTGCGCCCTCTGCAGTCTCACACACACGGATCTCTTGAGTTCTCTTCTTCCACGCCCGGTGCTAGCCTCGGGAACCAAGCCTTAGGGAGATGCTCTACTTCACTTGTGCCACCAAGAGAAAAGATGCGCCAAGGGAAGAAGGAAACAACCTAAGCCGCCAAGAGGAAAGGAAGGAGAAACTCTCGGCTATGGAAGAAGGAAGATGCGCCCTTACTCCTAGCACTCGCCCCTCTTCTTGTGTTCACGCCTTCAAGGATTGATGACTCTCTAGAGGGCTCGGCTAGGTGCTCTTTTATAGGGAAAGACGCGGTTCATGAAAGGCTAGGATCAAGACAAGTGGGCGGCTAGGATGAGAAGGTTTGAGACAAGGAAAGTCTCCAAGACATTTCCATAATTCCCATTCAACCATTCCTTTTGTGCCCATATCTTTCTTTGTGCACCAAGGCCTTGCCTTGCGCCCCAAGTAATGCCATAGAGGCATTCATACCATAAGGGATTAAGGGGGGAGGCGCCAATTGCTTCCTTATGAAGCAAATTGCGCCACTTCTCCCCATTATGCCCATAGGCGCCTAGGGGAGAAAATTTGTCCCCATTATACCCTTCTAGCCCTTCTTCTCTTCATGACAACTTATTATTGGGCCTCATTGGATAATGAGCTAGCCCAAACTCCATTACATGGGTTGATTAAGCACTTGGATCCAATCCAATGCAACCCTAATCCAAATGTGACCAACCATGGTCAAATACGGGTCAACCTGCCAAAAATGAAGTTTGGCTCCAATAATATTCTTCCATCTCATCAGGCCCATTGGCGCTGATGAAATCTCCCAATTAGATCCGAGTTATCCAATAACTCGATCATAAGGCTTCCCGATCAATACGAGAACTCAAGTATCAAGGTGTGCGACCCTGTAGGTTCCTCTAACGCTGGCAGTGCTGACCAAAGGTCATCATAAGCAGTGAGTGGCACCTAGCAGTGCATCGCTGCTACCCAAGTCATTGGAATGGATATCGACATTGACATCCCCATCATCGCAACTAGGTACAGATGCATTACAGTCTCTTTGCCGAACTGATATCCGATTGGACAAGTGTGTCACCACTTGTTTTCATCCAATCACATGGCTATGACTAAAACAGGTTCTCACCTGGGTATGGCCATACACTCTCAGTCATAGAACCATAGAGGAGCTCCATGGATATCATACTTCCCTAAGGAAGGGGCAAATCCTATGTCTGTCCATTGACCTTCTCATATGGGTCGTGACATGCTCAATGACAACCGTTATGACCTCCCAACTACGGCAAGGTGTTAGGTTGTATCAAAGCAAGTCCCTAACCATATAGAATAATCAATGACCTCAAGTCAAGGGATCAATGCATCTCTTGTCACTTATGAGGATAACTCATGATACCAAGTCATAGCCTCATAGCGGGTCTATCCAGTATATCCTCCAATGATATACTCATGTGTTTGCGTTAGCACCACGTGCCTAACCAGCCCACATACCAGTCTCACAAGTGCCAGAGCTGTCCCATATCCACTCAGGTACATCGAATAGGGACAATTATTTGAGCACAGATCCAATCTGTCTCTAGGGACATTATCATGTAAGTACACAATCGCAGATGTAGACAAACAATGATAACGACAATGCCAGAATGATATATATAAATATCAATGTCAAGTAGTACATAAGTTGACCAAAACTAGGTCCTAGGGCATATACACCAACAATCTCCCACTTGCACTAAGACCTAGAAATTGAGGAATCTCAACCCCATATCTCTAGCGTGACCATCATGCTTCTGCTGCGCTAAAGCCTTGGTCAATGGGTCTGCCAGATTATTTTCTGTGTCTACTCTGCTAATCTTGACATCACCTCTGTCAATGATCTCTCTGATCAGGTGAAATCTTTTGAGTATGTGTTTGGATCTTTGATGAGACCGTGGTTCCTTGGCTTGTGCAATTGCTCCATTGTTGTCACAGTAGAGTTCAATGGGATCCATTGCACTAGGTACCACTTGAAGATCATATAAGAACTTCCTTATCCAAACGGCTTCCTTGGCTGCCTTAGAAGCAGCCACATACTCAGCCTCGGTTGTAGAATCTGCTATGGTGGATTGCTTGAAGCTCTTCCAACATACAGCGCCTCCATTTATCTTGAACACATAGCCGGCCTGCGATCTAAAGTCATCAGGGTCAGACTGGAACGATGCATCAGTATAGCCCTGCATACTGAGCTCTTCCTGTCCCCCATAGACCAAGAACAGATCCTTAGTTCTTCTCAGATACTTCAGGATGTTCTTTACAGCCACCCAGTGCTGCAGACCTGGATTGGATTGATATCGGCTGGTTATGCTCACAGCATATGCCACATCTGGTCTAGTACACAACATTGCATACATGATCGATCCTACCGCCGAAGCATAAGGAATTCGACTCATGTCATCCCTCTCAGCCTATGTTGTAGGACACTGGCTCTTTGACAGAGTAAGGCCATGTCTCACTGGAATGTATCCTTTCTTGGATTGTTCCATGTAGAACCTCTCCAGTACCTTATCAATGTAGGTACTCTGACTAAGGGCCAGAAGCCTTTTGGATCTATCCCGGTAGATCCTTACGCCTAGAATATAGGCGGCCTCCCCTAAGTCTTTCACCTCGAAACACTTCCCCAACCATGTCTTCACAGCTTGAAGACTAGGGATGTCGTTTCCGATGAGCAGTATTTCATCAACATACAAGACCAGAAAAATCACCAAGCTCCCACTGAATTTTCTGTATACACAGGCGTCATCTTCGCTTTTGATAAAGCCATAATCTCTCACGGATTCATCAAATCGAAGATTCCAACTTCGAGATGCTTGTTTTAATCCATAAATGGATCTCTTCAGCCTGCAGACCTTATTAGCCTCTGCAGGATGGATGAAGCCATCAGGTTGTGTCATATACACATCCTCAGTCAGCTTCTCGTTAAGGAACGCTGTCTTCACATCCATCTGCCATATCTCGTAGTCATGATATGCAGCTATAGCAAGCAGAATCCGAATGGATTTAATCATGGCAACCGGCGAGAAGGTTTCATCATAGTCCACCCTGTGGACTTGTTTAAATCCTTTAGCCACTAGTCTACCCTTATAGGTAACTATTTTGCCATCCATGTCTGTCTTCCTCTTGAAGACCCATTTACACCCTATGGGTTTTACCCCATCAGGCAGCTCAACCAAATCCCAGACTTGGTTAGCCGACATGGAATCTATCTCGGATCGCATGGCGTCAAGCCATCTCTCGGAGTCCGGTCCACTGACCGCCTCATCATAGGTTCTGGGTTCATCCTCAATGATGAAGATCCCATCGTGTTGGGTCGGCAGCGACCCATACCTTTCAGGTGCACGACGAATTCTCCCAGACCTACGCGGGACCTGTGTCTGAGCCTCAGGTTGCCTAGCAACCGGTGCAGGTGGCTCAGATTCCATCTCCTTGTCTTGTGTTTGTACTTGGACCTCATCCAAGTCAAACTTCCTCCCACTAACTTCTTTCATGAGAAATTCTTTCTCTAGAAAGACAGCACCCCGAGCAACAAAACTTTGTTCTCGGTTAGGACATAGAAGTAGTATCCTTTAGTTTCCTTAGGATACCCCACAAACACACATTTATTAGATCTAGGTTCTAGCTTGCTAGAATCCTGACGTTTGACATAAGCCTCACATCCCTAGATCTTGATAAAAGTGAGATTAGGGCGTCTCCCACTCCACATCTCGTATGGTATTTTGGAGACACTCTTAGATGGAACATTATTCAGTATCAGAGAAGCTGTTTCTAGTGCATGCCCCCAGAATGATGAAGGTAGAGTTGCATGACTCATCATAGATCGAACCATATCCAATAAAGTTTGATTTCTCCTTTCAGACACACCATTCCATTGAGGTGTTCCAGGAGGAGTGAGTTGGGATATGATCCTACACTCTCTCAGATAGTCAAAGAACTCACCGCTCAGGTATTCTCCACCTCGATCTGATCGAAGAGTTTTAATGGATCTTCCAAGCTGGTTCTCTACTTCATTCTTGAACTCCTTGAATTTCTCAAAGGATTCAGATTTATGTCTCATTAAGTAGACATAGCCATACCTACTGAAGTCATCAGTGAAGGTAATGAAGTAGTTGTACCCTCCTCTGGCTTGTTTATTGAAGGGCCCACACACATCAGTATGTATGTGATCTAATAAACCTTCTGCCCTCTCACCAATCTTGGTGAAGAGCGCCTTTGTCATTTTCCCTAATAAACAAGGTTCACAAGTATCAAATTCCGCCAAGGAACTTGAATCTAACAATCCATTTGCATGGAGTTGTTGGATGCGATTCTTGTTTATATGGGCTAATCGATAGTGCCATAGGAAAGCACCAACTGAACCACTTAGTTTGTGTAGAGTCCCCTTCAAGGGGGAGCGCAAGGGGGTGAAACCCTAAGGGTGGCGCATATAACATTTTCGCATGAAGATGGTAGGGTTTCAACAAAATCGCATGTAATATATTCTTATGATCAACTTCAAACGATTGAATGGATCAAAAGGAAGTTCATACCATAGCCATGAGTGGATGCGGCTTGGAAGCAAAGACCAAGAGAGATCTTCTCCACAAGTGACGCACACAAGAAGAGAGATGGCTTCCTCTTGTTGATCTTTGTGCTAGCAAAGATCTTCAAGTGTCTTTTCCGAATGGAAGGGATGAAAGATGAGATCTTGCTTGGGCGAGAACTCCACTTCTTCGCCCACACCTTCTCCACGCGCAAAAATGCAAGAAGACAAGTGAAGTGAAGTCGTGAACGTCTTGGCGTTAGGCGTTATGAAGAAGAGGTCTTGATGACTTACCATAAATGGAAGCATGCACTCATAAACGACCAAAACGCCTTCACCCTTTCGAACCATGCGTTCACATAAGTGAACCGGTTCTCCCTTTTGGTTCAATTGCATTTGGTTCAAAGAAAACCAAATCAAATAAGCCCAAGCCATGGTCTAGATCATATCAAACCCTATGGTTTCAGATCTAACCGTTCATCTCTTGATGCTCCTGATCTCACCGATCTAGCATCATCTCTCTCGATCGAAGCTTACCGATCTCAAGCCCTAATCAATCAAACATGATCAGACCAGATCTCACTTACAATTAGAGATTAAATCCCTTTAAACTGAACCCAAACAATTCAGTCCACACTATCTGACTCAAGTAAGCCATATCTTCAAATTGTGCGACCCTGAGGGTTTCCTTTAAATGTCGGTAACGATAACTTATGTTATCACGATCAGTGAGGGGTATCTAGCAACACATCACTGTCTCCCGATATAAAGGAAAGAGTCTTCCAAGACTACTCCCAAATCACAGCACAAGTGTGAAGTCACTTCACGAGGCATACATGTTTCCTTTGCCACTGGATGTTCTTATTGGACAAGCGTGTCAAGCCTGTAGCTCCAATATGATGAGCATGATTAGATCAGATGAACATAGTCACCTGGGTATGGCCATACACTTTCTCAATCATCTCATTTAGGCGGGGGCCCCTTTAGAACATCACACTCCAATCTAGGAGATGGCAATCCTTTGTCTATCACTAGTGCCCTAACATGATTCAAGCTCACCATCCAAGATAGTCTATAATCATTATGTTTCAAATGATATTGAACTACCTCAAAACAATGACAATCATCATTTAGAAAACACAAGTAATCTCAAGTCAGAGGAAATGTGCCACTTGTTACAATCAAGGATTATTCATATTGTGACAACCAATTGAATATCCTAGAAGGGTCTGTCCAGTACATCCAATGTACCCATGAGTCTACATCTTATTCCATGCTCGAAGCATCCTATAAGATTAGAACACATATTAGTCTCAATCATATCAAGGCTGTCTCATGTTCACCAAGATATCTCGACTAAGAACATAACAGCATGTCAGCCTAGCTGAACAGCATTGAGACATTATTCAGAAGCACACTTATTGCAGCAGACAATGTAACATACTGAATAACAACCATTGCCTTTATAAACATAAGAGTTTATATACATGATACTGATAGAATCCCAAGGCCTCAAACATTAGCCTTAAGGGCATACCCCAACAATCTCCCACTTGCACTTAATCTAATGGTTGAGAAATGTCAAACCCATATTATTACAGTGCTTCTCATGCTTCTGCTGCGCCAGAGGCTTGGTAAGCGGGTCAGCCAGATTGTCATCTGTATGGACCTTGCAGATTTTGATCTCGCCTCGATCAATGATCTCCCGGATCAAGTGAAAACGTCTCTGTATGTGCTTGGACTTCTGGTGCGACCGTGGTTCCTTTGCTTGTGCTATAGCTCCAGTGTTATCACAGAAGATAACCAAAGGATCTGCACTCGAAGGAACAACACCAAGTTCCTGAATGAACTTACGAATCCACACTGCCTCCTTGGATGCTTCCGAGGCTGCAACATACTCGGCTTCTGTTGTGGAATCAGCAACAGTAGACTGTTTGAAACTCTTCCACACCACTGCACCTCCATTCAAGCTAAAAATATAGCCTGATTGCGATCGGAAATCATCCTGGTCCGACTGGAACGAAGCGTCAGTATATCCTTCAATACTGAGTTCTTCCTGACCACCATATATCAAGAACATATCTTTGGTCCTCCGCAGATATTTTAAAATGTTCTTGACCGCAATCCAGTGTGCCTGACCTGGATTACTTTGGAATCGACTGGTCACGCTTAACTCGTAAGCGACGTCTGGGCGAGTACACAACATCGCATACATAATGGACCCAATAGCCGAAGCATAAGGCGTATTGTCCATTTCATCTTTCTCAGTCTGTGTTTGTGGACACTGACTCTTTGAAAGATTCAGACCATGTCTGACTGGAAGATATCCTCTTTTAGAATTCTCTAAATGAAATCTCTCCAGGACTTTATCGATGTAAGTACTCTGGCACAGCCCGAGAAGCCTCTTAGATCTATCCCTGTAGATCTTCACACCTAATACATAGGCTGCTTCTCCTAGATCTTTCATCTGGAAACATTTTCCTAACCATGCTTTAACAGCATGCAGTTCAGGAATATCGTTTCCAATGATTAAGATATCATCGACGTAGAGGACTAGGAAAGTAATCACGCTCCCACTAAACCTCTTATATACACACGGGTCATCCTCATTCTTGATGAAACCAAACTCAGAGATTGATTCATCAAAATGAATGTTCCAGCTTCTAGATGCTTGTTTAAGTCCATAAATGGACTTCTTTAACTTGCATATTTTATGACGATCTGATGGATTAGTGAAACCTTCAGGTTGTGTCATATACACATCCTCATCCAGTTTTCCATTAAGGAAAGCGGTCTTCACATCCATCTGCCAGATCTCATAATCGTAATATGCTGCTATCGCGAAAAGAATCCGAATAGACTTGAACATGGCTACAGGAGAGAAAGTTTCATCATAATCTATCCCGTAGATTTGTTTGAAACCTTTCGCAACTAGCCTGCCTTTATAGGTAACCACGTTACCATCCATGTCTATCTTCTTCTTGAAGATCCATTTACAGCCTATAGGGATTACTCCCGGAGGCGGATCAACCAAATCCCAGACTTGGTTATCTGACATGGAGTCCATCTCGGCTCGCATAGCTTCAAGCCATCTAGCTGACTCCGGTCCACTGACCGCATCCGCATAAGTGAGGGGTTCATCATTTTCAATGATGTAGACTCCGTCATAACGCTCAGGCTGTTGACGGATCCTTCCCGATCTTCGCGGTTCCCGTGATATCTGAGCCTCAGGTTGTTCAATAACCTGTTCTACCGGCTCAGGCTCATCCAACTGTGCTTGACTACTTTGTCCTTCCTCTGGATTCTCATCCAGCTTTATTTCTCTCCCACTGGCTTCTTGCAGAAGAAATTCCTTCTCAAGAAAAACTGCCATCCGAGCAACAAATACTTTGTTCTCTTTGGGATCGTAGAAATAATAACCCTTAGTTTCCTTAGGGTAACCGACAAAGATGCATTTCTCAGATCTGCTCTCCAGTTTCCCAGAGGCGAGCCTTTTAACATAAGCCTCGCAACCCCAGATCCTGATAAATGTCAAGCTAGGCTGTTTCCCAGACCATAACTCATATGGAGTCTTTGAAACGGCCTTGGATGGCACTCGGTTTAGTACCTTTGCAGCTGTTTCCAGTGCAAAACCCCAAAAGGAGTAAGGTAGAGTGGCCTGACTCATCATAGAACGAACCATATCAAGTAACGTTCTATTTCTCCTCTCGGACACACCATTCCATTGCGGTGTTCCTGGTGGAGTGAGCTGTGAGATAATCCCACACTCCTTCAGATAGTCAGTAAACGCATGACTCAAGTATTCTCCACCTCGATCAGAACGAAGTGCCTTGATATTTCGGCCTAGCTGATTCTGTACTTCATTTTTGAACTCTTTGAACTTGTCAAAAGATTCACTCTTATGTCTCATAAGATAGACATACCCATATCTACTGAAATCATCAGTAAAGGTAATGAAGTACTGATAGCCACCTCTGGCATGTTTACTAAATGGCCCACACACATCACTGTGTATAAGGTCAAGTAAACCTGAAGCCCTTTGACCTTTGTTAGGAAAAGGAGACTTCGTCATTTTACCCATTAAACAAGCTTTGCATGTATCAATCTCCTCATAGGAGAATGATCCTAGCAGTCCATGATCATGCAACCGCTTAATGCGCTTCTTGTTAATATGGCCTAAACGACTATGCCTTAACAAGGTGCTGTCATCAGCATACTTGGCTTTCTTATTATCAATGTTTTGTATAGAATATTCCATGTCCAACATGAATAACCCATTGTTAATTGAACCAGTAGCATAAACAATATTATCAAGAGTAAGATAACACTTTGAAATCTTGCATTCAAAGGAAAACCCTTTCCTGACAAGAGCAGGAATAGAGATAATATTTTTGGTAATACTGGGTACAAAATAACAATTATTTAATTCTAATACAATGCCAGATGGTAATGAGATGTAATAATCCCCTACAGCAACAGCAGCAACCCGTGCCCCGTTTCCAACGCGTAGGTCCACCTCATGCTGCCCCACCTGTCTTCTTCTCTTGAGTTCCTGTACATTTGAACAAATGTGAACTCCACATGCAGTGTCCAACACCCATGATATAGAAGAAGATGATATCATGACTTCAGTCACAAATATACCTGAGCCAGAAGCGATGCTTCCCTTCTTGTCTCCTTGGAGCGCTTTACAGTCCTTTTTCCAGTGACCCAGCTGGCCACAGTGGAAACACCTGTTGTCCTTTGACCGCTTAACCTTCTGTTTCAGAGCCTTGCTGTAATTCTTGACAGGGGCTTTGCCCTTCTTCCCCTTCTTCTTGTTCCTGGAAGGGAACATCAAGACAGAGGTTGAAGGCTTTCCCTTCAGAGTTTCCTCAGTAGTCAAGAGCATATTCAGCAGCTCTGCCGGAGTACAATCAATTTTGTTCATATTAAAGTTAATAATGAACGCATCGAAAGAGGGCGGGAGAGACTGCAGAATAATGTTTACAGCAAGCTCCTGATTGATGGTATGCCCCAGTTTCTCCAGAGCCTCCTTGTGCCCAATCATCTTGACCACGTGAGCTCCCACTGGGCTCCCTTCAGCCAGTTTGCTCTGAAAGAAAAGCTTGGTCAGATTATAGCGTTCAGTCCTCGCCTGTGCAGCATACAGCATTTTGAGGTTCGCTATAATCTCTATAGCCGACATATCCTCATGCTGACGCTGCAGCGGTGGCGTCATAGACGCTAGCATCAGGCAAGCGACATCAATGCTATCATTGACATGCTTTTCATAGGCATCACGAATCGCCCTTGCGGCGTTCGCAGTGGGTTGAGGTGGCACAGCCGTCTCGAGGACATACAGTTTCCTCTCTGCCTTAAGAACAATCTTAAGGTGTCCGTACCAGTCTGAGAAGTTTGGCCCAGCAAACTTCTCCCTTTCCAGTAGGGATCGCACATTGAAGCTCATGGTGTTCGTTGCTGCAGGAATCTACAACAATGCAAGAACAGCAAGGTCAGTATCAATGTCTAGAATCAATCCAGGACTTAAGAAAGATTCTTTATCTCACTATTTTGTCTGACTGAAAAATCCATTAAAACAGTCCGAAAGAGTAACACTCTTTTAGTGAGATGGGATCCAGATTTCATACTTGGTCTCCGCGTCCCGCTCAGGCGAGATAAGATGCACAGAGAGTACAAGCACTAATTTCTGGTAGGCAGTCCCTGCCAATCGCCAACCCGTGCGATTCCCCTTCATCTGGGCAATCCAGCAGACTGTGCCAACTGAGTTGGTACAACACAATCTCTGATCCCACAGATGGCTGCCTCCATATAGCTAACATATGTAGCCTACATGGTCAAGCTGACCTGACCTACTCCCTGGACCACCACGTGCTATGCTGAGCAACGAGAAGCGATAAATCCCTTCTCTGTAACACGCAGGTGAAATCACACACCGTCTGAAGATAGATGGGCGTGCCCACTGAGTGGGTACAACACGGCCCCAACGATAGTCAGAACAGTGAGGTTTCGCGCCAGAAGGCATTACGTGCTTGATATTTTAGCGTTGGATTTTAACGTTCTTTTATCTTCTTACTATCAGGCAAATCCTATGGCTATAGCAGAAGATAAATAACTCATGCAATTCTAATTATTTAGAAAATAAAAGAAAGCATGGATCTTATGTGGTAAAAGCCCATAGAGCCTAAGTAAGACCTTAAATCAACTTAAGTCTTCACTTGCTCTTCTTGGGTCTTTTGCATTTCATCTGGTCCAACCCAGGGCCCTAGCGCTCAATGCAGCTCAGGTGCGCCCTCCAGCTGAATGCCCCTCTGCGATGTGTGCTTTTGTGCTCTTGTCTAATAAAAATACATTTTAATCTATCTAGACAAGCTTGACTCGCAGGTCAATTATACAATAAATTAATTAAAAATGTGATTCGCAGATCACAAAAATAATAATTTACCAGGCTCGCAGGCCCCAGCACAGCACACATTAAAAGGGCAACCCACATAAGATAAAATAAACAAGCATCATGGCATCATTCAATCAACATGTGATCCATTACAAAGAAAATAAAATTTTGAAAACCCATTGGCATCAATTTTAATTTTCTTATATGCCTTACAACCTTACAACGGTCCATTGATAGGGATCCACTCATCACTCTAGTTAGATCCATGCCCTTGCATGCACCAAGTCCTAACTGACTCAAGTTGACCTAATGGTCAACCATGCATGCACCAAGGGCTGAACAGCCAACATAAGTTCTGGCAAGCGGGTGTGACCCCGGGCCTAACTCATGTGTGTTCACTGGTTGTCTCAACCAGACCTCGCTACACGCCTGTGATGCAATCGACCTATAGCCACCTCGTGCTTGCGCACAGGTGCCATCTGGTCGATCCATCTAGGCTGTCAGATGGTCTGATCAGACTAATTTGATCTATACTAGATGATGCTTTCAACCCCATCAACCCGTCTAAGGGTTTATAGTAAGCGCCTCTTAGATCTAGTAAACACGCAAGTCATCAAGTTTTGTGAAAACATCAAGAACAACATGCGCAACTATCATACTAGCGCCAACATAACTCTCATACATGCGCAACATGAACATACTATCAACTAGTATAATCGCATGAAGAGAAAACATAGATCTAAGCATCAAGCATACATGGATCACACAAAGCAATCATAAGAACATATAAGAACCTATGCTCTGATACCAATTGTAGAGTCCCCTTCAAGGGGGAGCGCAAGGGGGTGAAACCCTAAGGGTGGCGCATATAACATTTTCGCATGAAGATGGTAGGGTTTCAACAAAATCGCATGTAATATATTCTTATGATCAACTTCAAACGATTGAATGGATCAAAAGGAAGTTCATACCATAGCCATGAGTGGATGCGGCTTGGAAGCAAAGACAAAGAGAGATCTTCTCCACAAGTGACGCACACAAGAAGAGAGATGGCTTCCTCTTGTTGATCTTTGTGCTAGCAAAGATCTTCAAGTGTCTTTTCCGAATGGAAGGGATGAAAGATGAGATCTTGCTTGGGCGAGAACTCCACTTCTTCGTCCACACCTTCTCCACGCGCAAAAATGCAAGAAGACAAGTGAAGTGAAGTCGTGAACGTCTTGGCGTTAGGCGTTATGAAGAAGAGGTCTTGATGACTTACCATAAATGGAAGCATGCACTCATAAACGACCAAAACGCCTTCACCCTTTCGAACCATGCGTTCACATAAGTGAACCGGTTCTCCCTTTTGGTTCAATTGCATTTGGTTCAAAGAAAACCAAATCAAATAAGCCCAAGCCATGGTCTAGATCATATCAAACCCTATGGTTCCAGATCTAACCGTTCATCTCTTGATGCTCCTAATCTCACCGATCTAGCATCATCTCTCTCGATCGAAGCTTACCGATCTCAAGCCCTAATCAATCAAACATGATCAGACCAGATCTCACTTACAATCAGAGATTAAATCCCTTTAAATTGAACCCAAACAATTCAGTCCACACGATCTGACTCAAGTAAGCCATATCTTCAAATTGTGCAACCCTGAGGGTTTCCTTTAAATGTCGGTAACGATAACTTATGTTATCACGATCAGTGAGGGGTATCTAGCAACACATCACTGTCTCCCGATATAAAGGAAAGAGTCTTCCAAGACTACTCCCAAATCACAGCACAAGTGTGAAGTCACTTCACGAGGCATACATGTTTCCTTTGCCACTAGATGTTCTTATTGGACAAGCGTGTCAAGCCTGTAGCTCCAATATGATGAGCATGATTAGATCAGATGAACATAGTCACCTGGGTATGGCCATACACTTTCTCAATCATCTCATTTAGGCGGGGGCCCCTTTAGAACATCACACTCCAATCCAGGAGATGGCAATCCTTTGTCTATCACTAGTGCCCTAACATGATTCAAGCTCACCATCCAAGATAGTCTATAATCATTATGTTTCAAATGATATTGAACTACCTCAAAACAATGACAATCATCATTTAGAAAACACAAGTAATCTCAAGTCAGAGGAAATGTGCCACTTGTTACAATCAAGGATTATTCATATTGTGACAACCAATTGAATATCCTAGAAGGGTCTGTCCAGTACATCCAATGTACCCATGAGTCTACATCTTATTCCATGCTCGAAGCATCCTATAAGATTAGAACACATATTAGTCTCAATCATATCAAGGCTGTCTCATGTTCACCAAGATATCTCGACTAAGGACATACAGCATGTCAGCCTAGCTGAACAGCATTGAGACATTATTCAGAAGCACACTTATTGCAGCAGACAATGTAACATACTGAATAACAACCATTGCCTTTATAAACATAAGAGTTTATATACATGATACTGATAGAATCCCAAGGCCTCAAACATTAGCCTTAAGGGCATACCCCAACAGTTTGGTCCTTTCATTGCTTATGTTACAAATAGAACTTTCCATATCCAAGATATATAGACCATTGCACAAAGTACCCTTCCCATAGAACATATTTGCAAATGAAAAAGAACAGGAGTTCTTATTTATTTCAAATTTAAATCCTTTCCTTGCTAAGCAAGGAATGGATATAATGTTCTTAGTAAGTGAAGGTACACAAAAGCAATTATCTAGTTCTAATTGAAGTCCAGAAGGCAAGGAGAGAGTCAAAACGCCTACAGCAACAGCAGCAACCTGTGCCCCGTTTCCAACGCGTAGGTCAATCTCTCCAAGCCGCACCGATCTACTTTTCTTGAGCCCCTGCATATTTGTACAAATATGAGCTCCACATGCGGTATCCAATACCCATGACATAGAAGTAGAAAGATTGACTTCCATAACATAGATACCTGAGCTAGAAGTTAAGGCCAAGCCTTTCTTCTCCTCATTCTGAAGCTGCTTGCAGTCCCTTCTCCAGTGACCCTGCTCGCCACAGTGAAAACACCTCTGGTCCTTTGACTTCTTCGCCTTTTTCTTCAGTGCTTTGGTAGGACCTCTGGCACTGCTCTTAGCACGTGCCTTACCCTTCTTCTTTATCTTCTTGGTCGTAGGGACCAAAAGAACAGAATTGGGTTTGGTCTTACCCATCTCTCGCTCGGCTGTTTGGAGCATATTCATCAATTCCTCCCGTGTGCACTCAATCCGGTTCATGTTGAAGTTAATAATAAACGGACTGAAGCTAGGGGGCAGGGAATGTAGAATAAGATCCACAACCAGCTCGTTGTCTATGGTGTGTCCCAGTCTCCTTAGATGATCCACGTTCCCAATGAGTTTGAGAACATGGGGTCTCACTGGTGCACCCTCAGACAACTTGCACCGAAAGACTGCTTTGGCGGTGTCAAATCTCTCAGTTCTAGCCTGAGCCTCGAACATCTGTTTCAGACGAGTGATCATCTGAAAAGCGTTCTGCTCCTCATATTGCACCTGCAGTTCAGGTGCCATGCTGGCTAGCATAAGACATGCAACCTCTAAAGAGTCATCCTGATGCTTTCTATAAGCATCTCTGTCTGCCGTTCGGGCATTAGGCGGAGGAGCCACAGGAAGAGGCTGTTCAAGGACATACAGCTTCTTCTCGAGCTTGAGGACTATCCTCAAGTTCCGATGCCAGTCCATAAAGTTAGTTCCAACTAACTTATCCTTATCAAGGAGTGATCGTAGTGATAATCCGCTAGTGTTCGTAGCCATTGTTCTACAATACCCAAGAAGAACAGATTAGTACTACTTCGAATCATTTAAACTGGACTTGTTTTAAATGATCACTGCTCCCACTATTTTAAATTCGAATTGACAACCCACAAAGTCAATCGGGAAGTTTAAGACTTCCTAGTGAGATGAGATCCTTATTTCACGTGAGGCTTCGCGTCCCATGAGGGTGGGATGAGATGCACAAAGTAACCCATGTTTCTTAAGGTGGGCGCGCCGGCCGGTTGCTCCAAGCAACTCCCCTTGTCGAGACAGTCTAGGCATTTCATGTCCAGCGAGGGCTGGATACAACATGAAACCTTTACCTCTCAACGATGCCTCTAGACTTTCACCATGTGCCCAGCACATGTGAACTTCTAGTCAAGTCCATTCCTAACCGTTATGCCCAGGGCCAACGAGTTTCCTTGCGAAGGCACGCCCAGGTTAAAACTGGACTGGGGAAACCATTGCCACCACACACTTTCTAAAGATAAGTGGGTGTGTCCCACGAGGGTGGGAAATAATTCACAACTCCACTGATCGATAGCTTAGTGAGGGCTACGCGTTAGAAGGCTACCAGACTTGATATTTTAATTAAGGGTTTTTGTTTAAGGTCTCATCATCTCAGTTTTATCTTATGTCTATCATTACAGGCATGCAATCCTATGGTGATAACATAACGATAAAATATTTCAGGCATGCTTCTGCAGATAATAATAAAAGCAGTAAAGAATGATGTGATCATATCCTATTCAAGACATTGAACCAATCCATGCCATGAAATAGGTTCAACTCTTGTCCTAGAACTCAAGCCCCAAAAACTAGACCTGGCCTAGCCGACCTCTAGCTTGAACTTCAAGGTTGGCTCCAAGGTCCTTCTCTCATGGTTTAGCTCTCAAACCCTAGAGGTATACTTTAAAAGTTCCCCATAGGTTTGGCCAATGCCATGGTCTTCCTCCAAGGAAGATGCGCCACTATGCAAGGGGCCAAGATGGCTAGCTCTTAAACCAAAAGAGGTTTGGCCAAGCTTTCTTGCGCCACCAAGCAACCAAGCACCTACTTGCATGTGCCACCTTGCATGCTTGCGCCATCAAGCAAGATGCGAGCATCAAGGTCCAAGAAGGATGCGCCTAGCCCTTAATCTTTATCTTAATTTTTTACAAAATAATGAAAAAAATGGCACGTAGGCCGCACAAGGATACATCACAGGCATGCAAAAGGGGCTTGACTCATGATCACAACATTATGCATAATTAAGGTATTTACTCATGCAATTCTACATGCTCATGAAAAACATAAAATCTGAAATTTTACTTTTTCATAAAACTAGTCTCTTTTTCTCATCTTCTTCTCACAAATCTTTTGGTTTATTGCGATTTATTTTCATGATGATTTCAGAGATCCTTTCGGCTAGCCATTTTGTCAGATCAAGAGACTTGGCCAATCCGAAGACACAATGCCCGTCCTACTTGACAAAATTACGTGCGCCTCTGATCTTTAAATCAAACAAGAAAAATAGTCCAAAAGTCCAAAAGAGATTGAGAGGATGATAGAAACAAGAAACCCTAATTTTTCTACTTTTAGAAAAATCGTTTGCCATGCATCATGCTATTTACGAAATAGAGATATGGCATGTGAGCATGACAGAAAAGCATAAAACATCGTTCGAGTCTTGCAAGTCGCTCTGATACCACTGTTGGGAAACCCCGGGGACATTTTACAAATTTTCAGAGTCATAGAGATACATACATTGCACAGCGGAAGAATGTCCCCGAAACAGGCCGGTCCCAAAAACCCAGGGAAGATCGCAAGCAAGAGAGTCGACACGATGAGTTAGGAAATACCTTAAGAGCAATTTGGAGTGATGCCGATGTAGGCGCCCAAGTGTGCGCCCTCTGCAGTCTCACACACACGGATCTCTTGAGTTCTCTTCTTCCATGCCCGGTGCTAGCCTCGGGAAGAAGATCCAAGCCTTAGGGAGACACTCTACTTCACTTGCGCCACCAAGAGAAAAGATGCGCCAAGGGAAGAAGGAAACAACCTAAGCCGCCAAGAGGAAAGGAAGGAGAAACTCTCGGCTATGGAAGAAGGAAGATGCGCCCTTACTCCTAGCACTCGCCCCTCTTCTTGTGTTCACACCTTCAAGGATTGATCACTCTCTAGAGGGCACAGCTAGGTGCTCTTTTATAGGGCAAGAGGCGGTTCATGAAAGGCTAGGATCAAGACAAGTGGGCGGCTAGGATGAGAAGGTTTGAGACAAGGAAAGTCTCCAAGACATTTCCATAATTCTCATTCAACCATTCCATTTGTGCCCATATCTTTCTTTGTGCGCCAAGGAAAGTCTCCAAGACAAGGCAAATCCTATGTCTGTCCATTGACCTTCTCATATGGGTCGTGACATGCTCAATGACAACCGTTATGACCTCCCAACTACGGCAAGGTGTTAGGTTGTATCAAAGCAAGTCCCTAACCATATAGAATGATCAATGACCTCAAGTCAAGGGATCAATGCATCTCTTGTCACTTATGAGGATAACTCATGTCACCAAGTCATAGCCTCATAGCGGGTCTATCCAGTATATCCTCCAATGATATACTCATGTGTCTGCGTTAGCACCACGTGCCTAACCAGCCCACATACCAGTCTCACAAGTACCAGAGCTGTCCCATATCCACTCAGGTACATCGACTGGGGACAATTATTTGAGCACAGATCCAATCTATCTCCAGGGACATTATCATGTAAGTACACAATCGTAGATGTAGACAAACAATGATAACGACAATGCCAGAATGATATATATAAATATCAATGTCAAGTAGTACATAAGTTGACCAAAACTAGGTCCTAGGGCATATACACCAACAATGAACTCACTGTAAGAAATTAGGTTAGTTCTTATTTCTTAATTTTAGAAGAATAATTGCCATGTTTAATAATTTGAATCTATGATTGAGTTATTTTGTTAAACGTGAAGATCTTGTGCGAAAGTGAGGATCGGAGCGTTGGAGAACTATAAGTAGAACCTATGTTGAGACTCGAATGCACGAAAGTAATCCTTGAGATTCCACTTGAGATGATCAACTTAGGATTCGGATGCACGAAAGTGATCCTTGAGTTCTTTGATTGATGATTTACTTATTTTCAGCTAGGGATAGATCTTGCGCGAAAGCGAGGATTGGTCCCTGCATGATTGTTTGCATGAAAGTGAGATAATCCTTTTATGAAGTAAATTATATCTTTATCATCATAAAATTAGACTGACGACCTTTTATTCATATCTAGTCATGGAAATTAAGGTGGATGAAACCCTAGTCCCAGTTTTTCTCTGATTTCATGTTCTTTCTATCATTTACTTGCATTATAATCGATTGCTTAACTAGTAAGAATATAACTATTTGGTACTTAACTATAAGATCTCTGTGGTTCGATATCTTTCTTTATTACTTCGAGTATCCATGCACTTGCGGATTACAACACACCCCGAGCAACAAAGACTTTGTTCTTGGTGGGAACATAGAAGTAGTAACCCTTAGTTTCCTGAGTGTACCCCACAAACACACATTTATCAAATCTAGGTTCTAGCTTGCTAGAATCCTGATGTTTGACATAAGCCTCACATCCCCAGAACCTGATAAAAGAGAGGTTTGGGCGTCTCCCACTCCATACCTCATATGGTATATGGGATACACTCTTATATGGAACATTATTCAGTATAACAGAAGTTGTCTCAAGTGCATGACCCTAGAATGAGAGAGGTGGAGTTGCATAACTCATCAGAGACCAAACCATGTCCAACAAGGTTCGATTTTTCCTCCCAGACACACCATTCTATTGAGATGTTCTAGGAGGAGTGAGTTGGAATAATATCCCACATTCTCTAAGATAGTCAAAGAACTCACCGCTTAGGTACTCTCCACCACGATCTGTTCGAAGAGTTTTGATATACCTACTGAGCTGGTTCTCTACTTTGTGTCTGAACTCCTTAAATTTCTCAAAGGATTCAGACTTATGTCTCACTAAGTAGACATAACCATATCTACTAAAGTCATCAGTAAATGTGATGAAGTGGTTGTATCCTCCTCTGGCTTGTTTACTGAATGGCCCACACACATCATTGTGTATGAGATCCAATAAACCCCTTGCCTGTTGGTGTATATGCCCTGAGACCTAGTCCAGCTTCTGTACTACTTGATATTGATATTTCTTATATCATTCTGGCATTGTCGTTATCATTGTATGTTTACATCTGCGATTGTGTACATACATGATAATGTCTTTGGAGACAGATTGTATGTGTGCTCAAATGGTTGTCCCCAGTAAATGTACCTTAGTGGATATGGGACAGCTATGGTACATGAGAGACTAGTATATGGGCTGGTTAGGCACATAGTGCTAACGCAGACACATGGGTATATCAGTGGTGGATATACTGGACCGATCCACTGTGAGGCAATGACTTGGTGTCATGAGTTATCCTCACAAGTGACAGGAGATGCATTGATCCCTTGACTTGAGGTCATTAACCATTCTATATGGTTAGGGACATGCTTTGATACAACCTAACATCTCACCGTAGTTGGGAGGTAATAATGGTTGTCATTGAGTATGTCACGACCCATATAAGAAGGTTAATTGACAAACAAAGGATTTGCACCTTCCTGAAGGAAGCTTGATATCCACTAGGCCCCCTAATGTTTATATGATTGAAAGTGTATGGTCATACCCAAGTAAGAACCTGATTTAGTCATGACCATGTCATTGGGTGAAAACAAGTGATGACACTCTTGTCCAATTGGATATCAATTCGGCAAAGAGACTGTAATGCATCTGTACCTAGTTGCGATGATGGGGATGTCGATGTCGATATCCATTTCGATGACTTGGTTAGCGGTGATGCACTGCTAGGTGCCACTCACTACTTCTGGTGACCTTTGGTCAGCACTGCCAACGTTAGAGGAACCTACAGGGTCGCACTCCTTGATACTCGAGTTCTCGTATTGATCGGAATGCCTTATGATCGAGTTATTGGATAGCTCGGATCTATTTGAGAGATTTCATCAGCGCTAATGGGCCTGATGAGATGGAAGAGAGTTATTGGAGCCAAACTTCATTTTTGGCAGGTTGACCCGTATTTGGCCATGGTTGGTCAAATTTGGATTAGGGTTGCATTGGATTGGATCCAATGGCTTAATTAACCCATATAATAAAGTTTGGGCTAGCGCATTACCCAATGAGGCCCAATATCAAGTTGTCATGAAGAGATAATGGGTTAAAAGGGTTTAATGGGGATAAATCTCCCTCCATTGGTGTCTAAGGGCATAATGGGGAGGAGAAGGCACCTTTTTCTTCGTTGGAAGGTTTAGGCGCCTTGCCCCTTGTTCCTAAGATGGAAAGCTTACCTCTAAGGCAAGGCTTAGGGTGCATATGGATTGTAGAACTTATTTGGTAAGTGGCAAGTGCATATTGGAAAAGGGGATGAGGTTTATGGTGAAGTCTTGGAGACTTTCCTTACCTCAAACCCTAATTGCTACCTTGCCCTTACCCTAGTCAACTTATCCCTTCACGAGTTGCGCCCACACCTTATTCTTGCCGCCCTTCATGCCTCTATATATCAAGGATATGAGAGAGGCACAAGTAGCAATTAATTGGCGTGAGCAAAACATCAATGGGTGAGAGTAAGAGTCTTGGTGCAACAACCTTCTTCCATCCTCTTGTCGCAAGCTTCTTCTTCTCCTCTTCCTCTTCCTTTGGCATAAGGGAAGCAAGGGCTTGGTGGCTTATTCTTCTATAGCCGCAAGCTTGTTCCTTCACTTCCTCTTGGCGCAACTAGATGGAGAGCTTGGCGGCATCAATCTCCCTATCTCCTCTCTTGGCGCATCATTTCATCAAGGTTGGTGCAAGTGTTCAAAGGAGTAATTAATGGCTTGGATCTTCCTCCTGAGGCTAGCATTGGGTGTGGAAGAAGAGGACTCGAGGCATCCGTGTGTGCGAGACTGCAGAGGGTGAACACTTGGGCACCTACCTCGACATCGGCTTCCTCTTGCTCAAGGTACTTACTATCACATCGTCTCGACCCCCTCGCATGACGATCTTCATTGGGTTTTTGGGACTGGCCTATTTCGGGGATATTCTTCTGCTGCATTTTTGTAATATGTAATGCCAAAAATTATAAAATATCCCTGGGGTTTCCCAACATTGCCCTCTCACCAGTCTTGGTGAAGGGCACCATTATCATTTTTGCTAATAAACAAGGCTCACAAGTGTCAAATTCCTCCAAAGAACTTGACTCTAACAACCCATTTGCATGTAGTTGTTGAATGCGATTCTTTTTTATATGGGCTAATCGATAGTGCCATAGGAAAGCACCAACTGAACCACTCAGTTTGGTCCTCTTACTATTTATGTTACAAAAAGAACTATCCATGTCCAAGACATATAATCCATTGCACAGAGTACCTCTCCCATAAAACATGTTTGCAAATGAAAAAGAACAAGGGTTCTCTTTTATTTCAAACTTAAATCCTTTCTTTGCTAAGCAATGAATGGATACAATGTTTTTAGTAAGTGAAGGTACATAATAGCAAAGATCTAGTTCTAATTGAAGTCTAGAAGGCATGGAGAGAGTCAAAACTCCTACAGCAACAGTAGCAACTTGTGCCCCGTTTCCAACCTGTAGGTCAATCTCTCTAGGCCGCACCGATATACTTTTCTTGAGCCCATGCATATTTATACAAATATGAGCTCCACATGCGGTATCCAATACCCATGACAAAGAAGTAGAAAGGTTGACTTTGGTAACATAAATATCTGAGCATGAAGACGAAGTCTTGCCTCTCTTCTTCTAATTCTGAAGTCGCACCATGTCCTTTATCATGTGAGGTGGTCCTCCACATGAGTAGCACTTGTTATTCCTGATTCTTTCCATCTTTATCTTCAATGTCTTAGTTAAGCCTTTCTGCTCAACACATTGAATGCCTACTTTAGGAGGGTTGAGCTCAACCGATTTATCAAAGAGCTACCTTAGATTAGAAATAATCTCAGATGCACTCTTAGATTCATATTGCCCTCTAAATTCAAGCGACATGTTGGTTAGCATCAAATTAACAACCTCCAAAGTATCAGCCTAATGCTTATCATAAGCATCCTTCTCAGCCACTGAGGCCGAGCACGGAAGTGGCTCAGGAATAGGCTGCTCAAGGACATAGAGCTTCCTCTCGAGCCTGAGGACAGTCCTCAAGTTCATATACCAATCTAGTAAGTTGGATCCAACCAACTTATCCCTTTCCAAGATAGAACGTAGTGACCATATGCTATTGTTCGTTGCCATCATTCTACAACAACCAAGAAAAGCATATTAGTACTACTTTAAGTCATTTAAACTAGACTTGTTTTAAATGACTTTGGCTCCCACTATTTTAAATCAAATTGACAACCCACAAAGTCAATCGGGAAATCTGGGATTTCCTAGAGAGATGGGATCCTTATTCCACATGAGGCTTCGCGTCCCACGAGGGTGGGATGAGATGCACAAAGTGACCCATGCTTCTTTAGGTGGGCACGCCGGCTAATTGCTCTAAGCAACTCCCCTTATTGAAACGGTCTAGGCATTACATGTCCAGCGAGGGCTGGAAACAGCATGAAACCCTAACCTCTCAATGATGCCTCTAGAGTTCCACCATATGCTCAACACATGTGGAAATCTAGTCAAGTCCATTCCGAATCATTATGCCCAGGGCCAACAAGTTTCCTTATGAAGGTACATTCAGCTTAAAACTGGACTGGGGAAACCATTGTCACCTTACACATTCTAAAGATAAGTGGGTGTGTCCCACGAGGGTGGGAAACAGTTCACAACACCACTGATCGATAGTTTGATGAGGGCTACGCATTAGAAGGGTACTAGACTTGATATTTTGATTGAGGGTTTTTGAGGTCTCATCATTTCAGTTTTATCTTATGTCTAACATTACAGGCATGTAATCCTATAGTGATAACATAACGATAAAATATCACATGGATGCTTTAACAAAGCAGTAAAAGGGATGATGTGATCATAGCCCATTCAAGACATACCAACCCATGCCAAAAAGGAGTTCAACTCTCTACCTAGTGCACAAGCCCCAAAAACTAGACCTAGCCTAGTCGACCTCTAGCTTGGTCTTCAAGATTGGCTCCAAGGTCCACCACACCATGGTTTAGCTCTCAAACCCTAGAGGTAGTTCTAGGGAAACCCTAGAAGCACACCCCATGGTTTGGCAAATGCCATGGGTCCTCCTCCAAGGAAGATGTGCCACCTTGCAAGCCACAAGAGGGATAGCACACAAGCACAAGGCTTGGCCAAACCCTTACTTTTGCCCCCATGCAAGGATGCGCCACCCTTGTTGAAGCTTGTTGCGCTATCATGAAAGATGCGCAACCAAGCAAGCATGTGCCATGAATCATGTAGGATGCGCCCCCTAATCTTCATCTTGAATTTTATAAAATAAAAGAAAAAGAATGGCGGCACGCAGGCCTCACAAGAATACATTGCAGGCATGCATTGGAGCTTGACTAGTAATCACAACATCTTGCACAAACAAGGCACTTAATCATGCAATTCTATATGCTCATGAAAAATCTAAAACCTGAAATTTTAGTTTTTCATAAAACATGTCTTTCATCCTCATCTTCTTATCGCAGATCTTTTTATTGTTTGAGATTATGTTTCATGATGATTTTATAGATCCTGTCAGCTGGCAATTTTGTCAGATTAAGAGACCCGGCCAGTCTAAAGACACAATGCCCATCCTACTTGACAAAGCTATGTGCGCCTTTGATCTTAAATCAATCAAGAAAAATAATCATTGAACAATCCAAAAGAAATTGAATAGAAGATAGGAAGCAAAGACCTATAATTTTTCTTACTTGGAAAAACATGCGCCATATATGTCACGCCCCGGCGGAAGCCGGCTATTTCTAGCTCAGGGTTCCCCAGGGAGTAACAATATTGATAGGAACCAGAGAACTACAATAATCACAACCTTTATTTAATAAACAATCCAAATTTAATATCAACACAATATCTGAATACAACTATCCAAATTATCAACTGAATAAAATACGAAAGACAACTATCTTAACTCGGCTGGTATCTGCTATCTACTCTATCCCTCCCAGAAGCTAACTCTGTACCTGGAAGAGAAACAAAGGGAGTTAGCAGAAATGCTAAGTAGGAATCAACAAACATGGTGAGGGAATCAAATAACAGGATAACACAATAACTGAAACAATGATATACAAATAATATAGGAATGTCGTGCAAATCATCAAGCTGGCCAACAGATCTCAATCAAGAGCTGCACTCATTTTCAGAGTGTTTCCACTGTTGCTCATGCAATGGAACGACTGTCCTAAACAGTCCGGTGAATGTTGCGTCCAACATCTGACATCCGTAGTATTGTCCAAGGACAACTGGCGGTGCCCTAACGGGTAACTCAGATAGTCTGATATAATCAGAACTATAACTCAGATAAACAGGCCACTGGAGAATAAATCATCCAGGTCAGAGGTCAATATAAATCACGACTTTGTCATCACAGATTTACAACGGTTCCATACATTTCAATATCTCAGATACACAATTGTTCAACCAGGCTCATAAGCCAATATATCAGGTATCTCAAAACAGATTTGTTAACCATTTATACAGAAGCAGAATATGACCAAATAAATAAGATAAATTGAGGTCAACAGGAATTCAGAAACAACTCAAGCAGATGAAGCAATTAGATATCAGTGTCAGTCAATTCTATCATATATGCATCATATATCTAATCAAAGGAATAAGTGACAAATCTTATAATTTCTTGACACTATGACAAAAGGAGTAGGGTAAGATTCCTACCTCAAACGATGTTATCTCTGAGTCCTTTTGAAAAGCCAATAATTGTTTATCACACGATGCAGGCTGATTATTGGATTAACCACTCTGTAACATGAATTTGTACATGAACTCTATCATTAAACATTCTAATTTGAAAACCAAAACTACCAACATGTATAACATAACCCTAAACCTAGAGAACTAGTCTCAGATCATATGAACCGAACCTAAAACCCACTGAACCGGACAGAATTGCACTGAACCGATCAAATTCACCCTGAACCAAGTTAAACCGAGACTTCTAACTTCAATTACACAAAATATAAACCTCATCTAAAGCTATACAGACTACCATTAGATAGGAAATTTAATTACCTTTCCAACAACCACCTGAACCGGCCCGGATTCGACCGAATAGGGGTCGAACTGGTCGAAATTCAATAACTGACCGAATTGGAATTGAACCGCTCAGTCCGGTTCAATTCAATTTAAACGTAGACGATCGGTTTAATTTCAAATAAACCACACAGAACCCTAAATCAAACTTGAACCGTTCGTCGCCCGCGCCGCCCGACCGCCGCCGCGCAAGGCCGCCGGACTTGCGTCCGCTGCTTGCGCCGGCGAGCTCCCGAGGGCGCGTCGAAGATCGGATCGCCACCAAACTTCGCCAGTAAACTCCGAACGATGAGCCGATGATCCACGACTAGCTTCGGCGAGTGTTCGACCCACGGTCGAAGCATCCGAAGCGACAGCAGGTATCGACGGTGGCGCCGCCGCCGTCGATACACAAAACATACCCAAACCGAAACGGAACTTCACTAAAACTTCACAGAAGCCCACATACCTTGCTACGACGATGTATCGTAGCCCAGAACACAGAGATCGTCGTCGATGAAGGCGCTGGATGGCTGGAACACGAGGCGGCGCCGTTCGAACTCCGGCAACAAGTTTGAGCGCGATTTCTCCTTCCTGGCGGTGCTTCGAGGGGTGAAGACAGGTTAGGTTTCGAAACTCTTCAATTCGAACAAAAGCCCTCTAATATAGAGGTAAAACACGTTCTAGACTGCGAGAACGCGGCGGCGAGAAAATCGCTGAGATCCGCGGGGAAGACGACGAGTTCGCTCGTCGCCCTAATTTAAATCAAACATTGAATAAATAAAATACTCAGCGTTTTAATATTAAAACGCGAATTACCCCGATGGTTAGGCAGCGAAGTTTACGAACGCGAGACGCAGGTTCGAATCCCCGCAGACGCGTTTTTTTTCGGTTTTGAATAAAATCAATTCAAATAAAACTTAACATGAAGAAGCATGGATTAATATCAGCAAAGAAGACGTAGCCTGGTGGTTGGGCTGCGTTCAAATCTTCCGCGCATCGCGGGTTCGAGCCCCCGCGAGCGTAAATCAATTATTTTTATAAAACTCAACTTTTAAGCCTTTTAAAAATTCCGAAAAAAATCTCAGAAAATTATAAAAATTCAAAATTATAAATTCTTAAATAAATTTATAAAATTAAGGTTATAACATTATCCACCCCTTAAAAAGAATTTGGTCCTCCAAATTCAGAGTACACAAAAATAATAGCATAACTATGAAAACTAAGAATTACACCAAGTCCGGAGTTTCCTCCTGAGTTTCCTGTTGAGTCTGCTGAGTCACTGCATAAACTCTTGCTGGAGCTGTAGATTGCTGTTGAAATCCTCTCTGTGGCATCTGATTAACTTGGCCAGCTCTATCCTGATAAGTCCTTGGTCTAGAGCTCTACTGATAACTTTGTTGTGGGGGTTGAAATCCTCTTCGTGGGCAATCTACCTTATAATGACCCCAACCTTTGCAATAGTTGCACTGAATCTCATTGGAAGGGCATACATTAGCCAAATGTCCTTCTTGATTACACTTAAAGCATTTTCTCACAGACCCTACTGAATTAAAGCTTGGTGCATATGAAGAATGTACAGGTCTCTGATGGCTATTAAATACTGCTCTTGATCTTTTCCCTCTATTATCATAAGTTCTTTCCTCTTCTGATCTAGTTGTCTGGCTTACTTTCTTCTTTTCTGCTAATTCTTGTATCTCTTCAATTTGTTTTTCTTTAGCTACATCCATTAAAGAAGCCTCTATCCTGAATGCTGTATTTACCACTGCTTGAAAACTATCTAAGGGGATAGTATTCATCTGTTCCTTTATTATGTGGTGTAATCCCTTAATAAAAAGTTGGCACTTTCTCCTTTCAGTGGTCACCAACTCTGGAAATAAATCTGATAATCTCTCAAAGTCAGTTACATAGATATTCACTGACCTTTTTCCTTGTTTCAGATTTAGAAATTCTTGCATCTGGCTATCCTGAAAAGATTCTGGAAAGTATTTCTCAAAGAATGCTTCTTTAAAATCAGTCCAAGAGATAGGGTCATTTCCAAAAGTAACTCTCATTCCATACCACCATGTCCCAGCTCTATCAGATAAGAAATATGTGGCCAATTCTACCTTCTGCTCATCTGGACATCCTAATGCTCTAAAGGTTTGCTCTACTTTTAGTAACCAATCTCTAGCAGCCCAAGGGTCAGTAGTTCCTCCAAAATCACGAAATCGATCTTTTCCTAACTGTGAGAACTGCATCAGCATATTAGCTAATCTAACTGGTTGGTTTACTACTGGTTGTGGTCCTAACGATGGAGAAGAAGATTCACCCTCATCCCTTACAGTTGCTTGTACTTCAGGGGAAGCATTTGGTGCTGCTTCTAAAGGTACTGAGGCTTCATACCCACTTCTTCTTCTTGTAGGGGCCCTAGGTAGGTTTGGAGGTAACTGTACCTCAGCTTCAGGAGGATTTCTAGCTTCTCCAACGCTGTGGGCACTCACCCTCTGACTTCCACCTCCACGGCCTCTACTTCCTTGACTTGGGATTGCTCTGCCTCTAGTTCTTGGTGCCATCCTGCCAACAAAATAACATGTTATATAATAATTGTTTACCTATTTATTTTAACCTTAACCCAAACCCAGTCCTGAGGTTCCTATGCCCTTAGGTTTTCTTACTGAACCTATAGCTCTGACCTGTGGGTTATGGGCCCACAGAAACTTATACCTCTAAACCTATAGCTCTGATACCATTTAAATTGTCACGCCCCGGCGGAAGCCGGCTATTTCTAGCTCAGGGTTCCCCAGGGAGTAACAATATTGATAGGAACCAGAGAACTACAATAATCACATAACCTTTATTTAATAAACAATCCAAATTTAATATCAACACAATATCTGAATACAACTATCCAAATTATCAACTGAATAAAATACGAAAGACAACTATCTTAACTCGGCTAGTATCTGCTATCTACTCTATCCCTCCCAGAAGCTAACTCTGTACCTGGAAGAGAAACAAAGGGAGTTAGCAGAAATGCTTAGTAGGAATCAACAAACATGGTGAGGGAATCAAATAACAGGATAAAACAATAACTGAAACAATGATATACAAATAATATAGGAATGTCGTGCAAATCATCAAGCTGGCCAACAGATCTCAATCAAGAGCCGCACTCATTCTAAGAGTGTTTCCACTGTTGCTCATGCAATGGAATGATTGTCCTAAACAGTCCGGTGAATGTTGCGTCCAACATCTGACATCCGTAGTATTGTCCGAGGACAACTGGCGGTGCCCTAACCGGTAACTCAGATAGTCTGATATAATCAGAACTATAACTCAGATAAACAGGCCACTGGAGAATAAATCATCCAGGTCAGAGGTCAATATAAATCATGACTTTGTCATCACAGATTTACAACGGTTCCATACATTTCAATATCTCAGATACACAATTGTTCAACCAGGCTCATAAGCCAATATATCAGGTATCTCAAAACAGATTTGTTAACCATTTATACAGAAGCAGAATATGACCAAATAAATAAGATAAATTGAGGTCAACAGGAATTCAGAAACAACTCAAGCAGATGAAGCAATTAGATATCAGTGTCAGTCAATTCTATCATATATGCATCATATATCTAATCAAAGGAATAAGTGACAAATCTTATAATTTCTTGACACTATGACAAAAGGAGTAGGGTAAGATTCCTACCTCAAACGATGTTATCTCTGAGTCCTTTTGAAAAGCCAATAATTGTTTATCACACGATGCAGGCTGATTATTGGATTAACCACTCTGTAACATGAATTTGTACATGAACTCTATCATTAAACATTCTAATTTGAAAACCAAAACTACCAACATGTATAACATAACCCTAAACCTAGAGAACTAGTCTCAGATCATATGAACCGAACCTAAAACCCACTGAACCGGACAGAATTGCACTGAACCGATCAAATTCACCCTGAACCAAGTTAAACCGAGACTTCTAACTTCAATTACACAAAATATAAACCTCATCTAAAGCTATACAGACTACCATTAGATAGGAAATTTAATTACCTTTCCAACGACCACCTGAACCGGCCCGGATTCGACCGAATAGGGGTCGAACTGGTCGAAATTCAATAACTGACCGAATTGGAATTGAACCGCTCAGTCCGGTTCAATTCAATTTAAACGTAGACGATCGGTTTAATTTCAAATAAACCACACAGAACCCTAAATCAAACTTGAACCGTTCGTCGCCCGCGCCGCCCGACCGCCGCCGCGCAAGGCCGCCGGTCTTGCGTCCGCTGCTTGCGCCGGCGAGCTCCCGAGGGCGCGTCGAAGATCGGATCGCCACCAAACTTCGCCAGTAAACTCCGAACGATGAGCCGATGATCCACGACTAGCTTCGGCGAGTGTTCGACCCACGGTCGAAGCATCCGAAGCGACAGCAGGTATCGACGGTGGCGCCGCCGCCGTCGATACACAAAACATACCCAAACCGAAACGGAACTTCACTAAAACTTCACAGAAGCCCACATACCTTGCTACGACGATGTATCGTAGCCCAGAACACAGAGATCGTCGTCGATGAAGGCGCTGGATGGCTGGAACACGAGGCGGCGCCGTTCGAACTCCGGCAACAAGTTTGAGCGCGATTTCTCCTTCCTGGCGGCGCTTCGAGGGGTGAAGACAGGTTAGGTTTCGAAACTCTTCAATTCGAACAAAAGCCCTCTAATATAGAGGTAAAACACGTTCTAGACTGCGAGAACGCGGCGGCGAGAAAATCGCTGAGATCCGCGGGGAAGACGACGAGTTCGCTCGTCGCCCTAATTTAAATCAAACATTGAATAAATAAAATACTCAGCGTTTTAATATTAAAACGCGAATTACCCCGATGGTTAGGCAGCGAAGTTTACGAACGCGAGACGCAGGTTCGAATCCCCGCAGACGCGTTTTTTTTCGGTTTTGAATAAAATCAATTCAAATAAAACTTAACATGAAGAAGCATGGATTAATATCAGCAAAGAAGACGTAGCCTGGTGGTTGGGCTGCGTTCAAATCTTCCGCGCATCGCGGGTTCGAGCCCCCGCGAGCGTAAATCAATTATTTTTATAAAACTCAACTTTTAAGCCTTTTAAAAATTCCGAAAAAAATCTCAGAAAATTATAAAAATTCAAAATTATAAATTCTTAAATAAATTTATAAAATTAAGGTTATAACATTATCCACCCCTTAAAAAGAATTTGGTCCTCCAAATTCAGAGTACACAAAAATAATAGCATAACTATGAAAACTAAGAATTACACCAAGTCCGGAGTTTCCTCCTGAGTTTCCTGTTGAGTCTGCTGAGTCACTGCATAAACTCTTGCTGGAGCTGTAGATTGCTGTTGAAATCCTCTCTGTGGCATCTGATTAACTTGGCCAGCTCTATCCTGATAAGTCCTTGGTCTAGAGCTCTACTGATAACTTTGTTGTGGGGGTTGAAATCCTCTTCGTGGGCAATCTACCTTATAATGACCCCAACCTTTGCAATAGTTGCACTGAATCTCATTGGAAGGGCATACATTAGCCAAATGTCCTTCTTGATTACACTTAAAGCATTTTCTCACAGACCCTACTGAATTAAAGCTTGGTGCATATGAAGAATGTATAGGTCTCTGATGGCTATTAAATACTGCTCTTGATCTTTTCCCTCTATTATCATAAGTTCTTTCCTCTTCTGATCTAGTTGTCTGGCTTACTTTCTTCTTTTCTGCTAATTCTTGTATCTCTTCAATTTGTTTTTCTTTAGCTACATCCATTAAAGAAGCCTCTATCCTGAATGCTGTATTTACCACTGCTTGAAAACTATCTAAGGGGATAGTATTCATCTGTTCCTTTATTATGTGGTGTAATCCCTTAATAAAAAGTTGGCACTTTCTCCTTTCAGTGGTCACCAACTCTGGAAATAAATCTGATAATCTCTCAAAGTCAGTTACATAGATATTCACTGACCTTTTTCCTTGTTTCAGATTTAGAAATTCTTGCATCTGGCTATCCTGAAAAGATTCTGGAAAGTATTTCTCAAAGAATGCTTCTTTAAAATCAGTCCAAGAGATAGGGTCATTTCCAAAAGTAACTCTCATTCCATACCACCATGTCCCAGCTCTATCAGATAAGAAATATGTGGCCAATTCTACCTTCTGCTCATCTGGACATCCTAATGCTCTAAAGGTTTGCTCTACTTTTAGTAACCAATCTCTAGCAGCCCAAGGGTCAGTAGTTCCTCCAAAATCACGAAATCGATCTTTTCCTAACTGTGAGAACTGCATCAGCATATTAGCTAATCTAACTGGTTGGTTTACTACTGGTTGTGGTCCTAATGATGGAGAAGAAGATTCACCCTCATCCCTTACAGTTGCTTGTACTTCAGGGGAAGCATTTGGTGCTGCTTCTAAAGGTACTGAGGCTTCATACCCACTTCTTCTTCTTGTAGGGGCCCTAGGTAGGTTTGGAGGTAACTGTACCTCAGCTTCAGGAGGATTTCTAGCTTCTCCAACGCTGTGGGCACTCACCCTCTGACTTCCACCTCCACGGCCTCCACTTCCTTGACTTGGGATTGCTCTGCCTCTAGTTCTTGGTGCCATCCTGCCAACAAAATAACATGTTATATAATAATTGTTTACCTATTTATTTTAACCTTAACCCAAACCCAGTCCTGAGGTTCCTATGCCCTTAGGTTTTCTTACTGAACCTATAGCTCTGACCTGTGGGTTATGGGCCCACAGAAACTTATACCTCTAAACCTATAGCTCTGATACAATTTAAATTGTCACGCCCCGGCGGAAGCCGGCTATTTCTAGCTCAGGGTTCCCCAGGGAGTAACAATATTGATAGGAACCAGAGAACTACAATAATCACATAACCTTTATTTAATAAACAATCCAAATTTAATATCAACACAATATCTGAATACAACTATCCAAATTATCAACTGAATAAAATACGAAAGACAACTATCTTAACTCGGCTAGTATCTGCTATCTACTCTATCCCTCCCAGAAGCTAACTCTGTACCTGGAAGAGAAACAAAGGGAGTTAGCAGAAATGCTTAGTAGGAATCAACAAACATGGTGAGGGAATCAAATAACAGGATAACACAATAACTGAAACAATGATATACAAATAATATAGGAATGTCGTGCAAATCATCAAGCTGGCCAACAGATCTCAATCAAGAGCCGCACTCATTCTAAGAGTGTTTCCACTGTTGCTCATGCAATGGAATGATTGTCCTAAACAGTCCGGTGAATGTTGCGTCCAACATCTGACATCCGTAGTATTGTCCGAGGACAACTGGCGGTGCCCTAACCGGTAACTCAGATAGTCTGATATAATCAGAACTATAACTCAGATAAACAGGCCACTGGAGAATAAATCATCCAGGTCAGAGGTCAATATAAATCATGACTTTGTCATCACAGATTTACAACGGTTCCATACATTTCAATATCTCAGATACACAATTGTTCAACCAGGCTCATAAGCCAATATATCAGGTATCTCAAAATAGATTTGTTAACCATTTATACAGAAGCAGAATATGACCAAATAAATAAGATAAATTGAGGTCAACAGGAATTCAGAAACAACTCAAGCAGATGAAGCAATTAGATATCAGTGTCGTCAATTCTATCATATATATGCATCATATATCTAATCAAAGGAATAAGTGACAAATCTTATAAGTTCTTGACACTGTGACAAAAGGAGTAGGGTAAGATTCCTACCTCAAACAATGTTATCTCTGAGTCCTTTTGAAAAGCCAATAATTGTTTATCACACGATGCAGGCTGATTATTGGATTAACCACTCTGTAACATGAATTTGTACATGAACTCTATCATTAAACATTCTAATTTGAAAACCAAAACTACCAACATGTATAACATAACCCTAAAACTAGAGAACCAGTCTCAGATCATATGAACCGAACCTAAAACCCACTGAACCGGACAGAATTGCACTGAACCGATCAAATTCACCCTGAACCAAGTTAAACCGAGACTTCTAACTTCAATTACACAAAATATAAACCTCATCTACAGCTATACAGACTACCATTAGATAGGAAATTTAATTACCTTTCCAACGACCACCTGAACCGGCTCGGATTCGACCGAATAGGGGTCGAACCGGTCAAAATTCAATAACTGACTGAATTGGAATTGAACCGCTCAGTCCGGTTCAATTCAATTTAAACGTAGACGATCGGTTTAATTTCAAATAAACCACACAGAACCCTAAATCAAACTTGAACCGTTCGTCGCCCGCGCCGCCCGACCGCCGCCGGACTTGCATCCGCTGCTTGCGCCGGCGAGCTCCCGAGGGCGCGTCGAAGATCGGATCGCCACCAAACTTCGCCAGTAAACTCTTAACGATGAGCCGATGATCCACGACCAGCTTCGGCGAGTGTTCGACCCACGGTCGAAGCATCCGAAGCGACAGCAGTTATCGACGGTGGCGCCGCCGCCGTCGATACACAAAACATACCCAAACCGAAACGGAACTTCACTAAAACTTCACAGAAGCCCACATACCTTGCTACGACGATGTATCGTAGCCCAGAACACAGAGATCGTCGTCGATGAAGGCGCTGGATGGCTGGAACACGAGGCGGCGCCGTTCGAACTCCGGCAACGAGTTTGAGCGCGATTTCTCCTTCCTGGCGGCGCTTCGAGGGGTGAAGACAGGTTAGGTTTCGAAACTCCTCAATTCGAACAAAAGCCCTTTAATATAGAGGTAAAACGCGTTCCAGACTGCGAGAACGAGGCAGCGAGAAAATCGCCGAGATCCGCGGGGAAGACGACGAGTTCGCTCGTCGCCCTAATTTAAATCAAACATTGAATAAATAAAATACTCAGCGTTTTAATATTAAAACGCGAATTACCCCGATGGTTAGGCGGCGAAGTTTACGAACGCGAGACGCGGGTTCGAATCCCCGCAGACGCGTTTTTTTTTCGGTTTTGAATAAAATCAATTCAAATAAAACTTAACATGAAGAAGCATGGATTAATATCAGCAAAGAAGACGTAGCCTGGTGGTTGGGCTGCGTTCAAATCTTCCGCGCATCGCGGGTTCGAACCCCCGCGAGCGCAAATCAATTATTTTTATAAAACTCAACTTTTAAGCCTTTTAAAATTTCCGAAAAAAATCTCAGAAAATTATAAAAATTCAAAATTATAAATTCTTAAATAAATTTATAAAATTAAGGTTATAACAATATACATATGCAATTTGCAAAAATAGAAATATGGCATGTGAACATAGAGAAAAGCATAGAAACATCGTTTGAGGCACACAAGTCGCTCTGATACCACTGCTAGAAAACCCTAGGGATATTTTACAAATTTTTTGGCATATACATTTTAGAATACATTGCACAGTAGAAGAATATCCTCGAAATAGACCAGTCCCAAAAACCCAGTGAAGATCATCTTGCGAGGGAATCGACACGATGAGATAGTAAGTACTTCGAGCAATAGGAGGCCGATGTCTAGGTAGGTGCCCAATCGTTCGCCCTCTGCACTCTCACACACACGGATGCCTCGACCTCTCTTCATGCACACCCGGTGCTAGCCTCAGGAAGAAGATCCAAGCCTCAGGTCACCTTCTTCAAAGCTTGCGCCACCTCCAAGGATGATGCACCAATGAAGAAGAAGAGGGGATGAATGCCACCAAGGTCTCCCACAACTTGCGCCAGGAGGAGGAAGAGGAGAAGATGCTTGCAGCTTCAAGGTGGAAGAGGATGTGCCAACTCTTTGTTGCTCTCACCCCTTTGGATTGCTCACGCCAACTTAATTGTTCAAGGGGCTCTCGTATGTGCCATCGTATATATATGCAAGAGGGGGTGACAACACAAGGGGCTTGGCACATCTCTTGAAGAGGGCATGTGGCTAGGGTATAAGAGGGGAAGCAATTAGGGTTAGGCTTTTGGAAACTCTCCAAGAGCTTTCCATAAACCCTTTCTTATTAGCCATATGCGCCAAAGAACTTCTTAGACCTTCCTAAGAAGTTCTTCTAACCATATCAGCCCCAAGACTTGCCTTAGAGATATGCTTTCCTTCCAAGGAACAAAGGGCTAGGCGCCTTTTACTCCCGAATGAAGCAAAGGCGCCAAGCTCTCCCCATTATACCCTTGGCGCCAATGGGCTTTTCTTTTCTCCCCATTATACCCTTTTGGGTTCTTATCCCTTCATGATATCTTGTTATTGGGCCTCATTGGGTAATGAGCTAGCCCAAACTTCATTACAAAGGTTGATTAAGCAATTGGATCCAATCCAATGCAACCCAAAGTCAAATGTGACCAACCATGGTCAATTTTGGGTCAACCTGCAAAAAATGAAGTTTGGCTCCAATAACTCTCTTCTATCTCATCTTGCCCATTGGTGCTGATGAAATCTCCCAAATAAATCCGAGCTATCCAACAACTCGATCATAAGGCTTCTCGATTAATATGAGAAGTCGAGTATCAAGGTGTGCGACCCTGTAGGTTCCTCTGATGTTGGCAGTGCTGACTTAAGGTCACCACAAGCAGCGAGTGGCACCTAGCAGTGCATCGCTGCTACCCAAGTCATCGAAATAGATATCGACATTGATATCCCCATCATCGCAACTAGGTACAGATGCATTACAGTCTCTTTGCCAGACTGACATCCAATTGGGCAAGTGTGTCACCACATGTTTTAACCCAATCATATGGTTATGACTAAATCAGGTTCTCACATGAGTATGGCCTTACACTTTCAGTCATTAACCATAAGAGGGCCCTATGGATATCAAGCTTTCCTCAAGAAGGAGCAAATCCTTTGTCTATCCATTGACATTCTCATATGGGTCATGACATAATGACAACCGTTATTACCTCCCAACTATCGCGATGTGTTAGGTTGTATCAAAGCATGTCCCTAACCATATAGAATGGTAAATGACCTCAAGTCAAGGGATCAATGCACCTCCTGTCACTTGCAAGGATAACTCATGACACTCAGTCGTAGCTTCATAGCGGGTTGGTTCAGTATATCCACCACTTATATACCCATATGTCTACATTAGTACCACGTGCCTAACCAACCTGTATACCAGTCTCTCGAGTACCATAGTTGTTCCATATCCACTAAGGTTCATTGACTGGGACAACCATTTGAGCACAGATCCAATCTGTCTCTAGGGACTTTATCATGTAAGTACACAATCACAGATGTAAACAAACAATGATAATGACAATGCCAGAATGATATATAAATAAATATCAGAGTCAAGTAGTACAAAGATGGACCAATACTAGGTCTTAGGGCATATACACTAACACCAAACTGTGGGAAGATAATCTTTTTGAACAACTTCATAACTACCCTAGAATCATTAGTGAGAGAAGTAAGAGCCTCGACCCATTTAGAAACATAATCTACCGCCACAAGAATAAATTTATTACCTCTAGATGGTGGGAACGGTCTCATGAAATCTATTCCCCAAACATCAAAAATCTCAACCTCAAGTATGCTAGTAAGTGACATCTCATTTCTTCTGTTGATGTTTCCTGTCTTTTGGTATCTATCGCAAGATAATATAAAATTTCTAGCATTCTTAAAAATCGAGGGCCAATAAAATCTAGATTGTAAAACCTTAAAAGCGGTCTTTTGAGTACTAGCATGTCCTCCATAAGATGATGAATGACACTGAAAAAGGATATCCATTATTTCCTTCTCTGGTACACATCTCCTAAAAATCCCATCTGCACATGTAAGAAAAACATAAGGCTCATCCCAAAAAAAGTGTTTTGCCTCAGCCAAAAATTTCTTCTTTCCTTGATAATTCAAATCAAGAGGAAAAACATAAGCAACTAAATAATTCACTATATCAGCATACCATGGAGCCTTGATCAGTTCAATGGCTAAGAGTTGATCATCTAAAAAGTATTCATTAATGATGACTGATTGAGGGATAAACTTTCTCATGCTCAATAAATTTTTAAAATACAATCACCAATGAAAAATTCCATCAATTGTTTCACAAAACTTCAAATAAACATATCATTCTTAGAACTCAATCCTCTAGATCCACATCTCAATCAAATAGAACTTCGCAACTTGTATAATAAATAGAACTTCAATCTCATGATTTCACCCAATTTTCAGTTCAAATCTATCATACTTTTGTTTACAGGAATTAGGTTTCCAAGATCTTTTTCCACACATATAAATTTTTTTTTTTGACTTCAACTCTTTTCTTCGGTACCACTATCAATTTTACATAGTGCCAAGTAGAGGAGTCTTATTCTTTTTCTCTCTTATTATTTTTATATAGACTTCAACCCATGTCTTAGGTACCACTATCAATTTTACATAGTGCCAAGTAGGGGAGTCTCTCACTATTTTTATGGATCTTGGATTCTTCCTTCCCAACAAATAGCAAGATAGACTAAACATCTACTAGGTTGATCAATTGATATCGATTCAGTAATCATACTCATATGCTCATTTTATTTAAAGGAGTAGTTTCACCTTTAGATCTTATTCCTCAAATAATATATCTACCCAAAATCTCACTCATCAACTAATGAAAAATTTCAAAAGTAGATATGTATAAGAGAAATAAATTTGTCATGATACATCTAGTCTTAATCACAAGTTTGGATTCATTCATCACCAATAATAAGAGTCTAACAAGTCATCAATAATATTTTCGAAAATAGATCAAGGCTACGAATTAATCACAATGCGATATAGCAATGTCGGAACAGAGGTTTGAAGAAATCATCTTTCCCAAAATATCATGGAGTATTGATAAGACAAGGAAAATAGAATGCAAAGTAGTAGGGGAAGTGATGTGATACTCACAAAATTTTACTTTTTGTCATCTTTGGATTTAACCTCCTTCATATCTCCTTCAATTTCTCCTCTCTTCTCTTCTCTCTCTCCTTTTTTTTTTGAAAAATTACGACTGTAATATTCCTTACGGTATTGCCGTAATACCCAAAAAACTCTCGGGAATTAAAACGCAGGAAATACGGTACCGTAAAGATGATTACGACGGTGCTGTATTTTGCAAAAAAATTAATTTTCCTACAAAAAGAGAAGAAACATTAATTCTAAAAATAAACTAAAATAAAAGTAACTAAACTAAGCAAGAGTGCTTGGGTTGCCTCCCAAGAAGCACTAGTTTAAAGGTCATTAGCTTGACCGTTCGGTACTCAGATTTGATCGTGGTTCATCAAGGTAAAAACTTTCCGTTTCTTCAATCTGCTCTCCTCGATAATAATGCTTCAATCTTTGACCATTAACCTTAAATTCTCCTGTTTCCTCACTCCATATGTTTACAGCTCCGTAAGGATAGGCTTGCTTTACCTGAAAAGGCCCAGACCATTGAGACTTATGCTTTCCAGGGGAAAGTCTCAATCTAGAATTGAACAAGAGAACAAAGTCACCTGGTTGGAAGTCTCTTCTAAAAATATGTCGATCATGCCATCTTTTAGTCCTCTCTTTATAAATTCTTGCATTTTCATATGCATAGAGTCTAATCTCATCTAGCTCGTTTAATTGTATCCTCCGTTTTTTACTCGCGTTCTTCAAATCGAAATTCAGCCTCTTGATTGCCTAGAACGTCTTATGCTCGAGCTCTACAAGAAGGTGATATGATTTTTCATAAATCAATTGAAAGGTAGACATACCTATGGGCGTTTCGAAAGCAGTCATGTAAGCCCACAATGCATCATCAAGTTTGAATGCCCAGTCTTTTCTAGTGTGTGACACTGTCTTTTCCAAAATTCATTTGATTTCTCTGTTTGATATCTCAACTTGACCACTTGTTTGGGGGTGATAAGGTGTTGCAACACTATAATTTACCCTATACATGCTGAGCCTCCATTGCTGATTACTACTCGTGGCGTCCCGTACCGTGGAAAGATAAATTTTTTGAACAGTTTAACTACAACTGTGGAATCATTTGTAGGGGAAGCAAGAGCCTCAACCCATTTTGAAACATAATTAACTACCACCAGAATGTACTTGTTACCTCCAGAAGATGGAAAAGGTCCCATGAAGGCTATCCCCCAAACATCAAATATGTCAACCTCAAGAATATTGGACAGTGGCATCTCATTTCTTCTGTTAAGGTTCCCTATTTTTTAACATCTATCACAAGATAACACAAAGTTTCTACATATTTGAAAATTGTGAGCCAATAAAATCCTAATTGCAACACCTTGAAAGCAGTCTTTTCAGCACCAGCATGACCACCATAAGACGATCCATGACATTGAAACAATATATATGTAATTTCTTCCTCAGGTGCACATCTTCTAAAAATTCCATCTGCACATCTTCTAAACACATAAGGCTCATCCCAAAAATAGTGTTTTACCTCAGCCAAGAATCTTTTCCTTTTTTGGTAGCTCAAATCAGGAGGAAAAACACTAGCAACAAGGTAATTTGCTATGTCAGCAAAACAAGGGGCTCTGATTTGTTCAATGGTTAAGAGTTATTCTTCAGGGAAGGAATCATTGATCTCATCATTCTTTTCAGTATTCACCATTATCCCTGAAAGATGATCTGCAACAAAATTTTCTGATCCCTTTTTATCTTTAATTTCCAAGTCAAACTCTTGCAAGAGTAAAATCCATCTGAGCAAGCGTGGTTTGATATCCTTTTTTTGCATTAAGTATTTTACAGCTGCATGATTAGTGTACACTACCACTTTAGAGTTAATCAAGTATAACCTAAATTTATCAAAAGCAAATACAATACCCAAGAGTTCCTTTTTAGTGGTAGTGTAATTCCTTTGTGTTTCATCCAGGGTCCTACTCGCATAATGGATAACATAAGGCATTTTATCTTTTCTTTGCCCTAAAACTGCTCCAATTGCATAATCACTGGCATCACATATGAGCTCAAAGGGTAAATCCCAATCTGAAGGCTAAATGATTGGTGCTGAAACTAAAGCCTTATTTAATTCCTGAAAAAGCAGATAAACAATCCTCACCAAAAGAAAATTTTATATCTTTACAAAGTAAATTTGTAAGAGGTATAGCAAGTTTAGAGAAATCCTTAATGAATCGCCGGTAGAATCCTGCATGTCCTAAAAAGCTTATGATCTCCTTCACTGTGGTGGGTGGTTTTAATTTCTCTATCACTTCAACTTTGGCCTTGTTAACTTCAATTCCTCTTTCTGAAATCAATTGACCCAAAACTATCCCTTGCCTAACCATGAAATAACATTTTTCCCAATTAAGCACAAGGTTAGTTTCTTCACACCTCTGCAAAACCTAAGATAAATTAGCCGTACAAACATCAAAAGAAGAACCATATACAGAGAAATCATCCATAAATACATCCATAAAGTCTTTAATAAAATCAGAAAAGATAGCCATCATGCATCTTTCAAATGTAGCAGGTGCATTACATAAACCAAATGGCATTCTCCTATATGCAAAAGTTCCATACGGGCACGTGAAAGTGGTTTTATCTTGATCATCAGGGTGTATAGGAATTTGAAAAAAAACCAGAATATCCATCTAAAAAGCAAAAGTGAGAATGGTTTGCTAATCTTTCAACGATCTAATCAATGAAAGGTAAGGGGAAGTGGTCTTTCCTAGTGGCAACATTCAGTTTTCTATAATTTATGCACATGCACCAACTAGTAACAGTTCTAACGGGAATCAATTCATTATCTTTAATTTTCATGATAGTTACCCCTCCTTCATTAGGAACACAATGAACAGGACTTACCCATTTGCTATCAGAGATATGATAGATAATACCTGCATCAAGTAATTTCAGAACCTCTTTCTTTATAACTTCTTTCATAGAGGGGTTCAGTCTTCTTTGGAAATCTGCATGTGGCTTGTGCTCATCTTCCATCAAGATCCTATGCATACAAAAGAGGGGTTAATTCCTTTCAAGTCATCAATTGAGTACCCAATTACCTTTCTATGAATTCTTAATTCTTTGAGAAGCAAATCTGTTTCCCTTTTCCCTAGCTGTGCATCAACAATAATAGGGTAAGTGGAATCAGGACCAAGAAATTCATAACGAAGGTTATCAGGTAAAGCCTTAAGTTCTATTTTTGGAGCCTTTCCTTCTTCACTCTTTTCATTGTCACAAGCACTGCAATTTGATAATTCATCAGTCGTAGAGTTTGTTTATTCAAGAGCAAAGTCTAAATCGGTCTCACATTCATTGGGTTCAATAAATAAATCATTAAGATTATAGACAATATCATCTATATCATGTATACTACAACAAGATTCAGAATTTGAAGGGTTTTTCATGGCTTCATGCAAGTCATACTCAATTCTTTCATCCCCAATGTTAAGTGAAAGCTTACTGTTCTTTACATTAATAAGTGCTCCTGCAGTGGCTAAGAATGGTCTACCAAGTATGTTGAGGATTTTTGCATCTTCTTCCATCTCAAGAACTACAAAATCCGCTGGAATGAAATTTTTACCTACTTGTATAGGCACATCTTCAAGAATTCCCACAGGGTATTTCACTGAGCGATTGGCGAGCTGCAAAGATATAGAAGTTAGCTTGAGTTCCCCTATGTCCAATCTCCTACATATAGACAATAGCATTAGGCTCACACTAGCACCCAAATCACATAAGGCTCGGTCAAAAACCATACTACCAATAAAACAAGGGATAGAGAAACTATCTGGATCTTTCAGTTTGGGTGGCACTTTATTTTGGATAACAGCACTACATTCCTCAGTTAAAGCCACAGTGCCATAGTCCTCTATTTTTCTCTTATTAGACAATATTTCTTTTAAAAATTTAGCATATGTGGGCATTTGAGATAAAGCTTCAGTGAATGAGATGTTAATGTAAAGCTTTTTCAAAACATCTAAAAATCGTCCAAATTGTTTGTCTAATTTTCTTGCACTAACGTTTGGGGAAAGAGTATAGGTGGCCTATAGGGTGTAGGGAAATTAGGTTTAGAAATATCTTCCTGACACGGCACATCACCTTTAGGTTCATCACCCTGGTGAGGTGGCAAACTAGTTTGGGATGGCTCATACACAGAAGATTTTTCTAACTCCAATTCATGGTCATGTTCATCATCAAGCCCTTTTTTGTTATTCTCAACTCTCCCTTTTTGTTCCTCTAATTTTTTTCCGCTTCTAGTGATGATTGCATTACAGTGTTCATCAGGCATTTGATCTTCTAGGGTTTTGTTGTGAGTAGTTAAGGATTCAACTTAAAAGGCAAGTTGACTAACCATTCTCTTAAGATCTTTAATTTATTTATTTTGATTTTGCATTAATTGATTTTGATTAGCCATAAACTTGTCAAGCAAAGATTCTACACTAAAAAAATTTACCTCTTCAGTTAAGGGTTGGCATTCCTCACTCTCATTCTTACCATGATGATGATAATATAGCAGTTCTTGTTCAGGATCCCATTGGTTATGGTTCAAGGACATTTCTTCAAATAGGGTAGAAGCATCTTCAATGGTCTTACTCATTGTAACATCCCTCAGAATCACACCCCACACGCATACAAGTAAAATACGGGGTTTCAAAAATTTTTACTCTTCCATTAAAACACAAGAAGAAAGCGGCATCGAAGGACATTACTACGGAACTGAAAACCGCACAGAACTGAATAGGATCGATTTACTAGGAAATAGAAATCCGGAAATCCAGAAAATCCAGCAGCAAGTATAATAATTTACTGCTGCACAGACACGCATATCCTGGAATAAAACAGATGTCCACACTACACATATGTGGAAAACACAATTTCAGATATATTGCGGAATAAGAACAATAACTCTCAAATCGGACATTTCAGAATAAGAATAATTTCAAATCTCACGAATCCAAAACTCGTATCTAACAATTAAAATGAGACAACTATAATATAATATCCTGAAAACAGGCATAAGCCCTCAGGAGTTAAAACATATCGTATAATTAAGTTAGGCACGCAGGCCTGACAGATTTTTAGAAGACAACTCTTAGAAATTAAATAAAACATTAGCATCATAGTAAATTCATTAATTAGCTGTAGCGATCACTGTCCCAATGTCTCACCTGAAAATATTTAAACAACGGGGGTGAGCTAAAAAGCTCAGTGAGTAAAAGACACTAAAAGCCATCATAGTACACATCAAAAATATCATGCATAAGTTGAAATACATTTTTGTAACAGATAAGATAAATCAACTTAACATGCACACTCATATCAGAAACAAAACATAATCAAATACAGATACTTATAACATTAGGCATCAAGCATGAAGTAGGATATAAGTATACCAACCCCTCCCTACTAAACACACTGCCTAACACATCTATAATACAGATCGAAACAGAACTACAGAAATCAGAACTGACAGACAGAAAATCAGAATTTTCAGAATCCAAACGGATAGTCTACATCGGAAACAGAAAGGCCACAGAAGGCCTGATGACCACAGAAGGTCTGACCCCACCTCTGCCGAGGACGAGACATGCATGCATATCAGAAACAGAATGGTAGAGGAGGTATCAGTGGGTGGCCCCCGTCTTGACAGGACGTGGCACTCTGGCCTCCAAAACCCAGAACAGAATGGTAGAGGAGGTATCAGTGGGTGGCCCCTGTCTTGTCAGGACGTGGCACTCTGGTCTCCAATACCCAGAACAGAATGGTAGAGGAGGTATCAGTGGGTGGCCCCCATCTTGTCAGGACGTGGCACTCTGGCCTCCAAAACCCAGAACAGAACAGAAATAGTGTCTCATGGGTCGTAGCAGACTATCAGCACCATTACAGCGCCACAGAAGGAGGGTAAGGACACGGAAGAGTGCTACACTAGGGCATAATTTTTACAGAACAGATCATGCTGAAACGAAGGAGTAGAACTAACTACTACTTAATTCTTACATCATGCCCAACGTGTCTCACAAACAGAAAATGACACACCCCAATATCCAGTCCTTAACAAAATTACAATTTGTAGAAAATCAAAGCTGAACACACTTCATAATTTTTATCTTTAACCAGAAGTAATATAGGAGTGAATTCCTTAGATTTCATGCAACTATACTTATTTCATGTCAAACCATTCTATGTTCTCACAAAGGTTTTAACACATTCAAAGTTTCAGAAATTTCACGACATATACACAGAATAGAAATTATTCACATAACAAACAATTCAATAAGCCTAGGAATTATAGGGAAATATATATATAGATATTCATTGCAATATTTTTCCCCAAATTTCCTAAAAACCGTGAGCCATAAAATCACTGTAAGGGGCGAAATTTTCAGAATCCTTGCAGAACATACAAATTTCATGAAATTAATTCAGTCCCCTACTACAGATAATTTTTAATTGCACGTTCGTGAAGAAAATTGACAACAGCCCCAAAATTGACATAGCAGATTTATATTGTCAGATTGCAACATATATTTTTGGTCCAATTTCGAACCAAAGCTAGTCAATATTATATTCAAAATGAAGCTCTCTGAATCTAGTTTCCAATAAAACTGGTTTCGCAAAATTTCGAATTGTAGGCAGGAAGATATAAGGGTTCGAACATAGGTGGGTCAGAATTTCAGATTTCAAGAAAACAGATTCATATATCAGAATTACGACATATATTTCAGATCCAATAACTAATCGAAAATAGGCGTTATGGGAGTCAAAATGAATCTCTTCAAGCCTACGGTCTAATAAAACTGGTTTCACAGGATTTCGAGTTATACCTAGGGAGATACGAGAGTTCGAACACAAAAGGGTCAAGATTCTAGATTTTCAGAAAACAGATTTCGTAAGTTATATAACAATGCCGATTGCAACACGAATATAGTTCAGATGTGGTCGATATTACATAAGAATCAAAGCTGAGCAAATCTAGTTTCATACAAAATTTGTTTCGTGTGATTTGGATCTATAGATCATGAGATATTGAGATTAAAGCACAGTAAGGTCAGATTGGCGACTACAATTTTCAGCAAGACAAAATTTCTGAATCATCATGCATATTCAGATCCGACCTATAGAATAGAAAAAAACACAGAATCTACTTGCAGATTTTTGGTTCATACAGATAATTATTGCAAATAGGATTAGACTCCTTAGGATCGAATTACTCACTGAAAATTGCCCACAGAAAAAAAAAACGCCACAATAGAGGGTCAGGGATCTCCAGGAACTTCGTCCACCACCAGTCTGCCACCACCAGCGTCAGAAATTTGCAGGAGGCGCCAAACACAGTAAGGGGCGACAACCACAGGCGGCTAGGGCAAGAAAACAATAAAAATCGTGAGGGAGAGGAGCTCTTCACGATATTTCTCTTTTTCTCCCACTCCAAACGGATCCAAGATCCAATAACCCAGTTAACTTAAGTGAAAATCGGTTTTAAGGGCTCACCTGGGCTTAACCACCATGCGCCACTCCAATAACACAGAAATATGCGCCACCATGGTGGAAGAATTCCAGGAGCAAAAAGTCAAGGTTGAGGGTTCGAAGCCCCAACCAAAATAATTATTTTTGCCCTGTAGGAAAAAGTCCTACAATTAGGCAAAAATCCCAAAATTTTAACAGATAAAAATACAGAAACAGAATTTCTAACCTTAAATCATAATTCAGAAAAATCGAGGGCATTACATCCTCCCCCCCTTATAGAGCTTTAGTCCTCTAAAGCTGACCAAGCCCGTCACTGAACAGGTGAGGATGCTCCTTTCTCATATCTGCTTCAACCTCCCAAGAGGCTTCTTCAACAGACTGATTTCCCCAGATGACTTTCACAAGTGGAATAACCTTATTCCTCAGCACTTTCTCTTTTCTATCTTCAATTCTGAGAGGTTTCACCACAAAAGTCATGTTCTCTTCAAGCTGAAGAGGTTCCAACTCTAGAACATGAGAAGGATCAGAACAATATTTTCTGAGTGCAGAAACATGGAACACATTATGGAGGTGTTCCAGTGATGGGGGCAAAGCAAGTCGGTATGCCACAGGTCCAATCCTCTCAATGATATCAAAGGGACCAATGTACCTGGGACTCAATTTTCCCCTCTTTCCAAATCTCATCACCCCTTTCATAGGTGAGACCTTTAGTAAAACATGCTCTCCCACCAAAAACTCAAGAGTACGCCGCCTCACATCAGCATAACTCTTCTGTCTATCCTGAGCAATCTTCATCTTTCTCTGAATTTCTCTGATCTTTTCAGTGGCTTCCTGAACAGCATCAGACCTTAGCACTGTTCTGTCCCCAGTTTCCTCCCAGCATATAGGTGTTCTGCATTTCCTCCCATATAGGGCCTCATACGGAGCCATCTGTATGCTAGAGTGAAAGCTATTGTTGTAGGTGAACTCTATCAGTGATAAGTCCAGATCCCACTCAACAGACCAGTCAACCACATAAGATCTCAGAAGATCCTCAAGTGTCTGAATAGTTCTCTCTGTCTGACCATCAGATTGAGGATGATATGCAGTGCTGAAACTCAGATTAGTCCCCAAATCTTCCTGTAATTTATTCCAAAACCTGGACAGAAATCGAGGATCACGGTCAGAGACAATGTCCAAGGGAACTCCATGCAATCTGACAATCTCATCGGTGTACAGTTTTGCTAACCGATCCAAACTGTAAGTCATTTTGATCGGTAAGAAGTGAGCTGACTTCGTGAGTCTGTCCACAATCACCCATACGGCATCATGATTCCTTCTGGTATTGGGCAGTCCACACACAAAGTCCATACTGATATGCTCCCACTTCCACTGAGGAATAGGGAGAGACTGCATCAAACCACCCGGCCTCTGATGCTCAGCCTTCACGGTTTGGCAAGTCAAACATCTGGACACAAACAAATGCACATCCTTCTTCATACCATGCCACCAGAAAGTCTTTTTCAGATCCTGATACATCTTGGTACTACCAGGATGAACGGTATACTTAGTGCAATGGCTTTCCTTAAGAATTTCATTTCTCAACTCAGGGTCCTCAGGGACACAGACTCTTCCACGGAATCTGAGGAGACCATCATCTGACATACTGAAATTCTCAACCCAGCCTTGCTCAGACCTCTCTTTCCACCGTAAAATATCCGGATCTGACTGCTGCCCTGATCTCAGTCTCTGCAGTAAGTCTGACTGAACCCTGAGAGAAGCTAGAAGACCGCCTCTCTCACCCGGAGTCACACTCAGATGCATGTCACTGAACTCCTGCAATAATCGCCACTCCTGGACTCGCAGTGCAGCTATCTGAGTCACAGGATACCGACTAAGAGCATCAGCCACCACATTGGCTTTACCAGACTGATATTGGATGGTGAAGTCATAATCCTTTATCAATTCAAGCCATCGCCTCTGTCTCATATTCAGCTCTTTCTGAGTGAAGATATACTTCAAGCTCTGGTGATCTGTAAATAATTCAAATGTCTGTCCAAACAAATAGTGCCTCCAGATCTTCAAGGCAAAAACTACAGCTGCCAACTCCAGATCATGAGTGGGGTAGTTTACCTCATAGTCTTTGAGTTGCCTTGAAGCATAAGCAACTACCTTTCCTTGCTGCATCAGTACAGCACCCAGACCCTTACTAGAGGCATCAGTGTAAACAGTGAACTTCTCTCCATCACAGGGAATGATGAGGATAGGAGCACTGGTCAGTCTCTTTTTCAGTTCCTGAAAACTAGACTCACAATCATCAGACCACTCAAACTTCAAATTCTTTCTAGTTAGCTTAGTCAGAGGACCAGCCAGCTTGGAAAAACCCTCCACAAAACGGCGGTAGTATCCAGCTAAGCCCAGAAAACTTCTGACCTCAGTCGCTGTAGTTGGTCTTCCCCAATGAAGAATGGCCTCCACCTTCACTGGATCCACAGACACACCCTGGCCAGAAATAATGTGCCCCAGAAAGCCAATCTGATGTAACCAGAACTCACATTTGCTGGCCTTAGCATACAGCTGCTTCAGCCGCAGAATCTCCAGCACCTTGCGCAAATCCTGAGTGTGATCTTGCGCATTCTTGGAGTAGATCAGAATATCATCTATGAAGACGACCACACATTTGTCCAGAAGTTCATGAAATACTCTGTTCATCAGATCCATAAACACTGCAGGGGCATTTGTCAGTCCAAAAGGCATAACAAGAAACTCATAGTGCCCATACCTGGTCCTGAATGCAGTTTTAGGTACATCCTCCTCCTGAACTCTCAACTGATGATAGCCAGACCTCAGGTCAATTTTAGAGAATACAGTAGCACCCTGCAACTGATCAAAGAGATCATCAATACGGGGTAATGGGTACTTATTCCTAACAGTCACTTGATTGAGTTGACGGTAATCGATGCACATGCGCAAAGTACCATCCTTCTTCTTCACAAATAACACAGGTGCTCCCCATGGAGAAACACTGGGTCGAATATACCCCTTCTCTAATAGTTCTTCCAGTTGCTTCTTCAGCTCTGTCAGTTCTGAAGTTGCCATCCTGTAAGGAGCTTTAGATATCGGTGCCGTGCCTGGCAACAACTCGATACCAAACTCAACTTCTCTGCTAGGTGGTAACCCAGATAAATCATCAGAGAAAACGTCAGTAAACTCCCTTACCACAGGAATTTTAGCCAGATCCAAATCAGGCTCAGTCTGCACCTTGACATGCGCCAGATACCCCTTGCAGCCCTGGGCTAAAAGCTTCCTGGCCTGCAGATGAGATATCACCAAAGGCTCCTGTTCTGAAATCCGGCCTTGGATAACCAGTTGCTGTCCATCACTTAGATGCAGAGTAATTAACTTTTCAAAACAATCTAAAGTAGCATGATAGGCAGACAGCCAATCCATGCCCAGAATGATGTCATAGTCTTTCATAGGAAGACTAATCAAATCAATAGGTAAATCATAACCTTCAACCTTAATCAAACAGTCAGGATATGCTATATCTGTAGATACGGCCTCACCCATAGGTGTATGAACAGAAATACAGAAATCAAGTATCTTAGGCAACACAGGCAGACATGGTGCAAAACATGCAGACACAAAAGATAAATTGGCACCAGGATCAAAAAGAATGCGTGCCAAATAACTAAACACATAAAGTGTACCTTCCACCACGGACTTCGAAGCCGAAGCATCCCTCTCCGCGATGGCATACACGCGAGTCTGCACAGTAGGCTTCTCACCCTGTCCTTTAACATCCGGCATAGGACAGTCCCTAATCATATGTCCCACCTTACCACATCTGAAGCAAGCGCCAGTCTTCCTGTAGCACTCATTATCCTGATGTTTAGTGCTCCCGCAGTGGAGACACTTCCTGCCATACTGAGAAACTGTGCTGACTGGCTTCTGATAAGGTTGGTATCTGCCCTTATGGTCTTTCTTCTTATTCTTGAAATTCTTCTTATCCTTACCACCCAGAGTGGGTGCGTAAGTCACAGAAGTAGGGGCGGATGCAGTGACTGGAATAGTATCTGCAGCCATCTCAGTAATGCACCTCTCAGCAGTGCGAGCCCTGTCTACCACTTCAGCATAAGTCTCCAAGTGTAGCATAGCTACCCTTGTCCTGATGTCTTTCCTCAAACCCCGCTGAAACTTCTTGGCTCTTCTTTCCTCGATGTTAACTAAGTGAGGAGCATACCCCGACAACCGAGCGAATGTGGCTTCATACTGATCCACCGTCAGGTCGCCCTGCTCAAGACGAATAAACTCCACCTCGCGCTCCTCAGATAAGCTAGAGGGGAAAAACTTAGCATTGAACTTCATCATGAAGTACTGCCAATCAACAACTCTGGATTTAGTTGCCGCCAGTCTGACGACTCCCTTCCACCAGTCTTCGGCATCTCCACGCAACATGAAGACAGACAAACATAGCTTGTCTACATCATCACAGCGCAAAACCTGGAAAATCTTTTCCAGTGTCAAAAGCCAATCCTCAGCTGCTCTGGGCCCCGGACTACCATAAAATGCAGTCGGGTTCAGGTGCTGAAACTCTCGAACCAACCGAGCATAACGTTGATGTGCGCCATCACCCAGAGAAGAACCAGCACCACCCACACCGTGTCCAGTTGGTTGTGACTGTGTCTGAGACTGTGTCTGCGTCAGCCGCTGCAATAACTGTTGCTGAACCTCCGTGTGTTGCGCCTGCTGCTGCTGCATCATCTGAGTTTGCTGCTGGATGAAGGCGTTCTGTTGTTGTATCATAGCAGTCATAGCCTCCATGGCCTGCCTCAGATCAGGCTATTGATCACCGTTGCTACTGCTAGATCTTGGTCGCACCATTTTTGTTACCTGCATCACATAACACGGTAGAATAACAACCAATATTCAATCACGGATCAGATCCTATCTTGGTTTCTAGCAATACACAAACAGAGTTTTCAAATCCTATCTTGGTTTCTAGCAATACACAAACAGAGTTTTCCTTTCCCGGAGTTTCTAATTGCTAGTAAAATCCCTCTGATACCAGCTGTAACATCCCTCAGAATCACACCCCACACGCATACAAGTAAAATACGGGGTTTCAAAAATTTTTACTCTTCCATTAAACACAAGAAGAAAGCGGCATCGAAGGACATTACTACGGAACTGAAAACCGCACAGAACTGAATAGGATCGATTTACTAGGAAATAGAAATCCGGAAATCCAGAAAATCCGGCAGCAAGTATAATAATTTACTGCTGCACAGACACGCATATCCTGGAATAAAACAGATGTCCACACTACACATATGTGGAAAACACAATTTCAGATATATTGCGGAATAAGAACAATAACTCTCAAATCGGACATTTCAGAATAAGAATAATTTCAAATCTCACGAATCCAAAACTCGTATCTAACAATTAAAACGAGACAACTATAATATAATATCCTGAAAACAGGCATAAGCCCTCAGGAGTTAAAACGTATCGTATAATTAAGTTAGGCACGCAGGCCTGACAGATTTTTAGAAGACAACTCTTAGAAATTAAATAAAACATTAGCATCATAGTAAATTCGTTAATTAGCTGTAGCGATCACTGTCCCAATGTCTCACCTGAAAATATTTAAACAACGGGGGTGAGCTAAAAAGCTCAGTGAGTAAAAGACACTAAAAGCCATCATAGTACACATCAAAAATATCATGCATAAGTTGAAATACATTTTTGTAACAGATAAGATAAATCAACTTAACATGCACACTCATATCAGAAACAAAACATAATCAAATACAGATACTTATAACATTAGGCATCAAGCATGAAGTAGGATATAAGTATACCAACCCCTCCCTACTAAACACACTGCCTAACACATCTATAATACAGATCGAAACAGAACTACAGAAATCAGAACTGACAGACAGAAAATCAGAATTTTCAGAATCCAAACGGATAGTCTACATCGGAAACAGAAAGGCCACAGAAGGCCTGATGACCACAGAAGGTCTGACCCCACCTCTGCCGAGGACGAGACATGCATGCATATCAGAAACAGAATGGTAGAGGAGGTATCAGTGGGTGGCCCCCGTCTTGACAGTACGTGGCACTCTGGCCTCCAAAACCCAGAACAGAATGGTAGAGGAGGTATCAGTGGGTGGCCCCCGTCTTGTCAGGACGTGGCACTCTGGTCTCCAATACCCAGAACAGAATGGTAGAGGAGGTATCAGTGGGTGGCCCCCCGTCTTGTCAGGACGTGGCACTCTGGCCTCCAAAACCCAGAACAGAACAGAAATAGTGTCTCATGGGTCGTAGTAGACTATCAGCACCATTACAGCGCCACAGAAGGAGGGTAAGGACACGGAAGAGTGCTACACTAGGGCATAATTTTTACAGAACAGATCATGCTGAAACGGAGGAGTAGAACTAACTACTACTTAATTCTTACATCATGCCCAACGTGTCTCACAAACAGAAAATGACACACCCCAATATCCAGTCCTTAACAAAATTACAATTTGCAGAAAATCAAAGCTGAACACACTTCATAATTTTTATCTTTAACCAGAAGTAATATAGGAGTGAATTCCTTAGATTTCATGCAACTATACTTATTTCATGTCAAACCATTCTATGTTCTCACAAAGGTTATAACACATTCAAAGTTTCAGAAATTTCACGACATATACACAGAATAGAAATTATTCACATAACAAACAATTCAATAAGCCTAGGAATTATAGGGAAATATATATATAGATATTCATTGCAATATTTTTCCCCAAATTTCCTAAAAACCGTGAGCCATAAAATCACTGTAAGGGGAAAAATTTTCAGAATCCTTGCAGAACATACAAATTTCATGAAATTAATTCAGTCCCCTACTACAGATAATTTTTAATTGCACGTTCGTGAAGAAAATTGACAACAGCCCCAAAATTGACATAGCAGATTTATATTGTCAGATTGAAACATATATTTTTGGTCCAATTTCGAACCAAAGCTAGTCAATATTATATTCAAAATGAAGCTCTCTGAATCTAGTTTCCAATAAAACTGGTTTCGCAAAATTTCGAATTGTAGGCAGGAAGATATAAGCGTTCGAACATAGGTGGGTCAGAATTTCAGATTTCAAGAAAACAGATTCATATATCAGAATTACGACATATATTTCAGATCCAATAACTAATCGAAAATAGGCGTTATGGGAGTCAAAATGAAGCTCTTCAAGCTTACGGTCTAATAAAACTGGTTTCACAGGATTTCGAGTTATACCTAGGGAGATACGAGAGTTCGAACACAAAAGGGTCAAGATTCTAGATTTTCAGAAAACAGATTTCGTAAGTTATATAAAAATGCCGATTGCAACACGAATATAGTTCAGATGTGGTCGATATTACATAAGAATCAAAGCTGAGCGAATCTAGTTTCATACAAAATTTGTTTCGTGTGATTTGGATCTATAGATCATGAGATATTGAGGTTAAAGCACAGTAAGGTCAGATTGGCGACTACAATTTTCAGCAAGACAAAATTTCTGAATCATCATGCATATTCAGATCCGACCTATAGAATAGAAAAAAACACAGAATCTACTTGCAGATTTTTGGTTCATACAGATAATTATTGCAAATAGGATTAGACTCCTTAGGATCGAATTACTCACTGAAAATTGCCCACAGAAAAAAAAAACGCCACAACAGAGGGTCAGGGATCTCCAGGAACTTCGTCCACCACCAGTCTGCCACCACCAGCGTCAGAAATTTGCAGGAGGCGCCAAACACAGTAAGGGGCGACAACCACAGGCGGCTAGGGCAAGAAAACAATAAAAATCGTGAGGGAGAGGAGCTCTTCACGATATTTCTCTTTTTCTCCCACTCCAAACGGATCCAAGATCCAATAACCCAGTTAACTTAAGTGAAAATCGGTTTTAAGGGCTCACCTGGGCTTAACCACCATGCGCCACTCCAATAACACAGAAATATGCGCCACCATGGTGGAAGAATTCCAGGAGCAAAAAGTCAAGTTGAGGGTTCGAAGCCCCAACCAAAATAATTATTTTTGTCCTGTAGGAAAAAGTCCTACAATTAGGCAAAAATCCCAAAATTTTAACAGATAAAAATACAGAAACAGAATTTCTAACCTTAAATCATAATTCAGAAAAATCGAGGGCGTTACACTCATGAGGGCTCCTCCTGCAGTAGTATCAACAATTAGACAGGTATTATAAAGTAGACCATTATAAAATGTATGAATTAAACCCAATTTTCAAGGCCATGGTGAGGGCACTTCCGTTGTAAATCATTGAATCGCTCCTATGCCTTGCCGAATGATTCTCCATCCTTTTGTGTAAAGCTTGTGATCTGATTTCTCAATTGGATGGTTTTGCTTAGTGGAAACTATTTCATCAGGAAAGCATTTGATTGTTGTTCCCATGTAGTGAAAACACCAGAAGGTCGAGAATGTAGCCAAAATCGCGCTCGGTCTCTGAGAGAAAAAGGAAACAGTCTTAGTTTTAGTGCATCATCAGAAATTCTATAAATTTTAATTATATCACAATATTCAATAAAAAGATGTAAGTGTTGATAGGGATCTTCAATTAGAGCTCCTCCAAATTGGTTATGCTAGATCATGGTCAAGAAGGCAGGATTAATCTCAAAATTATCCACTTCAATGGTTGGCTTGACAATGCTGAAGTGTATTTCTCGTGGCTTAGGGGCTGCATAATCCCTAAGTGATCTCTGATCTGCCATCAGATCTAAATTTTCTGTGCACACTAAAGTAGATGGATCAAATAACTCAAGTAAACATAAAAGAATAAAAAGACAAAGCATAAATAAAACATTGTATAACAATACTCTCAATATCTCCAATATCAACAAAAACCAAGGTCCCCGGCAACGGCGCCAAAAACTTGTTGTATCCCAACAAGTAGGTAGACAAAAACTTATCTCTAGTGTCGTAGCCAAAACTTAGCATTTGGCGCACAGGGACATGTCACCCCCTGATACGACCCCAAAAACTTGTTATGTCACCAATCTTGTTGTGTCTGTAAGTGCACGGATATTCGAAGTAATAAAATAGATATCGAACCCACAGAGACCTTGTTTGCTGAGTATTAATAATTGATTTCTTGTTATCTAGGTGAATCAAAAGTATGCAAGTGAGCAATAGAAGACTAAAACGGAAATACCAGAGAGAGAAGACTGGGACTAGGGTTTCATTCACTTTAAATTCTATGACTATATGTAAATAGAGATTCGTCAGTTTAATTTTATCATAGTAAAGACATAATTTACTTCATAAAAGGATTATCTCACTTTCGTGCAGACAATTATGCAGGGATCTGTTAGGGTCCCCTTCAAGGGGGAGCGAGAAAATCCTAATGTGAGTACCCCTTTCAAGAGGGGGGCGCAAGTGACCTTTCTTTGTTTTAGCAGCGGAATTAGGGTTTCACATTTGATCGCATGCTATACATTCATATGATCAACTTAAACATCAAGTGAAAGATGCGTTACCATGGCCATGAGAAGGAGGCGGCTTGGAAGCAAAGACCAAGAGAGATCTTCTCCACAAGTGACGCACACAAGAAGAGAGATGGCTTCTTCTTGTTGATCTTTGTGCTAGCAAAGATCTTCAAGTGTCCTTGCCGAATGGAAGGGATGGGAGACGAGATCTTGCTTGGGCGAGAGCTCCACATGTTCGTCCACCTCTTCTCCCCACGCTAATTGCAAGAAGCCAAGCGAAGTGAAGTCAAGTGGTGAACGGCTTGGCGTTAGGCGTTTTTAAGAAGAGGCCTTGATGACTTACCATAAATGGAAGCATGCACTCATAAACGACCAAAACGCCTTCACCCTTTCGAACCATGCGTTCACATAAGTGAACCGGTTCTCTTTTGGTTCAATTGCATTTGGTTCAACAAACCAAATCAAATAAGCCCAAGCCCCTTGGTCTAGATCATATCAAACCCTAAGGTTCAAGATCTAACCGTTCATCTCCTGATGCTCCTGATCTCACCGATCTAGCATCACCTCTCTCGATCGAAGCTTACCGATCTCAAGCCCTAATCAATCAAACATGATCAGACCAGATCTCACTTACAATCAGAGATTAAATCCCTTTAAACTGAACCCAAACAATTCAGTCCACACGATCTGACTCAAGTAAGCCATATCATCAAATTGTGCGACCCTGAGGGTTTCCTTTAAATGTCAGTAACGATAACTTTCGTTATCACGATCAGTGAGGGGTATCTAGCAACACATCACTGTCTCCCGATATAAAGGAAAGAGTCTTCCAAGACTACTCCCAAACCACAGCACAAGGGTGAATGCACTTCACTAGGCATACATGTTTCCTTTGCCACTGGATGTTCTTATTGGACAAGCGTGTCAAGCCTGTGACTCCAATATGATGAGCATGATTAGATCAGATGAACATAGTCACCTGGGTATGGCCATACACTTTCTCAATCATCTCATTCAGGGGGGCCCCTTTAGAACACCACACTCCTTGAACAAGGAGACGGCAATCCTTTATCTATCACTAGTGTCCTAACCTGACTCATGATCATTATCCAAGATAGTCTATAATCATTATGTTTCAAATGATATTGAACTACCTCAAAACAATGACAATCATCATCTAGAAACACAAGTGATCTCAAGTCAGAGGACATGTGCCACTTGATGCAAACAAGGATTATTCACATTGTGACAAGCAATTGAATATCCTAGTAGGGTCTGTCCAGTACATCCAATGTACCCATGAGTCTACATCTTATTCCATGCTCGAATCATCCTATAAGATTAGAACACATATTAGTCTCAATCATATCAAGGCTGTCTCATGTTCACCAAGATATCTCGACTAAGGACATATGCATGTCAGCCTAGCTGAACAGCATTGAGACATTTATTCAGAAGCACAGTTATTGCAGCAGACAATGTAACAAACTGAATAATAACCATTGCCTTTATAAACATAAGAGTTTATACATGATACTTTTACAATCCCAAGGCCTCAAACATTAGCCTTAAGGGCATACCCTAACAATCTCCCACTTGCACTTAATCTAATGGTTGAGAAATCTCAAACCCATATTATTACAGTGCTTCTCATGCTTCTGCTGTGCCAGAGGCTTGGTAAGCGGGTCAGCCAGATTGTCGTCTGTATGAACCTTGCATATTTTGATCTCGCCACGATCAATGATCTCCCGGATCAAGTGAAACCGTCTCTGTATGTGCTTGGACTTCTGGTGCGACCGTGGTTCCTTTGCTTGTGCGATGGCTCCAGTGTTATCACAGAAGATAACCAAAGGATCTGCACTCGAAGGAACAACACCAAGTTCTCTCACGAACTTACGAATCCACACTGCCTCCTTGGATGCTTCCGAGGCTGCAACATACTCGGCTTCTGTTGTGGAATCAGCAACAGTTGACTGTTTGAAACTCTTCCACACCACTGCTCCACCATTCAAGCTAAAAACATAGCCTGATTGCGATCGGAAATCATCCTGGTCCGACTGGAACGAAGCATCAGTATATCCTTCTATACTGAGTTCTTCCTGACCACCATATATCAAGAACATATCTTTGGTCCTCCGCAGATATTTTAAAATGTTCTTGACCGCAATCCAGTGCGCCAAACCTGGATTACTTTGGAATCGACTGGTCACGCTTAACCCGTAAGCGACGTCTAGGCGAGTACACAACATCGCATACATAATGGACCCAATAGCTGAAGCATAAGGCGTATTATCCATTTCATCTTTCTCAGTCTGTGTTTGTGGACATTGACTCTTCGAAAGATTCAGACCATGTCTGACTGGAAGATATCCTCGTTTAGAATTCTCTAAATGAAATCTCTCCAGGACTTTATCGATGTAAGTACTCTGGCACAGCCTGAGAAGCCTCTTAGATCTATCCCTGTAGATCTTCACACCTAATACATAGGCTGCTTCTCCTAGATCTTTCATCTGGAAACATTTCCTTAACCATGCCTTAACCGCATGCATTTCAGGAATGTCATTTCCAATGATCAAGATATCATCGACGTAGAGGACTAGGAAAGTAATCACGCTCCCACTAAACCTCTTATATACACACGGGTCATCCTCGTTCTTGATGAAACCAAACTCAGAGATTGATTCATCAAAACGAATATTCCAGCTTCTAGATGCTTGTTTCAGTCCATAAATGGACTTCTTTAACTTGCATATTTTATGACGATCTGATGGATTAGTGAAACCTTCAGGTTGTGTCATATACACATCCTCATCCAGATTTCCATTAAGGAAAGCGGTCTTCACATCCATCTGCCAGATCTCATAATCGTAATATGCTGCTATCGCGAAAAGAATCCGAATAGACTTAAACATGGCTACAGGAGAGAAAGTTTCATCATAATCTATCCCGTAGATTTGTTTGAAATCTTTTGCTACTAGCCTGCCTTTATAGGTAACTATGTTACCATCCATGTCAATCTTCTTCTTGAAGATCCATTTACAGCCTATAGGGATTACTCCCGGAGGCGGATCAACCAAATCCCAGACTTGGTTATCTGACATGGAGTCCATTTCGGCTCGCATAGCTTCAAGCCATCTAGCTGACTCCGGTCCACTGACCGCATCCGCATAAGTCAGGGGTTCATCATTATCAATGATGTAGACTCCGTCATAGCGCTCAGGCTGTCGACGGATCCTTCCCGATCTACGCGGTTCCCGTGATATCTGAGCCTCAGGTTGTTCAGTAACCTATTCTACCGGCTCAGGCTCATCCAACTGTGCTTGACTACTTTGTCCTTCCTCTGGATTCTCATCCAGCTTTATTTCTCTCCCACTGGCCTCTTGCAGAAGAAACTCCTTCTCAAGAAAAATGGCCGTCCGAGCAACAAATACCTTGTTCTCTTTGGGATCGTAGAAATAATAACCCTTAGTTTCCTTAGGGTAACCGACAAAGATACATTTCTCAGATCTGCTCTCCAGTTTCCCAGAGGCGAGCTTTTTGACATAAGCCTCGCAACCCCAGATCCTGATAAATGTCAAGCTCGGCTGTTTCCCATACCGTAACTCGTATGGAGTCTTTGAAACTGCCTTGGATGGCACTCGGTTTAGTACCTTTGCAGCTGTTTCCAGTGCAAATCCCCAAAAGGAGTATGGAAGAGTAGCCTGACTCATCATAGAACGAACCATATCAAGTAACGTTCTATTTCTCCTCTCGGACACACCATTCCATTGCGGTGTTCCTGGTGGAGTGAGCTGTGAGATAATCCCACACTCCTTCAGATAGTCAGTAAACGCATGACTCAAGTATTCTCCACCTCGATCAGAATGAAGTGCCTTGATATTTCGGCCTAGCTGATTCTGTACTTCATTTTTGAACTCTTTGAACTTGTCAAAAGATTCACTTTTATGTCTCATTAAATAGACATACCCATATCTACTGAAATCATCAGTAAAGGTAATGAAGTACTGATAGCCACCTCTGGCATGTTTACTAAATGGCCCACACACATCACTGTGTATAAGGTCAAGTAAACCTGAAGCCCTTTGACCTTTGTGAGGAAAAGGAGACTTCGTCATTTTACCCATTAAACAAGCTTTGCATGTATCAATCTCCTCATAGGAGAATGATCCCAGCAGTCCATGATCATGCAACCGCTTAATGCGCTTCTTGTTAATATGGCCTAAACGACTATGCCATAGCAAGGTGCTGTCATCAGCATACTTGGCTTTCTTATTATCAATGTTTTGTATAGAATATTCCATGTCCAACATGAATAACCCATTGTTAATTGAACCAGTAGCATAAACAATATTATCAAGAGTAAGATAACACTTTGAAGTCTTGCATTCAAAGGAAAACCCTTTCCTGACAAGAGCAGGAATAGAGATAATATTTTTGGTCATACTAGGTACAAAATAACAATTGTTTAATTCTAATACAATGCCAGATGGTAATGAGATGTAATAATCCCCTACAGCAACAGCAGCAACCCGTGCCCCGTTTCCAACTCGTAGGTCCACCTCATGCTGTCCCACCTGCCTTCTTCTCTTGAGTTCCTGCACATTTGAACAAATGTGAACTCCACATGCAGTGTCCAACACCCATGAAATGGAAGAAGAAGATAACATGACCTCAGTCACATATATACCTGAGCCAGAAGCAATGCTTCCCCTCTTATCTCCTTGGAGTGCTTTACAGTCCTTTTTCCAGTGACCCAGCTGGCCACAGTGGAAACACCTGTTGTCCTTTGACCGCTTTACCTTCTGTTTCAGAGCCTTGCTGTAACTCTTGACAGGGGCCTTGCCCTTCTTCCCCTTCTTCTTGTTCCTGAAAGGAACCATTAAGACAGAGGTTGAAGGCTTTCCCTTCAGAGTCTCCTCAGTAGTCAAGAGCATATTCAGCAGCTCTGCCGGAGTACAATCGATTTTGTTCATATTAAAGTTAATAATGAACGCATCGAAAGAAGGCGGGAGAGACTGCAGAATAATGTCTACAGCAAGCTCCTGATTGATGGTATGCCCCAGTTTCTCTAGAGCCTCCTTGTGCCCAATCATCTTGAGCACATGAGCTCCCACTGGGCTCCCTTCAGCCAGTTTGCTCTGAAAGAAAAGCTTTGTCAGATTATAGCGTTCTGTCCTCGCCTGTGCAGCATACAGCATCTTGAGATTCGCTATAATCTCTATAGCCGACATATCCTCATGCTGACGCTGCAGCGGTGGCGTCATAGACGCTAGCATCAGGCAAGCGACATCAATGCTATCATTGACGTACTTTTCATAGGCATCGCGAACCGCCCTTGCGGCGTTCGCAGCGGGTTGAGGCGGCACAGCCGTCTCGAGGACATACAGTTTCCTCTCTGCCTTAAGAACGATCTTAAGGTGTCCGAACCAATCTGAGAAGTTTGGCCCAGCAAACTTCTCCCTTTCCAGTAGGGATCGCACATTGAAGCTCATGGTGTTCGTTGCTGCAGGAATCTACAACAATGCAAGAACAGCAAGGTCAGTATCAATGTTTAGAATCAATCCAGGACTTAAGAAAGATTCTTTTCTCACTATTTTGTCTGACTGAAAAATCCATTAAAACAGTCCGAAAGAGTAACACTCTTTTAGTGAGATGGGATCCAGATTTCATACTTGGTCTCCGCGTCCCGCTCAGGCGAGATAAGATGCACAGAGAGTACAAGCACTAATTTCTGGTAGGCAGTCCCTGCCAATCGCCAACCCGTGCGATTCCCCTTCATCTGGGCAATCCAGCAGACTGTGCCAACTGAGTTGGTACAACACAGTCTATGATCCCACAGATGGCTGCCTCCATGTGCTACCATATGCGCCACATATGTAGCCTACATGGTCAAGCTGACCCGACCTACTCCCTGGACCACCACGTGCTATGCTGAGCAACGAGAAGCGATAAATCCCTTCTCTGTAACACGCAGGTGTAATCCCGCACCGTCTGAAGATAGATGGACGTGCCCACTGAGTGGGTACAACACGGCTCCAACGATAGTTAGAACAGTGAGGTTTCGCGTCAGAAGGCATTACGTGCTTGATATTTTAGCGTTTGGATTTTAACGGTCTTTTATCTTCTTACTATCAGGCAAATCCTATGGCTATAGCAGAAGATAAATAACTCATGCAATTCTAATTATTAAACAATAAAAGAAAGCATGGATCTTATGTGGTAAAAGCCCATAGCCTAAGTAAGACCTTAATTAACTTAAGTCTTCACTTGCTTTTCTTGGGTCTTTTGCATATCATCTGGTCCAACCCAGGGCCCTAGCGCTCAATGCAGCTCAGGTGCGCCCACCAGCTGAATGCGCCTCTGCGATGTGTGCTTTTGTGCTCTTGTCTAATCAAATACATTTTGATCTATCTAGACAAGCTTGACTCGCAGGTCAATTATACAATAAATTAATTAAAAATGTGATTCACAGATCACAATAAAAATTAATTTACAAGTTTAATTCCAGGCTCGCAGGCCCCAGCACAGCACACATTAAATTGGGCATCCCACATAAGATTAAATAAACAAAGATCATGGCATCATGCAATCAACATGTGATCCATTACAAAGAAAATAAAATTTTTGAAAACCCATTGGCATCAATTTTAATTTTCTTATGTGCCCTACAACCTTACAACGGTCCATTGATAGGGATCCACTCAACAATCTAGTTAGATCCATGCCCTTTCATGCACCAAGTCCTAACTGACTCGAGTTGACCTAATGGTCAACCATGCATGCGCCAAGGGCTGAACAACCAACATGAGTTCTGGCAAGCGGGTGTGATCCCGGGCCTAACTCATGTGTGTTCACTGGTTGTCTCAACCAGACCTCGCTACACGCCTGTGATGCAATCGACCTATAGCCACCTCGTGCATGTGCACAGGTGCCATCTGGTCGATCCATCTAGGCTGTCAGATGGTCTGATCAGACTATTTGGATCTAACCTAGAGGGTGATTTCAACCCCATCAACCCGTCTAAGGGTTTATAGTAAGTGCATATAGATCTAAATGTTTGCGCGCAAGTAGATATAAGTTTTGATGAAATACCATTCAACATACTTAACATGCGCCAACTAGAACATGCATAAACATGAACATCACACATGCGCCAAATGTGAGTACCCCTTTCATATGAACATATATTAACCCGCTCTGATACCAATTGTTAGGGTCCCCTTCAAGGGGGAGCGAGAAAACCCTAATGTGAGTAACCCTTTCAAGAGGGGGGCGCAAGTGACCTTTCTTTGTTTTAGCAGCGGAATTAGGGTTTCACATTTGATCGCATGCTATACATTCATATGATCAACTTAAACATCAAGTGAAAGATGCGTTACCATGGCCATGAGAAGGAGGCGGCTTGGAAGCAAAGACCAAGAGAGATCTTCTCCACAAGTGACGCACACAAGAAGAGAGATGGCTTCTTCTTGTTGATCTTTGTGCTAGCAAAGATCTTCAAGTGTCCTTGCCGAATGGAAGGGATGGGAGACGAGATCTTGCTTGGGCGAGAGCTCCACACGTTCGTCCACCTCTTCTCCCCACGCTAATTGCAAGAAGCCAAGCGAAGTGAAGTCAAGTGGTGAACGGCTTGGCGTTAGGCGTTTTTAAGAAGAGGCCTTGATGACTTACCATAAATGGAAGCATGCACTCATAAACGACCAAAACGCCTTCACCCTTTCGAACCATGCGTTCACATAAGTGAACCGGTTCTCTTTTGGTTCAATTGCATTTGGTTCAACAAACCAAATCAAATAAGCCCAAGCCCCTTGGTCTAGATCATATCAAACCCTAAGGTTCAAGATCTAACCGTTCATCTCCTGATGCTCCTGATCTCACCGATCTAGCATCACCTCTCTCGATCGAAGCTTACCGATCTCAAGCCCTAATCAATCAAACATGATCAGACCAGATCTCACTTACAATCAGAGATTAAATCCCTTTAAACTGAACCCAAACAATTCAGTCCACACGATCTGACTCAAGTAAGCCATATCATCAAATTGTGCGACCCTGAGGGTTTCCTTTAAATGTCGGTAACGATAACTTTCGTTATCACGATCAGTGAGGGGTATCTAGCAACACATCACTGTCTCCCGATATAAAGGAAAGAGTCTTCCAAGACTACTCCCAAACCACAGCACAAGGGTGAATGCACTTCACTAGGCATACATGTTTCCTTTGCCACTGGATGTTCTTATTGGACAAGCGTGTCAAGCCTGTGACTCCAATATGATGAGCATGATTAGATCAGATGAACATAGTCACCTGGGTATGGCCATACACTTTCTCAATCATCTCATTCAGGGGGGCCCCTTTAGAACACCACACTCCTTGAACAAGGAGACGGCAATCCTTTATCTATCACTAGTGTCCTAACCTGACTCATGATCATTATCCAAGATAGTCTATAATCATTATGTTTCAAATGATATTGAACTACCTCAAAACAATGACAATCATCATCTAGAAACACAAGTGATCTCAAGTCAGAGGATATGTGCCACTTGATGCAAACAAGGATTATTCACATTGTGACAAGCAATTGAATATCCTAGTAGGGTCTGTCCAGTACAACCAATGTACCCATGAGTCTACATCTTATTCCCTGCTCGAAGCATCCTATAAGATTAGAACACATATTAGTCTCAATCATATCAAGGCTGTCTCATGTTCACCAAGATATCTCGACTAAGGACATATGCATGTCAGCCTAGCTGAACAGCATTGAGACATTTATTCAGAAGCACAGTTATTGCAGCAGAAAATGTAACAAACTGAATAATAACCATTGCCTTTATAAACATAAGAGTTTATACATGATACTTTTACAATCCCAAGGCCTCAAACATTAGCCTTAAGGGCATACCCTAACAGGATCAATCTTCGCTTTCGCGCAAGATCTATCCCAACGCTGAAAATAAGTAAATCATCAAACAAAGAACTCGAGGATCACTTTCGTGCATCCGAATTCTAAATTGATTATCTCATGTGGAATCTCAAGGATCACTTTCGTGCATCCGAGTCTCAACACAAGTTTTACTCATGGTTCTCCAACGTTCCGATCTTTGCTTTCTCACAAGATCTCCATGTTTGACAATTCGACTCAATCCTGGATTCATATCATTATCACGGCAATTTGACTACAAAAATCAAACAATGAGAACTAACCTAATTTCTTAAAGAAAGTTCCTAATATGCAATTCTAGGATTCTAAGTTCTCAAGCAAGTCACCTTTCGATCCTTATTACGAGAACTCTAAAACATGAATATGTTGGGGTATGCCCTTAATGCTAATGTTTGAGGCCTTGGGCTATTATCAGTATCATGTATAAACTATGTATATGTTTATAAAGGTAATTGTTGTTATTCAGATTGTTGCATTATCTGCTGCTGTATGTATACCTCTGAGTAATGTCTCAATGATGTTCAGCTTTGCTGACATTCAGAGTTGTCCTTAGTCGAGATATCTTGGTGAACATGAGACAGCCTTGATATGATTGAGACTAATATGTGTTATGATCTTATAGGATGCTTCAAGCATGGAATAAGATTTAGACACATAGGTGCATTGTATGTACTGGACTGACCCTACTTAGGATATTCAATTGTTTGTCACAATGTGAATAAATCCTTATAAGCAAGCAAGTGGTATATTCCCTTTGACTTGAGATCACTTGTGTTTCTAAGTGATGATTGACATTGTCTTGAGGTAGTTCAATATCATTTGAAACATAATGGTTAAGGATTATCTTGGATAGTGGGCATGAATCATGTTAGGACACTAGTGATAGATATAGGATTGCCTCTCCTAGTTGGAGTGTGATGTTCTAAAGGGGCCCCCTGGATGAGATGGTTGAGAAAGTGTATGGCCATACCCAGATGACTATGTTCATCTGATCTAACCATTCTCATCGTGTTGGAATTACAGGCTTGACATGCTTGTCCAACGAGAACATCCAGTGGCAAAGGGAACATGTATACTGAGTGAATTGGATTCACACTTGTGCTGTGGTTTGGGAGTAGTCTTGGAAGACTCTTTCCTTCATATCGGGAGACAGTGATGTGTTGCTAGATACCCCTCTCTGATTGTGATAACGTAAGTTGTCGTTACCGACATTGAAGGAAACCCTCAGGGTCGCACAATTTGATGATATTGCTTACTTATGTCAGATCGTGTGGACTGGAATTATTCTAGTTCAGTTTAAAGCAATTTAAACTCTGATCGGAAGTAAGATCTAGTCTGATCATGTTTGATTGATTAGGACATATGATCAGTAAGCTTCGATCGGGAAAATTGATGCTTGATCGTAGAGATCAAGAGGTTCATTGAGATGTGTGGTTAGATCTTGAACCATGAGGTTCAAAGAGATCAAGACCATGGCTGGTTCGATTTGGTCCTTGAACCAAATGGAATTGAACCGGTTCACTTAAGTGAACGCATGGTTCAAAGGGGAGAGGAGTTTCGATGGCTTCATGGGGAGTTAAACACTTACTATATTTTGAAGCCGATTTTTCTCTTGAGAAACGTCCCACGTTTTCGAACGTATGAACGCCCCTCTCGCCCCTTGCTCCTCTCGGGTTTTTGGTTCGTCTTCATGCCAAGAGAGGGAGTAGTGCGGCCAGCAAGAAGAGGACATCTCCTCACACGATCATAGACTCTTTGGATCTTTGCTAGCACAAGGATTACAAGGAAGAAGCAAAAATCCATCTTGTGTGTGATTCCTTTGGAGAAGAGCCACTCGCCCTTTTTCTTCCAAGCCGCCTCTCATGGCCATGGTAACATCCTCACTTGTTCTATACAAGTCTTCATATGTTGATCATATGTTTAAGTCATTCAATTTTGGACCTAGTCATGCGAAAAATTTTATATGTGTATGTGACCTAGGGTTACTTTCAGAATAATAGTATGAATCTATGGAGAATCAAAAGTTCAATTATCACATGAGTAAAATTATCATGCTAAAATAAGTAAATCATCAAACAAAGAACTCGATGATCACTTTCGTGCATCCGAGTCTCAACACAAGTTTTACTCATCATTCTCCAACGTTTCTATCTTTGCTTTCGCACAAGATCTCCACGTTTGACAACTCGACTCAATCCTAGATTCCTATCATTATCACGGAAATTTGACTACTAAGATCGAACAATGAGAACTAACCTAATTTCTTAAAGAAAGTTCCTAACATACAATTCTAGGATTCCAAGTTCTCAGGCAAGTCACCTTTCGGTCCTTATTGCGAGAACTCTAAAACATGAATAATAGTATGAATCTATGGAGAAACAAAAGTGCAATTATCACATGAGTAAAATTATCATGCTAAAATTATACGTGACGAAATAGTGGAAAAAGAATCATCTAGTCATTAAGAATTAAAGGGAATTACTCCCCCATGTCCCATAAAAGTTTAAGCTAGCATGTTGCAAGAGTTACAATAATCCATGGTTTCAAAAGATCAAAAATCAAAGAGAAAAGAGAGTTTAAGAAAACACACTACGGCTATAATATAAATTACAGCCGTAATTTGCATAAGGGGGCGCTGTGAACAGTGTCGGTGCCTCCTCTTTCATCGATTTCTCCTCCAATTGATTTCCTTTCACACTGAAACTTCTGAAGCACCTTCTCCTCCTCTATGCATAGCTTCCACTCAAATTTCATGGCCGGAGATGCGTTGTATGCTTCCCGGCGGCAAAACTTATGGCGGCGGCGTGCAAGGCGATTTCTCCCTCTGTGGTGGATGAAAATTAGGGCTTTTGGTCTCCACTTCCTCGTCTCAGTGAAAGCTCCTCTTCTTCTTCTTATGGCTTCGAATTTCAAGGTCTGGATCGTTGGTCATCTACTCCACAAAAATCGGGCTTCAAATTTGACCATGGAATCGCGTTCAAAGATAGAATTACGGCAGTGTAATATGTTATGGCACTACCGTAAAATCGGTCAAGTTCTCTGGTCCAAAATCTCTGGCAAATACGGCACCGTAATATAGGTTACGGCGGTGCCGTAATATTGGCTGAACTCTATGTCGAAAGTGTCTGGAAATTACGGCCCGTAAAATGCTTTACGGCAGTGCCATAATTTCTATGAATATCTCTGGTCTGAAATTGCTCCAGATTACGCCCCGTGTAAATTCTTACGGCAGTGCCGTAATTTTCATAAAATCTTCTGATGAAAAACTCTCCAAATTACAGCAATGCTCTGATATTACGGCAGCGTACAAAAATATGGTACTGTAATATAGATTACATCCCTGCCGTATTTTGTTTCATGGCTCCATCTTGCTTGAAATTTGTCATGTGATCTCCTCTTGATGATGGTAACTTTTTCATGTATTTGATTTTGCTCGAAAATGCCCAAAAATAGTGCCTTCTTGCCTAAAAATCACCAAAAACTAAAATAGAAGTAGATTTTGCAATATTTGATAAATTTGGCACAAAAATAAGCAAAAGAGTCTCAATTTAGCATAAAAAGATATACGAAATGATACAAAATATACAATATATTTTGGTGTCATCAATGACGCCTTTATCTTCTTCTACAATTATCCTTGAAAGGTGATCTGCAACAAAATTTTCTACTCCTTTCTTATCCTTGATCTCCATATCAAACTCTTGCAAAAGTAAAATACATCAAAGAAGGCACGGTTTACTATCTTTTTTCTGCATCAAATACTTTACTGCTGCATGATCTGTATGCACCACAACCTTGGAATTAATCAAATATGACATGAATTTATCAAAAGCAAAAACAATGGTCAAGAGTTCTATTTCAGTGGTGGTGTAATTTCTCTATGTTTCATTCAGGGTTCGGCTGGCGTAGTAGATGACATAGGGTTTTTTTTTTCTCTGATTGAGCACTGCTCCTACTACATAGTCACTAGCGTCACACATAAGCTCGAAAGGTAAACTCTAGTCTGGTGGCCGCATGATGGGTGCAGATATTAGAGCCTTCTTCAAACCCTGAAAAGCAGACAAACATTCTTCATTAAAAGAAAATTTAACATCCTTACAAAGCAAATAAGCAAGTGGTCTAGCAAGTTTAGAAAAATCCTTAATGAACCACCGGTAGAATCCTGCATGTCCCAAAAAACTTCTAATTTTCTTGACTATTGTGGGTGGCATCAATTTCTCAATCACTTCAATTTTGGCTTTATCAACAACTATCCCTTTTTCTGAAACTAAGTGTCCTAAAATTACTCCTTGCCTAACTATGAAATGACATTTTTCTCAATTAAGCATTATATTAGTTTATTCACACCTCTGCAAAACCCAAGATAAGTTAGCCAAATAATCATCAAAAGAAAAACCATAAACAGAGAAGTCATCCATAAAAACATCCATAAAATCTTCAATAAAATCCAAAAATATAGCCATCATACATCTCTGAAAAGTAGCAGGTGTATTACATAAACCGGAAGGCATTCTCTTATAAGCAAAGGTACCGTATGGACATGTAAAAGTGGTCTTATCTTGATCATCAGGATGGATGGGAATTTAGAAAAATCCAGAATACCCATCCAAAAAATAAAAATGAGAGTGATTGGCAAGCCTTTCAAGCATTTGATCAATAAAAAGGCAAAGAGAAGTGATCTTTCCTAGTGGCAGCATTTATTTTCTATAGTCAATACACTTGCACCAACTAGTCACAATTCGAACAGGAATCAGTTCATCATTCTTACCCTTTATCATAGTCACACCTCGTTTCTTAGGAACACAATGAACATGGCTTACCCATTTACTATCGGAGATTGGATAAATAATACCTGCATCAAGTAATTTCAAAACCTCCTTTTTCACAACTTCTTTCATAGAGGGGTTAAGCCTTCTCTGGAAATCCACATGCGGTTTGTGATCCTCCTCCATTAGTATCCTGTGCATACAAAAAGAGAGGTTAATTCACTTTAAGTCATCAATAGAATACCCAATTACCTTTCTGTGAATTCTCAATTCCCTCAAAAGAAAATCTGTTTCTCTTGCATCAAGCTGTGCATTAACAATAACAGGGTAAGTAGAATTTGGACCAAGAAATTCATAACAAAGATTATTTGGCAAAGATTTTAGTTAAACTTTTGGAAAATTTTGCTCCTGGTATTCTTGATCGTCATGTGAAATGGAGTCTAATAAACCATAAGTTTTAGAATTAGAAGGTTCATCAAACAAGGAATGAAGATCACTAACAATATCCAGCATATGATGGTTTCTTCATAGACTCAGCTATATCAAACTCAATTATGCTTTCACCAATATTAAGAGTGAGTTTATCATTCTTTACATCGATGATTGCACCTGCGGTAGCTAAGAACAGTCTTCCAAGAATGATGGGAATTTTAGAATCTTCCTCTATCTCTAACACCGCAAAGCCTGATGGAATGAAATACTTACCTACTTGAATTGGAACATCCTCTAAAATTCCAATAGGATACATAACTGAGCGATCAACGAGCTATAGGGAAATAGAAGTCAGCTTTGGCTTTCCCATGTCAAGTTTCCTGCAAACAAATAAAGGCATTAAACTCACGTTGGCTCCAAGATCACATAAGGCTCAGTCAAAAGTCATCTCTCCAATTAAGCAAGGTATAGAGAAGCTACCTGGATCATTTAATTTCAGTGGCAATTATTTTGAATAATAGCACTACACTCTTCAGTCAATGCCACAGTGCTGTAGTCCTCTATTTTTCTTTTGTTAGATAGTATCTCTTTTAAAAATTTTGCATAAGTGGGCATGTGAGACAAAATATCAGTAAATTGAATATTTATATTTATATAAAGCTTCTTCAAGACATCTAAAAATTTCTCAAACTACTTATCTAACTTAGCTTGAACATGTCTTTGGGGAAATGGTATAGGAGGCCTATATGGAGCAGGTGAGCTAGGTCTAGGAACATCAGGCTGACGTGGCACATCACAACCCTGTGAAGGCTCATCACACTCATGAGGTGGCGAACTAAGGTTGGATTGCGCACGGGCTGGTGGTGTCTCTAAGTCTGGCTCACTACTAGGTTCAATGTCAGGCTCCTCCTCATCATCATTCTCTAATCTACCCCTTGGTCCATCTAATTGTTTTCCACTCCAGGTAGTTATAACATTACAATGCTCCCTAGGGTTTAATTCAGGTTTAGCAGGCAACTTACCTAGCGCTCTATAAGATGTGCTAGCTTGTTGTGCTATTTGGGTTTCTAGCATTTTGGTATGGGCACTCATGTTTTCCATCCTAGAATTCATGTTATCCATCCTAGAGTTAATTTGCTTGAGGGTCTCATTCACATCTTCATTTTGTTTAATTTGGGTGCTCATGAATTTTTCAAACATTGCCTCTAAGCTAGACTTGGGTGGTGGATTATAATTGGTATTCCTAGGTTGGAAATGAGATTGAGGTCTAGACTTTGCTTGTGCCCCTTGATTACTCTTCCAAGATAAGTTTGGATGATTTCTCCATCCAGGGTTATAGGTACTCGAGTAGAGATCATTATTTCTACCTTGATTGTACCCCCTTACAGCATTAACTTGTTCAACCCCCTGTTCAGCACTAACCTTACATTCTTCAGAACTATGCCCTTGATTTCCACAAATGTCACAGATAACAAATGATGCCATAATAGTTTGCATATGAAAAGAATCTAATTTACTAGCCAAAGAGTCTACCTTTTCTGCTAGGGTACGCCATGCATCATTTTCATTCTTACCATGTGGTGGTTGATATAACACTCTTTTTTCTGTGGTCCACTGGTTATGGTTCAGAGATATCACTTCAATCATCATCAATGCTCTTATTCATAAGAGCTCCACCTATAGCAGTATTAACAGTGAGACAAGTACTATAAAGAAGACCATTTTAAAAAATATGAATTAAAACCCATTTTTCTAAGCCATGATGAGGACACTTCCCCTGCAATTTATTAAAGTGCTCCCATGCTTCACTTAGTGACTCATCGTCCCTTTGTACAAAATTGGTAATCTGGTTTCTCAACTGGATTATCTTACTTGGTGTGAAGTACTTAAATAAGAAAGCATTTGAAACTTAATCCCATGTAGTGAATATTCTAGTCGGCTGGGATTGTAACCAGGCACGTGCTCTGTCCCTGAGGGAAAAAGGAAACAATCTCAATTTTAAGGCATCATTAGATACACCATTAATCTTAATGGTATCACAATATTCAAGAAAAATAGAGACATATTGATTGGGATCCATAAGTGGTGATCCTCCAAACTGATTCTGCTGTATCATTGATAGCAAGGCCGGTTTAATTTCAAAGTTATTAGTCTCAATCGCTAGCCTGGCTATAATAGAGTGTATTCCCTGTGGCTTTGGTGCTGCATAATCCCTAAGCAATCTTCTTTCCTCCATGGTTGGTTCCTTCTCCCTTTTCTCTTCAAATCTGAGTTTCCTGCGCAATCTAAAATTTTGTTCAATTTCGGGATCTAATGGAATTAGTGGTCCTGATCTAAAGGTCCTACGCATAAACAAGTAAAAGAATCAAATAAGCTCAAAATCTCAATAAAACAGTAAAAAGAATTCGCAACTCAGAAATCACAACCTTGTGAAAATTTAGTTGTAAAAACAGATAACAAAATTAAATCAAAGACAAATAAAAACTTAGTCTAGCAATACTATCAACTATTTTGATATTAACAAAACTAAGGTCCCCGGCAACGGTGCTAAAAACTTAATGTGTCCGCAAGTGCACGGATACGTTGAAGTAATAAAAGATATCGAAGCCACAGGGACCTGTGTGTAAAGTACCAAATAATTAAGTTCTCACTAGCTAAGCAGACGATATGTGATGAAATAGGACGAAAGCAAACAATTGAAATCTGTTGTAAATTTCAGGGAGAGATATGGGACTAAAGTTTCATCCTCCTTAATTTCTATGACTAGACATAATTATGTTTTTGTCAATTAATCTTATCATGATAAAGATAAAAATTTACTTGTAAAGAAATTGCCTCCTCTTGGACGGACAATTTACACTGAACAAGTCTTCACTCTTGTGACTTACTGTTCAGTGTTTAATAAAAGTAAATCTGACCGACAATCAAACCTATTCTCATAAAATTAATTTCAAAGTCAAAATCTCAAGTAAAATTAAATTCTCTTGTATCTTAATTTTACAGGTTTTACTTTAGGAGTTCCAACAATCAAATTTACCTCTCAGTTCTTATTATCATGTCTGAAGCAATAAAATTTCTAGGTCAAAATTTTAACATGTAAATATGCTTCAAAAATTAGGGTTTTTAGAACAAATCTATTCTCATAGCCTAAGTTCTTAAAAACACAATTTAAGAGTTCCAAGTTCGTAAATCACCTCTCGGTCCATATTACGAACTATGTGACATGCTAATATTTCAAAACTAGAAAGTTTAAAGACATAGTCACAAAAGTAAGATTATCAATCAAAGAATAACTTGATAAATAATGATTATCTAGTCATTTCAGAAATTAAGGGAGATTACTCCCTTTGTCCCAAAAGGTTTTTACGCTACAATGGTAGAAATAATACAATAATAAATCATCTCAAAAAAATCAGAATTCGAAAAGGAGTAAAAATAATAGTTTACTGATTTCACATTGGTGTGAAAAATTTCACAGCCCCATGATCTGATCAAGAATAGAAGCAGCAGCTCATCGATGAACAGTAGCTACCACCATGTTTTCATTGAATTCTCCTCCAATCGAACACCTTTTTATCCAAAACTTTATGTGTGTCTTCTCCTCCACGATGAGCTCCTTCCCAAAAACCTTGCCAAAAAGTCCTGATAATTCATGATGAAACCTTGGCGAGGAACCCTACTACAACAGTGTCTCTTTCTGTGTTGATTAAATTCATGATGAAACCTTGCCAAAAAGTCCTGATAATTGCTTCATAGCTTCTTTATATACTTCTCCATCCTTCGAATAGGTTTCCCCCAAAATTCGGAGTGAAATAGAATCAAATCGAGGAAGAACCGAGTTAAACTCGAAACTGGCGGACGAAATTACGGCCGTGATAATTATCACGGCAGGGCCGTAATTCGTTCTGTATTTTCTGGAAGAATTACGGTTGTGATAATTATTACGGTAGTGCCATAATTTGTTTTGGGTAAAATCCCCAAGAAATCAGAGATGGAAAAATAATCACAGTAGTGTCGTGATTCTTTCTATAAATTTTAATAAAACCACGACCATGAAAGTTATTATGGTAGTGCTGTAATTTGTTCTATGTAAAATCCCCAAGAAATCACAGTCGAAAAAATAATCACAGTGGTGCCGTGATACTTTCTATAAACTTCAATAAGACCATGGCCGTAAAAATTATTACGGCAGTGCCATAATTTTTCCTTAAGCTCTGATTTGTTTGAAAATTGGCCGGTAATTTCCTCTTGATAACTGGATTTCGTTCATACACTTAGATCATTCAAAAATCCATCAAAATTTGGTCGTTTTTCTTGAAATATGTCAAAACAAAGTAAAGGTGAACATTCTGAACAAACACAAGGTTTTAAGTCTAATTAAATTAAAATATGCTCAAAACAATAGAGATTATGCATAAAAAGCATAGTAAAAAAACTATGTAAATTCGATACATCAGTTTGTAAGATCCAGACATTTATTAGCAGGTAAGAAAATGAAAGTTTATTTATCTAGCAGTTTTGTGGAAGTTTTCTTTGAGATAATGTATCGATTTATGTATTTTTCCTGCAATGTAAAAATATGGGTCGCGGAGAGGATTCGAACCTGCGACTTAAGGCGTAGAATGTGTGCTGTGTACCACTAGGTTAGTGGTGTCTTTCGATTAGAAAAGGGTAAGAGCCCTTGATAAGGGTGAAGTGGAAAATATAACTTATACTAAAGGGTTATTGGATCTTTCACTTATGTTTGATATTGGGTTTGGATCCTTTGGAGGTAGAAAACGAAAATTAAGAGGGTTCACTCACGTTTTTCCCTCTTTGCTTTCGTTCACGATTTCTTCCTAGAGTGAGGGTGGCGGCTTATCTCTTCTCCCTTCTCCCCTTCTTGTGGCCGGCGGCGATTGGTGGTGGAGGCGACTTCCGGCGGTCCTTGGGTGTTTTCCGGCGACGTGAGTAGTGTGAGGGGAGGCGTGAGGGGGTTTGTGACTTGGAAGAAACCGAAATCAAGGTGAGTGGATTTTCTCTTCACCTAGTTCACGCATATTAGTAGTATTGCTTGTTTTAGAGAAAATTAAGGGTTAGAATTATAACATGAACTCTTGCTTTCACATGTGTACACGTTTTCTTTGTTTTTCCCTAAATTTCGAAACCCTAGCTTGCATGACAATTAGGGCTTTTCGTTTTTAAGACTCCTAATCATCAATTAAACCTTGATTAAACATGTATGTAACTTTAGATTTTCAATTGCATGAAGATTAGGGCTTGAATGAGAATTTCGCCCCTTCTTCATGAAATTACGCCCAAATGTATAGGTAAAAATTGGGGAAAAACTGATATTCATGAAATTAGGTATATAAGGACTCTACCGTATTTTTTTGGGAATTTTTGGAAATAAAAGTTTCTGTTGACTGAGATTGACCTAGGGGTAATTGGGTAAAGTTTCTAGTTAAAATTGGGGAAAACTTGAAATTACGAATCTAGGGATCATGAGGGATCTAATGACTATTTTTACGAAATTTTTGGATAAGTTTTCCTGCATGACTTAAACTTTGAACTAGGGGTATTTCTGTCTTTTGTTATAAGAACTAGGAGAAAACTATGAATCTGTGATATCTAGTATTTATGTTATTTGTGGATGAAATTGGTGAATTTTCTGTATTAGTATGTATTTTTAATTATTGATTGATAACCTTGAATGATAACCTAGAAAAGGTTAAACCATGCTTGCATGAAATCTAAGGACCTTTCTGAACCTGATTAATGTGATGTTCGAAATAATGTCTGTGTTAAATGCATTCGATAAGGGTCCTAGACTTGAGTGGACTGAACCTAAGGGTCAACTAGAGCACTCAGTGAACAGTCATTCTGACTTGGGGTTGGAGAATCCACCCAACCTATTCTGATTTGTTTCCGGTAATGGAGGGACTGTTCTAGAGTCTAGTGACCAGGTTAGAGGTTCAGGTTTCCAGTTTGTGTTGAGGGTATTTTTGTCCAAGTGGTAAACCTTTTGAGAGTTGGGTGTTTGAAACAAAGTGCCACGTCTTGGTCAGACGGGGGCCACCTCTTGAATTCATTCACCTTCCGTTCTGTTCTGTTTGTGTTCCCGGTAAGGGGGTGTGGTTGAGTGTCGTAGAGCAAAGTGCCACGTCGTGACCTGGCGGGGGCCACCTCTTGAATCTACGCCTCACCATTGTTCGTGCATGTTACTCTCAGTGCCTTGACGAAGGCCGGGTTGGACCCTCGGGGTCAATTCTGAAATCACTGGACAATAGTTGCGTGAGTCTGAGTCTGTTAGCCGGTTAGGCTGTTTTGTGATCTTGTTGCCCGGGATGGTGGGTGTATTGTTGTATGATCATAATTGTGATTTATGGTTATCAGTTTTATTATGTATCATGCTTTGTCATCTTCCGTTAAAAGTTTTGAAAAGATATCTGCATCTATTTTTGATGGTATATTAGTGGATGGTCGAACGAGACTATCTACTCACTGAGCTGTGTAGCTCATTCCACTATATTTCCAGATGCAGGGCAGGAGCCTACAGCCTAGCGGATGTATTATTTTCTGACTTGATATTTTGGGGCCTGCGAGCCTGTGCTATTTTGATGGCTGGATGTGGCCGAGTTTTTTTTTTATGATTTTATTCATTGACATGTTAGCCGGATGTGGCTGCTAGTTTTCGACTACTGTGATATTGTTGCCGGGTTGGCATTTGGTTTTGATACGAGTGTAAAATCGAGGGCTTAAGCCTGTTTTCGGTAAATTCTGTTCTGTTCAGTGTTATTTAATTAATGTGATTTATTAGTTGGATGTTGTGATAAGGATTGTGAATCTTGTTTTCGAAATGGTATGTTCAATTTGTGTTTTGGAGCATGTACAGGAATTTCCTTAGTAATTCTGGGGACATGCTGCCGAAATTTTCCGAATCGCTTTATGTAAGCTATTATTCCCTAGCATTTGTCTTGTTGTTTTGTGTGTGACGTTCCCTATCTTCCGCGGTTTCTGCATGTGTTTGGGGTTTATTCTGAGGGGGCGTTACAGAGTGGTATCAGAGCATGAGCTAGCTAATAATAGCTGTTTCGGGGGTGGAAAACCTTGCTTGTGTATTGCTAGACAGCTAGGAAACTTGTTTGAGAACTGACTTTGAGAACTGACTTGATTGTAAATTTGATTTGTGTGTGTTTAAGGAGCCAGTATGGTGAGCCCAAGGTCGAGTGCTAGTGCTGGCAGCAGTGAGCAGACTGCTGAATTCCTGCGGGCTATGGAGTCTTTGACTGGTATGGTGCAGCAGCAGAACGCACTAATCCAGCAACAGGCTCAGATGCTGCAACAGCAGCAGACCCAGCACCAGGAGGTGCAGCAGCAACTGTTACAGCAGAATCGCGAACAGCAACGCGAGTTCAGAGAGCAGTTGCAGCTTCTGTCTCAGACACAGATACCGACGCAGGGGCGGGGGTCTGAGTCTGACTCGGGCCCAGGGTCTAGCTTGCCGGAGGACACCCATAGGCGCTATGCCTTGCTTGTGGGTGAATTCCAGCGGTTGGGCCCTAGCTCTTTTTATGGGAGTCCAGACTACAGGACGGCAGAGGACTGGCTTTCCGGCTTGGAGAAGATCTTCCAAGTGATGCGATGTTCAGATGAGGACAGACTATGTTTGGCCGCTTATATGATGCGTGGTGACGCGGATGTGTGGTGGAAGAGTGAGCTGAGACTCGCGATGGACAGATCTGAACCGGTGACGTGGCAATACTTCTTGTCCCGGTTCAATGAGAAATTCTTTCCCACTAGCATGGTTGAGGATAGGGAGGTGGAGTTTATTCACTTGGAACAAGGAGACATGACAGTGGATCAATATGACCTGATGTTCTCAAAGCTTGGGAAGTACGCTCCACATTTGATAAATACTGAGGATAGGCGAGCTAAGAAATTTCTCAGGGGTCTCAGAAGGGATATCAGACAGAAAGTAGGACTGCAACACTTGGAGACTTATGCTGAGATGCTGGATCGTGCCCGCACCGCAGAGAAGTACATCCTGGAGGAGCAGGCCGAGAGGGCCCTAGTTGTAGCCCCTATAGCTGTGGCATCGGTTCCCCAGCAGACTGGTGGAGGCAGTAGGAAATACCATAAGGGGAAGGACCAGAAGAGAGATCGATACAGACCGTACCAGGGGAAGGGAACTCAGAGACCGCAGCAGACATCTCAGTCACAGCAGCAGAGTACTGATGGCCGGGTAGAGGACAGAGTCTGCTACCATTGTGGGGCCAAGGGTCACCTGAGGGCGGACTGCCACAAGAAGTCCGGGGCGTGCTTCAAGTGCGGAAAAGTGGGGCACAGGATCAAAGATTGCAAGGCGCCTGGGCCACAGATCCGGGGTACCGATAGACCAGCTGTCCAGGCCAGAGTCTACGCTATAGCAGAGAAGGACACTCGAGCTTCCCGATCCGTCGTGGAAGGCACTTTACATGTTTTCGATCAGTTAGCTCGTATTTTGTTTGATCCGGGGTCCAATTTGTCCTTTGTGTCTGCTAATTTTGCTTCTAGACTACCTGTCTCACCTAGAGTACTAGATTACACAGTTTCAGTATGTACACCCTTGGGGGATAGTTTATCCACTGACATAGTCTACCCTGACTGTGTTATTCACGTAGAGCAGTACCAGTTTTTAGTTGATTTGATACTGCTAGGCATGCAGGATTATGATTTGATCCTAGGCATGGATTGGCTATCTTCTCACCACGCTACAGTGGATTGCTTTGAGAAGATTGTTACTCTGCATCTGCTTGATGGGAGTCATCTGCTAGTAAGGGGCCTGGTGTCTGATCAAGGGCCACATATGATATCATTTGTGCATGCCAGCAAGTTGCTAGCCAGTGGGTGCAAAGGATACCTTGCACATGTTAAGGTGCAAGAAGACTCAGATCTAGACTTAGCTCAGATAGAGGTAGTCTGTGAGTTTCCTGATGTATTCTCAGATGAGTTTTCAGGTTTGCCTCCCCACAGGGATGTGGAGTTTGGTATTGAGCTGATGCCTGGTACAGCTCCAATATCAAAGGCTCCTTATCGTATGGCCACCTCAGAGTTAGCTGAGTTGAAGAAGCAGTTAGAGGAACTGCTTGAAAAGGGCTATATCAGACCGAGTGCTTCACCCTGGGGAGCGCCAGTCTTGTTTGTAAAGAAGAAGGACGGAACACTGAGAATGTGCATAGATTACCGCCAGTTGAATCAGGTGACGGTAAAGAATAAGTATCCTCTTCCGAGGATAGATGACCTGTTCGATCAGTTGCAGGGTGCCACTGTGTTCTCCAAGATCGATCTGAGGTCAGGATACCATCAGCTCAGGGTCAAGGATGAGGATATCCTGAAGACTGCTTTCAGGACCAGGTATGGGCATTACGAGTTTGTAGTTATGCCTTTTGCACTGACCAATGCACCTGCTGTTTTTATGGATCTGATGAACAGGGTGTTTCATGAGCTGTTAGACACTTGTGTGGTGGTGTTCATAGATGATATACTGGTATACTCCCGTACTTCTCAGGATCACGCTAGGGACCTGCGCAGGGTACTAGCAATTCTGAGGAAACACCAGTTGTATGCTAAGACCAGCAAGTGCGAGTTTTGGTTGGATCAGATCAGCTTTTTGGGGCATGTGATATCTGGTAAGGGCGTGTCCGTGGATCCAGTGAAGGTACAGGCTATCCTGAACTGGGGAAGACCAACTAGTGCCACAGAGATCCGGAGCTTTCTGGGATTAGCAAGATATTACAGGAGGTTTGTGGAGGGGTTCTCCAAGCTGGCGGGTCCCTTAACCAAGCTGACCAGGAAAGAGGCTAAGTTTGTTTGGGACGAGAAGTGTGAGGAAAGCTTCCAGGAGTTAAAGAGGAGATTGACCAGTACGCCCATCCTTATCATTCCTACTGATGGGGAGAGGTTTACTGTTTATACTGATGCCTCAGGCAAAGGACTGGGCTGTGTCCTGATGCAAAAAGGGGCCGTAGTAGCTTATGCTTCGCGGCAATTGAAGGAGTATGAGTTAAACTACCCCACCCATGATTTGGAGTTGGCGGCAGTGGTTTTTGCACTGAAAATATGGCGCCACTATCTATTGGGACAGGAGTTTGACTTATTTACTGATCATCAGAGTCTCAAGTACATTTTCACTCAGAAGGATTTGAATATGAGGCAGAGAAGGTGGATGGAGCTAATAAAGGATTATGATTTCTCTATTCAGTATCAGGCCGGGAAAGCCAATGTGGTAGCTGATGCATTGAGCAGACACCCAGTTACTTCGGTAGCTGCACTGAGGGTCAGTGAGTGGCAGTTACTGAAGGAGTTCCGAGAGCTCAGGGTTGAGGTGTCTCCCAGAGTTCAGTCTGGATATGTGGCTTTTCTCCGGGTTCAGTCTGCTTTACTACAGAGAATCAGGGATCAGCAGCTGGTAGATCCGAATCTAGTTCAGATTAGAGAGAGGTTGGCTGCCGGGCCAGTGGAGGATTTCACCTTATCTGGTGATGGTATTCTGCGGTTCCGTGGACGGGCGTGTGTCCCTGAGGAACCTAGTCTAAGGAGAGAGATCTTGGAGGAGGGTCATAACTCCAAGTATTCCTTGCATCCCGGAGTCACAAAAATGTATCAGGATTTGAAGAAAGATTTCTGGTGGCCGGGCATGAAGAAGGAGGTCGCGGTGTTCGTATCTCGGTGTTTGACCTGTCAGACTGTGAAGGCCGAACACCAAAGACCTGGGGGATTATTGCAGCAGCTCCCTATTCCGCAGTGGAAGTGGGAGTGCATTAGTATGGATTTTGTTTGTGGGTTGCCTCGGACCAGGAGAGGGCATGATGCGGTTTGGGTCATCGTTGACAGGCTCACGAAGGCTGCACACTTTTTACCTATTCGGATGACTTACCCACTCGATCGGCTGGCTAAGCTGTACATCGATGAAATAGTCAGATTACACGGAGTGCCTGTGGATATTGTATCAGACCGCGATTCCAGATTCCTTTCCAGATTCTGGAAGAGCTTGCATGAGGGTCTTGGCACTAAGTTGAGTTTTAGTACCGCCTACCATCCGCAGTCAGATGGTCAGTCAGAGCGTACTATACAGACTTTGGAGGATTTGTTGAGGGCTTATGTGGTAGATTGGAGCTCTGAGTGGGACAGTGATTTATCCCTGATAGAGTTCACCTACAATAACAGCTTTCACTCCAGCATTCAGATGGCTCCGTACGAGGCTCTGTATGGCAGGAAGTGCAGGTCACCTCTGAGTTGGGAGGAATCAGGGGACCGGATGATTCTGAGATCAGAGGCTGTACAGGAGGCTACAGATAGAGTCAGAATTATTCAGGAAAAATTGAAGGTTGCTCGGGACAGGCAGAAGAGTTATGCAGATGATCGTCGTCGTCCCTTAGAGTTTATGGTGGGGGATCATGTGTTTCTGAAGGTTTCACCAACCAAGGGTGTCATGCGGTTTGGCAAGAAGGGAAAGCTGAGCCCGAGGTTTGTTGGACCTTACGATATTGTAGAGAGGGTTGGTCCTGTAGCTTACAGACTAGCTCTGCCACCATCTCTGGAGCATCTTCATAATGTATTTCATGTGTCAGTTCTGAGGAAATACTGTGCAGATCCATCACATGTGCTTGATTCTGCTCCCCTGCAGATCCAGAGTGATCTGACTTTTGTAGAGAGACCACTGAGGAGGGTGGCGGCTTATCCAGCCACTGTAGAGAGACCATCTCTGGAGCATCTTCATAATGTATTTAAGGGGGAAGGAATGTAAGATCCAGACATTTATTAGCAAGTAAGAAAATGAAAGTTTATTTATCTAGCAGTTTTGTGGAAGTTTTCTTTGAGATAATGTATCGATTTATGTATTTTTCCTGCAATGTAAAAATATGGGTCGCGGAGAGGATTCGAACCTGCGACTTAAGGCGTAGAATGTGTGCTGTGTACCACTAGGTTAGTGGTGTCTTTCGATTAGAAAAGGGTAAGAGCCCTTGATAAGGGTGAAGTGGAAAATATAACTTATACTAAAGGGTTATTGGATCTTTCACTTATGTTTGATATTGGGTTTGGATCCTTTGGAGGTAGAAAACGAAAATTAAGAGGGTTCACTCACGTTTTTCCCTCTTTGCTTTCGTTCACGATTTCTTCCTAGAGTGAGGGTGGCGGCTTATCTCTTCTCCCTTCTCCCCTTCTTGTGGCCGGCGGCGATTGGTGGTGGAGGCGACTTCCGGCGGTCCTTGGGTGTTTTCCGGCGACGTGAGTAGTGTGAGGGGAGGCGTGAGGGGGTTTGTGACTTGGAAGAAACCGAAATCAAGGTGAGTGGATTTTCTCTTCACCTAGTTCACGCATATTAGTAGTATTGCTTGTTTTAGAGAAAATTAAGGGTTAGAATTATAACATGAACTCTTGCTTTCACATGTGTACACGTTTTCTTTGTTTTTCCCTAAATTTCGAAACCCTAGCTTGCATGACAATTAGGGCTTTTCGTTTTTAAGACTCCTAATCATCAATTAAACCTTGATTAAACATGTATGTAACTTTAGATTTTCAATTGCATGAAGATTAGGGCTTGAATGAGAATTTCGCCCCTTCTTCATGAAATTACGCCCAAATGTATGGGTAAAAATTGGGGAAAAACTGATATTCATGAAATTAGGTATATAAGGACTCTACCGTATTTTTTTGGGAATTTTTGGAAATAAAAGTTTCTGTTGACTGAGATTGACCTAGGGGTAATTGGGTAAATTTTCTAGTTAAAATTGGGGAAAACTTGAAATTACGAATCTAGGGATCATGAGGGATGTAATGACTATTTTTACGAAATTTTTGGATAAGTTTTCCTGCATGACTTAAACTTTGAACTAGGGGTATTTCTGTCTTTTGTTATAAGAACTAGGAGAAAACTATGAATCTGTGATATCCAGTATTTATGTTATTTGTGGATGAAATTGGTGAATTTTCTGTATTAGTATGTATTTTTAATTATTGATTGATAACCTTGAATGATAACCTAGAAAAGGTTAAACCATGCTTGCATGAAATCTAAGGACCTTTCTGAACCTGATTAATGTGATGTTCGAAATAATGTCTGTGTTAAATGCATTCGATAAGGGTCCTAGACTTGAGTGGACTGAACCTAAGGGTCAACTAGAGCACTCAGTGAACAGTCATTCTGACTTGGGGTTGGAGAATCCACCCAACCTATTCTGATTTGTTTCCGGTAATGGAGGGACTGTTCTAGAGTCTAGTGACCAGGTTAGAGGTTCAGGTTTCCAGTTTGTGTTGAGGGTATTTTTGTCCAAGTGGTAAACCTTTTGAGAGTTGGGTGTTTGAAACAAAGTGCCACGTCTTGGTCAGACGGGGGCCACCTCTTGAATTCATTCACCTTCCGTTCTGTTCTGTTTGTGTTCCCGGTAAGGGGGTGTGGTTGAGTGTCGTAGAGCAAAGTGCCACGTCGTGACTTGGCGGGGGCCACCTCTTGAATCTACGCCTCACCATTGTTCGTGCATGTTACTCTCAGTGCCTTGACGAAGGCCGGGTTGGACCCTCGGGGTCAATTCTGAAATCACTGGACAATAGTTGCGTGAGTCTGAGTCTGTTAGCCGGTTAGGCTGTTTTGTGATCTTGTTGCCCGGGATGGTGGGTGTATTGTTGTATGATCATAATTGTGATTTATGGTTATATGTTTTATTATGTATCATGCTTTGTCATCTTCCGTTAAAAGTTTTGAAAAGATATCTGCATCTATTTTTGATGGTATATTAGTGGATGGTCGAACGAGACTATCTACTCACTGAGCTGTGTAGCTCATTCCACTATATTTCTAGATGCAGGGCAGGAGCCTACAGCCTAGCGGATGTATTATTTTCTGACTTGATATTTTGGGGCCTGCGAGCCTGTGCTATTTTGAGGGCCGGATGTGGCCGAGTTTTTTTTTTATGATTTTATTCATTGACATGTTAGCCGGATGTGGCTGCTAGTTTTCGACTACTGTGATATTGTTGCCGGGTTGGCATTTGGTTTTGATACGAGTGTTAAATCGAGGGCTTAAGCCTGTTTTCGGTAAATTCTGTTCTGTTCAGTGTTATTTAATTAATGTGATTTATTAGTTGGATGTTGTGATAAGGATTGTGAATCTTGTTTTCGAAATGGTATGTTCAATTTGTGTTTTGGAGCATGTACAGGAATTTCTATAGTAATTCTGGGGACATGCTGCTGAAATTTTCCGAATCGCTTTATGTAAGCTATTATTCCCTAGCATTTGTCTTGTTGTTTTGTGTGTGACGTTCCCTATCTTCCGCGGTTTCTGCATGTGTTTGGGGTTTATTCTGAGGGGGCGTTACACAGTTCCCTCTCTTCATCACTGTAGAAGTGATCCCACAGAAAGCCTTTAATATCCTAGATGTCGTCACACACATCCTGGATAAAGTCAAGTGCTCTCTCCAAAACTCATCCCTGATGGAACACCTTTATAGATAAGGCCTGAAAACCTACATCCTGGGCAGAAGACCAACTCCTTTGAAGCTGTGCTACACTGTGAGAAGAAGATCAAGCTCTACATCGTGGAGAATCCATACTCATCCCAAAGGGATTGCTACTACCACCCCAGGTGGCGTTGGGGTATGCCCTTAAGGCTAATGTTTGAGGCCTTGGGTTATTATCAGTATCATGTATAAACTATGTATATGTTTTTAAAGGCAATTGTTGTTATTCAGATTGTTGCATTATCTGCTGCTATATGTATACTTCTGAGTAATGTCTCAATGATGTTCAGCTGTGCTGACATTCAGAGATGTCCTTAGTCGAGATATCTTGGTGAACATGAGACAGCCTTGATATGATGGAGACTAATATGTGTTCTAGTCTTGTAGGATGCTTCGAGCATGGAATAAGATTTAGACACATAGGTGCATTGGATGTACTGGACTGACCCTACTTAGGATATTCAATTGTTTGTCACAATGTGAATAAATCCTTATAAGCAAGCAAGTGGTATATTCCCTCTGACTTGAGATCACTTGTGTTTCTAAGTGATGATTGGCATTGTCTTGAGGTACTTCAATATCATTTGAAAGATAATGGTTAAGGATTATCTTGGATAGTGGGCATGAGTCATGTTAGGACACTGGTGATAGATAAAGGATTGCCTCTCCTAGTTGGAGTGTGATGTTCTACTGGGGCCCCCTCCGGATGAGATGGTTGAGAAAGTGTATGGGCATACCCAGATGACTATGTTCATCTGATCTAACCATTCTCATCGTGTTGGAATTACAGGCTTGACAAGCTTGTCCAACGAGTACATCCAGTGGCAAAGGGAAGATGTATACTGAGTGAATTGGATTCACACTTGTGCTATGGTTTGGGAGTAGTCTTCGAAGACTCTTTCCTTCATATCGGGAGACAGTGATGTGTTGCTAGATACCCCTCTCTGATCGTGATAACATATGTTATCGTTACCGACAATGAAGGAAACCCTTAGGGTCGCACAATTTGATGATATGGCTTACTTATGTCAGATCGTGTGGACTGGAATTATTCTAGTTCAGTTTAAAGCAATTTAAACTCTGATTGGAAGTGAGATCTAGTCTGATCATGTTTGATTGATTAGGGCATATGATCGGTAAGCTTCGATCGGGAGAATTGATGCTTGATCGTAGAGATCAGGAGGTTCAATGAGATGTGTGGTTAGATCTTGAACCATGAGGTTCAGAGAGATCAAGACCATGGCTGGTTCGATTTGGTTCTTGAACCAAATGAAATAGAACCGGTTCACTTATGTGAACGCATGGTTCAAAGGGGAGAGGAGTTTTCGATGGCTTCATGGGGAGTTATGCACTTACTATATTTGGAAGCCGTTTTTCTTTTTGGAACTCTCTCCCACGTTTTCGAACGCCTAACGCCTCTCGCCCCTTTCTCCTCTCGTGTGTGGTTCGTCTTCACGGAGAGTGAAAAGGAGTTCGGCCAGCAGGAAGGAACACATCTCATCACACGATCAAAGACTCCTTAGTGTCTTTGCTAGCACAAGGAAGAAGGCAACATCATCTTGTGTGTGATACCTTTGGAGAAGGGGCACTCGCCTCTTTCATCTTCTAAGCCGCCACTCAAAGCATGGCAATAGTAATGTTCTAACCTATCTTTTTAAGGTTGATCATATGTTTAAGTCAAGCGATTTTGAAACCTAGCATTTCCGCCGCTGCACACTCTAGATGCGCATGTGACCTAGGTTTACCTCCTTTCAATTGGTATCAGAGCATGGTTTTTTGACTTGATACATATGATTGCTATCTTGTGATCCATGTTTATTTTATGCTTTTGGTAGATCTACTTGTTGGTGTATATGCCCTGCAGACCAATGTATGGACATGGTCAGGCATTGTTTAAATGTACTTCGATAGAATTAATGAAATTGATATAATCAATAAAGGCATGGTCGTTATTATGCAGATTGCTTTACCTGCGTTGATGTATTGAATTGCATAGATAATGTCCCAGGAGTTTGGATTGGATCCATTCTCATAAGTAATCCCCGGTCAAGGTGCCTTAGCCGATATGGGACAGCTTTGGTGCATGTGAGACTAGTGTATGGGCTGGTTAGGTGCGGGGCACAGTAACGCAGACATACAGGTGCATTGGATGCACTGGAGTGATCCACCGTGAGGATTGACTTGTCTAGTCAACAAGTCAATCTCACAAGCAAGAGGTTTGCATTGATCCTTAGACTTGAGGTATTCATGTCTAGATATGATGATGGGTATGTTTTGATACAGTCTTACGTCTCTCCGTAAATGGGTGATCAAAATGACTGTCATTGAGCATGTCATAAGTCATGTAGAGACATGGATGACCAATAGTAGGATTTGCCCCTTCCTTCCGAGGAATCATGATATCCACCTCGGGGCGCCCCACCTTATTGGTGCATGACAGGAAAGTGTGGCCACACTTGTTGAGTCATGACCAAAGCATTGGATAATAAACTTGAGACTAATCCAATGGTAGGATATCAGTTTAGGCAAAGGGATCTAGAATGCATGGGAATCCTCGTTGCTTGTTAGGGAGTTGTTGCCAGATGACTTAAGTCCTATGACATGGGTAGTAGTGATGTGTTGCTAGATACCTCTCACTACTTATGATGATATTCAATCATCATTGCTATCGTCATTAGGATCCTACCGGGTCACACGCAATAGACTCTTGACGTTGTTTTATGATCTGGAAATCTTGGAATATATTTGAGTTCATTATTCTGAGTCCAAGACAGATTCATGGTTGAATCTGAGTCCAATTGGGATTCATGAGTTTGTATATGTATCCTAGTCAAGTTAGACTTGAACAAGGGATTATATACCATGTTGGATTCGAATCCTAATCTAATTAGGAGTTGGAATCCTAATCCTATTAGGAATTGGAATCCTAATCCAACTAGGAGTTGGAATCCTAATCTAATTAGGAGTTGGAATCCTAACCCTATTAGGAATTGGAATCCTAATCCAACTAGGAGTTGGAATCCTAATTTAATTAGGAGTTGGAATCCTAACCCTATTGGGAAATAGAGTCCTATTCCAACTAGGAGTTGGAATCCTAATTCAGTTAGGAGTTGGAATTCTAATTCTACTAGAAATGAGAATCCTAATCTAATTAAGATTCAAATCCTAATGAGAATTAGATTTGGATAAGGCCCATAGTGGTTGGGCGCAAATCCTAATCCAACTAGGATTCAAATCCTAAAGAGAATTGGATTTGGATAAGGCTCATTGTGTTGGGCGCAAATCCTAATCCAATAAGGATTTATTTCCATGGGCCTAATTAGTGTTGAGATCCAAATCCAATTAGGGATTGTGGATTAAATATAATTGAGGCAAGTTTGAATCCTAATAGGAGTTGGAAATACACTTGGCGCATGGGATAATTCCATATATGGAATTTGCGCCAATTGGGGTGTATGAATCCTTTTGGAAAGTTGTTTCCTCAATTGGAAACCATCTTGGACGTGTGGGGCTGATATGTTGGCAAATATGGCTTGATTTATTCAAGCAAAGATTTGACCAATCAAATCAATCATATATGGAAAGTCCTAATTAAATTGGAACTCAAATTACCTCTCTTGATAAGGCAAGAAGCTAGATTCTTTCCATGCTTCAATCAGCGCCAATTCAAGAAGGTATGTGGCTAATGTCTTGCGGCAATTCCTTGGAGGAATTGCGCCAAGAGCATATATGGCAAGTCCCAATTAATTGATTTCAATGACTAGCTCTTAAATTGGCAAGAAGCTTGATACTTTCTAAGCCTTATTCTTGCGCATATTCAAGGCTAGTAGCGGCGGATCAATTAGGGAGAATTCCTTGGAGGAATTGTGCCAATCTATAGTTGGAAAGAGAATGGGCGGTGGAGGCTTGAAAGGCTATAAAAGAAGGGGTATGCGCCCCTCTCTAAGGATGCTGAATTCGCCAAAGCAAGGCAACTTGGAGTTGCGCAAGCTTTGGATATCTAAGCCGCCCTCTTCCTTTATAGTTGCGCCACCTTCCTTCATCCTCTTCTTTGTTGGCCGAGAGTCTCCTTGGAGGAGTCTTGTTGGCGTGAAGAACAAAAGGAGGAAGGAGAAGGAGATTCCGAGAGGTGATCTTCTCTTCCCGAGGCTAGCACCAAGCGTGGAAGGGAGCAACGTTGAGAAGGTCGACGCGTGGATACTTGTAGAGGACGAGCACGTGAGCGTCTTCAACTTGGCACCTTCATCCTAACAAGCAATAGAGGTACTAACCCTAACACATCCTTGTGTTCTCTCTCTCGCATGGATCCTTGGGAAAGGAATGTGTTTCGGGTGTAATGCTTCTTCCGCTGCGTCCTGGGACTGCAAAATTTTAAAATTACACCCGGCATTCCCCAACAGTGGTATCAGAGGTACTTGCGAGAAACACAAGGTGTACATTTGCTTGTGTGAAAAATTTTTGGAAAATTTTTCGTTCATCCATGCGCGTTTCACTTAGAAGGCGCTTTCATCCAAACTTCTTTTATCAAATTTTATGGCCGAAATTTGGATTGTGTTTATGATGGATTTAAGACCAGAGGCGTACGTAGTTTTGTCAAGTAGGACGGGCATTGTGTCTTCAGACTGGCCGGGTCTCTTGATCTGACAAAATTGCCAGCCATAGGGTCCATGAAATCATCATGAAACTTGATCCCAATTTTAGCACAAATTTGATTGAGAGAGTGCTTTGGATGGAGTTGGCGCATAAGGGGATAAAATTTGATTATTCCGGTTTTTCAAATTTTATATATGCGCCACTTGTCTCTTCCATGGGTTGATATGGTCATAGCGAGTGCCCTCCTGTGTTGTGATGTGGAAGCATGTTTCCACCTGTGATGAATGCTTGTAAAATCTTTCTACCACCTGCGTGTGGTTCTCCTCTTCTTGATGTAAAAATTTTCATCTTTCCTTAGAATAGATGTAGAATTGTTTACATGAGATAGGTTAAGGTTCATCAAAGACAACAAGGTGTCTTCTTCAACCGATATCAGAGTGGCGCCAGCTTTGGAAGCGTGGTGATGGACTTGCGGCTGAAGGAAGGACACTTGCTTTCGGCTTCTGGCATGGGCTGATTTGCTTCAGGGATTCGCAACCCTTGGATGCACGATAACATGTCACATGGCTCGTGACAAGTTATGTGTATGAAAAGGACTATGACCATATCGACCAAAATAGCATGCCTGTGATGGTTTATTATTCTGTCCATAGCATGCCTATGATGTTTTTCCTTTTGCTGCCATAACTATAGGAAAACTGCATGCTAGAAAAGAATAAAATAAACATGCAAAAACTCTCAATACAATATCAAGTCGATAGCCTTCTAACGCGTAGCCCTCATCAAACTATCGATCGGTGGTGTTGTGAACTGTTTCCCACCCTCGTGGGACACACCCACTTATCTTTAGGAGGTGAGTGGTGACAATGATTTCCCCAGTCCAGTTTTAACCTGGGTGTGCCTTCGCAAGGAAATTCGTTGGCCCTGGGCATAACGGTTAGGACCAGACTTGACTAGTTTTTCATATGTCACTGACATGATGAATCACTAGAGGCAGCTGTTGAGAGGATAGGGTTCTGTGTTGTATCCAGCCCTCGCTGGACACAGGGCGCCTCGTCTGTCTTAACTAAGAGGAATTGTGCGCGGCACAATTGGCTGGCATGCCTACCTAAGGAAGCATGGGACTCTCTGTGCATCTCAACTCACCCTCGTGAGTCGCGGAGACCTCGCGTGAAATTAGGATCCTACTCATGTATTTCCAAGTTGAGTTTTGAGAGTTATCAACTTGTTAAGGAAATAGTGGGAGTATAGCATTTAATTTTAAAGTCCTTGTTAAATGCTTTATCATAGTACTTATTTTGCTTGTTTGCTTATTGTAGATGATTCCATCTCCTGAACCTAGATTGAAACTTCTTAAAAATAAACTGGATGGAACAAATTGGACAAGATGGTTCAGACTTTTGTCCAAACTTCTAAAACATGAGAATATGGTATATCTTCTTGAAAGACCTCCAACCCAACCCTGTATATATTTTTGTACAGAGTGGGAGTGGAATGTCTATCTTGAACATTGTGTGGATAGTGAACATTACACTGCTCTTGTTTTGAGGTGCTTGACCCCTGAGGTCCAAGTTGAGTGTGATGAGATGGGGATCTATGATATGATCATACATCTTCGACGTCTCTTCACACCAGGCACTTCAAATAGTGATCTAGAGAGTGTTGTTGGATCTTCTGGGTGTTTGCCTGAATCTAGGAATGACTATGGTTCCGTATCTTCGAAGCTAAAACTTCGGAAGACTGGGAATGCATGGAAATTTCAGGATGGATTAAGGCCCAGGAAGAGCATGGCACAAAAGAAGGGATGTTATCCATCTGCTTCAGGTATTGTGTTACTGAGGTCTTTATGTCTACTTCTTATTCATGGGTACTGGGTACTGCATGAGGAGCTTACATATGTTTTTCATATGCAGGGGCTCACAAGAAGTAGGACAATGAGGCTTGGTGGGGTCGACATTCGAGTCAGGGACGGAGCATTGGATGCTGCTGTTGATGTCATCTCACTACCTTCAAAGACTTCAACTAGAACTTTGCTATTATGTACTAGCTTTTGTATTAGAACATTATGTCCATTATTTTGAATGGATTTTCAGTTTGAAATAAATTGGTATTTTTTTAAATCTGGAATGTTCTATAGTAGTGGTACAATTGATAATAGCTTGTAGTTCTGTGTGTAACACTGAATAGATCAAATCCATTGATTCAATACCATCTCTTTGCATTGTCTCTTGGGCCATAAGACAAAAGTCACATCCAAAAGTCCATGGACTATTGGGATCATTATCCTTTCAGGGTTATGATATATGTGAGCCTTGTCTAATGGACAAGATAACAGATGCTACCTTCATTTAGGAAGGAGAGAGAGGTTAGATGCTTGTTGGATCTAGTACACAGCAACGTGTGTAGACCCATGGAGACAAGCACCAAGTGGTATACTTCATTAAGTTGGGATATGTCATATCCAACACGTAACTTTGGAGAAATCCAAGAAGTTAAGAAATGAAGTATAGAATCGAATTGGAGAATCTATTAAAACCCTTTGATTGGATCAAAGTGGGAAGTGAAAAATGTGATGCCTATCTTGAGGAGTGTGGGGTTATCTCACATCTTACTTGGAACACCACAACTGTGTGGTGAAATTCAAAGAAAGAAAAGGGAACACATTGGATGTGGATCCATCTTTGAATAGTCATGCAAATTTACTTCCTTTACAGGCCATGCAAGCAACTGTTCTGACACTCCATAGTGTGTATTTGTGGGGCACTGAGAGTGCTACTTCTATCCCGATGAGAACAAAACATTTGTTGCTCAAACTGCTATCTTTCTTGAGGAGATATCTTTTTGAAAGAAGCTAGTGGGAGTAGATTTGATTAGGACAAGGTCCAAAAATCAACCACAATACAGTTAGACACAAATGGAGAGTAGATTCACACATGCAGGTTGAAAAGTCAACCTGAGGTTCAAGTAACACAGGAACCACATGAGCCTGAATGGATTCGAAATACTCTCACAGGTTGTGGGCATGACGAATTTTTCATCTAGGATGAACCTAAAGACTTATGAGGAAATGGAAGCGGTCAGTGGACCAGATTCCAAGAAATGGTTGAGCGCCATAAGAACCATAATGGACTCCATGTCTGCTAATCAAGTGTGGGACTTGATTGAGCCGCCAAAGGGGTAACACCCAGAGGCTGTATGTGGATCTTCTTGGAAGATAGACATGAAAGGTAACATTGTTACCTACGATGACAAGCTAGTGAATGAAATTTCGGATAAGTCCACTGGGTGGATAGTGATGAAATTTTTCACCGATAGCTTTGTTTGAGTCTATTAGGTATCTACTTGTTATAATTGCATGTTCTGTTATAGCATGTTGTTATGAAAATTGCTTTTCTTAATGGACGTCTGGAAGAGGATGTCTAGATGGAAATAGCCAAAATATTTTCATACAGTCGCCATAAAGATATGTATGGTATTATACAAGTATCCTGTGTTTACAAGAAGATCAGTGGGAGTATCATAATGTTTCTTGTTCTAATTGATTGACGATATTCTCCTCACTTGAAATGACATCCCCAGCTCTTCACACGGTGAAGTATAGGCTTGGAATGTATTTTGAGAAGAATGACCTAGGGAATGCAGCCTACATCCTAGGCATGTGGATCAACTAGGATCCAAGAAAGTCATTGCCCTTTAGTCAATCTACGTTCATCCAAGAGATTCTGGAGAGGTTCATATTGGATCATTCCAAAGGATGATACCTTCCAGAGAGACATGGTCTGATTCTCTCCATGATGCAATGTCTTTTGACACAGCAGGAGAGAGACAACATGATTCTATAGTCCTAATACATTGGGTATAGGATAGATCATGTTTTGTGCAACTAGCACAAGACTATGTGTGGCGAATGCTTGGAGCATGGCTAGTAAGTTTCAATCAGATCCTAGTGTTCAAACACTGGATAGCTGTGAAAGCAATCCTTCGTACTTGGGAAGTATAAAGGATTGAATTTTAGTCTGTGATAGACAGGAAGAACTTTGTGTACTGGGTACACTGACACTTCGTTCCGGTCTAATGACTATCGTTCACAGTCAGGATTTGCTTTTTGCCTTGATGTGGTGTTGTTGGCTGAAAGAGCTTTATGCAAACTGCAGTGGCAAATTCTACAATAAGGCTGAGTACATTGCAGCTTCTTGTGGCAGCCAAGGAAGCAGCTTCATTCATTTGAACTTGATTTAGTCCCTGATGCTTGATGGTCCAGTATAGTTCTTACTGGGGCCGTAAGCATGTGTAAAGGAACTTAGCACTCAAGTATGTACTGCAGCGATATCATCTGATCTTAGAGATCATGGATAAAGATGATGATTCAAACTTGTTAAAATAAACACAAATAGCAATCTGGAAAAACCCACTGACATAGCCTCTGGCGCAGCGGAAGCTAAATATGTCATACTAGAGACATGGGACTGAATAAATTCAGTTGCCCTTGGTCTTAGTGCAAGTGGGAGATTGTTGGTGTATATGCCCTGCAGACCAATGTATGGACATGGTCAGGCATTGTTTAAATGTACTTCGATAGAATTAATGAAATTGATATAATCAATAAAGGCATGGTCGTTATTATGCAGATTGCTTTACCTGCGTTGATGTATTGAATTGCATAGATAATGTCCCAGGAGTTTGGATTGGATCCATTCTCATAAGTAATCCCCGGTCAAGGTGCCTTAGCCGATATGGGACAGCTTTGGTGCATGTGAGACTGGTGTATGGGCTGGTTAGGTGCGGGGCACAGTAACGCAGACATACAGGTGCATTGGATGCACTGGAGTGATCCACCGTGAGGATTGACTTGTCTAGTCAACAAGTCAATCTCACATGCAAGAGGTTTGCATTGATCCTTAGACTTGAGGTATTCATGTCTAGATATGATGATGGGTATGTTTTGATACAGTCTTACGTCTCTCCGTAAATGGGTGATCAAAACGACTGTCATTGAGCATGTCATAAGTCATGTAGAGACATGGATGACCAATAGTAGGATTTGCCCCTTCCTTCCGAGGAAGCATGATATCCACCTCGGGGCGCCCCACCTTATTGGTGCATGACTGGAAAGTGTGGCCACACTTGTTGAGTCATGACCAAAGCATTGGATAATAAACTTGAGACTAATCCAATGGCAGGATATCAGTTTAGGCAAAGGGATCTAGAATGCATGGGAATCCTCGTTGCTTGTTAGGGAGTTGTTGCCAGATGACTTAAGTCCTATGACATGGGTAGTAGTGATGTGTTGCTAGATACCTCTCACTACTTATGATGATATTCAATCATCATTGCTATCGTCATTAGGATCCTACCGGGTCACACGCAATAGACTCTTGACGTTGTTTTATGATCTGGAAATCTTGGAATATATTTGAGTTCATTATTCTGAGTCCAAGACAGATTCATGGTTGAATCTGAGTCCAATTGGGATTCATGAGTTTGTATATGTATCCTAGTCAAGTTAGACTTGAACAAGGGATTATATACCATGTTGGATTCGAATCCTAATCTAATTAGGAGTTGGAATCCTAATCCTATTAGGAATTGGAATCCTAATCCAACTAGGAGTTGGAATCCTAATCTAATTAGGAGTTGGAATCCTAACCCTATTAGGAATTGGAATCCTAATCCAACTAGGAGTTGGAATCCTAATTTAATTAGGAGTTGGAATCCTAACCCTATTGGGAAATAGAGTCCTATTCCAACTAGGAGTTGGAATCCTAATTCAATTAGGAGTTGGAATTCTAATTCTACTAGAAATGAGAATCCTAATCTAATTAAGATTCAAATCCTAATGAGAATTAGATTTGGATAAGGTCCATAGTGGTTGGGCGCAAATCCTAATCCAACTAGGATTCAAATCCTAAAGATAATTGGATTTGGATAAGGCTCATTGTGTTGGGCGCAAATCCTAATCCAATAAGGATTTATTTCCATGGGCCTAATTAGTGTTGAGATCCAAATCCAATTAGGGATTGTGGATTAAATCTAATTGAGGCAAGTTTGAATCCTAATAGGAGTTGGAAATACACTTGGCGCATGGGATAATTCCATATATGGAATTTGCGCCAATTGGGGTGTATGAATCCTTTTGGAAAGTTGTTTCCTCAATTGGAAACCATCTTGGACGTGTGGGGCTGATATGTTGGCAAATATGGCTTGATTTATTCAAGCAAAGATTTGGCCAATCATATATGGAAAGTCCTAATTAAATTGGAACTCAAATTACCTCTCTTGATAAGGCAAGAAGCTAGATTCTTTCCATGCTTCAATTAGCGCCAATTCAAGAAGGTATGTGGCTAATGTCTTGCGGCAATTCCTTGGAGGAATTGCGCCAAGAGCATATATGGCAAGTCCCAATTAATTGATTTCAATGACTAGCTCTTAAATTGGCAAGAAGCTTGATACTTTCTAAGCCTTATTCTTGCGCATATTCAAGGCTAGTAGCGGCTGATCAATTAGGGAGAATTCCTTGGAGGAATTGTGCCAATCTATAGTTGGAAAGAGAATGGGCGGTGGAGGCTTGAAAGGCTATAAAAGAAGGGGTATGCGCCCCTCTCTAAGGATGCTGAATTCGCCAAAGCAAGGCAACTTGGAGTTGCGCAAGCTTTGGATATCTAAGCCGCCCTCTTCCTTTATAGTTGCGCCACCTTCCTTCATCCTCTTCTTTGTTGGCCTCGAGTCTCCTTGGAGGAGTCTTGTTGGCGTGAAGAACAAAAGGAGGAAGGAGAAGGAGATTCCGAGAGGTGATCTTCTCTTCCCGAGGCTAGCACCAAGCGTGGAAGGGAGCAACGTTGAGAAGGTCGACGCGTGGATACTTGTAGAGGACGAGCACGTGAGCGTCTTCAACTTGGCACCTTCATCCTAACAAGCAATAGAGGTACTAACCCTAACACATCCTTGTGTTCTCTCTCTCGCATGGATCCTTGGGAAAGGAATGTGTTTCGGGTGTAATGCTTCTTCCGCTGCGTCCTGGGACTGCAAAATTTTAAAATTACACCCGGCATTCCCCAACACTACTAAGATGCACATGCTTTTGTTATCATGAGAAAATACATGCTATGTGTTCATACCAAATGTTAGATCTACATGTATTTTTCATTCAAGCTTATGCATGTGATCTTTACTTGCGCTTGTCATAGAAGTTTTCAATCAAAACATTATCATGCGCGACCCTCACCTAGATCTATCTAAGCGCCTACTTCAAAGACTTAGACGGGTTAACAATGTTGAAGTCGTCAGTCAAGTCTGGACCCAATAGCCTAATCAGACCATCTGACAGCCTAGATGGGTCGGCCGGATAGCACCTGTGCGCAAGCAATACAGGTGGCTATAGGCCGACTGCAGAAGGGCGTGTAGTGATGTCTGATTGAGGCGCCTAGTGAACGATCATGATTAAGGCACGGGGTCACACCCGTTTGCCAGAAATCATGTGGGACGTTCAGCCCTTAAGGCATGCATAGTTGACCATGTGGTCAACGCAAGTCGGTCATGACTGGGTGCATGCAAGGGCAGTGGGTCTGACTTGGTCTAATGAGGGGATACCTGTTAATGGACCGTTGTAAGGTAGTAGGGTACATAAGGAAATAAAATTGATGCCATGGGTTTTTTCAAAAATTTTATTTCTATTTGGATCACATGTTTGCATGTTTAACATGTTGAATGGGTGTTTATTTAATCTTATGTGGGCTGCCCTTATTTTGTGTGCTGTGCTGGGGCCTGCGTGCCTGGAATTAAATATAAATTTTGTTGTGATCTGCGAATCACACTTTATTTTATGAAAATGTATTATTGACCTGCGTGTCAAACCATGTCTAGATAGATTAAAATGTAATTTGATCAGACATGAGCACATGAGCACACATGGCAGAGGCGCTTGCAGTCAGTGGCTTCACCAGGTGGGAGGTCTAGAGTTCGACTCTAGAGCAGGCGCATATTGCTTGGAGGGCATTTGGGCCCGAGCTGGGCCAGATGAAGTACAAGAGTCCCATAAAGAGCTCAAGTGAAGACTTTTGTGAAACTAGGGTTTTACTTAGGCTTTTATGGGCGTTTACCACATAAGATAATGGTGCTTCATTTACTGTTTTAAGTAATATTAGCACAAGCATGTTTTATTCTTCTGCTATCACTGTAGAATTTGCATGATAGTAAGAAGATAAAAGACCGATAAAATCCAACGTTAATATCAAGCTCGATTGCCTTCTGACGCGAAACCTCACTGTTCTGACTATCGTTGGGGCCGTGTTGTACCCACTCAGTGGGCACGCCCAGCTATCTTCAGACGGTGCGTGATTACACCTACATGCTACAGAGAAGGGATTTATCGCTTCTTATTGCTCAGCATAGCACGTGGTGGTCCAGGAAGTAGGTCAGGTCAGCTTGACCATATAGGCTACATATTGAGCATATGATAGCCAGATGGAGGCACCCATCTGAGGAATCAAAGACCGTGTTGTACCAACTCAGTTGGCACAGTCTTCTGGATTGCCTAGATGAAGGGGAATCGCACGGGATGGCGATTGGCATGGATAGCCTACCAGTGACTAGTGCTTGAACTCTCTGTGTATCTTATCTCGCCTGAGCGGGACGCGGAAATCAAGTATGAAATCTGGATCCCATCTCACTAAAAGAGTTTCACTCTTTCGGGCTGTTTTATTGGCTTTTTCAGTCAGATAAAATAGTGAGAAAAGAATCATTCTTAAGTCCTGGATTGATTCTAACATGCATACTGACCTTGTTGTTCTTGCTATGCTGTAGATTCCTATAGCAACGAACACCACAGGGCTCAATTTGCGATCCATATTGGAAAAGGAGAAGTTTGCTGGGCCAAACTTCTCAGACTGGTACAGACAGCTTAAGATTGTACTTAAAGCTGAGAGGAAGCTGTATGTCCTTGAGTCGGCAATACCGGCTCAACCCGCTGCGAACGCCGCAAGGGCGGTTCGGGATGCTTATGAGAAGCATGTCAGTGATAGTACTGATGTCGCTTGCCTTATGCTTGCGTCAATGACGCCCGAGCTTCAGCGTCAGCATGAGGATTTGTCTGCTATTGATATTATAGCAAATCTCAAAATGCTGTATGCTGCACAGGCAAGGACTGAACGCTATAACTTGACAAAACTTTTCTTTCATAGCAAACTGACTGAAGGGAGTCCAGTGGGAGCTCACGTACTCAAGATGATTGGGTACAAAGAAGCTCTAGAGAAACTAGGACATACCATCAATCAAGAACTTGTTGTAGATATTATTTTGCAGTCTCTCCCGACTTCTTTCGATCCGTTCATCATTAATTTTAATATGAACAAAATTGACTGCACTCCGGCAGAGTTACTGAACATGCTCTGTACTACAGAGCAGACACTTGAGAAGGGAAAGCCTTCATCCTCTGTCTTAATGATTCCTTCAAGGAATAAGAAGAAGGGGAAGAAGGGCAAAACCCCTATCAAGAGCTACAACAAGGCTTTGAAACAAAAGGTGAAGCGGTCAAAGGACAACAGATGTTTCCATTGTGGCCAGCTGGGTCACTGGAAGAAGGACTGTAGAGCGCTCCAAGGAGAGAAGAAGGGAAGCAAGCCTTTCACTTCTGGCTCAGGTATTTACGTGACTGAAGTCATGGTAGCTTCTTCTATTTCATGGGTGTTGGACACTGCATGTGGAGTTCACATTTGTTCAAATGTGCAGGAACTCAAGAGAAGAAGACAGGTGGGACAGCATGAGGTGGACCTACGAGTTGGAAACGGGGCACGGGTTGCTGCTGTTGCTGTAGGGGAATATAACATCTCTTTACCATCTGGTTTTGTATTAGAACTTGACAATTGTTCTTTTGTACCAAGCATAACTAAGAATATTATCTCTATTCCTGCTCTTGTCAGGAAAGGTTTTTCTTTTGAATGCAAAACTTCACAGTGTTGTATTTCATATGATAATATTGTTTATGCAACTAGGTCGATTAACAATGGGTTATACATATTGGACATGGAATGTTCTGTACAACAAATTGATAACAAGAAAGCCAAGTATGCTGATGATAGCACCTTATTATGGCATAGTCGTTTGGGCCACATTAACAAGAAGCGCATTAAGCGGTTGCATGATCATGGACTGCTGGGATCATTCTCCTATGAGGAGTTTGATACATGAAAAGCTTGTTTAATGGGTAAAATGACGAAGACTCCTTTTACTAATAAAGGTGAAAGGGCTTCAGGTTTACTTGACCTTATTCACAGTGATGTGTGTGGGCCGTTTAGTAAACATGCCAGAGGTGGCTATTCATACTTCATTACTTTTACTGATGATTTCAGTAGGTATGGTTATGTCTATCTAATGAGACATAAGAGTGAATCTTTTGACAAGTTCAAAGAATTCAAAAATGAAGTACAGAATCAGTTAGGCCGAAATATCAAGGCACTTCGTTCAGATCGAGGTGGAGAATACTTGAGTCGTGAGTTTACTGACTATCTGAAGGAGTGTGGGATTATCTCACAGCTCACTCCACCAGGAACACCGCAATGGAATGGTGTGTTCGAAAGGAGAAATAGAACCTTATTGGATATGGTTCGTTCTATGATGAGTCAGGCTACTCTACCTTACTCCTTTTGGGGATTTGCACTGGAAACAGCTGCAAAGGTGCTAAACCGAGTGCCATCCAAGGCCGTTTCAAGGACACCATATGAGTTATGGTATGGGAAACAGCCGAGCTTGACATTTATTAAAATCTGGGGTTGCGAGGCTTATGTCAAAAAGCTCGCCTCTGGGAAACAGGAGAGCAGATCAAATAAATGTATATTTGTCGGTTACCCTAAAGAAACTAAGGGTTATTATTTCTATGATCCCAAGGAGAACAAAGTATTTGTTGCTCGAACGGCTATTTTTCTTGAGAAGGAATTTCTTCTGCAAGAGGCAAGTGGGAGAGAAATAAAGCTGGATGAAATTCCAGAAGTGGGACAAAGTAGTCAAGCTCAGTTAGATGAGCCTGAGCAAATAGATCAGGTTGATCTTCAACCTGAGGCTCAGATGTCACGGGAACCGCGTAGATCGGGAAGGATCCGTCGTCAGCCTGAGCGCTATGACGGAGTCTACATCATTAATGATGAACCCCTCACTTATGCGGATGCGGTCAGTGGACCGGAATCAGCAAGATGGCTTGAAGCTATATGAGCCGAGATGGACTCCATGTCAGATAACCAAGTCTGGGATTTGGTTGATCCGCCTCCGGGAGTAATCCCTATAGGCTGTAAGTGGATCTTCAAGAAGAAGAAAGACATGGATGGTAACGTGGTTACCTATAAGGGCAGGCTAGTTGCGAAAGGTTTCAAACAAATCTACGGGATAGATTATGATGAAACTTTCTCTCCTGTAGCCATGTTCAAGTCCATTCGAATTATTCTCGCGATAGCAGCATATTATGATTATGAGATCTGGCAAATGTATGTGAAGACCGCTTTCCTTAATGGAAAACTAGAAGAGGATGTGTATATGACACAGCCTGAAGGTTTCATCAATCCATCAGAACGTCATAAGATATGCAAATTAAAGAAGTCCATTTATGGACTAAAACAAGCATCGAGAAGCTGGAATATTCGTTTTGATGAATCAGTTTGTGAATTTGGTTTCATCAAAAATGAAGATGACCCGTGTATATATAAAAGGTTTAGTGGGAGCGTGATTACTTCCTAGTCCTCTACGTCGATGATATTTTAATCATTGGAAATGATATTCCTGAACTACATGCAGTTAAGGCATGGTTAAGAAAATGTTTCCAGATGAAAGATTTAGGAGAAGCAGCCTATGTATTAGGTGTGGAGATCTATAGAGATAGATCTAATAGGCTTCTCGGGCTGTGCCAGAGTACTTACATCGATAAGGTCCTGGAGAGATTCCATTTAGAAAATTCTAAAAGAGGATATCTTCCAGTCAGACATGGTCTGAATCTTTCAAAGAGCCAGTGTCCTCAAACACAATCTGAGAAAGATGAGATGGACAATACGCCTTATGCTTCGGCTATTGGGTCCATCATGTATGCGATGTTATGTACTCGCCCAGACATCGCTTACGGGTTAAGCGTGACCAGTCGGTTCCAAAGTAATCCAGGGAAGGCACACTGGATTGCAGTCAAGAATATTTTGAAATATCTTCGGAGAACCAAAGATATGTTCTTGATTTATGGAGGTCAGGAAGAACTCAGTATTGAAGGATATACTGACGCTTCATTCCAATCTGACCAAGATGATTTCCGATCGCAATCAGGCTATGTTTTTAGCTTGAATGGAGGAGCAGTGGTGTGGAAGAGTTTCAAACAATCAATTGTTGCTGATTCCACAACAGAAGCCGAGTATGTTGCAGCCTCAGAAGCATCAAAGGAGGCAGTATGGATTCGTAAGTTCATTCAAGAACTTGGTGTTGTTCCTTCAAGTGCAGATCCATTGGTTATCTTCTGTGATAACACTGGAGCGATTGCACAAGCAAAGGAACCACGGTCACACCAGAAGTCCAAGCACATACAGAGAAGGTTTCATTTGATCCGTGAGATCATAGATCGAGGAGAGATCAAGATCTGCAAGGTACATACAGATGACAATCTAGCTGACCCGCTTACAAAGCCTCTGGCGCAGCAGAAGCATGAGAAGCACTGTAATAATATGGGTTTCAGATTTCTCAACCATTAGTTTAAGTGCAAGTGGGAGATTGTTGGGGTATGCCCTTAAGGCTAATGTTTGAGGCCTTGGGTTATTATCAGTATCATGTATAAACTATGTATATGTTTTTAAAGGCAATTGTTGTTATTCAGATTGTTGCATTATCTGCTGCTATATGTATACTTCTGAGTAATGTCTCAATGATGTTCAGCTGTGCTGACATTCAGAGATGTCCTTAGTCGAGATATCTTGGTGAACATGAGACAGCCTTGATATGATGGAGACTAATATGTGTTCTAGTCTTGTAGGATGCTTCGAGCATGGAATAAGATTTAGACACATAGGTGCATTGGATGTACTGGACTGACCCTACTTAGGATATTCAATTGTTTGTCACAATGTGAATAAATCCTTATAAGCAAGCAAGTGGTATATTCCCTCTAACTTGAGATCACTTGTGTTTCTAAGTGATGATTGGCATTGTCTTGAGGTACTTCAATATCATTTGAAAGATAATGGTTAAGGATTATCTTGGATAGTGGGCATGAGTCATGTTAGGACACTGGTGATAGATAAAGGATTGCCTCTCCTAGTTGGAGTGTGATGTTCTACTGGGGCCCCCTCCGGATGAGATGGTTGAGAAAGTGTATGGCCATACCCAGATGACTATGTTCATCTGATCTAACCATTCTCATCGTGTTGGAATTACAGGCTTGACAGGCTTGTCCAACGAGAACATCCAGTGGCAAAGGGAAGATGTATACTGAGTGAATTGGATTCACACTTGTGCTATGGTTTGGGAGTAGTCTTGGAAGACTCTTTCCTTCATATCGGGAGACAGTGATGTGTTGCTAGATACCCCTCTCTGATCGTGATAACATATGTTATCGTTACCGATAATGAAGGAAACCCTTAGGGTCGCACAATTTGATGATATGGCTTACTTATGTCAGATTGTGTGGACTGGAATTATTCTAGTTCAGTTTAAAGCAATTTAAACTCTGATTGGAAGTGAGATCTAGTCTAATCATGTTTGATTGATTAGGGCATATGATCGGTAAGCTTCGATCGGGAGAATTGATGCTTGATCGTAGAGATCAGGAGGTTCAATGAGATGTGTGGTTAGATCTTGAACCATGAGGTTCAGAGAGATCAAGACCATGGCTGGTTCGATTTGGTTCTTGAACCAAATGAAATAGAACCGGTTCACTTATGTGAACGCATGGTTCAAAGGGGAGAGGAGTTTTCGATGGCTTCATGGGGAGTTATGCACTTACTATATTTGGAAGCCGTTTTTCTTTTTGGAACTCTCTCCCACGTTTTCGAACGCCTAACGCCTCTCGCCCCTTTCTCCTCTCGTGTGTGGTTCGTCTTCACGGAGAGTGAAAAGGAGTTCGGCCAGCAGGAAGGAACACATCTCATCACACGATCAAAGACTCCTTAGTGTCTTTGCTAGCACAAAGAGCACAAGGAAGAAGGCAACATCATCTTGTGTGTGATACCTTTGGAGAAGGGGCACTCGCCTCTTTCATCTTCTAAGCCGCCACTCAAAGCATGGCAATGGTAATGTTCTAACCTATCTTTTTAAGGTTGATCATATGTTTAAGTCAAGCGATTTTGAAACCTAGCATTTCCGCCGCTGCACACTCTAGATGCGCATGTGACCTAGGTTTACCTCCTTTCAGGTGGGTGGTGGTGGTGCTAAGTTGAGTGGTGTAGGAACATCTATAACAACTAAGTCAGGAGGCATTTCCCAATTCAATTGATTACCAAACGTAGTTCGTTCTTTGTTTGGCAAGGGCAAGGCTGGAAAATTCTATCCAAGAACCAAGGAAAATATATCCCCCTCTCGGACTGTTGCAGAATACCGGGTGTAATTTAAAAATTTGTAGTCCTAGGACACAGCAGAAGAAGCATTACAGCCGAAACATATTCCTTTCCCAATGATCCAGGCGAGACTGAGAACACAAGGATGTGATAGGGGGTGATACCTCTAATTCTTGTCAAGTCGATGATGCCATGTTGAAGACGCTCAAATGCTCGTCCTCTACAAGTATCCACGCGTCGACCTTCTCAACGTTGCTCTATTCCACGCATGGGGCTAGCCTCGGGAAGAAAATATCACTTCTTGGATCTCCTTCTTCTTCTCCTTGTCCTTCACACCAACAAGTCCCCTTGCTTGGAGACTCTCGGCCAGCAAGAGAAGAGGTAGAAGAGAGGTGGCGCAACTCAAGAGGAAGAGGGTGGCTAGGGCTTCAAGACTTGGGCAACCTCAAGAGGAAGTTGCCTTGCCTTGAGGAGAAAATTCTGCACACGTTGATCATCTAAAGAGGGGGTGCATACCCCTTCTTTTATAAGCAACCAAGCCTTACCACCACCCCTCTTTCCTTAAGTGTTCATAGCGCAATTCCTCCAAGGAATTGCCGCAATGCATCAGCCACATGCCTCCTTTGAATTGGCGCATCATGAAGCTTGAAAAGAATCAAGCTTCTTGCCATATCAAGTGGAGTAATTTGAGTTCAATTATAATTTGGACTTTCCTTATGTTATTAGCTCATACCATACTTGAATTAATCAAGCCTTACATGCCTCCACACCAGCCCACACATCCAAGAGAGTTTCCAATTGAGGAAACCAAATTCCACTAGGATTTATTCATGTCAATTGGCGCCAATTCCATCTATGGAATTAAGCCATGCGCCAATGATGAATCCTAATCCCATTAGGATTCCAATCTTGCCTCAATTAGATTTAATCCACAATCCCTAATTGGATTTGGATTTCAACATTAATTAGGCCCATGAATAAAATTCTCATTGGATTAGGATTTGCGCCCAACACAATGGGCCTTATCCAAATCTAATTCTCATTAGGATTTGAATCCTAGTTGGATTAGGATTTACGCCCAACCACTATTGGCCTTATCCATATCCAATTCTCATTAGGATTTGAATCCTAGTTGGATTAGGATTTGCGCCCAACCACTATGGGCCTTATCCATATCCAATTCTCATTAGGATTCTAACTCCTAGTAGAATTAGGATTCCAACTCCTAATTAAATTAGAATTCCAACTCCTAGTTGGATTAGGATTCTAATTCCTAATAGGATTAGGATTCCAACTCCTAATTAAATTAGGATTCCAACTCCTAGTTGGATTTGGATTCCAATTCCTAATAGGATTAGGATTCCAACTCCTAATTAAATTAGGATTCGAATTCAACATGGTTTATAGTCCCAAGTCCAAGTTCAACTCCGATACAGAATATAAACCTGACCAAGATATACATAAACCCATGAATCTCAATTGGAACTAGATTCAACCATGAATTTGTCTTGGACTTAGAATCAGAATGAACTCAAATATTCCAAGATATCCAAATCACAAAACAACGTCAAGAGTCTACTGCGTGTGACCCTATAGAATCCATATGACGATGGCAATGATGATGAAACATCATAAGTAGTGAGAGGTATCTAACAACACATCACTACTACCCATGTCACAGGACTTAAGTTATTTGGCAACAACTCCCTGATAAGCAACGAGGATTCCCATGCATTCTAGATCCCTTTGCCTGAACTGATATCCCGCCATTGGATTTAGTCTCATATTTATTAATCCAATCTATTGTTCATGACTCAAACAGTATGGTCATACATTCCTGTCATGCCCAATGAGGTGGGGCGCCCCAAAGTGGATATCATGCTTCCAATTAAGGAACGGGCAAATCCTCCTATTGGTCATCCATATCTCTATATGACTTATGATGTGCCCGATGACAATCGTTTTGATCACCCAATTACGGAGATACGTAAGACTGTATCAAAGCATACCCATCATCATATTTAGACACGAATACCAGAAGTCTAAGGATCAATGCAAACATCTTGCTTGTGAGATTGACCTGTTGACTAGACAAGTCAATCCTCACGATGGGTCACTCCAGTGCATCGAATGCACTTGTATGTCTGCATTACTATGCCCCGCACCTAACTAGCTCATACGCCAGTCTCACATGCACCAAAGTTGTCCCATATCGGCAAGGCACCTTGATTGGGGATTACTTATGAGAATGGATCCAACCAAACTCCTAGAACATTATTTATGCAATTCAGTACATCATCGCAGGTATAGCAATCTGCATAATAACGACCATGCTTTTATTAATAATATCAATTCTATCAAAGTATATTCAAATAATGTCGGACCATGTCCATATATTGGTGTGCAGGGCATAAACACTAACAATCTCCCACTTGTACTAAGACCAAGGGCAACTGAATTTTATTCAGTCTCATGCCTCTAGTATGACTTATTTAGCAACTACTGCGCTAGAGGCTATGTTAGTGGGTCTACCAGATTGCTATCTGTGTTTATTTTACAAATTTGAACATCATCTTTTTCTATGATCTCCAAGATCAGATGATATTGTTGCAGTACATAATTGAGTGCTAAGTTTCTTCTCTTATGTTATGGCCCCAGTAAGAATTATACTGAACCATCAAGCACCAGGAACTAAATCAAGTTCAAGTGAATGAAGTTGCTTCCTTGGCTGCGACAAGAAGCTGTAATGTACTTAGCCTTAATTGTAGAATTTGCCACTGTGGTTTGCATAAAGCTCTCTTAGCATACAACACCACATCAAGGCAAAACGCAAATCCTGGCTATGAACGATAGTCATTAGACTGGAACGAAGTATCAGTGTACCCTAGTACACAAAGTTTATCACAGACTAGACCTCAATCCTTTATACTTCCAAAGTATAAATGATTGATTTCACAGCTACCCAGTGTTTGAACACTAGGATCGGATTGAAACTTACAGGCCGTGCTCCAAGCATTCGCCACATATGGTCTTGTGCATGTTGCACAAATCATGATCTATTCTATACCCAATGTATTAAGATTATAGACTCATGTTACTACACTCTAGCTGTGTTATATGACATAGCATGTTTGAGAGAGTCAGACTATGTCTTCTTGGAAGGTATCAACTTTTGGAATCACCCAAGATGAACCTCTCCAGAATCTCCTGGATGAACGTAGATTGACTAAAGGGCAATGACTTTCTTAGATCCCTATCCATAGATCCACATACCTAGGTTATAGGCCTCATTCCCTATATCATTCTTTTCGAAATAGTTCCCTAGCCTTTACTTCACCGCGTGAAGAGCTGGGATGTCATTTCATGTGAGGAGAATATCATCAATCAAGTAGAACAATAAACACTATGATGCTCCCACTGATCTTCTTGTGAACACAGGCTCTTTTTCAAGATGCTTGCATAAGACCATGCATATCTTTATGGCCTCTATATGAAAACCTTTTGGCCATTTCCATATAGACATCCTCTTCCAGACGTCCATTAAGAAAAGCAGTTTTCGCCATAACAGAAAATGCAATTATAATAAGCAGATACCTAATGAACTCAAACCAAGCTATTCGTGAAAAATTTTCATCATTATCCACCCAGTGGACTTGCCTGAAATTTCATTCACTAGCTTGCCATTATAGGTAACAGCATTACCTTCCATGTCTATCTTCCTTGAAGATCTATTTATAGCCTACGGGTGTAACTCCTTTGGCGGCACAATCAAGTCCCACACTTGATTAGCAGACATGGAGTCCATTACGGTTCTTATGGCACTTAGCCATTTCTTGGAATCTGGTCCATGATGTTTCATATTTTTATAGTCTTTTAGTCTAGTTTTTACATGCGAATCGAGACATAATATCATGCTTTTACATCTCTTTCCAGCTTATTCTATTGATTTTGTTTAGAAGCTTCACTTCTTGTCTTATTCAATGAATACAGGATAATTCACTCATTTTTGGAACTAATTGGAAGCATATTTATGTTCCTGAGTGAATCAAGGACCTTGACAAGAAATTTCGCTTCAAACGGGGCTAATTTCCGAAATTACGGCCAAGGCCATAATATGCATTATGGCCATAATTCTCAGTTGAATTGCTAAAAAGCCCATTATTGTGCAAGCGTAATCATACTTTGAAGACGTGCTCTTAATTTTCTCATTGGAAGTCATTTGGGCGAAGAAATCTTCAACAGACAACATTACGGCTATCACCGTAATTTCTGCCTGTCCGTAATATTCCCATCGGCAACTTCTGACATCAAACTATGGCCAGAATCAAAGACGAGTCAAAGGCCAGCATGCCCGCAAAATTTCAAATGAAACAGAGTTTTCTACCAAAATTATGGGCGTGGCCATAATCTTCATTACACCCGTAATTTTCACATACACATTAATGGCCCGCATTAAATATGCATAACTCAGTCATTTTAACTCCGTTTTGGGCGTTCTTAGAGTCAAAACGACTAGTATTTAAAGGCCCATAAGTGTATGAAGATTTGAAGAGTCGAAGAGCACCGAAATCAGAATTATAGGCATGGCCGTAATTATAATTACGGCCATAATTCTCCCCTGCGCACCCAAACTTAAAAGAGCCATAACTTTGTCATTATAGCTCCGTTTTTGACGTTTAAGGTGTCAAAACGTAGCTAATTAAAAGCTTCATCAATACATGCCCATTGGAAAAAGGACGAAATGCCCATTGGAAAAAGGATGAGTTCTAGTGGAGGGTTGAGACTTTGGTGAAATTCTTGGGAGAAGAAAGAAGGCTCTTGTGAGCCACTCTAGAAGGCTTGAAGGGGAAGAATCGCTGCCCTTTTCTTGAAGAGTTTACCTTCTTTTACTTTCTGTCTTCACTTTCGTATCTTCTTTCTTAGAGATTGCACTTAAGGACGCTATGATAGCATAATCTTTTCATCGGAACTAAGGGTGTAGTCTCGTTGTTTGTATCTTATTGTCGAACTTGTTATTTTATAGCAAAAGCAAATTTTATCTTGTGCTTATTCGATCTGTGCTATTTTACTGTTAGTATTGCATTGGCCACGCAATTACTTTTCTCAGGCGCCACAAGAAGGACCGAAAGGTGAATTGCGACGCTAGATCTTCCTTATCGATCATGCTCTGACCTGTCAAGAAATTGGGCAGGATTTGTGTGAGGAAACTTATAATATCTCTGAACCTAATGGATCAATCTAGGGACAGTGAGTCATGAAAGTAGGACGCCGATCTAGATTGATACCGGATTACACCATCGAAAGAGGGTAATCTGTACCTTTTGATACTTCCTTGAGCATCTTTAAGATTGCTTGCTGTAATTTTAACTTGTAAGAATTTAAGATCCTTCAATGAGATGAACCCGATGTTCTGATATCTCTAACCCTGGTTTTCTTCACAAAGTTTTCTCTCGCTGGACTCGATTTACTTTAAGTTTACTCTGTTGGTGTATATGCCCTGAAGACCAATATATGGACATGGTCAGGCATTGTTTGCATGTACTTGGATAGAATTATTATTCTATATATAGAGGCATGGTCGTTATTATGCAGACTTCTCTACCTGCGTTGATGTATTGAGTTGCATATATAATGTCCCAGGAGTTTGGATTGGATCCATTCTCATAAGTAATCCCCAGACATGGTACCTTAGCAGATATGGGACAGCTTTGGTACATGTGAGACTGGTGTATGGGCTGGTTAAGTGCGGGGCACAGTAACGCAGACATACAGGTGCATTGGATGCACTGGAGTGATCCACCGTGAGGATTGACTTGTCTAGTCAACAAGTCAATCTCACATGCAAGAGGTTTGCATTGATCCTTAGACTTGAGGTATTCATGTCTAGATTTGATGATGGGTATGCTTTGATACAGTCTTACGTCTCTCCGTAATTGGGAGATCAAAACGACTGTCATTGGGCATGTCATAAGTCACATAGAGACATGGGTGACCAATAGTAGGATTTGCCCCTTCCTTATTGGAAGCATGATATCCACTCGGGGCGCCCCACCTTATTGGTGCATGACAGGAATGTGTGGCCACACTTGTTGAGTCATGACCAATGCATTGGATTGATAAACTTGAGACTAATCCAATGGCAGGATATCAGCTTAGGCAAAGGGATCTATAATGCAATGGGAATCCTCGTTGATTGTTAGGAGTTGTTGCCATAATGACTTAAGTCCTATGATATGGGTAGTAGTGATGTGTTGCTAGATACCCCTCACTACTTATGATGTTTACATCATTGCCATCGTCATATGGATCCTACAGGGTCACACGCAATAGACTCTTGACGTTGCTTTAATCAGAAGCCTTAGGATCAAGTTATTGGATAACTTGGATCAATTTGGAAGATTTCATCAGCGCCAATGGGCCTGATGAGTTGGAAGAAAGTTATTAGAGCCAAACTTCATTTTTGGCAGGTTGACCCGAAATTGACCTAGATTGGTCACATTTAGATTAGGGTTGCATTGGATTGGATCCAATGGCTTAATCAACCCATGCCATAAAGTTTGGGCTAGCTCATTATCCAATGAGGCCCAATAATAAGTTGTCATGAAGAGATTAAAGGCTAAAAGGGCATAATAGGGAGAAATAATGGGGAGAAATCTCACCCCATTGGCGCCTAAGGGCATAATGGGGTGAGGGAGGCGCCTTTGCTTCATTATGGAAGTAAAGGGCGCCTAGCCCTTCTTCCTAGGATGGAATGCATGCTTTTAAGGCATCTCTTGGGCTGATATGGCTATAGGGCAAATAAGGATAGGTTGAATGAGGTTTATGGAAAAGTCTTGGAGACTTTCCTTGCCACAAACCTCCTTCATCCTAGCCGCCCACTTGGCATGATCTTAGCCCTCCCTAAACCGCCTCTTGCCCATATAAATAAGACCCTAGTCGCCCCCTTAAAAGAGGTTAACTCCTTGGAGGCGTGAAGACATAAAGAGAGGCGTGAGCAAGGGCAAAGGGTGACAACTTGAAGGTGGCGCAACCCTTCTTCCTCCTTGAAGCCGCAAGCCTTCTTCTTCTTCTTCACCTCTTGACGTAACTTGGAGAAGGGCTTGGTGGCGACATCTCTTGGAGAGAATTGGAAGCTTAGGGTGGCGACAACTTGAGAGCTTGGAGCTCTCCTTCTTCATCAAGGAGCGCAATCTCCTTCTTCCTTGGAACCGCAAGTTCTTCATCTTCTCCATCTCTTCTTGGTGCAAGGACTCTTAGTGCTTGGTGGCTTTCCTTGCCACAAGACCTCTTCGTTCCTTGGCCATAGGCGCATCTTGCTTGAAGGTGGCGCATGTAAAGAAGAGGAAGGAAGTACTTGGCGCATCATTATCTTCCTCATCTCTTCTTGGCGCTTCTACCTTGGAGGTGGCGCAAGATTTGAAGAGAGTGATAAGGCTTGATTCTCTTCCCGAGGCTAGTACCGAGCGTGGAAGGGAGCAACGTTGAGACGGTCGTCGCGTGGATACTTGTGGAGGGCGAACACTTGGGCGCCTTCAACATGGCTTCGACATCTAGACAAGCAAAAGAGGTACATCTCTAACACATCCTTGTGTCTTCTCTCTCGCATGGATCCTTGGGAACGGAATATGTTTCGGGTGTAATGATTCTTCCGCTGCGTCCTGGGACTGCAAAATTTTAAATTGCACCCGGTATTCCCTAACAGTGGTATCAGAGCTACTTGCGAGAAACACAAGGTGTATGTTTGCTTGTGTGAAAAATTTTTGGAAAATTTTTCTTCTATCCATGCACGTTTCACTTAGAAAGCGGTTTTTCATCCAATCTTCTCTTCTCAACTTTATGGCCGAAATTTGATTGTGTTCATGATTGATTTAAGACCAAAGGCGCACGTAGGTTTTGTCAAGTAGGACGGGCATTGTGTCTTTGGACTGGCCGGGTCTCTTGATCTGACAAAACTGCCAGCCGATAGGGTCTATGAAATCATCATGGAACTTGATCTAAATTTTGGCATAAATTTGGTTAAGAGAGTGCTTTGGATGATGTTGGCGCATAAGGTGCTAAAATTTGATTTTTCCGGATTTTCAAATTTTACATGCGCCACTTGATTGGGTTGATATGGTCATAGCGAGTGCCCTCCTCTGTTGTGATGTGGAAGCATGTTTCCACTTGTGATGAATGCTTGTAAAATCTCTTTCCACCTGCGTATGGTTCTCTCCCTATCTTGTTGTAAAGAATTTTTCATCTTGTTTGGAATAGATGTAGAATTATATGATAGGTTAAGGCTTCATCTTGACAACAAGGAGTCTTCTTCAATCGGAGTCAGAAGTGGCACCAGCTTTGGAAGCGTGTGTTGGGAAACCCCGGGGATCTTTTACAATTTTCAGAGATAGAGATTACAAAATACATTGCACAGCGGAAGCAATATCCCCGAAACAGGCCGGTCCCAAAAACCCAGTGAAGATCGCAAGCAAGAGAGTCGACACGATGAGTTAGGAAATACCTTAGAGCAAGATGAGGGCGATGTCGTGATAGGCGCCCAAGCGTGTGCCCTCTGCAGTCTCACACACACGGATCCCTCGAGTCCTCTTCTTCCACGCTCGGTGCTAGCCTCGGGAAGAAGATCCAAGCCATGTGCTCCTTCTTCAAAGTATGCTACCTCCAAGGTAGATGGGCCAAAGATGAAGAAGGATGATGGAGAGTGAAACCGCCAAGCATCAAGTTCCTTGCGTCAAGAGAGAAGGAAGAGGCTTGCGGCTAGGGTTTGGAAGAAAGAAGAAGATGCGCCACTTCTTGGTGTTGTCGCCCTTCAAGCCCTTGCTTTCGCCCCTCCTCTTGTTTTCACGCCTCTAAGGATTGTAACTCTTAAGAGGGGGCGGCTAGGGTCACTTATAAAGAGCTATAGGTGGTTAGGGCAAGGGTTGAGATAATGACAAGTGTATGGCTTGGATGAGAAGGTTTGAGGTAAGGAAAGTCTCCAAGACTTTACCATAAACCTCATTCAACCTTTCCATAAGCTACCAAGCCTTGCCTTGTGCGCCAAGGCCTAGCCTTGTGCCCCAAGCAATGCCTTAATGCATTCACACTATCAATGGGAGAGGGCTAGGCGCATAAAGCTTCCTTAATGAAGCAAATTTTCCATCCAAACCCCATTATGCCCCTTAGGCACCAATGGGCTTGGCTTCCTCCCCATTATACCCTTTTAGCCTATTGCTTCTTCATGACAACTTATTATTGGGCCTCATTGGATAATGAGCTAGGCCAAACTCCATTACATGGGTTGATTAAGCACTTAGATCCAATCCAATGCAACCCAAATCCAAATATGACCAACCATGGTCAAATACGGGTCAACCTGCCAAAAATGAAGTTTGGCTTCAATAATATTCTTCCATCTCATCAGGGCCATTGGCGCTGATGAAATCTCCTAATTAGATCCAAGTTATCCAATAACTCGATCATAAGGCTTCCCGATCAATACGAGAACTCAAGTATCAAGGTGTGCGACCCTGTAGGTTCCTCTGACGTTGGCAGTGCTGACCAAATGTCACCACAAGCAGTGAGTGGCACCTAGCAGTGCATCGCTCCTACCCAAGTCATCGGAATGGATATCGATATCGACATCCCCATCATTGCAACAAGGTACAGATGCATTACAGTCTCTTTGCCGAACTGATATCCGATTGGACAAGTGTGCTGTTGGGGTATGCCCTTAAGGCTAATGTTTGAGGCCTTGGGATTGTAAAAGTATCATGTAATAAACTCTTATGTTTATAAAGGCATGGTTGTTATTCAGTTAAGCTACATTGTCTGCTGCAATATATGTTCTTCTGAATAATGTCTCAAAGCTGTTCAGCTAGGCTGACATGCAGTTATGTCCTTAGTCGATGTATCTTGGTGAACATGAGACAGCCTTGATATGGTTAAGACTAATATGTGTTCTAATCTTATAGGATGCTTCGAGCATGGAATAAGATGTAGACTCATGGGTACATTGGATGTACTGGACAGACCCTACTAGGATATTCAATTGCTTGTCACAATGTGAATAATCCTTGTTTGCTACAAGTGGCACATCTCCTCTGACTTGAGATCACTTGTGTTTCTAAATGATGATTGTCATTGTTTTGAGGTAGTTCAATATCATTTGAAACATAATGATTATAGACTATCTTGGATAATGATCATGAGTCAGGTTAGGGCACTAGTGATAGACATAGGATTGCCGTCTCCTTGTTTAAGGAGTGTGGTGTTCTAAAGGGGCCCCCCCGGCTGAGATGATTGAGAAAGTGTATGGCCATACCCAGGTGACTGTGTTCATCTGATCTAATCATGCTCATCATATTGGAGCTACAAGCTTGACACGCTTGTCCAATAAGAACATCCAGTGGCAAAGGAAATATGTATGCCTAGTGAAGCCTAGTGAAAAGGATTCACACTTGAGCTGTGTTTTGGGTGTAGTCTTGGAAGACTCTTTCCTTTATATCGGGAGACAGTGATGTGTTGCTAGATACCCCTCACTGATCGTGATAATGTAAGTTATCGTTACCGACATTTAAAGGAAACCCTCAGGGTCGCACAATTTGATGATATGGCTTACTTAAGTCAGATCGTGTGGACTGAATTGTTTCGGTTCAGTTTAGAGGGATTTAAACTCTGATTGTAAGTGAGATCTGGTCTGATCATGTTTGATTGATTAGGGCTTGAGATCGGTAAGCTTCGATCGAGAGTGTTGATGCTAGATCGATCAGATCAGAAGCATCTGGAGATGAATGGTCAGATCTAGGACCTTAGGGTCTAATTCGATCTAGACTTAATGTTTGGGCTGATTTGGTTTGGTCATTGAACCAAACATCTTGAACCGGCTCATGGGTTGAGCGCAAGGTTCAGGTGGGAGAAGAGAGTTGCGCATGGTTCACTTGGTGAACGCATAACGCACGTAATCATGGCTTGCTATTTTGGGAACTCTCGGTCGGTTTTCAACGTGGGAACGTTTCCACGTTCACTTGCAACGCCTCCTCTCTATTCCTCTTGCGAATTCGCTCTTGGCATTAGACGACTCACGGCTGGTGGCGTGAAGGTTGACGACAAGAGGATTCGGCCAAATTTTCATCTCATCATCCCTCAAAAGATCGAGGAAGCTTTGGAGCATTGCTAGCACAAATCGCCCCAAAGAAGTAGGCCTTCTTCTTCTTGTGTGCGACAGCCTTTGGAGGAGATCTCTTTTGCTTTCTTCTTCCAAGACACCATCCAAGAGATGGCGACGGTATGGATCATTCTCACATCTATCTAAGTTGATCATATGCAATAGAAAGATCTTTGAAAGCCCTTCTTCCGCTTGCAAAATTTTATGCGCCACCCTAATAGGGTTTTCGCCCCCCTCTCGAAAGGGGTCCTTCATGTGCCACCACTTGTTTTCACCCATTCACATGGTTATGACTAAATCAGGTTCTCACCTGGGTATGGCCATACACTTTCAGTCATAGAACCATAGAGGAGCTCCATGGATATCATGCTTCCCTAAGGAAGGGGCAAATCCTATGTCTGTCCATTGACCTTCTCATATGGGTCGTGACATGCTCAATGACAACCGTTATGATCTCCCAACTACGGCGAGGTGTTAGGTTGTATCAAAGTAAGTCCCTAACCATATAGAATGATCAATGACCTCAAGTCAAGGGATCAATGCATCTCCTGTCACTTGTAAGGATAACTCATGACACCAAGTCATAGCCTCACAGCGGGTCTATCCAGTATATCCTCCAATGATATACCCATGTGTCTACGTTAGCACCACGTGCCTAACCAGCCCATAAACCAGTGTCACAAGTACCAGAGCTGTCCCATATCCACTCAGGTACATCGACTGGGGACAATTATTTGAGCACAGATCCAATCTGTCTCCAGGGACATTATCATGTAAGTACACAATCGCAGGTGTAGACAAACAATGATAACGACAATGCCAGAAAGATATATGAATATCAGAGTCAAGTAGTACAAAAATGGACCAAAACTAGGTCCTTGGGCATATACACCAACAATATCCCACTTGCACTAAGACCTAGAGGTTGAGCAACCCCATATCTCTAGTACGACCATCATGCTTCTGCTGCGCCAAAGCCTTGGTCAGTGGGTCTGCTAGATTGCTCTCTGTGTCAACTCTGCTAATCTTGACATTACCTCGATCAATGATCTCTCTAATCAGGTGAAATCTCCTGAGTATGTGTTTGGACCTTTGATGAGACCGTGGTTCCTTAGTATGTGCTGTTCCTGAAAGTCCCTTTTCAAAGGGGGTGAAACCCAAAGGGGGCGCATGTCAAAGTTTCGCAAGGGATGTTAGGGTTTCATAGATCGATTTATATATATCATATGATCAACTTTCAATACCTTATATAGATGAAAAGGATTCATACCATTGCCATTGCTTAGATGGCGACTTGGAAGAGAAAGATGCGTGTGCTTCTTCTCCAAAAGTGACGCACACAAGGTGAAGATGACTTGCTCCTTTGAATCCTTTGTGCTAGCAAAGCTCTTCAAAGTATCCTTGTCGAATGGAAGGGAATAGGATGAGAGCTCTAGCTTGGCCGAATCCTCTTCAAGGCGTGAAGACCTTCTCTACACGAGAGAGGGGGCGTCAAGAGGAAGAAGCGAGCGTTGAGGCGTTGAGGCGTTGAGGGAAGTGGCGTTTATGACTTTCCAAAAATAGAAAGACATGTAGCCATGCGCCCACGACATCAAAACCGACCAAAACGCCTACAAGCTTTGAACCATGCGTTCACTCATGTGAACCGGTTCAAATCAATTCGATCCAATTGCCTTTGGTTCAAAAACCAAATCAAATCAGCCCAAGCCATGGTCTAGATCTCATTGAACCAAATGGTTCAAGATCTAACCGTTCATCTCTTGATGTTCTTGATCTCACCGATCTAGCATCAACACTCTCGATCGAAGCTTACCGATCTCAAACCCTAATCAATCAAACATGATCAGACCTGATCTCACTTACAATCAGAGTTTAAATCCCTTTAAACTGAACCAAAACAATTCAGTCCACACGATCTGACTTAAGTAAGCCATATCATCAAATTGTGCGACCCTAAGGGTTTCCTTCAAATGTCGGTAATGATAACTCACGTTATCACGATCAGTGAGGGGTATCTAGCAACACATCACTGTCTCCCGATATAAAGGAAAGAGTCTTCCAAGACTACACCCAAATAACAGCACAAGTGTGAATCCAATATGATGAGAGTGATCAGATCAGATGAACATAGTCATCTGGGTATGGCCATACACTTTCTCAACCATCTATCCAGGGGCCCCTTCAGAACATCACACTCCTAAAACAAGGAGACGGCAATCCTATATCTATCACTAGTGCCCTAACATGACTCATGCTCATTATCCAAAATAGTCTATAATCATTATGTTTCAAATGATATTGAACTACCTCAAAACAATGCCAATCATCATTTAGAAACACAAGTGATCTCAAGTTAGAGGACACATGCTACTTGTTTGCATACAAGGATCATTCACATTGTGACAAGCAATTGAATATCCTAGTAGGGTCTGTCCAGTACATCCAATGTACCCATGAGTCTACATCTTATTCCATGCTCGAAGCATCCTATAAGATTAGAACACATATTAGTCTCAATCATATCAAGGCTGTCTCATGTTCACCAAGATATCTCGACTAAGGACAATACTGCATATCAGCCTAGCTGAACAGCATCGAGACATTATTCAGAAGTATACACATTGCAGCAGATAATGTAACAACCTAAATAACAACCATTGCCTTTATAAACATAGAGTTTATACATGATACTGAAATAATCCCAAGGCCTCAAACATTAGCCTTAAGGGCATACCCCAACAATCTCCCACTTGCACTTAATCTAATGGTAGAGAAATCTCAAACCCATATTATTACAGTGCTTCTCATGCTTCTGCTGCGCCAGAGGATTTGTAAGCGGGTCAGCCAGATTGTCGTCTGTATGAACCTTGCAGACTTTGATCTCGCCACGATCAATGATCTCCCAGATCAAGTGAAACCTTCTCTGTATGTGAAAGAACCCCTTTCTAGAGGGGGGCGAAACCCAGCATGGCGCATTATAAACATTTAGGCAGCGGATTAGGGTTTCATGGATCGGCTTCATGTGATATGATCAACCATAAAAATTCGATTGCATAGAAGAGATAAAACTCATACCATAGCCATTTCAAGATGGCGTCTAGGAAGCAAAGATCAAAGCAGATCTTCTCCAGAGGTGACGCACACAGTTGATGTCGCCTACTCCTCTTTGCGATTCTTGTGCTAGCAAGATCCAAAGAAGTCTTTGATCGAAATGGAAAGGGAAGGAGATCTTTTCTCTTTGCCGAATTCTCCTCAAGCTCCAAGGCGCCGTCACCCAAAAGAACGAGAGGAATATATGCGTTCAAGAGGCGAGAATAGAGAACCCTCTCTATTCGAACGTGAGAGTCATGGTTGCTAAAAATAGCACCACTCACCGCCCAACATGTTCACGCTAAGTGAACTTGTCGCCTAGTCTTGAACCATTTTGGTTCAATTTAATTTTGGTTCAATAACCAAATAAACCAATCGACATGGCCTAGATCACATTAAAACCCTAAGGTTCCAGATCTAACCGTTGATCTCTTTGATGCTCCTGATCTGACCGATCTAGCATCCATTCTCTCGATCGAAGCTTACCGATCTCAAGCCCTAATCAATCAAACATGATCAGACTAGATCTCACTTACAATCAGAGATTAAATCCCTTTAAACTGAACCTGAACAATTCAGTCCACACGATCTGACTTAAGTAAGCCATATCATCAATTGTGCGACCCTGAGGGTTTCCTTAAAACGTCGGTAACGATAATTCACATTATCACGATCAGTGAGGGGTATCTAGCAACACATCACTGTCTCCCGATATCAAGGAAAGAGTCTTCCAAGACTACACCCAAAAACAGCACAAGTGTGAATCAATTCACAAGGCATGCATATTTCCTTTACCACTGGATGTTCTTATTGGACAAGCCTGTCAAGCTCGTAACTCCAATATGATGAGCATGATTAGAACAGATGAACACTGTCACCTGGGTATGGCCATACACTTTCTCAATCATCTCATCCAGGGGGCCCCTTTAGAACATCACACTCCTTCAACAAGGAGACGGCAATCCTATGTCTATCACTAGTGCTCTAACATGACTCAAGCTCACCATCCAAGATAGTCTATAATCATTATGTTTCAAATGATATTGAACCATCTCAAAACAATGACAATCATCATTTAGAAAACACAAGTGATCTCAAGTCAGAGGAAATGTGCCACTTGTCTTAATCAAGGAACATTCACATTGTGACAAACAATTGAACATCCTAGTAGGGTCTGTCCAGTACATCCAATGTACCCATGAGTCTACATCTTATTCCATGCTCGAAGCATCCTATAAGATTAGAACACATATTAGTCTTAACCATATCAAGGCTGTCTCATGTTCACCAAGATATATCGACTAAGGACATAACAGCATGTCAGCCCAGCTGAACAGCTTTGAGACATTATTCAGAAGAACATATATTGCAGCAGACAATGTAGCTAACTGAATAACAACCATGCCTTTATAAACATAACAGTTTATTACATGATACAGATACATTCCCACAGGCCTCAAACATTAGCCTTAAGGGCATACCCCAACAGTATGTGCTTGGACTTCTGGTGCGACCGTGGTTCCTTTGCTTGTGCTATTGCTCCAGTGTTATCACAGAAGATAACCAATGGATCTGCACTCGAAGGAACAACACCAAGTTCCTGAACGAATTTACGAATCCACACTGCCTCCTTGGATGCTTCCGAGGCTGCAACATACTCGGCTTCTGTTGTGGAATCAGCAACAATTGACTATTTGAAACTTTTCCACACCACTGCACCTCCATTCAAGCTAAAAACATAGCCTGATTGCGATCGGAAATCAACCTGGTCAGATTGGAACGAAGCGTCAGTATATCCTTCAATACTGAGTTCTTCCTGACCTCCATAAACCAAAAACATATCTTTGGTCCTCCGAAGATATTTCAAAATGTTCTTGACTGCAATCCAGTGTGCCTGACCTGGATTACTTTGGAATCGACTGGTCACGCTTAACCCGTAAGCGACGTCTGGGCGAGTACACAACATCGCATACATAATGGACCCAATAGCCGAAGCATAAGGCGTATTGTCCATTTCATCTTTCTCAGTCTTTGTTTGTGGACATTGACTCTTTGAAAGATTCAGACCATGTCTGACTGGAAGATATCCTCTTTTAGAATTTTCTAAATGAAATCTCTCCAGGACTTTATCGATGTAAGTACTCTGGCACAGCCCGAGAAGCCTCTTAGATCTATTCACACCTAATACATAGGCTGCTTCTCCCAAATCTTTCATCTGGAAACATTTTCTTAACCATGCCTTGACAGCATGTAGTTCAGGAATATCGTTTCCAATGATTAAGATATCATCGACGTAGAGGACTAGGAAAGTAATCACGCTCCCACTAAACCTCTTATATACACACGGGTCATCTTCATTCTTGATGAAACCAAACTCGCAGATTGATTCATCAAAACGAATATTCCAGCTTCTTGATGCTTGCTTAAGTCCATAAATGGACTTCTTTAACTTGCATATTTTATGACGATCTGATGGATTGATGAAACCTTCAGGTTGTGTCATATACACATCCTCGTCTAGTTTTCCATTAAGGAAAGCGGTCTTCACATCCATTTGCCAGATCTCATAATCATAATATGCTGCTATCGCAAGAATAATCCGAATAGACTTGAACATAGCTACAGGAGAGAAAGTTTCACCATAATCTATCCCGTAGATTTGTTTGAAACCTTTCGCAACTAGCCTGCCTTTATAGGTAACAACGTTACCATCCATGTCAATCTTCTTTTTGAAGATCCATTTACAGCCTATAGGGATTACTCCCAGAGGCGGATCAACCAAATCCCAGACTTGGTTATCTGACATGGAGTCCATCTCGGCTCGCATAGCTTCAAGCCATCTCGCTGATTCCGGTCCACTGACCGCATCCGCATAAGTGAGGGGTTCATCATTAATGATGTAGACTCCGTCATAGCGCTCAGGCTGTCGACGGATCCTTCCCGATCTACGCGGTTCCCGTGATATCTGAGCCTCAGGTTGTTCAATAACCTGTTCTACTGGCTCATGTACATCCAACTGTGCTTGACTACTTTGTCCTTTTTCTGGATTCTCATCCAGCTTTATTTCTCTCCCACTGGCCTCTTGCAGAAGAAATTCCTTCTCAAGAAAAATAGCTGTCCGAGCAACAAAAACTTTGTTCTCTTTGGGATCGTAGAAATAATAACCCTTAGTTTCCTTAGGGTAACCGACAAAGATACATTTCTCAGATCTGCTCTCCAGTTTCCCAGAGGCGAGCTTTTTGACATAAGCCTCGCAACCCCAGATCTTAATAAATGTCAAGCTCGGCTGTTTCCCATACCATAATTCATATGGAGTCTTTGAAACTGCCTTGGATGGCACTCGGTTTAGTACCTTTGCAGCTGTTTCCAGTGCAAATCCCCAAAAGGAGTAAGGTAGAGTAGCCTGACTCATCATAGAGCGAACCATATCAAGTAAGGTTCTATTTCTCCTCTCGGACACACCATTCCATTGCGGTGTTCCTGGTGGAGTGAGCTGTGAGACAATCCCACACTCCTTCAGATAGTCAGTAAACTCATGACTCAAGTATTCTCCACCTCGATCTGTGCGGAGTGATTTGATATTTCGACCTAACTGATTCTGTACTTCATTTTTGAACTCTTTGAACTTGTCAAAAGATTCACTTTTATGTCTCATAAGATAGACATAACCATACCTACTGAAATCATCAGTAAAGGTAATGAAGTATGAATAGCCACCTCTGGCATGTTTACTAAAAGGCCCACACACATCACTCTGAATGAGGTCAAGTAAACCTGAAGCCCTTTGACCTTTGTTAGAAAAAGGGGCCTTCGTCATTTTACCCATTAAACAAGCTTTGCATGTATCAAGCTCCTCACAGGAGAATGATCCCAGCAGTCCATGATCATGCAACCGCTTAATGCGTTTCTTGTTAATATGGCCTAAACGACTATGCCATAGCAAGGTGCTGTCATCAGCAAACTTGGCTTTCTTAATATCAATATTTTGTATAGAACATTCCATGTCTAACATGAATAACCCATTGTTAATCGATCCAGTAGCATAAACAATATTATCAGAAGAAAGATAACACTTTGAAATCTTGCATTCAAAGGAAAACCCTTTCCTGACAAGAGCAGGAATAGAGATAATATTTTTCGTTATGCTTGGTACAAAATAACAATTGTCCAGTTCCAATACAAGTCCAGATGGTAATGAGATGTAATAAACTCCTACAGCAACAGCAGCAACCCGTGCCCCGTTTCCAACTCGTAGGTCCACCTCATGCTGTCCCACCTGTCTTCTTCTCTTGAGTTCCTGTACATTAGAACAAATGTGAACTCCACATGCAGTGTCCAACACCCATGAAATAGAAGAAGAAGATACCATGACTTCAGTCACGAAAATACCTGAGCCAGAAGCGAAAGGATTGCTTCCCTTCTTGTCTCCTTGGAGCGCTTTACAGTCCTTTTTCCAGTGACCCAGCTGGCCACAGTGGAAACATCTGTATTCCTTCGACCGCTTAACCTTTTGTTTCAGAGCCTTGTTGTAGTTCTTGACAGGGGCTTTGCCCTTCTTCCCTTTCTTCTTGTTCCTTGAAGGAACCATCAAGACAGAGGATGAAGGCTTTCCCTTTAGAGTCAACTCTGTAGTCAAGAGCATGTTCAGCAACTCTGCCGGGGTACAGTCGATCTTGTTCATATTAAAATTAATGATGAACGGATCGTAAGTAGCCGGAAGAGATTGCAGGATTATGTCTACAGCAAGCTCCTAATTGATGGTATGTCCCAGTTTCTCTAGAGCCTCCTTGTACCCAATCATCTTGAGCACGTGAGCTCCCCACTGGACTCCCTTCAGCCAGTTTGCTCTGAAAGAAAAGCTTAGTCAAATTATAGCGTTCAGTCCTAGCCTGTGCAGCATACAGCATCTTGAGGTTTGCTATAATTTCTATAGCAGATAGATCCTCATGCTGACGCTGCAGCTCTGGCGTCATAGACGCAAGCATCAGGCAAGCGACATCAATGCTATCATTGACATGCTTTTCATAAGCATCGCGAACCGCCCTTGCGGCGTTCGCAGCGGGTTGAGGCGGTATAGCTGTCTCGAGGACATACAGCTTCCTCTCTGCCTTAAGAACAATCTTAAGGTGTCCGGACCAGTCTGAGAAGTTTGGCCCAGCAAACTTCTCCCTTTCCAGTAGGGATCGCACATTGAAATTCGTGGTGTTCGTGTTGGAGTATGCCCTTAAGGCTAATGTTTGAGGCCTTTGGGATTGTAATAGTATCATGTAATAAACTCTTATGTTTATAAAAGGCATGGTTATTATTCAGCTTGTTACCTTGTCTGCTGTAATAAGTGTACTTCTGAATAATGTCTCAAAGCTGTTCAGCTAGGCTGACAGGAAATATGTCCTTAGTCGAGATATCTTGGTGAACATGAGACAGCCTTGATATGATAGAGACTAATATGAGTGCTAATCTTATAGGATGCTTCGAGCATGGAATAAGATGTAGACTCATGGGTACATTGGATGTACTGGACAGACCCTACTGGGATATTCCATTGCTTGTCACAATGTGAATGATCCTTGTAAGCAACAAGTGGCACATGTCCTCTGACTTGAGATCACTTGTGTTTCTAAATGATGATTGTCATTGTCTTGAGGTAGTTCAATATCATTTGAAACATAATGATTATAGACTATCTTGGATGGTGAACTTGAGTCAGGTTAGGGCACTTGTGATAGACATAGGATTGCCGTCTCCTTGTTTAAGGAGTGTGATGTTCTAAGGGCCCCCCCACTATATGAGATGATTGAGGAAGTGTATGGCCATACCCAGATGACTATGTTCATCTGATCTAATCATGCTCATCGTATTGGAGTTACAAGCTTGACATGCTTGTCCAATAAGAACATCCAGTGGCAAAGGACACATGTATGCCTTGTGATTTGATTCACACTTATGCTTTGGTTTGGGAGTAGTCTTGGAAGACTCTTTCCTTTATATCGGGAGACAGTGATGTGTTGCTAGATACCCCTCACTGATCGTGATAACGTAAGTTATCGTTACCGACATTTAGAGGAAACCCTCAGGGTCGCACAATTTGATGATATGGCTTACTTGAGTCAGATCGAATGGACTGGATTCTTTGAGTTCAGATTAAAGGGATTTTATCTCTGATTGTAAGTGAGATCTGGTCTGATCATGTTTGATTGATTAAGGCTTGAGATCGGTAAGCTTCGATCAAGAGAGATGATGCTAGATCGGAAAGATCAGGGGCATCAGGTGATGAATGGTTAGATCATGAGCCTTGGGGTTCAATATGGTCTAGACCACATGGCTTGAGCCATTTCGGTTTGGTTCATGAACCAAAGTTGAATCGAACGGTTTAGCTTGAACCGGTTCACAATTGTGAACGCATGGTTCAATGCTCAAATGCGTTTGGGTTATGGCTTGAGCGCATGCTTTGATGAGCTTCCATTTATGGAAAGTCATCAAAGGGGGCCGGTTTCACTTAACGCCTAAAACGCTTATGCGTTGGAACTCTTCTCATCAACGCCTTGGACATTGGTTGAGGTGTGGTTGACGACGAGAAGGAGAGCTTGGGCAAAGAGAAACTCTCGGCAACAAGGAAGTTCATCATCCCTTCCATTCGACAAGTGAAGATTCCTTGAGTGACTTGCTAGCACAAGCGACCCCAAGGAGTGAGCCAACTTCATCTTGTGTGTGGCACACTTTGGAGGAGACCTATCTTGATCTCTTCTTCCAAGCCGAGATCCAAGTCCATGGCATTGGTATGATTTCTAGTTTCAAGTTGATCATATTGTTTCATATCCGATCTTGACTAGAAGCCCTCTTTCCGCTATGCATGATAGATGAGCATGCTTAGGGTTTCTTCCCCCTTAGTTAGGGGTTCCTTCAATTGGTATCAGAGCTTGGCTCATGATATGATCGATATGAGTGCTTTAAGTATTGGTGATCCATACATGATGTTGCGCTTACTTTTTCTTTGAGGCATGCTTTGTTTTCATGATGTTGCGCTTGTATCATATTTTCATGATGTTGCGCTTATATGTTCATGATGTTGCGCTTGTATCATATTTTCATGATGTTGCGCTTATATGTTCATGATGTTGCGCTTGTATCATATGTTCATGATGTTGCGCTTGTATCATATGTTCATGAAGTATGCGCTCCCCCTTGAAGGGGACCTCCTAAAGTATGCGCTCCCCCTTGAAGGGGACCCCCTTAGATCTAAGGGTTATCAAGCATGTTGTTTGTTTGTAACATTGCGCATGTTATAAAAGTTTTCTAAAACTTACCTCTTGCGCGCTTCATTAGATCTAAGGTGCCACTACATTAAACCCTTAGATGGGTTGATGAGGTTGAAGTCACCACTAGGTTGGATCCAAGTCTGATCAGACCATCTGACAGCTCAGATGGGTTGACCCAATAGCACCTATGCGCAAGCACAAGGTGGCTATAGGTTGACTGCATCTAGGGCGTGTAGCGAGGTCTGGTTGAGACAACTACTGAACACACTTGAGTTAGGCCCGGGGTCACACCCGCTTGCCAAAACTCATGGGGTGGTTCAGCCCTTGGGGCATGCATGGTTGACCATTAGGTCAACTCGGGTCAGTTAGGACTCGGTGCATGCAAGGGCAAAGGATCTAGCTAGATGGATGAGTGGATCCCCATCAATGGACCATTGTAAGGTTGTAGGGCTCATAAGGAAATTAAATTGATGCCATGGGTTTTTCCAAAATTTAATTTCTTGAATGGATCACATGTTGATTGAATCATATGCTTGTTTATTTAGTCTTATGTGGGTTGCCCTGTTGTGTGCTGTGCTGGGGCCTGCGAGCCTGGATAAGTTGTAAATTAATTTGTGATCTGCGAATCACATTGTACTTAATTTATAATATGTAGTTGACCTGCGAGTCAACCTTGTCTAGATAGATCAAATGTACTTTGATTAGACAAGTGCACACATCCAAGAGGGGCATTCATCTGGTGGTGCACCTGAGGTGCTCTTGGCGCTAGGGCACTGGGTTGGACCAGATGAGATGCAAGGAGCTCAAGTGAAGACTTAAGTAAATTAAGGTCTTACTAGGGTTCATGGGCTTTTACCACATAAGATCATGCTTTCTTCTTATTGCTTATAATTAGAATTGCATGTTTAAGTTTATCTTCTGCTATCACCATAGGACTTGTATGATAGTTAAGAAGATAAAAGACCGATAAAATCCAACGCTAACATATCAAGCTCGTAAGCCTTCTGACGCGAAACCTCACCTTTCTGATTATCGTTGGAGCCGTGTTGAACCCACTCAGTGGGCACGTCCACCTATCTTCAGACGGTGCTGGATTTCACCTGCGTGTTACAGAGTTGGGATTTATCCCCTCTCGTTGCTCAGCATAGCACGTGGTGGTCCAGGGAGTAGGTCAGGTCAGCTTGACCATGTTGGCTACATATGTGGCGCATATGGTAGCACATGGAGGCACCCATCTCTGGGATCAGAGACTGTGTTGTACCAACTCAGTTGGCACAGTCTGCTGGATTGCCAAGATGAAGGGGAATCGCACGGGTTGGCGATTGGCTAGGACAGCCTACCAGAAATTAGTGCTTGTTATCTCTGTGCATCTTATCTCGCCTGAGCGGGACGCGGAGACCAAGTATGAAATCTGGATCCCATCTCACTAAAAGAGTATTACTCTTTCGGACTGTTTACTGGATTTTTCAGTCAGACAAAATAGTGAGAAAAGAATCTTTCTTAAGTCCTGGATTGATTCTAAACATTGATACTGACCTTGCTGTTCTTGCTTGTTGTAGATTCCTGCAGCAACGAACACCATGAGCTTCAATGTGCGATCCCTACTGGAAAGGGAGAAGTTTGCTGGGCCGAACTTCTCTGACTGGTTCGGACACCTTAAGATTGTTCTTAAGGCAGAGAGGAAACTGTATGTCCTCGAGACGGCGATACCGCCGCAGCCCGCTCCGAACGCCGCAAGGGCGGTTCGGGAAGCCTACGAAAAGCACGTCAATGATAGCATTGATGTCGCTTGCCTGATGCTAGCGTCTATGACGCCACCGCTGCAGCGTCAGCATGAGGATATGTCAGCTATAGAGATTATAGCAAACCTCAAAATGCTGTATGCTGCACAGGCGAGGACTGAGCGCTATAATCTGACGAAGCTCTTCTTTCAGAGCAAACTGGCTGAGGGGAGCCCAGTGGGAGCTCACGTGCTCAAGATGATTGGGCACAAGGAGGCTCTAGATAAACTGGGGCATACCATCAACCAGGAGCTTGCTGTAGACATAATTCTACAGTCTCTTCCGCCTTCTTTCGATGCGTTCATCATTAACTATAATATGAACAAAATCGATTGTACGCCGGCAGAGCTGTTGAATATGCTCTTGACAACTGAGGAAACTCTGAAGGGTAAGCCTTCAACCTCTGTCTTAATGGTTCCTTCTAGGAACAAGAAGAAGGGGAAGAAGGGCAAGGCCCCTGTCAAGAACTACAGTAAGGCCCTGAAACAGAAGGTTAAGCGGTCGAAGGATAACAGGTGTTTCCATTGTGGCCAGCTGGGTCACTGGAAAAAGGACTGTAAAGCGCTCCAAGGAGATAAGAGGGGAAGCATTGCTTCTGGCTCAGGTATATACGTGACGGAAGTCATGGTTTCATCTTCTTCTATATCATGGGTGTTGGACACTGCATGTGGAGTTCACATTTGTTCAAATGTGCAGGAACTCAAGAGAAGAAGGCAGGTGGGACAGCATGAGGTAGACCTACGAGTTGGAAACGGGGCACGGGTTGCTGCTGTTGCTGTAGGAGACTATTTCATTACTTTACCATCTGGCATTGTATTAGAATTAAACAATTGTTACTTTGTACCCAGTATTACCAAGAATATTATCTCTATTCCTGCTCTTGTCAGGAAAGGATTTGCCTTTGAATGCAAGATTTCAAAGTGTGTTTTGACTTATGATAATATTGTGTATGCGACTGGTTCAATTAACAATGGGTTATACATGTTGGACATGGAAAATTCTATACAAAACATTGATAATAAGAAAGCCAAGTATGCTGATGACAGCACCTTGTTATGGCATAGTCGTTTAGGCCATATAAACGAGAAGCGCATTAAGCGGTTGCATAATCATGGACTGCTGGGATCTTTCTCCTATGAGGAGATTGATACATGCAAAGCTTGTTTGATGGGTAAAATGACGAAGTCACCTTTTCCTCACAAAGGTCAAAGGGCTTCAGGTTTACTGGACCTTATACACAGTGATGTGTGTGGGCCATTTAGTAAACAAGCCAGAGGTGGCTATCAGTACTTCATTACCTTTACTGATGATTTCAGTAGGTATGGGTATGTCTATTTAATGAGACATAAAAATGAATCTTTTGACAAGTTCAAAGAGTTCAAAAATGAAGTACAAAATCAGTTAGGCCGAAATATCAAGGCACTTCGTTCTGATCGAGGTGGTGAATACCTGAGTCATGCGTTTACTGACTATCTGAAAGAGTGTGGGATTATCTCACAGCTCACTCCGCCAGGAACACCGCAGTGGAATGGTGTGTCCGAGAGGAGAAATAGAACGTTACTTGATATGGTTCGTTCTATGATGAGTCAGGCTACTCTTCCATACTCCTTTTGGGGTTTTGCACTGGAAACAGCTGCAAAGGTACTAAACCGAGTGCCATCCAAGGCAGTTTCAAAGACGCCATATGAGTTATGGTATGGGAAACAGCCTAGCTTGACATTTATCAAGATCTGGGGTTGCGAGGCTTATGTCAAAAAGCTCGCCTCTGGGAAACTAGAGAGCAGATCTGACAAATGCATCTTTGTCGGTTACCCTAAGGAAACTAAGGGTTATTATTTCTTCGATCCCAAGGAGAACAAGGTTTTTGTTGCTCGGACGGCCATATTTCTTGAGAAGGAATTTCTTCTGCAAGAGGCCAGTGGGAGAGAAATAAAGCTGGATGAGAATCCAGAGGAAGGACAAAGTAGTCAAGCACAGTTGGATGAGCCTGAGCCAGTAGATCAGGTTATTGAACAACCTGAGGCTCAGGTATCACGGGAACCGCGAAGATCGGGTAGGATCCGTCGACAGCCTGAGCGCTATGACGGAGTCTACATCATTGATAATGATGAACCCCTAACTTATGCGGATGCGGTCAATGGACCGGAGTCAGCTAGATGGCTTGAAGCTATGCGAGCCGAGATGGACTCCATGTCAGATAACCATGTCTGGGATTTGGTTGATCCGCCTCCGGGAGTAATCCCTATAGGCTGTAAATGGATCTTCAAGAAGAAGATTGACATGGATGGTAACGTGGTTACCTATAAAGGCAGGCTAGTTGCGAAAGGTTTCAAACAAATCTACGGGTTAGATTATGATGAAACTTTCTCACCAGTAGCCATGTTTAAGTCTATTCGGATTCTTTTCGCGATAGCTGCATATTACGATTATGAGATCTGGCAGATGGATGTGAAGACAGCTTTCCTCAATGGAAATCTGGATGAGGATGTGTATATGACACAACCGGAAGGTTTCACTAGTCCATCAGATCGTCATAAAATATGCAAGTTAAAGAAGTCCATTTATGGACTGAAACAAGCATCAAGAAGCTGGAACATTCGTTTTGATGAATCAATCTCTGAGTTTGGTTTCATCAAGAACGAAGATGACCCGTGTGTATATAAGAGGTTTAGTGGGAGCGTGATTACATTCCTAATCCTCTACGTCGATGATATCTTGATCATTGGAAACGATATTCCTGAACTGCATGCTGTTAAGGCATGGTTAGGAAAATGTTTTCAGATGAAAGATCTAGGAGAAGCAGCCTATGTATTAGGTGTGAAGATCTACAGGGATAGATCTAAGAGGCTTCTCGGGCTGTGCCAGAGTACCTACATCGATAAGGTCCTGGAGAGATTCCATTTAGAGAATTCTAAACGTGGATATCTTCCAGTCAGACATGGTCTGAATCTTTCGAAGAGTCAGTGTCCACAAACACAGACTGAGAAAGATGAAATGGACAATACGCCTTATGCTTCGGCTATTGGGTCCATAATGTATGCGATGTTGTGTACTCGCCCAGACGTCGCTTACGGGTTAAGCGTGACCAGTCGATTCCAAAGTAATCCAGGTTTGGCGCACTGGATTGCGGTCAAGAACATTTTAAAATATCTGCGGAGGACCAAAGATATGTTCTTGATATATGGTGGTCAGGAAGAACTCAGTATAGAGGGATATACTGACGCTTCGTTCCAGTCAGACCAGGATGATTTCCGATCGCAATCAGGCTATGTTTTTAGCTTGAATGGTGGAGCAGTGGTGTGGAAAAGCTTCAAACAGTCTACTGTTGCTGATTCCACAACAGAAGCCGAGTATGTTGCAGCCTCGGAAGCATCCAAGGAGGCAGTGTGGATTCGTAAGTTCGTGAGAGAACTTGGTGTCGTTCCTTCGAGTGCAGATCCTTTGGTTATCTTCTGTGATAACACTGGAGCTATAGCACAAGCAAAGGAACCGCGGTCACACCAGAAGTCCAAGCACATACAAAGACGTTTTCACTTGATCCGGGAGATCATTGATCGTGGCGAGATCAAGATTTGCAAGGTTCATACAGATGACAATCTGGCAGACCCGCTTACCAAGCCTCTGGCGCAGCAGAAGCATGAGAAGCACTGTAATAATATGGGTTTGAGATTTCTCAACCATTAGATTAAGTGCAAGTGGGAGATTGTTGGAGTATGCCCTTAAGGCTAATGTTTGAGGCCTTTGGGATTGTAATAGTATCATGTAATAAACTCTTATGTTTATAAAAGGCATGGTTATTATTCAGCTTGTTACCTTGTCTGCTGTAATAAGTGTACTTCTGAATAATGTCTCAAAGCTGTTCAGCTAGGCTGACAGGAAATATGTCCTTAGTCGAGATATCTTGGTGAACATGAGACAGCCTTGATATGATAGAGACTAATATGAGTGCTAATCTTATAGGATGCTTCGAGCATGGAATAAGATGTAGACTCATGGGTACATTGGATGTACTGGACAGACCCTACTGGGATATTCCATTGCTTGTCACAATGTGAATGATCCTTGTAAGCAACAAGTGGCACATGTCCTCTGACTTGAGATCACTTGTGTTTCTAAATGATGATTGTCATTGTCTTGAGGTAGTTCAATATCATTTGAAACATAATGATTATAGACTATCTTGGATGGTGAACTTGAGTCAGGTTAGGGCACTTGTGATAGACATAGGATTGCCGTCTCCTTGTTTAAGGAGTGTGATGTTCTAAGGGCCCCCCCACTATATGAGATGATTGAGGAAGTGTATGGCCATACCCAGATGACTATGTTCATCTGATCTAATCATGCTCATCGTATTGGAGTTACAAGCTTGACATGCTTGTCCAATAAGAACATCCAGTGGCAAAGGACACATGTATGCCTTGTGATTTGATTCACACTTATGCTTTGGTTTGGGAGTAGTCTTGGAAGACTCTTTCCTTTATATCGGGAGACAGTGATGTGTTGCTAGATACCCCTCACTGATCGTGATAACGTAAGTTATCGTTACCGACATTTAGAGGAAACCCTCAGGGTCGCACAATTTGATGATATGGCTTACTTGAGTCAGATCGAATGGACTGGATTCTTTGAGTTCAGATTAAAGGGATTTTATCTCTGATTGTAAGTGAGATCTGGTCTGATCATGTTTGATTGATTAAGGCTTGAGATCGGTAAGCTTCGATCAAGAGAGATGATGCTAGATCGGAAAGATCAGGGGCATCAGGTGATGAATGGTTAGATCATGAGCCTTGGGGTTCAATATGGTCTAGACCACATGGCTTGAGCCATTTCGGTTTGGTTCATGAACCAAAGTTGAATCGAACGGTTTAGCTTGAACCGGTTCACAATTGTGAACGCATGGTTCAATGCTCAAATGCGTTTGGGTTATGGCTTGAGCGCATGCTTTGATGAGCTTCCATTTATGGAAAGTCATCAAAGGGGGCCGGTTTCACTTAACGCCTAAAACGCTTATGCGTTGGAACTCTTCTCATCAACGCCTTGGACATTGGTTGAGGTGTGGTTGACGACGAGAAGGAGAGCTTGGGCAAAGAGAAACTCTCGGCAACAAGGAAGTTCATCATCCCTTCCATTCGACAAGTGAAGATTCCTTGAGTGACTTGCTAGCACAAGCGACCCCAAGGAGTGAGCCAACTTCATCTTGTGTGTGGCACACTTTGGAGGAGACCTATCTTGATCTCTTCTTCCAAGCCGAGATCCAAGTCCATGGCATTGGTATGATTTCTAGTTTCAAGTTGATCATATTGTTTCATATCCGATCTTGACTAGAAGCCCTCTTTCCGCTATGCATGATAGATGAGCATGCTTAGGGTTTCTTCCCCCTTAGTTAGGGGTTCCTTCAGTTCGTTGCTGCAGAAATCTACAACAATACAAGAACAGCAAGGTCAGTATCAATGTTAGAATCAATTCAGGACTTAAGAATGATTCTTTTCTCACTATTTTATCTGACTGAAAAATCCATTAAACAGTCCGAAAGAGTAACACTCTTTTAGTGAGATGGGATCCAGATTTCATACTTGGTCTCCGCGTCCCGCTCAGGCGAGATAAGATGCACAGAGAGTACAAGCACTAATCTCTGGTAGGCAATCCCTGCCAATCGCCAACCCGTGCGATTCCCCTTCATCTGGGCAATCCAGCAGACTGTGCCAACTGAGTTGGTACAACACAGTCTCTAATCCCACAGATGGCTGCCTCCATATGGCTACCAAATGCGCCACATATGTAGCCTACATGGTCAAGCTGACCCGACCTACTCCCTGGACCACCACGTGTTATGCTGAGCAACGAGAAGCAATAAATCCCTTCTCTGTAACACGCAGGTGTAATCACACACCGTCTGAAGATAGATGGGCGTGCCCACTGAGTGGGTACTGTAAGGGTCCCCTTCAAGGGGGAGCGAAACCCAAGATAGGCGCATAACAAAAATTCGAGCGGAAGCAAGGGTTTCTCTAGATCTTTTGCATGTCATATGATCAACTTTCATGAACTAGTATAGATAAGAAGAGATTCATACCATGGCCATCGCTTTGATGGAGCTTTGGAAGAAGATCGCAAAAGGGCTTTCCTCCGAAGGTACCGCACACAAGAAGATAGATGGCGCCTCCTTGTTGATCCTTGTGCTAGCAAAGATCTTCAAGTCTCCTTGTCGAATGGAAGGGAGGAGGAGATGTTTTTCTTGGCCGAGAGCTCCTTGTCGTCAACCCCTTCGATCTCACGAGAGTGTATCCGTCAAGAGGAAGAGGCGACAATTAGTGAAGAGAAGTGAACGTGAGGCGTTGAGAAGCTATTTTGGAAACCGCCACTTCCAAAAATAGCAAGCCTTCACTTCATGCGTTGATGCGTTCACCCAAGTGAACCGAACGCATATGCTTCTCCCCTTTGAACCATGCGCTCACGTATGAGCCGGTTCATATTGGTTTGGTTCAAAAACCAATCAAGCCAAGCCTTTAGTCCAGATCAAATTAAACCCTAAGGTTCCAGATCTGACCGTTCATCTCTTGATGTTCCTGATCTCACCGATCTAGAATCATCTCTCTCGATCGAAGCTTACCGATCTCAAGTCCTAATCAATCAAACATGATCAGACCAGATCTCACTTACAATCAGAGTTTAAATCCCTTTAAACTGAACCAAAACAATTCAGTCCACACGATCTGACATGAGTAAGCCATATCATCAAATTGTGCGACCCTAAGGGTTTCCTTTAAATGTCGGTAACGATAACTTACGTTATCACGATCAGTGAGGGGTATCTAGCAACACATCACTGTCTCCCGATATAAAGGAAAGAGTCTTCCAAGACTACACCCAAACCACAGCACAAGTGTGAATCCACTTCACGAGGCATACATGATTCCTTTGCCACTGGATGTTCCTATTGGACAAGCGTGTCAAGCCTGTAGCTCCAATATGATGAGCATGATTAGATCAGATGAACATAGTCACCTGGGTATGGCCATACACTTTCTCAATCATCTCATTCGAGGGGGCCCCTTTAGAACATCACACTCCAATCAAGGAGACGGCAATCCTATATCTATCACCAGTGCCCTAACCTGACTCATGATCATTATCCAAGATAGTCTATAACCATTATGTTTCAAATGATATTGAACTACCTCAAAACAATGACAATCATCATTTAGAAACACAAGTGATCTCAAGTCAGAGGACATGTGCCACTTGTTGCAAACAAGGATTATTCACATTGTGACAAGCAATTGAGTATCCTAGTAGGGTCTGTCCAGTACATCCAATGTACCCATGAGTCTATATCTTATTCCATGCTCGAAGCATCCTATAAGATTAGAACACATATTAGTCTCAATCATATCAAGGCTGTCTCATGTTCACCAAGATATCTCGACTAAGGACATAGAGCATGTCAGCCTAGCTGAACAGCATTGAGACATTATTCAGAAGTACACTTATTGCAGCAGACAATGTAACAAACTGAATAACAACCATTGCCTTTATAAACATAAGAGTTTATACATGATACTGAAAGAATCCCAAGGCCTCAAACATTAGCCTTAAGGGCATACCCCAACAATCTCCCACTTGCACTTAATCTAATGGTTGAGAAATCTCAAACCCATGTTATTACAGTGCTTCTCATGCTTCTGCTGCGCCAGAGGCTTGGTAAGCGGGTCTGCCAGATTGTCATCTGTATGAACCTTGCAGATTTTGATCTCACCACGATCAATGATCTCCCGGATCAAGTGAAACCGTCTCTGTATGTGCTTGGACTTCTGGTGCGACCGTGGTTCCTTTGCTTGTGCGATTGCTCCAGTGTTATCACAGAAGATAACCAAAGGATCAGCACACGATGGAACAACACCAAGTTCCTGAACGAACTTACGAATCCATACTGCCTCCTTAGATGCTTCTGAGGCTGCAACATACTCGGCCTCTGTTGTGGAATCAGCAACGATAGACTGTTTAAAACTTTTCCACACCACAGCTCCTCCATTCAAGCTAAAAACATAGCCTGATTGCGATCGGAAATCATCCTGGTCCGATTGGAACGAAGCGTCCGTATATCCTTCTATACTGAGTTCTTCCTGACCACCATATATCAAGAACATATCTTTGGTCCTCCGCAGATATTTTAAAATGTTCTTGACCGCAATCCAGTGCGCCTGACCTGGATTACTTTGGAATCGACTGGTCACGCTTAACCCGTAAGCGACGTCTGGGCGAGTACACAACATCGCATACATAATGGACCCAATAGCCGAAGCATAAGGCGTATTGTCCATTTCATCTTTCTCAGTCTGTGTTTGTGGACACTGACTCTTTGAAAGATTCAGACCATGTCTGACTGGAAGATATCCTCTTTTAGAATTCTCTAAATGGAATCTCTCCAGGACTTTATCGATGTAAGTACTCTGGCACAGCCCGAGAAGCCTCTTAGATCTATCCCTGTAGATCTTCACACCTAATACATAGGCTGCTTCTCCTAGATCTTTCATCTGGAAACATTTTCTTAACCATGCTTTAACAGCATGCAGTTCAGGAATATCGTTTCCAATGATTAAGATATCATCGACGTAGAGGACTAGGAAAGTAATTACGCTCCCACTAAACCTCTTATATACATACGGGTCATCTTCATTCTTGATGAAACCAAATTCACAGATTGATTCATCAAAACGAATATTCCAGCTTCTTGATGCTTGCTTAAGTCCATAAATGGACTTCTTTAACTTGCATATTTTATGACGATCTGATTGATTGGTGAAACCTTCAGGTTGTGTCATATACACATCCTCATCCAATTTTCCATTAAGGAAAGCGGTCTTCACATCCATCTGCCAGATCTCATAATCGTAATATGCTGCTATCGCGAGAATAATCCGAATAGACTTGAACATAGCTACAGGAGAGAAAGTTTCATCATAATCTATCCCGTAGATTTGTTTGAAACCTTTCGCAACTAGCCTGCCTTTATAGGTAACCACGTTACCATCCATGTCAATCTTCTTCTTGAAGATCCATTTACAGCCTATAGGGATTACTCCCGGAGGCGGATCAACCAAATCCCAGACTTGGTTATCTGACATGGAGTCCATCTCGGCTCGCATAGCTTCAAGCCATCTAGCTGATTCCGATCCACTGACCGCATCCGCATAAGTAAGGGGTTCATCATTATCAATGATGTAGACTCCGTCATAGTGCTCAGGCTGTCGACGGATCCTTCCCGATCTTCGCGGTTCCCGTGATATCTGAGCCTCAGGTTGTTCAATAACCTGTTCTACTGGCTCAGGCTCATCCAACTGTGCTTGACTACTTTGTCCTTCTTCTGGATTCTCATCCAGCTTTATTTCTCTCCCACTGGCCTCTTGCAGAAGAAATTCCTTCTCAAGAAAAATGGCTGTCCGAGCAACAAATACCTTGTTCTCTTTGGGATCGTAGAAATAATAACCCTTAGTTTCCTTAGGGTAACCGACAAAGATGCATTTCTCAGATCTGCTCTCTAGTTTCCCAGAGGCGAGCTTTTTGACATAAGCCTCGCAACCCCAGATCTTAATAAATGTCAAGCTCGGCTGTTTCCCATACCATAACTCATATGGAGTCTTTGAAACTGCCTTGGATGGCACTCGGTTTAGTACCTTTGCAGCTGTTTCCAGTGCAAATCCCCAAAAGGAGTAAGGTAGAGTAACTTGACTCATCATAGAACGAACCATATCCAGTAAGGTTCGGTTCCTCCTCTCGGATACACCATTCCATTGCGGTGTTCCTGGTGGAGTGAGCTGTGAAATAATCCCACACTCCTTCAGATAGTCAGTAAACTCTCGACTTAGGTATTCTCCACCTCGATCAGAACGAAGTGCCTTGATATTTCGGCCTAGCTGATTCTGTACTTCATTTTTGAACTCTTTGAACTTGTCAAAAGATTCACTTTTATGTCTCATTAGATAGACATACCCATATCTACTGAAATCATCAGTAAAGGTAATGAAGTATGAATAGCCACCTCTGGCATGTTTACTAAATGGCCCACACACATCACTGTGTATAAGGTCAAGTAAACCTGAAGCCCTTTGACCTTTGTGAGGAAAAGGAGCCTTCGTCATTTTACCCATTAAACAAGCTTTGCATGTATCAATCTCCTCATAGGAGAATGATCCCAGCAGTCCATGATCATGCAACCGCTTAATGCGTTTCTTGTTAATATGGCCTAAACGACTATGCCATAGCAAGGTGCTGTCATCAGCATACTTGGCTTTCTTATTATCAATATTTTGTATAGAACATTCCATGTCCAACATGAATAACCCATTGTTAATTGATCCAGTAGCATAAACAATATTATCATAAGAAATAACACACTTTGAAATATTGCATTCAAAGGAAAATCCTTTCCTGACAAGAGTAGGAATAGAGATAATATTCTTGGTAATGCTAGGTACAAAATAACAATTGTTTAGTTCCAATACAAGTCCAGATGGTAATGAGATGTAATATTCTCCTACAGCAACAGCAGCAACCCATGCCCCGTTTCCAACTCGTACGTCCACCTCATGCTGTCCCACCTGTCTTCTTCTCTTGAGTTCCTGTACATTTGAACAAATGTGAACTCCACATGCAGTGTCCAACACCCATGAAATAGAAGAAGAAGATATCATGACCTCAGTCACAAAAATACCTGAGCCAGAAGCAATGCTTCCCTTCTTGTCTCCTTGGAGCGCTTTACAGTCCTTTTTCCAGTGACCCAGCTGGCCACAGTGGAAACATCTGTATTCCTTCGACCGCTTAACCTTCTGTTTCAGAGCCTTGTTGTAGTTCTTGACAGGGGCTTTGCCCTTCTTCCCCTTCTTCTTGTTCCTAGAAGGGAACATCAAGACAGAGGTTGAAGGCTTGCCCTTTAGAGTTTCCTCTGTAGTCAAGAGCATATTCAGCAACTCTGCCGGAGTACAGTCGATCTTGTTCATATTAAAATTAATAATGAACGGATCGAAAGAGGCCAGGAGAGACTGCAGAATAATGTCTACAGCAAGCTCCTGATTGATGGTATGCCCCAGTTTCTCTAGAGCCTCTTTGTGCCCAATCATCTTGAGCACATGAGCTCCCACTGGACTCCCTTCAGCCAGTTTGCTCTGAAAGAAAAGCTTGGTCAAATTATAGCGTTCAGTCCTCGCCTGTGCAGTATACAGCATCTTGAGGTTTGCTATAATTTCTATAGCAGACATATCCTCATGCTGACGCTGCAGCTGTGGTGTCATAGACGCTAGCATCAGGCAAGCGACATCAATGCTATCATTGACATGCTTTTCATTGGCATCCCGAACCGCCCTTGCGGCGTTCGGAGCGGGTTGAGGCGGTATAGCCGTCTCGAGGACATACAGTTTCCTCTCAGCCTTAAGAACAATCTTAAGGTGTCCGTACCAGTCTGAGAAGTTTGGCCCAGCAAACTTCTCCCTTTCCAGTAGGGATCGCACATTGAAGCTCATGGTGTTCGTTGCTGCAGGAATCTACAACAATGCAAGAACAGCAAGGTCAGTATCAATGTTTAGAATCAATCCAGGACTTAAGAAAGATTCTTTTCTCACTATTTTATCTAGCTGAAAAATTCAGCAAAACAGCCCGAAAGAGTAAAACTCTTTTAGTGAGATGGGATCCAGATTTCATACTTGGTCTCCGCGTCCCGCTCAGGCGAGATAAGATGCACAGAGAGTACAAGCACTAATTTCTGGTAGGCAGTCCCTGCCAATCGCCAACCCGTGCGATTCCCCTTCATCTGGGCAATCCAGCCGACTGTGCCAACTGAGTTGGTACAACACAGTCTCTGATCCCACAGATGGCTGCCTCCATATAGCTAACATATGCTCAGTATGTAGCCTACATGGTCAAGCTGACCCGACCTACTCCCTGGACCAACACGTGCTATGCTGAGCAACGAGAAGCGATAAATCCCTTCTCTGTAACACGCAGGTGAAATCACACACCGTCTGAAGATAGATGGACGTGCCCACTGAGTGGGTACAACACGGCTCCAACGATAGTCAGAACAGTGAGGTTTCGCGTTAGAAGGCTATCGAGCTTGATATTTTAGCGTTGGATTTTAACGGTCTTTTATCTTCTTAACTATCATGCAAACCCTATGGTGATAGCAGAAGATTAAATCATGCAATTCTAATTAAACAATAAAAGAAAGCATGATGATCTTATGTGGTAAACGCCCATTAAGCCTAGGTAAGACCTTAAGTTAACTTAAGTCTTCACTTGAGCTCTTCTTGGGTCTTTTGCCTCTCATCTGGCCCAGCCCAGGGCCATAGCGCCCAGTGCAGCTCAGGTGCGCCCACCAGGTAAATGGCGCCTATCATAGGGTCGAACCCTAGACCTCCCACCTGGTCAAGCCTCTGCTGCATAACAAAAATTCGAGCGGAAGCAAGGGTTTCTCTAGATCTTTTGCATGTCATATGATCAACTTTCATGAACTAGTATAGATAAGAAGAGATTCATACCATGGCCATCGCTTTGATGGAGCTTTGGAAGAAGATCGCAAAAGGGCTTTCCTCCGAAGGTACCGCGCACAAGAAGATAGATGGCGCCTCCTTGTTGATCCTTGTGCTAGCAAAGATCTTCAAGTCTCCTTGTCGAATGGAAGGGAGGAGGAGATGTTTTTCTTGGCCGAGAGCTCCTTGTCGTCAACCCCTTCGATCTCACGAGAGTGTATCCGTCAAGAGGAAGAGGCGACAATTAGTGAAGAGAAGTGAACGTGAGGCGTTGAGAAGCTATTTTGGAAACCGCCACTTCCAAAAATAGCAAGCCTTCACTTCATGCGTTGATGCGTTCACCCAAGTGAACCGAACGCATATGCTTCTCCCCTTTGAACCATGCGCTCACGTATGAGCCGGTTCATATTGGTTTGGTTCAAAAACCAATCAAGCCAAGCCTTTAGTCCAGATCAAATTAAACCCTAAGGTTCCAGATCTGACCGTTCATCTCTTGATGTTCCTGATCTCACCGATCTAGAATCATCTCTCTCGATCGAAGCTTACCGATCTCAAGTCCTAATCAATCAAACATGATCAGACCAGATCTCACTTACAATCAGAGTTTAAATCCCTTTAAACTGAACCAAAACAATTCAGTCCACACGATCTGACATGAGTAAGCCATATCATCAAATTGTGCGACCCTAAGGGTTTCCTTTAAATGTCGGTAACGATAACTTACGTTATCACGATCAGTGAGGGGTATCTAGCAACACATCACTGTCTCCCGATATAAAGGAAAGAGTCTTCCAAGACTACACCCAAACCACAGCACAAGTGTGAATCCACTTCACGAGGCATACATGATTCCTTTGCCACTGGATGTTCCTATTGGACAAGCGTGTCAAGCCTGTAGCTCCAATATGATGAGCATGATTAGATCAGATGAACATAGTCACCTGGGTATGGCCATACACTTTCTCAATCATCTCATTCGAGGGGGCCCCTTTAGAACATCACACTCCAATCAAGGAGACGGCAATCCTATATCTATCACCAGTGCCCTAACCTGACTCATGATCATTATCCAAGATAGTCTATAACCATTATGTTTCAAATGATATTGAACTACCTCAAAACAATGACAATCATCATTTAGAAACACAAGTGATCTCAAGTCAGAGGACATGTGCCACTTGTTGCAAACAAGGATTATTCACATTGTGACAAGCAATTGAATATCCTAGTAGGGTCTGTCCAGTACATCCAATGTACCCATGAGTCTACATCTTATTCCATGCTCGAAGCATCCTATAAGATTAGAACACATATTAGTCTCAATCATATCAAGGCTGTCTCATGTTCACCAAGATATCTCGACTAAGGACATAGAGCATGTCAGCCTAGCTGAACAGCATTGAGACATTATTCAGAAGTACACTTATTGCAGCAGACAATGTAACAAACTGAATAACAACCATTGCCTTTATAAACATAAGAGTTTATACATGATACTGAAAGAATCCCAAGGCCTCAAACATTAGCTTTAAGGGCATACCCCAACAGGTACAACACGGCCCCAACGATAATCAGAACAGTGAGGTTTCGCGTCAGAAGGCTTACGTGCTTGATATTTAACGTTGGATTTTAACGGTCTTTTATCTTCTTAACTATCATGCAAACCCTATGGTGATAGCAGAAGATTAAATCATGCAATTCTAATTATTGAAAATAATAAATGAAAGCATGATGATCTTATGTGGTAAACGCCCATTAAGCCTAGGTAAGACCTTAATTTAACTTAAGTCTTCACTTGAGCTCTTCATGGGTCATTTGCATCTCATCTGGCCCAACCTAGGGTCCAAGCGCCCACTGCAGCTTAGGTGCGCCCACCAGGTAAATCCGCCTGTCCTAGAGTCGAACTCTAGACATTCCACCTGGTCAAGCCTCAAGCTGCATGCGCCTCTGCCATGTGTACTCTGTGCTCTTGTCTGATTAAAATACAATTTAATCTATCTAGACAAGATTGACACGCAGGTCAATTACATTGTATAAATTAATTAAAATGTGATGCGCAGATCACAATAAAAATAATTTACTATTAATCCAGGCACGCAGGCCCCAGCACAGCACACATTAAATTTTGGCAGCCCACATAAGATGAAATAAACACTCAACATGGTATACTATCAACATGTGATCCAATAATAAGGAAATAAGAGTTTCAAAAAACCCATTGGGATTAATTTTATTTTCCTTATTTGCCCTACTACCTTACAACGGTACATTAATAGGGATCCACTCATCATGTCTAGTCCAATCCACTGCCTTTGCATGCACCAAGTCCTAACTGACTTGAGTCGACCTAATGGTCAACTGTGCATGCGCTAAGGGGCTGAACAACCTTCATGAGTTCTGGCAAGCGGGTGTGACCCCGGGCCTAACTCAAGAGCGTTCACTTGTTGTCTCAACCAGACATCGCTACACGCCTGTCTGCAGTCGACCTATAGCCACCTCGTGCTAGCGCACAGGTGCCATCTGGTCGACCCATCTAGGCTGTCAGATGGTCTGATCAGACTATTTGGATCTTAACTAGAGGATGACTTCAACCCTAATAACCCATCTAAGGTTTTACAGTAGTCGCTTTATAGATCTAGATGGATGCGCGCAAGATGTTAAGTTTTTAGGTAAAAACAACTTTCAACATGCGCAACAGTGTAAGAAAGCTTCATCTAAGTTAACATGCGTAAACTTAATGAAAACTTACATATAGAACTATACTTAAGCGCTAACATGGATCACAAAGCAATCATATGAACATACATAAAACCTATGCTCTGATACCAATTGAAAGTCCCTTTTCAAAGGGGGTGAAACTCAAAGGGGGCGCATGTCAAAGTTTCGCAAGGGATGTTAGGGTTTCATAGATCGATTTATATATATCATATGATCAACTTTCAATACCTTATATAGATGAAAAGGATTCATACCATTGCCATTGCTTAGATGGCGACTTGGAAGAGAAAGATGCGTGTGCTTCTTCTCCAAAAGTGACGCACACAAGGTGAAGATGACTTGCTCCTTTGAATCCTTTGTGCTAGCAAAGCTCTTCAAAGTATCCTTGTCGAATGGAAGGGAATAGGATGAGAGCTCTAGCTTGGCCGAATCCTCTTCAAGGCGTGAAGACCTTCTCTACACAAGAGAGGGGGCGTCAAGAGGAAGAAGCGAGCGTTGAGGCATTGAGGCGTTGAGGGAAGTGGCGTTTATGACTTTCCAAAAATAGAAAGACATGTAGCCATGCGCCCACGACATCAAAACCGACCAAAACGCCTACAAGCTTTCAACCATGCGTTCACTCATGTGAACCGGTTCAAATCAATTCTGTAACATCCCACATTCTTAACCCCAAACAAATGGCACATTTCATAAAAGAAACAGGATGTTTCGTATAAGATCGATCATATGCTAGGTAAAACCGAGTTCAAGAAAAAAAACACGATCTGAAAATTTCCAAAAACCCATACATAAATATCCACAAAACCCAATTATCATAAATCACATAAGGGTACCTGCCACCACGCAATCCTTGCACTAGACATATGCAAGGCAACAGTTATATCAAATCCGATTCAAATTCATAAAATCCATAAAGGTACCTGCCACCAGGCAATACTTGCACTAGACATATGCAAGTTACAGGGTATATCAAAACCGATTTCATAGAATATACAACAAGCCGAAATTCAAAACAAAATCACAAAATCGATTTTATAAACTCATACCAAACACCAAAACCAGGCCGAAGCCCGCGGTGACACAAAAATCAAACTCATTTAATTGCCACAATCAGGCAACACAAATTCACATAGTTCACATGGTTCACATCACATGGTTCACATAGTTCATAAAATTCATATTCGGCCACAGCCGGCCTCAAATTAATTAAGCATAAACATAGGGCCACAACCGGCATTATAAGCATAAATCACAACATCAATATCATGCTAACTGCGCTCCTGCTCTATACCTGAAAATAATGAGGGGTGAGCTACACAGCCCAGTGAGTGGATAGTCTAAATCGACCATCCATAACATACACTCAAAAATATAGGCAGATTATTTTAAAAATCTTTAGCAAGAACATTAAGTCAACATATAACAAAATCAAGAAATAGAAATCATATAGACAGTCAGATGTACACACTAGCATATAACAAACTCATGTTCACAAACTCAGGTTCTAGAGTTTTACTCTAATCCAATTAAACACATATATTTTAAACCAACTAAACACATATAACTTAGGTTCACAAACTCAGGTTCTAGAGTCGTACTCTAAACCACTAAACACACCAACACATAATCAACCTAGTTGTCCAGCATATTCAATAGTGACCAATATGGTCTAACCCGGCTTGGCCAAAGCACTGGGAGCCGCATGCAACACATAAACATGGATAGTGAGTAGAATCAAGAGGTGGCCCCCGCCAGGTCACGATGTGGCACTTTGGTCCCTCACCCCATAACACATCAGAGTGACGACATCAAGAGGTGGCCCCTGTCTGATCAAGACATGGCACTTTGCGTCTTATATCACCCCATCACATAAAGAGTAATGACATCAAGAGGTGGCCCCTGTCTGATCAAGACATGGCACTTTGGGTCTTATATTACCCCATCACAAAAAGAGTAGTGACATCAAGAGGTGGCCCCTGTCTGACCAAGACATGGCACTTTGGGTCAAAACCCGTTCTCCCAAAAGGTTCCTACTGGACAACAGACACATCTTAATTCATATTTCACATAGGTGGACTCCTAAGTGTCAACTAGACTCTAGGATAGTCATCACAAAAATCATATCGGGCAGGCTGAACATCAACCCCCATCACAATAATCATAATAGGCAGGCTGAACATCAACCTCCTCACATATCACAATACAGGGCTGAAATTCAAACCCTTAACATAACACATAAGGACTATCCCCTTGAGTTCATAGTTACACCTAGCCTTAGTCCTAACCATCACATAATCACATAATTTTCCAAATTCACATAACCCATAATTTTCCAAATTCACAAAACCCATCACATAACACTTATTGTTCAAAATCACATAGTCACACATATTGTTCAAAATCATATAACATAACACATAATATTTTCACCGAATATTGTGTAGTCCTTAAATTTCAGGCTGGTCAGTTCAGTGTAATTTTGCTAAATTATCACCCAATGTTTTCAAACATAATTACATGATCTTAATTAAATAAACATGAGTTTTACAACATAACATTATTGGCAATTTATCAAGCATCCATAAAATTCGACATATAACATTTATCATGCGCCCCAAAATCAATATAAAATTAAAGCATAATTGCTTTACAAATCACACATGTAACCCACGGTTTCAAACATAATATCAATTTAAAAATACACTTTAGTTAACAAGAATTTCATACTTAAGATCAATGATTTAATGCTTCCTGAACTCCACACAATAATTACCCTAAATTCGGTTTTCATGGAGATATGCCTTAAATTCGGTTTTCATGGAAAATACCCTAAACTAACTTTTCATGGAGAAATATCAAGATTTAATTCACATGGAAACATGTTAACCACAATATCAAATTTCGGTTTAACTACAATTAACAAGGTTTCGGCTACAAAAAAAATCATTGGTTTAATATTGCCAAAATTCTCTATAAAATATCTAATTAACAAGAAATTCATGCTCAATGTTCGATGATTTAATGCTACCAAAATACCTTAAATTTCATACAAATTTTCGGTTAAACAATCATCAAATTAATTCGATTTTTACAATAGTTTTCGAGATTGTTTCGTTTCTCATAGTCAACACCAACATTCGGTTTTCATAGCAATTTTCCCAAGAATTCGATTTTAAACATGGTAATTTTCCCAAGAATCCAATTGCATCATATAATACAATCACAACCAATCTAATAGATCAAACAAGACCTTCCACTCACCTTGAACCGAGAATACTATGGTGAAAAATCTTCCACAAAATCGCCTAAAGCCTTTAAGTCGCCTAAGGAATCTCCAAGAATTCACCAAGGAAGTTCCACCTCAAAGAATTTCGTCAAAAGGAAGAAGAAAATCGCCTCCAAGCTTCCAAGAATCGCCTTCTTCTTTCAAGCCGTCGCCTAGGGTTCTTCCAAGCTAGAATTTCGCCAAAAACTCTTACCCTAAGCGCAATTCCCACTTAAACTTTGGATTTTAAAATTTTAAACCCATTAACCCATTAATTCAAATAGGGTTTAATTCATTTAGCTAATAAATTTGAATTTCAAATCCAATTAGCGCCAACCCAATATCTCATAATTAACCAATTAATTTAATTAACTTAACCAATAACCATTCACTTAAACGAAATCCATTAAGGATTTTAATTAACATCCAATAAGGATTTAATTAACCAATAAGCCCAATTAATTAACCAATAAGTTCTAATTAATTACTTACAATAATTTAACAAGCAATAAACCAGTTAATTAACAACAAAATCTCTAGTTAATTAACTATAATTATTAACTAAAAATCTCTAATTAATTTATCATAAATTAACTATCAATACTCAGGAATAATAACTCAGTCAATAATTTTATTTAAATCAAAAATAATGCTTACCAGGACTTAAGATCCTTGGATCTTACATCCCTCCCTCCTTATAAAGCTTTAGTCCTCTAAAGCTCAGCATCCATATCATCAAAGAGGTAAGCATAAAATTTCCTCATATCAGCTTCAGTCTCCCAAGTCGCTTCTTCAACTGACTGATTTCCCCAGATAACCTTTACCAAAGGTATAGTCTTGTTCCTCAGAACTTTATCCTTTCTATCCACAATCCGGAGAGGTCTTTCCTCAAAAGTCAAATCACTCTGAATCTGAAGAGGTTCCAACTCCAACACATGAGATGGATCAGGATGATATTTCCTCAAAACAGAAACGTGGAATACATTATGCACATGATCCATAGCAGGAGGTAAAGCCAATCGGTAAGCCACTGGACCAACTCTCTCAATAATATCAAAAGGGCCTACAAACCTAGGGCTCAACTTGCCCTTTTTGCCAAATCTCATAACACCCTTTGTAGGTGACACCTTCAAGAACACATGATCCCCTACCATAAACTCCAAGGAACGACGACGGTCATCAGCATAACTCTTCTGTCTGTCCCGAGCAATTTTCAGTTTATCCCGGATCTCTCTGACCTTATCAGTAGTCTCCTGTACTGCATCAGATCTCAAAATCATCCTGTCACCAGTTTCCTCCCAACACAAGGGAGTCCTACACCTTCTCCCATACAAGGCCTCATAAGGAGCCATCTGAATACTGGAGTGGAAACTATTATTATAAGTGAACTCTATCAAAGATAGATCCCGGTTCCACTCAGAACTCCAATCAACCACATAGGCTCTCAACAAATCTTCTAGAGTCTGTATAGTACGCTCTGTCTGGCCATCAGACTGAGGATGGTATGCTGTACTAAAACTCAACTTAGTACCCAAACCCTCCTGTAAACTCTTCCAAAACCTGGACAAAAATCGAGAGTCCCTATCAGACACAATATCAACCGGAACTCCATGCAGTCTGACTATCTCATCAATGTACAATCTGGCCAGTCTCTCTAAAGAATAAGTCATCTTGATCGGAAGAAAATGGGCTGATTTAGTGAGCCTATCAACAATCACCCAAATAGCATCATGACCCAATCTGGTTCTGGGCAAACCACATACAAAATCCATACTGATGCATTCCCACTTCCACTCAGGAATAGGAAGAGACTGCAACAAACCACCAGGCTTCTGGTGTTCAGCCTTTACAGTCTGACAGGTTAAACACCTAGAGACAAAATCATATACCTCTTTCTTCATACCCGGCCACCAAAAACTCTTCTTGAGGTCCTGATACATCTTAGTCACGCCAGGATGTAGAGAATATTTGGAGTTATGGCTGTCCTCCAATATTTCTTTCCTCAAGCTCGGTTCCTCAGGGACACATACCCTTCCACGAAACCGAAGAATACCATCATCCGACAGGCTAAAATCCTGAACTGCGCCATCAACCAGACTATCCCTGATCTGAACTAATTTCGGATCCACAGACTGCTGATCTCTGATCTTCTGCAACAGAGCAGACTGTACTCTGAGAAAAGCCACATAACCCGACTGAACTCTAGGAGAAACACTGATCCTGAGATCGCTGAACTCCTGCAGTAACCGCCACTCACTGACTCGTAAAGCAGCTACTGAAGTAACTGGATGTCTGCTCAGAGCATCCGCCACCACATTGGCCTTTCCAGCCTGATACTGAATGGAGAAGTCATAGTCTTTGATCAACTCCATCCATCTCCTCTGTCTCATGTTCAAGTCCTTCTGAGTGAAGATATACTTGAGACTCTGGTGATCAGTGAACAGATCAAACTCCTGACCCAACAAATAGTGACGCCATATCTTCAAAGCAAAGACTACGGCCGCCAACTCTAAATCATGCGTAGGGTAGTTCAATTCATACTCCTTCAGTTGTCTCGAAGCATAGGCTACTACAGAACCTTTCTGCATCAAGACACAACCCAACCCTTTGCCTGAAGCATCTGTATAAACAGTAAACCTTTCCCCATCACTAGGAATAATGAGGATCGGTGTACTAGTCAATCTCCTTTTCAGCTCTTGAAAGCTCTCTTCACACTTATCATCCCAAATAAACTTGGCCTCCTTTCTGGTCAATTTAGTTAAAGGACCCGCCAGCTTGGAGAATCCCTCAACAAATCTCCGGTAGTAACCTGCTAAACCCAGGAAACTTCTGATCTCAGTAGCACTAGTCGGTCTTCCCCAATTGAGAATGGCTTGCACTTTAACTGGATCCACAGACACCCCCTGACCAGAAATCACATGCCCAAGGAAACTAATCTTTTCCAGCCAGAATTCACACTTACTAGCCTTGGCATATAATCGGTTCTTCCTCAAGATCTCCAATACTCTGCGCAAATCACCGACATGATCTGAGGTAGTCTGAGAGTACACCAATATATCGTCTATAAAGACCACCACACAAGAGTCAAGCAACTCATGGAATACCCTGTTCATCAAATCCATGAAGACAGCAGGTGCATTCGTCAGTCCAAAAGGCATAACTAAAAATTCGAAATGCCCATACCTGGTCCTGAAAGCAGTCTTAAATATATCCTCATCCTTGACCCTACGTTGATAATACCCTGATCTCAGATCAATCTTAGAGAACACTGTCGCTCCCTGTAATTGATCAAATAGATCATCAATTCTGGGAAGAGGATACTTATTCTTGATAGTCACTTGGTTCAATTGCCTGTAGTCTATACACATCCTCAGGGTTCCATCTTTCTTCTTCACAAATAGCACTGGCGCTCCCCAGGGAGAAGCACTAGGCCGAATGTACCCTTTCTCTAGCAATTCCTCCAATTGTTTCTTAAGCTCGGCCAACTCTGAAGTAGCCATACGATAAGGAGCTCTGGAGATAGGTGCCGTACCTGGCGCCAACTCAATGCCAAATTCCACTTCTCTAATCGGTGGCAAGCCTGAAAATTCTTCAGAGAACACATCAGGAAATTCTTTCACCACCGCCATCTGAGTCAAATCAGAAGTAGGATCATCCTGCACCTTAACATGCGCAAGATAACCCTTGCATCCACTAGCCAGTAATTTCCTGGCCTGCAGGAAAGATATTACATGCGGTCCTTGGTCTGATACTAGACCTCTCACAAACAGTCGATTCCCATCTAACAAATTCAAAGTGATTACTTTCTCAAAGCAATCCACAGAGGCATGATGGGAAGACAACCAATCCATTCCTAAGATGATATCATAATCTTGCATGTCTAAGAGGATTAAATCTACCAGAAACTCATAACCCTCTACATGTACTACACAGTCAGCACAAACAGTATCTGTAGATAACGATTTTCCTAAGGGAGTACTCACAGACACAGCATAATTCATCACCTTAGGTAACACAGGTAAACATGCAGCAAACTTAACAGATACAAAAGATAAATTTGCACCAGGGTCAAATAATATGCGGGCTAACTGATCAAATACGAATAAAGTACCTTCCACGACGGATCGGGAAGCTCGTGTATCCTTCTCAGCCACAGCATACACTCTAGTCTGGACTGTAGGCTTATCTGCGCCTCTAGGTTGTACCTCAGGTTCTTTGCAGTCCCTAGCCATGTGTCCTGGTTTCTTACACCTGAAGCATATACCATTCTTTCTATGACAGTCTTTCACTAAATGTCCCCTGAGCCCACAATGACTACAAGTGATACCGTTTCTTGCATCCCTGGCATCCCTGAACTGCTGCGGTGCATCACTGGACTGCTGCGGTGCCTTGTAGGAGTAAGGCTTATACCTGCTCTTCTTATAATCTTTATGCCTAGGGTACTTCTTACCCTTGCCGCCACTGCCATGCTGAGGAACCGCCGCCTCAGCTGCAGGAACTACTGTCACGGCAACATGAGAACTCCTCTCAGATATATACCTCTCAATAGTGCGCGCTCGCCCAACAGTTTCAACATAGGTCTCTAAGTGTTGTGCACCAACCTGCTCTCTAATGTCCCATCTGAGACCTCTGAGAAACTTAGTAGCTCTCCTCTTTTCAGTGTTTATCAGATGAGGAGCATACTTTCCCAATTTCGTGAACTGTAATTCATACTGGTCCACTGTCATATCACCCTGCTCCAGGTGAATAAATTCCACCTCTCGGTCCTCAACCAAGCTATCTGGGAAGTACTTCTCGTTGAATCGAGACAAGAAGTAAGGCCAATCTACAGTCTCATGTCTTTCTTCGGCAAGTCTCACCACGCCTCTCCACCACTCATCTGCGTCAGCACGCATCATATAGGTGGCCAGACATAACTTATCCTCGTCCGAGCAACGCATAACTTGGAAAATCTTTTCCAAGCACAACTGCCAATTCTCGGCATTACTAGATTCTGAGCCCCCATAAAAAGAGCTCGGACCCAGTTTCTGGAATTCACTCACAAGTGAAGCATAGCGCCTGTGAGCGCCCTCCTGAGAGTCATCCCCCACTGCCCGAGTAGTAGTCTGGGGTCTCTCTCGAGTCAGCTGCTGCAAAAGCTGCTGTTGTGCTTCTTGGTGCTGAGTCTGCTGCTGCTGCAGCATCTGAGCTTGCCTTTCTATCATAGCACCTTGTTGCTGAACCATGCCAGTCAGAGCCTCAATAGTTCTCGTGAGGTTCGGGGTCTGCTCGCCCTCATCACTAGCATTTCCTCTGGTTCGCACCATCTTAAATGCCTACACACGCATATCATAGTCACACACATATCATAGTCAGGAAAACAATCATAAACCTATTAGGTGTCTAGCAATACACAAACATGTTTTCCCCCAAACTAAGTTTTAGCTAGCCAACTTCCTCTGATACCATTCTGTAACATCCCACATTCTTAACCCCAAACAAATGGCACATTTCATAAAAGAAACAGGATGTTTCGTATAAGATCGATCATATGCTAGGTAAAACCGAGTTCAAGAAAAAAAACACGATCTGAAAATTTCCAAAAACCCATACATAAATATCCACAAAACCCAATTATCATAAATCACATAAGGGTACCTGCCACCACGCAATCCTTGCACTAGACATATGCAAGGCAACAGTTATATCAAATCCGATTCAAATTCATAAAATCCATAAAGGTACCTGCCACCAGGCAATACTTGCACTAGACATATGCAAGTTACAGGGTATATCAAAACCGATTTCATAGAATATACAACAAGCCGAAATTCAAAACAAAATCACAAAATCGATTTTATAAACTCATACCAAACACCGAAACCAGGCCGAAGCCCGCGGTGACACAAAAATCAAACTCATTTAATTGCCACAATCAGGCAACACAAATTCACATAGTTCACATGGTTCACATCACATGGTTCACATAGTTCATAAAATTCATATTCGGCCACAGCCGGCCTCAAATTAATTAAGCATAAACATAGGGCCACAACCGGCATTATAAGCATAAATCACAACATCAATATCATGCTAACTGCGCCCCTGCTCTATACCTGAAAATAATGAGGGGTGAGCTACACAGCCCAGTGAGTGGATAGTCTAAATCGACCATCCATAACATACACTCAAAAATATAGGCAGATTATTTTAAAAATCTTTAGCAAGAACATTAAGTCAACATATAACAAAATCAAGAAATAGAAATCATATAGATGTTGGGGTATGCCCTTAAGGCTAATGTTTGAGGCCTTGGGATTGTATAAGTATCATGTAATAAACTCTTAAGTTTATAAAAGGCATGGTTATTATTCAGGTTGTTACCTTGTCTGCTGTAATAAGTGTACTTCTGGATAATGTCTCAAAGCTGTTCAGCTAGGCTGACAGGCTGTAAGTCCTTAGTCGAGATATCTTGGTGAACATGAGACAGCCTTGATATGATTGAGACTAATATGAGTGCTGATCTTATAGGATGCTTCGAGCATGAAATAAGATGTAGACTCATGGGTACATTGGATGTACTGGACAGACCCTACTGGGATATTCCATTGCTTGTCACAATGTGAATGATCCTTGTAAGCAGCAAGTGGCACATGTCCTCTGACTTGAGATCGCTTGTGTTTCTAAATGATGATTGTCATTGTCTTGAGGTAGTTCAATATCATTTGAAACATAATGATTATAGACTATCTTGGATGGTGGGCTTGAATCAGGTTAGGGCACTAGTGATAGACATAGGATTGCCGTCTCCTTGTTTAAGGAGTGTGATGTTCTAATGGGCCCCCTATATGAGATGATTGAGATAGTGTATGGCCATACCCAGATGACAATGTGCATCTGATCTAATCATGCTCATCGTATTGGAGTTACAAGCTTGACCCGCTTGTCCAATAAGAACATCAAGTGGCAAAGGACACATGTATGCCTTGTGAATGGAGTCACACTTGTGCAATGGTTTGGGAGTAGTCTTGGAAGACTCTTTCCTTTATATCGGGAGACAGTGATGTGTTGCTAGATACCCCTCACTGATCGTGATAACGTAAGTTATCGTTACCGACATTTAAGGGAAACCCTCAGGGTCGCACAATTTGATGATATGGCTTACTTGAGTCAGATCGTGTGGACTGGATTCTTTGAGTTCAGATTAAAGGGATTTAATCTCTGATTGTAAGTGAGATCTGGTCTGATCATGTTTGATTGATTAGGGCTTGAGATCGGTAAGCTTCGATCGAGAGAGGTGATGCTAGATCGGAGAGATCAGGGGCATCAGGAGATGAATGGTTAGATCATGAGCCTTGGGGTTCGATTTGGTCTAGACCAAATGGCTTGAGCTATTTTGGTTTGGTTTAATGAACCAAAGCCGATTGGATGATTTGGCTTGAACCGGTTCACAAGGGTGAACGCTTGGTTCAAAGCCATATGCGTTTTGGGTTGGATTGAACGCAAGGCTTGATTGACTTCCATTTATGGAAAGTCATCAAGGCCGGTTTTGCTTCAATGCTAAAACGCTTATGCGTTGAGTGTTTTCTTTTCAACGCCTAGCTCTTTCGTTGGTGTGGTTGACGAAGAGAGGAGGGTTCATCCAAGAGAAGCTCTCGCAAAGGGACATCTCATCATCCCACACGACAAGGACCGAAAGGGGATCTCTTGCTAGCACAAGGAAGATCCTAAAGGGTAGCCATCCCTCATCTTGTGTGTGGACTTGTGGAGGAGACCTAACTTGTTCTCTTCATCCAAGCCGATTTCCAAGCCTATGGCATTGGTATGGATCTCCCCTTCTTCTTATCAATCCATGATAGTTGAATATATGGCATGCAACGGTTCTTCAAACCCTTCAAACCCTTGCTTCCGCTTGCATACATTTTATTTGCGCCATGCTTAGGGTTTTTGCCCCCTTCATTTAGGGGTTCCTTCAATTGGTATCAGAGCTTGGCTCATTGCATGCTATTATGTTTGCTGTTGTGATCCATGTTATGCTTAGATCTAGGGTTGGTTACATGCGCAAGTTCATAAAAGATTCATGATGTTTGTTGTTCTTAGCCGCATGTATAGGTGCTTGTTGTTTGTTGTTGTCAAAGTTGCGCTCCCCCTTGAAGGGGACTCTACAAAGTTGCGCTCCCCCTTGAAGGGGACTCTACAAATGTAATTGTTGGCGCATGTTTAATTGGCGCTTCTTACATATTGTTTTTGACAAAACAAAACTCTTGCGCGCCTCACTAGACCTAAGTGGCACCTACCATAAACCCTTAGATGGGTTGATGGGGTTGAAGTCACCTCTAGGTTAGATCCATTAGTCTGATCAGACCATCTGACAGCCTAGATGGGTTGACCAGATAGCACCTGTGCGCAAGCACAAGGTGGCTATAGGTTAACTGCATCAAAGGTGTGTAGCGAGGTCTGGTTGAGACAACTACTGAACACACTTGAGTTAGGCCCGGGGTCACACCCGCTTGCCAAAACTCATGAGGGTGGTTCAGCCCTTGGCGCATGCATGGTTGACCATTAGGTCAACTCGAGTCAGTTAGGACTCGGTGCATGCAAGGGCAAAGGATCTGACTAGATGGATGAGTGGATCCCTATCAATGGACCATTGTAAGGTTGTAGGACACCTAAGGAAATTAAAATTGATGCCATGGGGTTTTTCAAAACTTTTAATTTCAAAATGATTGGATCACATGTTGATTGATGCCATGATGATTGTCTATTTAGTCTTATGTGGGCTGCCCATGTTAAATGTGTGCTGTGCTGGGGCCTGCGTGCCTGGATTCAATTTTGTAAATTAATTTGTGATCTGCGAATCACAATTTTAATTTAGATATTGTATAATTGACCTGCGAGTCAAACTTGTCTAGATAGATCAAATGTATTTGATTAGACAAGAGTACAAATGCACACATCCCAAAGGGGCATTCAGCTGGTGGCGCACCTGAGGTGCTCTTGGCGCTAGGGCCCTAGGTTGGACCAGATGAGATGCCAAGGAGCTCAAGTGAAGACTTAAGTAAATTAAGGTCTTACTAGGGTTCATGGGCTTTTACCACATAAGATCATGCTTTCTACTTATTGCTAATAATTAGAATTGCATGTTTAAGTTTATCTTCTGCTATAGCCATAGGATATGCCTGATAGTAAGAAGATAAAAGACCGTTAAAATCCAATGCTAACATATCAAGCTCGATAAGCCTTCTGACGCGAAACCTCACCTTTCTGATTATCGTTGGAGCCGTGTTGAACCCACTCAGTGGGCACGTCCATCTATCTTCAGACGGTGCTGGATTACACCTGCGTGTTACAGAGTTGGGATTTATCCCCTCTCGTTGCTCAGCATAGCACGTGGTGGTCCAGGGAGTAGGTCGGGTCAGCTTGACCATGTAGGCTACATATGTGGCGCATATGGTAGCACATGGAGGCAGCCATCTCTGGGATCAGAGACTGTGTTGTACCAACTCAGTTGGCACAGTCTGCTGGATTGCCAAGATGAAGGGGAATCGCACGGGTTGGCGATTGGCTGGGACAGCCTACCAGAAATTAGTGCTTGTCATCTCTGTGCATCTTATCTCGCCTAAGCGGGACGCGGAGACCAAGTATGAAATCTGGATCCCATCTCACTAAAAGAGTGTTACTCTTTCGGACTGTTCACTGGATTTTTCAGTCAGACAAAATAGTGAGAAAAAGAATCTTTCTTAAGTCCTGGATTGATTCTGAAACATTGATACTGACCTTGCTGTTCTTGCTTGTTGTAGATTCCTGCAGCAACGAACACCATGAGCTTCAATGTGCGATCCCTACTGGAAAGGGAGAAGTTTGCTGGGCCGAACTTCTCTGACTGGTTCGGACACCTTAAGATCGTTCTTAAGGCAGAGAGGAAACTGTATGTCCTCGAGACGGCGATACCGCCGCAGCCCGCTCCGAACGCCGCAAGGGCGGTTCGGGATGCCTACGAAAAGCACGTCAATGATAGCATTGATGTCGCTTGCCTGATGCTTGCGTCTATGACGCCACCGCTGCAGCGTCAGCATGAGGATATGTCGGCTATAGAAATTATAGCGAACCTCAAGATGCTGTATGCTGCACAGGCGAGGACTGAACGCTATAATCTGACGAAGCTCTTCTTTCAGAGCAAACTGGCTGAGGGGAGCCCGGTGGGAGCTCACGTGCTCAAGATGATTGGGCACAAGGAGGCTCTGGAGAAACTGGGGCATACCATCAACCAGGAGCTTGCTGTGGACATTATTCTGCAGTCTCTTCCGCCCTCTTTCGATGCGTTCATTATTAACTTTAATATGAACAAGATCGATTGTACGCCGGCAGAGCTGCTGAATATGCTCTTGACCACTGAGGAAACTCTGAAGGGTAAGCCTTCAACCTCTATCTTGATGGTTCCTTCGAGGAACAAGAAGAAGGGGAAGAAGGGCAAGGCCCCTGTCAAGAATTACAGCAAGGCCCTGAAACAGAAGGTGAAGCGGTCGAAGGACAACAGGTGTTTCCACTGTGGCCAGCTGGGTCACTGGAAAAAGGACTGTAAAGCGCTCCAAGGAGATAAGAGGGGAAGCATCGCTTCTGGCTCAGGTATATATGTGACTGAGGTCATGTTATCTTCTTCTTCTATTTCATGGGTGTTGGACACTGCATGTGGAGTTCACATTTGTTCAAATGTGCAGGAACTCAAGAGAAGAAGGCAGGTGGGACAGCATGAGGTAGACCTACGCGTTGGAAACGGGGCACGGGTTGCTGCTGTTGCTGTAGGAGACTATTTCATTTCCTTACCATCTGGCATTGTATTAGAATTAAACAATTGTTATTTTGTACCCAGTATTACCAAGAATATTATCTCTATTCCTGCTCTTGTCAGGAAAGGATTTGCCTTTGAATGCAAGATTTCAAAGTGTGTACTTTCTTTTGATAATATTGTGTATGCAACTGGTTCAATTAACAATGGGTTATACATGTTGGACATGGAAAATTCTATACAAAACATTGATAATAAGAAAGCCAAGTATGCTGATGACAGCACCTTGCTATGGCATAGTCGTTTAGGCCATATAAATGAGAAGCGCATTAAGCGGTTGCATGAACATGGACTGCTGGGATCATTCTCCTGTGAGGAGATTGATACATGCAAAGCTTGTTTGATGGGTAAAATGACGAAGTCTCCTTTTCCTAATAAAGGTCAAAGGACTTCAGGTTTACTGGACCTTATACACAGTGATGTGTGTGGGCCTTTTAGTAAACATGCCAGAGGTGGCTATCAGTACTTCATTACCTTTACTGATGATTTCAGTAGGTATGGGTATGTCTATTTGATGAGACATAAAAGTGAATCTTTTGACAAGTTCAAAGAGTTCAAAAATGAAGTACAAAATCAGCTAGGCCGAAATATCAAAGCACTTCGTTCTGATCGAGGTGGAGAATACCTGAGTCATGCGTTTACTGACTATCTGAAGGAGTGTGGGATTATCTCACAGCTCACTGCGCCAGGAACACCACAATGGAATGGTGTGTCCGAGAGGAGAAATAGAACGTTACTAGACATGGTTCGTTCTATGATGAGTCAGGCTACTCTTCCATATTCCTTTTGGGGTTTTGCACTGGAAACAGCTGCAAAGGTACTAAACCGAGTGCCATCCAAGGCAGTTTCAAAGACACCATATGAGTTATGGTATGGGAAACAGCCTAGCTTGACATTTATCAGGATCTGGGGTTGCGAGGCTTATGTCAAAAAGCTCGCCTCTGGGAAACTAGAGAGCAGATCTGACAAATGTATCTTTGTCGGTTACCCTAAGGAAACTAAGGGTTATTATTTCTACGATCCCAAAGAGAACAAGGTATTTGTTGCTCGGACGGCCATATTTCTTGAGAAGGAGTTTCTTCTGCAAGAGGCCAGTGGGAGAGGAATAAAGCTGGATGAGAATCCAGAGGAAGGACAAAGTAGTCAAGCAGAGTTGGATGTGCCTGAGCTGGTAGATCAGGTTACTGAACAACCTGAGGCTCAGATATCACGGGAACCGCGAAGATCGGGTAGGATCCGTCGACAGCCTGAGCGCTATGACGGAGTCTACATCATTGATTATGATGAACCCCTAACTTATGCGGATGCGGTCAGTGGACCGGAGTCAGCTAGATGGCTTGACGCTATGCGAGCCGAGATGGACTCCATGTCAGATAACCAAGTCTGGGATTTGGTTGATCCGCCTCCGGGAGTAATCCCTATAGGCTGTAAATGGATCTTCAAGAAGAAGATTGACATGGATGGTAACGTGGTTACCTATAAAGGCAGGCTAGTTGCGAAAGGTTTCAAACAAATCTACGGGATAGATTATGATGAAACTTTCTCTCCTGTAGCCATGTTTAAGTCTATTCGGATTCTTTTCGCGATAGCAGCATATTACGATTATGAGATCTGGCAGATGGATGTGAAGACAGCTTTCCTTAATGGAAATCTGGATGAGGATGTGTATATGACACAACCGGAAGGTTTCACTAATCCATCAGATCGTCATAAAATATGCAAGTTAAAGAAGTCCATTTATGGACTTAAACAAGCATCAAGAAGCTGGAATATTCGTTTTGATGAATCAATCTCTGAGTTTGGTTTCATCAAGAACGAGGATGACCCGTGTGTATATAAGAGGTTTAGTGGGAGCGTAATTACATTCCTAATCCTCTACGTCGATGATATCTTGATCATTGGAAATGATATTCCTGAACTGCATGCTGTTAAGGCATGGTTAGGAAAATGTTTCCAGATGAAAGATTTAGGAGAAGCAGCCTATGTATTAGGTGTGAAGATCTACCGGGATAGATCTAAGAGGCTTCTCGGGCTGTGCCAGAGTACTTACATCGATAAGGTCCTGGAGAGATTCCATTTAGAGAATTCTAAACGTGGATATCTAGTCAGACATGGTCTGAATCTTTCAAAGAGTCAGTGTCCACAAACACAGACTGAGAAAGATGATATGGACAATACGCCTTATGCTTCGGCTATTGGGTCCATTATGTATGCGATGTTGTGTACTCGCCCAGACGTCGCTTACGGGTTAAGCGTGACCAGTCGATTCCAAAGTAATCCAGGTTTGGCGCACTGGATTGCGGTCAAGAACATTTTAAAATATCTGCGGAGGACCAAAGATATGTTCTTGATATATGGTGGTCAGGAAGAACTCAGTATAGAGGGATATACTGATGCTTCGTTCCAGTCGGACCAGGATGATTTCCGATCGCAATCAGGCTATGTTTTCAGCTTGAATGGTGGAGCAGTGGTGTGGAAAAGTTTCAAACAGTCAACTGTTGCTGATTCCACAACAGAAGCCGAGTATGTTGCAGCCTCGGAAGCATCCAAGGAGGCAGTGTGGATTCGTAAGTTCGTGAGAGAACTTGGTGTCGTTCCTTCGAGTGCAGATCCTTTGGTTATCTTCTGTGATAACACTGGAGCAATTGCACAAGCAAAGGAACCACGGTCGCACCAGAAGTCCAAGCACATACAGAGACGGTTTCACTTGATCCGGGAGATCATTGATCGAGGCGAGATCAAAATATGCAAGGTTCATACAGATGACAATCTGGCAGACCCGCTTACCAAGCCTCTGGCGCAGCAGAAGCATGAGAAGCACTGTAATAACATGGGTTTGAGATTTCTCAACCATTAGATTAAGTGCAAGTGGGAGATTGTTGGGGTATGCCCTTAAGGCTAATGTTTGAGGCCTTGGGATTGTATAAGTATCATGTAATAAACTCTTAAGTTTATAAAAGGCATGGTTATTATTCAGGTTGTTACCTTGTCTGCTGTAATAAGTGTACTTCTGGATAATGTCTCAAAGCTGTTCAGCTAGGCTGACAGGCTGTAAGTCCTTAGTCGAGATATCTTGGTGAACATGAGACAGCCTTGATATGATTGAGACTAATATGAGTGCTGATCTTATAGGATGCTTCGAGCATGAAATAAGATGTAGACTCATGGGTACATTGGATGTACTGGACAGACCCTACTGGGATATTCCATTGCTTGTCACAATGTGAATGATCCTTGTAAGCAGCAAGTGGCACATGTCCTCTGACTTGAGATCGCTTGTGTTTCTAAATGATGATTGTCATTGTCTTGAGGTAGTTCAATATCATTTGAAACATAATGATTATAGACTATCTTGGATGGTGGGCTTGAATCAGGTTAGGGCACTAGTGATAGACATAGGATTGCCGTCTCCTTGTTTAAGGAGTGTGATGTTCTAATGGGCCCCCTATATGAGATGATTGAGATAGTGTATGGCCATACCCAGATGACAATGTGCATCTGATCTAATCATGCTCATCGTATTGGAGTTACAAGCTTGACCCGCTTGTCCAATAAGAACATCAAGTGGCAAAGGACACATGTATGCCTTGTGAATGGAGTCACACTTGTGCAATGGTTTGGGAGTAGTCTTGGAAGACTCTTTCCTTTATATCGGGAGACAGTGATGTGTTGCTAGATACCCCTCACTGATCGTGATAACGTAAGTTATCGTTACCGACATTTAAGGGAAACCCTCAGGGTCGCACAATTTGATGATATGGCTTACTTGAGTCAGATCGTGTGGACTGGATTCTTTGAGTTCAGATTAAAGGGATTTAATCTCTGATTGTAAGTGAGATCTGGTCTGATCATGTTTGATTGATTAGGGCTTGAGATCGGTAAGCTTCGATCGAGAGAGGTGATGCTAGATCGGAGAGATCAGGGGCATCAGGAGATGAATGGTTAGATCATGAGCCTTGGGGTTCGATTTGGTCTAGACCAAATGGCTTGAGCTATTTTGGTTTGGTTTAATGAACCAAAGCCGATTGGATGATTTGGCTTGAACCGGTTCACAAGGGTGAACGCTTGGTTCAAAGCCATATGCGTTTTGGGTTGGATTGAACGCAAGGCTTGATTGACTTCCATTTATGGAAAGTCATCAAGGCCGGTTTTGCTTCAATGCTAAAACGCTTATGCGTTGAGTGTTTTCTTTTCAACGCCTAGCTCTTTCGTTGGTGTGGTTGACGAAGAGAGGAGGGTTCATCCAAGAGAAGCTCTCGCAAAGGGACATCTCATCATCCCACACGACAAGGACCGAAAGGGGATCTCTTGCTAGCACAAGGAAGATCCTAAAGGGTAGCCATCCCTCATCTTGTGTGTGGACTTGTGGAGGAGACCTAACTTGTTCTCTTCATCCAAGCCGATTTCCAAGCCTATGGCATTGGTATGGATCTCCCCTTCTTCTTATCAATCCATGATAGTTGAATATATGGCATGCAACGGTTCTTCAAACCCTTCAAACCCTTGCTTCCGCTTGCATACATTTTATTTGCGCCATGCTTAGGGTTTTTGCCCCCTTCATTTAGGGGTTCCTTCAATAGACAGTCAGATGTACACACTAGCATATAACAAACTCATGTTCACAAACTCAGGTTCTAGAGTTTTACTCTAATCCAATTAAACACATATATTTTAAACCAACTAAACACATATAACTTAGGTTCACAAACTCAGGTTCTAGAGTCGTACTCTAAACCACTAAACACACCAACACATAATCAACCTAGTTGTCCAGCATATTCAGTAGTGACCAATATGGTCTAACCCGGCTTGGCCAAAGCACTGGGAGCCGCATGCAACACATAAACATGGATAGTGAGTAGAATCAAGAGGTGGCCCCCGCCAGGTCACGACGTGGCACTTTGGTCCCTCACCCCATAACACATCAGAGTGACGACATCAAGAGGTGGCCCCTGTCTGATCAAGACATGGCACTTTGCGTCTTATATCACCCCATCACATAAAGAGTAATGACATCAAGAGGTGGCCCCTGTCTGATCAAGACATGGCACTTTGGGTCTTATATTACCCCATCACAAAAAGAGTAGTGACATCAAGAGGTGGCCCCTGTCTGACCAAGACATGGCACTTTGGGTCAAAACCCGTTCTCCCAAAAGGTTCCTACTGGACAACAGACACATCTTAATTCATATTTCACATAGGTGGACTCCAAGTGTCAACTAGACTCTAGGATAGTCATCACAAAAATCATATCGGGCAGGCTGAACATCAACCCCCATCACAATAATCATAATAGGCAGGCTGAACATCAACCTCCTCACATATCACAATACAGGGCTGAAATTCAAACCCTTAACATAACACATAAGGACTATCCCCTTGAGTTCATAGTTACACCTAGCCTTAGTCCTAACCATCACATAATCACATAATTTTCCAAATTCACATAACCCATAATTTTCCAAATTCACAAAACCCATCACATAACACTTATTGTTCAAAATCACATAGTCACACATATTGTTCAAAATCATATAACATAACACATAATATTTTCACCGAATATTGTGTAGTCCTTAAATTTCAGGCTGGTCAGTTCAGTGTAATTTTGCTAAATTATCACCCAATGTTTTCAAACATAATTACATGATCTTAATTAAATAAACATGAGTTTTACAACATAACATTATTGGCAATTTATCAAGCATCCATAAAATTCGACATATAACATTTATCATGCGCCCCAAAATCAATATAAAATTAAAGCATAATTGCTTTACAAATCACACATGTAACCCACGGTTTCAAACATAATATCAATTTAAAAATACACTTTAGTTAACAAGAATTTCATACTTAAGATCAATGATTTAATGCTTCCTGAACTCCACACAATAATTACCCTAAATTCGGTTTTCATGGAGATATGCCTTAAATTCGGTTTTCATGGAAAATACCCTAAACTAACTTTTCATGGAGAAATATCAAGATTTAATTCACATGGAAACATGTTAACCACAATATCAAATTTCGGTTTAACTACAATTAACAAGGTTTCGGCTACAAAAAAAATCATTGGTTTAATATTGCCAAAATTCTCTATAAAATATCTAATTAACAAGAAATTCATGCTCAATGTTCGATGATTTAATGCTACCAAAATACCTTAAATTTCATACAAATTTTCGGTTAAACAATCATCAAATTAATTCGATTTTTACAATAGTTTTCGAGATTGTTTTGTTTCTCATAGTCAACACCAACATTCGGTTTTCATAGCAATTTTCCCAAGAATTCGATTTTAAACATGGTAATTTTCCCAAGAATCCAATTGCATCATATAATACAATCACAACCAATCTAATAGATCAAACAAGACCTTCCACTCACCTTGAACCGAGAATACTATGGTGAAAAATCTTCCACAAAATCGCCTAAAGCCTTTAAGTCGCCTAAGGAATCTCCAAGAATTCACCAAGGAAGTTCCACCTCAAAGAATTTCGTCAAAAGGAAGAAGAAAATCGCCTCCAAGCTTCCAAGAATCGCCTTCTTCTTTCAAGCCGTCGCCTAGGGTTCTTCCAAGCTAGAATTTCGCCAAAAACTCTTACCCTAAGCGCAATTCCCACTTAAACTTTGGATTTTAAAATTTTAAACCCATTAACCCATTAATTCAAATAGGGTTTAATTCATTTAGCTAATAAATTTGAATTTCAAATCCAATTAGCGCCAACCCAATATCTCATAATTAACCAATTAATTTAATTAACTTAACCAATAACCATTCACTTAAACGAAATCCATTAAGGATTTTAATTAACATCCAATAAGGATTTAATTAACCAATAAGCCCAATTAATTAACCAATAAGTTCTAATTAATTACTTACAATAATTTAACAAGCAATAAACCAGTTAATTAACAACAAAATCTCTAGTTAATTAACTATAATTATTAACTAAAAATCTCTAATTAATTTATCATAAATTAACTATCAATACTCAGGAATAATAATGTTGGGGTATGCCCTTAAGGCTAATGTTTGAGGCCTTTGGGATTGTAATAGTATCATGTAATAAACTGTTGTGTTTATAAAGGCATGGTTATTATTCAGGTTGTTACCTTGTCTGCTGTAATAAGTGTACTTCTGAATAATGTCTCAAAGCTGTTCAGCTAGGCTGACAGTCTATATGTCCTTAGTCGAGATATCTTGGTGAACATGAGACAGCCTTGATATGATTGAGACTAATATGTGTGCTAATCTTATAGGATGCTTCGAGCATGGAATAAGATGTAGACTCATGGGTACATTGGATGTACTGGACAGACCCTACTGGGATATTCCATTGCTTGTCACAATGTGAATGATCCTTATAAGCAGCAAGTGGCACATGTCCTTTGACTTGAGATCACTTGTGTTTCTAAATGATGATTGTCATTGTTTTGAGGTAGTTCAATATCATTTGAAACATAATGATTATAGACTATCTTGGATGGTGAGCTTGAGTCAGGTTAGGGCTCTTGTGATAGATAAAGGATTGCCGTCTCCTTGTTCAAGGAGTGTGATGTTCTAAGGGGCCCCCCCGATATGAGATGATTGAGGAAGTGTATGGCCATACCCAGATGACTATGTTCATCTGATCTAATCATGCTCATCATATTGGAGTTACAAGCTTGACCCGCTTGTCCAATAAGAACATCCAGTGGCAAAGGACACATGTATGCCAAGTGAGTTGATTCACACTTGTGCTATGGTTTGGGTGGAGTCTTGGAAGACTCTTTCCTTTATATCGGGAGACAGTGATGTGTTGCTAGATACCCCTCACTGATCGTGATAACGTAAGTTATCGTTACCGACATTTAGAGGGAACCCTCAGGGTCGCACAATTTGATGATATGGCTTACTTAAGTCAGATCGTGTGGACTGAACTGTTTAGACTCAGTTTAAACGAGTTCAGACTCTGATTGTAAGTGAGATCTAGTCTGATCATGTTTGATTGATTGGGGCTTGAGATCGGTAAGCTTCGATCGAGAGTTTGGATGCTAGATCATAGAGATCAAGAGCATCAAGAGATGAATGGTTAGATCTTGAACCATTTGGTTCAAAGAGATCTAGACCATGGCTTGGGCTGGTTTAATGAACCGAATTGGGTTGAACCTAATTGACTTGAACCGGTTCACATGTGTGAACGTATGGTTCAAGGTGTAAAGGCTTGTTGGGCGGTTTTTCCTTCAAGTGAGCGCATGGCTTGAAAACCTTCCATTTATGGAAGTGTAACGCCATGACTTGATTGGAGAAGGCTTAACGCAAATCGGTTTTACTGAATTGTCATCTTCGTTGGACGAAAGAGGATTCTTGGAGACGGTAGCTCTCGGCCAAGCGCATCTCAACACACGACAAGGACATTGGGATCTCTTGCTAGCACAAGGAAGATCCTAAAGGGTAGCCACCCCTCATCTTGTGTGTGAACTTGAAGAGGAGACCTACTTTGATCTCTTGCTTCCAAGCCGCCACCCTCTTCATGGCTTTGGTATGAGTTCTCATAACTTCAAGTTGATCATATAGTTATCATATTCGATCTTGTTTAGAAACCCTTTTCGCCATGCTTGTTAGAATCGCAAGTTTAGGGTTTCTCCCCCCTTTGAACTAGGGGTTCCTTCAATTGGTATCAGAGCTGGTTCTTGATATGATCTATATGATTGCTTCAAGTCCTTGTGATCCATACATGTTGCGCTTACTTTTACTTGATGTATGCTTTGTTTACATGTAGTTGCGCTTGTATCATGCTTACATGAAGTTGCGCTTGTATCATGCTTACATCAATTTGCGCTTGTATCATGGCTTTGATGAAGTATGCGCTCCCCCTTGAAGGGGACCCCCCTAAAGTTTGCGCTCCCCCTTGAAGGGGACCCCCTTAGATCTAAGGGTTATCAACTTGCAAGCATGTTGTTTGTTTGTTTGTTTGCGCATGTTCTAGAAGTTTTCCAAAACTTATATCTTGCGCGCATGATTAGATCTAAGGTGCCACTATATTAAATCCTTAGATGGGTTGATAGGGTTGAAAGCATCTTCTAGGTTAGATCCAACTAGTCTGATCAGACCATCTGACAGCCTAGATGGGTTGACCTGATAGCACCTGTGCGCAAGCACAAGGTGGCTATGGGTTGACTGCATCTAGGGCGTGTAGCGAGGTCTGGTTGAGACACTATTGAACACACATGAGTTAGGCCCGGGGTCACACCCGCTTGCCAAAACTCATGAGGGTGGTTCAGCCCTTGGCGCATGCATGGTTGACCATTAGGTCAACACGGGTCAGTTAGGACTCGGTGCATGCAAGGGCAAAGGATCTAACTAGATGGATGAGTGGATCCCCATCAATGGACCATTGTAAGGTTATAGGGCTCATAAGGAAATTAAAATTGATGCCATGGGGTATTTTCAAAAAAAAAACTTTTATTTCCTGATTGGATCACATGTTGATTGAACCATATGCTTGTTTATTTAGTCTTATGTGGGTTGCCCTATTGTGTGCTGTGCTGGGGCCTGCGTGCCTGGTAATTTATAAGTTAAATTTATTGTGGTCTGCGAATCACTTTTTCATTAATTTATTGTATATTTGACCTGCGAGTCAAAGCTTGTCTAGATAGATCAAATTGTATTTGATTAGACAAGAGCACAAATGCACACATCCCAAAGGAGCATTCAGCTGGTGGCGCACCTGAGGTGCTCTTGGCGCTAGGGCCCTGGGTTGGACCAGATGAGATGCAAAAGAGCTCAAGTGAAGACTTAAGGAAAATTAAGGTCTTACTAGGGTTCATGGGCTTTTACCACATAAGATCATGCTTTCTATTTATTGTTTAAATAATTAGAATTGCATGTTTAAGTTTATCTTCTGCTATCACCATAGGACTTGCATGATAGTGAAGAAGATAAAAGACCGTTAAAATCCAACGCTAATATATCAAGCTCGTAAGCCTTCTGACGCGAAACCTCGCCGTTCTGACTATCGTTGGAGCCGTGTTGAACCCACTCAGTGGGCACGTCCATCTATCTTCAGACGGTGCTGGATTTCACCTGCGTGTTACAGAGTTGGGATTTATCCCCTCTCGTTGCTCAGCATAGCACGTGGTGGTCCAGGGAGTAGGTCAGGTCAGCTTGACCATGTAGGCTGCATATGTGGCGCATATGGTAGCACATGGAGGCAGCCATCTGTGGGATCAGAGACTGTGTTGTACCAACTCAGTTGGCACAGTCTGCTGGATTGCCCAGATGAAGGGGAATCGCACGGGTTGGCGATTGGCTGGGACAGCCTACCAGAAATTAGTGCTTGTCATCTCTGTGCATCTTATCTCGCCTGAGCGGGACGCGGAGACCAAGTATGAAATCTGGATCCCATCTCACTAAAAGAGTGTTACTCTTTCGGACTGTTTACTGGATTTTTCAGTCAGACAAAATAGTGAGAAAAGAATCTTTCTTAAGTCCTGGATTGATTCTGAACATTGATACTGACCTTGCTGTTCTTGCTTGTTGTAGATTCCTGCAGCAACGAACACCATGAGCTTCAATGTGCGATCCCTACTGGAAAGGGAGAAGTTTGCTGGGCCGAACTTCTCTGACTGGTTCGGACACCTTAAGATCGTTCTTAAGGCAGAGAGGAAACTGTATGTCCTCGAGACGGCGATACCGCCGCAGCCCGCTCCGAACGCCGCAAGGGCGGTTCGGGAAGCCTATGAAAAGCACGTCAATGATAGCATTGATGTCGCTTGCCTGATGCTAGCGTCTATGACGCCACCGCTGCAGCGTCAGCATGAGGATATGTCGGCTATAGAGATTATAGCGAACCTCAAGATGCTGTATGCTGCACAGGCGAGGACAGAACGCTATAATCTGACGAAGCTCTTCTTTCAGAGCAAACTGGCTGATGGGAGCCCAGTGGGAGCTCACGTGCTCAAGATGATTGGGCACAAGGAGGCTCTAGAGAAACTGGGGCATACCATCAACCAGGAGCTTGCTGTGGATATTATTCTGCAGTCTCTCCCGCCCTCTTTCGATGCGTTCATCATTAATTTTAATATGAACAAAATCGATTATACGCCGGCAGAGCTGCTGAATATGCTCTTGACCACTGAGGAAACTCTGAAGGGAAAGCCTTCAACCTCTGTCTTAATGGTTCCTTCTAGGAACAAGAAGAAGGGGAAGAAGGGCAAGGCCCCTGTCAAGAATTACAGCAAGGCTCTGAAACAGAAGGTGAAGCGGTCGAAGGACAACAGGTGTTTCCACTGTGGCCAGCTGGGTCACTGGAAAAAGGACTGTAAAGCGCTCCAAGGAGATAAGAGGGGAAGCGTTGCTTCTGGCTCAGGTATATTCGTGACGGAAGTCATGGTTTTATCTTCTTCTATTTCATGGGTGTTGGACACTGCATGTGGAGTTCACATTTGTTCAAATGTACAGGAACTCAAGAGAAGAAGGCAGGTGGGACAGCATGAGGTAGACCTACGAGTCGGAAACGGGGCACGGGTTGCTGCTGTTGCTGTAGGAGACTATTTCATTACTTTACCATCTGGCATTGTATTAGAATTAAACAATTGTTATTTTGTACCCAGTATTACCAAGAATATTATCTCTATTCCTGCTCTTGTCAGGAAAGGATTTGCCTTTGAATGCAAGATTTCAAAGTGTATTTTGACTTATGATAATATTGTGTATGCAACTGGTTCAATTAACAATGGGTTATTCATGTTGGACATGGAATATTCTATACAAAACATTGATAATAAGAAAGCCAAGTATGCTGATGACAGCACCTTGCTTTGGCATAGTCGTTTAGGCCATATAAACGAGAAGCGCATTAAGCGGTTGCATGATCATGGACTGCTGGGATCATTCTCCTATGAGGAGATTGATACATGCAAAGCTTGTTTAATGGGTAAAATGACGAAGTCACCTTTTCCTAATAAAGGTCAAAGGGCTTCAGGTTTACTTGACCTTATACACAGTGATGTGTGTGGGCCGTTTAGTAAATATGCCAGAGGTGGCTATCAGTACTTCATTACCTTTACTGATGATTTCAGTAGGTATGGTTATGTCTATCTGATGAGACATAAGAGTGAATCTTTTGACAAGTTCAAAGAGTTCAAAAATGAAGTACAAAATCAGTTAGGCCGAAATATCAAGGCACTTCGTTCTGATCGAGGTGGAGAATACCTAAGTCATGCGTTTACTGACTATCTGAAGGAGTGTGGGATTATCTCACAGCTCACTCCACCAGGAACACCGCAGTGGAATGGTGTGTCCGAGAGGAGAAATAGAACGTTACTTGATATGGTTCGTTCTATGATGAGTCTGGCCACTCTTCCATACTCCTTTTGGGGTTTTGCACTGGAGACAGCTGCAAAGGTACTAAACCGAGTGCCATCCAAGGCAGTTTCAAAGACGCCATATGAGTTATGGTATGGGAAACAGCCTAGCTTGACATTTATCAGGATCTGGGGTTGCGAGGCTTATGTCAAAAAGCTCGCCTCTGGGAAACTGGAGAGCAGATCTGATAAATGCATCTTTGTCGGTTACCCTAAGGAAACTAAGGGTTATTATTTCTACGATCCCAAAGAGAACAAGGTATTTGTTGCTCGTACGGCCATATTCCTTGAGAAGGAGTTTCTTCTGCAAGAGGCCAGTGGGAGAGAAATAAAACTGGATGAGAATCCAGAGGAAGGACAAAGTGCTCAAGCACAGTTGGATGAGCCTGAGCCGGTAGATCAGGTTATTGAACAACCTGAGGCTCAAATAACACGGGAACCGCGAAGATCGGGAAGGATCCGTCGACAGCCTGAGCGCTATGACGGAGTCTACATCATTGATAATGATGAACCCCTTACTTATGCGGATGCGGTCAGTGGACCGGAGTCAGCTAGATGGCTTGAAGCTATGCGAGCCGAGATGGACTCCATGTCAGATAACCAAGTCTGGGATTTGGTTGATCCGCCTCCGGGAGTAATCCCTATAGGCTGTAAATGGATCTTCAAGAAGAAGATTGACATGGATGGTAACGTGGTTACCTATAAAGGCAGGCTAGTTGCGAAAGGTTTCAAACAAATCTACGGGATAGATTATGATGAAACTTTCTCACCTGTAGCTATGTTTAAGTCTATTCGGATTCTTTTCGCGATAGCAGCATATTACGATTATGAGATCTGGCAGATGGATGTGAAGACAGCTTTCCTTAATGGAAATCTGGATGAGGATGTGTATATGACACAACCTGAAGGTTTCACTAATCCATCAGATCGTCATAAAATATGCAAGTTAAAGAAGTCCATTTATGGACTGAAACAAGCATCTAGGAGCTGGAATATTCGTTTTGATGAATCAATCTCTGAGTTTGGTTTCATCAAGAACGAAGATGACCCGTGTGTGTATAAGAGGTTTAGTGGGAGCGTGATTACATTCCTAATCCTCTACGTCGATGACATCTTGATCATTGGAAATGATATTCCTGAACTGCATGCTGTTAAAGCATGGTTAGGAAAATGTTTCCAGATGAAAGATCTAGGAGAAGCAGCCTATGTGTTAGGTGTGAAGATCTACCGAGATAGATCTAAGAGGCTTCTCGGGCTGTGCCAGAGTACTTACATCGATAAGGTCCTGGAGAGATTCCATTTAGAGAATTCTAAACGTGGATATCTTCCAGTCAGACATGGTCTGAATCTTTCGAAGAGTCAGTGTCCACAAACACAGACTGAGAAAGATGAAATGGACAATACGCCTTATGCTTCGGCTATTGGGTCCATTATGTATGCGATGTTGTGTACTCGCCCAGACGTCGCTTACGGGTTAAGCGTGACCAGTCGATTCCAAAGTAATCCAGGTTTGGCGCACTGGATTGCAGTCAAGAACATCTTAAAATATCTGCGGAGGACCAAAGATATGTTCTTGATATATGGTGGTCAGGAAGAACTCAGTATAGAGGGATATACTGACGCTTCGTTCCAGTCGGACCAGGATGATTTCCGATCGCAGTCAGGCTATATTTTTAGCTTGAATGGTGGAGCAGTGGTGTGGAAGAGTTTCAAACAGTCAACTGTTGCTGATTCCACAACAGAAGCCGAGTATGTTGCAGCCTCGGAAGCATCCAAGGAGGCAGTCTGGATTCGTAAGTTCGTGAGAGAACTTGGTGTCGTTCCTTCGAGTGCAGATCCTTTGGTTATCTTCTGTGATAACACTGGAGCAATAGCACAAGCAAAGGAACCACGGTCGCACCAGAAGTCCAAGCACATACAGAGACGGTTTCACTTGATCCGGGAGATCATTGATCGTGGCGAGATCAAGATTTGCAAGGTTCATACAGATGACAATCTGGCAGACCCGCTTACCAAGCCTCTGGCGCAGCAGAAGCATGAGAAGCACTGTAATAATATGGGTTTGAGATTTCTCAACCATTAGATTAAGTGCAAGTGGGAGATTGTTGGGGTATGCCCTTAAGGCTAATGTTTGAGGCCTTTGGGATTGTAATAGTATCATGTAATAAACTGTTGTGTTTATAAAGGCATGGTTATTATTCAGGTTGTTACCTTGTCTGCTGTAATAAGTGTACTTCTGAATAATGTCTCAAAGCTGTTCAGCTAGGCTGACAGTCTATATGTCCTTAGTCGAGATATCTTGGTGAACATGAGACAGCCTTGATATGATTGAGACTAATATGTGTGCTAATCTTATAGGATGCTTCGAGCATGGAATAAGATGTAGACTCATGGGTACATTGGATGTACTGGACAGACCCTACTGGGATATTCCATTGCTTGTCACAATGTGAATGATCCTTATAAGCAGCAAGTGGCACATGTCCTTTGACTTGAGATCACTTGTGTTTCTAAATGATGATTGTCATTGTTTTGAGGTAGTTCAATATCATTTGAAACATAATGATTATAGACTATCTTGGATGGTGAGCTTGAGTCAGGTTAGGGCTCTTGTGATAGATAAAGGATTGCCGTCTCCTTGTTCAAGGAGTGTGATGTTCTAAGGGGCCCCCCCGATATGAGATGATTGAGGAAGTGTATGGCCATACCCAGATGACTATGTTCATCTGATCTAATCATGCTCATCATATTGGAGTTACAAGCTTGACCCGCTTGTCCAATAAGAACATCCAGTGGCAAAGGACACATGTATGCCAAGTGAGTTGATTCACACTTGTGCTATGGTTTGGGTGGAGTCTTGGAAGACTCTTTCCTTTATATCGGGAGACAGTGATGTGTTGCTAGATACCCCTCACTGATCGTGATAACGTAAGTTATCGTTACCGACATTTAGAGGGAACCCTCAGGGTCGCACAATTTGATGATATGGCTTACTTAAGTCAGATCGTGTGGACTGAACTATTTAGACTCAGTTTAAACGAGTTCAGACTCTGATTGTAAGTGAGATCTAGTCTGATCATGTTTGATTGATTGGGGCTTGAGATCGGTAAGCTTCGATCGAGAGTTTGGATGCTAGATCATAGAGATCAAGAGCATCAAGAGATGAATGGTTAGATCTTGAACCATTTGGTTCAAAGAGATCTAGACCATGGCTTGGGCTGGTTTAATGAACCGAATTGGGTTGAACCTAATTGACTTGAACCGGTTCACATGTGTGAACGTATGGTTCAAGGTGTAAAGGCTTGTTGGGCGGTTTTTCCTTCAAGTGAGCGCATGGCTTGAAAACCTTCCATTTATGGAAGTGTAACGCCATGACTTGATTGGAGAAGGCTTAACGCAAATCGGTTTTACTGAATTGTCATCTTCGTTGGACGAAAGAGGATTCTTGGAGACGGTAGCTCTCGGCCAAGCGCATCTCAACACACGACAAGGACATTGGGATCTCTTGCTAGCACAAGGAAGATCCTAAAGGGTAGCCACCCCTCATCTTGTGTGTGAACTTGAAGAGGAGACCTACTTTGATCTCTTGCTTCCAAGCCGCCACCCTCTTCATGGCTTTGGTATGAGTTCTCATAACTTCAAGTTGATCATATAGTTATCATATTCGATCTTGTTTAGAAACCCTTTTCGCCATGCTTGTTAGAATCGCAAGTTTAGGGTTTCTCCCCCCTTTGAACTAGGGGTTCCTTCAAATAACTCAGTCAATAATTTTATTTAAATCAAAAATAATGCTTACCAGGACTTAAGATCCTTGGATCTTACAAATTCGATCCAATTGCCTTTGGTTCAAAAACCAAATCAAATCAGCCCAAGCCATGGTCTAGATCTCATTGAACCAAATGGTTCAAGATCTAACCGTTCATCTCTTGATGTTCTTGATCTCACCGATCTAGCATCAACACTCTCGATCGAAGCTTACCGATCTCAAACCCTAATCAATCAAATATGATCAGACCTGATCTCACTTACAATCAGAGTTTAAATCCCTTTAAACTGAACCAAAACAATTCAGTCCACACGATCTGACTTAAGTAAGCCATATCATCAAATTGTGCGACCCTAAGGGTTTCCTTCAAATGTCGGTAACGATAACTCACGTTATCACGATCAGTGAGGGGTATCTAGCAACACATCACTGTCTCCCGATATAAAGGAAAGAGTCTTCCAAGACTACACCCAAATAACAGCACAAGTGTGAATCCACTTCACTAGGCATACATGTTTCCTTTGCCACTGGATGTTCTTATTGGACAAGCGTGTCAAGCCTGTAACTCCAATATGATGAGAGTGATCAGATCAGATGAACATAGTCATCTGGGTATGGCCATACACTTTCTCAACCATCTCATCCAGGGGGCCCCTTCAGAACTTCACACTCCTAAAACAAGGAGACGGCAATCCTATATCTATCACTAGTGCCCAAACATGACTCATGCTCATTATCCAAAATAGTCTATAATCATTATGTTTCAAATGATATTGAACTACCTCAAAACAATGCCAATCATCATTTAGAAACACAAGTGATCTCAAGTCAGAGGACACATGCTACTTGTTTGCATACAAGGATCATTCACATTGTGACAAGCAATTGAATATCCTAGTAGGGTCTGTCCAGTACATCCAATGTACACATGAGTCTACATCTTATTGTAACATCCCTCAGAATCACACCCCACACGCATACAAGTAAAATACGGGGTTTCAAAAATTTTTACTCTTCCATTAAAACACAAGAAGAAAGCGGCATCGAAGGACATTACTACGGAACTGAAAACCGCACAGAACTGAATAGGATCGATTTACTAGGAAATAGAAATCCGGAAAATCCAGAAAAAATCCGGCAGCAAGTATTCTAAACTACTGCTGCACAGACACACATATCTTGTAACAACAACAAACGTCCACACTACACATATGTGGAATTTCAGAAATATACAGAACTGATTATTCAGATACTAAAATAAACAACACAAATTCGGTTACACATCTCAAATCGGACATTTCAAAATAAGAACCAATTCAATAAAAGAATCCAAGACTTGTATCCAATAATTTAAACGAAACAACTATAATATAATATCCTGAAAACAGGCATAAGCCCTCAGGAGATAAAACATGTCATATAGGTCATAATAAATTAGGCACGCAGGCCTGATAAATCTTTAGAAGACTATTCTTAGAAATGACATCAAACATTAGCGTCATATTAGCTGTAGCAATTACTGTCTTGATGTCTCACCTGAAAACATTTAAACAACGGAGGTGAGCTAAAAAGCTCAGTGAGTAAAAGACACTAAAAGTCATCCATAGTACACATCAAAAATATCATACTTAAGTTGAAATTCTTTTTATTTAACAGATAAGATAAATCAACTTAACATGCATGCTCATATCAGAAACAAACACAATCAAATACAGATACTTGTAACAATAGGCATCAAACAGGTAGGATATGAATATACCAACCCATACCAACTAACCACACCGCCTAATACATCTAAATACAGATCGAAACAGAACTACAGAAATCAGAACTGACAGACAGAAAATCAGAATTTTCAGAGTCCAAACGGATAGTCTACATCGGAAACAGAAAGGCCACGGAAGGCCTGGTGACCACAGAAGGTCTGACCCCACCTCTGCCGAGGACGAGACAATGCATGCATATCAGAAACAGAATGGTAAAGGAGATATCAGTGGGTGGCCCCCGTCTTGTCAGGACGTGGCACTCTGGTCTCCAATACCCAGAACAGAATGGTAGAGGAGGTATCAGTGGGTGGCCCCCGTCTTGTTAGGACGTGGCACTCTGGCCTCCAAAACCCAGAACTGAATGGTAGAGGAGGTATCAGTGGGTGGCCCCCGTCTTGTTAGGACGTGGCACTCTGGCCTCCAAAACCCAGAACTGAATGGTAGAGGAGGTATCAGTGGGTGGCCCCCGTCTTGTTAGGACGTGGCACTCTGGCCTCCAAAACCCAGAACTGAATGGTAGAGGAGGTATCAGTGGGTGGCCCCCGTCTTGTTAGGACGTGGCACTCTGGCCTCCAAAACCCAGAACTGAATGGTAGAGGAGGTATCAGTGGGTGGCCCCCGTCTTGTTAGGACGTGGCACTCTGGCCTCCAATACCCAGAACAGAAATAGTGTCTCAAGGGTCGTAGTAGACTATCAGCACCATTACAGCGCCACAGAAGGAGGGTAAGGACACGGAAGAGTGCTACACTAGGGCATAATTTTACAGAACAGATTATACTGAAACGGAGAAGTAGGATCAACCACTACTTAATTCTTACATTATGCCCAAAGTCTAACAAACCAGAAAATGACACACCCTAATATCCAGTCCTTAAACACAGAACAGAATTTATATGAGTGAATTCCTTACAACTAACCTTAATTCATGTCAAACCATTCTATGTTCTCACAAATGTTTTAACACATTCAAGGTTTTCAGAAACTTCACAACATATAAACAGAACAGGAAATATCCACATAACAAACAATTAAATACAGAACAGAAATTATTCATATAACAAACATTTAAACACAGAACAGAAATTATTCATGAAATAATCTCCTCAAAATTTCTAAAACCGTGAGCTATAAAATTATTGTAAGGGGCGCCACTTTCAGAACCTTAACGGAACGCACAAATTTCATGTAAATAATTTCAGTCCCCCACTACAGATAATTTTAATTACACGCTCGTGAAGAAAATTGACCAAAGCCCCAAAATTGGCTCGAACTATATTTTTCGAAAATTCCTAAGTTCTTAGTTAAATCCCCAATTTTGTTTTCTCTAAAATTTCTCATCAAACAAATAAATTTTAGAAGAACTACAGACCACAATTTAAGAGGTTAAACCATACAATGTAAATTTTTCTCACAAAGGAATATTCGTCTAACCAAAACATAGCAGATTTATATTGTCAGTTTGCAAAATATATTTTTAGTCCAATTTCGAACCAAAGCTAGTCAATATTGTATTCAAAATGAAGCTCTCTGAATCTAGTTTCCAATAAAACTGGTTTCACAAGATTTCGAATTGTAGGCAGGAAGATATAAGGGTTCGAACATAGGAAGGTCAGAATTTCAGATTTCAAGAAAACAGATTCATATATCAGACTTGCGACATTTATTTCAGATCCAATAACTAATCGAAAATAGGCGTTATGGGAGTCAAAATAAAGCTCTTCGAGCCTACGGTCTAATAAAACTGATTTGACAAGATTTCGAGCTATACCTAGGGAGATATGATGGTTCGAACACATAAAGGTCGAAATCCAGAATTTCAGAAAACTGATTTTGTACCGCTGGATTGCAATACAGATTGAAATACGAATACCGCTCGGATATGGTCGATATCATATTCAAATTAAAGCCAAACATATCTAGTTTCATACAAAATTTATCTCGTGCGATTTGGATCTATAGGCCATGAGATATTGGGGTTATAGTACACAAAGGTCAGATTAACGAATGCAGATTTCAGCAGAACAGGATTTTAAAACCCTATAATTATTTGAATTCAACCCCATACGAATAATCATGGCAAATAACGAATTTTAATTCGGATTAGACTCCTTAGGATCGAATTACTCACAGAAAATCGCCCACAGAGAAAACGCCAAAACAGAGGATCAGGGATCTCCAGAAAGTTCGTCCACCACCAGTCTGCCACCACCAGCGTCAGAAATTTGCAGGAGGCGCCAAGCACAGTGAGGGGCGACAACACAAGCGGCTAGGGCAAGAAACAAACCAAAAATCGTGAGGGAGAGGAGCTCTCACGAATTTTCCCCCTTTTTTTCTTTTTTTTTCCACCCCAAACGGATCCAAGATCCAATAACCCAATTAACTTAAGTGGAAATCGGCTTTAATGGGCTTACCTGGGCTTAACCACCATGCGCCACTCCAATAACACAGAAATATGCGCCACCATGGTGGAAGAATTCCAGGAACAAAGACTCAAGGTCGAGGGTTCAAATCCCCAACCAAAATAATTATTTTTGCCCTGTAGGAAAAATTCCTACATTTAGGCAAAAATCCCAAAATTTTAACAGATAAAATACAGAAACAGAATTTCTAACCTTAAATCAAAATTCAGAAAATCAAGGGCGTTACACTTATTCCATGCTCGAAGCATCCTATAAGATTAGAACACATATTAGTCTCAATCATATCAAGGCTGTCTCATGTTCACCAAGATATCTCGACTAAGGACAATACTGCATATCAGCCTAGCTGAACAGCATCGAGACATTATTCAGAAGTATACACATTGCAGCAGATAATGTAACAACCTGAATAACAACCATTGCCTTTATAAACATAGAGTTTATACATGATACTGAAATAATCCCAAGGCCTCAAACATTAGCCTTAAGGGCATACCCCAACAGTTCCCATTGTTGTTATAGTAGAGCTCAATGGGATCCATTGCACTTGGAACCACCTGAAGTTCAGAAAAGAACTTCCTGATCCAAACTGCTTCATTGGCTGCCTCAGAAGCAACCACATACTCAGCTTCGGTTGTAGAATTAGCTATGGTGGATTGCTTGAAGCTCTTCCAGCATACAACACCTCCAACCATCTTAAACAAATAGCCGGTCTGCGATCTGAAGTCGTCAGGGTCAGACTAGAATGATGCGTCAGTATAGCCCTGCATACTGAGCTCTTCTTGTCCCCCATAGACTAAGAACAGATCCTTAGTTCTTCTCAGATACTTCAGGATGTTCTTTACAGCCACCCAGTGCTGCATACCTGGATTGGATTGGTATCGGCTGGTTATGCTCACAGCATATGCCACATCTGGTCTAGTACACAACATTGCATATATGATCGATCCTACTGCCGACGCATAAGGAATTCGACTCATGTCATCCCTCTCAGCCTGTGTCATAGGACACTGGCGCTTTGAGAGAGTAAGGCCATGTATCACTGGAAGGTATCCTTTCTAGGATTGCTCCATGTAGAACCTCTCCAGTACCTTATCAATGTAGGTACTCTGACTAAGGGCCAGAAGCCTCTTGGATCTATCCCGGTAGATCCTAACGCCTAGAATATAGGTGGCCTCCCCTAAGTCTTTCATCTCGAAACACTTCCCCAACCATGTCTTCACAGCTTGAAGACTAGGGATGTCGTTTCCGATGAGCAATATGTCATCAACATACAAGACTAGAAAAATCACCAAGCTCCCACTAAATTTTCTGTATACACAGGCGTCATCTTCGCTTTTGATAAAGCTATAATCTCTCACGGCTTCCTCAAATCAATGATTCCAACTTCGAGATGCTTGTTTTAATCCATAAATGGATCTCTTCAGCCTGCAGACCATATTAGCCTTTGTAGGATGGATAAAGCCATCAGGTTGTGACATATACACATCCTCAGTCAGCTTCCCGTTAAGGAACGCTGTCTTCACATCCATCTGCCATATCTCATAGTCATGATATGCAGCTATAGCAAGCAGAATCCGAATGGATTTGATCATGGTGACTGGCGAGAAGGTTTCATCATAGTCCACCCCGTGGACTTGTTTAAATCCTTTAGCCACTAGTCTACCCTTATAGGTAACTATTTTGCCATCCATGTCTGTCTTCTTCTTGAAGACCCATTTACACCCTATGGGTTTTACCCCATCAGGCAGCTCAACCAAATCCCAGACTTGGTTAGCCGACATGGAATCCATCTCGGATCGCATGGCGTTAAGCCATCTCTCGGAGTCCGGTCCACTGACCGCCTCATCATAGGTTCTGGGTTCATCCTCAATGATGAAGATCCCGTCGCGTTGGGTCGGCAGCGACCCATACCTCTCAGGTACACGATGAATCCTCCCAGACCTACATGGGGCCTGTGTCTGAGCCTCAGGTTGCCTAGCAACCGATGCAGGTGGCTCAAATTCCATCTCTTTGTCTTGTGGTTGCACTTGGTCCTCATCCAAGTCAAACTTCCTCCCACTAACTTCTTTCATGAGAAATTCTTTCTGTAGAAAGACAGCATCCCAAGTAACAAAAACTTTATTCTCGGTGGGAACATAGAAGTAGTAACCCTTAGTCTCCTTAGGGTACCCCACAAATATACACTTATCAGATCTAGGTTCTAGCTTGCTAGAATCCTGACGTTTGACATAAGCCTTACATCCCCAGATCCTGATAAAAGTGAGATTAGGGCGTCTCCCACTCCATACCTCGTATGGAATCTTTAAGACACTCTTAGATGGAACATTATTCAGTATTAGAGAAGCTATCTCAAGTGCATGTCCCCAGAATGAGGGAGGTAGAGTTGCATGACTCATCATAGATCAAACCATGTCCAACAAAGTTTGATTTCTCCTTTCAGACACACCATTCCATTGAGGTGTTCCAGGAGGAGTGAGTTGGGATATGATCCTAGATTCTCTCAAATAGTCAAAGAACTCACCGCTCAGGTACTCTCCACCACGATCTGATCGAAGAGTCTTAATGGATCTACCAAGCTGGTTCTCTACTTCATGTCTAAACTCCTTAAATTTCTCAAAGGATTCAGACTTATGTCTTATCACATAACCATATCTACTGAAGTCATCAGTAAACATGATGAAGTAGTTGTACCCTCCTCTGGCTTGTTTATTGAAAGGCCCACACACATCAGTATGTATGAGATCTAATAAACCTCCTGCCCTCTCACCAGTCTTGGTGAAGGGCGCCTTTGTCATTTTCCCTAATAAACAAGTCTCACATATATCAAGTTCCTCCAAGGAACTCGAATCTAACAACCCATTTGTATGGAGTTGCTGAATGCGATTCTTGTTTATATGGGCTAATCGACAATGCCGTAGGAAAGCACCAACTGAACCACTCAGTTTGGTCCTTTTATTATTTATGTTACAAATAGAGCTATCCATGTCCAAGACATGCGGACCATTGCACAAAGTACCCTTCCCATAAAACATGTTTGCAAAAGAAAAAGAACATAAGTTCTCTTTTATTTCAAACTTAAATCCTTTCTTTGCCAAGCAAGGAGTGGATACAATGTTTTGGTAAGGGAAGGTACATAATAGCAATTGTCTAGCTTTAACTGAAGTCTAGAAGGCAGGGAGAGAAACTCCTATAGCAACAGCAGCAACTTGTGCCCTGTTACCTATCCGTAGGTCAATCTCTCTAGGCCTTACCGATCTACCCTTTCTGAGCCTTTGCATATTTGTACAAATATGAGCTCCACATGTGGTATCCAATACCCATGTCATAGGAGTAGAAAGGTTGACTTCGGTAACATAAATACCTGAGCATGAAGACAAGGCCTTGCCTTTCTTCTCCTCATTCTGAAGTTGCAAAATGTCCTTCAACATGTGAGGTGGCCCTCCACATGAATAGCATCTATTATTCCTGATCATATCCATCTTTAATTTCAGTTCCTTGGTCAAGCCTTTCGGCTCAACACACTGAATATCAACTTTAGGAGGATTGAGCTCAACCAATTCATCAAAGAGCTGCCTTAGATTAAAAATTAATCTAAGAGGCACTCTTTGATTCACATCACCCTCTAAATTCAGGTGACATGTTGGTTAGCAACCTCCAAAGTATCAACCTGATGATTATCATAAGCATCCCTCTCAGCCGCTGAGGCCGAGCATGGAAGTGGCTCAGGAAAAGGACGCTCAAGGACATGAAGCTTCCTTTCGAGCTTGAGCACGATTCTCAAGTTCATATACCTGAAGGACCCCTTTCATGAGGGGCGGGTGAAAAACCCTATTAGGGTGGCGCATAAAATTTTGCAAGCAGAAGAAGGGCTTTCAAAGATCTTTCTATTGCATATGATCAACTTAGATAGATGTGAGAATGATCCATACCGTCGCCATCTCTTGGATGGTGTCTTGGAAGAAGAAAGCAAAAGAGATCTCCTCCAAAGGCTGTCGCACACAAGAAGAAGAAGGCCTACTTCTTTGGGGCGATTTGTGCTAGCAATGCTCCAAAGCTTCCTCGATCGTTTGAGGGATGATGAGATGAAAATTTGGCCGAATCCTCTTGTCGTCAACCTTCACGCCACCAGCCGTGAGTCGTCTAATGCCAAGAGCGAATTCGCAAGAGGAATAGAGAGGAGGCGTTGCCAGTGAACGTGGAAACGTTCCCACGTTGAAAACCGACCGAGAGTTCCCAAAATAGCAAGCCATGATTACGTGCGTTATGCGTTCACCAAGTGAACCATGCGCAACTCTCTTCTCCCACCTGAACCTTGCGCTCAACCCATGAGCCGGTTCAAGATGTTTGGTTCAATGACCAAACCAAATCAGCCCAAACATTAAGTCTAGATCGAATTAGACCCTAAGGTCCTAGATCTGACCATTCATCTCCAGATGCTTCTGATCTGATCGATCTAGCATCAACACTCTCGATCGAAGCTTACCGATCTCAAGCCCTAATCAATCAAACATGATCAGACCAGATCTCACTTACAATTAGAGTTTAAATCCCTTTAAACTGAACCGAAACAATTCAGTCCACACGATCTGACTTAAGTAAGCCATATCATCAAATTGTGCGACCCTGAGGGTTTCCTTTAAATGTCGGTAACGATAACTTACATTATCACGATCAGTGAGGGGTATCTAGCAACACATCACTGTCTCCCGATATAAAGGAAAGAGTCTTCCAAGACTACACCCAAAACACAGCTCAAGTGTGAATCCTTTTCACTAGGCTTCACTAGGCATACATATTTCCTTTGCCACTGGATGTTCTTATTGGACAAGCGTGTCAAGCTTGTAGCTCCAATATGATGAGCATGATTAGATCAGATGAACATAGTCACCTGGGTATGGCCATACACTTTCTCAATCATCTCAGCCGGGGGGGCCCCTTTAGAACACCACACTCCTTAAACAAGGAGACGGCAATCCTATGTCTATCACTAGTGCCCTAACCTGACTCATGATCATTATCCAAGATAGTCTATAATCATTATGTTTCAAATGATATTGAACTACCTCAAAACAATGACAATCATCATTTAGAAACACAAGTGATCTCAAGTCAGAGGAGATGTGCCACTTGTAGCAAACAAGGATTATTCACATTGTGACAAGCAATTGAATATCCTAGTAGGGTCTGTCCAGTACATCCAATGTACCCATGAGTCTACATCTTATTCCATGCTCGAAGCATCCTATAAGATTAGAACACATATTAGTCTTAACCATATCAAGGCTGTCTCATGTTCACCAAGATACATCGACTAAGGACATAACTGCACGTCAGCCTAGCTGAACAGCTTTGAGACATTATTCAGAAGAACATATATTGCAGCAGACAATGTAGCTTAACTGAATAACAACCATGCCTTTATAAACATAAGAGTTTATTACATGATACTTTTACAATCCCAAGGCCTCAAACATTAGCCTTAAGGGCATACCCCAACAATCTCCCACTTGCACTTAATCTAATGGTTGAGGAATCTCAAACCCATATTATTACAGTGCTTCTCATGCTTCTGCTGCGCCAGAGGCTTGGTAAGCGGGTCTGCCAGATTGTCATCTGTATGTACCTTGCAGACTTTGATCTCGCCACGATCTATGATCTCCCGGATCAAGTGAAACCGTCTCTGTATGTGCTTGGACTTCTGGTGCGACCGTGGTTCCTTTGCTTGTGCGATTGCTCCAGTGTTATCACAGAAGATAACCAAAGGATCTGCACTCGAAGGAACGACACCAAGTTCTCTCACGAACTTACGAATCCACACTGCCTCCTTGGATGATTCCGAGGCTGCAACATACTCGGCTTCTGTTGTGGAATCAGCAACAGTTGACTGTTTGAAACTCTTCCACACCACTGCACCTCCATTCAAGCTAAAAACATAGCCTGATTGCGATCGGAAATCATCCTGGTCAGACTAGAATGAAGCGTCAGTATATCCTTCAATACTGAGTTCTTCCTGACCACCATATATCAAGAACATATCTTTGGTCCTCCGAAGATATTTCAAAATGTTCTTGACTGCAATCCAGTGCGCCATACCTGGATTACTTTGGAACCGACTGGTCACGCTTAACCCGTAAGCGACGTCTGGGCGAGTACACAACATCGCATACATAATGGATCCAATAGCCGAAGCATAAGGCGTATTGTCCATTTCATCTTTCTCAGTCTGTGTTTGTGGACACTGACTCTTCGAAAGATTCAGACCATGTCTGACTGGAAGATATCCCCTTTTAGAATTCTCTAAATGAAATCTTTCCAGGACCTTATCGATGTAAGTACTCTGGCACAGCCCGAGAAGCCTCTTAGATCTATCCCTGTAGATCTTCACACCTAACACATAGGCTGCTTCTCCTAGATCTTTCATCTAGAAACATTTCCATAACCATGCCTTAACCGCATGCATTTCAGGAATGTCGTTTCCAATGATCAAGATATCATCGACGTAGAGGACTAGGAATGTAATCACGCTCCCACTAAACCTCTTATATACACACGGGTCGTCCTCGTTCTTGATGAAACCAAACTCAGGGATTGATTCATCAAAACGAATATTCCAGCTTCTTGATGCTTGTTTCAGTCCATAAATGGACTTCTTTAATTTGCATATCTTATGACGATCTGATGGATTAGTGAAACCTTCAGGTTGTGTCATGTACACATCCTCATCCAGATTTCCATTCAGGAAAGCTGTTTTCACATCCATTTGCCAGATCTCATAATCGTAATATGCTGCTATCGCGAAAAGAATCCGAATAGACTTAAACATGGCTACAGGTGAGAAAGTTTCATCATAATCTATCCCGTAGATTTGTTTGAAACCTTTCGCAACTAGCCTGCCTTTATAGGTAACCACGTTACCATCCATGTCAATCTTCTTCTTGAAGATCCATTTACAGCCTATAGGGATAACTCCCGGAGGCGGATCAACCAAATCCCAGACTTGGTTATCTGACATGGAGTCCATCTCGGCGCGCATAGCTTCAAGCCATCTCGCTGACTCCGGTCCACTGACCGCATCCGCATAAGTGAGGGGTTCATCATTATCAATGATGTAGACTCCGTCATAGCGCTCAGGCTGACGACGGATCCTACCCGATCTTCGCGGTTCCCGTGATATCTGAGCCTCAGGTAATTCAATAACCTGTTCTACCGGCTCAGGCTCATCCAACTGCGCTTGACTACTTTGTCCTTGCTCTGGATTCTCATCCAGCTTTATTTCTCTCCCACTGGCTTCTTGCAGAAGAAACTCCTTCTCAAGAAATATAGCCGTCCGAGCAACAAAAACCTTGTTCTCCTTGGGATCGTAGAAATAATAACCCTTAGTTTCCTTAGGGTAACCGACAAAGATACATTTCTCAAATCTGCTCTCCAGTTTCCCAGAGGCGAGCTTTTTGACATAAGCCTCGCAGCCCCAGATCCTAATAAATGTCAAGCTTGGCTGTTTCCCATACAATAACTCATATGGAGTCTTAGAAACTGCCTTGGATGGCACTCGGTTTAGTACCTTTGCAGCTGTTTCCAGTGCAAAACCCCAAAAGGAGTAAGGTAGATTAGCCTGACTCATCATAGAACGAACCATATCAAGTAACGTTCTATTTCTCCTCTCGGACACACCATTCCATTGCGGTGTTCCTGGTGGAGTGAGCTGTGAGATAATTCCACACTCCTTTAGATAGTCAGTAAACGCATGACTTAGGTATTCTCCACCTCGATCTGAGCGAAGTGCCTTGATATTTCGGCCTAGCTAATTTTGTACTTCATTCTTGAACTCTTTGAACTTGTCAAAAGATTCACTCTTATGTCTCATCAGATAGACATAACCATACCTACTGAAATCATCAGTAAAGGTAATGAAGTACTGATAGCCACCTCTGGCATGTTTACTAAACGGCCCACACACATCACTGTGTATAAGGTCAAGTAAACCTGAAGCCCTTTGACCTTTGTGAGGAAAAGGTGACTTCGTCATTTTACCCATCAAACAAGCTTTGCATGTATCAATCTCCTCATAGGAGAATGATCCCAGCAGTCCATGTTCATGCAACCGCTTAATGCGTTTCTCGTTAATATGGCCTAAACGACTATGCCATAGCAAGGTGCTGTCATCAGCATACTTGGCTTTCTTATTATCAATATTTTGTATAGAATTTTCCATGTCCAACATGAATAACCCATTGTTAATTGAACCAGTTCCATAAACAATATTATCATAAGATAAAACACACTTTGAAATATTGCATTCAAAGGCAAATCCTTTCCTGACAAGAGCAGGAATAGAGATAATATTTTTGGTGATGCTCGGTACAAAATAACAATTGTTTAATTCCAATACAATGCCAGATGGTAAAGAAATGAAATAGTCTCCTACAGCAACAGCAGCAACCCGTGCCCCGTTTCCAACGCGTAGGTCTACCTCATGCTGTCCCACCTGCCTTCTTCTCTTGAGTTCCTGCACATTTGAACAAATGTGAACTCCACATGCAGTGTCCAACACCCATGAAATAGAAGAAGATGAAAACATGACTTCAGTCACGAATATACCTGAGCCAGAAGCGATGCTTCCCCTCTTATCTCCTTGGAGCGCTTTACAGTCCTTTTTCCAGTGACCCAGCTGGCCACAGTGGAAACACCTGTATTCCTTGGACCGCTTAACCTTCTGTTTCAGAGCCTTACTGTAGTTCTTGACCGGGGCCTTGCCCTTCTTCCCCTTCTTCTTGTTCCTGGAAGGAACCATTAAGACAGAGGTTGAAGGCTTTCCCTTCAGAGTTTCCTCAGTAGTCAAGAGCATATTGAGCAGCTCTGCCGGAGTACAGTCGATTTTGTTCATATTAAAGTTAATAATGAACGCGTCGAATGAAGGCGGGAGAGACTGCAGAATAATATCTACAGCAAGCTCCTGGTTGATGGTATGCCCCAGTTTCTCTAGAGCCTCCTTGTGCCCAATCATCTTGAGCACGTGAGCTCCCACTGGGCTTCCTTCAGCCAGTTTGCTCTGAAAGAAGAGCTTGGTCAAATTATAGCGTTCCGTCCTCACCTGTGCAGCATACAGCATCTTGAGGTTCGCTATAATCTCTATAGCCGACATATCCTCATGCTGACGCTGCAGCGGTGGCGTCATAGACGCTAGCATCAGGCAAGCGACATCAATGCTATCATTGACATGCTTTTCGTAGGCTTCACGAACCGCCCTTGCGGCGTTCGCAGCGGGTTGAGGCGGCACAGCCGTCTCGAGGACATACAGTTTCCTCTCAGCCTTAAGAACAATCTTAAGGTGTCCGTACCAGTCTGAGAAGTTCGGCCCAGCAAACTTCTCCCTTTCCAGTAGGGATCGCACATTGAAGCTCATGGTGTTCGTTGCTGCAGGAATCTACAACAATGCAAGAACAGCAAGGTCAGTATCAATGTTAAGAATCAATCAGGACTTAAGAATGATTCTTTTTCTCACTATTTTATCTGGCTGAAAAATCCAGCAAAACAGCCCGAAAGAGTAGAACTCTTTTAGTGAGATGGGATCCAGATTTCATACTTGGTCTCCGCGTCCCGCTCAGGCGAGATAAGATGCACAGAGATGACAAGCACTAATCTCTGGTAGGCAGTCCCTGCCAATCGCCAACCCGTGCGATTCCCCTTCATCTGGGCGATCCAGCAGACTGTGCCAACTGAGTTGGTACAACACAATCTCTGATCCCGTAGATGGCTGCCTCCATGTGCTACCATATGCGCCACATATGTAGCCTACATGGCCAAGCTGACCTGACCTACTCCCTGGACCACCACGTGCTATGCTGAGCAACGAGAAGCGATAAATCCCTTCTCTGTAACACGCAGGTGAAATCACACACCGTCTGAAGATAGATGGACGTGCCCACTGAGTGGGTACAACACGGCTCCAACGATAATCAGAACAGTGAGGTTTCGCGTCAGAAGGCTTACGAGCTTGATATTTAATCGTTGGATTTTAACGGTCTTTTATCTTCTTCACTATCATGCAATTCCTATGGTGATAGCAGAAGATAAACTAATCATGCAATTCTAATATTAAACAATAAAAGAAAGCATGGATCTTATGTGGTAAAAGCCCATAGCTTAAGTAAGACCTTAAATAAACTTAAGTCTTCACTTGCTTTTCTTCATGGGGCTTTCACTGCTCATCTGGCCCAAACCAGGGCCCAAGTGCCATCTGCAGCTCTGGTGCGCCCACCAGGAATATGCGCCAGGTCCTAGGGTCGAATCCTAGACCTCCCACCTGGTCTAGCCACTGCTGCAGGCGCCTCTGCCAAGTGTGCTTTGTGCTCTTGTCTGATTAATTTACATATTAATCTATCTAGACAAGATTGACACGCAGGTCAATAACATTTTTATAAATTAAGCAATGTGATGCGCAGATCACAATATAAAAATTAATTTACAAAAAATACCAGGCACGCAGGCCCCAGCACAGCACACATTTAACATGGGCAGCCCACATAAGATTAAATAAACAGGCAATATGGCATCAAACATCAGCATGTGATCCAATAAGAAAACAAAATTTCGAAAACCGCATTGGCATCAATTTTAATTTTCTTATATGCCCCCACAACCTTACAACGGTACAATAATAGGGATCCACTCATCCATTCTAGTCAGATCCTGTGCCCTTGCATGCACCAAGTCCTAACTGACTTGAGTCAACCCAGTGGTCAACTATGCATGCACCAAGGGCTGAACGACCACGATGAGGTCTGGCAAACGGGTGTGAGCCCGGGCCTAACTCATGTGCGTTCAACAGACGTCTCAACCAGACATCGCTACACACCTATGATGCAGCCGACCTATAGCCACCTCTTGCTTGCGCAAGGGTGCTATCTGGTCGACCCATCTAGGCTGTCAGATGGTCTGATCAGACTAGTTGGATCTAACCTAGAGGATGACTTCAACCCTACTAACCCGTCTAAGGGTTTATAGTAGGCGCTTAGTCTAATGATAGGCGCGCAAGTGATATTCTTTTGATAAAACATCAACAACAAAGATCACAAAGATGCGCCTAGTTTGAAACATGCGCAAACATAAAACATGTGTTATCATATTCGCATGTCATGTAAACTATAGATCTAAGCATGTTTTGCAAACAAGGATCACAATATAGCATTAAGCAATCATATGCATAGATAAACCTGCTCTGATACCAATTGAAGGACCCCTTTCATGAGGGGGGGGGGGGGGGGGCGAAAAACCCTATTAGGGTGGCGCATAAAATTTTGCAAGCGGAAGAAGGGCTTTCAAAGATCTTTCTATTGCATATGATCAACTTAGATAGATGTGAGAATGATCCATACCGTCGCCATCTCTTGGATGGTGTCTTGGAAGAAGAAAGCAAAAGAGATCTCCTCCAAAGGCTGTCGCACACAAGAAGAAGAAGGCCTACTTCTTTGGGGCGATTTGTGCTAGCAATGCTCCAAAGCTTCCTCGATCGTTTGAGGGATGATGAGATGAAAATTTGGCCGAATCCTCTTGTCGTCAACCTTCACGCCACCAGCCATGAGTCGTCTAATGCCAAGAGCGAATTCGCAAGAGGAATAGAGAGGAGGCATTGCCAGTGAACGTGGAAACGTTCCCACGTTGAAAACCGACCGAGAGTTCCCAAAATAGCAAGCCATGATTACGTGCGTTATGCGTTCACCAAGTGAACCATGCGCAACTCTCTTCTCCCACCTGAACCTTGCGCTCAACCCATGAGCCGGTTCAAGATGTTTGGTTCAATGACCAAACCAAATCAGCCCAAACATTAAGTTTAGATCGAATTAGACCCTAAGGTCCTAGATCTGACCATTCATCTCCAGATGCTTCTGATCTGATCGATCTAGCATCAACACTCTCGATCGAAGCTTACCGATCTCAAGCCCTAATCAATCAAACATGATCAGACCAGATCTCACTTACAATCAGAGTTTAAATCCCTTTAAACTGAACCGAAACAATTCAGTCCACACGATCTGACTTAAGTAAGCCATATCATCAAATTGTGCGACCCTGAGGGTTTCCTTTAAATGTCGGTAACGATAACTTACATTATCACGATCAGTGAGGGGTATCTAGCAACACATCACTATCTCCCGATATAAAGGAAAGAGTCTTCCAAGACTACACCCAAAACACAGCTCAAGTGTGAATCCTTTTCACTAGGCTTCACTAGGCATACATATTTCCTTTGCCACTGGATGTTCTTATTGGACAAGCGTGTCAAGCTTGTAGCTCCAATATGATGAGCATGATTAGATCAGATGAACACAGTCACCTGGGTATGGCCATACACTTTCTCAATCATCTCAGCCGGGGGGGCCCCTTTAGAACACCACACTCCTTAAACAAGGAGACGGCAATCCTATGTCTATCACTAGTGCCCTAACCTGACTCATGATCATTATCCAAGATAGTCTATAATCATTATGTTTCAAATGATATTGAACTACCTCAAAACAATGACAATCATCATTTAGAAACACAAGTGATCTCAAGTCAGAGGAGATGTGCCACTTGTAGCAAACAAGGATTATTCACATTGTGACAAGCAATTGAATATCCTAGTAGGGTCTGTCCAGTACATCCAATGTACCCATGAGTCTACATCTTATTCCATGCTCGAAGCATCCTATAAGATTAGAACACATATTAGTCTTAACCATATCAAGGCTGTCTCATGTTCACCAAGATACATCGACTAAGGACATAACTGCACGTCAGCCTAGCTGAACAGCTTTGAGACATTATTCAGAAGAACATATATTGCAGCAGACAATATAGCTTAACTGAATAACAACCATGCCTTTATAAACATAAGAGTTTATTACATGATACTTTTACAATCCCAAGGCCTCAAACATTAGCCTTAAGGGCATACCCCAACAATACCAATCTAGTAAGTTGGATCCAACCAACTTATCCCTTTCCAGGGTAGATCGCAGTGACCAACTGCTATTGTTCATAGCCATTGTTCTACAACAACCAAGAAACAGCAGATTAGTACTACTTCGAGTCATTTATACTGGACTTGTTTTAAATGACCATGGCTCCCACTTTTTTAAATCGAATTGACAACCCACAAAGTCAATCGAGAAATCCAAGATTTCCTAGTGAGATGAGATCCTCATTCCACACAGGGCTTCACGTCCCACGAGGGTGGGATGAGATGCACAAAGTGACCCATGTTTCCTAAGGTGGGCGCACCGGCCGATTGCTCCAAGCAATTCCCCTTATTGAGACAGTCCAGGCATTTCATGTCCAGCGAGGGCTGGATACAGCATGAAACCCTAACCTCTCAACGATGCCTCTAGAGTTTCATCATGTGCCTAGCATACATGAAAATCTAGTCAAGTCCATTCCTAACCGTTATGCCCAGGGCCAACGAGTTTCCTTGCGAAGGCACGCCCAGGTTAAAACTGGACTGGGGAAACCATTGCCACCACGCACTTTCTAAAGATAAGTGGGTGTGTCCCATGAGGGTGGGAAACAATTCACAACTCCACTGATCGATAGCTTAGTGAGGGCTACGCGTTAGAAGGCTACTAGACTTGATATTTTAATTGAGGGTTTTGTTTAAGGTCTCATCATCTCAGTTTTATCTTATGTCTATCATTACAGGCATGCAATCCTATGGTGATAACATAATGATAAAACATCACAGGCATGCTTCTGCAGATAATAATAAAAGCAGTAAAGAATGATGTGATCATATCCTATTCAAGACATTGAACCAACCCATGCCATGAAAGAGGTTCAACTCTTGTCCTAGATCTCAAGCCCCAAAAACTAGACCTAGCCTAGCTGACCTCTAGCTTGAACTTCAAGGTTGGCTCCAAGGTCCTTCTCTCATGGTTTAGCTCTCAAACCCTAGAGGTACACTTTAAAAGTTCCCCATAGGTTCGGCCAATGCCATGGTCTTCCTCCAAGGAAGGTGCGCCACTATGCAAGGAGCCAAGTTAGCTAGCTCTCAAACCCAAGGGTTCGGCCATGCCTAACTTGCGCCACAATGCAAGAAGCCAAGTTAGCTAGCTCTCAAACCCAAGGGTTCGGCCATGCCTAACTTGTGCCACTAAGCAGGCTTGCGCCTCTTTCTTTGATGCTTGTTGCGCCACTATCCAAGGTATGCATGCGCCAAGTTCCAAGTACATGCGCCACCCTAATCTTCTTCTTAGTTAAAAGCAAAAAGAAAAGCGGCACGCAGGCCTTACGAGGATACATCACAGGCATGCAAAGGGGGGGCTTGACTAATGATCACAACATCATGTACAATCAAGGTATTTACTCATGCAATTCTACATGCTCATGAAAAACATAAAATCTGAAATTTTACTTTTTCATAAAACTAGTCTCTTTTTCTCATCTTCTTCTCACAAATCTTTTGGTCAATTGCGATTTATTTTTCATGATGATTTCAGAGATCCTTTCGGCTGGCAATTTTGTCAGATCAAGAGACTTGGCCAGTCCGAAGACACAATGCCCGTCCTACTTGACAAAATTACATGCGCCTTTGATCTTTAAATCAAACAAGAAAAATAGTCCAAAAATCCAAAAGAGATTGAGAAGATGATAGAAACAAGAAACCCTAATTTTTTCTACTTTTAGAAAAATCGTTTCCATGCATCATGCTATTTACGAAAATAGAGATATGGCATGTGAGCATGAAAGAAAAGCATAAAACATCGTTCGAGTCTTGCAAGTCGCTCTGATACCACTGTTGGGAAACCCCGGGGATATTTTACAATTTTCAGCGATAGAGATTACAAAATACATTGCACAGCGGAAGCAATATCCCCGAAACAGGCTGGTCCCAAAAACCCAGTGAAGATCGCAAGCAAGAGAGTCGACATGATGAGTTAGGAAATACCTTAGAACAAGATGAGGTCGATGTCGTGATAGGCGCCCAAGCGTGCGCCCTCTGCAGACTCACACACACGGATCCCTCGAGTCCTCTTCTTCCACGCCCGGTGCTAGCCTCGGGAAGAAGATCCAAGCCATGTGCTCCTTCTTCAAAGTATGCGCTACCTCCAAGGTAGATGGGCCAAAGATGAAGAAGGATGATGGAGAGTGAAACCGCCAAGCATCAAGTTCCTTTCGTCAAGAGAGAAGGAAGAGGCTTGTGGCTAGGGTTTGGAAGAAAGAAGAAGATGCGCCACTTCTTGGTGTTGTCGCCCTTCAAGCCCTTGCTTTCGCCCCTCCTCTTGTTGTCACGCCTCTAAGGATTGTAACTCTTAAGAGGGGGTGGCTAGGGTCACTTATAAAGAGCTAGAGGTGGTTAGGGCAAGGGTTGAGATCATGACAAGTGTATGGCTTGGATGAGAAGGTTTGAGGTAAGGAAAGTCTCCAAGACTTTACGATAAACCTCATTCAACCTTTCCATAAGCTACCAAGCCTTGCCTTGTTCGCCAAGGCCTAGCCTTACGCCCCAAGCAATGCCTTAATGCATTCACACTATCAATGGGAGAGGGCTAGGCGCATAAAGCTTCCTTAATGAAGCAAATTTGCCATCCAAACCCCATTATGCCCCTTAGGCGCCAATGGGCTTGGCTTCCTCCCCATTATACCCTTTTAGCCTATTACCTCTTCATGACAACTTATTATTGGGCCTCATTGGATAATGAGCTAGCCCAAACTCCATTACATGGGTTGATTAAGCACTTAGATCCAATCCAATGCAACCCTAATCCAAATATGACCAACCATGGTCAAATACGGGTCAACCTGCCAAAAATGAAGTTTGGCTCCAATAATAGTCTTCCATCTCATCAGGCCCATTGGCGCTGATGAAATCTCCTAATTAGATCCAAGTTATCCAATAACTCGATCATAAGGCTTCCCGATCAATACGAGAACTCAAGTATCAAGGTGTGCGACCCTATAGGTTCCTCTGACGTTGGCAGTGCTGACCAAATGTCACCACAAGCAGTGAGTGTCACCTAGCAGTGCATCGCTGCTACCCAAGTCATCGGAATGGATATCGACATCGACATCCCCATCATTGCAATAAGGTACAGATGCATTACAGTCTCTTTGCCGAACTGATATCCGATTGGACAAGTGTGTCACCACTTGTTTTCACCCAATCACATGGTTATGACTAAATCAGGTTCTCACTTGGGTATGGCCATACACTTTCAGTCATAGAACCATAGAGGAGCTCCATGGATATAATGCTTCCCTAAGGAAGGGGCAAATCCTATGTCTGTCCATTGACCTTCTCATATGGGTCGTGACATGCTCAATGACAACCGTTATGACCTCCCAACTACGGCGAGGTGTTAGGTTGTATCAAAGCAAGTCCCTAACCATATAGAATGATCAATGACCTCAAGTCAAGGGATCAATGCATCTCCTATCACTTGTGAGGATAACTCATGACACCAAGTCATAGCCTCACAGCGGGTCTATCCAGTACCACGTGCCTAACCAGCCCACAAACCAGTCTCACAAGTACCAGAGCTGTCCCATATCCACTCAGGTACATCGACTGGGGACAATTATTTGAGCACAGATCCAATCTGTCTCCAGGGACATTATCATGTAAGTACACAATCGCAGGTGTATACAAATAATGATAACGACAATGCTAGAAAGATATATGAATATCAGAGTCAAGTAGTACAAAAATGGACCAAAACTAGGTCCTAGGGCATATACACCAACAGCGTGGTGATGGACTTGCGACTGAAGGAAGGACACAGGCTTTCAGCTTCTGGCATGGGCTGATTTGCTTTAGGGACTCGCAACCCTTGGATGCACAATAACATGTCACATGGCTCGTGACAAGTTATGTGTATGAAAAGGGCTATGACCATATCGACCAAACTAGCATGTCTGTGATGGTTTATTATTTTGTCCATAGCATGCCTGTGATGTTTTTCCTTTGCTGCCATAACCATAGGAAAACTGCATGCTAGAAAAGAATAAAACAAACATGCAAAAACTCTCAATACAATATCAAGTTGATAGCCTTCTAACGCGTAGCCCTCATCAAACTATCGATCGGTGGTGTTGTGAACTGTTTCCCACCCTCGTGGGACACACCCACTTATCTTTAGAAGGTGTGTGGTGACAATGATTTCCCCAGTCCAGTTTTTAATCTGGGCGTGCCTTCGCAAGGAAATTCGTTGACCCTGGGCATAACGGTTAGGACCAGACTTGACTAGTTTTTCATATGACACTAACATGATGAATCACTAGAGGCAGCTGTTGAGAGGATAGGGTTCTGTGTTGTATCCAGCCCTCGCTGGACATAGGGCGCCTAGTCTGTCTTGACTAAGAGGAATTGTGCATGGCACAATTGGCTGGTATGCCTACCTAAGGAAGCATGAGACTCTCTGTGCATCCCAACTCACTCTCGTGAGTCGCGGAGACCTTATGCGAAATTAGGATCCTACTCACTTATTTCCATGTTGAGTTTGAGAGTTCTCAACTTGTTTTGGAAGTAGTGGGAGCATAGCATTTAATTTAAAGTCCTTGTTAAATGCTTTATCATTGTACTTATTTTACTTATTTGCTTATTGTAGATGGCATCTCCTGATCTATGATTGAAACTATATAAAAATAAGTTGGATGGGACAAACTGGACAAATTGGTTCAAGATTTTGTCCAAGATACTGGAACAAGAAAATAAGGTGCATCTTCTTGAAAGACCTCCATCCCAGCCCAGTGTGTATTTCACTAATGAGTGGGAGTGGAATGTCTATCTTGAACATTGTGAAGATAACGAACAGTACACTGCTCTTGTCTTAGAGTGCATGACCCCAGAGGTCAAGGTTGAATGTGATGAGATGGGGATTTATGATCTTATCATACATCTCAAAGGTCTCTTCACACCATGCTCTATAGACAATGATCAGGAGAGTTCTGTTGGATCTTCAGAGTGTATGCCTAAATCTGAGAATGACCATGGTTCTGTATCTTCGAAGCTAATACTTCAGAAGACTAGGAATGCATGGGTATTTCGAAGAGGATTAATGGCCAAGAAGAGCATGGCAAAGAAGAAGGGATGTAATCCATCCGCTTCAGGTATTGTATTACCGAGGTCTTTTGTCTACTTCTTATTCATGGGTACTAGGTACCGTATGAGAGGCTCACATGTGTTTTACATGTGCAGGAGCTCAAAGGAAGTAGGATGAAGAGGCTTGATGGGATCGACCCTCGGGTCAGGGATGGAGCATTGGATGCTGCTGAGATCATCTCACTGCCTTGAAGACTTTATCTAGAACTTTGCTATTATGTATCAGCTTATGTTTTAGAACATCATTCGTTTTGGAAAGGATTTCAGTTAGAAATAATAAATAATATTTTTCTTTAATCTGAGATGTTCTATTGAAGTGATACAGTTGATAATAGTTTGTGGTTCTATATGTAACACAAGACCAGATCCAATGATTCAATAAAGACCCTCTTATAGCATTGTCTCTTGAACCATAGAACAATGGTCACATCCAAAGGTCCATGGACTATTGGGATCATTATCCTTTCAGGATTATGATACATGTGAGCCTAGTTCAAAGGAACAATATGACAGATGCTGCCTTCACCATAAAGGGTGGAAGGACTACTGGCTTGTTGGATCTATTACATAACAATGTATGTGGACCCATATAAACAAGCACTAAGAGGTGTTACATGCTTCATCAGGTGTGGGTATGCCTTATCCAACCTAAGAACTTTGGAAAAATCCAAGAGGTTCACAAATGAAGTATTGAGTCAAATTGGAGGATCTATTAAAGCACTTTGATTGGATCAAGGTGATTAGTGGAGAATTTGATGACTGTCCTAAGAAGTGTGGAGTTATCACACAGCTTACTTAGTACACCACTGTGTGGTGAATTTCAAAGAAAGATAAAGGAACACATTGGATGTGGTTCCATCTTTGAATAGTCATGCAAATATACTACTATGATGCCATGCAAACAGATGTACTGCCACTCCATAAGAAAATGTCTAAGTTAGCTTTTGAGTTACGAACTACAAATATCCCATTTCTTCAATGGAATTGGGAATGTAATGTGCAATGATTCAAAAGTATGTGTTTGTGGTGCACTATAGAGTGCTTATTCTATCCCGAAGAGAACAAATTATTTGTTGCTCAAACTGCTGTCTCTCTTGAGAAGATGTTTCTTTTGAAAGAAGCTAGTGGGAGTAGATTTGATTTGGATAAGGTCCAGAATCAACCACAATACAATTAGACACAAATGGAGAGTAAAATCTCACATACAGGTTGAAAGTCAACCTGAGGTTCAAGTAACACAGGAACCACATAAGTCTGGATCGATTCGATATGCTAGGCATGACGAATTTTTCATCAAGCATGAACCTAAGACTTATGAGGAAATGGAAGCGGTCGGTGGACCAGATTCCAAGAAATGGCTAAGGGCCATGAGAACCATAATGGACTCCATGTCTGCTAATCAAGTCTGGGACTTGGATGAGCTGCCAAAGGGGTAATTCCCACAGGCTGTAAATAAATTTTCTAGGAAGATAGACATGGAAGGTAACATTGTTACCTTAAAAGGCAAGCTAGTGAACAGAAATTTCATGCAAATCCACTAGGTGGATAATGATGAAATTTTTCACCAATAGCTGAATTTTAAGTCCATTAGGGATCTGCTTGTTATAATTGCATGATCAATTATGGCATGTTGTTATGAAAACTGCCTTTCTTGCATGGACGTCTAAAAAGATATCTATAAGGAAATAGCCAGAAGGTTTTCATATCAAGGCCATGAAGATATGCATGGTGTTATGCAAGCATGTTTAAAAGACCCTGTGTTTACAAGAAGATCAGTGGGAGCACCTTAATAGTATTTATTGTTCTAGATGATTGATGATATTCTCCTCACATGGAATGACATCTCAGCTCTTCACATGGTGAAGAAAAGGTTTGAGATGTATTTCGAGAAAAATGATCTAGGGAATGATGCCTACAACCTAGGCATGAGGATCTATAGATAGAGATCCAAGAAAGTCATTGCCCTTTAGTCAATCTATGAGTTTCTGGAGAGGTTTATATTGGATGATTCCAAATATTAATACCTTCCAGGAAGATATGGTCTGACTCTCTCAAGGATGTTGTGTTCTGTGACACAGCTGGAGAGTAATAACATGGGTCTAAAATCCTGATACATGGTGTATAGGATGGATCATGTTTTGAATAATATACACAAGACCATTTGTGGCAAATGCTTGGAGCATAGCCAGCAAGTTTCAATCAGATCTTAGTGTTTAACACTAGATAGCTGTGAAAGCAATCCTTATATATATACTTGGGAAGTATAAAGGATTGAAGTCTAGTCTATAATAGACTTGAAAGAACTTTGTGTACAGGGGTACACTGACACTTCGTTCCAGTCTAGTGACTATTGATCACAGCCAGGATTTGCGCTTTGCCTTGTTGTGGTGTTGTGTGCTGAAAGAGCATTATGCAAACCAAAGTGGCAAGATTCTACAAATAAGGCTGAGTACATTGCAGCTTCTTGTGGCAGCCAAGGAAGCAGCTTCATTCATTTGAACTTGATTTAGTTCATGATGCTTGATGGTCCAATATAGTTCTTACTAGGGCCATAGCATAAGTGAAGGAACTTAGTGCTCAAGTATGTACTGCAACATATCATCTGATCTTAGAGATCATGAATAAGGATGATGCTCAAATTTGTTAAAATAAACACAGATAGCAATCTGGAAAAACCCACTGACCTAGCCTCTGGCGCAGCGGAAGCTAAATGGGTCATACTAGAGACATTGGAACTGGATGAATATCAGTTGTCCTTGGTCTTAGTGCAAGTGGGAGATTGTTGGTGTATATGCCCTGAAGACCAATATATGGACATGGTCAGGCATTGTTTGAATGTACTTTGATAGAATTATTATTCTATATATAGAGGCATGGTCATTATTATGCAGACTTCTCTACCTGCGTTGATGTATTGAGTTGCATATATAATGTCCCAGGAGTTTGGATTGGATCCATTCTCATAAGTAATCCCCAGACAAGGTACCTTAGCAGATATGGGACAGCTTTGGTACATGTGAGACTGGTGTATGGGCTGGTTAAGTGCGGGGCACAGTAACGCAGACATACAGGTGCATTAGATGCACTGGAGTGATCCACCGTGAGGATTGACTTGTCTAGTCAACAAGTCAATCTCACATGCAAGAGGTTTGCATTGATCCTTAGACTTGAGGTATTCATGTCTAGATTTGATGATGGGTATGCTTTGATACAGTCTTACGTCTCTCCGTAATTGGGAGATCAAAACGACTGTCATTGGGCATGTCATAAGTCATGTAGAGACATGGGTGACCAATAGTAGGATTTGCCCCTTCCTTATTGGAAGCATGATATCCACTCGGGGCGCCCCACCTTATTGGTGCATGATAGGAATGTGTGGCCACACTTGTTGAGTCATGACCAATGCATTGGATTGATAAACTTGAGACTAATCCAATGGCAGGATATCAGCTTAGGCAAAGGGATCTATAATGCAATGGGAATCCTCGTTGCTTGTTAGGAGTTGTTGCCATAATGACTTAAGTCCAATGATATGGGTAGTAGTGATGTGTTGCTAGATACCCCTCACTACTTATGATGTTTACATCATTGCCATCGTCATATGGATCCTACGGGGTCACACGCAATAGACTCTTGACGTTGCTTTAATCAGAAGCCTTAGGATCAAGTTATTGGATAACTTGGATCAATTTGGAAGATTTCATCAGCACCAATGGGCCTGATGAGTTAGAAGAAAGTTATTGGAGCCAAACTTCATTTTTGGCAGGTTGACCTGAAATTGACCTAGATTGGTCACATTTAGATTAGGGTTGCATTGGATTGGATCCAATGGCTTAATCAACCCATGCCATAAAGTTTGGGCTAGCTCATTATCCAATGAGGCCCAATAATAAGTTGTCATGAAGAGATTAAAGGCTAAAAGGGCATAATGGGGAGAAATCTCACCCCATTGGCGCCTAAGGGCATAATGGGGTGAGGGAGGCGCCTTTGCTTCATTATGGAAGTAAAGGGCGCCTAGCCCTTCTTCCTAGGATGGAATGCATGCTTTTAAGGCATCTCTTGGGCTGATATGGCTATAGGGCAAATAAGGATAGGTTGAATGAGGTTTATGGAAAAGTCTTGGAGACTTTCCTTGCCACAAACCTCCTTCATCCTAGCCATCCACTTGGCATGATCTTAGCCCTCCCTAAACCGCCTCTTGCCCTTATAAATAAGACCCTAGTCGCCCCCTCAAAAGAGGTTAACTCTTTGGAGGCGTGAAGACATATAGAGAGGCGTGAGCAAGGGAAAAGGGTGACAACTTGAAGGTGGCGTAACCCTTCTTCCTCCTTGAAGCCGCAAGCCTTCTTCTTCTTCTTCACCTCTTGACGTAACTTGGAGAAGGGCTTGGTGGCGACATCTCTTGGAGAGAATTGGAAGCTTAGGGTGGCGACAACTTGAGAGCTTGGAGCTCTCCTTCTTCATCAAGGAGCGCAATCTCCTTCTTCCTTGGAACCGCAAGTTCTTCATCTTCTCCATCTCTTCTTGGCGCAAGGACTCTTAGTGCTTGGTGGCTTTCCTTGCCACAAGACCTCTTCGTTCCTTGGCCATAGGCGCATCTTGCTTGAAGGTGGCGCATGTAAAGAAGAGGAAGGAAGTACTTGGCGCATCATCATCTTCCTCATCTCTTCTTGGCGCTTCTACCTTGGAGGTGGCGCAAGATTTGAAGAGAGTGATAAGGCTTGATTCTCTTCCCGAGGCTAGCACCGAGCGTGGAAGGGAGCAACGTTGAGACGGTCGACGCGTGGATACTTGTGGAGGGCGAACACTTCGGCACCTTCAACATGGCTTCGACATCTAGACAAGCAAAAGAGGTACATTTCTAACACATCCTTGTGTCTTTCTCTCGCATGGATCCTTGGGAACGTAATATGTTTCGGGTGTAATGATTCTTCCGCTGCGTCCTGGGACTGCAAAATTTTAAATTACACCCGGTATTCCCTAACATACTCTACTTTTCGGAAATCTAAAACCACTTAATCAATTGTGTAGCTATTAATTTGTAATCTCTTGGTACTTGATCACTGTCCCTATGGGTTCGACATTTTAAGTACTACACACGACGAAACCGTCATGCTTGCGGTTAGTTGTGCGTTAGTATAGCACACATCAAGTTTTGGCGCCGTTGCCGGGGATAGGCAACCAATATCAAAGTGATTTAATAATTGGTAGACTAGACGCTTTGTTTATAGCTTTTGTTACTTTGCTTTTGTTTCTTTATTTTTGTTTGTTTGCCTTTTGATGTTCTAGTTATTTACTTTTTCTCTCAATCTCTGCTATCTGTGCTTTAACTGTTATATGCGTAGAGGTTTACGATCAGGTGGATTGGAAGATCTATACGAGCTTGATCAAGAGATTGAAAGGACGTTCCATCGCAAAAGACGATTAAAGGAATTGAGTGCTAGAGAAGCATTGAGGATTATTGAACCTATTCCTATTGATCTACCAATGGCGAACAACAACAGGACTCTGACGGATTTCGCTGCTCCTAATGCGCAGGGTCTTCACTCAAGTATTTCTCGACCTCCAGTGGAGGCTAATAACTTTGAGATAAAGCCCTCCCTCCTATCGATGGTTCAGCAGAACCAATTCGAACGCCTACCATCTGAAGACCCAAACATGCACCTATTGATATTCTTGGAGTTCTGCGACACGACAAAGATGAACAAAGTTTCTAGCGATCCACTACGATTACGACTCTTCCCATTCTCTCTACGGGATAGAGCCCGAAACTGGCTATACTCGCTTCAACCAGAATCGCTCACTACCTGGGAACAACTTTCCCAAGCATTTCTCTCGAAATATTTTCCCCCTAGCAAAACAGCTCAGTTGCAAAATCAAATTACTGGTTTCACCCAAAGGGACGGAGAATCTCTGTACGAAGCATGGGAGCGATTCAAGGAGCTTCAACATCTATGCCCACACCACGGCTTGGAAAAATGGGTAATTGTTCATACATTTTACCATGGTCTTAATTATAATACACGTCTTACTGTAGAAGCAGCCGCTGGTGGAGCAATCATGAATAAGAACGTCGATAATGCAATGAATCTACTAGAAGACATGGCACTGAATCACAACCAATGGGTTGGAGACCAACGAGATACAACATCTAGGGCCGTTGCGCCAAGTAAGTATGAACTCGATGCCTTAAGTTCTCTAGCAGCCAAGGTTGATTCATTATCTCGTAAACTTGATTCCATGCATGTCAATTCTATTGATTCTAGCTCTACTTCTTTTGTATGTGAAATTTGTGGAATTTTTGGCCATACACATGCTAATTGCCAGTTAGTCGTTTCCCAACCCTCTGAACCACAACACGAATTTGTTAATGCCGTAGGGAACCAAAATCCAAGACCACAAAATGATCCCTACTCCACTACATACAATCCAGGTTGGCGAAACCATCCAAACTTTTCTTACAGGAACAACTCCAACTCTGCTCCACAATCAAACTACATACCACCACCAAGTTTTCAATCCCGACCGTATGTACCACAACCCCAAAGAACCTCACTGGAATCAATCATGGAAAATTTTATCTCTTCTCAAACCAAAACCAATGAGAGCGTTAATGATATGCTGCGTCATGTGACTACTAGATTGGATTCCATAGAAGCCCACAACAAACAAGTAGATATACAATTGGCAAACCTTGCCACTAGTCTAGCAAGTAGGTTACCTTTCCAACCCGAACAGAACCCACGAGAGAATTGCAGTGCAATTACTACTCGTAGTGGTAAACAATTAGAGGAGCCGAGAGTACCTGATTCAAACTTGAGTCTTGACGCATCTACCACTAACGAACCCGAACCCGAGAGACCAAGTGAGGAAAAAGATGATCATGAGAATGAACCAGCTTATGTTCCACCACCGCCTTATAAGCCACCCATTCCATTCCCACAAAGACTGGCTAAGGCGAAGCTGGATAAACAGTTTAGAAAATTTTTAGAAATTTTGAAAAAATTGTACATCAACATCCCCTTTACTGAAGCACTAACACAAATGCCCACATACGCGAAATTTTTGAAGGACATTCTTTCAAACCAGTGGAAGTTAGAAGAACCTGGTACAGTGGCGCTTACTGAAGAGTGTAGTGCCATTATTCAAAACAAACTTCCGGAGAAATTGAAAGATCCGGGTAGCTTTTCAATTCCGTGCAAAATTGGGGATTTGACTTTTGATCATGCATTATGTGATCTCGGCGCCAGTGTCAGTTTAATGCCTTTTTCAATCTGCAGGAAACTGGACATTGGCGACGTAAAAGCAACACCAATCTCTCTGCAACTAGCTGACCGCTCAGTACAGAAGCCGGCAGGAATACTGGAAGACGTCCCGATCAAGGTCGGAGATTTCTTCATTCTAGTTGAATTTGTCGTACTTGAGATGGAGGAGGATGCAAAATTACCGATAATTCTTGGGAGGCCATTTCTTGCGACTGCTGGAGTAGTCATCGATGTGAAGAATGGAAAATTAGCCTTAAATATCAGTAAGGAGGCTATCGAATTTGATTTGGCACGAAGCCTGAAACACCCTTATATCGCAGGTTCCTGTTGTAGCCTGGACGTTGTTGAGGATGTTGTTGATCAGGAAAATCCCATATCTGAAGGAACTCATAAAGACCCGCTAGAAGCCTGCCTTTTGACGAGTCCGGCCACTGAAGGAAATGAAGAAGCCAGGGCTTATGCAATGCTAATGGACTCAGTCGAAACGATGAACCCTCATAAGGTGAAGATTGAACGTCTCGATGAGATGGCACCCCAGGTAAGTGAAGTTCAAAAAATTGAGTTGAAATCTCTTCCTCTAAATCTGAAATATGAGTTTTTAGATGGTGATTCTACCTTGCCTGTGATCGTGAATGCGAATTTGACTAAAATGCAAACAGAACAATTACTAGCTGAAATTAAACAGCATAAGAAGGTCATAGGTTATTCCTTAGAAGATATTAAAGGAATTGACCCATCAGTCTGTATGCATAGGATTCTCTTGGAACAGGAAAGCAGACCCTCCGTTGAGTTTCAACGTCGACTCAATCCAAGCATGAAGGAGGTCGTAAAGAAAGAGATCCTAAAACTGCTAGACGCAGGAGTCATCTACCCGATTTCGGACAGCCGATGGGTGAGCCCTATCAATGTTGTACCCAAAAAGGGCGGGATAACAGTTGTCAAGAATGAGCAAAATGAGCTAGTTCCGATCCACACTGTAAGCGGGTGGCGAATGTGTATAGACTACAGGAAGCTCAACAAAGTGACGCGAAAGGACCATTTTCCTCTACCTTTCATCGATCAAATGCTTGAGCGTCTTGCCCATAATGCTTATTTCTGCTTCCTTGACGGATTTTCTGGTCTTCTACAGATCCCGATTCACCTAGAGGATCAAGAAATGATGACCTTACTTGTCCATACGAAACATTCGCGTACAGAAGAATGCCATTCGGACTACACAACGCTCCAGCCACATTTTAGCGATGCATGATGGCGATCTTCTCCGACTATATTGAAGATTTTATTGACATCTTTATGAACGATTTCTCGGTATATGGTCGATCTTTTGAATCATGTCTAGCTAATCTATCCAAGGTTTTGTAGTGATGCGAGGAAGTGAACCTCGTACTGAACTGGGAGAAGTGCCATTTTATGGTACAAGAAGGGATCGTATTAGGACATCTTATTTCAGAACATGGGATAGAGGTCGATTAGGCTAAAGTGCAAGTGATCGAGAAAATGAATCTGCCGACCTCTGTCAAAGGGATTCGTAGTTTCCTTGGACACGCTGGATTCTACAGACGATTCATAAAAGATTCTCGAAGATAGCCCGACCATTAACCAATCTGCTATGTAAGGATTCTGAATTCTATTTTGACGATAACTGTTTGCAGGCGTTCGACAAGCTCAAAAATGCTTTGATTTCTGCACCCATTATTCAACCCCCTGATTGGACCTTACCCTTCGAACTAATGTGTGATGCGAGCGACTTTGCCATCGGAGCTGTTCTGGGGCAAAGAAGAGATAAAAAGCTTCATGCGATATATTACGCTAGCCGCACTTTAGACGAAGCGCAAATCAATTATGCGACAACAGAAAAGGAGCTCTTATCCATCGTCTTTGCATTTGATAAATTTTGTTCTTACTTGATTGACTCAAAAGTGATTGTTTACATAGACCACGCAGCAATCAAGTACTTGATGAGTAAGAAAGATGCAAAGCCACGACTGATAAGATGGATACTCCTCTTTCAAGAATTTGATTTGGAAATAAGAGATAAGAAGGGAGCTGAAAATATAGTAGTTGATCATTTGTCGCGTTTGCTTTTGGACAAGGAAGACGATATTTCTGCCGAACTGGAAATTGATGATACGTGTTCTGAGGAAAAGCTGTTTAGAATTGTTGCGCAAGACGCGCCCTGGTACGCCAATTTCGTTAACTATTTGGCTTCTGATATTTTTCCACCTGACCTATCATACCAACGGAAGAAGAAATTCCTGTTCGACGTGCGACATTTTTACTGGGATGATCCATATCTTTTTCGCCAATGCACCGACAGACTATTTCGATGATGTGTACCTGAGGATGAGGTCCCAGATATTCTAGAGCACTGTCATGCTTCCCCTTATGGAGGTCATGCCGGCGATACAAAGACTGCATTTTTAAAGATTTGGCATGACCTCCATAAGGGGAGGTGGGGAATAGATTTTACTGGCCCAGTATTTTTAAAGATGCTTGAAATTTTATTCTAACTTGTGATAGTTGCCAAAGAAGTGGCAACATTTCGAAACACGATGAACTTCCCTTATATAATATTTTAGAAGCTGAATTATTCGATGTGTGGGGAATAGATTTTATGGGACCATTCCCATCCTCCTATAGCAACAAGTACATCTTGGTGGCCGTCGACTACGTATCAAAGTGGGTAGAAGCCTCAGCCGCACCTTCCAATGACTCTAAAGTTGTGATACGAATGCTAAAGAAGACTATCTTTCCAAGATTTGGCATGCCGCGAGTGCTGATAAGTGTTGTATCCCAACAAGTAGGTAAACTAAACTTATTCTTAAAGTCGCAGCCAAAACCTAAGTATTGGCGCACAGGGACTTGTCACCCCCTAATACGGCTCTAAAAACTTGTTCGGTTACCACTCTTGTTGTTATCTCCGCAAGTGCACAGATACTCCAAGTAATAATTAAGATATCGAACCCACAGAGACCTATGTTGTCGAATACCAAATAGTTGATTTCTTAGTATCTAGGCAATTCGAAGTAGTGAAAAATAGCAATCAAAAACTAAAACGGAATTATCAGAGAGAAAAGCAGGGACTAGGGTTTCGTTCACATTAACTTTTATGACTAGATATGAATAAGGATTTCATCAGTTCAATTTTATCATAATGAAGATGTAATTTACTTAATAAAAGGATTGTTTCACTTTCGTGCAAACAACCGCACAGGGATTTATCTTCGCTTTCGCGCAAGATTTGTCCCAACGCTGAAGATAAGTAAATCATCAAACAATGAACTCAATGATCACTTTCGTGCATCCGAGTCTCGACACTAGTTTTACTCATGGATCTCCAACGTTCCGATCCTTGCTTTCGCACAAGATCTCCACGTTTGACAAATAGACATCGATCTATAGATTCATGTTATAATCATGGCAATTATTCTACTAGAATAGATCAAGTTGGATCTAACCTAAGGAAGGGTTCCTAACATGCAATTCTAGGATTCCAAATTCTCAAGCAATTACCTTTCAGTCAACAGCGAAAATTCTAAGAACATAATTAGTAACATGGACTTATAGAGAGTCTAAGCACAATTATCACATGAGCAAAATCATCATGCTAAGATTAAACACAACGAAATATTGAAAAAGTAGTCATCTAGTCATTGGAAATTAAGTGAATTACTACCCCAAGTCCTAAAAGTAGTTTTTGCTATCATCATGAAGGAATTACAATGAGTCATGGTTTCAGAAGATCGAAAATCAAAGGAAAAGAGTGAAGAGTCCCCTTCAAGGGGGAGCGCAAGCAGATGAAACCCCTTTCAAGAGGGGGGCGAAAAACCCTTAAGGGTGGCGCATAAAAATTGCAAGCGGAAGCAAGGGTTTTTCATGGATCTTAGCAAGATAATATGATCAACTTGATGAAGTTTAGATCCATACCAAAGCCATGAGGAAGATGGCGACTTGGAAGAGAAAGATCGAAAGGGATCTTCTCCCTAGTTGACGCACACAAGATGATGTGCTTGCTCCTTGGAGATCCTTGTCCTAGCAAGGTCCTTCAAGGGTCCCTCTCGTATGGTAAGGAAATGAGAGATGATGTCTAGGCTTGCCGAACCTCCACCAAGACCTCGCCTTCTCCACGCCAAAGTCTCGTTAAGCAAGAGCAAGGAGACGAGAGTTGAATGGAGCGTTCAAGTCATTTGGCGTTCAAGGGAACATGCGCTAAATGACTTTCCAAAATTGGAAAATCCATTAAGCCATGCGTTCATGATCACTAAATCGATCAAAACGCCAAAACAATGAACCATACGTTCAAGCTCTTGAACCGGTTCAAAGTAAATGTGTTCGGTCCAAAGGCCAAACCAAGCCAGCCCAAGCCAATCGGTCTAGATCAACTAAACCCTAAGGTTTCCAATCTAACCGTTCATCTCATGATGCTCTTGATCTCACCGATCTAGCAACATCTCTCTCGATCGAAGCTTACCGATCTCAAGCCCTAATCAATCAAACATGATCAGACCAGATCTCACTTACAATCAGAGATTAAATCCCTTTAAACTGAACCCAAACAATTCAGTCCACACGATCTGACTCAAGTAAGCCATATCATCAAATTGTGCGACCCTAAGGGTTTCCTTTAAATGTCGGTAACAATAACTTACATTATCACGATCAGTGAGGGGTATCTAGCAACACATCACTGTCTCCCGATATAAAGGAAAGAGTCTTCCAAGACTACACCCAAACCATAGCACAAGTGTGAATCCACTTCACAAGGCACACATGTATCCTTTGCCACTGGATGTTCTTATTGGACAAGCGTGTCAAGCTTGTGACTCCAATACGATGAGCATGATTAAATCAGATGAACATAGTCATCTGGGTATGGCCATACACTTTCTCAATCATCTCATATAAGGGGGGCCTTAGAACATCACACTCCTTAAACAAGGAGACGGCAATCCTTTATCTATCACTAGTGTCCTAACCTGACTCATGATCATTATCCAAGATAGTCTATAACCATTATTTTTCAAATGATATTGAACTACCTCAAAACAATGACATTCATCATTTAGGAACACAAGTGATCTCAAGTCAAAGGACATGTGCCACTTGTAGCATACAAGGATTATTCACATTGTGACAAGCAATTGAATATCCTAGTAGGGTCTGTCCAGTACATCCAATGTACCCATGAGTCTACATCTTATTCCATGCTCGAAGCATCCTATAAGATTAGAATACATATTAGTCTCAATCACATCAAGGCTGTCTCATGTTCACCAAGATATATCGACTAAGGACATTTAGCATGTCAGCCTAGCTGAACAGCTTTGAGACATTATTTAGTAGTACACTTATTACAGCAGACAAGGTAACAACCTGAATAATAACCATGCCTTTATAAACACAAGAGTTTATTACATGATACTGATACAATCCCAAGGCCTCAAACATTAGCCTTAAGGGCATACCCCAACAATCTCCCACTTGCACTTAATCTAATGGTTGAGAAATCTCAAACCCATGTTATTACAGTGCTTCTCATGCTTCTGCTGCGCCAGAGGCTTGGTAAGCGGGTCAGCCAGATTGTCGTCTGTATGAACCTTGCATATTTTGATCTCGCCACGATCTATGATCTCCCGGATCAAGTGAAACCGTCTCTGTATGTGCTTGGACTTCTGGTGCGACCGTGGTTCCTTTGCTTGTGCGATGGCTCCAGTGTTATCACAGAAGATAACCAAAGGATCGACACTCGAAGGAACAACACCAAGTTCTCTCACGAACTTACGAATCCACACTGCCTCCTTGGATGCTTCCGAGGCTGCAACATACTCGGCTTCTGTTGTGGAATCAGCAACAGTTGACTGTTTGAAACTTTTCCACACCACCGCTCCACCATTCAAGCTAAAAACATAGCCTGATTGCGATCGGAAATCATCCTAGTCCGACTGGAACGAAGCGTCAGTATATCCTTCTATACTGAGTTCTTCCTGACCACCATATATCAAGAACATATCTTTGGTCCTCCGCAGATATTTTATAATGTTCTTGACTGCAATCCAGTGCGCCATACCTGGATTACTTTGGAACCGACTGGTCACGCTTAACCCGTAAGCGACGTCTGGGCGAGTACACAACATCGCATACATAATGGATCCAATAGCTGAAGCATAAGGCGTATTGTCCATTTCATCTTTCTCAGTCTGTGTTTGTGGACACTGACTCTTCGAAAGATTCAGACCATGTCTGACTGGAAGATATCCTCTTTTAGAATTCTCTAAATGGAATCTCTCCAGGACTTTATCGATGTAAGTACTCTGGCACAGCCCGAGAAGCCTCTTAGATCTATCCCTGTAGATCTTCACACCTAATACATAGGCTGCTTCTCCTAAATCTTTCATCTGGAAACATTTCCTTAGCCATGCCTTAACCGCATGCATTTCTGGAATATCATTTCCAATGATCAAGATGTCATCGACGTAGAGGACTAGGAATGTAATCACGCTCCCACTAAACCTCTTATATACACACGGGTCATCTTCGTTCTTGATGAAACCAAAATCAGAGATCGATTCATCAAAACGAATATTCCAGCTTCTAGATGCTTGTTTCAGTCCATAAATGGACTTCTTTAGTTTGCATATTTTATGACGATCTGATGGATTAGTGAAACCTTCAGGTTGTGTCATATACACATCCTCATCTAGATTTCCATTAAGGAAAGCTGTTTTCACATCCATCTGCCAGATCTCATAATCGTAATATGCTGCTATCGCGAAAAGAATCCGAATAGACTTGAACATGGCTACAGGAGAGAAAGTTTCATCATAATCTATCCCGTAGATTTGTTTGAAACCTTTCGCAACTAGCCTGCCTTTATAGGTAACCACGTTACCATCCATGTCAATCTTCTTCTTGAAGATCCATTTACAGCCTATAGGGATTACTCCCGGAGGCGGATCAACCAAATCCCAGACCTGGTTATCTGACATGGAGTCCATCTCGGCTCGCATAGCTTCAAGCCATCTAGCTGACTCCGGTCCACTGACCGCATCCGCATAAGTAAGGGGTTCATCATTATCAATGATGTAGACTCCGTCATAGCGCTCAGGCTGACGACGGATCCTTCCCGATCTTCGCGGTTCCCGTGATATCTGAGCCTCAGGTTGTTCAATAACCTGATCCACCGGCTCAGGCTCATCCAACTGTGCTTGACTACTTTGTCCTTCCTCTGGATTCTCATCCAGCTTTATTTCTCTCCCACTGGCTTCTTGCAGAAGAAACTCCTTCTCAAGAAATATGGCCGTCCGAGCAACAAATACTTTGTTCTCTTTGGGATCGTAGAAATAATAACCCTTAGTTTCCTTAGGGTAACCGACAAAGACGCATTTCTCAGATCTGTTCTCCAGTTTCCCAGAGGCGAGCTTTTTGACATAAGCCTCGCAACCCCAGATCCTGATAAATGTCAAGCTCGGCTGTTTCCCATACCATAATTCATATGGCGTCTTTGAAACGGCCTTGGATGGCACTCGGTTTAGTACCTTTGCAGCTGTTTCCAGTGCAAATCCCCAAAAGGAATATGGAAGAGCAGCCTGACTCATCATAGAACGAACCATATCAAGTAACGTTCTATTTCTCCTCTCGGACACACCATTCCATTGCGGTGTTCCTGGCGGAGTGAGCTGTGAGATAATCCCACACTCCTTCAGATAGTCAGTAAACGCATGACTCAGGTATTCTCCACCTCGATCAGAACGAAGTGCCTTGATATTTCGGCCTAGCTGATTCTGTACTTCATTCTTGAACTCTTTGAACTTGTCAAAGGATTCACTCTTATGTCTCATTAGATAGACATAACCATATCTACTGAAATCATCAGTAAATGTAATGAAGTACTGATAGCCACCTCTAGCATGTTTACTAAACGGCCCACACACATCACTGTGTATAAGGTTAAGTAAACCTGAAGCCCTTTGACCTTTGTTAGGAAAAGGTGACTTCGTCATTTTACCCATCAAACAAGCTTTGCATGTATCAATCTCCTCATAGGAGAATGATCCCAGCAGTCCATGATCATGCAACTGCTTAATGCGCTTCTTGTTAATATGGCCTAAACGACTATGCCATAACAAGGTGCTGTCTTCAGCATACATGGCTTTCTTATTATCAATGTTTTGTATAGAATATTCCATGTCCAACATGAATAACCCATTGTTAATTGAACCAGTAGCATAAACAATATTATCAAGAGAAAGTACACACTTTGAAATATTGCATTCAAAGGCAAATCCTTTCCTGACAAGAGCAGGAATAGAGATAATATTCTTGGTTATACTGGGTACAAAATAACAATTGTTTAATTCCAATACAATGCCAGATGGTACAGAAATGAAATAGTCTCCTACAGCAACAGCAGCTACCCGTGCCCCGTTTCCAACGCGTAGGTCTACCTCATGCTGTCCCACCTGCCTTCTTCTCTTGAGTTCCTGCACATTTGAACAAATGTGAACTCCACATGCAGTGTCCAACACCCATGAAATAGAAGAAGAAGATAACATGACCTCAGTCACATATATACCTGAGCCAGAAGCGATGCTTCCCCTCTTATCTCCTTGGAGCGCTTTACAGTCCTTTTTCCAGTGACCCAGCTGGCCACAGTGGAAACACCTGTTGTCCTTCGACCGCTTAACCTTTTGTTTCAGAGCCTTACTGTAGTTCTTGACAGGGGCTTTGCCCTTCTTCCCCTTCTTCTTGTTCCTAGAAGGAACCATTAAGACAGAGGTTGAAGGCTTTCCCTTCAGAGTCTCCTCAGTTTGCTCTGAAAGAAAAGCTTTGTCAGATTATAGCGTTCTGTCCTCGCCTGTGCAGCATACAGCATCTTGAGGTTCGCTATAATTTCTATAGCCGACATATCCTCATGCTGACGCTGCAGCGGTGGCGTCATAGACGCTAGCATCAGGCAAGCGACATCAATGCTATCATTGACGTGCTTTTCATAAGCATCACGAACCGCCCTTGCGGCGTTCGCAGCGGGTTGAGGCGGCACAGCCGTCTCGAGGACATACAGTTTCCTCTCTGCCTTAAGAACGATCTTAAGGTGTCCGAACCAGTCTGAGAAGTTTGGCCCAGCAAACTTCTCCCTTTCCAGTAGGGATCGCACATTGAAGCTCATGGTGTTCGTTGCTGCAGGAATCTACAACAATGCAAGAACAGCAAGGTCAGTATCAATGTATAGAATCAATCCAGGACTTAAGAAAGATTTTTTTTCTCACTATTTTATCTGGCTGAAAAATCCAGCAAAACAGCCCGAAAGAGTGGAACTCTTTTAGTGAGATGGGATCCAGATTTCATACTTGGTCTCCGCGTCCCGCTCAGGCGAGATAAGATGCACAGAGATGACAAGCACTAATTTCTGGTAGGCTGTCCCAGCCAATCGCCAACCCGTGCGATTCCCCTTCACCTGTGCTACCATATGCGCCACATATGTAGCCTACATGGTCAAGCTGACCCGACCTACTCCCTGGACCACCACGTGCTATGCTGAGCAACGAGAAGCGATAAATCCCTTCTCTGTAACACGCAGGTGTAATCCAGCACCGTCTGAAGATAGATGGACGTGCCCACTGAGTGGGTACAACACGGCTCCAACGATAGTCAGAACAGTGAAGTTTCGCGTCAGAAGGCATTACGTGCTTGATATTTTAGCGTTTGGATTTTAACGGTCTTTTATCTTCTTACTATCAGGCATATCCTATGGCTATAGCAGAAGATAAATAAATCATGCTTTTCTACTTATATAAACAATAACAGAAAGCATGGATCTTATGTGGTAAAAGCCCATAGCCTAAGTAAGACCTTAAGATACTTAAGTCTTCACTTGCTCTTCTTGGGTCTTTAGCATCTCATCTGGTCCAACCCAGGGCCCTTGCGCCAAGAGCACCTCAGGTGCGCCACCAGCTGAATGCCCCTCTGGGATGTGTGCCTTTGTGCTCTTGTCTAATCAAACTACATTTTGATCTATCTAGACAAGTTTGACTCGCAGGTCAATTATACAATAAATTAATTAAAAAGTGATTCGCAGATCACAATAATATTAATTTACAGGTTTAATTCCAGGCACGCAGGCCCCAGCACAGCACACATTAAATTGGGCACCCACATAAGAATAAATAAACAAGCATAGGCATCAATCAACATGTGATCCAATTAAAAGAAAATAAATTTTGAAAACCCCATTGGCATCAATTTTAATTTTCTTATGTGCCCTACAACCTTACAATGGTCCATTGATAGGGATCCACTCATTCATCTAGTCAGATCCTCTGCCCCTTGCATGCACCAAGTCCTAACTGACTCGAGTTGACCTAATGGTCAACCATGCATGCGCCAAGGGCTGAACAACCCTCATGAGGTCTGGCAAGCGGGTGTGACCCCGGGCCTAACTCATGTGTGTTCAATGGTTGTCTCAACCAGACCTCGCTACATGCCTAAGATGCAATCGACCTATAGCCACCTCGTGCTTGCGCACAGGTGCCATTTGGTCGATCCATCTCGGCTGTCAGATGGTCTGATCAGACTATTGGATCTAACCTAGAGGTGACTTCAACCCCATCAACCCATCTAAGGGTTTATAGTAGGCGCCACTTAGATCTAGTCATAGGCGTGCATGTTAGGTTTTTGATAAAATAACATGAACTAAGCGCCAACACAAGACATGCGACAAGATGAACAAACAACATGCGCCAACACAAGATAAACATCTTACTTTCGCATGAAGAAATAACATGTAAGTTTCGCATGTCAACAAGATCTAAGCATACATGTAAATGCGCAACCAAGGATCACAAAATATACCAAGCAATCATATTACATGCTTGAACTGCATGCTCTGATACCAATTGAAGAGTCCCCTTCAAGGGGGAGCGCAAGCAGATGAAACCCCTTTCAAGAGGGGGGCGAAAAACCCTTAAGGGTGGCGCATAAAAATTGCAAGCGGAAGCAAGGGTTTTTCATGGATCTTAGCAAGATAATATGATCAACTTGATGAAGTTTAGATCCATACCAAAGCCATGAGGAAGATGGCGACTTGGAAGAGAAAGATCGAAAGGGATCTTCTCCCTAGTTGACGCACACAAGATGATGTGCTTGCTCCTTGGAGATCCTTGTGCTAGCAAGGTCCTTCAAGGGTCCCTCTCGTATGGTAAGGAAATGAGAGATGATGTCTAGGCTTGCCGAACCTCCACCAAGACCTCGCCTTCTCCACGCCAAAGTCTCGTCAAGCAAGAGCAAGGAGACGAGAGTTGAATGGAGCGTTCAAGTCATTTGGCGTTCAAGGGAACATGCGCTAAATGACTTTCCAAAATTGGAAAATCCATTAAGCCATGCGTTCATGATCACTAATCGATCAAAACGCCAAAACAATGAACCATACGTTCAAGCTCTTGAACCAGTTCAAAGTAAATGTGTTCGGTCCAAAGGCCAAACCAAGCCAGCCCAAGCCAATCGGTCTAGATCAACTAAACCCTAAGGTTTCCAATCTAACCGTTCATCTCATGATGCTCTTGATCTCACCGATCTAGCATCATCTCTCTCGATCGAAGCTTACCGATCTCAAGCCCTAATCAATCAAACATGATCAGACCAGATCTCACTTACAATCAGAGATTAAATCCCTTTAAACTGAACCCAAACAATTCAGTCCACACGATCTGACTCAAGTAAGCCATATCATCAAATTGTGCGACCCTAAGGGTTTCCTTTAAATGTCGGTAACAATAACTTACATTATCACGATCAGTGAGGGGTATCTAGCAACACATCACTGTCTCCCGATATAAAGGAAAGAGTCTTCCAAGACTACACCAAAACCATAGCACAAGTGTGAATCCACTTCACAAGGCATACATGTATCCTTTGCCACTGGATGTTCTTATTGGACAAGCGTGTCAAGCTTGTGACTCCAATACGATGAGCATGATTAAATCAGATGAACATAGTCATCTGGGTATGGCCATACACTTTCTCAATCATCTCATATAAGGGGGGCCTTAGAACATCACACTCCTTAAACAAGGAGACGGCAATCCTTTATCTATCACTAGTGTCCTAACCTGACTCATGATCATTATCCAAGATAGTCTATAACCATTATTTTTCAAATGATATTGAACTACCTCAAAACAATGACATTCATCATTTAGGAACACAAGTGATCTCAAGTCAAAGGACATGTGCCACTTGTAGCATACAAGGATTATTCACATTGTGACAAGCAATTGAATATCCTAGTAGGGTCTGTCCAGTACATCCAATGTACCCATGAGTCTACATCTTATTCCATGCTCGAAGCATCCTATAAGATTAGAATACATATTAGTCTCAATCACATCAAGGCTGTCTCATGTTCACCAAGATATATCGACTAAGGACATTTAGCATGTCAGCCTAGCTGAACAGCTTTGAGACATTATTCAGTAGTACACTTATTACAGCAGACAAGGTAACAACCTGAATAATAACCATGCCTTTATAAACACAAGAGTTTATTACATGATACTGATACAATCCCAAGGCCTCAAACATTAGCCTTAAGGGCATACCCCAACAAAGAGAAGTTTGGAAAATACAGCACGGCTGTGAAGTATTTCACAGCCGTAATTCGCAAAGAATGTCAATGAACAGTGTCGGCGACTCTTTTTTCTTTGATTTCTCTTCCAATTGATCTCCTTTCGATCTGAAACTTCTGCTGTGTTGTCTCCTCCTTCAGATGAAGCTTCAGTAGTAAAATCCCAGCCGGAGATCGTCTAGATCGAGTGCGGCGGCGAAACCCTAGGCGGCGGCGTGAATCACAATTTCTCCCTCGACAGTGGATGAAAATTGGGGCTTCCGGTGTGTGCATAATTCTCCCATCCAAAGCTCCCCTTTTGCTTCTTACGGTATCCAATTTAGAGTTCTGGATCGCCTGCAATCCTCTCTGCAAAAATTGGGCATCGAAGTTGACCTGGGCGTCGCGTTCAGAATAGGAATTACGGTAGTGGAATAGTTTACGGCACTGCCGTAAAATCGCTCGAGTCTTCTGTTCTGATGTCGTCTGGGAATTACGGCACCGTAATCTGGTTTATGGTGCTGTCGTAAAATCGAAGAAACTTTCTGTTCGGAAGTGATTGAAAAATACGGCCTGTGTAATCCTTTACGGTGGTGCCGTAAAATCGGGTGAAGATTCGTTTCTGAAGTGCTCTGAAATATGGTACCGTAATATTGTTTATGGCGGTGCCGTAAAATCTGAAGAACTCTCTTTTTACAAACTCCTCAAAATACGGCAGGGCTCGGATTTTACGGTACTGTTTGAAATTACGGTACCGTAAAATGGATTACGGCACTGCCGTAATATGCTGACTTGCTCCGTTTTGCGTAAAAATTCTTGGGTGATTTCCTCTTGATGATGGTAATTCTTCTATGTATTTGATTTTGCTTGTAAATTCTCTGAAATAGTGCCTTTTTACCTAAAATTTGAGAAAAACCAAAACAGAAGTAGACTTTGCAATATTTGATGAATTTATCATGAAAACAAGCAAAAGATCCTCAATTTAGCATGAAAAATGTCTGAAATGATACAAAATATACTATATATTTTGGTGTCATCAAAATACATAAGGCTCAAAGTTTGCTTGTCCTCAAGCAAAAATCACAATTTTGAAATCAAAATTTGATTAAAAGAATAACCTTTTCATGCTCAATAAATTTCTGAAATACAACCCATCAATGAAAAATTCTATCAATTGATTTATAAAACTTCAAATAAGCATATCATCTTTAGAACTCAATCCTCTAGATCCTCAATTCGATCAAATAAAACTTCGCAACATGTACAATAAATAGAATTTTCAATCTCATTATTTCACCCAATTTTAGTTCAAATCTATCATGCTTTTGTTTACAGGAATTAGGTTTTCAAGATCTTTTTCCACTTTTTTTTTTGCATCATTCACATTCTCTAACTCGATTACCACCGTTTTTCTGGTGACGAGATTAGAGTGCACGGATCACATAATCAATGCAATAGAACTCATATCCTCTAATTTGGAAATAATTCACTAAGGACAGCGGAGTTTATGTGAAATGATTTCTCTCATGGCATGTACCCACATAGATATATACTTTTTCAATTTATTGCTTCAACCCATGACCTTCGGTACCACTGCGCTTTGCCACAGTGCCAAGTAGGGGAGTCCTCACCTTGATTTTGTGGATCTTGGATTCTTATTTCCCAACAAATAACAAGAATAGACTAAACATTTACTAGGTTGATCAATTGATCTCAATTCATAAATCATACTCATATACTCATTTTATTCAAAAGAAAAGTCTCACTTTTAGATTTTATTCTTCAAACAATACATCCATCCAAAATTTCATGCATCAACTAATTTCATATTTTAATAGACAAATATGTATTGAAGAAATAAATTTAACATGATGGGGCTATATCTCTAATCATGGATTTGAGTTCATTCATCATCAAAAATCATCAATCACATCTCAAAACATGACCACATATCACATTAATCAAAATATTTTCATGTAGATGAAGTAGTGGTGGTAGACACAAAAATAAGAGTCAATGATGAAATCCAAAAGGTGAATGGAAGGGGATACTTACAAAATTTTGTCAACCCTTTGAGTTGAGTTTTCTTCCTCTCATGCTTCTTCTTAAAAATAAAAATTAATGCTAAGGTGAAACTAAGATAAAAGTAAATTAAAGGAAGTGAACTAAAGTTAGAAAGCTTGGGTTGCCTCCCAAGAAGCGCTAATTTAAAGGTCTTTAGCTTGACCCTTTAACACTCAGATTTGATAGTTTCATCCAAATAAAAACTCTCATTTTCTTCAACTCGCTCTTCTTGATAATAGTGTTTAAGTCTCTGACCATTAACCTTGAATTCTCCTATTTCTTCACTCCATATATCCACGGCTCCGTAAGGATAGGCTTTCTTTACCTAAAAAGGCCCAGACCATCGAGACTTAAGTTTTCTAGGAAAAAGTCTCAATCTAGAATTGAATAAAAGAACAAAGTCACCTGGTTGGAAATCCCTTCTAAAAATATGCCGATCATGCCATCTTTTGGTTCTTTCCTTATAAATTTTTGCATTTTCATAAGCTGAAAGTCTGATCTCATCTAACTCATTCAACTGTAGTCTTCTTTTTTCTCCCGCATTCTTTAAATCAAAGTTTAATGCTTTGATTGCCCAGAATGCCTTATGTTTGAGTTCTACAGGGAGATGATAAGATTTGCCATAAACTAATTGATAAGGAGACATCCCAATTGGTGTTTTGAAAGTTGTCCTGTATGCCCACAATGCATCATCAAGTTTGAATGCCCAATCTTTCCTTGTGCGTGAAACTGTCTTATCCAAAATCCCTTTTATTTCTCTATTTGATATTTCAACTTGTCCACTTGTTTGAGGATGATAAGGTGTCGCCACTCTATGATTCACCCCATATTTTTTTAGTAAGGCAGAAAACTTGTGTTCTATGAAATGCGAGCCTCCATCACTAATCACAACTCGTGGGATCCCAAACCTTGGAAAGATAATTTTTTTGAATAATTTGAAAACAACTCTGGAATCATTAGTTGGGGATGCAATAGCTTCAACCCGTTTTGAAACATAATCTACCGCTACAAGAATATATTTGTTACCTCCAGAAGATAGAAAAGGTCCCATGAAGTCAATTCCCCAAACATCGAATATCTCAACCTCAAGAATATTAGACAGCGGCATCTCATGTCTTCTGTTAATGTTGCCTGTCCTCTGACACCTATCACAGGATAAAACAAGATTTCTAGCATCTTTAAATATTGTGGGCCAATAGAATCCTGATTGCAACACTTTAAAGGCAGTCTTCTCGGCACTGGCATGCCCACCATAAGAAGATCCATGGCATTGGAACAGTATGTCTGCAACTTCTTCTTCGGGTACACATCTCCTGAAAATACCATCTGCACATCTTCTAAATACATAAGGCTCATCCCAAAAATAGTGTTTTACCTCAGCCAAGAATCTTTTCCTTCTTTGAAAATTCAAATCAGGAGGGAAGATATTGGCTACAAGGTAATTCACAATGTCAGCATACCAAGGGGCTCTGATTTGTTCGACTGTCATTAGTTGTTCTTCAGGAAATGAGTCATTAATTACATCATTTTCTTCAGTGTTCACTACAATCCTTGAAAGATGATCTGCGACAAAATTCTCTAATCCTTTTTTATCTTTAATTTCCAAATCAAATTCCTATAGAAGCAGGATCCATCTGAGCAAACGTGGCTTAGGGTCCTTTTTCTGCATCAAGTATCTTACAGCAGCATGATCAGTATACACTACCACCTTGGAATTAATCAAATATGATCTAAATTTATCAAAAGCAAACACTATAGCCAATAATTCCTTTTCAGTGGTAGTGCAATTTTTCTGAGTCTCATCCAAAGTTCTGCTGGCATAGTGAATAACATAAGGTTTCTTATCTTTTCTCTATCCCAAGACTGCTTCTACTGCATAATCACTGGCGTCACACATAAGTTCAAATGGTAAGTCCCAATCTGGGGGCTGAATGATGGGTGCTGAAACCAAAGCTTTCTTCAATTCCTGAAAAGCAGATAAACAATTCTCATCAAAAGAAAATTTAACATCTTTACAAAGTAAATGTGTAAGAGGTCTAGCAAGTTTAGAGAAATCCTTGATGAATCGCCGGTAGAATCCTGCATGTCCGAGGAAGCTTTGGACCTCCTTCACAGTAGTGGGTGGCTCCAATTTTTCTATTACTTTAATTTTTGCTTTGTCTACTTCAATTCCTCTTTCTGAGATTAAGTGTCCCAAAACTATCCCTTGCTTAACCATGAAATGACATTTTTCCCAATTAAGCACAAGGTTAGTTTCTTCACACCTCTGTAAAACCCGAGACAAGTTAGCCAAACAATTATCAAAGGAGGAACCATATACTGAGAAATCATCCATGAATACATCCATAAAATCTTTAATAAAATCAGAAAAAATAGCCATCATGCATCTCTGAAATGTGGCAGGAGCATTACATAAACCAAAAGGCATTCTTCTATATGCAAAAGTTCCATAGGGGCAAGTGAAAGTGGTTTTCTCTTGATCATCAGGATGTATGGGAATTTGAAAAAAACCAGAATATCCATCTAAGAAGCAAAAATGAGAATGGTTGGCTAGTCTTTCAACCATTTGATCGATAAAAGGTAGAGGAAAGTGGTCTTTCCTAGTAGCAGCATTCAATTTTCTATAATCTATGCACATGCGCTAACTAGTAACAGTTGTAACAGGAATTAGCTCGTTATCTTTGTTTTTCATGACAGTTACCCCTCCTTTCTTAGGAACACAATGTACAAGACTTACCCATTTACTATCAGAGATAGGATAGATAATACCTACATCAAGTAATTTCAGAACTTCCTTTTTTACAACTTCTTTCATAGAGGGGTGTAGTCTTCTTTGGAAATCTGCATGTGGCTTGTGTTCTTCTTCCATCAAGATCCTGTGCATACAAAAAGAAGGATTAATTCCTTTCAAGTCATCAATAGAATACCCAATTACCTTTCTATGGATCCTTAATTCCTTGAGAAGCAACTCTGTTTCCCTTTTCCCAAGTGGTGCATCAACTATAACTGGATAAGTAGAATTAGGACCAAGAAACTCATAACGAAGATTATCAGGTAAAGGCTTAAGCTCTATTTTTGGAGTTTTTTCTTTTTCATCACAAGTATTGCAATCTAGAAATTCATTAGTTTCAGAATTGGTTTCTTCCTTGATAACAAAATCAGAATCATAATCAGAGGTTTCAACAAACAAATCAGTAAGATCATAAATAATGTCATCTCCATCATGTATATTGCAACAATACTCAGAATTTGAAGGATTTTTCAAGGCTTTATACAAGTCATACTCAATCTTTTCACCCCCAATGTTAAAAGAAAGCTTACCATTTTTTACATCAATGAGTGATTTTTGGGGATTAAAAATGGTCTACCAAGTATTATGGGGATTTTTGCATCTTCCTCTATCTCAAGAACTACAAAATCGGCAGGGATGAAATACTTTCCTATTTGAACTGGCACATCTTCCAGAATCCCCACAGGATATTTAACAGAACGATCGGTGTGCTGCAAAGACATTGAAGTTGGTTTAAGCTCTCCCATGTCCATCCTTCTGCAAACAGATAATGACATTAGACTCACACTAGCTCCCAAATCACATAAGGCTCGGTCAAAAGCCATACTACCAATAAAACAAGGGATATAGAAACTACCTGGATCCTTCAACTTAATTGGTAATTTATTTTGTATAATGGCACTAATTCCTCAGTTAAAGCCACAGTACCATAGTCTTCTATTTTCCTCTTATTAGATAGAATCTTTTTTAAAAATTTAGCGTATGTAGGCATTTGCAATAAAGCTTCAGTAAATGGAATATTAATGTAAAGCTTTTTCAAGATATCTAAAAATTTCCCAAATTGTTTGTCTAGTTTTTCCTGCACTAACCTTTGAGGAAAAGGTGTAAGTGGCTTATATGGCGGAGGCAAATCAGACTTAGAGTTTTCTTCTTTACATGGCACATCCCCTCTTGGTTCATCACCCTTTTGAGGTGTTAAACTAGGTGGGGTTTGCTCATGTTTAGAGGATTTTTCCAATTCTAATTCCTCATCACAATAAGACTCTTTTTCATTGTTTTCAAACCTTCCTCTGGTTTCACCTAGTTTCTTTCCACTTCTAATGACAACAACATTGTAATGCTCATTAGGCATTTGATTTTCTATGAAGTTCTTGTGAGCAGTTAAAGATTCTACCTGAAAAGCAAGTTGGTTAACCATTCCCTCAAGATTTTCTATTTTTTTCGTTTTGATTTTGCATAAATTGAGTTTGATTAGCCATAAACTTGTCAAGCCAAGATTCTTTACTAAAAGAATTTACCTCTTCAGTTGGAGTCTGCAATTCCTCACTCTCAATCTTACCATGATGATGACCATGTAACATTGTTTCTTCAGAATTCCATTGGTCATGGTTTAAGGACATTTCTTCAAACAGTACAAATGCATCTTCCACAGTCTTACTCATAATAGCTCCTCCTGCAAAAGTATCAACAATTAGGCGGGTATCAATAAGTAAACCATAGTAGAATGTATGGATTAAAGTCCCATTTTCAAGGCTATGATGCGGGCACTTCCGAAGTAAATCTTTGAACCGCTCCCACGCCTTATTAAATGGTTCTCCATCTCTCTGTGCAAAGTTTATGATTTGTTTTCTCAATTGGATGGTTTTACTTGGTGAAAAATATTTTATCAGAAAAGCATCTAATAGTTGTTCCCATGTAGTAAATGCACCAGTAAGTCTAGAATGTAACCAAAATTGTGCTCGGTCCCTGAGAGAAAAAGGAAATAATCTTAGATTTAATGCATCATCAGAAACTCTATAAATCTTAATGGTATCACAATATTCAAGAAAAAGATGTAAGTGTTGATAGGGATCTTCAATTGGATCTCCTCCAAATTGATTTTGCTGGATCATTGTCAAGAAGGCAGGATTAATCTCGAAATTATCGGCTTCAAAGCTGGGTTTGATAATACTAGAGTGTATTTCTTGTGGCCTAGGGACAGCATAGTCCCTAAGTAATCTCTGTCCTGCCATTGGATTTAAATTCCCTGTATAGTCTAAAACAGACAGATTAAGTAACTCAAATAAACAGAGAAGAACAGATAGATATAACATAAATTAATCCTAGTCTAGCAATAATTTCAACGTCTTTAATATCGACAAAACTAAGGTCCCCGGCAACGGCGCCAAAAACTTATTGTATCCCAAAAAGTAGGTAAACTAAACTTATTCTTAAAGTCGCAGCCAAAACCTAAGTATTGGTGCACAGGGATTTATCACCCCCTGATACGGCTCTAAAAACTTGTTCGGTTACCACTCTTGTTGTTATCTCCGCAAGTGCACGGATACTCAAAGTAATAATTAAGATATCGAACCCACAGAGACCTATGTTGTCGAATACCAAATAGTTGATTTCTTACTATCTAAAATGGAATTATTAGAGAGAAAAGCTGGGACTAGAGTTTCGTTCACTTTAACTTTTATGACTAGATATGAATAAGGATTTCGTCAGTTCAATTTTATCATAATGAAGATGTAATTTACTTAATAAAATGATTGTTTCACTTTCATGCAAACAACCGCACAGGGATTTATCTTCGCTTTCGCGCAAGATTCATCCCAACGCTGAAGATAAGTAAATCATCAAACAATGAACTCAAGGATCAATTTCATGCATCCGAGTCTCGACACTAGTTTTACTCATGGATCTCTAACGTTCCGATCCTTGCTTTCGCACAAGATCTCCACGTTTGACAAATAGACATCGATCTATAGATTCATGTTATAATCATGGCAATTATTCTACTAGAATAGATCAAGTTGGATCTAACCTAAGGAAGGGTTCCTAACATGCAATTCTAGGATTCCAAATTCTAAAGCAATTACCTTTCAGTCAACAGCGAAAATTCTAAGAACATAATTAGTAACATGGACTTAAAGAGAGTCTAAGCACAATTATCACATGAGCAAAATCATCATGCTAAGATTAAACGCAACGAAATATTGAAAAAGTAGTCATGTAGTCATTGGAAATTAAGTGAATTACTCTCCCATGTCCCAAAAGTAGTTTAAGCTATCATCGGGAAGGAATTACAATGAGTCATGGTTTCAGAAGATCAAAAATCAAAGGAAAAAAGTAGTTTAGAAAATACAGCACGGCTGTGAAATATTTCACAGCCGTAATTCGCACAGAATGTCGATTAACAGTGTCAGCGACTCTTTTTTCTTTGATTTCTCTTCCAATTGATCTCCTTTCGATCTAAAAATTCTGGAGTGTTGTCTCCTCCTTCAGACGAAGCTTCAGTAGAAAAATCACGGCCGGAGATCGTCTGGATTGAGCGCGGCGGCGTGAATCACAATTTCTCCCTCGATAGTGGATGAAAATTGGGGCTTCCGGTGTGTGCGTAATTCTCCCATCCAAAGCTCCCCTTTTGCTTCTTACGGTATCCAATTTAGAGTTCTGGATTGCCTGCAATCCTCTCTGCAAAAATCGGGCATCGAAGTTGACCTGGGCGTCGCGTTCAGAATAGGAATTACGGTAGTGGAATAGTTTACGGCACTGCCGTAAAATCGCTCGAGTCTTCTGTTCTGATGTCGTCTGGGAATTACGGCACCGTAATCTGGTTTATGGTGCTGCCGTAAAATCGAAGAAACTTTCTGTTCGGAAGTGATCGAAATATACAACCCGTGTAATCCTTTACGGTGGTGCCGTAAAATTGGGTGAAGTTTCTGTTCTGAAGCGCTCTGAAATACGGTACCGTAATATTGTTTACGGCGGTGCCGTAAAATCCGAAGAACTGTCTTTTTACAAACTCCTCAAAATACGGCAGGGCTCGGATTTTACGGTACTGTCTGAAATTACGGTACCGTAAAATGGATTACGGCACTGCCGTAATATGCTGACTTCCTCCGTTTTACGTAAAATTTCTTAGGTGATTTCCTCTTGATGATGGTAATTCTTCTATGTATTTGATTTTGCTTGAAAACTCTCTGAAATAGTGCCTTTTTATCTGAAAATTGAGAAAAACCAAAATAGAAGTAGACTTTTGCAATATTCGATGAATTTATCATGAAAACAAGCAAAAGATCCTCAATTTAGCATGAAAAGATGTCTGAAATGATACAAAATATACTATATATTTTGGTGTCATCAATAAGCGATGGAGGATCGCATTTTATTGAGCAACGATTTGCCACTCTACTGAAAAAATATGGGGTGCATCACAAAATTGCAACACCATATCACCCGCAAACCAGTAGACAAGTCGAGGTAACAAATCGTGAACTGAAAAGGATTTTAGAATGCACTATTTTGACTGCGAGAACAGATTGGGCCCATAAATTGGATGATGCTCTCTAGGCCTATCGAACTACTTTCAAGACTCCAATAGGAATGTCTCCATTTCAAATGATTTATGAGAAGTCTTGTCACCTTCCAGTCGAGCTGGAACATAAGGCATTATGGGCGATAAGAGCTTTAAACTATGATTTCAAGACAGCAGGTGAGAAGAGGAAAATGGATCTGAACGAATTGGATGCGATACGACTTGAGGCTTACGAGAATGCAAAAATTTATAAGGAACGAACCAAGAGGTTTCACGACAAACGTATCATACACAAGGAATTTGAAATTGGAGATTTGGTCCTACTATTTAATTCGAGGCGTAGATTATTTCCTGGAAAGTTGCGATCAAGATGGAAGGGTCCGTATGTCGTTAAGAAAGTCTATCCATACGGCGAGATTGATATTTACAGTGATCAGTCCGGAACCTTTAAAGTCAACGGGCAACGTCTGAAGCCTTATCTTTTCCCAACACCCATTGAAAAAGGAGTTTCCTTACTCCTCTCTAATTTTTCTACTTGACCGCAGATTTCTCCGTCAAGCTATCGACGTTAAACAAGCGCTTATTGGGAGGCAACCTAAGTACATTATTTTTCTAATTTTGATTATTTATTTCTGACGAGTGTTATTTCATGTTTGTTGCAGGTTTATTGAAGTTCAATTGAAGCCAGGAATCCTCGCCGCTCTTCTCAATCGTCCGCTGCTCTCCTTCGCTCCACCAAAACGGCCGCCGCTCTTCATCTTTAGCAACGCCAATCTGCCGCAGCCCGTATTCAAATCATCACTACCTTCAAACTAATTTCTTCAGCCGCTGACCCCTGCCATTACTCCTCCAACCGAACCTGAAGAAAATGTCCGCCGCTTTCAATCATCCGCTCGGCGCCGCTATCTTCAAGCCCTCTTCAATCCTCACCTGAAATAGTCACCGCTCTCTCCAATCTACAGCATTCTCCCATCAATTCAAGTTGAAATCAACGCTGGCCTTCCAACTCTCTAATGGAAATCAGCGCCGCCTCTTTGGTTCACCCTTCTAAATGCTGGCGTTGGATGCTTGCTCACATAATTGCTGCGATGATCCTGCTTCAGCAACCCTTACCAAATCAGCGCTGCCTCTTCTGTTCGCTAAAAAACTACACGCTGTGTTTTCCGAGTAGCTACTCTACTTAAAGGATTTGACTAGGGCGACTTCTTCTCCAAAAGTTTGCTTTGCCTAATCTGACTTCTTGCTGCTTAATTGCTGCTTGGACTAAAGAATTTGTTCACTCCACATCCTCTACTTTGCCTCCAAACTTCTATGATCTTTCTCAGAAGCTGCTCACATCACGATCGCCGCCATCCGAGGAACAAGCGGCCTCTTCTCCTCTGATTTCACCTCCAGGAGACACCTGCACCCTGCTTCAACGTGCTTTGCGCGCTGTTCCTTTGCTCTACCTCCCGCAGTGCTGCTCTACCAGTAGCCATTGCCCGTAGCTGATTCCAGCCTTCCAGAATACCAGAGCTCTCGACCATCTTCCAGGTCCACGATTTCCTCTTGCTGCCCCTCTTGATTTCAATTGCTTCAACTGTCATGGCACCCAAGCGCAAATTTGGAACCCGGAAGTCCACCATGCAGGAACCCGCTACACCGTCCCGCCAGCCCGTTGCTACTACTGTTCTGCCACCTCCATCGGGCGCTGTCCCTAGGCAACATGCTGCATATGGCTTCCCCATACGCAACACCTTTCAGCTCCATAAGTGCCAACAACTTTTACAACGCCAGATCTTTCACACGAGATACATGGATCGATTGGCGATGGCCACTTTTGGCTTCTCGGACGACATAGAGTGGTTGTTCCACTAGATTGGATGGCACCAGTATCTCCACATTCTCCATCCCACCTACATCCCGCTTTGCTTGGAGTTCTTCAGCTCCTTAGATGTTCAGTTGAACTCCCATGATGACGAGGACATCGACCACATTACTTTTCTCTTGGGAGGCGTCGAGCACAACCTCGATCTCATGTAGCTTAACCGTATCTTTGGCTTTCCTCTGTACGCGCCACGACAAGCACCATCTGAGTACCAGGAGCATGAGTTCTGGTCTTCCATCAGCAACGACACCTCTTATTCTGCTGACTCTGCTCGTGCCAGTAGCATCAGCAACCCCATCCTTCGCTATGTCCACCGGTTTATGGCGCACACCATTTTTGGACGAGGCGAGAGCTACGGGATGGTACGCTAGGGCGAGGTACTCTACTTATGGGCCATGCTCCACTCCTTTCCATTAAATACTGGCTATTTTATGGTTAAACAAATGCTGAGGGTATCCCGAGCCACGAAGGGACATATAGTTATGGGCAGCCTAGTTACTTCCATTGCTCTTGCCGTTGGCATCGATCCAAGTGGTATGGAGATTGCTAGTGGTAGCATGCGACTAGATCTTGACACTTGTCTCTCGATGCGCCTGGTCATCAAGAGAGGGGATTCCTACTTCCTCTTCTTCAGAGACGGGACACAGCCTATGCCACTGCCATGCCAGGAGTGCACCACCATCAGGAATAGGAGCAACTGGAAGATACGCCCTATTACTGCCACCTCTACTTCAGCTGTCGAGCATGTGCCTCCTCTGAGTTTCGTTCTGCCACCGTCCTCCGGATTCTTTACCTTTATTGGTCAGTATCCTTCCTCCTCTTCCAATGTTGAAACACTTATGAAGCAGATGCTAGATGAACAACAAAGGCAAGGAGAGTACATGCAGCAGATGTTTTCACACTTAGAGGAAGGGCAACATGAGACTCACCAAGGACTTTCCCACCTGACCACTACAGTTGAGAGGATGGCTACTGAGCAGCACCGCCAGGGGAAGTTTCTGACTTCCCTCTGGACTTCCTTCAGTGAGCTGCGGACCACATTGATTCCAGATGAGGATGATGAGCCTGAGGTACGAGGAGATGGCGACGACGACGACGATGAGGACCCGGAGGAGGTTGATATCAGTTCTGACACAGATGGAGAGGACTGATTTAGTGAGTATGTGCACCCCACATCTCCAAATTTTGAGTTCCTTCACTTCCATGCATAGGGACTATGCATCTTTCAAGTCTGGGAGATAGTGGATTTACCTTCAGTACTTTTTAACTTTACTCTGTTGATGTTATGCACTTTATTTTGGATTTGCATTTGGGACATGTATTAACTTAACTTGGTGTATTCAGTACTTTTGCTTATATAGTACTTGTTTTATGTTTTCTGTTATATGGTATTCATGTTATATTTTTTGTTATGCACTTTTTGTCATTTTCGTGCTAGATACACCCTTGACTTATGATAATTGGATTGCACTCTGCAAATAATTTCTCATGCTGATACCTGTTTGATTTTTAACGGAAATCATGATAGCATCATTTTTTTTATAATTGAATCCGTGGGATGAAATTATTATGTTCTGCTTTTTGGATCAAGGTTAGGAATTTCATTCGATTATCTTATTTGATGGAAAAATATGTGACGTGATAAATCTGATTTTCGCTCCTCCTAAGGTATGCTTACGATCTTTCTGTTGAAGTATTTAACTATATCGATTTGATTCTCCTTGCTAGATGTTGGAACTAATCAATACGCTTACTGATAAAAATGATCTCCTCTCAAATTGTTAACAAAAAAAACAAAACAAAAACAAAACAAAAACAAAAAGAAAATAAAATAGACTCCTCTACTTGGCACTGCGAAAAATTGGCAGTGGTACCAAAGAAAAGGGATGAAGTCAAAATAAAATTGAGAGGATGAAAAATAAAGAGTGCATTAATGATTTTCCAGCTCGTCTCTTTGGAGGAATCATGTTCGAGCTTAGTGAATATACCACACAGGAGATTACAGCATCTCACGGAGGTAAGTCTTATATGACCATGGATTTTGAAACTTCAAACCTTTATTCCTGACGATGGAAAATCATTTTGAATGCCTTGACCTGCTGAAATTTGTTCATAATGATATTTTCCCTTAGACATAATATCTATGAAGCTTGATGTGATTTTCCATTTTTCTGAATACCACCCTTATCTTTTAAATGCTTGAGGACAAACAATGATTTAAGTCTGGGAGATTTTGATGTCTCGTATTTTTATAGTCTTTTAGACTAGTTTTTACATGCGAATCGAGACATAATATCATGCTTTTACATCTCTTTCCAGCTTATTTTATTGATTTTGTTCAGAAGCTTCACTTATTGTCTTATTCAATGAATACAGAATAATTCACTCATTTTTGGAACTAATTGGAAGCATAATTATGTTCCTGAGTGAATCAAGGACCTTGACAAGAAATTTTGCTTCAAACGGGGCTAATTTCCGAAATTACGGCCAAGGCCATAATATGTGTTATGGCCATAATTCTTAGTTGAATTGCTAAAAAGCCCATTATTGTGTAAGCATAATCATACTTTGAAGACATGCTCTTAATTTTCTCATTGGAAGTCATTTGGGCGAAGAAATCTTCAACAGACAACATTACGGCTATGGCCATAATTTCTGCCTGCCCGTAATATTCCCACCGGCAACTTCTGACATCAAACTATGGCCAGAATCAAAGACGAGTCAAAGGCCAGCATGCCCACAAAATTTTAGACAAAACGGAGTTTTCTACCAAAATTATGGGCGTGACCATAATCTTATTACATCCATAATTTTCACATGCACATTAATGGCCCGCATTAAATATGCATAACTCACTCGTTTTAACTCCGTTTGGGCATTCTTAGAGTCAAAACGACGAGTATTTAAAGGCCCATAAGTGTATGAAGATTTGAAGAGTCGAAGAGCACCGAAATCAAAATTACAGGCATGGCCGTAATTATAATTACGGCCATAATTCTCCCCTGCGCACCCAAACTTAAAAGAGCCATAACTTTGTCATTATAGCTCTGTTTTTTATGTTTAAGGTGTCAAAACGTAGCTAATTAAAATCTCCATCAATGCATGCATTCAGATTTGGGACCAAGATCTATATAAAGGGCGAAATGCCCCTTGGAAAAAAGGACGAGTTCTAGTGGAGGGATGAGACTTTGGTGAAATTCTTGGGAGAAGAAAGAAGGCTCTTGGCCCACACACATCACTCTAGAAAGAAGGCTTGAAGGAGAAGAATTTCTGCCCTTTTCTTGAAGAGATTGCCTTCTTTTACTTTCTGTCTTCACTTTCATATCTTCTTTCTTAGAGATTGTACTTAACGACGCTATGATAGCATAATCTTTTCATCGGAACTAAGGGTATAGTCTCGTTGTTTGTATCTTATTGTCGAACTTGTTATTTTATAGCAAAAGCAAATTTTATCTTGTGCTTATTCGATCTGTGCTATTTTACTATTAGTATTGCATTGGCCATGCAATTACTTTTCTCAGGCGCCGCAAGAAGGACCGAAAGGTGAATTGCGACGCTAGATCTGCCTTATCGATCATGCTCTGACCTGTCAAGAAATTGGGCAGGATTTGTGTGAGGAAACTTATAATATCTCTAAACCCAATGGATCAATCTAGGGACGGTGAGCCATGAAAGTAGGACGCCGATCTAGATTGATACTGGATTATACCGTCGAAAGAGGGTAATCTGTACCTTTTGATACTTCCTTGAGCATCTTTAAGATTGCTTGCTGTAATTTTAACTTGTAAGAATTTAAGATCCTTCATTGAGATGAACCCAATGTTCCGATATCTCTAACCCTGGTTTTCTTCACAAAGTTTTCTCTCGCTGGACTCAATTTACTTTAAGTTTACTCTACTTTTCTGAAATCTAAAACCACTTAATCAATTGTCTAGCTATTAATTTGTAATCTCTTGGTACTTGATCACTGTCCCTGTGGGTTCGACATCTTCAGTACTACACGCGACGAAACCGTCACGCTTGTGGTTAGTTGTGCATTAGTATAGCACACATCAGTCCACCGAGCTCTTCCACTGCCTCATAAGTCTTAGGTTCATCCTTGATGAAAAATTCATCATGCCCACAACCTGTGATAGAATTTCGAATCCATCCAGACTTATGTGGTTCATGTGTTACTTAAACCTAGGTTGACTTTCAACCTGCATGTGAGATTCCTCTCCATCTGTGTCTAATTATTTGTGGTTGATTTTGGACCTCGTCCCAATCAAATCTACTCCCACTAGCTTCTTTCAAAAGAAATATCCCTCAAGAAAGACATCAGCTTGAGCAACAAATATTTTGTTCTCATTGGGATAGAAATAGCACTCTTAGTGCCCCACAAACACACACCATGGAGTGTCAAAACAGTTGCTTGCATGGCCTCAAAATTTGCATGACTATTCAGAGATAGAACCACATCCAATGTGTTCCTCTTTCTTTCTTTGAATATCACCACACAGTTGTGGTGTTCCAAGTAAGCTGTTAGATAACCCCACACTCCTTAGGACAGTCATCAAATTCCTCATTAACCACCTTGATCCAATCAAAGTGTTTTAATAGATTCTCCAATCCGATTCTGTACTTCATTTCTTAACTTCTTGGATTTCTCCAAAGTTATGTGTTGGATAAGACATATCCACACCTAATAAAGTATACAAAACCTCCAAGTGCTTGTTTCCATGGGTCCGCACACATTGCTGTGTAAGAGATCCAACAAGCAACTAACACTTCCACCATTCTCGGTGAAGGCAGCATCTGTCATCTTGTCCATTAGACAAGACTCACATGTATCATAACCTTGAAAGGATAATGATCCCAATAGTCCATAGACTTTTGAATGTGACTTTTTTGTCCTATGGCCCAAGAGACAATGCAAAGAGATGGTATTGATTGAATCATTCGATTTGATCTATTCAGTGTTACAGAACTACAAACTATTATCAATCGTACCACTTCTATAGAACATCCCAGATTTAAAGAAATACCATTTATTTCAAACTGAAAATCCATTCAAAATAATAGACATAATGTTCTGTTACAAAAGCAGGTACATAATAGCAAAGTTCTAGTTGAAGTCTTGAAGGCAGTGAGATGATATCAACAGCAGCATCCAATGCTCTGTTCCTGACTCGAAAGTCAATCCCACCAAGCCTCTATTGTCCTACTTCTTCTGAGCCTCTACATATGAAAAACATATGTAAGCTCCTCATGCGATACCCAGTACCCATGAATAAGAAGTAGACATAAAGACCTTAGTAACATAATACCTGAAGCAGATGGATTACATCCCTTCATCTGTGCCATGCTCTTCATGGGGCCTTAATCCATCCTGAAATTTCTATGCATTCCTAGTCTTCTGAAGTTTTAGCTTCGAAGAAACAGAACCATGGTCATTCCTGGATTTAGGCAAACACCCAGAAGATCCAACAACACTCTCTTGATCACTATTTGAAGTGCCTGGTGTGAAGAGACCTCGAAGATGTATGATGATATCATAAATCCCCATCTCATCACACTCAACCTGGACCTCAGGGGTCATGCACCTCAAAATAAGAGAAGTGTAATGTTTATTATCTGCACAATGTTCAAGATAAATATTCCACTTCCAATCTGTACTAGAATAAGGACAGGGCAGAGAGGGAGGTCTTTCAAGAAGATACACCACATTCTCTTGTTCTAGTATTTTGGCCAAAATTCTGAACCATCTTGTCCAATTTGTTCCATCCAATTTATTTTTACAAAGTTTCAATCTAAGATCAGGAGATGGTATCATCTACAATAAGCAAACAAGCAAAATAAGTACTATGATAAAGCATTTAATAAGGACTTGAATTAAATGTTATGCTCCCACTATTTCCTTACAAGTTGATAACTCTCAAACTCAACTCGGAAATAAGTGAGTAGGATCCTAATTTCACATGAGGTCTCCGCAACTCACGAGGGTGAGTTGGGGTGCACAAAGTGATCCCATGCTTCCTTAGGTAGGCATGCCAGCCAATTGTGCCGTGCACAACTCCTGTAAGTTGAGGCAGACTAGGCGCCCTATGTCCAGCGAGGGCTGGATACAACACAGAACCCTGTCCTCTCAACAGCTGCCTCTACAGGTTCATCATGTCAATGACATATAAAAACTAGTCAAGTCTAACCTGATTGTTATGCCCAGAGCCAACGAGTTTCCTTGCGAAGGCACGTCTAGGTTAAAACTGGACTGGGAAACTGTTGTCACCATATGCCTTCCAAAGATAGATGGGTGTGTCTCACGAGGGTGAGAAACAGTTCACAATCCATCGATCGATGGTTTGACGAGGGCTACACATCAGAAGGCTTATCGACTTGATATTACAGGGAGAGTTTATTCATTAATTATTATTCTTTTCTAGCATGCAGTTTTCCTATGGTGGCAGCAAAAAGAAAAACACATCATAGGCATGCTATGGACAAAATAATAAACCATCACAGGCATGCTAATATGGTCGATTTTGTCATAGCCCTTTTCATACATAAAACATATCACGAGCCACGTGATATGTTATCATGCATCCAAGGGTTGTGAGTCCCTTTAGCATATCAGCCCATGCTAGAAGCCGAAAGCAAGCATCCCTTCCTCCAACCGCAAATCCATCACCAAGCTTCCAAAGCTGGCGCCACTCTGAAATCGGTTGAAGAAGATACCTAGTTGTCTTGATGAATCATAACCTATCTTTTGAAAACAATTCTACATCTATACTAAAGTAAGATGAAAATTTTTACATCAAGATAGTGGGGAGAACCACACGCAGATGGCAGAAAGATTTTACAAGCATTCATCCCAGGTGGAAACATCCTTCCACATCACAACACAGGAGGGCACTCGCTATGATCATATCAACCCATGGAAGAGACAAGTGGCACATATATAAAATTTGAAAAACCGCAATAATCAAATTTTATCCCCTTATGCGCCAACTCCATCCAAAGCACTCTCTCAGGCAAATTTATGCTAAAATTCAGATCATGTTTCATGATGATTTCATGGACCCTATTGGCTGGCAATTTTGTCAGATCAATAGACCTGGCCAGTCCAAAGACACAATGCCTATCCTACTTGACAAAACAACGTGTGCCTTTGGTCTTAAATCAATCAGAAATACAATCCAAATTTCTGCCATAAAAATCGTTAAGAGAAGTTTGGATGAAAACGCCTTCCAGGTGAAACATGCATGGATGAAAGAAATATTTTTGAAAATTTTTTCAAACAAGCATATGTACACCATGTGTTTCTTGCAAGTAGCTCTGATACCACTACTGGGGAATACCGGGTGTAATTTAAAAATTTGCAGTCCCAGTAACATATTCCTTTCCCAAGGATCCATGCGAGAGAGAGAACACAAGGATGTGATAGGGGTGATACCTCTAATGCTTGTCAAGTCGATGATGCCAAGTTGAAGACGCTCAAATGCTCGTCCTCTACAAGTATCCACGCGTCGACCTTCTCAACGTTGTTGTATTCCATGCATGGTGCTAGCCTCAGGAAGAGAAGATCACTTCTTGGAATCTCCTTCTTCTTCTCCTTGTCCTTCACACCAACAAGTCCCCTTGCTTGGAGACTCTCGGCTAGCAAGGGAAGAGGTAGAAGAGAGCTAGCGCAACTCAAGAGGAAGAGGGCGGCTAGGGCTTCAAGACTTGTGCAACCTCAAGAGGAAGTTGCCATGCCTTGAGGAGAAAATTCTGCACACGTTGATCATCTAAAGAGGGGGTGCATACCCCTTCTTTTATAAGCAACCAAGCCTTACCGCCACCCCTCTTTCCTTAAGTGTTCATAGCGCAATTCCTCCAAGGAATTGCCGCAATGCATCAGCCACATGCCTCCTTGAATTGGCGCATCATGAAGCTTGAAAAGAATCAAGCTTCTTGCCATATCAAGAGGAGTAATTTGAGTTCAATTATAATTTGGACTTTCCTTATGTGATTAGCGCATACCATACTTGAAGTAATCAAGCCTTACACGCCTCCACACCAGCCCACACGTCCAAGAGAGATTCCAATTGAGGAAACCAAATTCCACTAGGATTTATTCATGTCAATTGGGGCCAATTCCATGTATGGAATTAAGCCATGCGCCAATGATGAATCCTACTCCCATTAGGATTCCAATCTTGCCTCAATTAGATTTAATCCACAATCCCTAATTGGATTTGGATTTCAACATTAATTAGGCCCATGAATAAAATCCTTATTGGATTAGGATTTGCACCCAACACAATGGGCCTTATCCAAATCCAATTCTCATTAGGATTTGAATCCTAGTTGGATTAGGATTTGCGCCCAACCACTATGCGCCTTATCCATAACCAATTCTCATTAGGATTTGAATCCTAGTTGGATTAGGATTTGCGCCCAACCACTATGGGCCTTATCCATATCCAATTCTCATTAGGATTTGAATCCTAATTGGATTAGGATTCTAACTCCTAGTTAAATTAGGATTCCAACTCCTAGTTGGATTAGGATTCTTAATTCCTAATAGGATTAGGATTCCAACTCCTAATTAAATTAGGATTCGAATCCAACATGGTTTATAGTCCCAAGTCCAAGTTCAACTCCAATACAGAATATAAACCTGACCAGGATATACATAAACCCATGAATCCAAATTGGAACCAGATTCAACCATGAATCTGTCTTGGACTTAGAATATGAATGAACTCAAATATTCCAAGATATCCAGATCATAAAACAATGTCAATAATTTATTGCATGTGACCCCGTAGGATCCATATGACGATGACAATGATGATGAAACATCATAAGTAGTTAGAGGTATCTAACAACACATCACTACTACCCATGTCACAGGACTTAAGTCATTTGGCAACAACTCCCTGACAAGCAACGAGGATTCTCATGCATTCTAGATCCCTTTGTCTGAACTGATATCCCATCATTGGATTTAGTCTCATATTTATTAATCCAATCTATTGGTTATGACTCAAACAGTATGGCCATACATTCCTGTCATGCACCAATGAGGTGGGGCGCCCCAAAGTGGATATCATGCTTCCAATTAAGGAAGGAGCAAATCCTCCTATTGGTCATCCATATCTCTATATGATTTATGATGTGCCCGATAACAGTTGTTTTGATCACCCAATTATGGAGAAACGTAAGACTGTATCAAAGCATACCTATCATCATATTTAGACATGAATACCTCAAGTCTAAGGATCAATGCAAACCTCTTGCATGTGAGATTGACCTGTTGACTAGACAGGTCAATCCTCATGGTGGGTCACTCGAGTGCATCCAATGCACTTGTATGTCTGCGTTACTGTGCCCCGCACCTAACCAACCCATACACCAGTCTCACATGCACCAAAGCTGTCCCATATCGTCAAGACACCTTGACTGGGGATTACTTATGAGAATGGATCCAATCAAATTCCTGGGACATTATTTATGCAATTCAGTACATCATCGCAGGTAAAGCAATATTCATAATAATGACCATGCCTTTATTAATAATATCAATTCTATCAAAGTACATTCACATAATGCCGAACCATGTCCATATATTTTCCCAATTCAATTGATTACGAGCCATAGTTCGTTCTTTGTTTGTCAAGGGCAAGGCTGGAAAATTCTGTCCGAGAACTAGGGAAAATATATCCCCCTCTCGGACAATTATCCTCATCGCTACACATGACTCCAAGTCAATCCTACAATTCCCCTTTGTAGTCTCTACTCCAAATGGATCTACATCCAAAGCACGTGCTAGGGTGGTGACACATCCTCCCAAAACTATAGCGCCCTTCTTGGCGTGTGCAACTTTACAAAACTGCTTAACAAGATAATATGCCACATCTACAGGATAACCGTGAAGCATGCACCAAAAGAAAAAGAGTTCAACCTGTCGGATCATCCTATAGCTCTCACCTCACCCAAAGACGGTATATGAGTGAACCCTATGCATGTATCGTAGACAAGGATTAGACATACTAGTCGCTCGTGCCGTCTTTGTCGAATAATTTGAATTTGAAGTGATTTGATACCAAAAAGCATTCTCAATGTATTCCCGTGGCGGATGTACACACCCCCCTAATGGTAAGCCGAAGATAGCTCTAATATCCTTGAGCGTCAAACTCCTTTCAATATTTGCAAGTCGAAAAGTAAGGTGACATTTCACCTCTTGACAGTGGTAATCATGGAGCTCGACCTCCAAGCTGCTAAGAAACTCCAATACCAATGGAATGAACGTCTACGGCTGACTTTAGAGAAACCTTAAGGTTAAAATATGTTCAAACATGTAACTTACATCTTCATCAAGCCCAAGAATCTCCAAAGTATGCTTGTCTGCACACTTAGTGCTTACAATCCTCCTTGTAAGAAGATGATTATACCTGGCTTCTTGTGCATCATCTCTGAAGACAATCCCATAAGGATTTGGAGGTGGTGGTGGTGCTGAAGATTTAGCTGGTGCTATATCTTTCCCTTTGCTTACAATTTGTTTCCTTCGTGGTGTCAATTCAAGTAGTGAAGATGAAGTCAAATGGAATACCAAGGATGAAGAAGGAAATGTTATCGATATAGAAACAAAGCGCTAAAATAGAACCAACCCGCCAAATGCAATCTTCAAATCTGGTCCTTCTGAGTGAAATTGTTCTTTGAAAACTTTAGGGGAGTGATCTTCTAGCTTAATCGAAGCTTCAGGAAGCGAATAGCAGCTCAAACGAAGCTCTGACGATGAGAAATGAAGACTGGTGAAACTCGGCAGAAATCCATTTTCTGAACAAAATCTAGGCTTTGAATCGCTGGAATGTGGCTTAGAGATGACTGGAAAGTGATTGGAGAAGGTCGCCGGGTGATTTGGAAGGTTGGAAGAAGTCCGATCTAAAGAAACAATGAAAATGCGAGAAGAAAACAGGAAAACCCTAGAAAATACGGTCGGGCATATATATAGGCGAATGAAAATACGGCTGTGAAAATAAATACACCCATGCCGTGAAATGTTTTATAAAGGAAACCAATAAAAATACGCCCATGAAAAGAAATACGGTAGTGTTGTATAACATTCTGTGAGGAAAACAAATAAAAATATGGCCATAAAAATAAATATGGCACCCCGTGAAACATTCTGTAACAAGGATCAAGAAAATATAGGGTGTGAAAATTAATATGACACCCTTGTAAATTTTTTTTTCATGAACAAAAATACAGGTGTGAAAAGAAATACACCACACCTGTAAAACATTCTGTTTCATAGTAACCCAAAAATACGGCCGTAAAAATAAATACAATAGGCCCGTATTTTTGCGTAAACTTCCAAAATCACCGTTTTGACGTAACATCGACTTAGAACACTCCTACAAAATAGAAAAACAAGAATTAGTACTAGAAAAACTCAAAAATAAGCAAAAACAAAGTAAATCAAATAAGAAAAACAAGTGTAAGCTCCAGAAGCGCTAAGTTTAATGTCGATAGCTCGACCCAAGATCATCATCATTATGCTAGCGGTGGAGGATCTAAGAGCTTCTGGTTGACACCTTCTTCAATAGGATCTGACATATAGTAATGTTTCAAGCGTTGACCATTAAGTGTGAAGGTTCCTGTTCTTTCACTCCAAATTTCAATAGCGGCCAATGTTTGGCTCGCATAATATATAGCGTGCAACCTCTTCTCTTTGTGTTGTCCAAGAACAGTCCCTATGGCATGGTCGCTAGCATCACAGATTAGCTCAAAAGGAATCGACCAATCAGGCAGTTGAATTATGGGTGCGGTGGTAAGAGCTTTCTTGAGTTTCTGAAAAGAAATCATACAATTCTCATCAAAAATAAAAGGAACATCCTTACCAAGTAATAAAGTAAGAGGTCTAGCAATTTTTAAAAAATCTTTAACAAAGCATCTATAAAAACTAGCATGATCAAGAAAACTCCTAATTCCCTAACATAAGATGGTGGTGGCAATTTTTCAATCACCTCTACCTTTGCCCTATCTACTTCAATACCATGTTTAGAAATCAAATGCCCTAAAATAATACCTTCATTAACCATAAAGTGACACATTTCCTGATTTAAAACCAAATTAAACTCGTCACAACGTTGTAACACACATGATAGATTAGATAGGCAGATATCAAAATCAAAACCATATACGAAAAATTCGTCCATAAACACATCCATAATTTCCGCAATATGATTAGAAAATTTAGCCATCATGCAACCTTGAAAAGTAGTGGGTGCATTGTAAAGTACAAATGTCATCACAGTAATTCCTCCTTTCTTCGGCGCGATATACACTAGGCTCACCCACTGGCTGTCAGATATGGGATAGATGACTTTAGCATCCAGGAGTTTAAGAATCTCCTTCTTCACTACCTCCTTCATGTTCGGGTTGAGCCTACTCTAATACTCAATTGATGGCTTGCTCCCCTCTTCTAAAAATATTTTGTGCATACAAACAAATGGATTACTTCCTTTTATATCATCAAGGGTATAGTCAATCACTCTCTGATATTGCCGAAGATCATTTAAAAGCCTAGCCGTTTGAGAAGCACCATGATTTGCATTAATAGTTATAGGAAAAGTAGAGTTCTCTCCAAGAAATTCATACCTGAGGTTGTTTGGGAGAGTATGGGTCATTCTAAGGTATTCCATTATAATTCCCAATTGCATTCGCTTGTTCAGAGTCGCACTGACCCTGTGTAGAAACTCCTAACTGACAATTCTATGTATAATGTCATGCATTACCACAAATCTCACACAAAATAGCATTAACAATGGAAGGATTAAGACTTAAAGAATTAATTTTATTGGTTAAAGAGTCAACCTTGGTGGCAAGCAAAGTGATAGCATCTAAGTTATACCTACCTAACGCCTTGCCAGATGGCCCTCTTTCACTTACCCATTGACAATGATTCAAAGTCATTTCTTCAAACAAATTAATTGCATCATCCATACTCTTGTTCATAATCGCTCTACCGGCAGCAGCATCGACTGACATGCAAGTATTATAATTCAATGCATTATAAAACATGTGAATGATTACCCACTTGTCGAGGCCGTGGTGTGGGCATATTCACTGAAGTTCTTTAAATTGACCCCATGCCTCGTACAATAATTCTCCTTTTTTCTGAACAAAGATTGTGATCTGGTTCCTAAGCTATGCAGTTTTACTTGGGGGAAAATATTTTGCTAAAAAAGCATTGGAGAGTTCCTCCCAAGTTGTTATGGAACCAGGCTGATGAGAGTGAAGTCATGTGTGAGCTCTATCCCTGAGAGAAAAAGAAAATAGTCTACGTCGAAGAGCACCATTAGAAACACCATTAATCTTTAATATATCACAATATTCAAGAAATATAGAATGGTGCATATGATCCTTAGATGGCAAGCCTCCAAACTGGTTCTATTGAACCATGAAAAGTAGAGATGGCTTGATTTCAAAATTGTTCGCCTCTATGTTGGGACGAGCAATTCTAGAGCGAACCCCATGTAGGTTTGGGTTTGCGTAATCCTTTAAAGTTCTATGATCACCCATCTTAGACTTTAAGATTTCCTTTGCTAATTGCTTCCTAGATACCTAGGCATAAACAATTAACAAGTTAAACTAAAGATAAAAAAAATAGAAAATCAGTTCAAAGATAAAACTATAGATAAACAAAAGTCTAGTCTATCAATCCTTAGATTAAGTCAATATTCATGAAATTGGTCCTCGACAACAGCGCCAAAAACTTGATGTGTACCGCAAGTGCACGGATAAATCAAAGTAATAAAAATATCGATCCCACAGGGACCAATGATCAAGTACTGACTCTACATAAGATCGCTAGCTAAACAATTTATGAAAAAGAGTGATTTTATCTTGACTAAACTGCAGAAGGAGTAAAACAGACTTTGGGTGTAATCAATTTGATGGAAATTTAGGACTTCGGGTTCACCACACTATGTTTCATAACTTTTTATAATTAAAAGTATCTTAAGAAGGATTTACTCTGTCGAAGGGGATTTATCCTCATGTACAAATTGTCCCTTCTTAGTAGTACAATCCGGTATCTATCTGGCTTAATTCCCTACTCTCATGGTTATTAACTTAGGATAGACCCAATGGGTTCTTGATAAATCTAAGAGATCGCTCAAGCCGATTTGAACTACTCTTGTGTTCAAATCAACTTGTCCAAAAATTATAGATCCGACATTGCAATTCACATCTCAATACTTCTTGCGACGTCTCAAAATATGCAAATTATGACCAGTAATTAACACATAATAAGCACAATAATAATTGAATCAACCACAGATAAATTACTTCATAAGAAGATAACAAATAATCAAATCATGAAAACATAGAGGGTTATACCCTAAATCTTGAATAAAGAGTTTACGCTGACATAGTAATAATCTCAACGTTGTAAGAATCTATTTTTTTTATTACAAATTAGCAAATAATATGAAATCGACAGTGGAAGACAAGAATCAAGGCTCCCTGATGAAGATCGATGCCAGCTAGCAAAAAAATTGAAGCTTTTCGGGTTAGAAATCGGAGATTGCCATCGTTCTCCCTAGCACTCCTCTTCGTCAAATTCTCCTTGTAAATCAGCCAAAAAGTCCAAATAATCAGTCCAAAGCTCCCTTATATAGTTTTCCACCCTTAGAATAGGTTTTCCCCAAAATTTAATATGAAAAGGAATCAAATCGAGTGAAAAACTGAGTCAAAATCAAAACTGGCACATGAAAATATGGCCATGAAAATAAATACGGCGTGCCATATTTTCTTCTGTCTTCCGGAATTACAATCTGGTAGAAATACGACCGTTAAAATAAATATGACCCTGTCATATTTCTTTCTATGGATTTTCTGAAACAAAATATGGCCATGATAATTATCACAGGCGGGCCATATTTCTTTTTATGGATTTCTAGGACAAAAAATACAGCTGTGATAATTATCACAGGCAGTGCTGTATTTCTTTCTGTGCTCTTCCGAAAATACGGCCATGATAATAAATATGGTCGTGCCGTATTTTTCAAATGAACTCCGATTCACACGAAATTTGCTAGGCAGCTTCGTCTTGACTTATAGAATTCATCTATGCACTTGGATTCATCAAAATCTATCAAAATTTGGTCGTTTTTGCCTAAAACATGCTAAAAGTGAAGGGAGGTGAAGATTCCGAACAATCAAAAGTATATGAGTTGAAATAAGTGAAAATATAATAAGAATAGAAGAAATTATGTATGAAAAGTATAATAAAAATACTATGTAAATACGAGACATCAATACCGCACAATATGCAATAATAATAAAAGAAGCCACTATATTTTCCATCATTCTCAAAGCAAACATATTTGAGCTTTTTTCCTTAATATCATTCAACTAAATCTTGAAATTATGAGAATATTTAAGTACCTAGTCTCTTGATTTCAAAGTATAAGCCAAAGGCTTTCTTGATTAATCATCAATGGAAGTAAAAATAAATAGCACAACCAAGCATAATATTTTAGAGGACCATAAATATTCAGATGTTCTAGCTTTAAGAGATCAAACTTTGTAGTAGAAAGATGAGTGTAGAACAAAACAATATTCCTCTTTCTTGCTAAACACTAGGCACATATTTTTCTTAGCTAAGTAGTTCAGCCCTTCCGCACTTATATCACTAAGATTCTTTATATAACTGTGCGGAGTCTTCATTCTAAAAAGAGTTTTTAATAAATTTAGAGATCAAAACTTGTAACCTATACAAAGTTGAAAACTCTTCCCTTGGGCCAAACTACATTTGGTTTTTCAAATAACCTTCCAAAAGTTATTGACGTCCCTTGTCATCTAGTTGTCCATCTAAAATAAATTGAGTTGAATATCAAGCACAAGTCTTACACCTTTTAGTATCAGTAGTGTTGCACTACTTGTATGAAATGACACATCTTAATACCCATAACTTTGGATTCAACATTATTTTTCATACTCAATGAACCAAAATCACTTAGAGCAAAAGTATAGAAGAATTTTGCATAATATTTGCATGGGTGTATCTCATTACAAATGTTGTCAATAGTTTCAAGGAGTATACAACTCTAATCATCACAAAATCAACAAGAACCTTTTTTTTTTTTTTTGGACAAATCTAGTATTTAGGGTGTATTTGATGAAATTATAGCCTGAAAAATTGATGTCCACGTTTCAAAACAGACGTGGTTAATTTCCATAGGTTTTGTATGAAATATAGCTATATTGAATGCTGAATGACTAGTCGTCCATCATGTGTTTGTCACTAACAGTTCCCCCGATGTTTCCAACTTGGTTGAAAAAGAAATTGTATCTCATGTGAAAGGCAACCTTTATATCTGAATAAATAATCATAAAATAAAGCCTAATGGGTTTTGTAGAGGATAGCCATTGAAACTAGTGAAAACGATGGATACAATAAATTGGAGGACAGAAGGCAAGAATAGAGGCGCAAGAATACCAAAGGGGAAAGATTATGAGCATCTAGAACGTTCTTTTTTAACTTTTTAATGAACTAACATGATTTACCTGATCAGGAGATGTTTGCTCCAAATAGTATAATCCACATTAATGCTAACAATTTATTAGTTACACCAAGAGAGAGGAAGGGGGTAGGTGGGTTGGCATAATAGGATTGTTTAACAACTGGGATGCCAAACGATAACCAAATTACTATTACTAATATGTCTAGAGGCAAAGGAAACTACTGCTACAGTGTGATGAGTGGGCAAGTAAAATGTCAAAATAGAAATGCAATTCTGCGCATGGCGTCGAGGCATTCCTCTAATCAAAAGATCGGTAGTGATTGCGACTGACAGCCTCGAGTTCTTCAGTGAATAGATTTAAGGAAGGTGATGGAATGCAATTGACAAGCGAACACCAACTCCCGAGAAGTCGTTTCAATATGCTTTGGAAGCAGGCAAAAATGATCATCAGAAGAGCGAGTGTTTTAATTAGCTGCGCTATAGTTTTCATCCGAGTCCAAACCTACCACCATTCTTCGAAGAAGCAAGAAAAAAGTGAGTGGGTCAAACATCAAACATCCCTCTCTTGCTTACAACAACGGTACAGTAAGAGAAAGAACAAATTAAAAAGCAGACGCACACCTACAATCCCTGTGACATGATGTGCAACAACCACTGCATTCTCATTTGTCGGAGACGGATCACCGTAATGTCTTCGACTGAGAGCAAGCTCTCTGTTCACTCTCCATTGTTCCACCGGAAACGGCTTCATTAAGCGTGCAATGCCGGCAATCATGCTTACTACTTACACCCACTAACCTGTGATTACAAATCAACTAAGTAATCACTTACTTTATAATTGCTAATGAGGAGTAGAGGTTTTTCTTTTTGTGACATATATGAATGAAAGATCATTAAATACGACTACTGACTGATTACTTTGTCTACATTCTAAAGTTAGCATGTTCATCTACCACCAAACGAATATAATAATATGCTAGCCCTCTCTAACTTATATATAAAAACCTCATTTCCCCCCTCCCTCCCATACAAGAGCAGCACACACTATTCCTCTCTCTACTTCCCAACAGAGATGGCCTTGTTTCCTCTTGGTGATTCACCTCTTCGCTTGGTGTCATTGCATGCCTTGTTAGTGGCCTTGCTTCTGTTTTTAAATGCCGCACGAGCTCAGCAAACCAGACACTACAAATTTGATGTATGTTCTTTACAAGTAGCATATTGCATGCATGCCCCTCGTTCGAGTGCTACCACAATCTATTTGATATGCATTGCTATGGAATACTTTTTGCAGATAGAAATGGCAAACGTGACTCGATTGTGCAGCACAAAGAGCATCATGACTGTTAACGGCCAGTTCCCAGGCCCAAAGATTGTTGCTAGAGAAGGCGATCGAGTAGTTGTCAAAGTGACCAACCATGTTCGATACAATGTCACCTTTCATTGGTACGTATTCATATTTTTCTAACAGCTAGGCGATAATTCACTAATATCCATAATGAAAATTGACCATAGGCATGGCATTCGGCAACTACAAAGCGGTTGGTCAGACGGTCCAGCTTATATTACCCAGTGTCCTATTCAAACTGGCCAAAGCTATGTGTACAACTTCACCATCCTAGGGCAAAGAGGCACGCTCTGGTGGCATGCCCATATTTCATGGCTCAGGGCAACTCTCCATGGCCCCATCATCATCCTCCCTAAGCTCGGGGTTCCCTATCCCTTCGCTAAACCCTACAAACAAGTTCCCATCATCTTAGGTGCAATATTTCTACAAATTAACCGGACCGCATCTGCTAATACATGGATATTTAACTTGCTATGGATGGATGCAGGAGAATGGTGGAAAGCTGATACAGAAGCCGTCATTAACCAATCAATTCAAACAGGAGCGGGACCCAATGTTTCTGATGCCTATACCTTCAATGGCCTCCCAGGTCCCTTGTACAATTGTTCAGCTCAAGGTATAGTAATTTGCAATTACTAGCTTGATAAACATACTAAATTACACATGTGATCGTGTATATAAATAATATGGTGCAGATACCTTGAAGCTCAAGGTGAAGGCAGGAAAGACATACATGCTACGCCTGATCAACGCTGCACTGAATGATGAACTCTTCTTTAGCATTGCCAATCACACTCTCACTGTTGTTGACGTGGATGCCGTCTACGTAAAGCCCTTCGATGCCGAAACCATCATAATATCACCTGGCCAGACAACCAATCTTCTCCTCCGCACCAAACCCACGTACCCAAGCTGTGCCTTCTTCATTATGGTCGCACCCTACAATGTTGGAACGGGCACATTTGACAACTCAACGGCGGCCGCCATCCTCGAGTACCAAGACTCAGAATATGCCCCACCCTTTGCCACTGTAAGCAGCAAGCTCTCACTAGTCAAACCAGCTTTGCCGTCTTATAATGACACATGGTTCGTCACAAACTTCACTAGCAAATTGCGTAGCTTAGCGACGAGTCAGTTTCCCGCCAACGTTCCACAAACAATTGATCGTCGATTCTTTTTCACGGTGGGGCTAGGGGCAAATCCGTGCCCAATTAACCAAACATGCCAAGGACCCAATGGAACCATGTTTGCTGCCTCCATCAACAACGTATCCTTTGTGACACCAACAGCAGCACTGCTACAAGCACACTTCTTTGGGCAATCAAAGGGCGTGTACACTCCCGACTTTCCAATCTACCCTCTAATCCAGTTCAACTACACTGGGAATCCACCAAACAACACATTTGTTGGTCACGGGACAAAGCTAATGGTGCTTGCTTTTAACACCAAAGTGGAGTTGGTGATGCAAGACACAAGCATTTTGGGGGTCGAGAGCCACCCGCTGCACCTCCACGGGTTTAACTTTTTTGTTGTAGGGAAAGGGTTTGGGAATTTTGACCCAACCAAGGACCCAGCCAAGTTCAACCTGGTGGATCCAGTGGAAAGAAACACCTTCGGCGTGCCAGCGGGTGGATGGGTAGCCATAAGATTTCTAGCTGACAATCCAGGTAAGATTTTTAGCCATAAGAAACACCTTGTGGCGTTGCTTAATTTGCATAATTTGCAGGTGTGTGGTTCATGCACTGTCACATAGAGGCACATATGAGTTGGGGCTTGAAGATGGCGTGGCTAGTCTTGGACGGGAGCCTTCCAAATCAAAAGTTGCCACCTCCACCGTTGGATCTTCCAAAGTGCTAAGGATTTTCTTTTTTCACAAGTGCTCAGGATTTTCTTTGTGGGGTTTTCTTTTTCACTTTTACTTTTGGTGTGCTATTGTTTTCATCACTGATCGGGAGGACAAAAGAATGCCTTGTTTGGTCAATTTCATTTTTCCAATAATGGCATGATGATACATGCGCATGTCTTAATTTTCCAATTTGTTCATAATAATATTCATTTTCCCATGTGGAAAATTCCTTACAAAAATTACTGTCTTTAATTTCGGAGGCAAATGTTTAGGATCTTAATTCAAATATCTGTCTTCTTAGAAACCCTAGTAAACCAAAAAAAAATATGAACTTTTTTACCGCAAGTTAAAGTAGTCAAATTTGATTTTAATAATAATAATAATAATAATAATAATAATAATAATAATAATAATAATAATTATTATTATTATTATTAATATTATTATTATTAACTTCAATAAAGACCGCAACTTAGTTCTACTTGAGAAAAGGATTGAAATGTAACTTACATATTCACTTGGCATCGTATGTTTTTTTTTATTTTTTTTGTGAATATTATTTTAGAAAACCATTTTACAAGGAAAAACAACTTAGTATTTAAAATAACTTCCCAAATGTAACAGGAAGAAATTAAGGAATATAACAAAATATTTTCTTTAAAAAAACTCCACTAATGACATATCATGCTAACAAGAACATTTCATTATCTACTTACATTATATAATTCACATAAAATAAAAAATTATGAATTTAATTAAAATTTATTATCATTTGCATACAAGTTTCATACATTTGCACTATTTTATTCTACAGAAGAATCAAAAATCACAAAACATTCTAAAAAGTGTCTAATCAACTTTATATTTTAATAATGCTTGTTCATGCTTTAAAAAAAATCATTGGACTATAGCACTTGTTAAATTCTCGATAGAAAAACTTGCTTGGTTCAATAGTTCGCGTCAATTAATTATTTGGAAAGTTCATTGGCCATAATACGGTGGAACATCGACACAACACAGCATATACAGAGCGATAGAGTCACAATTGCTACGAACTGGATAGAAGCCACCTCACTCGAACAAACTAGAAAAAACGTAGGAGGAGCGAGTAGAGGTGGGCAAACAATTCTTACCGAAATCGAATATACCGATTAAAATTTACCAATTAAAAATTTACTGATTTTTTAAAAACTGATACCGAACTGATTAAATAAATTACCGAATCTATACCGAACTGTTTATTCGGTAAATTCAGTAAATTACCGATCATTAAAAATAATTTTTTTTTACTTAAACCAAATATACCACACATAGCAAGGGCAATGTGTTACTGTTCAACCTCGGAAGCTATTTTTTCCTCTGTTTGCTGACTCGGATGAAACTCATCCCTTCGCTTGCGTGGCTTCAAACACGAAGCTCGACTATGCCCACCAGACACAAGCATCGTTGACACTGCCGGGGAAGAGGAATGGGGCGTGCGGCAAGCTCGGACTCCTCACATCCTCGCCTCAGCCTTCGCCGACGCCTTGTTAGATGCTGGATCTCGTTGCCGGAATTGGTGAAGGAGATTGGAGAAAGAAACTGAAAAACTCGCTGCAAAATGCAGGGGAGTTGCCGGAGAACAAAAAACATGGAACTGAGGAAACCCTAAAGGGAAGGAGATGGCAGCTTCTCCCGCATCCTCCTTTCCAAATCGAGCGTGGTCTCGATTTCGTCTCCAGCTCCGCCGCCCTGAAGAGTGAAGAGTTCGTCCATGCCCAAAAGAGTGAAAGACTTCATTGATGCCTTCCTTGCGTCTGCCAACGTCGCCGAAGGAAGTAAGGTCGCTGCCTCCAATGCTAATTTCACCGCTGAAGACGACGTCGCCAGGCACCGTGCATTGCGATTTCACCCGTTGTAAGTGACTTAAGGTATTATACAGTAATTAGTAAGTGACTTATTTCGTTATCGATATTTATCGGTAAGTGATTACTTATAGGTTAAGTGGTTAACTAAAATATTATATAAATATATATAGGTAAAATCAGTTTTTTATCGAACCAAAAAATTTTTACTGATACCGAAACTAATTACCGATTATACAAAATATATTTACCGATACCGATACCGATACCGATTTTACCGAACTGAATTTACCGAAAATTTTGGTAAATCGGTAAATACCGAATATACCGAAACCGATGCCCACCCCTAGGAGCGAGAGACCACATGTACCTAAACATAGGGTCAAATGGGGAATGTGCACACAAGCAACAGAACATTATGTCACTAAAAAACATAGCGATGCTAGAAAATGCAAATAGCAAAGGAAAACCTAACATAGAAGTTTAGAGATTACCTCGGTAGGACTCGAACTCATCGGCTCCACCACTACACGATAGACTTACGGAGAAACTGGGTTGAACTCTTCAATGCCGAACCATCCACCACACACCACCGGTCGCCGAAATGGAGTTCGTCAGAGAACGCTGCCTATCACTAGAGTCCACAAAAAATCATCAATGGAAACTTGCTAGAGACGAGACCAGGAAGGGAGACCTCCTAGCACTCTAAACCACCACCACACACCACCAGAGCATGACAGACTTCGCCGCTGATGTTTGCCAAAGCTCATCAGGTGATCGCCACCGATTCTCGAAAATGAGAGGGAGAGGGAGAAGGGATTCGGTAGACCAAAGGGAAGGGAGCATGACGCAGGACATCAGATAGGACAAACCGGCATTCGCCGTGCATCTGCTCGCTCATAAGCTCTACTCACTTGAAGCTGCGCCCACCCGTATGTCCTCTTGCGCGTAAGCCCCGCTCGCTTGGAGCCGCTCACTTGCCTAGAGTTGTGACCAGAGCTACGCCCGCCCCGCTTGCTTAGAGCTACGTCTGTTAGTGTTTATGCCCTAGGACCTCAGGATGGTCCATGAGATATGTGCATCATATCTAGTTGATAGATGAGTTATCCTGGCATTGTCGTTGTCATGCAAGTTTGTACATCTGCGCATATATACATTTGCATATACAATGTCCCTAAGAGATAGATTTTATCTAGTCTCTGTGTTTATCCCTGGTCGAGAATCATAGTGGATATGGGACAGCTATGATTCACTTGAGACTGGTATATGTGCTGGTTGAGCACAGGTTGCTAACGCAGGCATATGGGTATATCAAGGGAGATATACTGGATCGACCCGCCGTGAGGGTTCATCTTCGTGTCACGAGATGAATATCAAAGTGACAGAGTTGCGCGTGTCCTATACTTGAGGGCATTGGTATCTCTATATAGTGATCGGTGTACTTTGATGCAACCTAACGCTTCGCCGTAAAAGGGAAGTCATAACGGTTGTCAATAGGTATGTCATAACCTACATGAGGGATTCAATATGCTAATAGAGGATTTGCCCCTTCCTTACGGGGAAGCTTGATTGTCCCTGGCGCCCTATATGGATGACTGAAAGTATATGGCCATACCCAGGTGAGAACCTGATTTAGTCATGTCATATTATTGGGATTAACAAGTGTGACACACTTGCCCAATCTGGACATCAGTTGGCAAAAAGACAAGGCTGCACTTGTACTTTGTCGCAGTTTTAGGGGATGTCGATGATGACACCATTCTTATGACTTGAGTAGCAATGATGTACTGCTAGGTGCCACTCATTGCTTGTGATGTTTTAGTCATCACTGCCAATGTCTGAAGAACCTACAGGGTCGCACACCTAGACACTCGAGTTCTCATACTAATCGATTATCCTCTGATCGAATCATTGTGTGATTCGGATCTTTTTGGGGAATTGATGCATTGAGACTTTTATAGAGGAGATGATATTTTATTAGTTGGCAGGAGAATTCTTCTCTTGGCTAATTAATAAGCTCGGGCGCAATTTACAATTAATTATGTCTGCGGGGATTCGAACCCATGACGCTTAATTGTGAGTAGGCGCCTATGCATGGGAGCAATTTACAATTAATTGCGTATGCAGGGATTCGAACCCATGACGCTTAATTGTGAGTAGGCGCCTATGCTCTTTATCCCACATGGTAAGTATCTCTAGTGTGTGTCTGGCTCTGCTATTATAAATAGAGAGGCCCACTTGGGAGATTCTTTTGTACCAGACTCTTCTCTTGTCTCTAGTTGTCGCCTCCCCTCTGCTCCTTGGCGTGAGGGTCTAGGAAGTGACGGCAGTAAAAGTTTTTCGGCATCAAAGGTTGGGACAAGTGGCAGTGCTACCCACTCCTTGTCACCAACATCCCTTCTTCTCCTTGGTAGTGGCGCAAGTTGAGAAGGCTAGAGGCGTGGATCTCATCTTCCGGGGCGAGCACCCAGCGTGGAGATTGGAGAGGATTCGAGGAGTCCGTGTGTGCGCGATTGCAGAGGACGAGCTCTTGCGCGTCTTCATCATCGGCCGCTTCTAAAAGTTGCTTGATAAGGTACTGCCCCTGTCACATCCCTTGTATTCTTCGTAAGTCGGTCCTTGTTGAATTAGGAATATCGTTTCGGGCTCGCTTCCGCTGTTTTCGTTTTCTTATAGCCCGGGGATTCCCAACAAGGCAACAACGTCCACCTAGCTCGCCTAGGGAGCCCAGCCACCGGCATCCCATGCTAGGAGCTTGCGAGTCTAATCCCCTATCGACATCACCAGCGACTCACCATTTGAGTAAATGTCATTCAAAGTTGAGCAGCTATATCCCAAATCCCTCTCCTTGCCTCGTCCTCCTTGTTCGCACCCGCACCCAGCAGGCATGGAAGCCCAGGTGTCGCCAACAACTCTCACGATCGTAGCCGTCCCCCCCTCTCTCTCCTTGGAAACCACCTTAACTCACTGCCCCTTGTGCTCACACACTAGCATGCCAAAAGTCGACGAGTCACCACCCACTACTGCTAGTCGGGACGAGCCACATGTCCGGTTGAAGCTGCGTCACCACTATCGCTGCTAGATGGATCGTGCCATGCGGCATTGTCTCCTCCAAGTAAAGTTTGCCACCCATCTCCGCTAGCCAACTCACACCACCTAGCATCGTGCCATTGGCCAAAGATGCTTCCCGATGGCATGCCCATGTCCCATGCTACCGGCCACCTCGAGAGTCGATGTCGCTAGCATCGTCGCTTCTATCAACACACCTGTGAGACCCAGCTGACAATCACCGTGTCAGCGCTGTCGTCCGCCGCTCAGACAATGCCCACCGATGACGCTCATTGCCCCTTTCCTCTCACTATCCCTAATCGGCATTTGGGCCAATTTTGACTTGGTCAATGGCCCATGTTGGCCAAGTCAATATGGGCCTTACATCCTCCCCCGCTTGAGGTGGTCACTATAGGATGACTTGATCAATGGCACATGTTGACCAGGTTGCTTCCTTAATAAGAGATCTATCCTATTGAATGAGAAACTCCGTATGTCGGTTCCTTTTACTTTGCCCCAACACCCCGTGAGAAACTCTACCACTGCATAATAGATTGATGGAGAAACTAGGTTGAACTCTGGGCCACAAGTGCATAGTTCTATCGCGTAATAAAAAGTATCTCAAGTATTAACTAATTAATCTATCGATAGCTAGCTGATCAAATAATGAAGAAGGTTACTAATGTCCTAATGCAAGAAAGTAAATCAAAGCAAGTTAAGAACAAACGAAGAGCATACGAGGGTGTGAAAATTTTGAGAGAAAATCAGGGTTTTAGGTTTCACCACACTAAAGAATAATAGAAAGATAAAGCTAAGTGTTTTAAAATATATTTAATCTAAGTTCTTAAGGTACAGATCGTTCCCTTTCAGACCACGATCCGATATCTAACTTAACTCAAGTCTCCTACTCTTGTGGCTTACTAGGTTAAGTAGATCCAATGGGTTCCGTGAAGAATTATTGACTCCTTGAGTAATTTCGACCTACTTTCGTGGTCGAAATTACAAGATCAACCTAAGGGGATCCGACGATGTGGTTCACCTCTCAATCCTTCCCACAACATCTAAAACATACATATACATGACCAGTACATAAATATAAAATCATGCAACTTATAATTGAATAAGAACAAAGATAAATTCAAGCAATGTATTAATCAAGCAATATCCTTACAGTGGGCAATGCTCAAACCCCGAAAATAGTTTACGCTAGAGCATTCATTGTGAAATACATCAAATCTCTCAAATAAATCAAATCAAACTAGAGGGAAGACTAGATCTATGATGGGAGAGGGTGGAGCACGATCTTCCACATCAAAATGAGGAAGAAATCACGCCATAACAACCTCACCATCAGGATTTTTGCCCAAAACCCTAGTTGTTGCCATTCCACTTCGTTCTCCTCAACCACCCCACAAAATCACATGATTCTTGTCCCAAAATGTTCATGGCTAACGTAGGAAGGTCTCCACAAATTTTCATTAAATTCCGCTCTAAAAATAGTAAGAAACGGGTGAAAAACTAAATAGGTATCGAACAGGTGGAAGTTTGCACGGCCGCGCCTGTGAAGACCTCGGCGAACTTTGTTTTATAGAATAATAACTCTTTACAGCCATGAATGTATTCACGGGTGTGCCCGTGAATGTCTCGTCAATTTCTGAAAAGTTTGGCGAACACCTTCACGCTCGTGCATGGATGCACGGGCACACCTGTGAAGATCTCGGCGCAGTCTGGAAAAGCAGGTTCATACACGGCAGCCAGGGAGGGAAGGCGAAGAAGGCACCGTGAACGCCATGAAGCGCGTTTCACCAATATCGAAAGCCAACTTGATTTGATCAATGCCAAACATGTTGGCTTGGCAATAGAAATGGAGGGACACCAAGGCAATACTCGTGAGTCCATCAAGTTTCTGAGGGCTCAAATTGAGGAATTGAAGGCTCAGATAGCCGTCCTCACCATGGCAATGCACTCAGGAGGGGGAAATGTGCAACCCCAACGTGCACAAATGAGGGTTCCTGAACCCCAAAGTTATAATGGTACTCGAGACGCCAAAGAACTCGAGAATTTCTTGTTTGACATGGATCAGTATTTCCTTGTCACCCGACCTGACTCTGAAAGTCTCAAGATTGCCACGGCAACATGGTATCTAACCGGTGACGCAAAGCTATGGTGGCGCACCAGAGTGCAAGATGGCACTGACACCATGAAGAGTTGGGAGGAACTTAAACAGGCACTAAAGACCCAATTCCGTCCCGAGAACATGGGATTGATGGTGATGAAAAAGTTGTCGAACCTCCGTCACGCAGATGACATCCGTGATTATGTTAGGAAGTTCGCATCTATCTCCCTAGACATCAAGATGGCGGATGAGGAAAAGTTATTCTTCTTCATCGATGGCTTGCAACCGTGGGCACAACAAGAGTTGCAAAGGAGGCATGTCCAAGATTTTGCTTCCGCACAAGCTGCAGCGGAGCAACTGACTGATTTCAAGCTAGTGGAAAGGCGCCGATCTTCACCTCCACAGCGACCCCATCAAGGAAATGGGAACAGTCAGAGGGACAATCATGGGAGTCCTTCGCACCGTAATGGGAATCAAGATAGGCGGAGTCCACCGCACAGTCCGCGGGATAATAGGACCCAGCATCAGAACAGATCCCAGCGACCTCAAAACGGTGGTAACCAAAGAAAGCCACCGCACAACCGACCATACACATGTTATCTTTGTGGCGGCAGTCACCATATACATGATTGCCAACAAAGGAAGATGTTGAATGCGATGTTGGTTGAGAAGGCTTCAACCGACAACAAGCGCAAGGGAAAAGCTCCGATCATAGCGAGCAGCTCAGGTGACTCTGATGATAGTCGGTGCAAAGGCAAGAGTTCTTATAGGGTGGGAGCCGTTAAGTGCGTAAATACCATCCAAACTCAAGTGGAGAAGCCAAAACCCCCTGAACAACCAAAGAACACTGATGGATTGATGTATGTCAAGGTCAAGTTGTTTGGCCGCAAAGCTGAAGCTATGATTGATTCTGGGGCAAGTCATAACTTCATCTCGAAAGAGGAAGCTACTAGACTCCACCTCAGGTATGACGAATCCGAGGACCAGGTGAAGTGCCTGAACTCAAAGGCACAAAAGACGATCGGCTCAGCCAAAAGGGTACCCATCAGAATTGGAGACTGGTGGGGGCGAACCGACTTCATGGTGGTACCCTTGGATGACTTTAAGATCATCCTCGGAACCGAGCTTCTAAAGACAGCCCAAGCAGCACCGATGCCATTCATGAATGCGCTGTGCATTATGGCAGGAGACAAGCCGTGCATGGTCCCAACGACGCAGCACGAAGCCAAAGATCTGCCTAGTTATGGTGGAGCCTCAACCTCGAAGCCAACTTTCAAGGATGTTTTGTGTCGATGAGGGCATCGACCGTTCAAGTGGGGGAGAATGTCAGGGATCGGAGGAGTTTGTGTGTAATTCCACTGTTACCCGACCCTGACACTATCATTTTGTGTAAAACTCTGGGGATATGTAGTTCCATGTAAAAACAGGGTTTGGCACATGTGTGCCATGTGTTTTGGTCTTTGGGGTTGTTATGCACTCGGGGGACTGTCCCGGGGCATGTACATGTGAGTGGGGGACTGTGTTTTCACAAGTACTCCAGGATGGGGGGCTCAAATGTGTAAAATTAGCCTACCCATCCCTTGTGAAGCCTTCTACTCACACCCCTTAGATTGTGTAATTGGGATAGCATTGAGAGGGGTGGTAGTGCCTTGGTTAAATGCAGTCTTGTGATCCCATGCAAGTATAAAATTGCAAGGTTCCACACACCTGCCCTCTCCACCAAGTTATAGGTCTAGGGTCTACTCAATATTTACTTAGTGCCCTGTATCGTTTTCTTGTATTGCTGCCTTTTTATCAATATATACACCGGTGGGGTGTTCGGGTGACTCATTTCACCGAGCATTTTACTCACCGTTCTGTGTAAATCTATTGTGCCTCTTGAATGCTGTGGTTACCCTCGAATTACACATTGTAGCCTCGGGTTTTAGATTGACGCTTCCGCATATTGTGCGTATGTGCACACAGGATTAAGGCTTAACACTACTCCAAGTAGTGTGCCGCACGGACATTTGGCACCAAGCAAAGTTCGTCCGTGACAAATGTCAGGGATCGGAGGAGTTTGTGTGTAATTCCACTGTTACCCGACCCTGACACTATCATTTTGTGTAAAACTCTGGGGATATGTAGTTCCATGTAAAAACAGGGTTTGGCACATGTGTGCCATGTGTTTTGGTCTTTGGGGTTGTTATGCACTCGGGGGACTGTCCCGGGGCATGTACATGTGAGTGGGGGACTGTGTTTTCACAAGTACTCCAGGATGGGGGGCTCAAATGTGTAAAATTAGCCTACCCATCCCTTGTGAAGCCTTCTACTCACACCCCTTAGATTGTGTAATTGGGATAGCATTGAGAGGGGTGGTAGTGCCTTGGTTAAATGCAGTCTTGTGATCCCATGCAAGTATAAAATTGCAAGGTTCCACACACCTGCCCTCTCCACCAAGTTATAGGTCTAGGGTCTACTCAATATTTACTTAGTGCCCTGTATCGTTTTCTTGTATTGCTGCCTTTTTATCAATATATACACCGGTGGGGTGTTCGGGTGACTCATTTCACCGAGCATTTTACTCACCGTTCTGTGTAAATCTATTGTGCCTCTTGAATGCTGTGGTTACCCTCGAATTACACATTGTAGCCTCGGGTTTTAGATTGACGCTTCCGCATATTGTGCGTATGTGCACACAGGATTAAGGCTTAACACTACTCCAAGTAGTGTGCCGCACGGACATTTGGCACCAAGCAAAGTTCGTCCGTGACAAGTGGTATCAGAGGCACGAGTTTGTTGCCTTTGTGAGAAGTCTCAAGATGTCTATTTACGAGGGAACTGATGTGGAAATACTAGAGGGCAACCCTCCCGAGCTGGATAGGGAGGAAAGGCGAAGAAGGCACCGTGAACGCCATGAAGCGCGTTTCACCAATATCGAAAGCCAACTTGATTTGATCAATGCCAAACATGTTGGCTTGGCAATAGAAATGGAGGGACACCAAGGCAATACTCGTGAGTCCATCAAGTTTCTGAGGGCTCAAATTGAGGAATTGAAGGCTCAGATAGCCGTCCTCACCATGGCAATGCACTCAGGAGGGGGAAATGTGGGATGTACGGCCATGCCCGTGAAGAGTGTAGAAAGCTCCATTTGATATGAAATTTAACGTGTAACTTTGTCTCATTATAAAGAGTCGTCTCATATCTTCAAATCTTCCAAATTCCATCGATTTTGGTGTGAAATCCCTATATTTCAATAAAACCAAGCAAAAGTGAAGATTTTGAAGAATATGAAACATTTAAGCAAATAAATAAGACAAAGCATGCATTTACTCCAAAATAATAATAGAATTAAGTCGCAATATATCATATATATGTATGATATCAAAATACATCGAGCTTAAAATTTTACACATTCTTAAGCAATTGAATTATTTAGAACACAGTGATGAAATGAAATAAGGAATCTCAATCAACTTAAATAAGTCTAGCAAGGTTATGATTTGGTCACAACAAGCCTCAAGTTAGAATGTAGTATTGAAAACAAATTAAATCAAATATTACTAATACAATCCATTGAAGTATGCAAAATTAACAATACCAAAAACCTTTATCATGCATCTCAAACAAATGATATCTTTGATCAAGCATTCATAAATCAAGTGGTTGTACATCAAGTCATGGGAAAATAGTATCGGTGCCACATAGTACCTATGTGGTGCCCCTTTTTTTTATTTTTGAATAAGCAAGCACAGTGCCAAGCTAGATGAATGATGAGATAGCTTCGGTACCACTATTATTCTTATTGTATATGAGATAGTGTCAAGTTAGATAAACATGATCGCTTAGGTACCACTGTCATGTTTTATACTTGTTAATGCTAAGAATAGTGCCAAGTGCCATGTACAATGTATAGAAATACTTTTGTACCACTGTTATTATTTCTAATTTCTAGGACAAGATGTACAATAAAAGTGGAATTATGAAGCAAGATGCAAGTAATTATTACACATGTGATGCATGTCAGGGTCAAGATAAAGATAACAAGCATACTCTCTAGGATCATAAAAAAAATGAATTGAGTTAACTAAATCATTCAACTACATAAAACAAAAAGCCAAGCATGTAAACTATAAACAATGTAGACTTCTAAAAACAATCAAGATTCTCATTCCAAACTATTCAAGTACTAATAGAACAATGCAATGCCAAAGACAAAGAAAATATCATAAGTAAGAGGTGTGCAAGACACCTAAGGTGTTAAAACAACTAGAAAAATAAAGCCATGTGGAAAGAGAAATTACATGCTAAATAAGTAAAACTAAAAACAGAAATGAAACTACTGGAAACATAAAAGCTGACCAAGTAGTGGTGAAACAAATGCCGCTCATCCCCTGTTGGGTCCCCTTCAAGGGGGAGCGCAAACCCTAAGCATGCATAATCTAAGAACTAGCATGAGCGGAATTAGGGTTTCAATAGATCGCATGAAGTATATCTATATGATCAACTTTGTTTGCTTATCAAGATCAAGAGAAGATCTAGAAGATCTCACCATGGCCATGATTTGGACGGCGCCTTGGAAGCAAGAGGGCGAAAAGGCTCTCCTCCAAAGAAGACACACACAAGGGATGAAGACTTACTCCTTGCGCAACTCTTGTGCTAGCAACAATTGCCAAGATGTCCTTTGTGTTGAGGAGATGAGATGATAGCTCCTTCTTGGCCGAAAGCTCTTCTTTCTCGTCAACCACACTCACACTCCAAAGAGCAAAAAGCGACAAGACAAGAGAGACAAGCGTTTTTGGGCGTTATGGCGTTACAAGACTTCCCTATTTGGAAAGTCATCAAGACATGCGCTTATGTCTTGAGAACCAAATCAAAACGCCAATTCAATTCGAACCATGCGTTCACATATGTGAACCGGTTCAATTGAATTCGGTCCAATCTCATTTGGTTTAAGAACCAAATTGAACCAAGCCAAGCCATGGTCTAAATCTCATATGAACCATGAAGGTTCAAGATCTAACCACACATCTCATGATGCTCTTGATCTCACCGATCTAGCATCAATCCTCCGATCAAAGCTTACCGATCACATGTCCTAATCAATCAAACATGATTAGACTAGATCTCACTTTTAATCAGAGCTTAAATTCCTTTAAACTGAACTAGAATAATTCCAGTCCACACGATCTGACATAAGTAAGCCATATCATCAAATTATGCGACCCTAAGGGTTTCCTTCAATGTCGGTAACGATAACTTACGTTATCACGACCAAAGAGAGGTATTTAGCAACACATCACTGTCTTCCAATATGAAGAAAAGAGTCTTCCAAGACTACTCCCAAACCACAGCACAAGTGTGAATCTCATTCACTTGGCATACATGTTTCCCTTTGCCACTGGATGTTCTCGTCGGACAAGCGTGTCAAGCCTGTGATTCCAACATGATGAAAATGGTTAGATCAGATGAACATAGTCGTCTGGGTATGGCCATACACATTCTCAACCATTTCATCCATAGGGCCCCCTTAGAACATCACACTCCAACCAGGAGAGGCAATCCTATATCTATCACAAGTACCCTAACATGACTCATGCCCACTATCCAAGATAATCCTTAATCATTATTTTTCAAATGATATGGAACTATCTCAAGATAATGCCAATCATCACTTAGAAACACAAGTGATCTCAAGTCAGAGGGAATATGCCACTTGCTTGCATACAAGGATTATTCACATTGTGACAAACAATTGAACATCCTGAGAAGGGTCAGTCCAGTACATCCAATGCACCTATGTGTCTAAATCTTATTCCATGCTCGAAGCATCCTATAAGATTAGAACACATATTAGTCTCAATCATACCAAGGCTGTCTCACGTTCACCAAGATATCTCGACTAAGGACAATACTGAATGTTAGCTAAACTGAACATCATTGAGACATTACTCAGAAGTATACATATAGCAGCAGATTTTGTAACAATCTGAATAACAACGAATGCCTTAAAAAACATATATATTGTTTATACATGATATTGAAAATAGCCCAAGGCCTCAAACATTAGCCTTAAGGGCATACCCTAACAATCTCCCACTTGCACTTAAACTAATGGTTGAGAAATCTCAAACCCATATTATTATAGTGCTTCTCATGCTTCTGCTGCGCCAGAGGCTTTGTAAGCGGGTCTGCTAGATTGTCATCTGTATGAATCTTGCAGATCTTGATGTCTCCTCGATCAATGATTTCACGGATCAGGTGAAACCTTCTCTGTATGTGCTTGGACTTCTGGTGTGACCGTGGTTCCTTCGCTTGTGCAATCGCTCCAATGTTGTCACAGAAGATAACCAATGGATCTGCACTCGAAGGAACGACACCAAGTTCCTGAACGAACTTACGAATCCATACTGCCTCCTTTGAAGCTTCTGAGGCTGCAACATACTCGGCTTCTGTTGTGGAATCAGCAACAATTGATTGTTTGAAACTCTTCCACACCACTGCTCCTCCATTCAAGCTAAAAACATAGCCTGATTGCGATCAGAAATCGTCTTGGTCAGATTGGAATGAAGCATTAGTATATCCCTCAATACTGAGTTCTCCCTGACCTCCATAAATCAAGAACATATCTTTGGTTCTCCGAAGATATTTTAAAATGTTCTTGACTGCAATCCAGTGTGCCTTCCCTGGATTACCTTGGAATCGATTGGTTACGCTTAACCTGTAAGCGACGTCTGGGCGAGTACACAACATCGCATACATGATGGACCCAATAGCCGAAGCATAAGGCGTATTGTCCATCTCATCTTTCTCAGACTGTGTTTGAGGACACTGGCTCTTTGAAAGATTCAGACCATGTCTGACTGGAAGATATCCTCTTTTAGAATTTTCTAAATGGAATCTCTCCAGGACTTTATCGATGTAAGTACTCTGGCACAGCCCGAGAAGCCTCTTAGATCTATCTCTGTAGATCTTCACACCTAATACATAGGCTGCTTCTCCTAAATCTTTCATCTGGAAACATTTTCCTAACCATGCCTTGACTGCATGCAGTTCAGGAATATCGTTTCCAATGATTAAAATATCATCGACGTAGAGGACTAGGAAAGTAATCACGCTCCCACTAAACCTTTTATATACACACGGGTCATCTTCATTTTTGATGAAACCAAATTCAGAAATTGATTCATTAAAACGAATATTCCAGCTTCTCGATGCTTGTTTTAGTCCATAAATGGACTTCTTTAATTTGCATATTTTATGACGTTCTGATGGGTTAATGAAACGTTCAGGTTGTGTCATGTGCACATCCTCTTCTAATTTTCCGTTAAGGAAAGCGGTTTTCACATCCATTTGCCAGATCTCATAATCATAATATGCTGCTATCGCGAGAATAATTCGAATGGACTTGAACATGGCTACAGGAGAGAAAGTTTCATCATAATCTATCCCGTAGATTTGTTTGAAACCTTTCGCAACTAGCCTGCCCTTATAGGTAACTACGTTACCATCCATGTCTATCTTCTTTCTGAAGATCCACTTACAGCCTATAGGGATTACTCCCGGAGGCGGATCAACCAAATCCCAGACTTGGTTATCTGACATGGAGTCCATCTCGGCTCGCATAGCTTCAAGCCATCTTGCAGACTCCGGTCCACATACCGCATCCGCATAAGTGAGGGGTTCATCATTAATGATGTAGACTCCGTCATAGCGCTCTGGCTGACGACGAATCCTTCCCGATCTACGTGGTTCCCGTGATGTCTGAGCCTCAGGTTGAACATTAACCTGATCTATTGGCTCAGACTCATCCAACTGTGCTTGACTACTTTGTCCCTCTTCTGGAATTTCATCCAGCTTTATTTCTCTCCCACTGGCCTCTTGCAGAAGAATCTCCTTCTCAAGAAAAATAGCCGTTCGAGCAACAAATACTTTATTCTCTTTGGGATCGTAGAAATAATAACCCTTAGTTTCTTTAGGGTATCCGACAAAGATGCATTTATCAGATCTGATCTCCAGTTTCCCAGATGTGAGCTTTTTGACATAAGCCTCGCAACCCCAGATCTTGATAAATGTCAAGCTCGGCTGTTTCCCATACCATAACTCATATGGCGTCTTTGAAACGGCCTTGGATGGCACTCGGTTTAGCACCTTTGCAGCTGTTTCTAGTGCAAATCCCCAAAAGGAGTAAGGTAGAGTAGCTTGACTCATCATAGAACGAACCATATCCAATAAGGTTCGATTCCTCCTCTCGGACACACCATTCCATTGCAGTGTCCCCGGCGGAGTGAGCTGTGAGATGATCCCACACTCCTTCAGATAGTCAGTAAACTCATGACTCAAGTATTCTCCACCTCGATCTGATCGAAGTGCCTTGATATTTCGGCCTAACTGATTCTGTACTTCATTTTTGAATTCTTTGAACTTGTCAAAAGATTCACTCTTATGTCTCATTAAGTAGACATAACCATACCTACTGAAATCATCAGTAAAAGTAATGAAGTATGAATAGCCACCTCTGGCATGTTTACTAAATGGCCCACACACATCACTGTGAATAAGGTCAAGTAAACCTGAAGCCCTTTTACCTTTATTAGTAAAAGGAGTCTTCGTCATCTTACCCATTAAACAAGCTTTGCATGTATCAAGCTCCTCATAGGAGAATGATCCCAGCAGTCCATAGTCATGCAACCGCTTAATGCGCTTCTTGTTAATATGGCCTAGACGACTATGCCATAACAAGGTGCTGTCATCAGTATGCTTGGCTTTCTTATTATCAATTTGTTGTACAGAACATTCCATGTCCAACATGTATAACCCATTGACAATCGACCCAGTTGCATAAACAATACTATCAAATGAAATACAGCACTGTGAAGTTTTGCATTCAAATGAAAAACCTTTCCTGATAAGAGCAGGAATAGAGATAATATTCTTTGTTATGTTTGGTACGAAATAACAATTGTCAAGTTCTAATACAAATCCAGATGGTAAAGAGATGTGATATTCTCCTACAGCAACAGCAGCAACTCGTGCCCCGTTTCCAACTCGTAGGTCCACCTCATGCTGTCCCACCTGTCTTCTTCTCTTGAGTTCCTGCACATTTGAACAAATGTGAACTCCACATGCAGTGTCCAGCACCCATGAAATAGAAGAAGCAACCATGACTTCAGTCACGAAAATACCTGAGCTAGAAGTGGAAGGCTTGCTTCCCTTCTTCTCTCCTCGGAGCGCTCTACAGTCCTTCTTCCAGTGACCCAGCTGGCCACAATGGAAGCATCTGTTGTCCTTTGACCGCTTCCCCTTTTGTTTCAAAGCCTTGTTGTAGCTATTGATAGGGGTTTTTCCCTTCTTTCCCTTCTTCTTATTCCCAGAAGGGACCATCAAGACAGAGGATGAAGGCTTTCCCTTCTCAAGAGTCTGCTCTGTTGTGCAGAGCATATTCAGTAATTCTGCCGGAGTACAGTCGATTTTGTTCATATTAAAATTAATGATGAACGCATCGAAAGAAGCCGGAAGAGACTACAAGATGATGTCTACAACAAGTTCTTGATTGATGGTATGACCTAGTTTCTCTAGAGCTTCTTTGTACCCAATCATCTTGAGTACGTGAGCTCCCACTGGACTCCCTTCAGCCAGCTTGCTATGAAAGAAAAGTTTCGTCAAGTTATAGCGTTCTGTCCTTGCCTGTGTAGCATATAGCAATTTCAGATTTGCTATAATATCAATTGCAGATAAATCCTCATGCTGACGCTGGAGCACGGGCGTCATTGACGCAAGCATAAGGCAAGTGACATCAGTACTATCACTGACGTGCTTTTCATAAGCATCTCGAACCGCCCTTGCGGCGTTCGCAGCGGGTTGAGCCGGCATTGCAGACTCAAGGACGTATAACTTCCTCTCAGCTTTTAAGACAATCCTCAGCTGTCTGTACCAGTCTGAGAAGTTTGGCCCAGCAAACTTCTCCTTTTCCAATATGGATGGCAAGTTGAGCCCTGTGGTGTTCGTTGCTGCAGGAATCTACAACATAGCAAGAACAACAAGGTCAATATCCATGTTAGAATCATTCCAGGACTTAAGAGTGATTCTTTTCTCACTATTTTATCTGACTAAAAATCCAATAAAACAGCCCGAAAGAGTAAAACTCTTTTAGTGAGATGGGATCCAGATTTCATATTTGATCTCCGCGTCCCGCTCAGGCGAGATAAGATGCACAGAGAGTTCAAGCACTAATCACTGGTAGGCAATCCATGCCAATCGCCAACCCGTGCGATTTCCCTTCATCTAGGCAATCCAGAAGACTGTGCCAACTGAGTTGGTACAACACAGTTTCTGATTCCTCAGATGGCTGCCTCCATATAGCTATCATGTGCTCAACTTGTAGCCTATATGGTCAAGCTGACCTAACCTACTTCCTGGACCACCACGTGCTATGCTGAGCAACGAGAAGCGATAAATCCCTTCCCTGTAGCATGTAGGTGTAATCGCGCACCGTCTGAAAATAGCTGGGCGTGCCCACTGAGTGGGTACAACACGGCCCCAACGATAGTCAGAACAGTGAGGTTTCGCGTCAGAAGGCAATCGATAGCTTGATATTTACGTTGGATTTTAACGGTCTTTTATCTTCTTACTATCATGCATATTCTATAGTGATAGCTGAAGAATAAAACATGCATGTGCCAATATTACTTAAAACAGTAAATAGAAAGCACAATTATCTTATGTGGTAAACGCCCATAAAACTTAAGTAAAACCCTAGTTTAACAAAAGTCTTTACTTGAGCTCTTTATGGGACTCTTGTACCTCATCCGGCTTAGCCCGGGCCCAAACGCCATCTGCAGCCCAAATGCGCCCACAAGACAAAATGGGCCTGTTCTAGAGTCGACCTCTAGACCACCCACCTAGTGAAGCCAATTGCTGCAAGCGCTTCTGCCAAATGTGCTATGTGCTCATGTCTGATCAAATTACATTTTAAACTATCTAGACATGGTTTGACACGCAGGTCAATTATACATTCATATAATTTCAAATGTGACTCGCAGATCACATCAAATATATTAATTTCCAGGCACGCAGGCCCCAGCACAGCATACAAAATAGGGCAGCCCACATAGGATTAAATAAACACTCAATTTACTCAATGCAACATGTTAAACATGTACTACATGTGATCCAAACAGAAATAAAATTTTAGAAAAAAACCCATGGCATCAATTTTATTTCCTTATGTGCCCCACTACCTTACAACGGTCCATTAACAGATATCCACTCGTCAGACCAAGTCAGACCCACTGCCCTTGCATGCACCCAGTCATAACTGACTTGCATCGACCCAATGGTCGACTATGCATGCCTTAAGAGCTGAACGTCCCACATGATTTCCGGCAAGCGGGTGTGACCCCGGGCCATAATCATGATCGTTCACTAGGCACCTCAAACAGGCATCGCTACACGCCCTTCTGCAGTCGGCTTATAGCCACCTGTACAGCTTGCGCACAGGTGCTATCCAGCCGCCCATCCAGGCTGTCAGATAGTCTGATTAGGCTGTTGGGTCCATGCTTGACTAACGACTTCAAAACTGTTAACCCGTCTAAGTGTTTGAAGTAGGCGCACAGATAGATCTAGTGGAGTCGCGCATGAAGATAATTTTCGTTTGAAAAACAACTATGATATATGCGCAAACTATGTATGTAAACTGTGCATCATGTAGTCGCATGTGAACATAAACAAGATCTACCCAATAACTCAAGCATGGATCACAAGAAGGCAACCATATGCATCAAGTCAGAAAACCTGCTTTGATACCACTAAAAGGATACCTAGGTCACAAGTGACTTCAATGAAAAACTTGTAGCAAAAACTAGGAATCCATAGAATCGCATGACATGAGCACATGATCAACCTTGTATAACTTGCATAAAACAAGTTAGAGCATTACCTGTGCCATGATGTGAGAGGCGACTTGGAAGATGAAAGGGGCGAGTGCCTCTTCTCCAAAGATGTCACACACAAGATGAGAAAGACTTTCTTCCTTGTGTTCCTTGTGCTAGCAAAGACACTAAGGAGTCTTGATCGTCTCTTGGAAAGGATGATGTGTGTCCCCTTGGCTGGTCGAACTTCTCTTCCTTGCGTGAAGATGATCCACACGAGAGAGCGAAGAGAGGAGAAAGCGAGAGAGGAGGAAGCGAGAAACCGTGGATCCCCAAAAAGGGAAAAATTCGGCCACCACATATGGTAAGAACCGAATATGTAACTCCCTCCATAACTCCCCTTTAAAAGATCGAAAACTCCTCTTTGAATTGAACCATCCGTTCACAAGTGAACCGGTTCAATCTCAATTTGGTTCAAGCGCCAAATCAAACCAGCCCTGGTTATAATCTTCTTTGAACCAAATGGCTCAAGATCTAACCACACATCACATTGAACCCCTAATCTTTACGATCAAGCATCAATCCTCCGATCAAAGCTTACCGATCACATGTCCTAATCAATCAAACATGATTAGACTAGATCTCACTTTTAATCAGAGCTTAAATTCCTTTAAACTGAACTAGAATAATTCCAGTCCACACGATCTGACATAAGTAAGCCATATCATCAAATTGTGAGACCCTAAGGGTTTCCTTCAATGTCGGTAACGATAACTTACGTTATCACAACCAAAGAGAGGTATCTAGCAACACATCACTGTCTTCCAATATGAAGAAAAGAGTCTTCCAAGACTACTCCCAAACCACAGCACAAGTGTGAATCTCATTCACTTGGCATACATGTTTCCCTTTGCCACTGGATGTTCTCGTCGGACAAGCGTGTCAAGCCTGTGATTCCAACATGATGAAAATGGTTAGATCAGATGAACATAGTCGTCTGGGTATGGCCATACACATTCTCAACCATTTCATCCATAGGGCCCCCTTAGAACATCACACTCCAACCAGGAGAGGCAATCCTATATCTATCACAAGTACCCTAACATGACTCATGCCTACTATCCAAGATAATCCTTAATCATTATTTTTCAAATGATATGGAACTATCTCAAGATAATGCCAATCATCACTTAGAAACACAAGTGATCTCAAGTCAGAGGGAATATGCCACTTGCTTGCATACAAGGATTATTCACATTGTGACAAACAATTGAACATCCTGAGAAGGGTCAGTCCAGTACATCCAATGCACCTATGTGTCTAAATCTTATTCCATGCTCGAAGCATCCTATAAGATTAGAACACATATTAGTCTCAATCATACCAATGCTGTCTCACGTTCACCAAGATATCTCGACTAAGGACAATACTGAATGTCAGCTAAACTGAACATCATTGAGACATTACTCAGAAGTATACATATAGCAGCAGATTATGTAACAATCTGAATAACAACGAATGCCTTCAAAAACATATATATTGTTTATACATGATATTGAAATAGCCCAAGGCCTCAAACATTAGCCTTAAGGGCATACCCTAACAGAAAGTACTTCTGCAAGAAGGCATTTGACAAGCGCTCCCAAGTAGTAAACGTCCCAGTTGGATGTGCATGAAGCCAGGCTTTTGCTCTGTCCCTGAGAGAAAAAGGAAATAGACTTAGTCTGAGGGCATCGTCAGATACACCATTAATCTTTATAGTGTCACAGAATTCAAGGAAAAGGGATAAATGTTGGTTTGGATCTTCCAATGGAGATCCTCCAAACTGATTCTGTTGAATCATCGATAAAAACGTTGGCTTGATCTCAAAGTTGTTCGCATCTATAGCAGGCCTAGTGATGCTGGAATAAATTCCCTGTGTATTTGGGGCTGCATAGTCACGCAATGTCCTTCTTTCAGCCATGATGGATTCTGCTTCTCTTTCTTCTATAACTTGTGTCTCCTCAAATCTCAATCTCTTTCGCAGTCTCAGAGTCTTGTTTATCTCAGGATCAAAAGGTACAAGTGGTCCTGACCTAAGATTCCTACACTTGCAAAGTAGATAGATCAAGTGATTTCAAGAAAATAGAAAATAAACAAAACAGTAAATAAAACCTAGTCTAGTAATAATCTCGATATCTTCAATATCGACAAAACCAAGGTCCCCGGCAACGGCGCCAAAAACTTGTTGTGTCCGCAAGTGCACGGATACTCGAAGTAATAAAAAAATATCGAACCACATAGACCTTGTTGTCAAGTACTGAATAATCGATTTCTCGCTAGTTAGGCAATCAGAAAAATAGTGAATCAAGCTATCGAAAAGAACACGGAGAAAATATCAGAGAAGAAACTGGGACTAGGGGTTCATCTACTTTAGAATTTTAATGACTGGATTAAGATAAGTGTTTGTCAATCTAATTCTATCATGATAAAGGTATAATTTACTTCATAAGTAAATTATCTCGCTCTCGCGCAGATAACCTTACAAACAACCGATCCCCACTCTCGTGCAAGGTCCATTCAATGCAGAGAATAAGTAAACCATCAACCAAGAACTCAAGGATCACTCTTGTGCATCTGAATTCTGGGTTGATCGCCTCAAGTGGAGACTCAAAGATCACTCTCGTGCATCCGAGTCTCAACACTAGTTTTACTCAAGGGTTTCCAACGACTCGACACTCAATCTCTTGCAACATCAAATCAAGTCTACACATTAGCTCAATCCCAAGAGTAATAAAATCAACAACGCATTATAGTTATGTAAAAATCAGAATTCGAAGAACAACATAATCCCTTACGGTAGTTGCAAACTCAATAATTCTTAGGGTTCTGAATTTCAAACAATCAACCTCTCGGTCTATTTTGCAAAATTCTAAAACATGCTGATATTTAAGACACAAGGGAGAATTAAAGAATAATCAATCACAAGAGTAAAATTATTATAATAAAATCAGTTTGACAAATTTAGGGTTTTCTAACCATTAAGAAACAAAGAGATTACACCCCCATGTCGCATAAAATGATTAAGCTACCATGATGAAAGTATTACAATAACACATGTTCTCAGAGTGATGAGGAATCGAAAAGAGGGAAGAAAGATTACAAAATAGGGCTGTAATGAAATTACAGGCCGTAATATGCTTTGAACAGCGCTGTCACCACTTTTGTGCCGATTTCTCTTTCGATTCAACTCCGAACGCTCTGGAACTTGAGATGCGTGTTCTCCTTCACTAGACGAAGCTCTCTATCAAAAATCGTGGATGGAGATGGTTTATGGGCTGAGAACCGACGAGCCCTAGCGAATCCGCCCTTCTCTGAAATTCGCCATGAATCCGTGATAAAAATTGTTCCTTTTGCTCTGCAACTCTTCGCCTTCTTATTCTGAAACTTCTCCTTTTTATGGATCTTCAATTGGTGCCCTAAGTTCTGAGAAATCACGTTTTTAAATTTGCGGCGGAAAACTCAGAATTCTGGGTTTTGTAATACGGTACCGTAATCGGAATACGGCAGTGCCGTATTTTCCTTCTATGAGATCTGGGCAGCGAATAGGGTACCGTGACATTGTTGTATGAATATACAGCACTGCCGTATTCCTGCCGAAACCTTCTCGTTAAATTTGTCCAAATATACGGCACCGTGTAAACGCCCACGGCAGTGCCGTATTTCCGATGAAATTCTCTTGTCAAAATCGTCCAAATATACGACACCGTGTAAACGACCACGGTGGTGCCATAATTCTATTGAAACTCTCTGGTCAAAAACCTCAGAAAATACAGTACCGTGGAAGTGCGTCTGTAAAATACGGTACTGCCGTATTTTAGCTAGAAGGTGTATTTTGGCTTGAAATTTGTTGTGTAGATCCTCTTGATGATTAGAACTCATTCATGCATTGATATTGCTCGAAAACCAGTGATAATCATGTCTTTTTACCTGAAATTGATTAAAAACCAAAGATTGTGTAGATTCCGAAGGATTTGGTAAAAAAAAGGGTATAAAAGCAAAGTAAAAGAGTAAGACTATGACTCAAAAGACTACCAAATAAGTTGTTAGGGAATACCGGGTGTAATTTAAAATTTTGCAGTCCCAGGACGCAGCGGAAGAATCATTACACCCAAAACATATTCCGTTCCCAAGGATCCATGTGAGAGAGAAGACACAAGGATGTGTTAGAGATGTACCACTTTTGCTTGTCTAGATGTCGAAGCCATGTTGAAGACGCCCAAGTGTTCGCCCTCCAGAAGTATCCACGCGTCGACCGTCTCAATGTTGCTCCCTTCCACGCTCGGTGCTAGCCTCGGGAAGAGAATCAAGCCTTATCACTCTCTTCAAATCTTGCGCCACCTCCAAGGTAGAAGCTCCAAGAAGAGATGAGCAAGATGATGATGCGCCAAGTACTTCCTTCCTCTTCTTTACATGCGCCACCTTCAAGCAAGATGCGCCTATGGCCAAGGAACGAAGAGGTCTTGTGGCAAGGAGAGCCACCAAGCACTAAGAGTCCTTGCGCCAAGAAGATATGGAGAAGATGAAGAACTTGCGGTTCCAAGGAAGAAGGAGATTGCTCTCCTTGATGAAGAAGGAGAGCTCCAAGCTCTCAAGTTGTCGCCACCCCAAGCTTCCAATTCTCTCCAAGAGATGTCGCCACCAAGCCCTTCTCCAAGTTACGTCAAGAGGTGAAGAAGGAGAAGAAGGCTTGCGGCTTCAAGGAGGAAGAAGGGTTGCGCCACCTTCAAGTTGTCACCCTTTGCCCTTGCTCACGCCTCTCTATATGTCTTCACGCCTCCAAGGAGTTAACCTCTTTTGAGTGGGCGACTAGGGTCTTATTTATAAGGGCAAGAGGCGGTTTAGGGAGGGCTAAGATCATGCCAAGTGGGCGGCTAGGATGAAGGAGGTTTGTGGCAAGGAAAGTCTCCAAGACTTTTCCATAAACCTCATTCAACCTATCCTTATTTTCCCTATAGCCATATCAGCCCAAGAGATGCCTTAAAACCATGCATTCCATCCTAGGAAGAAGGGCTAGGCGCCCTTTACTTCCATAATGAAGCAAAGGCGCCTCCCTCACCCCATTATGCCCTTATAGCCTTTAATCTCTTCATGACAACTTATTATTGGGCCTCATTGGATAATGAGCTAGCCCAAACTTCATGGTATGGGTTGATTAAGCCATTGGATCCAATCCAATGCAGCCCTAATCCAAATGTGAGCAATCTAGGTCAATTTTGGGTCAACCTGCCAAAAATGAAGTTTGGCTACAATAACTTTCTTCCAACTCATCAGGCCCATTGGCGCTGATGAAATCTTCCAAATGGATCCAAGTTATCCAATAACTTGATCCTAAGGCTTCTGATTAAAGCAACGTCAAGAGTCTATTACGTGTGACCCCGTAGGATCCATATGACGATGGCAATGATGTAAACATCATAAATAGTGAGGGGTATCTAGCAACACATCACTACTACCCATGTCATAGGACTTAAGTCATTATGGCAACAACTCCTAACAAGCAACGAGGATTCCCATTGCATTATAGATCCCTTTGCCTATACTGATATCCTGCCATTGGATTAGTCTCAAGTTTATCATTCCAATGCATTGATCATGACTCAACAAGTGTGGCCACACTTTCCTGTCATGCACCAATAAGGTGGGGCGCCCCGAGTGGATATCATGCTTCCATTAAGGAAGGGGCAAATCCTACTATTGGTCATCCATCTCTCTACATGACTTATGACATGCCCAATGACAGTCATTTTGATCTCCCAATTATGGAGAGACGTAAGACTGTATCAAAGCATACCCATTATCAAATCTAGACATGAATACCTTAAGTCTAAGGATCAATGCAAACCTCTTGCATGTGAGATTGACTTGTTGACTAGACAAGTCAATCCTCACGGTGGATCACTCCAGTGCATCCAATGCACTTGTATGTCTGTGTTACTGTGCCCCGCACCTAACCAGCCCATACACCAGTCTCACATGTACCAAAGCTGTCCCATATCTGCTAAGGTACCTTGTCTGGGGTTAGCTTAGGAGAATGGATCCAATCCAAACTCCTGGGACATTATTTATGCAACTCAATACATCAACGCAGGTAGAGAAGTCTGCATAATAACGACCATGCCTATATAAAGAGTAATAGTTCTATCAAAGTACATTCAAACAATGCCTGACCATGTCCATACATTGGTCTTTAGGGCATATACACCAACAATCTCCCACTTGCACTAAGACCAAGGACAACTGATGTTTAGTCAGTTCCAATGTCTCTAGTATGACCCATTTAGCTTCCGCTGCGCCAGAGGCTATGTCAGTGGGTTTTTCCAGATTGCTATCTGTGTTTATTTTAACAAATTTGATTATCATCCTTATCCATGATCTCTAAGATCAGATGATATGCTGCAGTACATACTTGAGCATTAAGTTCCTTTTCTTATGCAATGGCCCCAGTAAGAACTATACTGGACCATCAAGCACCATGAACCAAATCAAGTTAAAATGAATGAAGCTGCCTCCTTGGCTGCCACAAGGAGCTGCAATGTACTCAGCCTTATTTGTAGAATCTTGCCACTTTGGTTTGCATAATGCTCTTTCAGCACACAACACCACAATAAGGCAAAGCGCAAATCCTGGCTGTGATCAATAGTCACTAGACTGGAACGAAGTGTCAGTGTACCCCTGTACACAAAATTCTTTCCTGTCTATCATAGACTAGACTCCAATCCTTTATACTTCCCAAGTATATATATAAGGATTGCTTTCACAGCTATCTAGTGTTAAACACTAAGATCTGATTGAAACTTGCTGGCTATGTTGCAAGCATTTGCCACAAATGGTCTTGAGTATATTATTCAAAACATGACCCATCCTACACACCATGTATCAGGATTTTAGACCCATGTTATTACTCTCCAGCTGTGTCACAGGACACAACATCTTTGAGAGAGTCAGACCATATCTTCCTGGAAGGTATCAATATTTGGAATCATCCAATATAAACCTCTCCAGAAACTCTTGGATGAACATAGATTCACTAAAGGGCAATGACTTTCTTGGATCTCTATCTATAGATCCTCATGCCTAGGATGTAGGCATCATTCCCTAGATCATTCTTCTCGAAATACATATCTTCCTTTTCTTCACCATGTGAATAGCTGAGATGTCATTCCATGTGAGGAGAATATCATCAATCATCTAGAACAAGAAATACTATTAAGGTGCTCCCACTGATCTTCTTGTAAACACAGGCTCTTTTAAACATGCTTGCATAACACCATGCATATCTTCATGGCCTTGATATGAAAACCCTCTGGCTATTTCCTTATAGATATCTTTTCAGACGTCCATGCAAGAAAGGCAGTTTTCATAACAACATGCCATAATTGATCATGCAATTATAACAAGCAGATCCCTAATGGACTTAAAATTCAGCTGTTGGTAAAAAATTTCATCATTATCCACCCTGTGGATTTGCCTGAAATTTCTGTTCACTAGCTTGCCTTTTAAGGTAACAATGTTACCTTCCATGTCTATCTTCCTAGAAGATTTATTTACAGCCTGTGGGAATTACCCCTTTGGCTGCTCATCCAAGTCCCAGACTTGATTAGCAGACATGGAGTTCATTATGGTTCTCATGGCCCTTAGCCATTTCTTGGAATCTGGTCCACCGACCGCTTCCATTTCCTCATAAGTCTTAGGTTCATGTTTGATGAAAAATTCGTCATGCCTAGCATATCGAATCGATCCAGACTTATGTGGTTCCTGTGTTACTTGAACCTCAGGTTGACTTTCAACCTGTATGTGAGATTTTACTCTCCATTTGTGTCTAATTGTATTGTGGTTGATTCTTTATCCAAATCAAATCTACTCCCACTAGCTTCTTTCAAAAGAAACATCTTCTCAAGAGAGATAGCAGTTTAAGCAACAAATAATTTGTTCTCTTCGGGATAGAATAAGCACTCTATAGTGCACCACAAACACATACTTTTGAATCACTGCACATTACATTCCCAATTCCATTGAAGAAATGGGATATTTGCAGTTCGCAACTCAAAAGCTAACTTAGACATTTTCTTATGGAGTGGTAGTACATCTGTTTGCATGGCATCATAGTAGTATATTTGCATGACTATTCAAAGATGGAACCATATCCAATGTGTTCCTTTTCTTTCTTTGAAATTCACCACATAGTGGTGTACTAAGTAAGCTATGAGATAACTCCACACTTCTTAGGACAGTCATCAAATTCTCCACTAATCACCTTGATCCAATCAAAGTGCTTTAATAGATCCTTCAATTTTCTCAATACTTCATTTGTGAACTTCTTGGATTTTTCCAAAGTTTTTAGGTTGGATAAGGCATACCCACACCTGATGAAGCATGTAACACCTCTTAGTGCTTGTTTATATGGGTCCACATACATTGTTGTGTATTAGATCCAACAAGCCAATAGTCCTTCCACCCTTTATGGTGAAGGCAGCATCTGTCATATTGTTCCTTTGAACTAGGCTCACATGTATCATAATCCTGAAAGGACAATAATCCCAATAGTCCATGGACCTTTGGATGTGACCATTGTTCTATGGTTCAAGAGACAATGCTATAAGAGGATGTTTATTGAATCATTAGATCTGATCTTGTGTCACATATAGAACCACAAACTATTGTCAACTGTATCACTTCAATAGAACATCTCAGAAAATATCATATATTATTTTAAACTGAAATCCTTTCTAAAAGGAATGATGTTCTAATACATAAGCTGATACATAATAGCAAAGTTCTATATATAAAGTCTTCAATGCAGTGAGATGATATCAACAGCAGCATCCAATGCTCCGTCCATGACCCGAGAGTCGATCCCATCAAGCCTCTTTGTCCTACTTCTTTTGAGCTCCTGCACATGTAAAATATATGTGAGCCTCACATGCGGTACCCAGTACCCATGAATAAGAAGTAGACATAAAGACCTTGGTAGCACAATACCTGAAGCGGATGGATTACATCCCTTCTTCTTTGCCAAGCTCTTCTTGGCCATTAATCCTCTTCGAAATGTCCATGCATTCCCAGTCTTTCGAAGTATTAGCTTCGAAGATACAGAACCATGGTCATTCTCAGACTTAGGCATACACTCTGAAAATCCAACAGAACTCTCCTGATCATTGTCTATAGAGCATGGTGTGAAGAGACCTTGAGATGTATGATAAGATCATAAATCCCCATCTCATCACATTCAACCTTGACCTCTGGGGTCATGCACTCTAAGACAAGAGCAGTGTACTGTTCGTTATCTTCACAATGCTCAAGATAGACATTCCACTCCCAATCATTAGTGAAATACACACTGGGCTGGGATGGAGGTCTTTCAAGAAGATGCACCTTATTCTCTTGTTCCAGTATCTTGGACAAAATCTTGAACCAATTTGTCTAGTTTGTCCCATCCAACTTATTTTTATAAAGTTTCAATCTTAGATCAGGAGATGCCTTCTACAATAAGCAAATAAGTAAAATAAGTACAATGATAAAGCATTTAACAAGGACTTTAAATTAAATGCTATGCTCCCACTACTTCCAAAACAAGTTGAGAACTCTCTAACTCAACATGGAAATAAGTGAGTAGGATCATAATTTCACATAAGGTCTCCGCGACTCACGAGGGTGAGTTGAGATGCACAGAGAGTCTCATGCTTCCTTAGGTAGGCATACCAGCCAATTGTGCCATGCACAATTCCTCTTAGTTGAGACAGACTAGGCGCCCTGTGTCCAGCAAGGGCTGGATACAACACAGAACCCTATCCTCTCAACAGCTGCCTCTAGTGATTCATCATGTGAGTGTCATATGAAAAACTAGTCAAGTCTCGTCCTAACCGTTATGCCCAGGGTCAACGAATTTCCTTGCGAAGGCACGCCCAGGTTAAAACTGGACTGGGGAAATCATTGTCACCATACACCTTCTAAAGATAAGTGGGTGTGTCCCACGAGGGTGGGAAATAGTTCACAACACCACCGATCGATAGTTTGATGAGGGCTACGCATTAGAAGGCTATCGACTTGATATTGTATTGAGAGTTTTTGCATGTTTGTTTTATTCTTTTCTAGCATGCAGTTTTCCTATGGTTATGGCAGCAAAGGAAAAACATCACAGGCATGCTATGGACAAAATAATAAACCATCACAGGCATGCTAGTTTGGTCGATATGGTCATAGCCCTTTTCATACACATAACTTGTCACGAGCCATGTGACATGTTATTGTGCATCCAAGGGTTGCGAGTCCCTAAAGCAGATCAGCCCATGCCAGAAGCCGAAAGTATGTGTCCTTCCTTCAGTCGCAAGTCCATCACCACGCTTCCAAAGCTGGCGCCACTTCTGACTCCGATTGAAGAAGACTCCTTGTTGTCAAGATGAAGCCTTAACCTATCATATAATTCTACATCTATTCTAAACAAGATGAAAAATTCTTTACAACGAGATAGGGAGAGAACCACACGCAGGTGGAAAGAGATTTTACAAGCATTCATCACAAGTGGAAACATGCTTCCACATCACAACACAGGAGGGCACTCGCTATGACCATATCAACCCAATCAAGTGGCGTATGTAAAAATTTGAAAATCCAAAAAAATCAAATTTTAGCACCTTATGCGCCAACATCATCCAAAGCACTCTCTTAATGAAATTTATGCCAAAATTTAGATCAAGTTCCATGATGATTTCATAGACCCTATTGGCTGGCAGTTTTGTCAGATCAAGAGACCCGGCCAGTCCGAAGACACAATGCCCGTCCTACTTGACAAAACCTACGTGCGCCTTTGGTCTTAAATCAATCATGAACACAATCAAATTTCGGCCATAAAGTTGAGAAGAGAAGATTGGATGAAAAACGCTTTCTAAGTGAAACGCGCATGGATAGAGGAAAAATTTTCCAAAAATTTTTCACACAAGCAAACGTACACCTTGTGTTTCTCACAAGTAGCTTTGATACCACTGTTACGGAATACCGAGTGTAATTTAAAATTTTGCAGTCGCAGGACGCAGCGGAAGAATCATTACACCCGAAACATATTCCGTTCCCAAGGATCCATGCGAGAGAGAAGACACAAGGATGTGTTAGAGATGTACCTCTTTTGTTTGTCTAGATGTCGAAGCCATGTTGAAGACGCCCAAGTGTTCGCCCTCCACAAGTATCCACGCGTCGACCGTCTCAACGTTGCTCCCTTCCACGCTCGGTGCTAGCCTCGGGAAGAGAATCAAGCCTTATCACTCTCTTCAAATCTTGCGCCACCTCCAAGGTAGAAGTGCCAAGAAGAGATGAGGAAGATGATGATGCGCCAAGTACTTCCTTCCTCTTCTTTACATGCGCCACCTTCAAGCAAGATGCGCCTATGGCCAAGGAACGAAGAGGTCTTGTGGCAAGGAGAGCCACCAAGCACTAAGAGTCCTTGTGCCAAGAAGAGATGGAGAAGATGAAGAACTTGCGGTTCCAAGGAAGAAGGAGATTGCGCTCCTTGATGAAGAAGGAGAGCTCCAAGCTCTCAAGTTGTCGCCACCCCCAAGCTTCCAATTCTCTCCAAGAGATGTCGCCACCAAGCCCTTCTCCAAGTTACGTCAAGAGGTGAAGAAGGAGAAGAAGGCTTGCGGCTTCAAGGAGGAAGAAGGGTTGCACCACCTTCAAGTTGTCACCCTTTGCCCTTGCTCACGCCTCTCTATATGTCTTCACGCCTCCAAGGAGTTAACCTCTTTTGAGTGGGCGACTAGGGTCTTATTTATAAGGGCAAGAGGTGGTTTAGGGAGGGCTAAGATCATGCCAAGTGGGCGGCTAAGATGAAGGAGGTTTGTGGCAAGGAAAATCTCTAAGACTTTTCCATAAACCTCATTCAACCTAACCTTATTTGCCCTATAGCCATATCAGCCCAAGAGATGCCTTAAAAGCATGCATTCCATCCTAGGAAGAAGGGCTAGGCGCCCTTTACTTCCATAATGAAGCAAAGGCGCCTCCCTCACCCCATTATGCCCTTAGGCGCCAATGGGGTGAGATTTCTCCCAATTATGCCCTTTTAGCCTTTAATCTCTTCATGACAACTTATTATTGGGCCTCATTGGATAATGTGCTAGCCCAAACTTCATGGTATGGGTTGATTAAGCCATTGGATCCAATCCAATGCAACCCTAATCCAAATGTGACCAATCTAGGTCAATTTCGGGTCAACCTGCCAAAAATGAAGTTTGGCTCCAATAACTTTCTTCCAACTCATCAGGCCCATTGGCACTGATGAAATCTTCCAAATGGATCCAAGTTATCCAATAACTTGATCCTAAGGCTTCTGATTAAAGCAACGTCAAGAGTCTATTGCGTGTGACCCCGTAGGATCCATATGACGATGGCAATGATGTAAACATCATAAATAGTGAGGGGTATCTAGCAACACATCACTACTACCCATGTCATAGGACTTAAGTCATTATGGCAACAACTCCTAACAAGCAACGAGGATTCCCATTGTATTAGTCTCAAGTTTATCAATCCAATGCATTGGTCATGACTCAACAAGTGTGGCCACACTTTCCTGTCATGCACCAATAAGGTGGGGCGCCCCGAGTGGATATCATGCTTCCAATAAGGAAGGGGCAAATCCTACTATTGGTCATCCATGTCTCTACATGACTTATGACATGCCCAATGACAGTTGTTTTGATCTCCTAATTACGGAGAGACGTAAGATTGTATCAAAGCATACCCATCATCAAATCTAGACATGAATACCTCAAGTCTAAGGATCAATGCAAACCTCTTGCATGTGAGATTGACTTGTTGACTAGACAAGTCAATCCTCACGGTGGATCACTCCAGTGCATCCAATGCACCTGTATGTCTGTGTTACTGTGCCCCGCACCTAACCAGCCCGTACACCAGTCTCATATGTACCAAAGCTGTCCCATATCTGCTAAGGTACCTTGTCTGGGGATAGCTTATGAGAATGGATCCAATCCAAACTCCTGGGACATTATTTATGCAACTCAATACATCAACGCAGGTAGAGAAGTCTGCATAATAACGACCATGCCTATATAAAGAGTAATAGTTCTATCAAAGTACATTCAAACAATGCCTGACCATGTCCATACATTGGTCTTTAGGGCATATACACCAACATAAGTATGCAAAACACTATGAAATTTGGAGTCATCAAACGTCGGGTAGGAGATGATGAAGAACTGATCCCACCCCACACGCTGGAAAAGCCATTGGACGTTAGTGTGAAAACCAAGGGTGTTGAGCGTCTGGTGATTGAGATAACATGTGGTGATGATCTGCCGGTGCATGAGCAGGTTGAGCTTGGCCATCTGTTCGGGATCACTGTCACGACCCAAACGAGCCCCAACCCAACACGGTTAGCTAATTGCCCGGGGGTGTAACACTATAAATTATGGTCAACATAATAATATCAACAATAATAAATGAGAACATTAATCTAAGTAACCATTTACATCATTATTACTCTAGAACCAACTATCTATCTATAACATGACAACAAAATATGTAGCCTCTACGTCTAGCTACCACCATCAACAACATAAGCAACTCACTACTTGGAGGCAAAACAAAATAAAGGATGTTAGCTCAAATAGCTGATGCCTTGCATTTTGATAGTAATTTTGATGGTCATTTCATGATAAATCTAGGCTTATTTTCACACTTTTATACTCTTTATAGGCTTATTTCCTTCATATCTTCGGAATCTTCACTTTTTGGTGTTTTTGTGGAATTTCAGGTGAAATCACCCTTTTTTCGTCATATTTTGGAGATTCTAAGGTTATGAGACGATTTCTTATGCAAAAACGAAGCTACACGTCAAATTTGGGCCAAAACAGAGTTAGCCTGAAAAATACAGCCAGGTGAACCCCATGGGGTTCACCATCCCAGTCGCCAGCCGGCAGAACATTCTTGATAGCTTCACGGCCAGGTGAACTCCACCGAGTTCATCAGATCTCTTGTAAGCCGAGAACTGCACAGTGAGAAGCACGGCCAGGTGAACCCGACGGGGTTCACCGCGCTTCTTTTCGCCTAGAACTTCACAGAGAGAATCACAGGCAGGTGAACCCGGCGGGGTTCACTAGTGATTCCAACCTAGTCGCGAGCGAGACCCGAGTTTCACTCGGTTTTTTCCCTGATTTTTCACTCGTTTGGAGTCCGAATTTGGCAAGTAAGGTATCTATGGAAAGCTCTTTCAGAGGCGAACGCACAGGACATAAAAGCCCTAATTTTCTTGTCCTAATTATCAAGTAATTAGAGGACAATTGGATGCGGGCAGAAGAACACGGCGACGAGGCAATTTTTAGAGATTTTCGGAGTTGCGACCAGAGATCATCACGATTTCTTCAGGATTCCTTCGGTTCATCGTCTCCTTCCTCTCAAATTCGTGTCCTTTACTTTTCTTTTCATTAAAGAAGAGATTTTGAACGTTTCAATGTCGATTGTAGCGTAAACCCCTATTTCGGGGCATGGTTGAAGTCCGACAAATTTAATGGCAAACTTTATCTTTATTCTGTTATTTGGATTTTGTTGTGAGCATATTTTACTTTAAAGTGTTTATTTCGTGATCTTACCTTGGCCGAGTACTTTCACATGTTAGCCATTACGATTCATATCGAGAGAAGGATCGTAAGGGTGGAATTCCCCCCCTTAGTAAGACTTGTGAGACCCTGACACGAGAGTGTAAGAGTCCCCTTAACAAGGGGGGCGAAACCCTAATAGGCGCATATGGAGGTTTTGACATAGCGGAAGGGGGTTTCTAGGATCTTTGCAGATAGTATGATCAACATAAATCTTATACAATGAAAAGAACCATACCGATGCCATTGTATGGATGGTGTCTAGGAAGAAGAGACTCAAGTGCTTCTCCTCCAATGGCTCGCACACAAGATGTGATCGCCTACTCCCTTAGTGCTCCTTGTGCTAGCAAGGTTCTAAGGAGTCCTTGTCGAATGGAAGGGAAGAGAATCCTTTGCTTGGCGAGACCTTCTCTTTTTTTTGTCTACCTCTTCTCACCTCACGAAAGTCTTGGCGTCGAGAGAGAAGAACAAAAGGCGAGAATAGAGTTGCTTGGCGTGAACGTGAGGCGTGGTCACGTTAGAGAACATGCTAGCTAAAAATAGCAAAGCCTCAACGTTCACTTGTTCACACCAATTGAACAAGTCGCAAATCTCTTTTTCCCTTTGAACCATGCGCTCACTTGATGAGCCGGTTCACTTTGGTCTGGTTCAAAGACCAATTAACCCAAGCCATTAGCCCAGATCACATTAAACCCTAAGGTTCTTGATCTGACCGTTGATCTCTTGATGCTGCTGATCTCACCGATCTAGCATCCATTCTCTCGATCGAAGCTTACCGATCTCAAGCCCTAATCAATCAAACATGATCAGACCAGACCTCACTTACAATCAGAGATTAAATCCCTTTAAACTGAACCAAAACAATTCAGTCCATACGATCTGACTTAAGTAAGCCATATCATCAAATTGTGCGACCCTAAGGGTTTCCTTTAAATGTCGGTAACGATAACTTACGTTATCACGATCAATGAGGGGTATCTAGCAACACATCACTGTCTCCCGATATAAAGAAAAGAGTCTTCCAAGACGACACCCAAACCACAGCACAAGTGTGAATCCAACTCACAAGGCAAACAAGCTTCCTTTGCCACTGGATGTTCTTTATTGGACAAACGTGTCAAGCTTGTAACTCCAATATGACGAGCATGATTAGATCAGATGAACATAGTCACCTGGGTATGGCCATACACTTTCTCAATCATCTCATCCAGGGGGCCCCTTTAGAACATCACACTCCAATTAAGGAGACGGCAATCCTATATCTATCACTAGTGCCCTAACATGACTCATGATCATTATCCAAGATAATCTATAACCATTATGTTTCAAATGATATTGAACTACCTCAAAACAATGACAATCATCATTTAGAAACACAAGTGATCTCAAGTCAGAGGACATGTGCCACTTGTTGCATTCAAGGATTATTCACATTGTGACAAGCAATTGAATATCCTAGTAGGGTCTGTCCAGTACATCCAATGTACCCATGAGTCTACATCTTATTCCATGCTCGAAGCATCCTATAAGATTAGAACACATATTAGTCTCAATCATATCAAGGCTGTCTCATGTTCACCAAGATATCTCGACTAAGGACAAAAATGCATGTCAGCCAAGCTGAACAGCATTGAGACATTATTCAGAAGTATATGTATTGGAGCAGATAATATAACAACCTGAATAACAACCATTGCCTTTATAAACATAAGAGTTTATACATGATACTGATACAATCCCAAGGCCTCAAACATTAGCCTTAAGGGCATACCCCCAACAATCTCCCACTTGCACTTAATCTAATGGTTGAGAAATCTCAAACCCATATTATTACAGTGCTTCTCATGCTTCTGCTGCGCCAGAGGCTTAGTAACCGGGTCAGCCAGATTGGCATCTGTATGAACCTTGCAGACTTTGATCTCGCCTCGATCAATGATCTCCCGGATCAAATGAAACCGTCTCTGTATGTGCTTGGACTTCTGGTGCGACCGTGGTTCCTTTGCTTGTGCGATTGCTCCAGTGTTATCACAGAAGATAACCAAAGGATCTGCACTCGAAGGAACAACACCAAGTTCCTGAACGAACTTACGAATCCACACTGCCTCCTTTGATGCTTCTGAGGCTACAACATACTCGGCTTCTGTTGTGGAATCAGCAACGATAGACTGTTTGAAACTTTTCCACACCACTGCTCCACCATTCAAGCTAAAAACATAGCCTGATTGCGATCGGAAATCATCCTGGTCCGATTGGAATGAAGCATCAGTATATCCTTCAATACTGAGTTCTTCCTGACCTCCATATACCAAGAACATATCTTTGGTCCTCCGCAGATATTTTAAAATGTTCTTGACTGCAATCCAGTGCGCCTGACCTGGATTACTTTGGAACCGACTGGTCACGCTTAACCCGTAAGCGACGTCTGGGCGAGTACACAACATCGCATACATAATGGACCCAATAGCCGAAGCATAAGGCGTATTGTCCATTTCATCTTTCTCAATCTGTGTTTGTGGACACTGACTCTTTGAAAGATTCAGACCATGTCTGACTGGAAGATATCCTCTTTTAGAATTCTCTAAATGGAATCTCTCCAGGACCTTATCGATGTAAGTACTCTGGCACAGCCCGAGAAGCCTCTTAGATCTATCCCTGTAGATCTTCACACCTAACACATAGGCTGCTTCTCCTAAATCTTTCATCTGGAAACATTTCCTTAACCATGCTTTAACAGCATGCAGTTCAGGAATATCGTTTCCAATAATTAAGATATCATCGACGTAGAGGACTAGGAAAGTAATCACGCTCCCACTAAACCTCTTATATACACACGGGTCATCTTCGTTCTTGATGAAACCAAACTCACAGATTGATTCATCAAAACGAATATTCCAGCTTCTAGATGCTTGCTTAAGTCCATAAATAGACTTCTTTAACTTGCATATTTTATGACGATCTGATGGATTGGTGAAACCTTCAGGTTGTGTCATATACACATCCTCATCCAGTTTTCCATTAAGGAAAGCGGTCTTCACATCCATTTGCCAGATCTCATAATCATAATATGCCGCTATCGCAAGTATAATCCGAATAGACTTGAACATGGCTACAGGAGAGAAAGTTTCATCATAATCTATCCCGTAGATTTGTTTGAAACCTTTCGCAACTAGCCTGCCCTTATATGTAACCACGTTACCATCCATGTCAATCTTCTTCTTGAAGATCCATTTACAGCCTATAGGGATTACTCCCGGAGGCGGATCAACCAAATCCCAGACTTGGTTATCTGACATGGAGTCCATCTCGGCTCGCATAGCTTCAAGCCATCTAGCTGAATCCGGTCCACTGACCGCATCAGCATAAGTAAGGGGTTCATCATGATCAATGATGTAGACTCCGTCATAGCGCTCAGGCTGTCGACGGATCCTTCCCGATCTTTGCGGTTCCCGTGATATCTGAGCCTCAGGTTGTTCAATAACCTGTTCTACCGGCTCAGGCTCATCCAACTGTGCTTGACTACTTTGTCCTTCTTCTGGATTCACATCCAGCTTTATTTCTCTCCCACTGGCCTCTTGCAGAAGAAACTCCTTCTCAAGAAAAATAGCCGTCCGAGCAACAAATACCTTGTTCTCTTTGGGATCGTAGAAATAATAACCCTTAGTTTCCTTAGGGTAACCGACAAAGATGCATTTCTCAGATCTGCTCTCTAGTTTCCCAGAGGCGAGCTTTTTGACATAAGCCTCGCAACCCCAGATCTTGATAAATGTCAAGCTAGGCTGTTTCCCATACCATAACTCATATGGAGTCTTTGAAACTGCCTTGGATGGCACTCGGTTTAGTACCTTTGCAGCTGTTTCCAGTGCAAATCCCCAAAAGGAGTAAGGTAGAGCAGCCTGACTCATCATAGAACGAACCATATCAAGTAATGTTCTATTTCTCCTCTCGGACACACCATTCCATTGCGGTGTTCCTGGCGGAGTGAGCTGTGAGATAATCCCACACTCCTTCAGATAGTCAGTAAACTCTCGACTTAGGTATTCTCCACCTCGATCAGAACGAAGTGCCTTGATATTTCGGCCTAGCTGATTCTGTACTTCATTCTTGAACTCTTTGAACTTGTCAAAAGATTCACTTTTATGTCTCATTAGATAGACATACCCATATCTACTGAAATCATCAGTAAAGGTAATGAAGTATGAATAGCCACCTCTGGCATGTTTACTAAATGGCCCACACACAACACTGTGTATAAGGTCAAGTAAAACTGAAGCCCTTTGACCTTTGTGAAGAAAAGGAGCCTTCGTCATTTTACCCAATAAACAAGCTTTGCATGTATCAATCTCCTCATAGGAGAATGATCCCAGCAGTCCATGATCATGCAACCGCTTAATGCGTTTCTTGTTAATATGGCCTAAACGACTATGCCATAACAAGGTGCTATCATCAGCATACTTGGCTTTCTTATTATCAATATTTTGTATAGAACATTCCATGTCCAACATGAATAACCTATTGTTAATTGATCTAGTAGCATAAACAATATTATCTAAAGAAAGAACACACTTTGAAATATTGCATTCAAAGGAAAAACCTTTCCTGACAAGAGCAGGAATGGAGATAATATTTTTAGTAATGCTAGGTACAAAGTAACAATTGTTTAGTTCTAATACAAGTCCAGATGGTAATGAGATGTAATATTCTCCTACAGCAACAGCAGCAACCCGTGCTCCGTTTCCAACTCGTAGGTCCACCTCATGCTGTCCCACCTGTCTTCTTCTCTTGAGTTCCTGTACATTTGAACAAATGTGAACTCCACATGCAGTGTCCAACACCCATGAAATAGAAGAAGAGGATATCATGACTTCAGTCACGAAAATACCTGAGCCGGAAGCGATGCTTCCCTTCTTGTCTCCTTGGAGCGCTTTACAGTCCTTTTTCCAGTGACCCAGCTGGCCACAGTGGAAACATCTGTATTCCTTCGACCGCTTAACCTTCTGTTTCAGAGCCTTGTTGTAATTCTTGACAGGGGCTTTGCCCTTCTTCCCCTTCTTCTTGTTCCTGGAAGGGAACATTGAAGGACCCCTTTCAAGAGGGGGGCGAAACCCTATTGGTGGCGCATGTATAAATTTCGCATGGAAGCTAGGGTTTCAAGAGATCTTAATATCGCATATGATCAACTTTCACACATTAGAGATAACAAGAGAAGGATCCATACCATCGCCATCTCTTGGATGGTGTCTTGGAAGGAGAGAGCAAGAGAGATCTCCTCCAAAGGTGATGCACACAATTGATGTCGCCTACTTTTCTTTGGTGCTCCTTGTGCTAGCAAGGCTCCAAGAAGTGCTTGTCGAATGGAAGGGAAGGAGACCTTCTTTGCTTGGCGATTTCTTGCTCCTTCTTTCGTCCACCTTCACTACGCAAGATGAATGCTTGAGGCGACGAGAGAGCGAGATGCGAGCAAGAGTGTAACGCAACTCACGAACGTGGAGGCGTTTTACTATCTTGGAAACGCATCTTCCAAAAATAGCAAAACCATAAGTTCATGCGTTCATGCGATCATGAACAAACCGCATTTACCTCTTCTCTTTGAACCATGCGCCCAACCCATGAGCCGGTTCAATTTTATTTGGCTCAATGACCAAATAAACCAAGCGACTTAGCCTAGATCACAATTGAACCCTAAGGTTCATGATCTGACCGTTGATCTCTTGATGCTTCTGATCTCACCGATCTAGCATCTATTCTCTCAATCGAAGCTTACCGATCTGAAGCCCTAATCAATCAAACATGATCAGACTAGATCTCACTTACAATCAGAGATTAAATCCCTTTAAACTGAACCCAAACAATTCAGTCCACACGATCTGACTTAAGTAAGCCATATCATCAAATTGTGCGACCCTGAGGGTTTCCTTCAATGTCGGTAACGATAACTTACGTCATCACGATCAGTGAGAGGTATCTAGCAACACATCACTGTCTCCCGATATAAAGAAAAGAGTCTTCCAAGACTACACCCAAACCACAGCACAAGTGTGAATCAACTCACAAGGCATGCATATTTCTTTTGCCACTGGATGTTCTTATTGGACAAGCGTGTCAAGCTTGTAACTCCATATGATGAGCATGATTAGATCAGATGAGCATAGTCACCTAGGTATGGCCATACACTATTCTCAATCATCTCATCCAGGGGGCCCCTTTAGAACATCACACTCCAATTAAGGAGACGGCAATCTTATATCTATCACTAGTGCCCTAACCTGACTCAAGCTCATTATCCAAGATAATCTATAATCATTATGTTTCAAATGATATTGAACTACCTCAAAACAATGACAATCATCATTTAGAAAACACAAGTGATCTCAAGTCAGAGGAAATGTGCCACTTGTTACATTCAAGGATTATTCACATTGTGACAAGCAATTGAATATCCTAGTAGGGTCTGTCCAGTACATCCAATGCACCCATGAGTCTACATCTTATTCCATGCTCGAAGCATCCTATAAGATTAGAACACATATTAGTCTTAACCATATCAAGGCTGTCTCATGTTCACCAAGATATATCGACTAAGGACTTTACTGCATGTCAGCCTAGCTGAACAGCTTTGAGACATTATTCAGAAGTACACTTATTACTGCAGACAAGATAACAAACTGAATAATAACCATGCCTTTATAAACACAAGAGTTTATTACATGATACTTTTACAATCCCAAGGCCTCAAACATTAGCCTTAAGGGCATACCCTAACAATCTCCCACTTGCACTTAATCTAATGGTTGAGAAATCTCAAACCCATATTATTACAGTGCTTCTCATGCTTCTGCTGCGCCAGAGGCTTGGTAAGCGGGTCTGCCAGATTGTCATCTGTATGAACCTTGCAGACTTTGATCTCGCCACGATCAATGATCTCCCTGATCAAATGAAACCGTCTCTGTATGTGCTTGGACTTCTGGTGCGACCGTGGTTCCTTTGCTTGTGCGATTGCTCCAGTGTTATCACAGAAGATAACCAAAGGATCTGCACTCGAAGGAACAACACCAAGTTCTCTCACGAACTTACGAATCCACACTGCCTCCTTGGATGCTTCCGAGGCTGCAACATACTCGGCTTCTGTTGTGGAATCAGCAACAGTTGACTGTTTGAAACTCTTCCACACCACTGCTCCACCATTCAAGCTAAAGACATAGCCTGATTGCGATCGGAAATCATCCTGGTCAGACTGGAACGAAGCGTCAGTATATCCTTCTATACTGAGTTCTTCCTGACCACCATATATCAAGAACATATCTTTGGTCCTCCGCAGATATTTTAAAATGTTCTTGACTGCAATCCAGTGCGCCATACCTGGATTACTTTGGAACCGACTGGTCACGCTTAACCCGTAAGCGACGTCAGGGCGAGTACACAACATCGCATACATTATGGACCCAATAGCCGAAGCATAAGGCGTATTGTCCATTTCATCTTTCTCAGTCTGTGTTTGTGGACACTGACTCTTCGAAAGATTCAGACCATGTCTGACTGGAAGATATCCTCTTTTCGAATTCTCTAAATGGAATCTCTCCAGGACTTTATCGATGTAAGTACTCTGGCACAGCCCGAGAAGCCTCTTAGATCTATCCCTGTAGATCTTCACACCTAATACATAGGCTGCTTCTCCTAGATCTTTCATCTGGAAACATATCCTTAACCATGCCTTAACCGCATGCATTTCAGGAATGTCATTTCCAATGATCAAGATATCATCGACGTAGAGGACTAGGAAAGTAATCACGCTCCCACTAAACCTCTTATATACACACGGGTCATCTTCATTCTTGATGAAACCAAACTCAGAGATTGATTCATCAAAACGAATATTCCAGCTTCTCGATGCTTGTTTAAGTCCATAAATAGACTTCTTTAACTTGCATATCTTATGACGATCTGATGGATTAGTGAAACCTTCTGGTTGTGTCATATACACATCCTCATCCAGATTTCCATTAAGGAAAGCTGTCTTCACATCCATTTGCCAGATCTCATAATCATAATATGCAGCTATCGCGAGAAGAATCCGAATGGACTTAAACATGGCCACAGGTGAGAAAGTTTCATCATAATCTATCCCGTAGATTTGTTTGAAACCTTTCGCAACTAGCCTGCCTTTATAGGTAACCACGTTACCATCCATGTCAATCTTCTTCTTGAAGATCCATTTACAGCCTATAGGGATTACTCCCGGAGGCGGATCAACCAAATCCCAGACTTGGTTATCTGACATGGAGTCCATCTCGGCGCGCATAGCTTCAAGCCATCTCGCTGACTCCGGTCCACTGACCGCATCCGCATAAGTGAGGGGTTCATCATTATCAATGATGTAGACTCCGTCATAGCGCTCAGGCTGTCGACGAATCCTTCCCGATCTTCGCGGTTCCCGTGATATCTGAGCCTCAGGTTGTTCAATAACCTGATCTACCGGCTCAGGCTCATCCAACTGTGCTTGAGCACTTTGTCCTTCCTCTGGATTCTCATCCAACTTTATTTCTCTCCCACTGGCCTCTTGTAGAAGAAACTCCTTCTCAAGAAATATGGCCGTCCGAGCAACAAATACCTTGTTCTCTTTGGGATCGTAGAAATAATAACCCTTAGTTTCCTTAGGGTAACCGACAAAGATACATTTGTCAGATCTGCTCTCTAGTTTCCCAGAGGCGAGCTTTTTGACATAAGCCTCGCAGCCCCAGATCCTGATAAATGTCAAGCTCGGCCGTTTCCCATACCATAACTCACATGGCGTCTTAGAAACTGCCTTGGATGGCACTCGGTTTAGTACCTTTGCAGCTGTCTCCAGTGCAAAACCCCAAAAGGAGTAAGGAAGAGTAGCCTGACTCATCATAGAACGAACCATATCAAGTAACGTTCTATTTCTCCTCTCGGACACACCATTCCATTGCGGTGTTCCTGGCGGAGTGAGCTGTGAGATAATCCCACACTCCTTTAGATAGTCATTAAACTCTCGACTTAGGTATTCTCCACCTCGATCAGAACGAAGTGCCTTGATATTTCGGCCTAGCTGATTCTGTACTTCATTCTTGAACTCTTTGAACTTGTCAAAAGATTCACTTTTATGTCTCATCAGATAGACATAACCATACCTACTGAAATCATCAGTAAAGGTAATGAAGTACTGATAGCCACCTCTGGCATGTTTACTAAATGGCCCACACACATCACTGTGTATTAGGTCAAGTAAACCTGAAGCCCTTTGACCTTTGTGAGGAAAAGGTGACTTCGTCATTTTACCCATTAAACAAGCCTTGCATGTATCAATCTCCTTGTAGGAGAATGATCCCAGCAGTCCATTATCATGCAACCGCTTAATGCGTTTCACGTTAATATGGCCTAAACGACTATGCCATAGCAAGGTGCTGTCATCAGCATATTTGGCTTTCTTATTATCAATATTTTGTATAGAACATTCCATGTCCAACATGAATAACCCATTGTTAATTGAACCAGTAGCATAAACAATATTATCAAAAGATAACACACACTTTGAAATATTGCATTCAAAGGAAAACCCCTTCCTGACAAGAGCAGGAATGGAGATAATATTTTTATTAATGCTGGGAACAAAGTAACAATTGTTTAGTTCCAATACAAGTCCAGATGGCAAAGAGATGAAATAGTCTCCTACAGCAACAGCAGCAACCCGTGCCCCGTTTCCAACGCGTAGGTCCACCTCATGCTGTCCCACCTGTCTTCTTCTCTTGAGTTCCTGTACATTTGAACAAATGTGAACTCCACATGCAGTGTCCAACACCTATGAAATAGAAGAAGATGAAACCATGACTTCCGTCACGTAAATACCTGAGCCAGAAGCAAAGCTTCCCCTCTTATCTCCTTGGAGCGCTTTACAGTCCTTTTTCCAGTGACCTAGCTGGCCACAGTGGAAACATCTGTATTCCTTCGACCGCTTAACTTTTTGCTTCAGAGCCTTGCTGTAACTCTTGATAGGGGCCTTGCCCTTCTTCCCCTTCTTCTTGTTCCTAGAAGGAACCATTAAGACAGAGGTCGAAGGCTTTCCCTTCAGAGTCTCCTCAGTAGTCAAGAGCATATTCAGCAGCTCTGCCGGAGTACAATCGATTTTGTTCATATTAAAGTTAATGATGAACGCATCGAAAGAGGGCGGGAGAGACTGCAGAATAATGTCTACAGCAAGCTCCTGGTTGATGGTATGCCCCAGTTTCTCTAGAGCCTCCTTGTGCCCAATCATCTTGAGCACGTGAGCTCCCACTGGGCTCCCTTCAGCCAGTTTGCTCTGAAAGAACAGCTTTGTCAGATTATAGCGTTCTGTCCTCGCCTGTGCAGCATACAGCATTTTGAGGTTTGCCATCATGTCTATTGCAGACATATCCTCATGCTGACGCTGCAGCGGTGGCGTCATAGACGCTAGCATCAGGCAAGCGACATCAATGCTATCATTGACGTGCTTTTCATAAGCTTCCCGAACCGCCCTTGCGGCGTTCGGAGCGGGCTGAGGCGGTATCGCCGTCTCGAGGACATACAGTTTCCTCTCTGCCTTAAGAACGATCTTAAGGTGTCCGAACCAGTCTGAGAAGTTTGGCCCAGCAAACTTCTCCCTTTCCAGTAGGGATCGCACATTGAAGCTCATGGTGTTCGTTGCTGCAGGAATCTACAATAATGCAAGAACAGCAAGGTCAGTATCAATGTTTAGAATCAATCCAGGACTTAAGAAAGATTCTTTTTCTCACTATTTTATCTGGCTGAAAAATCCAGCAAAACAGCCCGAAAGAGTAGAACTCTTTTAGTGAGATGGGATCCAGATTTCATACTTGGTCTCCGCGTCCCGCTCAGGCGAGATAAGATGCACAGAGAGTACAAGCACTAATTTCTGGTAGGCAGTCCCTGCCAATCGCCAACCCGTGCGATTCCCCTTCATCTGGGCAATCCAGCAGACTGTGCCAACTGAGATGGTACAACACAGTCTCTGACCCCACAGATGGCTGCCTGCATGTGCTACCATATGCGCCACATATGTAGCCTACATGGTCAAGCTGACCCGACCTACTCCCTGGACCACCACGTGCTATGCTGAGCAACGAGAAGCGATAAATCCCTTCTCTGTAACACGCAGGTGTAATCCCGCACCGTCTGAAGATAGATGGACGTGCCCACTGAGTGGGTACAACACGGCTCCATCGATAATCAGAACAGTGAGGTTTCGTGTCAGAAGGCTTACGAGCTTGATATTTAATCGTTGGATTTTAACGGTCTTTTATCTTCTTCACTATCATGCAATTCCTATGGTGATAGCAGAAGATAAACTAATCATGCAATTCTAATATTTAAACAATAAAAGAAAGCATGGATCTTATGTGGTAAAAGCCCATAAGCCTAAGTTAGACCTTAATATCATTTAAGTCTTCACTAGCTTTTCTTCATGGGTCTTTTGCTGCTCATCTGGCCCAAATCAGGGCCCAAGCGCCAACTGCAGCTCAGGTGCGCCCACCAGGTAAATGCGCCTGGTCCCAGAGTCGAACCCTGGACCTCCCACCTGGTCTAGCCACTGCTGCATGCGCCTCTGCCAAGTGTGCTCTGTGCTCTTGTCTGATTAATTTACAAATTAATCTATCTAGACAAGATTGACTCGCAGGTCAATTACATTTTATAAATTAAATGCAATGTGATGCGCAGATCACAATAAAAATTAATTTACAACTTTTATCCCTGGCACGCAGGCCCCAGCACAGCACACATTAAACATGGGCAGCCCACATAAGATTAAATAAACAAACATATGGCATCCAATCAGCATGTGATCCAATAAGAAAATAAATTTTTGAAAACCCCATTGGCCTCAATTTTAATTTTCTTATATGCCCTACAACCTTACAACGGTCCATCAATAGGGATCCACTCATCCAATCTAGTCAGATCTAGTGCCCTTGCATGCACCAAGTCTTAACTGACTTGTGTCGACCCAGTGGTCAACTATGCATGCGTTTAGGGCTGAACGACCTCTATGAGGTCTGGCAAACGGGTGTGAGCCCGGGCCTAACTCATGTGCGTTCAACATTCGTCTCAACCAGACATCGCTACACGCCTGTGATGCAGTCGACCTATAGCCACCACTTGCTTGCGCAATGGTGCTATCTGGTCGACCCATCTAGGCTGTCAGATGGTCTGATCAGACTAGTTGGATCTAATCTCTAGGATGACTTCAACCCTATTAACCCGTCTAAGGGTTTATAGTAGGCGCTTAGTCTAATGATAGGCGCGCAAGTGATATACGTTTGGATAAAACATCAACAACAAAGATGCGCTAACATCATACATGCGCAAACATGAAAAACATATGTAATCATTTTCGCATGTAACCAATAGATCTAAGCATTTTGCGCAAACATGGATCACAAAATTATCATCAAGCAATCATATGCATATAGAGAAACCTATCCTCTGATACCAATTGAAGGACCCCTTTCAAGAGGGGGGCGAAACCCTATTGGTGGCGCATGTATAAATTTCGCATGGAAGCTAGGGTTTCAAGAGATCTTAATATCGCATATGATCAACTTTCACACATTAGAAATAACAAGAGAAGGATCCATACCATCGCCATCTCTTGGATGGTGTCTTGGAAGGAGAGAGCAAGAGAGATCTCCTCCAAAGGTGACGCACACAATTGATGTCGCCTACTTTTCTTTGGTGCTCCTTGTGCTAGCAAGGCTCCAAGAAGTGCTTGTCGAATGGAAGGGAAGGAGACCTTCTTTGCTTGGCGATTTCTTGCTCCTTCTTTCGTCCACCTTCACTACGCAAGATGAATGCTTGAGGCGACGAGAGAGCGAGATGCGAGCAAGAGTGTAACGCAACTCACGAACGTGGAGGCGTTTTACTATCTTGGAAACGCATCTTCCAAAAATAGCAAAACCATAAGTTCATGCGTTCATGCGATCATGAACAAACCGCATTTACCTCTTCTCTTTGAACCATGCGCCCAACCCATGAGCCGGTTCAATTTTATTTGGCTCAATGACCAAATAAACCAAGCGACTTAGCCTAGATCACAATTGAACCCTAAGGTTCATGATCTGACCGTTGATCTCTTGATGCTTCTGATCTCACCGATCTAGCATCTATTCTCTCAATCGAAGCTTACCGATCTGAAGCCCTAATCAATCAAACATGATCAGACTAGATCTCACTTACAATCAGAGATTAAATCCCTTTAAACTGAACCCAAACAATTCAGTCCACACGATCTGACTTAAGTAAGCCATATCATCAAATTGTGCGACCCTGAGGGTTTCCTTCAATGTCGGTAACGATAACTTACGTCATCACGATCAGTGAGAGGTATCTAGCAACACATCACTGTCTCCCGATATAAAGAAAAGAGTCTTCCAAGACTACACCCAAACCACAGCACAAGTGTGAATCAACTCACAAGGCATGCATATTTCTTTTGCCACTGGATGTTCTTATTGGACAAGCGTGTCAAGCTTGTAACTCCAATATGATGAGCATGATTAGATCAGATGAACATAGTCACCTGGGTATGGCCATACACTATTCTCAATCATCTCATCCAGGGGGCCCCTTTAGAACATCACACTCCAATTAAGGAGACGGCAATCCTATATCTATCACTAGTGCCCTAACCTGGCTCAAGCTCATTATCCAAGATAATCTATAATCATTATGTTTCAAATGATATTGAACTACCTCAAAACAATGACAATCATCATTTAGAAAACATAAGTGATCTCAAGTCAGAGGAAATGTGCCACTTGTTACATTCAAGGATTATTCACATTGTGACAAGCAATTGAATATCCTAGTAGGGTCTGTCCAGTACATCCAATGCACCCATGAGTCTACATCTTATTCCATGCTCGAAGCATCCTATAAGATTAGAACACATATTAGTCTTAACCATATCAAGGCTGTCTCATGTTCACCAAGATATATCGACTAAGGACTTTACTGCATGTCAGCCTAGCTGAACAGCTTTGAGACATTATTCAGAAGTACACTTATTACTGCAGACAAGGTAACAAACTGAATAATAACCATGCCTTTATAAACACAAGAGTTTATTACATGATACTTTTACAATCCCAAGGCCTCAAACATTAGCCTTAAGGGCATACCCCAACAAACATCAAGACAGAGGTTGAAGGCTTGCCCTTTAGAGTTTCCTCTGTAGTCAAGAGCATATTCAGCAACTCTGCCGGAGTACAGTCGATCTTATTCATATTAAAATTAATAATGAATGGATCGAAAGAGGCCGGGAGGGACTGCAGAATAATGTCTACAGCAAGCTCCTGATTGATGGTATGCCCCAGTTTCTCTAGAGCCTCTTTGTGCCCAATCATCTTGAGCACATGAGCTCCCACTGGACTCCCTTCAGCCAGTTTGCTCTGAAAGAAAAGCTTGGTCAAATTATAGCGTTCAGTCCTCGCCTGTGCAGCATATAGCATCTTGAGGTTTGCTATAATTTCTATAGCAGACATATCCTCATGCTGACGCTACAGCTGTGGCGTCATAGACGCTAGCATCAGGCAAGCGACATCAATGCTATATGCCTATGAAAAGCATGTCAATGCTATCATTGACATGCTTTTCATAGGCATCCCGAACCGCCCTTGCGGCGTTCGGAGCGGGTTGAGGCGGTATAGCCATCTCGAGGACATACAGTTTCCTCTCTGCCTTAAGAACAATCTTAAGGTGTCCGTACCAGTTTGAGAAGTTTGGCCCAGCAAACTTCTCCCTTTCCAGTAGGGATCGCACATTGAAGCTCATGGTGTTCATTGCTGCAGGAATCTACAACAATGCAAGAACAGTAAGGTCAGTATCAATATTTAGAATCAATCCAGGACTTAAGAAAGATTCTTTTCTCACTATTTTATCTGACTGAAAAATCCATTAAAACAGTCCGAAAGAGTTATCACTCTTTTAGTGAGATGGGATCCAGATTTCATACTTGGTCTCCGTGTCCCGCTCAGGCGAGATAAGATGCACAGAGAGTACAAGCACTAATTTCTGGTAGGCAGTCCTTGCCAATCGCCAACCCGTGCGATTCCCCTTCATCTGGGCAATCCAGCCGACTGTGCCAACTGAGTTGGTACAACACAGTCTCTGATCCCACAGATGGCTGCCTCCATATAGCTCACATATGCTCAGTATGTAGCCTATATGGTCAAGCTGACCCGACCTACTCCCTGGACCACCACGTGCTATGCTGAGCAACGAGAAGCGATAAATCCCTTCCCTGTAACACGCAGGTGTAATCACACACCGTCTGAAGATAGATGGGCGTGCCCACTGAGTGGGTACAACACGGCCCCAACGATAGTCAGAACAGTGAGGTTTCGCGTCAGAAGGCTTACGAGCTTGATATTTAGCGTTGGATTTTAACGGTCTTTTATCTTCTTAACTATCATGCAATTCCTATGGTGATAGCAGAAGTTTAATTCATGCATTTCCTATTATTTAAATAATAAATGAAAGCATGCTGATCTTATGTGGTAAAAGCCCATTAAGCCTAAGAAAGACCTTAATTTAACTTAAGTCTTCACTTGCTTTTCTTCATGGGGCTTTTGCTCCTCATCTGGCCCTAACTAGGGCCCAAGCGCCCACTGCAGCTGAGGTGCGCCCACCAGGTAATTGCGCCTGTCATAGGGTCGAACCCTAGACCTCCCACCTGGTCAAGCCTCTGCTGCATGCGCCTCTGCCAAGTGTGCTCTGTGCTCTTGTCTGATTAAATTACAATTTAATCTATCTAGACAAGATTGACACGCAGGTCAATTACACTTTATAAATTAAATAAAATGTGATGCGCAGATCACAATAAAAATTAATTTACAACTTTAATACAGGCACGCAGGCCCCAGCACAGCACACATTAATAAGGCGTCCCACATAAGATGAAATAAACAGGCATATGGCATTCAATCAACATGTGATCCATTTAAGAAAATAAAATTTTCAAAAATCCATTGGCATCAATTTTATTTTCCTTATGTGCCCTACTACCTTACAACAGTCCATTACTAGGGATCCACTCATCAGACCTAGTCAGATCCACTGCCCTTGCATGCACCCAGTCCTAACTGACTTGAGTCGACCAAATGGTCAACAATGCATGCGACAAGGGCTGAACGACCTCATGAGTTCTGGCAAACTGGTGTGACCCCGGGCCTAACTCATGTGCGTTCATTGGTTGTCTCAACCAGACATCGCTACACGCCTGTCCGCAGTCGACCTATAGCCACCTCATGCTTGCGCACAGGTGCCATCTGGTCGACCCATCTAGGCTGTCAGATAGTCTGATCAGACTGGTTGGATCTAGACTAGACTGTGACTTCAACCCTAATAACCCGTTTAAGTGTTTAAAGCAGGGCCTCTTAGATCTAATGAAGGTCGCGCAAGTCATAAAGTTTTTGAGAAAAACAACTATGCGCCAACAAACATGCGCCAAGGAAACATAAATCAAGTTTCGCATATGCAATAACTTAACATGTAATATTCGCATGTTATGGATCTAAGCATACATTTGCAAACAAGGATCACAACGCCTTAAGCAATCATAAAACATGCATTAAACTTGCTCTGATACCAATTGTAAGAGTCCCCTTAACAAGGGGGGCGAAACCCTAATAGGCGCATATGGAGGTTTTGACATAGCGGAAGGGGGGTTCTAGGATCTTTGCAGATAGTATGATCAACATAAATCTTATACAATGAAAAGAACCATACCGATGCCATTGTATGGATGGTGTCTAGGAAGAAGAGACTCAAGTGCTTCTCCTCCAAATGGCTCGCACACAAGATGTGATCGCCTACTCCCTTAGTGCTCCTTGTGCTAGCAAGGTTCTAAGGAGTCCTTGTCGAATGGAAGGGAAGAGAATCCTTTGCTTGGCGAGACCTTCTCTTTTTTTTGTCTACCTCTTCTCACCTCACGAAAGTCTTGGTGTCGAGAGAGAAGAACAAAAGGCGAGAATAGAGTTGCTTGGCGTGAACGTGAGGCGTGGTCACGTTAGAGAACATGCTAGCTAAAAATAGCAAAGCCTCAACGTTCACTTGTTCACACCAATTGAACAAGTCGCAAATCTCTTTTTCCCTTTGAACCATGCGCTCACTTGATGAGCCGGTTCACTTTGGTCTGGTTCAAAGACCAATTAACCCAAGCCATTAGCCCAGATCACATTAAACCCTAAGGTTCTTGATCTGACCGTTGATCTCTTGATGCTGCTGATCTCACCGATCTAGCATCCATTCTCTCGATCGAAGCTTACCGATCTCAAGCCCTAATCAATCAAACATGATCAGACCAGACCTCACTTACAATCAGAGATTAAATCCCTTTAAACTGAACCAAAACAATTCAGTCCATACGATCTGACTTAAGTAAGCCATATCATCAAATTGTGCGACCCTAAGGGTTTCCTTTAAATGTCGGTAATGATAACTTACGTTATCACGATCAGTGAGGGGTATCTAGCAACACATCACTGTCTCCCGATATAAAGAAAAGAGTCTTCCAAGACTACACCCAAACCACAGCACAAGTGTGAATCCAACTCACAAGGCAAACAAGCTTCCTTTGCCACTGGATGTTCTTTATTGGACAAACGTGTCAAGCTTGTAACTCCAATATGACGAGCATGATTAGATCAGATGAACATAGTCACCTGGGTATGGCCATACACTTTCTCAATCATCTCATCCAGGGGGCCCCTTTAGAACATCACACTCCAATTAAGGAGACGGCAATCCTATATCTATCACTAGTGCCCTAACATGACTCATGATCATTATCCAAGATAATCTATAACCATTATGTTTCAAATGATATTGAACTACCTCAAAACAATGACAATCATCATTTAGAAACACAAGTGATCTCAAGTCAGAGGACATGTGCCACTTGTTGCATTCAAGGATTATTCACATTGTGACAAGCAATTGAATATCCTAGTAGGGTCTGTCCAGTACATCCAATGTACCCATGAGTCTACATCTTATTCCATGCTCGAAGCATCCTATAAGATTAGAACACATATTAGTCTCAATCATATCAAGGCTGTCTCATGTTCACCAAGATATCTCGACTAAGGACAAAAATGAATGTCAGCCAAGCTGAACAGCATTGAGACATTATTCAGAAGTATATGTATTGGAGCAGATAATATAACAACCTGAATAACAACCATTGCCTTTATAAACATAAGAGTTTATACATGATACTGATACAATCCCAAGGCCTCAAACATTAGCCTTAAGGGCATACCCCAACAGAGAGTGTTTGGTCTTACTCGAAGGTTTTATAATCTGTCATAGAACTCATTGGGTTGGTCTTAGAATGATCCACCGCGAGAGTAGGAGGTCGATCTAAGCCGAACACCGGGGTGTACACTCGAGAGAGGGCACCTTGTACCTTAGGGTTAGATTCCTTGTGCAAAATTAATAATCCAAATAACCGACATCTGCCTTGTGTGATTAAAGTAGCCATCGTGGTGAAAACCAAAGCCCCGATATCTCTCTCATATTTACTTCCTACCCTCGTAGTGTTGATTACTTGTTTTCGATTTCTGCTTTCAAAACTCAATTTCGATTCGCCTTACTATTAGGACTCGGATTTTCTGGTACTCAACCTTGTTCCCTGTGGGATTTGACTTCTTTTATATTACTTCGACATAACCGTGCACTTGCGGGACGTGTCAATAGCTAAGTAGGAATCACAACAAATGCATGCATCAAGTAACTGAACCATAACCACACCATACTCATACCAAGAAAACTGTATATGATGATATCCAAAATACATAATCAGCACAATATCGTATAATCAAGAGTAATGACCATAAACAACGCCATTACATGTCTGCACTCTTATCAAGAGTGTTTTATCGTCGCTCACACGATGAAACAACTGCTCTCAACTAGCAGCTCAGCAGTGTTGCATCCAACACCTAGGAAACCATCGACAATCCCAAAGGACTCCAAATAGGTAACCGATACAACCAGTTGATGAGTTGCATTTATACCATATTTTTGCCTGTATTTTATACTATATTTTAAGCTTAATTTATGATTTTATACTAATTTTAGGCATTTTTGCTTTACTTGGTATAGAATCTTCACTTTACTTGGTTTTAATGAAAATGCAGGTAAAAAAGCTCAAAAATGATGGATTTCATGTGTTTTGAAGCTATATCATGATTCCCGAGGAGATTATGAGCTCGCACATCAAATTTGGAGCGAAACGGAGCCTAGACGCAATATTCACGTTTGCACCCGTGAATCTTTTGTGGGCCGTGAATATCACTCAAAACGATGGATTTTAGGAGTTTTGATGCCATGGGATGATTCGTGATGAAAAGACGAGGTTGTACATCAAATTTGAGCCAAAATCGGAGGTCAAAAGCAACTTTCACACCCTAGGTTGTGAATATATTCATGGGCTGTGAAAACAGTACTGTACAAAAATGCACATTTACACCCTAGGCCATAAACAGTTTACAGACCGTGAAAACGTCCGCCCCTTTACGTTTTTCATTCGATTCGAACCTGAATCGAGTCGGAATTGAGCCAAACTTTGCATAAACCTTCCTAGATGGGTTCTACACTAATTAGACTATAAAAGGAAGAATTTTGGAAGGGTTTCAGGAGCTTCTATGCATGAACACGAACTGAGGTAGCGGCTAGGGCAAAAATCACTTCCATGGCAGAATTCCGGCGAAAGATCATGCAAAGGAAGGGTTTGATCACTTCTTCTTCGTCTCCAAATCAAGGGGAATAGTTCTAATCACTATCCTAGTGTCTTTTTGCATTATTTTTGAAAGATTACATGTTGAATTCATCACTAAACATGCTGTATTCAAAGAACATATTCGCTTAAACTCTTTTTCGGGATTAGGGCTGTATCCCATTGATAATTTATGGATTAAACTTATTGTTTAAATCTTTGACATGAATTTTATAAAGTTGATTTGATTAGAATTGTGTTTATTTATGTGAATTACCATGATCAAGTATGTTTACGTCTTAGACGTTGCGAGAAGGACCAAGAGGTGAATCGCAATGTCAAATCTATTCTTTTCAAACCTACGAATCCAATCACGGGAGTAGTTTGGATTTGTTTGAAGGTACATAAGGCTCTGTCTGAAAATAGTCTCAAAAATTAATAATGATAAAAATAATTCTCTCAAGGGAGAATCAGAGATGTCGCCGGAGGTCTGAAGAAGACACCGGTGGAAAGAGTCGAGTAGGCAAGAAGCAGAGGCTAGCTGAAAAGCTGCTAGCAATGATGGTGATGGTGCCGACAGTAGAGTGAGTAATCTCTAGTGGCCTGCTAGAGAATACAGTCCTGGAGGTGAGATCGTCAGCCGGTGGGTGCCAGAAATAAAGCTGCATAGATAAAAAAGAAAGCCAGTCACTAATGAAGAGTCTGCTGCATAAATAAATAAAATCAATAGAATAAGAGGCAGTAGAAGAAGTAAGAGTCTGCAGATGGTATAATCCAGTGTCGACGGTTGGAAACAGTGATGTCAGAGGCAGATGCAGTGGTAGCTAGAAGTGGAAGACAGTTGCTTTTGAAGATTTCTGGATCTGGAGGCAAAAGAATCAACAACTGATAGAAAGCAAACAGTGCAGCCAATGAATTTTTTTAAGAAAAGTAGCCATACCCAAAAATAAGATTTAATGATCCAAAAGGAAAATAGACAAAACCATGTAATAGAATCTCGTTCTTTTCAGATGTATGAAAATCAAAGATTCAAAATATGTCAGGAATTTAGGGCATCAGCAGAAAGAAGGCTACTCAGATTACAAAACTGCAAAAACTGCACAAAAGTTAATCAAATTTGAAAAGTTGCTATGTGTCCTAGAATGATCAGAAAATATTTTCATGAAAATAACTAATCCACGAGATAGAACGACACATGTTCTTCATATTCCATGCGAAAAATCAGGGTTTCAAGTCATTAAAGTATCTTAAAAACTTGCAGCAAAAGTGCTAATTAGAATAGTAAAAAAAACTGCTGCAGAAATTAATCTGAATCGAAAAGATGCTATGTGTTTTAGAATGATCCTTGGACTTTAAAATTGAAAAAAATATCCAGATGATAGACAAAGATGAGTACTTCGTGATGGTGCCAAAGATCAAAAATTCTTCCAACCGAGTTTCTTAAAATCACAGTGAGAAAACACCTACTCAAATAAGTAATTTGCATATTTCAAATACGGTACCGTGCATTTCCTTATGGTAGTGCCGTAATATGCATAAAACTCTCAGGTCAGAAATCGGCAGAAATACGGTACCGTGAACATGATTACGGCAGTGCCGTATTTTGCGCAATTTTTTTTTTTTACAAAAGGAGCAGAAAAATTAATTCTAAAAATAAACCAATATAAAAGAAACTACGCTAAGCAAAAGTGCTTGGGTTACCTCCCAAGAAGCGCTAATTTTTAGGTCATTAGCTTGACCAAAACCCAAAAATCATGGTGAAGCAGGTGAATCAGTACCAAAATATATAGCAAACAATTTTTTTCCTTTTCCACTGCCCAAAATTTTAGCCACTAATCCAAATATCCATAATTTCATGTAAATCAAGATCGATATGGCTTTCTCAAATATGCGGGAATCAAAATCAAAATTCTCAAATCCAGTCAAAGGATATTCAATGATTTTTCTATATTTATCAGAAAGCAAAATCATAAGTCCTTTCTTCAAATTTATATCTTCAAGTGCAATAGGACTTTGATCAAAAGATACAAGCATTGGATCATCAAAATAAACTTTCTGTCTCAAATTAGATTTCTCAACAAAGCATAATTTTTCAAATAAATCACAAGAGTCAATAATAGATATGGGCAAAACATCATCATGGTGAGATTCATCAATATTTGCAATATCCAAATTTTTTTCAAGTCCTTCATGCTCACAATCAGGTAATTCATCAATTTCAAAATTTTCCACAAAACTAGAATAAGATTTTTCTAAATTAGTCCCCTCATATCCTTCATCAGATTTAACCATAAATAACATATTATCAAAAGAATCAATATCATCAAAAGAGGGTTTTTCAATTTCAATTTCCTCAATCTTTTCCACAATTAAATTATCAGAAGAATCTAATTCACAATTATCAAAATCAGAGTGAGATGCATTAATGTTCACATAAGGCTCAATCTCAAAACAATCATAATCAGAGGGAGATTTTTCTAAATCAAGTTCTTCAGTTTCAAACTCAAATAAACAAGCTTGCTGTGCTAACTAGGTTTCTAGAATTTCAGAATGAGCATGCATATTATCCATTCTTTGTTTATGGGTCTCATGTGCCTCCTCACTTTGTTTCATGAATTTTTTAAACATCAACTCTAAGCTAGATTTTTCAGTATCCTCAAAGTATGGTTCAGAAGTATAGTTTGAGCAATCATCATAAAAAGAAGTTTGGTGATTTTCCCATCTAGAATACAATTGATAAGATTCTTTCCATGATAAATTGGGATTTAAAAATTGGCAATCAGATGTATAATGATCAAAATATCCACAAATATTACATCTAATAGAAGAAGAAGATTTCTTAACAGAGTGCATAAAAGAGTTAAACATATCTTGGAGTGTGCTCAATGAATCATTTTCATACTTACCTTGTGGCATGTATATCTCACCTCTTGCCCATGAGTTGTGATTAAAAGACATATCTTCAAATCAAAGCTTTTCTACACAACTAAAAATTGTTATCTCAAAATTCACAGGAAATAAAATATATCAAGATCTAAGAGTCCTGTGTACAGATAATTAGAATAGAAACAGAAAGATTATCTAAGACCAATCAATCAAATTATTTTTTTTTCTTTTTTTTCAGAATATAAAAAAAATAGAAAAAGATAAAACACAAGCAAATTCACAAATTTCAGAAATCATAGTTCTGTCACAACTTGTGAAAATACAAAACCTGCAAAAGCAAAAAACAAAGTTAAATCTAAAATAAATAAAACTTAGTCTAGCAATACTAACAATTATTTTGATATTAACAAAACTAAGGTCCCGGTCACCCTCGCCATGCGGCATTCTTGATTATACATCTGCGCATGTAGAGCCTGGAATCCAGGATCATGAGCACTAGCAAATCTTCCTCTAGGTGTGTGTGAAGAATCTCTTCACACACACCTAGAGGAAGATTTGCTAGTGCTCATGATCCTGGATTCCAGGCTCTACATGTGCAGATGTATAATCAAGAATGCCGCATGGCGAGGGTGATTGACTCCTTGGGGAAGGTGACTAAATCTCTTGGGCATCTCCATCAAGATGTAGAGAGATTGAGCAACCACATAGAGGATATGGGGAACTTCCTCTATGATCGATTCGGATACGAAGACCAGAGCTATTATGATTGCTACGGTGATCAAGCTGCAAGGGACACCGAGGAGAGACAACCTGATGATGAGGAGTAGATGTTTTGTGAGTATTATCTTCCCTTATTTCTCTGCTATACTTTATTTTCTATATCTTATTGATGTTTCATGTGATGAAGGGAAGGATGACGCTTCTACACCTCTATGCCCGCCGCCACTGCTATTCTATTTCACATGCTTATATTTCTTTTCGATGTGGTTGTATGATGATTGTGATGATACTATTTTTTACTATTTCAATGGGGTTGTATTATAATATTTTGATATTCTGATGATTTATCTTCGATATGGTTGTAGTATACATGATGCCATGTTATTATATATTGTGATATTTGATGATGATGATGAGTACACTCTTGATTTATATTGTTGATGAATTAATTGATGATGAATAAATTCAAAATCATGATTAGAGACAAACCTTATCTTGTTAGATTTATTTCTTCAATATATATCTATTTTTGAGAATTTGACATTGGTTGATGCATGAAATTTTAGGTAGATATATTATTTGAGGGATAAAATCTAAAAGTGAAACTATTCTTTTGAATAAAATGAGTATATGAGTATGATTTGAGAATTGAGGGCAATCGATCAACCTAGTAGATGTTTAGTCTATTTTTGCTATTTGTTGGGAAATAAGAATCCAAGATCCATAAAAATAGTGAGAGACTCCCCTACTTGGCACTATGTAAAATTGATAGTGGTACCTAAGACATGGGTTGAAGTCTATGCATGAAAAAAAATAAAATAATAATAATAATAATGAGAGATAAAAAGAATAAGACTCTTCTACTTGGCACTATGCAAAATTGATAGTGGTACCGGAGAAAAGAGTTGAAGTCAAAATAAAAAGTGTGTATGTACATGCCATATATGCGAAAATAACAAAATACATGAAAATTTTTGTGGAAAAAGATCTTGGAAACCTAATTCCTGTAAACAAAAGCATGATAGTTTTCAACTGAAATTGGGTGAAATCTTGGGATTGTAAATTCTAATTATTATAGAAGTTGCAAAATTTTATTTAATTGAATTGTGGATCCAGAGGGTTGAGTTCTAAGGATGAAATATTTATTTGAAGTCTTATGAATCAATTGATGAATTCTTTTCAATTTTATAAATTTATTGAGCATTAAAAGGTTATTCTTTTAATCAAATTTTGATTTTTGCTTGAGGACAAGCAAAGTTTGAGCCTTATGTATTTTGATGACACCAAAATATATAGTATATTTTGTATCATTTTATGTATCTTTTTATGCTAAATTGAAGATCTTTTGCTTATTTTTATGCTAAATTTATTAAATATTGCAAAGTCTACTTCTATTTTGGTTTTTCATGATTTTTAGGTAAAAAGGTACTACTTTGAGGCATTTTCAAGCATAATCAAATACATGGAAGAGTTACCATCATCAAGAGAAGATCACCCGACAAATTTCAAGCAAATTGGAGCAACACACCAAAATACAGTAGTGCCGTATTTTACATTACGGTACCGTATTTCTGTACACTACCGTAATATCAGAGCACTGCCGTAATTTGGTGAATTTTTTGAACAGAAGATTTTATGAAAATACGGCACTGTCGTAAGAAATTACACGGGCCGTATTTTGAAGCACATTCAGAATAGAGAAAATTGCTAAATTTACGGCACTGTCGTAAACTTTGACACGGGCCGTATTTTCCAAATGAATTGAAATAGAGAGTTCAGCCAATTTTATGGTAGTGCCGTGAACCATTTTACGGTTCCGTATTATACAGACAATATTAGATCAGAGAATACGATCGATTTTACGGCACAGCCGTAAACTATTACACTACCGTATTTCAATTTTTGAGCGCGACTCCCAGGTCAATTTCGAAGCCTGATTATTTTGGAGAGGATAGTGGACGATCCAGGGCTTTAAAGATGAAGCCATTAGAAGCAGAAAAGGAGCCTGCGATGAGAGGAACACGAAGACACCAAAAGCCCCAATTTTCATCGACTCTATAGAGAGAAATCGCGTTTCACGCCGCCGCCTAGGTTTCCGCCGCCACGACGAATCCAAAGCATCGCCGGCCGTGAAAATCACACTGTAGCTTTGCCTGGAGGAGGTGACAACATCCCAGAAGTTTCAGAATGAATGAAGATCAATTGGAGGAGAAATCAAAGAAAAAAGAGGTGCCACCATTGTTCATCTATACCTCTTCTACAAATTACGGCCGTGTTTATTTTCACAGCCGTGGTGTATTTTCCTAAACACTCTTTTCCTTTGATTTTTGATCTTCTGAAATTATGGAATATTGTATTCTCTTCACCATGTTAGCTTAAACACTATTTGGGACATGGGGGAGTAATTCCCTTTGATTTTCTTAATGACTATATACTTTCTACTTTCATCATGATTATTCTAATTTGATAATTTTACCGATGCAATTATTGCTTTAAGATTTTCCTTAGTTTACTCTTTGTCATCATGAATTAGAGTTTTCACAATAAGGACCGAAAGGTGACTTGCTTGAGAATTTGAAACGTGGAGACCTTGCACGAAAGTGAGGATCAGAACGTTGGAGAACCATAGGTAAAACTTGTGTTGAAACTCGGATGCACGAAAGTGATCCTTGAGTTTCCACTAGAGGCGATCGACTTGGAATTCGGATGCATGAAAGTGATCCTCGAGTTCTTTGTTTGATATTTTACTTATCAGTAGCTTGGGAAAAATCCTGCGCAAAAGCAAGGATTGGTCTCTGTGTGGTTATTTGCATGAAAGTGCAATAATCTCTTTACCAAGTAAATTAAGCCTTTATCAAAATAGAATTTGATTGATGAATAATACCTTTATATATCTAGTCATGAAAATCAAAGTGAATGAAACCCTAGTCCCAGTTTCTCTCTGATAGTATTTTTCCGTGTGTTTTTGATCTTTGCTTAACTTCTATTCGATTGCCTAGATAGGAAGAAATCAATTACAGCCAAGGCCATGAAAGTTGTATTCTTCACCCTTTTGACTCCAAATTTGACTTGCAACCTCGTAATCTCATCGAAAATCGTGCTATTGCTTCAAAACTCACAAAATCCATCATTTTGATGCCATTTTACCTGCATTTTTATAAAAACTAAGAAAAGTGAAGATTCTATACCAAGTGAAGTAAAAACACTAGAAATTAGTATAAAATCATAAAATAAGCCCAAAATATCATATAAAATATAGGCAAAAACATGATGTAAATGCAACTCATCAAAATACCCTAGACTTAAAACTTTGCTTGTCCTCAAGCCATACTCTAATATGTATGGAGAATGCAAAGATAAGAAATAATCTTATTTGTTCTCTCCTTAATAACGTCCCGAGTCCACAATTCAACAAGTCGATCTTTCAGAACTTAAGTAATTTCAAGAAAAAATCATAATAGAGATAAATTCTCAAGACTTTACAATCCAAGAAAGATAGTATTCACAGTTCATGTCATATCATTCATTCTTCACGTACTAAGTATTAAATACTCTCAACTAAATAAATCCACATTACTCAAGAGGCAAATATTTATTTCAAGAATCTTGGTGATGTTAAAGATAGAGATTTTTAGAGTAATTTGGTCTTTAAACGGTTAAATGCCCTTCTTGTTAGCATCATAACATTGTTTAAAATATACCACAAATCAGTATTTAACTCATAGGTTCAATCATAAAGTTAGCAGAGTTGCCCACTTAACCTACAACTTTCTCTTTTTCTCAATTTTTATTTTTCCTTCTCTTTTTTTCTTTTTTTTTTTAAACAAATCAATTATGGAGAAAGCCGGACAGTGGCATGGTATTTAAGTCGTTATCAATCTTTCTGCAAGAGGGATAGATATTACTTGATCGCAACATACATAAAGTATACCAACTCGTGGTATAATATAACTCATGACCTTAGATTACTCAACTAGAGGAGTTGGAGCAAATCTTAGTTAAATAAATATCACCAATTTTCTATTCATAAAACTTCTCATCAACCGAAAATAGATAAATTAAATTTCAATTATGAAGATACTATGCATGTATGTGTCACATGAACATATAACAAATTCATATATGTATTTTATCAATACTATAATTGAATTTACTGAACAATTTAAGTCTACATGAAATTTTTTAAATCCCCTAAGTCATCAAATCAAATACTCTAAAAGTTTCCTAAGTTTAGAATTAAAGATAAACAAACTTTTTTTTGACATACGTTAAGTAATGAGAGCAGGAATTGAACCTAAGACCTTATTATCAACAACTAAAATCATTACCAGTTGAACTAACTGACACTCTCAAACTAAACTTGATTATCATTAACAATCATAAACATTCAAGATACATACCTATAAAGCTTGAAGAAAAGCTAAATATATAGGGACACCCTATACTTAAATTGTTGCATATACATAAGCATTAAACCAAGTCATGATAGATTTTAGAAAAATTTTGCAAGAGCTCCCTTTAAAAATATAAGCAAAACCCTGTGTAGTGATATCAAAATATGCAAACATGACTCATAAAAATCTAGAAACTATATTACATCAAAGATATTAACAATTTACACGACAAACAAGTTTCAAACATCAAATACTATCATGTTTCATTATCTAAATCACATTTAAATATAATCACAAAAAAGATATCGTAGTAATCATGGTCGGTGAGTGACTCACGGCTGCACCCGTAAATGTCTCGTTTGACAACTATTCTTCATGTAAAAATTTTCCAAAAATTCTTGCATATAAAAGAACTTATTAAAAAAAAAATCATCACTAAACATTCATCAAATCATGCTGTAAAAATTCCTAAAAATTTAATGAAAATGAAAAACTAAAAATAAGAGTAGTAAAAGTTAAAAAATTTGGGTTGCCTTCAAAAATGCGCTTGTTTAAGGTCAGTAGCTTGACCATAGCTTCATGTCAAGGCGGAGTCGGTGAATTTGTGCCATAGTAGAGAGCATATAATCTTCCATTTTTCCTCCGTCTCAAGAGTGTGCTCGCCAAATATATCTAGTGAAATAGGTATATCCATGTCGCAGTGACCAATACATGCATGCAAAAATAAAAGTTAAAGTCATGAAAAGAATACCCAATAATTTTTCTATATTTATCCAAGAGTAATATCATGCGTTCTTCCTTTAGATTTATATTAGAAATTGGAAGAAGATTAGAATTAAAATCAAAAAAATTCATGGCTTAGATTGATCAAGAAGTTTTCAAATTTTATTTTGGGTTTTTCACTTATCTCAATGTTAATGTGATCAAGAATCTCATGTGTTATTATCTTTTGGGAGCCTGTGGTTGGATTTGCATCAAATAACATTTCAGCTACCTCATCATCAATATCCTTAAAATCATCACCTTCATCATCTGTCATGCAAATTTCTATTGGATTTTTTTGGAGAAAATGAATTGATGGTTCACATGGTAGTGGTGGTGTAATAAGCGTAGGATCCTTTTTCCATCCTAACACTATCAAATTTACCCCATCTATCTTGCTACTTCTTCTCACAAGACTCCAAAAGTTCAAATTTTTCTTCAAATATGTCCCAAGTATTTGTGTTGCAAGGCACTACATTATGTGAGAGGGGACTAGATGGCTGGTAAAGTGTTGAGGAAGGGTTAATGGGGTGTTTAAAATTTTCAAATTCATCAAAATTTGAAGAAGTTAAATCATAATCTCTGACTGGAGTCATGACTAATGATTGTTCTAACTCTGCAAAATTCTCAGATTCATCCTGGATGTTGGTGTATATGCCCTAGGACCTAGTTTTGGTCCACTTATGTACTACTTGACTTTGATATTTATATATATCATTCTGGCATTGTCATTGACAATGTTTGTTTACATCTGCGCACATGTACTAACATGATAATGTCCCTGGAGACAGATTGGATCTGTGCTCAAACTATTATCCCCAGTCGATGTACCTTAGTGGATATGGGACAGCTATGGTACTTGTGAGACTGGTATGTGAGCTGGTTAGGCACGTGGTGCTAACGCAGACACATGGGTATATCATTGGAGGATATACTGGAAAGACCCGCTGTGAGGCTATGACTTTGTGTCATAAGTTATCCTCACAAGTGACAGGAGATGCATTGATCCCTTGACTTGAGGTCATTGATCATTCTATATGGTTAGCGATTTGCTTTGATACAACCTAACACCTCGCCGTAGTTGGGAGGTCATAACGGTTGTCATTGAGCATATCACGACCCATATGAGAAGGTCAATAGACAGACATAGGATTTGCCCCTTCCTTAGGGAAGTATGATATCCATGGAGCTCCTCTATGGTTCTATGACTGAGAGTGTATGGCCATACCCAGGTAAGAACCTATTTTAGTCATAGCCATGTGATTGGGTAAAAACAAGTGGTGACACACTTGTCCAATCGGATATCAGTCCGGCAAAGAGACTGTAATGCATCTGTAACTAGTTGCGATGATGGGGATGTCGATGTCGATATCCATTCCAATGACCTGGGTAGCAGCGATGCACTGCTAGGTGCCACTCACTGCTTGTGGTGACCTTTGGTCAGCACTGCCAGCGTCAGAAGAACCTACAGGGTCACACACCTTGATACTTGAGTTCTCGTATTGATCGAGAAGCCTTATGATCAAGTTATTGGATAACTCGGATCTAATTGGGAGATTTCATCAGCACCAATGGGCCTGATGAGATGGAAGAATGTTATTGGAGCCAAACTTCATTTTTGGCAGGTTGACCCGTATTTGACCATGGTTGGTCACACTTGGATTAGGGTTGCATTGGATTGGATCCAAATGCTTAATCAACCCATAGGATGAAGTTTGGGCTAGCTCATTATCCAATGAAGCCCAATAACAAGTTCTCATGAAGAGAAGAGAGGCTAAAAGGGTATAATGGGGAGAAACCCAACCCCATTGGCGCCTAAGGGGCATAATGGGGTTAGGGTGGCAAAATTGCTTCATTAAGGAAGCAATTTGCGCCTAGCCCTTCTCCCTTGATGGTATGAATGCCTTTAAGGCATGTCTTGGGCTGATATGGTACTTGGGCAATTATGGAAAGGTTGAATGAAGTTTATGGTAAAGTCTTGGAGACTTTCCTTGCATTAAACCTCCTCATCCTAGCCCTACACTTGTCATGATCCTAGCCCTTGCCCTAATCGCCTCTTGCCCTATATATGTGACCCTAGCCGCCCCCTCAATTAATGATTCATCCTTGGAGGCGTGAACATAAGAAGGGAGCGAGAGCAAGGAGCATTGGCGCAATCTCTTCCTCTTCCATCAAGTGGCCGCAAGCTTCTCCTTCCTTACTACTTGGCGCATCTTTCTCTCTTGGTGGCGCAAGGTGGTTGGAGCATCTCCCTAAGGCTTGGATCTTCTTCCCGAGGCTAGCACCGGGCGTGGAAGAAGAGGACTCGAGGCATCCGTGTGTGTGAGACTGCAGAGGGCGCACGCTTGGGCGCCTATCACGACATCGACCTCATCTTGCTCTGAGGTATTTTCTAACTCATCGTGTTGACCCCCTTGCATGCGATCTTCACTGGTTTTTGGGACCGGCCTGTTTTGGGGACATTCTTCCGCTGTGCAATGTATGTATGTGTCTCTGAAAAATTGTAAAATGTCCCCGGGGTTTCCCAACAGTGGTATCAGAGGGACTTGCAAGACTCGAACGATGTTTTATGCTTTTCTTTCATGCTCACATGCCATATCTCTATTTTTGAAAAATAGCATAATGCATGGCAAACGATTTTTCTAAGTAGGAAAAATTAGGGTTTCTTGTTTCTATCATCCTCTCAATCTCTTTTGGATTTTTGGACTATTTTTCTTGTCTGATTTAAAGATCAAAGGCGCACGTAGTTTTGTCAAGTAGGACGGGCATTGTGTCTTCGGACTGGCCAAGTCTCTTGATCTGACAAAATTGCTAGCCGAAAGGATCTCTGAAATCATCTTGAAAAATAAATCGCAATTAACCAAAAGATTTGTGAGAAGAAGATGAGAAAAAGAGACTGGTTTTAATGAAAAAGTAAAATTTCAGATTTTATGTTTTTCATGAGCATGTAGAATTGCATGAGTAAATACCTTGATTGTGCATAATGTTGTGATCATTAGTCAAGCCCCCCTTTGCATGCCTGTGATGTTTCCTCGTGAGGCCTGCGTGCCGCTTTTCTTTTTGCTTTTAAGAAGATTAGGGTAGCGCATGTACTTGGAGCTTGGCGCATGCATGAAGTCGGCGCACCTTGCATGGTGGCGCAACAAGCATCAAGGAAAAGGCGAAAGCTTGCTTGATGGCACAAGTTAGGCATGGCCGAACCCTTGGGTTTGAGAGCTAGCTAACTTGGCATCTTTCATTGTGGCGCATTCTCCTTGGAGGAAGACCATGGCATTGGCCGAACCTTTGAGGTCTACCCTTAAGGTTTGAGAGCTAAGCCATGAAGGAAGGACCTTGGAGCCAACCTTGAAGACCAAGATAGAGGGCGGCTAGGATAGGTCTATCTTAGGGGCTTGAGTCCTATGTCAAGAGTTGAACCTGCTTTTGGCATGGGTTGGTTCAATATCTTGAAAGGGCTTTGATCACATCATCTTTTACTGCTTTCCTTATCTGCTAAAAGCATGCCTATGATGTTTTATCATTATGTTATCACTATAGGATTGCATGCCTGTATTGTTAGACATAAGATAAAACTGATGAGACCTTAAAAACCCTCATAAAATATCAAGTCTAGAAGCCTTCTAACGCGTAGCCCTCACTAAGCTATCAATCAGTGGAGTTGTGAACTGGTTCCCACCCTCGTGGGACACACCCACTTATCTTTAGAAAGTGTGTGGTGACAATGGTTTCCCCAGTCCAGTTTTAACCTGGGCGTGCCTTCGCAAGGAAACTCATTGGCCCTGGGCATAAACGGTTAGGAATGGACTTGACTAGAAAATCACATGTACTGGGCACATGATGAAAGTCTAGAGGCATCGTTGAGAGGTTAGGGTTTCATGATTCAGCCCTCGCTGGACATGAAATGCCCAAGACTGTCTCAACAAGGGGAGTTGCTTGGAGCAACCGGCCGGCGCGCCCACCTTAGGAAACATGAGTTACTTTGTGCATCTCATCCCACCCTCGTGGGACGCGAAGCCTCATGTGAAATAAGGATCCCATCTCACTAGGAAGTCTTAAACTTCCCGATTGACTTTGTGGGTTGTCAATTCGAATTTAAAATAGTGGGAGCAGTAATCATTTAAAACAAGTCCAGTTTAAATGATTCGAAGTAGTACTAATCTGTTTTTCTTGGGTGTTGTAGAACAATGGCTACGAACACTGGCGGATTATCACTGCGATCACTCCTTGATAAGGATAAGTTAGTTGGAACTAACTTTATGGACTGGCATCGGAACTTGAGGATAATCCTCAAGCTCGAGAAGAAGCTGTATGTCCTTGAACAGCCTCTTCCTGCGGCTCCTGCGCCTAATGCCCGAACGGCAGATAGAGATGCTTATAGAAGGCATCAGGATGACTCTTTGGAGGTTGCATGTCTTATGCTAGCCAGCATGGCACCTGAACTGCAGGTGCAATATGAGGAGCAGAACGCTTTTTAGATGATCACTCATCTGAAACAGATGTTTGAGGCTCAGGCTAGAACTGAAAGATTTGACACCGCCAAAGCAGTCTTTCGGTGTAAGTTGTCTGAGGGTGCACCAGTGAGACCCCATGTTCTCAAGCTCATTGGGAATGTGGATCATCTCAGGAGACTGGGTCATGCCATAGACAACGAGCTGGTTGTGGATCTTATTCTGCATTCCCTGCCCCCTAGCTTCAGTCCGTTTATTATTAACTTCAACATGAACCGGATTGAGTGCACACGGGAGGAATTGATGAATATGCTCCAAACAGCCGAGCGTGAAATGGGTAAGACCAAACCAAATTCTGTTCTTTTGGTCCCTGCGACCAAGAAGATGAAGAAGAAGGGTAAGGCACGTGCTAAGGGCAGTGCCAAAGGTCCTACCAAGGCACTGAAGAAAAAGGCAAAGAAGTCAAAGGACCAGAGGTGTTTTCACTGTGGCGAGCAGGGTCACTGGAGAAGGGACTGCAAGCAGCTTCAGAATGAGGAGAAGAAGGGCTTGGCCTTAACTTCTAGCTCAGGTATTTATGTTACAGAAGTCAATCTTTCTACTTCTATGTCATGGGTATTGGATACCGCATGTGGAGCTCATATTTGTACAAATATGCAGGGGCTCAAGAAAAGTAGATCGATGCGACCTGGAGAGATTGACCTACGCGTTGGAAATGGGGCACAGGTTGCTGCTGTTGCTGTAGGCGTCTTGACTCTCTCCTTGCCGTCTGGACTTCTATTAGAACTAGATAATTGCTTTTGTGTACCTTCACTTACTAAGAACATTGTATCCATTCCTTGCTTAGCAAAGAAGGGATTTAAGTTTGAAATAAATAAGAACTCTTGTTCTTTTTCATTTGCAAATATGTTCTATGGGAAGGGTACTTTGTGCAATGGTCTGTATATCTTGGATATGGAAAGTTCTATCTGTAACATAAGTAATAAAAGGACCAAACTGAGTGGTTCAGTTGGTGCTTTCCTATGGCACTGTCGATTAGCCCATATAAACAAAAATCGCATCCAATAACTCCATGCAAATGGATTGTTAGATTCAAGTTCCTTGGAGGAATTTGATACCTGTGAACCTTGTTTATTAGGGAAAATGACAAAGGCACCCTTCACCAAGATTGGTGAGAGGGCAGGAGGTTTATTGGATCTCATACATACTGATGTGTGTGGGCCTTTCAATAAACAAGCCAGAGGAGGGTACAACTACTTCATTACCTTCACTGATGACTTCAGTAGGTATGGATATGTCTACCTAATGAGACATAAATCTGAGTCCTTTGAGAAATTCAAAGAGTTCAAGAATGAAGTAGAGAACCAGCTTGGAAGATCCATTAAAGCTCTTCGATCAGATCGAGGCGGAGAATACCTGAGTGGAGAGTTCTTTGACTATCTGAGAGAGTCTGGGATCATATCCCAACTCACTCCTCCTGGAACACCTCAATGGAATGGTGTGTCTGAAAGGAGAAATCGAACTTTATTGGATATGGTTCGATCTATGATGAGTCATGCAACTCTACCTCCCTCATTCTGGGGGCATGCACTAGAGACAGCTTCTCTGATACTGAATAATGTTCCATCTAAGAGTGTCTCCAAAATACCGTACGAAGTATGGAGTAGGAGACGCCCTAATCTCACGTTTATCAGGATCTGGGGATGTGAGGCTTATGTCAAACGTCAGGATTCTAGCAAGCTAGAACCTAGATCTGATAAGTGTGTATTTGTGGGGTATCCGAAGGAAACTAAAGGATACTACTTCTATGTCCCAACCGAGAACAAAGTTTTTGTTGCTCGGGGTGCTGTTTTTCTAGAGAAAGAATTTCTTATGAAAGAAGTTAGTGGGAGGGAGTTTGACTTGGATGAGGTCCAAGTGCAACCACAAAACAAAGAGATGGAATCTGAGCCATCTGCACCGGTTGTTATACAACCTGAGGCTCAGACACAGGTCCCACGTAGGTCTGGGAGGATTCGTCGTGCACCTGAGAGGTACGGGTCGCTGCCGACCCAACACGATGGAATTTTCATCATTGAGGATGAACCCAGAACCTATGATGAGGCGGTCAGTGGACCGGACTCCGAGAGATGGCTTGACGCCATGCGATCCGAGATGGATTCCATGTCGGCTAACCAAGTCTGGGATTTGGTTGAGCTGCCTGATGGGGTAAAACCCATAGGGTGTAAATGGGTCTTCAAGAAGAAGACAGACATGGATGGCAATATAGTTACCTATAAGGGTAGACTAGTGGCTAAAGGATTTAAACAAGTCCACGGGGTGGATTATGATGAAACCTTCTCGCCAGTTGCCATGATCAAGTCCATTCGGATTTTGCTTGCTATAGCTGCATATCATGACTATGAGATATGGCAGATGGATGTGAAGACAGCGTTCCTTAACGGGAAGCTGACTGAGGATGTGTACATGACACAACCTGATGGCTTCATCCATCCTGCAGAGGCTAGTAAGGTCTGCAGGCTAAAGAGATCCATTTATGGATTAAAGCAAGCATCTCGAAGTTGGAATCTTCGATTTGATGAAGCTGTGAGAGATTATGGCTTTATCAAAAGCGAAGATGACGCCTGTGTATATAGAAAATTCAGTGGGAGCTTGGTGATTTTTCTGGTCTTGTATGTCGATGACATACTGCTCATCGGAACGACATCCCTAGTCTTCAAGCTGTGAAGACATGGTTGGGGAAGTGTTTTGAGATGAAAGACTTAGGGGAGGCCACCTACATTCTAGGCGTGAGGATCTACCGAGATAGATCCAAGAGGCTCCTAGCCCTTAGTCAGAGTATCTACATTGATAAGGTCCTGGAGAGGTTTAACTTGGAGCAATCCAAGAAAGGATACCTTCCAGTAAGACATGGCCTTACTCTCTCAAAGAGCCAGTGTCCTACAACACAGGCTGAGAGGGATGACATGAGTCGAATTCCTTATGCTTCAGCAGTGGGATCGATCATGTATGCAATGTTGTGTACTAGACCAGACGTGGCATATGCTGTAAGCATAACCAGCCGATACCAATCCAATCCAGGTCTGTAGCACTGGGTGGCTGTAAAGAACATCCTAAAGTATCTGAGGAGAACTAAGGATTTGTTCTTGGTCTATGGGGGACAGGAAGAGCTCAGTATGCAGGGCTATACTGATGCATCATTCCAGTCTGACCCTAACGACTTTAGATCGCAGGCCGGCTATGTGTTCAAGATAAATGGAGGCGCTGTATGCTGGTTAGAGCTTCAAGCAATCCACCATAGCAGATTCTACAACCGAAGCAGAGTATGTGGCCGCTTCTGAGGCAGCCAAGGAAGCCGTTTGGATAAGGAAGTTCATATCTGATCTTCAGGTGGTTCCTAGTGCAGTGGATCCCATTGAACTCTATTGTGACAACAATGGAGCAATTGCACAAGCCAAGGAACCACGGTCTCATCAAAGATCCAAACACATACTCAGAAGATTTCACCTGATCAGAGAGATCATTGAAAGAGGTGATGTCAAGATTAGCAGAGTTAACACAGAGAACAATCTGGCAGACCCATTGACCAAGGCTTTGGCGCAGCAGATGCATGATGGTCACGCTAGAGATATGGGGTTAAGATTTCTCAACCTCTAGGTCTTAGTGCAAGTGGGAGATTGTTGGTGTATATGCCCTAGGACCTAGTTTTGGTCCACTTATGTACTACTTGACTTTGATATTTATATATATCATTCTGGCATTGTCATTGTCAATGTTTGTTTACATCTGCGCACATGTACTAACATGATAATGTCCCTGGAGACAGATTGGATCTGTGCTCAAACTATTATCCCCAGTCGATGTACCTTAGTGGATATGGGACAGCTATGATACTTGTGAGACTGGTATGTGAGCTGGTTAGGCACGTGGTGCTAACGCAGACACATGGGTATATCATTGGAGGATATACTGGAAAGACCCGCTGTGAGGCTATGACTTTGTGTCATAAGTTATCCTCACAAGTGACAGGAGATGCATTGATCCCTTGACTTGAGGTCATTGATCATTCTATATGGTTAGCGATTTGCTTTGATACAACCTAACACCTCGCCGTAGTTGGGAGGTCATAACGGTTGTCATTGAGCATATCACGACCCATATGAGAAGGTCAATAGACAGACATAGGATTTGCCCCTTCCTTAGGGAAGTATGATATCCATGGAGCTCCTCTATGGTTCTATGACTGAGAGTGTATGGCCATACCCAGGTAAGAACCTATTTTAGTCATAGCCATGTGATTGGGTAAAAACAAGTGGTGACACACTTGTCCAATCGGATATCAGTCCGGCAAAGAGACTGTAATGCATCTGAAACTAGTTGCGATGATGGGGATGTCGATGTCGATATCCATTCCAATGACCTGGGTAGCAGCGATGCACTGCTAGGTGCCACTCACTGCTTGTGGTGACCTTTGGTCAGCACTGCCAGCGTCAGAAGAACCTACACGGTCACACACCTTGATACTTGAGTTCTCGTATTGATCGAGAAGCCTTATGATCAAGTTATTGGATAACTCGGATCTAATTGGGAGATTTCATCAGCACCAATGGGCCTGATGAGATGGAAGAATGTTATTGGAGCCAAACTTCATTTTTGGCAGGTTGACCCGTATTTGACCATGGTTGGTCACACTTGGATTAGGGTTGCATTGGATTGGATCCAAATGCTTAATCAACCCATAGGATGAAGTTTGGGCTAGCTCATTATCCAATGAAGCCCAATAACAAGTTCTCATGAAGAGAAGAGAGGCTAAAAGGGTATAATGGGGAGAAACCCAACCCCATTGGCGCCTAAGGGGCATAATGGGGTTAGGGTGGCAAAATTGCTTCATTAAGGAAGCAATTTGCGCCTAGCCCTTCTCCCTTGATGGTATGAATGCCTTTAAGGCATGTCTTGGGCTGATATGGTACTTGGGCAATTATGGAAAGGTTGAATGAAGTTTATGGTAAAGTCTTGGAGACTTTCCTTGCATTAAACCTCCTCATCCTAGCCCTACACTTGTCATGATCCTAGCCCTTGCCCTAATCGCCTCTTGCCCTATATATGTGACCCTAGCCGCCCCCTCAATTAATGATTCATCCTTGGAGGCGTGAACATAAGAAGGGAGCGAGAGCAAGGAGCATTGGCGCAATCTCTTCCTCTTCCATCAAGTGGCCGCAAGCTTCTCCTTCCTTACTACTTGGCGCATCTTTCTCTCTTGGTGGCGCAAGGTGGTTGGAGCATCTCCCTAAGGCTTGGATCTTCTTCCCGAGGCTAGCACCGGGCGTGGAAGAAGAGGACTCGAGGCATCCGTGTGTGTGAGACTGCAGAGGGCGCACGCTTGGGCGCCTATCACGACATCGACCTCATCTTGCTCTGAGGTATTTTCTAACTCATCGTGTTGACCCCCTTGCATGCGATCTTCACTGGTTTTTGGGACCGGCCTATTTCGGGGACATTCTTCCGCTGTGCAATGTTTGTATGTGTCTCTGAAAAATTATAAAATGTCCCCGGGGTTTCCCAACACTGGATTCCTTCCTCTATGTCATTTTTATCAGTGCCATAAATCATACTTCTAAATTCCTCACTTTGTTTTCTCATAGCAGCTATAGAATTTTTGAGCATGGCTTCTAAATTGGATTCTTGAGGTTGACTAAAGTCTGGTTGTGGAATAAATGTTGGGTCAGTCTGATAAAGGTAGTTTTGATGGTTCTCTCAACTTTGATTGTGAGTACTAGGGCATGAGTTAAAGCATGAAGGAATCCCAAATTGACATTTAGTATAATGATGCCCATGATATCCACAAATATCACAAATAACATATTTCAACTTAGAATATTGCGTGCTTAAATAATTAGTGTGTTGAGTAAAAGAATATACATTTGCTGCAAGTGATTCAGATGCATCCGTACCATATTCTCTTGTCATTATCGGTGGCACATACCTCTGATTTGACCATTAACACTGGTTAAACATCTTATTTTCAATTTATGCAATAAAATTCAGAAATTCAAAAATGTAAAATAGGAGATGCAAAATAAAGCTTAAAATATCTAGTCAAATTATTATTTTTAGTTCTCCTATTCATACATTGTATTAATCCATAAAGAGAAAAATAAAATAAACTAACTATAAAAAATGCCAAAAACAAACAACACAAAACAAAAATAAAACACAAACTAAATGAAAACAAAAAGAAAAATAAATAAATAAAATGTCTAGTCTATAAATCTAATGATCAAATCGATATTGGCTAGGCTGATCCACGGCAATGGCACCAAAAACTTGATATGTCTGCAAGTGCAAAGATTTAATCGAAGTAATAACGAAAACAAAAAGAAAAATAATAAATAAATAAAATAAATAAAATGTCTAGTCTATAAATCTAATGATCAAATCGATATTGGCTAGGGTGATCCACGACAACGGCGCCAAAAACTTGATATGTCTGCAAGTGCAAAGATTTATCGAAGTAATAAAAATATCGTTCCCAACGTGGATCTGGTGGTCAAGTACCGATTACACGGTTGATTTATATCTTGACGATTCGAAGTGTGGTTTTTGTTTTGTTTGGAAACTTCTAAGTACAAATAAAAGAAACGGAGATAGGGTTTTGGGTAAAAATCAATTCAGACAAAATCAAGAGTCGGGGTTTCACCACATTGACAAATATGAATTTTGTAAAAATAAATCTTTAAACAGAAAATTACCGCATTGAAAGGAATTTTTCCTAAGGTATAGATTACATCCTCTCGAAGCGTAATCCGGTATCCAACTACACTAACTCCCTACTCTCATGACAATTAACGTGACTAGACCCATTAAATTCTATGAAAAACTATGTAAATCTTTCAAACGAATCTGAACTACTCTCGTGATTCACCTCCCGGTCCTTCTCGCAACATGTAAGACGTAAACTTACTTGATCGGAGTAAATTTTGGAATAACACAATTCTAATCAAATCAATTATATAAAAATCACAAAAAAAATTTAAGACAATAGATTTAATCCATGAATCGTCAACGGGCTACACCCCTAATCCCGAAATAAGTTTTACACGTTCATGTTTATAGAAAACAACATGTTCATCGATAAAAATTGCATGAAAATCTAAGAAGATTATCAGAAATCGCTAGACAAGTAATTAGAAAACCTTCCCCTCGATGTGGAGTCGAAGATGAAGCATCCAATTCTTCCTTTGCGTGGCTTTCCTGATCGAATTCTGCCTTGGAATTGATTTTCTCTGCCGCCGCTGCCTCTATTCATTTTCGTCCCTAGAAGCCCTTGAAACCCTTCCAAAATCCTTCCTTTTATTGTTTAATCAGTAAAAAACCCACATTGGAAGGTTTCTAGAGAGTTTGGTTCAATTCTGGTTCGATTTGGAGTCGAATCGAGTGGGAAATCTAAGGGGGCGAAAACTTTCACCACTCATAATGTGTATACGGTAGAGGCCGTAATTCTTTCTGTACATAAGGCTCTTTGTACACAAAAAGTTTCACAGACCGTGAAGGATTCACGGCTTCACCTATGAAAGTTTCTGTGGACTTCTATTTTTTCGCCCTTTCGAACACCAAAACTACGGCCAAGGCCGTGAAAGTTACGCTCTTCATCCTTTTGACTCCAAATTTGACGTGCAACCTCATAATCTCATCGGGAATCATGCTATTACTTCAAAACTCACAAAATCCATCATTTTAAGTCATTTTACCTGCATTTTCATAAGAAACTAAGAAAAGTGAAAATTCTCTACGAAGTGAAGTAAAAACACTAGAAATTAGTATAAAATCATAAAATAAGTCCAAAATATCATATAAAATATAAGCAAAAACATGATCTAAATGCAACTCATTAGCAGATCTAGTTGGATGTTGGGGCCTGGGTCATTTCCTGTGGTCGTTGTCCGGTCTGAATTTGTGGCGCTAAACCATTTCGGAACAAGCTGCCACGATCCAACAAAATTTGCTTGTTGTGGGCTGGTTTGGGACGTTGTTGGCGGTCTCTTGAGATGTGTTGAGGACCCGATTGTGATAGCGGTCGGCTGTAGTTTCTTACGGTGGTCCTCGGGGAAGATTTGCAATGGGAATAGGGTGGAGGGATTCTGTGGAGGTGGTAGACGGACTAAGAATCCTCACATATCGGTCAGGAGGATGTGAAGAACACTGCGAGCGTCGAACGTCATGCTGAATGGAGCTTTTCTGCACTTCTGGGCAAATTATGGCAAGGGCGTAATTATTTTTTATAGGCCGTAATTTCGGGTGAAATATGGGCAAAAACTTATGGGTACTAGGCAGTAGATTTTACGATAGCGCCCTAATTTTTATTACGGGCTATAATTTCAGGCTGAGAACCGGCAGGGGCTTCTGAGTAATGAGTAGATTTTATCGCAAGGCCATAATTTTTATTATGGGCCGTAATTTCAGGCTGAGAACCAGCAGGGGCTTTAGAGTAATGAGTAGCTTTTACGGTAGGGCCATAATTTCAGGCTAAAAATCGGCTGAGGCTTCTGGACTCTCTGGGCATTTTACACCGGGGGGGTAATATATTTCACGGGCTATAATTCTGGCCAGATCTTGGGCATCAACTTTTACACCGGGGGTGTTGTCTTTTTTACAGGCTGTAATTTCGGCCGAAAAACTGGCAGAAACCTCTGTTTGGGCTGAAAATTTGTGGTAGTCTTCCTGAGGCCCTGTAGAAGCTTCCCAAGTGTTTCCTAGAGGTGTTGGGTCACATCCATATGCTTCCATGACTCATTAATTCCCCTGGGGTGGGGAGAATTCTCCTCCGAAGAAGAAAGCGTTGTCGTGTCGTCGGAAGAGGCACCGGTGGACAGAGTTGAGTTGAACAGAACAAGGTCGGAGATATTGAAGATCGGGCTGATAAGGGAGTCCTCCAGCAAGTTGAGGACGTAGGCGTTGGCACCAACCCTTCGCAGAACCGTGTAGGGCTTGTCGCAATGCGCACGTAACTTCCAATTGACTCAGGATCTCAGGCGCTCAGGGTGGATTCACATCATCACTTGCGCACCAATCTCAAAATGGTGTGGCCAATGATGTTCGTTGGCCTCAGCTGTATATCGAGTATTGCTCAAGAAGATCCGGTGGCGAATCTCATCGCGTAAACCCGCAAGATGGGATGCAAATGCATGAGCAGACTCGTGGATAGTTGGGGGAGAAGGAACATTATGCATGTCTATGGGCTTCCTAGGCTAGTGCCCGAGCAAAATCTGAAAGGGGACTCAATCCGGTGGACCGGTTAAAAGCATTGTTATACGCAAAACTCAGCAATGGGCAGGTGATAAGCCCAATGGTGTGGGAACTCATCGGCTAAGCAACGCAGAAGGATCCCCAAATTGCAGTTAACCACCTCCGTTTGACCATCGGTCTGCGGATGGTAAGTGGATGAGTACTTGAGGGTGGTGCCCAAAAGGGCCCAAAGGGATTTCCAAAAGTGGCCCATGAATCGGGCGTCGCAAATCTGATACGATCGTGAGGTGCAGGCCATGTAAGCGAACGATCTCTTTAACAAAGAGAGGTGCAATGTGCGAGCCATTGGCTGATTTAGGGCAGGGCACAAAGTGTGCCATCTTGGAAAAGCGGTCCATGACAACAAAGATGGAGTCGTGGCGCGAAGCCGTGCGAGGTAAGCCAAGGACGAAGTACATGCTAATCTCAAGCCATGGACCCTGTGGAACCGGAAGGGAAGTGTAAAGACCAATGTTGGGCGGATGGGGTTTGGCACGTTGACATGTGCCACAGTGGTGAGCGACCCTATCTACATCCTTATGAAGAGTGGGCCAGAAGTACTAGTCTTCGGCCAAGTTGAGGGTCTTATCACGCCCATGGTGTCCGGTAGCACCACTAGCGTGGAGCTCGAGTAAGAGGTGCTCAACGCAAAGACGAACGAGGTACGCATAGATGGTTACCAAAGGAGAGGTAGTCGCCGGGAAGGTGGTATGGAAGATCCGGGGGATCGGAGGCAAGGAGCCTCGCGTAGACAGGATCGAAGTCAGGGCAATCCGCGTACTCGTCGTGAATGTAATCCAAGGTGGGGAATGACGTGGTCAAGTTGCACATAAGGGAATGGACACGACACAGGGCATCGGCAACAACATTGTCCTTGCCTGCCTTGCGGGTGATAACGAAGTTGTACTGCTGGAGAAACTTAACCCACTTCGCATGGCGAGGCGCGAGCTTCTTCTGGGCATTGAGGAACAAGAAGGCCTGGTGGTCGCTATAGAGTATAAACTCCATGTGTAGGAGGTAGTAACGCCATTACCGAAGGGATTATACAATAGCGTAAAACTCCTTGTCATAAGTGGAGTAACGCTGGCAGACCTCGTTCAGCTTCTTGCTATAGAAGGTGACGGGGTGGCTCTCTTGGCTTAGAGTATCGCCAATGCCGGTGCCAAAGGCATCGTAGGCCACCGCAAATACCATGGAAAAGTCAGGGAGTCGAAGGATGGGTGCAGAGGTCATAATGTCCTTAAGGGCTAGGAATGCACATCTAGCTGCGGGGGTCTAAGCGAATTCTTCTGCGTAGTGCAGGCGGTCATAGGGGGCAGCAATGGTGCTGAACCCTTTGATAAACTGGCGATAGAAGACTGCGAGGCCGAGGAAACTACGGACCTCGTGATGGAATCGGGTTCGGGCCACTGGCGAATGGCCTCGATCTTTGCGGGGGTCGACCATGAGACCCTGGTCAGACACGATGAAGCCTAGGAACTGAACTAGGGTGTCGAGGAAAGCGCACTTCTTGGCATTAAGGAACAAGCGTTCCTTACGTAGGACCTCAAATGTTAACCGCAGGTGCTCAAGGTGTTCGTCACGGGTGCAGCTGTAGATGAGAATGTCGTCAAAGTGGACGACCAAGAATTTACCCATGTATGGTCGGAGAACTTAACTCATAAGACACATGAAGGTGGAGGGGGGCATTGGTGAGGCCAAAAGGCATCACAAGCCACTCGTAGAGGCTGTCCTTCATCTTGAAGGCCGTCTTCCACTCATCCCCCTTCACAGATGCTGACATGCTGGTATTCGCTCCGGAGGACAAGTTTACTAAACCAAGACCCGGATATAAGGTCGAGCAAGTTGTCGAGTCACGGGATGGGAAATCAATACTTAACGGTGATCGCGATTGATTGCCCGGCAATCAATACACATCCGCCAAGAACCATCCTTCTTAGGGGTAAGAAGGGCGGGAACAGCGCACGGACTAAGGGTTTCACGGTTAAAGTCTTTAGCGTGGAGGTCATCAGCTTGCCTCTTGAGCTCCGTGTGCTCAATGGGGTTGAGGCGATCGTGAGGTAGGTTGGGCAAAGATGCCTCGGGGATGAGATCAATGACATGCTGGATGCCACGATCTGGTGGGAGACCAGTCGGGAGGTCGACGGGGGAGATGTTTGAAAACTTGGTCAAGAAGGCTGCGACTTCCTCGGGCACCACGAGTGCCGAAGGGGGAGGGTCGCAGGAAACCTCGCGCACCATGAGAGCATAATGTTGGTGTATATGCCCTTGGACCCGTTGTTGGTCCATCTTGTACTACTTGACATTGATATTTAATATATCATTTTGGCATTGTCGTTATTATGCTATGTTTACATATGTGATTATGTATATGAATAATAATGTCCCTAGAGATAGATTGTATCTGTGCTCAAACGGTGTGTCCCCAGTCGAGTACCCTGAGTGGATAAGGGACAGCTTTGGTACATGTGAGACTGGTATATGGGCTGGTTACTCACGGGGTGCTAACGCAGGCATATTGGGTATATCAGTGGTGGATATACTGGACTGACCCGCTGTGAGGCTTTAACCTTGGTGTCATGGAGTTAAGCTCACATGTGACAGGAGATGCATTGATCCCTTGACTTGAGGTCATTGACTCTTCTTTATGGTTAGGGGCATACTTTGATACAACCTAATGCCTCGCCGTAGCAGGGAGGTCATAACGGTTGTCATTGGGTATGTCACGACCCATATGAGAAGATCAATGAACAGACATAGGATTTGCCCCTTCCTACGGGAAGCTTGATATCCACAGGGCCCCCCTATGGTTGCATGACTGAAAGTGTATGGCCATACCCAGGTGAAAACCTGATTTAGTCATGACCATGAGATTGGGTGAAAATAAAGTGGTGACACACTTTGTCCAATCGGATATCAGTTCGGCAAAGAGACTGTAATGCATCGGTACCTTGTTACGATGATGGGGATGTTGATGTTGATATCCATTCCGATGACTTGGGTTGCAGCGATGCACTGCTAGGTGCCAATCATTGCTTGTGATGACTTGGTTCATCACTGCCAATGTCTAAGGAACCTACAGGGTCACACAACTTGAAACTCGGGTTCTCGTATTGATCGGGTAGCCTATTGATTGAGTTATTGGATAACTCAGATCTGTTTGGGAGAATCCATCAGCACCACTGTGCTAGATGAGATGAAAGGAATCATTTGGAGCTAACTTGTTTTTGGGCCTAGTAGGCCAAATGGGCCCAATAGACCAAGTTAGGCTAATATGCCAAATGAGCTCAATAAGCCATTTGGGCCAATGGGCCAAATGGAATGGCGCAAGCTACTTGGAGTGAGCTTGGCGCATTTCCTTGAGGTGGACAAATCCAAGTTGGACATCTTCTTAAGGTGAGAAGTGAAGAGTCCCCTTCAAGGGGGAGCGAAACCCTAAGACATGCGCAGATATGAATTTGCATGGGCGGAATCTAGGGTTTCCTAGGATCGCATAGCATGTATTATATGATCAACTTAGAACAACAATGATCATACCATGGCCATTGTTTGTATGATGTCGAGGAAGAAGAGATCGACAGGGGTCTCCTCCAGAGGATGCGCACACAAGATGAAGAAGCCGCCTACTCCCTTGGTGCTCCTTGTGCTAGCAAGGTTCCAAGAGGTTCTTGTCGTATGAAAAAGGAAGATGATCTCCTTGCTTGGCGAAAAACAACTTTCTCCTCTTGTCGTCCACTCTTTTTCACGAGAATGCAAAAGCTCTCGAAATCACAAGAGGCGACAAAGGCGTGAAGAGGCGAGCAACATGAGGCGTGGTCACGTAAGTGATCATGCTTTCTAAAAATAGAAATCCACTCCCTCACATGCGATCATGGGTTTACCCCAATCGCAAACTCCTCTCCATTTGAACCACACACTCACTTGATGAGGTGGTTCATTTCGGTTTGGTCCAAGACCAATTAACCCAAGCAATCCAGTCTAGATCTCAATTAAACCCTAAGGCTCCAGATCTAACCGTTGATCTCTTGATGCTTCTGATCTCACTGATCTAGCATCCAATCTCTCGATCGAAGCTTACCGATCTCAAGCTCTAATCAATCAAACATGATCAGACCAGATCTCACTCACAATCAGAGATTAATTCCCTTTAAACTGAACCCAAAACAATTCAGTCCACACGATCTGACTTAAGTAAGCCATATCATCAAATTGTGCGACCCTGAGGGTTTCCTTTAAATGTCGGTAACGATAACTTACGTTATCACGATCAGAGAGGGGTATCTCGCAACACATCACTGTCTCCCGATATAAAGGAAAGAGTCTTCCAAGACTACACCCAAACAACAGCACAAGTGTGAATCAACTCACTAGGCATACATGATTCCTTTGCCACTGGATGTTCTTTATTGGACAAGCCTGCCAAGCTTGTAACTCCAATATGATGAGCATTATTAGATCAGATGAACATAGTCATCTGGGTATGGCCATACACTTTCTCAATCATCTCATCCAGGGGGCCCCTTTAGAACATCACACTCCAATGAAGGAGACGGCAATCCTATATCTATCACTAGTGACCTAACATGACTCAAGCTCACCATCCAAGATAGTCTATAACCATTATGTTTCAAACGATATTGAACTACCTCAAAACAATGACAATCATCATTTAGAAACACAAGTGATCTCAAGTCAGAGGACATGTGCCACTTGTTGCAATCAAGGATTATTCACATTATGACAAGCAATTGAACAACCTAGTAGGGTCTGTCTAGTACATCCAATGTACCCATGAGTCTACATCTTATTCCATGCTCGAAGCATCCTATAAGATTAGAATACATATTAGTCTCAATCATATCAGGGATGTCTCATGTTCACCAAGATATCTCGACTAAGGACTTTACTGCATGTCAGCCTAGCTGAACATCATAGAGACATCATTCAGAAGTACATTCATTGCAGCAGACAATGTAACAACCTGAATAACAACCATTGCCTTTATAAACATAAGAGTTTATACATGATACTGTTACAATCCCAAGGCCTCAAACATTAGCCTTAAGGGCATACCCCAACAATCTCCCACTTGCACTTAATCTAATGGTTGAGAAATCTCAAACCCATATTATTACAGTGCTTCTCATGCTTCTGCTGCGCCAGAGGCTTGGTAAGCGGGTCTGCCAGATTGTCATCTGTATGAACCTTGCAGATTTTGATCTCGCCACGATCAATGATCTCCCGGATCAAATGAAACCGTCTCTGTATGTGCTTGGACTTCTGGTGCGACCGTGGTTCCTTTGCTTGTGCGATTGCTCCAGTGTTATCATAGAAGATAACCAAAGGATCTGCACTCGAAGGAACGACACCAAGTTCTTGAACGAACTTACGAATCCACACTGCCTCCTTAGATGCTTCCGAGGCTGCAACATACTCGGCTTCTGTTGTGGAATCAGCAACTATAGACTGTTTGAAACTCTTCCACACCACTGCTCCTCCATTCAAGCTAAAAACATAGCCTGATTGCGATCGGAAATCCTCCTGGTCAGACTGGAACGAAGCGTTAGTATATCCTTCAATACTGAGTTCTTCCTGACCACCATATATCAAGAATATATCTTTGGTCCTCCGAAGATATTTTAAAATGTTCTTGACTGCAATCCAGTGCGCCTGACCTGGATTACTTTGGAACCGACTGGTCACGCTTAACACGTAAGCGACGTCTGGGCGAGTACACAACATCGCATACATAATGGACCCAATAGCCGAAGCATAAGGCGTATTGTCCATTTCATCTTTCTCAGTCTGTGTTTGTGGACACTGACTCTTTGAAAGATTCATACCATGTCTGACTGGAAGATATCCTCTTTTAGAATTCTCTAAATGAAATCTCTCCAGGACTTTATCGATGTAAGTACTCTGGCACAGCCCGAGAAGCCTCTTAGATCTATCCCTGTAGATCTTCACACCTAACACATAGGCTGCTTCTCCTAAATCTTTCATCTGGAAACATTTTCTTAACCATGCTTTCACCGCATGCATTTCGGGAATATCGTTTCCAATGATTAAGATATCATCGACGTAGAGGACTAGGAAAGTAATCACGCTCCCACTAAACCTCTTATATACACACGGGTCATCCTCGTTCTTGATGAAACCAAATTCACTGACTGATTCATCAAAACGAATATTCCAGCTTCTTGATGCTTGTTTAAGTCCATAAATGGACTTCTTTAACTTGCATATCTTATGACGATCTGATGGATTAGTGAAACCTTCCGGTTGTGTCATATACACATCCTCATCCAGTTTTCCAATAAGGAAAGCGGTCTTCACATCCATTTGCCAGATCTCATAATCATAATATGCTGCTATCGCGAAAAGAATCCGAATAGACTTAAACATGGCTACAGGAGAGAAAGTTTCATCATAATCTATCCCGTAGATTTGTTTGAAACCTTTCGCAACTAGCCTGCCTTTATAGGTAACCACGTTACCATCCATGTCAATCTTCTTCTTGAAGATCCACTTACAGCCTATAGGGATAACTCCCGGAGGCGGATCAACCAAATCCCAAACTTGGTTATCTGAAATGGAGTCCATCTCGGCTCGCATAGCTTCAAGCCATCTAGCTGAGTCCGGTCCACTGACCGCATCCGCATAAGTGAGGGGTTCATCATGATCAATGATGTAGACTCCGTCATAGCGCTCAGGCTGTCGACGAATCCTTCCCGATCTTCGCGGTTCCCGTGATATCTGAGCCTCAGGTTGTTCAATAACCTGTTCTACCGGCTCAGGCTCATCCAACTGTGCTTGACTACTTTGTCCTTCCTCTGGATTCTCATCCAGCTTTATTTCTCTCCCACTGGCTTCTTGCAGAAGAAACTCCTTCTCAAGAAAAATGCCCGTCCGAGCAACAAATACCTTGTTCTCTTTGGGATCATAGAAATAATAACCCTTAGTTTCCTTAGGGTAACCGACAAAGATGCATTTGTCAGATCTGCTCTCTAGTTTCCCAGAGGCGAGCTTTTTGACATAAGCCTCGCAACCCCAGATCTTGATAAATGTCAAGCTAGGCTGTTTCCCATACCATAATTCATATGGGGTCTTTGAAACTGCCTTGGATGGCACTCGGTTTAGTATCTTTGCAGCTGTCTCCAGTGCAAATCCCCAAGAGGAGTAAGGTAGAGTAGCCTGACTCATCATCGAACGAACCATATCAAGTAACGTTCTATTTCTCCTCTCGGACACACCATTCCATTGCGGTGTTCCTGGCGGAGTGAGCTGTGAGATAATCCCACACTCCTTCAGATAGTCAGTAAACGCATGACTTAGGTATTCTCCACCTCGATCAGAACGAAGTGTCTTGATATTTCGGCCTAGCTGATTTTGTACTTCATTCTTGAACTCTTTGAACTTGTCAAAAGATTCACTTTTATGTCTCATTAAATAGACATACCCATACCTACTGAAATCATCAGTAAAGGTAATAAAGTACTGATAGCCACCTCTGGCATGTTTACTAAATGGCCCACACACATCACTGTGTATAAGGTCAAGTAAACCTGAAGCCCTTTGACCCTTATTAGGAAAAGGTGACTTCGTCATTTTGCCCATTAAACAAGCTTTACATGTATCAATCTCCTCATAGGAGAATGATCCCAGCAGTCCTTGATCATGCAACCCCTTAATGCGTTTCTTGTTAATATGGCCTAAACGACTATGCCATAGCAAGGTGCTGTCATCAGCATACTTGGCTTTCTTAATATCAATCTGCTGTATAGAACATTCCATGTCCAACATGAATAACCCATTGCTAATTGATCCAGTGGCATAAATAATATTATCAAAAGATAAAACACACTTTGAAATATTGCATTCAAAGGAAAACCCTTTCCTGACAAGAGTAGGAATAGAGATAATATTTTTAGTAATGCTAGGAACAAAGTAACAATTGTCTAGTTCCAATACAAGCCCAGATGGTAATGAGATGTAATATTCTCCTACAGCAACAGCAGCAACCCGTGCCCCATTTCCAACTCGTAGGTCCACCTCATGCTGTCCCACCTGTCTTCTTCTCTTGAGTTCCTGTACATTTGAACAAATGTGAACTCCACATGCAGTGTCCAACACCCATGATATAGAAGAAGAGAACATGACCTCAGTCACATAAATTCCTGAGCCAGAAGCGATGCTTCCCTTCTTGTCTCCTTGGAGCGCTTTACAGTCCTTTTTCCAGTGACCCAGCTGGCCACAGTGGAAACATCTGTATTCCTTCGACCGCTTAACCTTTTGTTTCAGCGCCTTGTTGTAGTTCTTGACTGGGGTTTTTCCCTTCTTCCCCTTCTTCTTGTTCCTAGAAGGAACCATTAAGACAGAGGATGAAGGCTTTCCCTTCAGAGTTTCCTCTGTAGTCAAGAGCATATTTAGCAACTCTGCCGGGGTACAGTCGATTTTGTTCATATTAAAGTTAATAATGAACGCATCGAAAGAAGGCGGTAGAGACTGCAGAATAATGTCTACAGCAAGCTCCTGATTGATGGTGTGTCCCAGTTTCTCTAGAGCCTCCTTGTGCCCAATCATCTTGAGCACATGAGCTCCCACTGGACTCCCTTCAGCCAGTTTGCTCTGAAAGAACAGCTTGGTCAAGTTATAGCGCTCAGTCCTCGCCTGTGCAGCATACAGCATCTTGAGGTTTGCTATAATTTCTATAGCAGACATATCCTCATGCTGACGCTGCAGCGGTGGCATCATAGACGCTAACATCAGGCAAGCGACATCAATGCTATCATTGACATGCTTTTCATAGGCTTCCCGAACCGCCCTTGCGGCGTTCGGAGCGGGTTGAGGCGGTATCGCCGTCTCGAGGACATACAGTTTCCTCTCTGCCTTAACTTAAGTCTTCACTTGCTTTTCCTCATGGGGCTTTTGCTTCTCATCTGGCCCAACCTAGGGCCCAAGCGCCAATTGCAGCTGAGGTGCGCCCACCAGGGAAAATGCGCCTGTCCCAGAGTCGAACCCTGGACCTCCCACCTGCTTAAGCCTCAAGCTGCATGCGCCTCTGCCATGTGTGCTCTGTGCTCTTGTCTGATAAATTTACAAATTAATCTATCTAGACAAAATTGACACGCAGGTCAATTACACTTTATAAATTAAATAAAATGTGATGCGCAGATCACGATAAATATTAATTTACAACAATTCACCAGGCTCGCAGGCCCCAGCACAGCACACATTAAGGGCAACCCACATAAGATAAAATAAACAAGCACATGGCATCATCCAAAAATCATGTGATCCAACATAAGAAATTAAAATTTCAAAAACCCCATTGGCATCAATTTTAATTTTCCTTATGTGCCCTACTACCTTACAACAGTCCATTGAAAGGGATCCACTCATCATGTCTAGTCAGATCCACTGCCCTTGCATGCACCAAGTCCTAACTGACTTGAGTCGACCAAAAGGTCAACCATGCATGCGCCAAGGGCTGAACAGCCACAATGAGGTCTGGCAAGCGGGCGTGACCCCGGGCCTAACTCATGTGCATTCATTAGTTGTCTCACAATCAGACATCGCTACACGCCTGTGATGCAGTCGACCTATAGCCACCACGTGCTCGCGCATGGGTGCCATCTGGTCGACCCATCTAGGCTGTCAGATGGTCTGATCAGACTATTGGATCTAACCTAGAGGATGACTTCAGCCCCATCAACCCGTCTAAGGGTTTATAGCAGGCGCCTCTTAGATCTAGTGAAGGTTGCGCAAGTGATATAGTTTTGAGAAAAACAAACTATGCGCCACACAAACATGCGCCATCAAAACATATTCAAGTTTCGCATATGCAACAACTAAAGATGAAAGTTCGCATGTATAGATCTAAGCATACAAGGATCACAAAAAAGGCTAAAGCAATCATAAAATCATGCATCAACCAGCGCTCTGATACCAATTGAAAGTCCCCACAAAGGGGGGGCGAAACCCTAAGACATGCGCAGATATGAATTTGCATGGGCGGAATCTAGGGTTTCCTAGGATCGCATAGCATGTATTATATGATCAACTTAGAACAACAATGATCATACCATGGCCATTGTTTGTATGATGTCGAGGAAGAAGAGATCGACAGGGGTCTCCTCCAGAGGATGCGCACACAAGATGAAGAAGCCGCCTACTCCCTTGGTGCTCCTTGTGCTAGCAAGGTTCCAAGAGGTTCTTGTCATATGAAAAAGGAAGATGATCTCCTTGCTTGGCGAAAAACAACTTTCTCCTCTTGTCGTCCACTCTTTTTCACGAGAATGCAAAAGCTCTCGAAATCACAAGAGGCGACAAAGGCGTGAAGAGGCGAGCAACATGAGGCGTGGTCACGTAAGTGATCATGCTTTCTAAAAATAGAAATCCACTCCCTCACATGCGATCATGGGTTTACCCCAATCGCAAACTCCTCTCCATTTGAACCACACGCTCACTTGATGAGGTGGTTCATTTCGGTTTGGTCCAAGACCAATTAACCCAAGCAATCCAGTCTAGATCTCAATTAAACCCTAAGGCTCCAGATCTAACCGTTGATCTCTTGATGCTTCTGATCTCACTGATCTAGCATCCAATCTCTCGATCGAAGCTTACCGATCTCAAGCTCTAATCAATCAAACATGATCAGACCAGATCTCACTCACAATCAGAGATTAATTCCCTTTAAACTGAACCCAAAATAATTCAGTCCACACGATCTGACTTAAGTAAGCCATATCATCAAATTGTGCGACCCTGAGGGTTTCCTTTAAATGTCGGTAACGATAACTTACGTTATCACGATCAGAGAGGGGTATCTAGCAACACATCACTGTCTCCTGATATAAAGGAAAGAGTCTTCCAAGACTACACCCAAACAACAGCACAAGTGTGAATCAACTCACTAGGCATACATGATTCCTTTGCCACTGGATGTTCTTTATTGGACAAGCCTGCCAAGCTTGTAACTCCAATATGATGAGCATGATTAGATCAGATGAACATAGTCATCTGGGTATGGCCATACACTTTCTCAATCATCTCATCCAGGGGGCCCCTTTAGAACATCACACTCCAATGAAGGAGACGGCAATCCTATATCTATCACTAGTGACCTAACATGACTCAAGCTCACCATCCAAGATAGTCTATAACCATTATGTTTCAAACGATATTGAACTACCTCAAAACAATGACAATCATCATTTAGAAACACAAGTGATCTCAAGTCAGAGGACATGTGCCACTTGTTGCAATCAAGGATTATTCACATTGTGACAAGCAATTGAACAACCTAGTAGGGTCTGTCCAGTACATCCAATGTACCCATGAGTCTACATCTTATTCCATGCTCGAAGCATCCTATAAGATTAGAATACATATTAGTCTCAATCATATCAGGGCTATCTCATGTTCACCAAGATATCTCGACTAAGGACTTTACTGCATGTCAACCTAGCTGAACATCATAGAGACATCATTCAGAAGTACATTCATTGCAGCAGACAATGTAACAACCTGAATAACAACCATTGCCTTTATAAACATAAGAGTTTATACATGATACTATTACAATCCCAAGGCCTCAAACATTAGCCTTAAGGGCATACCCCAACATGATGCCGCTCTCCTCCAAAGAAGACGCACACAAGAAGATGTCGCCTACTTCCTTTGGCGTTCCTTGTGCTAGCAAGGGCCCAAGGTATCCTTGATCGCTTGAAGGAGATGAGATGGTCTCTTGGCCTCGTCAAGTGCACTCCTTGTCGTGAAGAACACCACACGAAAAAGAGAGGTCCCGTGGAAGAGGCGAGAGCGTGAGATGTTTTCAACGTCAAGGCGTTACCTCAACGTGGAGGCGTTACTCTCAAATTTGGAAAAAACAACTTCCAAATATAGTAACCGCTTAACTCTTCATGTGTTCACTCCTAGTGAACCGATCCTCACCTCTTCACCCTTGAACCATGCGCTCATATGTTGAGCCGGTTCAAATAGATTTGGTTCAAAAACCAAATTAGGCCAAGGGATGCTCTAGACCTTCTACGAACCAAATGGCTCAAGATCTAACCGTACATCTCCTGATGCTCTTGATCTCACCGATCTAGCATCTAATCTCTCGATCGAAGCTTACCGATCTCAAGCCCTAATCAATCAAACATGATCAGACCAAATCTCACTTACAATCAGAGTTTAAACTCCTTTAAACTGAACCAAAACAATTCAGTCCACACGAACTGACTTAAGTAAGCCATATCATCAAATTGTGCGACCCTGAGGGTTTCCTTTAAATGTCGGTAACGATAACTTACGTTATCATGATCAGTGAGGGGTATCTAGCAACACATCACTGTCTCCCGATATAAAGGAAAGAGTCTTCCAAGACTACACCCAAACCACAGCACAAGTGTGAATCCACTTCACCAGGCATACATGTTTCCTTTGCCACTAGATGTTCTTATTGGACAAGCGTGTCAAGCCTGTAGCTCCAATATGATGAGCATGATTAGATCAGATGAACATAGTCACCTGGGTATGGCCATACACTTTCTCAATCATCTCATTCAGGGGGGCCCCTTTAGAACATCACACTCCAATCAAGGAGACGGCAATCCTATATCTATCACTAGTGTCCTAACCTGACTCATGATCATTATGCAAGATAGTCTATAACCATTATGTTTCAAATGATATTGAACTACCTCAAAACAATGACAATCATCATTTAGAAACACAAGTGATCTCAAGTCAGAGGACATGTGCCACTTGTTGCAAACAAGGATTATTCACATTGTGACAAGCAATTGAATATCCTAGTAGGGTCTGTCCAGTACATCCAATGTACCCATGAGTCTACATCTTATTCCATGCTCGAAGCATCCTATAAGATTAGAACACATATTAGTCTCCATCATATCAAGGCTGTCTCATGTTCACCAAGATATCTCGACTAAGGACATAGAGCATGTCAGCCTAGCTGAACAGCATTGAGACATTATTCAGAAGCACACTTATTGCAGCAGACAATGTAACAAACTGAATAACAACCATTGCCTTTATAAACATATGAGTTTATACATGATACTGAAAGAATCCCAAGGCCTCAAACATTAGCCTTAAGGGCATACCCCAACAATCTCCCACTTGCACTTAATCTAATGGTTGAGAAATCTCAAACCCATATTATTACAGTGCTTCTCATGCTTCTGCCGCGCCAGAGGCTTGGTAAGCGGGTCAGCCAGATTGTCATCTGTATGAACCTTGCAGACTTTGATCTCGCCTCGATCAATGATCTCCCGGATCAAATGAAACTGTCTCTGTATGTGCTTGGACTTCTGGTGCGACCGTGGTTCCTTTGCTTGTGCGATTGCTCCAGTGTTATCACAGAAGATAACCAAAGGATCTGCACTCGAAGGAACAACACCAAGTTCCTGAACGAACTTACGAATCCACACTGCCTCCTTAGATGCTTCTGAGGCTGCAACATACTCGGCTTCTGTTGTGGAATCAGCAACAATAGACTGTTTGAAACTTTTCCACACCACTGCTCCTCCATTCAAGCTAAAAACATAGCCTGATTGCGATCGAAAATCATCCTGGTCCGATTGGAATGAAGCGTCAGTATATCCTTCTATACTGAGTTCTTCCTGACCACCATATACCAAGAACATATCTTTGGTCCTCCGCAGATATTTTAAAATGTTCTTGACTGCAATCCAGTGCGCCTGACCTGGATTACTTTGGAATCGACTGGTCACGCTTAACCCGTAAGCGACGTCTGGGCGAGTACACAACATCGCATACATAATGGACCCAATAGCCGAAGCATAAGGCGTATTGTCCATTTCATCTTTCTCAGTCTGTGTTTGTGGACACTGACTCTTTGAAAGATTCAGACTATGTCTGACTGGAAGATATCCTCTTTTAGAATTCTCTAAATGGAATCTCTCCAGGACTTTATCGATGTAAGTACTCTGGCACAGCCCGAGAAGCCTCTTAGATCTATCCCTGTAGATCTTCACACCTAACACATAGGCTGCTTCTCCTAGATCTTTCATCTGGAAACATTTTCTTAACCATGCTTTGACAGCATGCAGTTCAGGAATATCGTTTCCAATGATTAAGATATCATCGACGTAGAGGATTAGGAAAGTAATCACGCTCCCACTAAACCTCTTATATACACACGGGTCATCTTCATTCTTGATGAAACCAAATTCACAGATTGATTCATCAAAACGAATATTCCAGCTTCTAGATGCTTGTTTAAGTCCATAAATGGACTTCTTTAACTTGCATATTTTATGACGATCCGATGGATTAGTGAAACCTTCAGGTTGTGTCATATACACATCCTCATCCAGTTTTCCATTAAGGAAAGCAGTCTTCACATCCATTTGCCAAATCTCATATTCATAATATGCCGCTATCGCAAGTATAATCCAAATAGACTTGAACATGGCTACAGGAGAGAAAGTTTCATCATAATCTATCCCGTAGATTTGTTTGAAACCTTTCGCAACTAGCCTGCCTTTATAGGTAACCACGTTACCATCCATGTCAATCTTCTTCTTGAAGATCCATTTACAGCCTATAGGGATTACTCCCGGAGGCGGATCAACCAAATCCCAGACTTGGTTATCTGACATGGAGTCCATCTCGGCTCGCATAGCTTCAAGCCATCTAGCTGAATCCGGTCCACTGACCGCATCCGCATAAGTAAGGGGTTCATCATGATCAATGATGTAGACTCCGTCATAGCGCTCAGGCTATCGACGGATCCTTCCCGATCTTCGCGGTTCCCGTGATATCTGAGCCTCAGGTTGTTCAATAACCTGCTCTGTTGGGGTATGCCCTTAAGGCTAATGTTTGAGGCCTATGGGAATGTATTTGTATCATGTAATAAACTGTTATGTTTATAAAGGCATGGTTGTTATTCAGTTAGCTACATTGTCTACTGCAATATATGTTCTTCTGAATAATGTCTCAAAGCTGTTCAGCTCGGCTGACATGCTATTATGTCCTTAGTCGATATATCTTGGTGAACATGAGACAGCCTTGATATGATTGAGACTAATATGTGTTCTAATCTTATAGGATGCTTCGAGCATGGAATAAGATGTAGACTCATGGGTACATTGGATGTACTGGACAGACCCTACTAGGATGTTCAATTGTTTGTCACAATGTGAATATTCCTTGATTAAGACAAGTGGCACATTTCCTCTGACTTGAGATCACTTGTGTTTTCTGAATGATGATTGTCATTGTTTTGAGATGGTTCAATATCATTTGAAACATAATGATTATAGACTATCTTGGATGGTGAGCTTGAGTCAGGTTAGAGCACTAGTGATAGACATAGGATTGCCGTCTCCTTGTTTAAGGAGTGTGATGTTCTAAAGGGGCCCCCTGGATGAGATGATTGAGAAAGTGTATGGCCATACCCAGGTGACAGTGTTCATCTGTTCTAATCATGCTCATCATATTGGAGTTACAAGCTTGACAGGCTTGTCCAATAAGAACATCCAGTGGCAAAGGAAATATGTATGCTTTGTGATTTGATTCACACTTGTGCTGTTTTTGGGTGTAGTCTTGGAAGACTCATTTCTTTATATCGGGAGATAGTGATGTGTTGCTAGATACCCCTCACTGATCGTGATAATGAGAATTATCGTTACCGACATTTAAAGGAAACCCTTAGGGTCGCACAATTTGATGATATGGCTTACTTAAGTCAGATCGTGTGGACTGAATTGTTTGGGTTCAGTTTAAAGGGAATTAGTCTCTGATTCAAAGTGAGATCTGGTCTGATCATGTTTGATTGATTAGGGCTTAAGATCGGTAAGCTTCGATCGAGAGAATAGATGCCAGATCGGTCAGATCAGGGGCATCGAGGAGATCGACGGTTAGATCGGGAACCTTAGGGTTTATTTAAGATCTAGACTAGATCATTGGCTTGATTGGTTCTTAAACCGAACCAAAGTGAACCGGCTCACTTGATGAGCGCATGGTTCAAGGGGAGAGGAGTTGGCGACAAGTTCACTTGGCGTGAACGTTGGGGTGAGGAGTGGTTACTATTTTTAGTAACCATGATCTCCACTTGGTGGGTGCTCTCGTCCGAATAGAGTATTCTCTATTTTCGCCACTTCAACTGATTTTTCCTCTCGCCCATATTCCTCTCGAGATTATTGTGTGAGTGTGGCGACGCTTGACGCTTGACGCTTGACGCTTGACGCTTGACGCTTGAGGAGGATTCGGCCAAGAAAGATTGACATCTCATTTTCCCTTCACTCGTCAAAGGACCTCTTGGAACCTTGCTAGCACAAGGAGCACCAAGAGAGATAGCGACATCATCTTGTGTGTGACGACAAGGAGAAGATCTCGTTTGATCTTTGCTTCCAAGCCGCCATCAAGAAATGGCAATGGTATGGATCGAATCACCTCTTATGCATTCGGGTTTTCTTTAAGTTGATTATATAAGGTGCATGCGATTCTTAGAGACCCTATCCGCTGCTTGAAATTTGAATATGCGCCATGCTGGGTTTCGCCCCCCTCTAGAAAGGGGTTCCAACAACTGGTATCAGAGCCAGGTTTTCTATGCATCTTTGTATGATTGCTTAAGCTTATGTGATCCATGTTTGCGTGTACAAGCTTAGATCTAGTTAACATGCGTTTTTTCTTTAAGTTTTTGTACATGCGAAACTTGAAGTATGTTATCATTGGCGCATGTTGTTCTTGGCGCATGCTTAGTGTTTTTTCTTAAAAACCCTAATTAACATGCGCGACTCACTCTAGATCTAAGGCTCTACTATAAACCCTTAAACGGGTTATTAGGGTTGAAGTCACCCCTAGTTTAGATCCAACAGTCTGATCAGACTATCTGACAGCCTGAATGGGTCGACCAGATAGCACCTTGGCGCAAGCCTATGGTGGCTATAGGTCGACTGCAGACAGGTGTGTAGCGAAGTCTGATTGAGACGATTAATGAATGCACCTGAGTTAGGCCCGGGGTCACGCCCGCTTGCCAGACCTCAGTGTGGTCGTTCAGCCCTGACGCATGCATGGTTGACCTTATGGTCGACTCAAGTCAGTTAGGACTTGGTGCATGCAAGGGCAGTGGATCTGACTAGGTTGGATGAGTGGATCCCTAGTAATGGATCGTTGTAAGGTTGTAGGGCAAATAAGGAAAAATTAAAATTGATCCCAAGGGGTTTTCGAAAATTTTAATTTTTATGATGGATCACTTGATTGCTGATTGGATGCATGTGTTTGTCTATTTAGTCTTATGTGGGCTGCCCATGTTAAATCTGTGCTGTGCTGGGGCCTGCGTGCCTGGATTTAAAAATTGTAAATTAATTATTGTGATCTGCGCATCACATTGTTTTAATTTATAAAATGTAAGTGACCTGCGTGTCACTCTTGTCTAGATAGTTAAATTTGTAATTTAATTTGACAAGAGCACAGTGCACACTTGGCAGAGGCGCATGCAGCAAGTGGCTGGACCAGGTGGTAGGTCTAGGGTTCGACCCTAGGACCTGGCGCATATTCCTGGTGGGCGCACCTGTGCTGCAGATGGCGCTTGGGCCCAGGTTTGGGCCAGATGAGCAGCAAAAGACCCATGAAGAGCAAATGAAGACTTAAGTTAGGTTAAGGTCTTCTAGGGCTATGGGCTTTTACCACATAAGATACATGCTTTCTTTTATTGTATAATATTAGAATTGCATGTTTAAGTTTATCTTCTGCTATCACCATAGGGATTGCATGATAGTGAAGAAGATAAAAGACCGTTAAAATCCAACGCTAAAATATCAAGCTCGTAAGCCTTCTGACGCGAAACCTCACTGTTATGATTATCGTTGGAGCCGTGTTGTACCCACTCAGTGGGCACGTCCATCTATCTTCAGACGGTGCGGGATTACACCTGCGTGTTACAGAGTAGGGATTTATCCCTTCTCGTTGCTCAGCATAGCACGTGGTGGTCCAGGGAGTAGGTCGGGTCAGCTTGACCGTGTAGGCTACATATGTGGCGCATATGGTAGCACATGGAGGCAGCCATCTGTGGGATCAGAGACTGTGTTGTACCAACTCAGTTGGCACAGTCTGCTGGATTGCCCAGATGAAGGGGAATCGCACGGGTTGGCGATTGGCTGGGATGCCTACCAGAAACTAGTGCTTGTACTCTCTGTGCATCTTATCTCGCCTGAGCGGGACGCGGAGACCAAGTATGAAATCTGGATCCCATCTCACTAAAAGAGTGCTACTCTTTCGGGCTGTTTTGCTGGATTTTTCAGCCAGATAAAATAGTGAGAAAAAGAATCTTTCTTAAGTCCTGATCGATTCTTATACATTGATACTGACCTTGCTGTTCTTGCATTGTTGTAGATACCTGCAGCAACGAACACCATGAACTTCAATGTGCGATCCCTACTGGAAAGGGAGAAGTTTGCTGGGCCGAACTTCTCTGACTGGTTTGGACACCTTAAGATCATTCTTAAGGCAGAGAGGAAACTGTATGTCCTCGAGACGGCGATACCGCCGCAGCCCGCTCCGAACGCCGCAAGGGCGGTTCGGGAAGCCTATGAAAAGCACGTCAATGATAGCATTGATGTCGCTTGCCTGATGCTAGCGTCTATGACGCCACCGCTGCAGCGTCAGCATGAGGACATGTCGGCTATAGACATGATTACAAACCTCAAGATGTTGTATGCTGCACAGGCGAGAACAGAACGCTATAATCTGACAAAGCTCTTCTTTCAGAGCAAACTGGCTGAAGGGAGCCCAGTGGGAGCTCACGTGCTCAAGATGATTGGGCACAAGGAGGCTCTAGAGAAACTGGGGCATACCATTAACCAGGAGCTTGCTGTGGACATTATTCTGCAGTCTCTCCCGCCTTCATTCGACGCGTTCATTATTAATTTTAATATGAACAAAATCGATTGTACTCCGGCAGAGCTGCTGAATATGCTCTTGACCACTGAGGAAACTCTGAAGGGTAAGCCTTCAACCTCTGTCTTAATGGTTCCTTCCAGGAACAAGAAGAAGGGGAAGAAGGGCAAGGCCCCAGTCAAGAACTACAGCAAGGCTCTGAAGCAAAAGGTCAAGCGGTCCAAGGAATACAGGTGTTTCCACTGTGGCCAGCTGGGTCACTGGAAAAAGGACTGCAAAGCGCTCCAAGGAGATAAGAGGGGAAGCTTCGCTTCTGGCTCAGGTATATTCGTGACTGAGGTCATGTTTTCTTCTTCTATATCATGGGTGTTGGACACTGCATGTGGAGTTCACATTTGTTCAAATGTACAGGAACTCAAGAGAAGAAGGCAGGTGGGACAGCATGAGGTGGACCTACGAGTTGGAAACGGGGCACGGGTTGCTGCTGTTGCTGTAGGAGACTACTTCATTCCTTTACCATCTGGCATTGTATTGGAACTAGACAATTGTTATTTTGTTCCCAGTATAACTAAAAATATTATCTCCATTCCTGCTCTTGTCAGGAAGGGGTTTTCCTTTGAATGCAATATTTCAAAGTGTATTTTGTCTTATGATAATATTGTTTATGCAACTGGTTCAATTAACAATGGGTTATTCATGTTGGACATGGAAAGTTCTATACAAAATGTTGATATTAAGAAAGCCAAGTATGCTGATGACAGCACCTTGCTGTGGCATAGTCGTTTAGGCCATATAAACGAGAAACGCATTAAGCGGTTGCATGATCATGGACTGCTGGGATCATTCTCCTATAAGGAGATTGATACATGCAAAGCTTGTTTGATGGGTAAAATGACGAAGTCACCTTTTCCTCACAAAGGTCAAAGGGCTTCAGGTTTACTTGACCTTATACACAGTGATGTGTGTGGGCCATTTAGTAAACATGCCAGAGGTGGCTATCAGTACTTCATTACCTTTACTGATGATTTCAGTAGATACGGGTATGTCTGTCTGATGAGACATAAAAGTGAATCTTTTGACAAGTTCAAAGAGTTCAAGAATGAAGTACAAAATCAGCTAGGCCGAAATATCAAGGCACTTCGCTCAGATCGAGGTGGTGAATACCTAAGTCATACGTTTACTGACTATCTAAAGGAGTGTGGGATTATCTCACAGCTCACTCCGCCAGGAACACCGCAATGGAATGGTGTGTCCGAGAGGAGAAATAGAACGCTACTTGATATGGTTCGTTCTATGATGAGTCAGGCTACTCTTCCATACTCCTTTTGGGGTTTTGCGCTGGAAACAGCTGCAAAGGTACTAAACCGAGTGCCATCCAAAGCAGTTTCTAAAACTCCATATGAGTTATGGTATGGGAAACAGCCAAGCTTGACATTTATTAGGATCTGGGGCTGCGAGGCTTATGTCAAAAAGCTCGCCTCTGGGAAACTAGAGAGCAGATCTGACAAATGTATCTTTGTCGGTTACCCTAAGGAAACTAAGGGTTATTATTTCTACGATCCCAAAGAGAACAAGGTTTTTGTTGCTCGGACGGCCATATTTCTTGAGAAGGAGTTTCTTCTGCAAGAGGCCAGTGGGAGAGAAATAAAGCTGGATGAGAATCCAGTCGAAGGACAAAGTAGTCAAGCACAGTTGGATGAGCCTGAGCCGGTAGAACAGGTTATTGAACAACCTGAGGCTCAAATATCACGGGAACCGCGAAGATCGGGTAGGATCCGTCGACAGCCTGAGCGCTATGACGGAGTCTACATCATTGACAATGATGAACCCCTCACTTATGCGGATGCGGTCAGTGGACCGGAGTCAGCGAGATGGCTTGAGGCTATGCGCGCCGAGATGGACTCCATGTCAGATAACCAAGTCTGGGATTTGGTTGATCCGCCTTCGGGAGTTATCCCTATAGGCTGTAAATGGATCTTCAAGAAGAAGATTGACATGGATGGTAACGTGGTTACCTATAAAGGCAGGCTAGTTGCGAAAGGTTTCAAACAAATCTACGGGATAGATTATGATGAAACTTTCTCACCTGTAGCCATGTTTAAGTCTATTCGGATTCTTTTCGCGATAGCTGCATATTATGATTATGAGATTTGGCAGATGGATGTGAAAACAGCTTTCCTTAATGGAAATCTGGATGAGGATGTGTATATGACACAACCTGAGGGTTTCACTAATACATCAGATCGTCATAAGATATGCAAGTTAAAGAAGTCCATTTATGGACTTAAGCAAGCATCTAGAAGCTGGAATATTCGTTTTGATGAATCAGTCACTGAATTTGGTTTCATCAAGAACGAGGATGACCCGTGTGTATATAAGAGGTTTAGTGGGAGCGTGATTACTTTCCAAGTCCTCTACGTCGATGACATCTTGATCATTGGAAATGACATTCCTGAAATGCATGCTGTTAAAGCATGGCTGAGGAAGTGTTTCCAGATGAAAGATCTAGGAGAAGCAGCCTATGTGTTAGGTGTGAAGATCTACAGGGATAGATCTAAGAGGCTTCTCGGGCTGTGCCAGAGTACTTACATCGATAAGGTCCTGGAGAGATTTCATTTAGAGAATTCTAAACGTGGATATCTTCCAGTCAGACATGGTCTGAGTCTTTCGAAGAGTCAGTGTCCACAAACACAGACTGAGAAAGATGAAATGGACAATACGCCTTATGCTTCGGCTATTGGTTCCATTATGTATGCGATGTTGTGTACTCGCCCAGACGTCGCTTACGGGTTAAGCGTAACCAGTCGTTTCCAAAGTAATCCAGGTATGGCGCACTGGATTGCAGTCAAGAACATTTTAAAATATCTGCGGAGGACCAAAGATATGTTCTTGATATATGGTGGTCAGGAAGAACTCAGTATAGAGGGATATACTGACTCTTCGTTCCAGTCGGACCAGGATGATTTCCGATCGCAATCAGGCTATGTTTTTAGCTTGAATGGAGGTGCAGTGGTGTGGAAGAGTTTCAAACAGTCAACTGTTGCTGATTCCACAACAGAAGCCGAGTATGTTGCAGCCTCGGAAGCATCCAAGGAGGCAGTCTGGATTCGTAAGTTCGTGAGAGAACTTGGTGTTGTTCCTTCGAGTGTCGATCCTTTGGTTATCTTCTGTGATAACACTGGAGCAATCGCACAAGCAAAGGAACCACGGTCGCACCAGAAGTCCAAGCACATACTGAGACGGTTTCATTTGATCAGGGAGATCATAGATCGTGGCGAGATCAAAATCTGCAAGGTTCATACAGATGACAATCTGGCAGACCCGCTTACCAAGCCTCTGGCGCAGCAGAAGCATGAGAAGCACTGTAATAATATGGGTTTGAGATTTCTCAACCATTAGATTAAGTGCAAGTGGGAGATTGTTGGGGTATGCCCTTAAGGCTAATGTTTGAGGCCTATGGGAATGTATTTGTATCATGTAATAAACTGTTATGTTTATAAAGGCATGGTTGTTATTCAGTTAGCTACATTGTCTGCTGCAATATATGTTCTTCTGAATAATGTCTCAAAGCTGTTCAGCTCGGCTGACATGCTATTATGTCCTTAGTCGATATATCTTGGTGAACATGAGACAGCCTTGATATGATTGAGACTAATATGTGTTCTAATCTTATAGGATGCTTCGAGCATGGAATAAGATGTAGACTCATGGGTACATTGGATGTACTGGACAGACCCTACTAGGATGTTCAATTGTTTGTCACAATGTGAATATTCCTTGATTAAGACAAGTGGCACATTTCCTCTGACTTGAGATCACTTGTGTTTTCTGAATGATGATTGTCATTGTTTTGAGATGGTTCAATATCATTTGAAACATAATGATTATAGACTATCTTGGATGGTGAGCTTGAGTCAGGTTAGAGCACTAGTGATAGACATAGGATTGCCGTCTCCTTGTTTAAGGAGTGTGATGTTCTAAAGGGGCCCCCTGGATGAGATGATTGAGAAAGTGTATGGCCATACCCAGGTGACAGTGTTCATCTGTTCTAATCATGCTCATCATATTGGAGTTACAAGCTTGACAGGCTTGTCCAATAAGAACATCCAGTGGCAAAGGAAATATGTATGCTTTGTGATTTGATTCACACTTGTGCTGTTTTTGGGTGTAGTCTTGGAAGACTCATTTCTTTATATCGGGAGATAGTGATGTGTTGCTAGATACCCCTCACTGATCGTGATAATGAGAATTATCGTTACCGACATTTAAAGGAAACCCTTAGGGTCGCACAATTTGATGATATGGCTTACTTAAGTCAGATCGTGTGGACTAAATTGTTTGGGTTCAGTTTAAAGGGAATTAGTCTCTGATTCAAAGTGAGATCTGGTCTGATCATGTTTGATTGATTAGGGCTTAAGATCGGTAAGCTTCGATCGAGAGAATAGATGCCAGATCGGTCAGATCAGGGGCATCGAGGAGATCGACGGTTAGATCGGGAACCTTAGGGTTTATTTAAGATCTAGACTAGATCATTGGCTTGATTGGTTCTTAAACCGAACCAAAGTGAACCGGCTCACTTGATGAGCGCATGGTTCAAGGGGAGAGGAGTTGGCGACAAGTTCACTTGGCGTGAACGTTGGGGTGAGGAGTGGTTACTATTTTTAGTAACCATGATCTCCACTTGGTGGGTGCTCTCGTCCGAATAGAGTATTCTCTATTTTCGCCACTTCAACTGATTTTTCCTCTCGCCCATATTCCTCTCGAGATTATTGTGTGAGTGTGGCGACGCTTGACGCTTGACGCTTGACGCTTGACGCTTGACGCTTGAGGAGGATTCGGCCAAGAAAGATTGACATCTCATTTTCCCTTCACTCGTCAAAGGACCTCTTGGAACCTTGCTAGCACAAGGAGCACCAAGAGAGATAGCGACATCATCTTGTGTGTGACGACAAGGAGAAGATCTCGTTTGATCTTTGCTTCCAAGCCGCCATCAAGAAATGGCAATGGTATGGATCGAATCACCTCTTATGCATTCGGGTTTTCTTTAAGTTGATTATATAAGGTGCATGCGATTCTTAGAGACCCTATCCGCTGCTTGAAATTTGAATATGCGCCATGCTGGGTTTCGCCCCCCTCTAGAAAGGGGTTCCAACATGCTCAACTGGCTCAGGCTCATCCAACTGTGCTTGACTACTTTGTCCTTCTTCTGGATTCTCATCCAGTTTTATTTCTCTCCCATTGGCCTCTTGTAGAAGAAACTCCTTCTCAAGAAAAATGGCCGTCCGAGCAACAAATACCTTGTTCTCTTTGGGATCGTAGAAATAATAACCCTTACTTTCCTTAGGGTAACCGACAAAGATGCATTTCTCAGATCTGCTCTCTAGTTTCCCAGAGGCGAGCTTTTTGACATAAGCCTCGCAACCCCAGATCTTGATAAATGTCAAGCTAGGCTGTTTCCCATACCATAACTCATATGGAGTCTTTGAAACTGCCTTGGATGGCACTCGGTTTAGTACCTTTGCAGCTGTTTCCAGTGCAAATCCCCAAAAGGAGTAAGTTAGAGTAGCCTGACTCATCATAGAACGAACCATATCAAGTAATGTTCTATTTCTCCTCTCGGACACACCATTCCATTACGGTGTTCCTGGCGGAGTGAGCTGTGAGATAATCCCACACTCCTTCAGATAGTCAGTAAATTCTCGACTTAGGTATTCACCACCTCGATCAGAACGAAGTGCCTTGATATTTCGGCCTAGCTGATTCAGTACTTCATTTTTGAACTCTTTGAACTTGTCAAAAGATTCACTCTTATGTCTCATTAGATAGACATACCCATATCTACTGAAATCATCAGTAAAGGTAATGAAGTACGAATAGCCACCTCTGGCATGTTTACTAAATGGCCCACACACATCACTGTGTATAAGGTCAAGTAAACCTGAAGCCCTTTGACCTTTGTGAGGAAAAGGAGACTTCGTCATTTTGCCCATTAAACAAGCTTTGCATGTATCAATCTCCTCATAGGAGAATGATCCCAGCAGTCCATGATCATGCAACCGCTTAATGCGTTTCTTGTTAATATGGCCTAAACGACTATGCCATAACAAGGTGCTGTCATCAGCATACTTGGCTTTCTTATTATCAATATTTTGTATAGAACATTCCATGTCCAACATGAATAACCCATTGTTAATTGATCCAGAAGCATAAACAATATTATCTAAAGAAAGAACACACTTTGAAATATTGCATTCAAAGGAAAAACCTTTCCTGACAAGAGCAGGAATGGAGATAATATTTTTAGTAATGCTTGGTACAAAGTAACAATTGTTTAGTTCTAATACAAGACCAGATGGTAATGAGATGTAATATTCTCCTACAGCAACAGCAGCAACCCGTGCCCCGTTTCCAACTCGTAGGTCCACCTCATGCTGTCCCACCTGTCTTCTTCTCTTGAGTTCCTGTACATTTGAACAAATGTGAACTCCACATGCAGTGTCCAACACCCATGAAATAGAAGAAGAGGATATCATGACTTCAGTCACGAAAATACCTGAGCCAGAAGCGATGCTTCCCTTCTTGTCTCCTTGGAGCGCTTTACAGTCCTTTTTCCAGTGACCCAGCTGGCCACAGTGGAAACATCTGTATTCCTTCGACCGCTTAACCTTTTGTTTCAGAGCCTTGTTGTAATTCTTGACAGGGGCTTTGCCCTTCTTCCCCTTCTTCTTGTTCCTGGAAGGAAACATCAAGACAGAGGTTGAAGGCTTGCCCTTTAGAGTTTCCTCTGTAGTCAAGAGCATATTCAGCAACTCTGCCGGAGTATAGTCGATCTTGTTCATATTAAAATTAATAATGAACGGATCGAAAGAGGCCGGGAGGGACTGCAGAATAATGTCTACAGCAAGCTCCTGATTGATGGTATGCCCCAGTTTCTCTAGAGCCTCTTTGTGCCCAATCATCTTGAGCACATGAGCTCCCACTGGACTCCCTTCAGCCAGTTTGCTCTGAAAGAAAAGCTTGGTCAAATTATAGCGCTCAGTCCTCGCCTGTGCAGCATATAGCATCTTGAGGTTTGCTATCATTTCCATAGCAGACATATCCTCATGCTGACGCTGCAGCGGTGGCGTCATAGACGCTAGCATCAGGCAAGCGACATCAATGCTATCATTGACATGCTTTTCATAGGCATCCCGAACCGCCCTTGCGGCGTTCGGAGCGGGTTGAGGCGGTACAGCCGTCTCGAGGACATACAGTTTCCTCTCAGCCTTAAGAACAATCTTAAGGTGTCCGTACCAGTCTGAGAAGTTTGGCCTAGCAAACTTCTCCCTTTCCAGTAGGGATCGCACATTGAAGCTCATGGTGTTCGTTGCTGCAGGAATCTACAACAATGCAAGAACAGCAAGGTCAGTATCAATGTTAAGAATCAATTCAGGACTTAAGAATGATTCTTTTCTCACTATTTTATCTGGCTGAAAAATCCAGCAAAACAGCCCGAAAGAGTAAAACTCTTTTAGTGAGATGGGATCCAGATTTCATACTTGGTCTCCGCGTCCCGCTCAGGCGAGATAAGATGCACAGAGAGTACAATCACTAATTTCTGGTAGGAAGTCCCTGCCAATCGCCAACCCGTGCGATTCCCCTTGATCTGGGCGATCCAGCCGACTGTGCCAACTGAGTTGGTACAACACAGTCTCTGATCCCACAGATGGCTGCCTCCATATAGCTACCATATGCGCCACATATGTAGCCTACATGGTCAAGCTGACCCGACCTACTCCCTGGACCACCACGTGCTATGCTGAGCAACGAGAAGCGATTAATCCCTTCTCTGTAACACGCAGGTGAAATCACACACCGTCTGAAGATAGATGGACGTGCCCACTGAGTGGGTACAACACGGCTCCAACGATAGTCAGAACAGTGAGGTTTCGCGTCAGAAGGCTTACGAGCTTGATATTTTAGCGTTGGATTTTAACGGTCTTTTATCTTCTTAACTATCATGCAAACCCTATGGTGATAGCAGAAGATAAACAAATCATGCACTTCTAATTATAAAAACGATAAGTAGAAAGCATGCTGATCTTATGTGGTAAAAGCCCATTAACCCTAAGTAAGACCTTAATTTTCACTTAAGTCTTCACTTGAGCTTTCTTCATGGGTCTTTTGCATCTCATCTGGCCCAACCCAGGGCCCAAGCGCCCACTGCAGCTCAGGTGCGCCCACCAGGTAAATGCGCCTGTCCTAGGGTCGAACCCTAGACCTCCCACCTGGTCAAGCCACTGCTGCATGCGCCAATGCCATGTGTGCTCTGTGCTCTTGTCTGATTAAAATTACAATTTAATCTATCTAGACAAGATTGACACGCAGGTCAATTACATAATAAATTAATTAAAATGTGATACGCAGATCACAATAATATTAATTTACAATTTTAATCCTGGCACGCAGGCCCCAGCACAGCACACATTAAAAAGGGCAACCCACATAAGATGAAATAAACAAGCACATGGCATCCAATCAACATGTGATCCACTAACAAAATAAAATTTTTCAAAATCCCTTTGGAATCAATTTTATTTGTCTTATGAGCCCTACTACCTTACAACGGTCCATTAATAGGGATCCACTCATCATATCTAGTCAGATCCACTGCCCTTGCATGCACCAAGTCCTAACTGACTTGAGTTGACCTAATGGTCAACCATGCATGCGCCAAGGGCAGAACAGCCTTCATGAGTTCTGGCAAGCGGGTGTGACCCCGGGCCTAACTCATGTGCGTTCAATGGTTGTCTCAACCAGACCTCGCTACACGCCCTTGATGCAGTCGACCTATAGCCACCTCGTGCTTGCGCACAGGTGCTATCTGGTCAACCCATCTAGGCTGTCAGATGGTCTGATCAGACTATTTGGATCTTATCTAGAGGATGACTTCAACCCTACTAACCCGTCTAAGGGTTTATAGCAGGCATCACTTAGATCTAATGGTGATGCGCGCAAGATATAATAAGGTTTGATAAAAACAACATCCAAGCGCCACCATACAACATACATGCGCAAACATAAACATGAACAAACTGGCATGTAGGTTTTCGGCATGTGCTTAGATCTACTCTTAGCAAGCGCAAACAAGGATCACATATAAGCAATCAAATGAACATACATAAAACCGCATGCTCTGATACCAATTGAAGAGTCCCATTCAAGGGGGAGCGAAAACCCTAAAGTGGCGCAAGTAGATTCTAGGGGTTTCAACAACAAGATCGCATGTAGTTCATATGATTAACTTATATAAATGGAATAGATCTGAAAGGGATCATACCAACGCCATTAGATTGGATGGCGACTTGGAAGTAGAGAGTGATGCCGCTCTCCTCCAAAGAAGACGCACACAAGAAGATGTCGCCTACTTCCTTTTTGGCGTTCCTTGTGCTAGCAAGGGCCCAAGGTATCCTTGATCGCTTGAAGGAGATGAGATGGTCTCTTGGCCTCGTCAAGTGCACTCCTTGTCGTGAAGAACACCACACGAAAAAGAGAGGTCCCGTGGAAGAGGCGAGAGCGTGAGATGTTTTCAACGTCAAGGCGTTACCTCAACGTGGAGGCGTTACTCTCAAATTTGGAAAAAACAACTTCCAAATATAGTAACCGCTTAACTCTTCATGCGTTCACTCCTAGTGAACCGATCCTCACCTCTTCACCCTTGAACCATGCGCTCATATGTTGAGCCGGTTCAAATAGATTTGGTTCAAAAACCAAATTAGGCCAAGGGATGGTCTAGACCTTCTACGAACCAAATGGCTCAAGATCTAACCGTACATCTCCTGATGCTCTTGATCTCACCGATCTAGCATCTAATCTCTCGATCGAAGCTTACCGATCTCAAGCCCTAATCAATCAAACATGATCAGACCAGATCTCACTTACAATCAGAGTTTAAACTCCTTTAAACTGAACCAAAACAATTCAGTCCACACGATCTGACTTAAGTAAGCCATATCATCAAATTGTGCGACCCTGAGGGTTTCCTTTAAATGTCGGTAACGATAACTTACGTTATCACGATCAGTGAGGGGTATCTAGCAACACATCACTGTCTCCCGATATAAAGAAAAGAGTCTTCCAAGACTACACCCAAACCACAGCACAAGTGTGAATCCACTTCACCAGGCATACATGTTTCCTTTGCCACTGGATGTTCTTATTGGACAAGCGTGTCAAGCCTGTAGCTCCAATATGATGAGCATGATTAGATCAGATGAACATAGTCACCTGGGTATGGCCATACACTTTCTCAATCATCTCATTCAGGGGGGGGCCCTTTAGAACATCACACTCCAATCAAGGAGACGGCAATCCTATATCTATCACTAGTGTCCTAACCTGACTCATGATCATTATGCAAGATAGTCTATAACCATTATGTTTCAAATGATATTGAACTACCTCAAAACAATGACAATCATCATTTAGAAACACAAGTGATCTCAAGTCAGAGGACATGTGCCACTTGTTGCAAACAAGGATTATTCACATTGTGACAAGCAATTGAATATCCTAGTAGGGTCTGTCCAGTACATCCAATGTACCCATGAGTCTACATCTTATTCCATGCTCGAAGCATCCTATAAGATTAGAACACATATTAGTCTCCATCATATCAAGGCTGTCTCATGTTCACCAAGATATCTCGACTAAGGACATAGAGCATGTCAGCCTAGCTGAACAGCATTGAGACATTATTCAGAAGCACACTTATTGCAGCAGACAATGTAACAAACTGAATAACAACCATTGCCTTTATAAACATATGAGTTTATACATGATACTGAAAGAATCCCAAGGCCTCAAACATTAGCCTTAAGGGCATACCCCAACAAGAAGCTTGGAGCTTCTCACTTGGAGTGGATGAATGTACTTGGGCGCATTTCACTTGGAGTGGGCGAAATGGGTTTTACCTCTTGAAGAGGTGTGTCTCTTCATGAAGAGGTGTGCCTCTTCTCTAGTGAAGAGGTGCACCTATTCATGGGTATATAAACCCCCTTCCTCCCCCCTCGTTGCAACTCTTGAACTCTTGCCCCCCTTGTCCCCTTGTCGCCACTCCTGGAAAGAGGGAGAGGGATGTTCGCCCATAGCCTCTCCTCTTCCCTTTAGTGAGTTTGGAACTTTGGAAGTTCCTTGGCGCCCTCCTCTCCAAAGTTGGACTTTGGCTTCGGTTGATTCCGATTCGGATCTTGGTGGAGTGCTTCAAGAGTTGGACTCCGACGAAGCTCCACCTCCTCTCCTTGGCATCTCCTCTGGAGTTGGCGCAAGTGATTGAGGAAGTCTCTGAAAGGGAACCTAGGTAACATGCATTTCGAAAATTTTGCATAGGCGGAAAAACTAGGTTTCATGGATCGCTTGACTTGAAATATAATCAACCATGAAAGGATAAGTTGAAGCATTACCATGGCCATAGTTTGTGTGGCGGCTTGGAAGAAGAAAGGGAAAGGCTCCTCTTCTCCAAAGGAATCACACACAAGATGTTGATGGCTTCTTCCTTGTGCTCTTTGTGCTAGCAAGGCACTAAGGAGTCCTTGATCGAAACTTGGAGAGGAGATGTGCTTTTTCTTTGTTGGCCGAACTCCTTTCCTTTTGTTGGTTTTTGAAGATGATCAAGCAACCACACAAAAGAGGAGGCGAGAGAGCAAGCTTCGAAAACGTGAGAGACCAAGATGGAAAGATTCGGTTACCACTTATGGTAAGAACCAAAAAATGTAACTCCCTCTCTTGATTCCCCTCTTAACTCCCATGCGTTCACCCTAAGTGAACCAACCGAAACTTCCCTCTTTAATTGAACCATGCGCTCACACTAAGTGAACCGGTTCAATTTTATTTGGTTCAAGGACCAAATCAAACCAACCCTGGTTTTGATCTTATTGAACCAAGTGGCTCAAGATCCAACCACACATCTCTTGACGCTCTTGATCTCTTCGATCAAGCATCAATTCTCCCGATCGAAGCTTGTCGATCATATGTCCTAATCAATCAAACATGATCAGACCAGATCTCACTTCCAATCAGAGTTTAAATTGCTTTAAACTGAACTAGAATAATTCCAGTCCACACGATCTGACATAAGTAAGCCATATCATCAAATTGTGCGACCCTGAGGGTTTCCTTCAATGTCGGTAACGATAACTTACGTTATCACGATCAGAGAGGGGTATCTAGCAACACATCACTGTCTCCCGATATGAAGGAAAGAGTCTTCCAAGACCACTCCCAAACGACAGCACAAGTGTGAATCTAATTCACTCAGTATACATGTTCCCTTTGCCACTGGATGTTCTCGTTGGACAAGCGTGTCAAGCCTGTAATTCCAACACGATGAGAATGGTTAGATCAGATGAACATAGTCATCTGGGTATGGCCATACACTTTCTCAACCATCTCATCCAGGGGGCCCCTTTAGAACATCACACTCCAACTAGGAGAGGCAATCCTATATCTATCACTAGTGTCCTAACATGACTCATGCCCACTATCCAAGATAATCTTTAACCATTATCTTTCAAATGATATTGAACTACCTCAAGATAATGCCAATCATCACTTAGTAACACAAGTGATCTCAAGTCAGAGGGAATATACCACTTGCTTGCTTATAAGGATTTATTCACATTGTGACAAACAATTGAATATCCTAAGTGGGGTCAGTCCAGTACATCCAATGCACCTATGTGTCTAAATCTTATTCCACGCTCGAAGCATCCTATAAGATTAGAACACATATTAGTCTCAATCATATCAAGGCTGTCTCATGTTCACCGAGATATCTCGACTAAGGACAACACTGAATGTCAGCTAAGCTGAACATCATTGAGACATTACTCAGATGTATACATACAGCAGCAGATAATGTAACAATCTGAATAACAACAATTGCCTTTATAAAACATATACATAGTTTGTACATAATACTGATAATAACCCAAGGCCTCAAACATTAGCCTTAAGGGCATACCCCAACAATCTCCCACTTGCACTTAAACTAATGGTTGAGAAATCTCAAACCCATATTATTACAGTGCTTCTCATGCTTCTGCTGCGCCAGAGGCTTTGTAAGTGGGTCAGCTAGATTGTCATCTGTATGTACCTTGCAGATCTTGATCTCTCCTCGATCTATGATCTCACTGATCAAATGAAACCTTCTCTGTATGTGCTTGGACTTCTGGTGTGACCGTGGTTCCTTTGCTTGTGCAATTGCTCCTGTGTTATCACAGAAGATAACCAATGGATCTGCACTCGAAGAAACAACACCAAGTTCCTGAACGAACTTACGAATCCATACTGCCTCCTTTGATGCTTCTAAGGCTGCAACATACTCAGCTTCTGTTGTGGAATCAGCAACAATTGACTGTTTGAAACTCTTCCACACCACTGCTCCTCCATTCAAGCTAAAAACATAGCCTGATTGCGATCGGAAATCATCTTGGTCAGATTGGAATGAAGCGTCAGTATATCCTTCAATACTGAGTTCTTCCTGACCTCCATAAATCAAGAACATATCTTTGGTTCTCCAAAGATATTTCAAAATATTCTTGACTGCAATCCAGTGTGCCTTCCCTGGATTACTTTGGAACCGACTGGTCACGCTTAACCCGTAAGCGACGTCTGGGCGAGTACATAACATCGCATACATGATGGACCCAATAGCCGAAGCATAAGGTGTATTGTCCATCTCATCTTTCTCAGACTGTGTTTGAGGACACAGGCTCTTTGAAAGATTCAGACCATGTCTGACTGGAAGATATCCTCTTTTAGAATTTTCTAAATGGAATCTCTCCAGGACCTTATCGATGTAAGTACTCTGGCACAGCCCGAGAAGCCTATTAGATCTATCTCTGTAGATCTCCACACCTAATACATAGGCTGCTTCTCCCAAATCTTTCATTTGAGAAACATTTTCTTAACCATGCCTTGACTGCATGTTGTTCAGGAATATCGTTTCCAATGATTAAAATATCATCGACGTAGAGGACTAGGAAAGTAATCACGCTCCCACTAAACCTTTTATATACACACGGGTCATCTTCATTTTTGATGAAACCAAATTCACAAACTGATTCATCAAAACGAATATTCCAGCTTCTCGATGCTTGTTTTAGTCCATAAATGGACCTCTTTAATTTGCATATTTTATGACGTTCTGATGGATTAATGAAACCTTCAGGCTGTGTCATATACACATCCTCTTCCAGTTTTCCATTAAAGAAAGCAGTCTTTACATCCATTTGCCAGATCTCATAATCATAATATGCTTGTATCGCGAGAATAATTCGAATGGATTTGAACATGGCTACAGGAGAGAAAGTTTCATCATAATCTATTACGTAGATTTGTTTGAAACCTTTCGCAACTAGCCTGCCCTTATAGGTAACCACGTTACCATCCATGTCTTTCTTCTTTTTGAAGATCCACTTACAGCCTATAGGGATTACTCCCGGAGGCGGATCAACCAAATCCCAGACTTGGTTGTCTGACATGGAGTCCATCTCGGCTCGCATAGCTTCAAGCCATCTTGCTGATTTCGGTCCACTGACCGCATCCGCATAAGTGAGGGGTTCATCATTAATGATGTAGACTCCGTCATAGCGCTCAGGCTGACGACGAATCCTTCCCGATCTACGCAGTTCCCGTGATATCTGAGCCTCAGGTTGAACATTAACCTGATCTATTGGCTCAGGCTCATCCAACTGAGCTTGAATACTTTGTCCCTCTTCTGGAATTTCATCCAGCTTTATTTCTCTCCCACTGGCCTCTTGCAGAAGAAATTCCTTCTCAAGAAAAATAGCCGTTCGAGCAACAAATACTTTATTCTCTTTGGGATCGTAGAAATAATAACCCTTAGTTTCTTTAGGGTAACCGACAAATATACATTTATCTGATCTGCTCTCCAGTTTCCCAGAGGCGAGCTTTTTGACATAAGCCTCGCAACCCCAGATTTTGATAAATGTCAAGCTCGGCTGTTTTCCATACCACAACTCATATGGTGTCTTTGAAACAGCCTTAGATGGCACTCGGTTTAGCACCTTTGCAGCTGTTTCTAGTGCAAATCCCCAAAAGGAATAAGGTAGAGTAGCCTGACTCATCAAAGATTGAACCATATCCAATAAGGTTCTATTTCTCCTCTCGGACACACCATTCCATTGTGGTTTTCCTGGCAGAGTGAGCTGTGAGATAATCCCATACTCCTTCAGATAGTTAGTAAACTCACGACTCAAGTATTCTCCACCTCGATCTGAACGAAGTGCCTTGATATTTCGGCCTAACTGATTCTGTACTTTATTTTTGAATTCTTTGAACTTGTCAAAAGATTCACTCTTATGTCTCATTAGATAGACATAACCATACCTACTGAAATCATCAGTAAAAGTAATGAAGTATGAATAGCCACCTCTGGCATGTTTAGTAAACGGCCCACACACATCACTGTGAATAAGGTCAAGTAAACCTGAAGCCCTTTCACCTTTATTAGTAAAAGGATTCTTCGTCATTTTACCCATTAAACAAGCTTTGCATGTATCAAGCTCCTCATAGGAGAATGATCCCAGCAGTCCATGATCATGCAACCGCTTAATGCGCTTCTTGTTAATATGGCCTAAACGACTATGCCATAGCAAGGTGCTGTCATCAGCATACTTGGCCATTTTGTTATCAATTTGTTGTACAGAACATTCCATGTCCAACATGTATAACCCATTGTTAATCGACCCAGTTGCATAAACAATATTATCATATGAAATGTAACATTGTGAAGTTTTGCATTCAAAAGAAAAACCTTTCCTGACAAGAGCAGGAATAGAGATAATATTCTTAGTTATGCTTGGTACAAAATAACAATTGTCAAGTTCTAATACAAGTCCAGATGGTAAAGAGATGTTATATTCTCCTACAGCAACAGCAGCAACCCGTGCCCCGTTTCCAACTCGTAGGTCCACCTCATGCTGTCCCACCTGTCTTCTTCTCTTGAGTTCCTGCACATTTGAACAAATGTGAACTCCACATGCAGTGTCCAACACCCATGATATAGAAGAAGCAACCATGACTTCAGTCACGTAAATACCTGAGCCAGAAGTGAAAGGCTTGCTTCCCTTCTTCTCTCCTTGGAGCGCTCTACAGTCCTTCTTCCAGTGACCCAGCTGGCCACAATGGAAGCATCTGTTGTCCTTCGACCGCTTCACCTTTTGTTTCAAAGCCTTGTTGTAGCTCTTGATAGGGGTTTTGCCCTTCTTCCCCTTCTTCTTATTCCTAGAAGGAACCATTAAGACAGAGGATGAAGGCCTTCCTTTCTCAAGAGTCTGCTCTGTGGTACAGAGCATATTCAGTAACTCTACCGGAGTACATTCGATTTTGTTCATATTAAAATTAATGATGAACGGATCGAAAGAGGCCGGGAGAGACTGCAGGATAATATCTACAACAAGTTCTTGATTGATGGTATGTCCCAGTTTCTCTAGAGCCTCCTTATACCCAATCATCTTGAGTACGTGAGCTCCTACTGGACTCCCTTCAGTCAGTTTGCTATGAAAGAAAAGTTTTGTCAAGTTATAGCGTTCAGTCCTTGCCTGTGCAGCATACAGCATTTTGAGATTTGCTATAATATCAATAGCTGACAAATCCTCATGCTGACGCTGGAGCTCAGGCGTCATTGACGCAAGCATAAGGCAAGCGACATCAGTACTATCACTGACGTGCTTTTCATAAGCATCTCGAACCGCCCTTGCGGCGTTCGCAGCGGGTTGAGCCGGTATTGCCGACTCAAGGACATACAGCTTCCTCTCAGCTTTGAGAACAATCTTAAGCTGTCTGTACCAGTCTGAGAAGTTTGGCCCAGCAAACTTCTCTCTTTCCAATATGGATCGCAAATTGAGCCCTGTGGTGTTCGTTGCTGCAGGAATCTAGAACATAGCAAGAACAACAAGGTCAGTATGCATGCTAGAATCAATCCAGGACTTAAGAATGATTCTTTTCTCACTATTTTATCTGACTGAAAAATCCAATAAAATAGCCTGAAAGAGTGAAACTCTTTTAGTGAGATGGGATCCAGATTTCATACTTGATCTCCGCGTCCCGCTCAGGCGAGATAAGATACACAGAGAGTTCAAGCACTAGTCACTGGTAGGCTATCCATGCCAATCGCCATCCCGTGCGATTCTCCTTCATCTAGGCAATCCAGAAGACTGTGCCAACTGAGTTGGTACAACACGGTCTTTGATTCCTCAGATGGCTGCCTCCATCTAGCTATCATATGCTCAATATGTAGCCTATATGGTCAAGCTGACCTGACCTACTTCCTGGACCACCACGTGCTATGCTGAGCAACGAGAAGCGATAAATCCCTTCTCTGTAACATGTAGGTGTAATCACGCACCGTCTGAAGATAGCTGGGCGTGCCCACTGAGTGGGTACAACACGGCCCCAACGATAGTCAGAACAGTGAGGTTTCGCGTCAGAAGGCAATCGAGCTTGATATTAACGTTGGATTTATTTTTGGTCTTTTATCTTCTTACTATCATGCAAATTCTATAGTGATAGTAGAAGAATAAAACATGCTTGTGCTGATATTACTTAAAACAGTAAATGAAAGCACCATTATCTTATGTGGTAAACGCCCATAAATGCCTAAGTAAAACCCTAGTTTCACAAAAGTCTTCACTTGAGCTCTTTATGGGACTCTTGTACTTCATCTGGCCCAGCCCGAGTCCAAATGCCCTCCAGGCAATATGCGCCTGCTCTAGAGTCGAACTCTAGACCTCCCACCTGGTGAAGCCACTGACTGCAAGCGCCTCTGCCATGTGTGCTCATGTGCTCATGTCTGATCAAATTACATTTTAATCTATCTAGACATGGTTTGACACGCAGGTCAATTATACATTTTCATAAATTAAAGTGTGATTCGCAGATCACAACAAAATTTATATTTAATTCCAGGCACGCAGGCCCCAGCACAGCACACAAGATAAGGGCAGCCCACATAAGATTAAATAAACACCCATTCAACATGTTAAACATGCATACATGTGATCCAAAAAGAAATAAAAGTTTTGAAAAAACCCATGGCATCAATTTTATTTCCTTATGTGCCCTACTACCTTACAACGGTCCATTAACAGGTATCCACTCGTTAGACCAAGTCAGACCTACTACCCTTGCATGCACCCAGTCATAACTGACTTGCGTCGACCACATGGTCAACTATGCATGCCTTAAGGGCTGAACGTCCCACATGATTTCTGGCAAGTGGGTGTGACCCCGTGCCTTAATCATGATCGTTCACTAGGCACCTCAATCAGACATCGCTACACGCCCTTCTGCAGTCGGCCTATAGCCACCTGTATTGCTTGCGCACAGGTGCTATCCGGCCGACCCATCTAGGCTGTCAGATGGTCTGATTAGGCTATTGGGTCCAGACTTGACTGACGACTTCAACATTGTTAACCCGTCTAAGTATTTGAAGTAGGCTCTTAGATAGATCTATGTGAGGGTCGCGCATGATGATAAATTTTGATTGAAAACTTCTATGACAAGGGCAAACAAACATCACATGCGCAAGCTTAAATGAAAAATCATGTAGATCTAACATATGGTATGAACATATGGCATGTATTTTCGCATGATAACAAAAGCATGCGCATCTAGTAGATCTATCCAAAACATAAAACCAAACATGGAACACAAGATGGCAATCATATATATCAAACCAAAAACCAGCGCTCTGATACCACTGAAAGGGAACCTAAGTAACATGCATTTCAAAAATTTTGCATAGGCGGAAAAACTAGGTTTCATGGATCGCTTGACTTGAAATATAATCAACCATGAAAGGATAAGTTGAAGCATTACCATGGCCATAGTTTGTGTGGTGGCTTGGAAGAAGAAAGGGAAAGGCTCCTCTTCTCCAAAGGAATCACACACAAGATGTTGATGGCTTCTTCCTTGTGCTCTTTGTGCTAGCAAGGAACTAAGGAGTCCTTGATCGAAACTTGGAGAGGAGATGTGCTTTTTCTTTGTTGGCCGAACTCCTTTCCTTTTGTTGGTTTTTGAAGATGATAAAGCAACCACACAAAAGAGGAGGCGAGAGAGCAAGCTTCGAAAACGTGAGAGACCAAGATGGAAAGATTCGGTTACCACTTATGGTAAGAACCAAAAAATGTAACTCCCTCTCTTGATTCCCCTCTTAACTCCCATGCGTTCACCCTAAGTGAACCAACCGAAACTTCCCTCTTTAATTGAACCATGCGCTCACACTAAGTGAACCGGTTCAATTTTATTTGGTTCAAGGACCAAATCAAACCAACCCTGGTTTTGATCTTATTGAACCAAGTGGCTCAAGATCCAACCACACATCTCTTGACGCTCTTGATCTCTTCGATCAAGCATCAATTCTCCCGATCGAAACTTACCGATCATATGTCCTAATCAATCAAACATGATCAGACCAGATCTCACTTCCAATCAGAGTTTAAATTGCTTTAAACTGAACTAGAATAATTCCAGTCCACACGATCTGACATAAGTAAGCCATATCATCAAATTGTGCGACCCTGAGGGTTTCCTTCAATGTCGGTAATGATAACTTACGTTATCACGATCAGAGAGGGGTATCTAGCAACACATCACTGTCTCCCGATATGAAGGAAAGAGTCTTCCAAGACCACTCCCAAACGACAGCACAAGTGTGAATCCAATTCACTCAGTATACATGTTCCCTTTGCCACTGATGTTCTCGTTGGACAGGCGTGTCAAGCCTGTAATTCCAACACGATGAGAATGGTTAGATCAGATGAATATAGTCATCTGGGTATGGCCATACACTTTCTCAACCATCTCATCCAGGGGGCCCCTTTAGAACATCACACTCCAACTAGGAGAGGCAATCCTATATCTATCACTAGTGTCCTAACATGACTCATGCCCACTATCCTAGATAATCTTTAACCATTATCTTTCAAATGATATTGAACTACCTTAAGTTAATACCAATCATCACTTAGTAACACAAGTGATCTCAAGTCAGAGGGAATATACCACTTGCTTGCTTATAAGGATTTATTCACATTGTGACAAACAATTGAATATCCTAAGTAGGGTCAGTCCAGTACATCCAATGCACCTATGTGTCTAAATCTTATTCCACGCTCGAAGCATCCTATAAGATTAGAACACATATTAGTCTCAATCATATCAAGGCTGTCTCATGTTCACCGAGATATCTCGACTAAGGACAACACTAAATGTCAGCTAAGCTGAACATCATTGAGACATTACTCAGATGTATACATACAGTAGCAGATAATGTAACAATCTGAATAACAACAATTGCCTTTATAAAACATATACATAGTTTGTACATGATACTGATAATAACCCAATGAAAGTCCCCTAATTAAGGGGAGGGCGAAACCCTAATAGGCGCATATGAAGGTTTTGTTGCAGCGGAAGGGGTTTCTAGGATCTATGCATGTAATATGATCAACATAAATCGATTTCAAATATCAGAGAAGAAATCATACCGATGCCATTGTATGGATGGCGACTTGGAAGCAGAGAGTGAAGTCGCTCTCCTCCAGAGAAGACGCACACAAGATGTGATCGCCTACTCCCTTAGTGCTCCTTGTGCTAGCGAGGTTCTAAGGAGTCCTTGTCGAATGGAAGGGAAGAGAATCCTTTGCTTGGCGATTTCTTCCTTCTCCTTTTTCGTCAACCTCTTCACCACACGAGAGAGAGCTTGTTGGCGACGAGAGAGGAGGAGAGGCGAGAGAGTAGAGCGTCTTAGGCGTGAACGTGAGGCGTTCCCACGTTTAGAAGTCATGGCTTCTAAAATTAGTAAACCCCAAACGTTCATGCGACCATGGGTTCACCCCCATGCGCAAACTCATCTTCTCTTGAACCATGCGCTCACTCAATGAGCTGGTTCAATTTGGTTTGGTTCAAAGACCAATTAACCCAAGCCATTAGTCCAGATCACATTAAACCCTAAGGTTCTTGATCTGACCGTTGATCTCTTGATGCTACTGATCTCACTGATCTAGCATCCATTCTCTCGATCGAAGCTTACCGATCTCAAGCCCTAATCAATCAAACATGATCAGACCAGATCTCACTTACAATCAGAGATTAAATCCCTTTAAACTGAACCCAGACAATTCAGTCCATACGATCTGACTTAAGTAAGCCATATCATCAAATTGTGCGACCCTAAGGGTTTCCTTTAAATGTCGGTAACGATAACTCACGTTATCACGATCAGTGAGGGGTATCTAGCAACACATCACTGTCTCCCGATATAAAAGAAAGAGTCTTCCAAGACTACACCCAAACCACAGCACAAGTGTGAATCAACTTACTAGGCATACATGATTCCTTTGCCACTGGATGTTCTTATTGGACAAGCGTGTCAAGCCTGTAAGTCCAATATGATGAGCATGATTAGATCAGATGAACATAGTCACCTGGGTATGGCCATACACATTCTCAATCATCTCATTTAAAGGGGGGCCCCTATAGAACATCACACTCCTTAAACAAGGAGACGGCAATCCTGTATCTATTACTAGTGCTCTAACATGACTCAAGCTCACCATCCAAGATAGTCTATAACCATTATATTTCAAATGATATTGAACTACCTCAAAACAATGACAATCATCATTTAGAAACACAAGTGATCTCAAGTCAGAGGAAATGTGCCACTTGTTGCAATCAAGGATTATTCACATTGTGACAAGCAATTGAATATCCTAGTAGGGTCTGTCCAGTACATCCAATGTACCCATGAGTCTACATCTTATTCCATGCTCGAAGCATCCTATAAGATTAGAACACATATTAGTCTCAATCATATCAAGGCTGTCTCATGTTCGCCAAGATATATCGACTAAGGACTTTACTGCATGTCAGCCCAGCTGAACAGCATTGAGACATTATTCAGAAGTATATGTATTGCAGCAGATAATATAACAAACTGAATAACAACCATTGCCTTTATAAACATAAGAGTTTATACATGATACTGTTACAATCCCAAGGCCTCAAACATTAGCCTTAAGGGCATACCCCAACAATCTCCCACTTGCACTTAATCTAATGGTTGAGAAATCTCAAACCCATATTATTACAGTGCTTCTCATGCTTCTGCTGCGCCAGAGGCTTGGTAAGCGGGTCTGCCAGATTGTCATCTGTATGAACCTTGCAGACTTTGATCTCGCCACGATCTATGATCTCCCTGATCAAGTGTAACCGTCTTTGTATGTGCTTGGACTTCTGGTGCGACTGTGGTTCCTTTGCTTGTGCGATTGCTCCAGTGTTATCACAGAAGATAACCAAAGGATCTGCACTCGATGGAACAACACCAAGTTCTTGAACGAACTTACGAATCCACACTGCCTCCTTGGATGCTTCCGAGGCTGCAACATACTCGGCTTCTATTGTGGAATCAGCAACGATTGACTGTCTGAAACTTTTCCACACCACTGCTCCTCCATTCAAGCTAAAAACATAGCCTGATTGCGATCGGAAATCATCCTGGTCAGACTGGAACGAAGCGTCAGTATATCCTTCAATACTGAGTTCTTCCTGACCTCCATATATCAAGAACATATCTTTGGTCCTCCGCAGATATTTTAAGATGTTCTTGACTGCAATCCAGTGTGCCTGACCTGGATTACTTTGGAATCGACTGGTTACGCTTAACCCGTAAGCGACGTCTGGGCGAGTACACAACATCGCATACATAATGGATCCAATAGCCGAAGCATAAGGCGTATTGTCCATTTCATCTTTCTCAGTCTGTGTTTGTGGACACTGACTCTTCGAAAGATTCAGACCATGTCTGACTGGAAGATATCCTCTTTTAGAATTCTCTAAATGAAATCTCTCCAGGACTTTATCGATGTAAGTACTCTGGCACAGCCCGAGAAGCCTCTTAGATCTATCCCTGTAGATCTTCACACCTAATACATAGGCTGCTTCTCCTAAATCTTTCATCTGGAAACATTTTCTCAACCATGCTTTAACCGCATGCATTTCAGGAATATCGTTTCCAATGATCAAGATATCATCGACGTAGAGGACTAGGAAAGTAATCACGCTCCCACTAAACCTCTTATATACACACGGGTCATCCTCGTTCTTGATGAAACCAAAATCACTGATTGATTCATCAAAACGAATATTCCAGCTTCTCGATGCTTGTTTAAGTCCATAAATAGACTTCTTTAACTTGCATATTTTATGACGATATGATGGATTAGTGAAACCTTCTGGTTGTGTCATATAAACATCCTCATCCAGATTTCCATTAAGGAAAGCTGTCTTCACATCCATTTGCCAGATCTCATAATCATAATATGCTGCTATCGCGAAAAGAATCCGAATAGACTTAAACATAGCTACAGGTGAGAAAGTTTCATCATAATCTATCCCGTAGATTTGTTTGAAACCTTTCGCAACTAGCCTGCCTTTATAGGTAACCACGTTACCATCCATGTCAATCTTCTTCTTGAAGATCCATTTACAGCCTATAGGGATAACTCCCGGAGGCGGATCAACCAAATCCCAGACTTGGTTATCTGACATGGAGTCCATCTCGGCGCGCATAGCTTCAAGCCATCTCCATGAATCCGGTCCACTGACCGCATCCGCATAAGTGAGGGGTTCATCATTATCAATGATGTAGACTCCGTCATAGCGCTCAGGCTGTCGACGGATCCTTCCCGATCTTCGCGGTTCCCGTGATATCTGAGCCTCAGGTTGTTCAGTAACCTGTTCTACCGGCTCAGGCTCATCCAACTGTGCTTGACCACTTTGTCCTTCCTCTGGATTCTCATCCAGCTTTATTTCTCTCCCACTGGCCTCTTGCAGAAGAAACTCCTTCTCAAGAAATATGGCCGTCCGAGCAACAAACACCTTGTTCTCTTTGGGATCGTAGAAATAATAACCCTTAGTTTCCTTAGGGTAACCGACAAAGATACATTTCTCAGATCTGCTCTCTAGTTTTCCAGAGGCGAGCTTTTTGACATAAGCCTCGCAGCCCCAGATCCTGATAAATGTCAAGCTAGGCTGTTTCCCATACCATAATTCATATGGGGTCTTTGAAACTGCCTTGGATGGCACTCGGTTTAGTACCTTTGCAGCTGTCTCCATTGCAAATCCCCAAAAGGAGTAAGGTAGAGTAGCCTGACTCATCATAGAACGAACCATATCAAGTAACGTTCTATTTCTCCTCTCGGACACACCATTCCATTGCGGTGTTCCTGGCGGAGTGAGCTGTGAGATAATCCCACACTCCTTCAGATAGTCAGTAAACTCTCGACTTAGGTATTCTCCACCTCGATCAGAACGAAGTGCCTTGATATTTCGGCCTAGCTGATTCTGTACTTCATTCTTGAACTCTTTGAACTTGTCAAAAGATTCACTTTTATGTCTCATAAGATAGACATACCCATATCTACTGAAATCATCAGTGAAGGTAATGAAGTACTGATAGCCACCTCTGGCATGTTTACTAAAAGGCCCACACACATCACTGTGTATAAGGTCAAGTAAACCTGAAGTCCTTTGACCTTTATGAGGAAAAGGCGACTTCGTCATTTTGCCCATCAAACAAGCTTTGCATGTATCAATCTCCTCATAGGAGAATGATCCCAGCAGTCCATAATCATGCAACCGCTTAATGCGTTTCTTGTTAATATGACCTAAACGACTATGCCAAAGCAAGGTGCTGTCATCAGCATACTTGGCTTTCTTGTTATCAATGTTTTGTATAGAACATTCCATGTCCAACATGAATAACCCATTGCTAATTGATCCAGTAGCATAAACAATATTATCTAAAGATAAAACACACTTTGAAATATTGCATTCAAAGGAAAACCCTTTCCTGACAAGAGCAGGAATAGAGATAATATTCTTGGTAATGCTGGGAACAAAATAACAATTGTCTAGTTCCAATACAAGTCCAGATGGTAAAGAGATGAAATAGTCTCCTACAGCAACAGCAGCAACCCGTGCCCCGTTTCCAACTCGTAGGTCCACCTCATGCTGTCCCACCTGTCTTCTTCTCTTGAGTTCCTGTACATTTGAACAAATGTGAACTCCACATGCAGTGTCCAACACCCATGAAATAGAAGAAGATGAAACCATGACTTCCGTCACGTATATACCTGAGCCAGAAGTGATGCTTCCCCTCTTGTCTCCTTGGAGCGCTTTACAGTCCTTTTTCCAGTGACCCAGCTGGCCACAGTGGAAACATCTGTATTCCTTCGACCGCTTGACCTTTTGCTTCAGAGCCTTGCTGTAGCTCTTGACAGGGGTCTTGCCCTTCTTCCCCTTCTTCTTGTTCCTTGAAGGAAACATCAAGACAGAGGTTGAAGGCTTTCCCTTCAGAGTCTCCTCAGTAGTCAAGAGCATATTCAGCAGCTCTGCCGGAGTACAATCGATTTTGTTCATATTAAAGTTAATGATGAACGCATCGAAAGAGGGCGGGAGAGACTGCAGAATAATGTCTACTGCAAGCTCCTGATTGATGGTATGCCCCAGTTTCTCTAGAGCCTCCTTGTGCCCAATCATCTTGAGCACGTGAGCTCCCACTGGGCTCCCTTCAGCCAGTTTGCACTGAAAGAACAGCTTAGTCAAATTATAGCGCTCAGTCCTCGCCTGCGCAGCATACAGCATCTTGAGGTTTGCTATAATTTGTATAGCAGACATATCCTCATGCTGACGCTGCAGCGGTGGCGTCATAGACGCTAGCATCAGGCAAGCGACATCAATGCTATCATTGACATGCTTTTCATAGGCATCCCGAACCGCCCTTGCGGTGTTCGGAGCGGGCTGAGGCGGTATAGCCGTCTCGAGGACATACAGTTTCCTCTCTGCCTTAAGAACAATCTTAAGGTGTCCGTACCAGTCTGAGAAGTTCGGCCCAGCAAACTTCTCCCTTTCCAGTAGGGATCGCACATTGAAGCTCATGGTGTTCATTGCTGCAGGAATCTACAACAATGCAAGAACAGCAAGGTCAGTATCAATGTTCAGAATCAATCCAGGACTTAAGAAAGATTCTTTTCTCACTATTTTATCTGGCTGAAAAATCCAGCAAAAACAGCCCGAAAGAGTAGAACTCTTTTAGTGAGATGGGATCCAGATTTCATACTTGGTCTCCGCGTCCCGCTCAGGCGAGATAAGATGCACAGAGAGTACAAGCACTAGTCTCTGGTAGGCTGTCCCAGCCAATCGCCAACCCGTGCGATTCCCCTTCATCTAGGCAATCCAGCTGACTATGCCAACTGAGTTGGTACAACACAGTCTCTAATCCCACAGATGGCTGCCTCCATGTGCTACCATATGCGCCACATATGTAGCCTACATGGTCAAGCTGACCCGACCTACTCCCTGGACCACCATGTGCTATGCTGAGCAACGAGAAGCGATAAATCCCTTCTCTGTAACACGCAGGTGTAATCCCGCACCGTCTGAAGATAGATGGACGTGCCCACTGAGTGGGTACAACACGGCTCCAACGATAATCAGAACAGTGAGGTTTCGCGTCAGAAGGCTTACGAGCTTGATATTTTAGCGTTGGATTTTAACGGTCTTTTATCTTCTTGACTATCATGCAATTCCTATGGTGATAGCAGAAGATAAACTCATGCAATTCTAATTATAAAAGCAATAAATAGAAAGCATGCTGATCTTATGTGGTAAAAGCCCATTAAGCCTAAGTTAGACCTTCAATTAAACTTAAGTCTTCACTTGCTTTTCTTCATGGGTCTTTTGCTGCTCATCTGGCCCAAACCAGGGCCCAAGCGCCATCTGCAGCTCAGGTGCGCCCACCAGGTAGATGCGCCTGTCACAGGGTCGAACCCTGGACCTCCCACCTGGTCAAGCCTCAAGCTGCATGCGCCTCTGCCAAGTGTGCTCTGTGCTCTTGTCTGATTAATTTACAAATTAATCTATCTAGACAAGATTGACTCGCAGGTCAATTACACTTTATAATTTAAATGAAAAGTGATGCGCAGATCACAATAAAAATAACTATTTACATTTAAATTCCAGGCACGCAGGCCCCAGCACAGCACACATTAAACATGGGCAGCCCACACAAGATTAAATAAACAAACATATGCCTACAAACATCATGCGATCCAACATAAGAAAATAAAATTTCGAAAACCCCATTGGCATCAATTTTAATTTTTCCTTATTGGCCCTACTACCTTACAACGGTCCATTACAAGGGATCCACTCATCTGACCTAGTCAGATCCATTGCCCTTGCATGCACCAAGTCATAACTGACTTGAGTCGACCTAATGGTCAACCATGCATGCGCCAGGGCTGAACAACCCTCATGAGTTCTGGCAAGCGGGTGTGACCCCGGGCCTAACTCATGTGTGTTCACTAGTCGTCTCAATCAGACATCGCTACACGCCTGTCTGCAGTCGACCTATAGCCATCTCGTGCTTACGCACAGATGCTCTTTGGTCGACCCATCAAGGCTGTCAGATGATCTGATCAGACTGTTTGGATCTAACCTAGGGGATGACTTCAACCCTAATAACCCGTCTAAGGGTTTAAAGCAGGCGCCTCTTAGATCTAATGAGAGTCGCGCATGTCATGAAGTGTTTGAGAAAAACAACTATGCGCCCACAAACATGCGCCAAGTAAACAAGAATCAAGTTTTCGCATATGCAACAACTTAACATGTAATATTCGCATGTTATAGATCTAAGCATTCATTCACAAACAAGGATCACAAAGCCTTTAAGCAATCATAAAACGATGCATAAAACCTGCTCTGATACCAATTGAAAGTCCCCTAATTAAGGGGAGGGCGAAACCCTAATAGGCGCATATGAAGGTTTTGTTGCAGCGGAAGGGGTTTCTAGGATCTATGCATGTAATATGATCAACATAAATCGATTTCAAATATCAGAGAAGAAATCATACCGATGCCATTGTATGGATGGCGACTTGGAAGCAGAGAGTGAAGTCGCTCTCCTCTAGAGAAGACACACACAAGATGTGATCGCCTACTCCCTTAGTGCTCCTTGTGCTAGCGAGGTTCTAAGGAGTCCTTGTCGAATGGAAGGGAAGAGAATCCTTTGCTTGGCGATTTCTTCCTTCTCCTTTTTCGTCAACCTCTTCACCACACGAGAGAGAGCTTGTTGGCGACGAGAGAGGAGGAGAGGCGAGAGAGTAGAGCGTCTTAGGCGTGAACGTGAGGCGTTCCCACGTTTAGAAGTCATGGCTTCTAAAATTAGTAAACCCCAAACGTTCATGCGACCATGGGTTCACCCCCATGCGCAAACTCATCTTCTCTTGAACCATGCGCTCACTCAATGAGCTGGTTCAATTTGGTTTGGTTCAAAGACCAATTAACCCAAGCCATTAGTCCAGATCACATTAAACCCTAAGGTTCTTGATCTGACCGTTGATCTCTTGATGCTACTGATCTCACTGATCTAGCATCCATTCTCTCGATCGAAGCTTACCGATCTCAAGCCCTAATCAATCAAACATGATCAGACTAGATCTCACTTACAATCAGAGATTAAATCCCTTTAAACTGAACCCAGACAATTCAGTCCATACGATCTGACTTAAGTAAGCCATATCATCAAATTGTGCGACCCTAAGGGTTTCCTTTAAATGTCGGTAATGATAACCCACGTTATCACGATCAGTGAGGGGTATCTAGCAACACATCACTGTCTCCCTATATAAAAGAAAGAGTCTTCCAAGACTACACCCAAACCACAGCACAAGTGTGAATAAACTCACTAGGCATACATGATTCCTTTGCCACTGGATGTTCTTATTGGAAAAGCGTGTCAAGCCTGTAACTCCAATATGATGAGCATGATTAGATCAGATGAACATAGTCACCTGGGTATGGCCATACACATTCTCAATCATCTCATTTAAAGGGGGGCCCCTATAGAACATCACACTCCTTAAACAAGGAGACGGCAATCCTGTATCTATTACTAGTGCTCTAACATGACTCAAGCTCACCATCCAAGATAGTCTATAAGCATTATGTTTCAAATGATATTGAACTACCTCAAAACAATGACAATCATCCTTTAGAAACACAAGTGATCTCAAGTCAGAGGAAATGTGCCACTTGTTGCAATCAAGGATTATTCACATTGTGACAAGCAATTGAATATCCTAGTAGGGTCTGTCCAGTACATCCAATGTACCCATGAGTCTACATCTTATTCCATGCTCGAAGAATCCTATAAGATTAGAACACATATTAGTCTCAATCATATCAAGGCTGTCTCATGTTCGCCAAGATATATCGACTAAGGACTTTACTGCATGTCAGCCCAGCTGAACAGCATTGAGACATTATTCAGAAGTATATGTATTGCAGCAGGTAATATAACAAACTGAATAACAACCATTGCCTTTATAAACATAAGAGTTTATACATGATACTGTTACAATCCCAAGGCCTCAAACATTAGCCTTAAGGGCATACCCCAACACCCAAGGCCTCAAACATTAGCCTTAAGGGCATACCCCAACAGTCTCCCAAAGGCATGGATCTTCTTCCCGAGGCTAGCACCGGGCGTGGAAGAAGAGGATTCAAGGTTTGGCTGTGTTCGAGACTGCAGAGGGTGCACATTTGGGCGCCTGCATCGCATCACTTAATTTGCATCAAGGTATCATCTCCTACTCCCCGTGTCAATCTCCTCGCAAGACTCGATCTTCTGGGTTTTTTGGACTGGCCTAGTTCAGGGATTGCTTCCGCTGCGCTTGTTTGTAAAATTTTAAAATCCCAGGGGTTTCCCAACAGTGGTATCAGAGCCATCTTGCGAACTCGAACGATGTTTTATGCTTTTATTGTATGCTGACATGCCATCTGAAATTTTTTGAAAATTTGCATATGCGAATGGATTTTTCAAAGTCGATAAAATCGTAAGTTTTTCGTTCCTGACATCTATTCGATCTCTTTGGTTTTTCGCTTTCTTCACATGGTGGGATAGACCCATATGTGAGAGAATTAATTTCTCCCCACGCATGTCGGATGGACCTACTGTGTGGGACTTCTTGGCAAGTTAAGGATTGCAAGGGTAGGCGGCATGCGTGCTTGGAGCATGCATGCGCCGCTTGTAGACTCCTGAGAGAAACGAAAAATCCTAGATTTACGAACGGACGTTGAGGTTGAAAAACATGTTTTCTAAGAAACTAAAACTGAAGTTTTATGTTTTCATGAGCATATAGAAAGGCATGAGATGATTGTGCATCGTGTTGTGGTCATAGTCAAGCCCCTTGTATGCCTGTGATGTATTCTATGTGAGGCCTGCGTGCCGCTTTTTCTTTTTGTTTTGTAAATGCACAAAGAAGATTAAGGGCGCATCCCTCTTGAAGCTTACATCTTGGCGCATCAACCATGATAGCGCATCTTGCTTGTTGGCGCAAGTAAGGGCTTGGCCGAACCGTAAGGTTCGTGAGCTATCCCTCTTGGCACAAGCATGATGGCGCATCATGCATGGAGGAGCCATCAAGGTCTTGGTTGAACCCTAGGGTTTGTGTGCTATGCCTTGATGTGGAAGACCTTGGAGCCGCACTTGAAGTTAAAACTTAGTGGTGGCTAGGTTAGGTCTTGTTGGGGCTTGTCACCTAGGTCAAGCATTGAACATCCTTTGGCATGTGATAGTTCAATGTGTTGATTAGGCTATGACCACATCGCTTGTTTACTGCTTTCCTTTTCTGCAAAAGCATGCCTGGATGTGTTTTATCATTTTGTTATCACTATAGGATTGCATGCCTGTAATGTTAGACAAAAGATAAAACTAAGAGGATGAGACCTCAAAAACCCTCAAAATAATATCAAGTCTGATATTGCCTTATGACGTGTAGCCCTCGTCAAACTATCGATCGATGGTGTTGTGCATTGTTTCCACCCTAGTGGACACACCCATCTATCTTTAGGAGGTGTGTGGTGACAATGTTTTCCCCAGTCCAGTTAAAATCCTGGACGTGCCTTTGCAAGGAATTCGTTGGCCCTGGGCATAACGGTCAGGATAGACTTGACTAGTTTTTCATATGTGGTGGCCACGTGATGGAACTCTAGAGGCAGCCTCGAGAAGTTAGGGTTTTGTGTTGTTTCAGTCCTAGCTGGGCACAAAATGCTTGAACTGTCTTGAGAAGGGGAATTGCCAAGTTGCAATTGGCCGGCGCGCCTACCTTGGGATACATGCGTCACCTTGTGCAGTACATCATGCCCTAGCAGGACGCGAGGCCGTGTGAGGAACAAGGATCCCATCTCACTAGGAAATCTCGGATTTCCTGATTGACTTTGTGGGTTGTCAATTCGATTAAATAGTGGGAGCCATGATCATTTAATGCAAGTCCAGATTAAATGATTTGAAGTAGTACTAATCTGCTATCTTGGTTGTTATAGATCAATGGCTACGAACAATAGCAGATGGTTACTGTGATCTATCCTGACAAGGGATAAGTTGGTTGGACCAACTTTATGGACTGGTATCGGAACTTGAGGATGGTCCTCAAGCTCGAGAGGAAGCTATATGTCCTTGAGCAGCCTATTCCTGAGCTACTTCCATGCTCGGCCTCAGCGGCTGAGAAGGATGCTTTTGATAAGCATCAGGCAAATACTTTGGAGGTTGCTAATTTGATGCAAACCAACATATCGCCTAGGGCAATATGATCGGAAGAGTGTTTCTGAGATTATATTAATCTAAGGTAGCTTTTCGATGAATTGGTTGGGCTCAACCCTCTGAAAGTAGACATTCAATGCATTGAGCTGAAAGGCTTAACTAAGACATTGATGATAAAGATGGAAAAGGTCAGGAATAATAGGTGCTATTCATGTGGAGTGCCAACTCACATGATTGACATAATGCGACTTCAGAACGAGGAGAAGAGAAGTAGGGCTTCGTCTTCTGGCTCAGGTATTTATGTTACCGAAGTCAACCTTTCTACCTCTATGTCATGGGTATTGGATACCGCATGCAGAGCTCATATTTGTACAAATATTCAGGAGCTTAAGAGAAGTAGATTGGTGCAGCCTGAAGAGATTGACCTACGTGTTGGAAACGGAGCACATGTTGCTACTGTTGCCATAGCACTTTTGACTCTCTCCTTAACTTCTGGACTTCAGTTAGACTTAGATCATTGCTATTATGTATCTTCCTTTAAACATTGTATCTATTCCTTGCTTGGCAAGGAAAGGAATTAAATTTGAAATAAAAGAGGACTCTTGTTCTTTTTCATTTTCAAATGTGTTTTATGGGAAGGGTACCTTGTGCAATGGATAACTCTATATGTAACATAAATCATAAAAGGATCAAACTGAGTGGTTCAGTTGGTACATACCTTTGGCATTGTCGATTAGCCCATATAAACAAGAATCGAATTCAACCACTCCATGTAAATGGATTGTTAGATTCAACCTCCTTGGAGGAGTTTGATACTTGTGAGCCTTGTTTATTAGGAAAGATGACAAAAGCTCCCTTCACCAAGATTGGTGAGAGGGCAGGAGGTTTGTTGGATCTCATACATAGTAATGTGTATGGGCCATTCAGTAAACAAGCCAGAGGAGGGTACAACTACTTCATCATATTACTGATGACTTCAGTAGATACAGTTATGTCTATTTGATGAGACATAAGTCTGAATCCTTTGAGAAATTTAAGGAGTTCAGACATGAAGCAGAGAACCAGCTTGGTAGATCTATTAAGACTCTTTGATCAGATCGTGGTGGAGAGTACCTGAGCGGTGAGTTCTTTGACTATCTTAGAGAGTGTGAGATTCTATCCTAACTCACTCCTCCTAGAACACCTCAATAGAATGGTGTGTCTGAGAGGAGAAATCGAACTTTGTTGGACATGGTTCGATCTATGATCAGTCATGCAACTCTACCACCCTCATTCTGGGGCCGTGCACTTGAGACTGCTTCTCTTATTCTGAATAATGTTCCATCTAAAAGTGTCTCCAAGATTCCGTACGAGGTATGGAGTGGGAGATGACCGAATCTCTCTTTTATTAGAGTCTGGGGATGTGAGTCTTATGTCAAACGTCAGGATTCTAGCAAGCTAGAACCCAGATCTGATAAATGCGTGTTTGTAGGATATCCTAAGGAAACTAAAGGATATTTCTTCTTGATTCCCACTAAGAACAAAGTTTTTGTTGCTCGGGGTGCTGTCTTTCCAGAGAAAGAATTTCTTATGAAAGAAATCAGTGGGAGGAAGTTTGACTTGGACGGGGTCCAAGGTCAACCACAAGACACAACAGATGAGATGGAACCTGAGCCACATGCACCGGTTGCTGGGCAACTGGAGGCTCAGACACAGGCCCTGCGTAGGTATGGATGGATTCGTCGTGCACCTGAGAGGTACGGGTCGCTGCCGACCCAACACGATGAGATCTTCATCATTGAGGATGAACCCAAGACCTATGATGAGGCGGTCGCTGGACCGGACTCCGAGAAATGGCTTGAGGCCATGAGATCCGAGATGGATTCCATGTTGGCTAACCAAGTCTGGGATTTGGTTGAGCTACCTGATGGGGTAAAACCTATAGGGTATAAATGGGTCTTCAAGAGGAAGACTGACATGGATCACAACATAGTTACCTTTAAGGGTAGACTTGTGGCTAGAGGATTCAAACTAGTCCACGGGGTGGATTATGATGAAACCTTCTCGCTAGTTTTCATGTTCAAATCCATTCGAATCCTGCTTGCTATAGCTGCATATCACGATTATGAGATATGGCAGATGGATGTAAAGATAGCGTTTCTTAACGGGAAGCTGACAGAGGATGTGTTTATGACACAACCTGATGGTTTCATCCATCCTGCAGAGGGCAATAAGGTTTGCAGGCTAAAAAGATACATTTATGGATTAAAGCAAGCCTCTCGAAGTTGGAATCTTCGATTTGATGAAGAAGTAAGAGATTACGGCTTTATCAAGAGTGAAACGACGCCTGTGTATACAGAAAATTCAGTGGGAGCTTGGTGACATTTCTGGTCCTGTATGTCGACGTCATACTACTCATCGGAAACGACATCCCTAGTCTTCAAGCTGTGAAGACATGGCTGGGGAAGTGTTTCGAGATGAAAGATTTGGGGGAGGCCGCCTTTATCCTAGGCGTGAGGATCTACCGGGATAGATCCAAGAAGCTCCTAGCCCTTAGTCAGAGTACTTACATTAATAAGGTCCTGGAGAGGCTCAGCTTAGAGCAATCTAAGAAAGGATACCTTCCAGTGAGACATGACCTTATTCTCTCCAAGAGCCAGTGTCTTGTCACACAGGCTAAGAGGGACGACATGAGTCGAGTGCCCTATGCTTCGGTAGTAGGTTCGATCATGTGTGCGATGTTATGCACTAGACCAGATGTGGCTTATGCTATGAGCATAACCAGCCGATATGAATCCAATCCAAGTCTGCAGCACTGGGTGGCTGTATAGAACATTCTATGTTTCTGAGAAGAACTAAAGAATGGTTCTTGGTCTATGGGGGACAGGAAGAGCTTAGTGTTCAGGGCTACATTGAGGCATCGTTCCAGTCTGACCCTGATGACTTCAGATCGCAGACAGGCTATGTGTTCAGATTGAGTGGAGGTGCAATGAGCTGAGGGAGCTCTAAGCAATCCATTGTAACTGATTCTACGACCGAGGCTGAGTATGTCGTTGCTTCTGAGGCAGTCAAAGAAGCCGTTTGGATTCGGAAGTTCATTTCTGAACTTCAGGTGGTTCCAACTGCTGTGGATCCGATTGAGCTCTATTGTAACAACAATAAAGCGATGGCACAGGCAAAGGAACCATGGTCTCATCAAAAATCCAAACACATTCTCAGTAGATTTCACCTGATCTGGGAGATCATTGATAGAGGTGATGTCAGGATAAGCAGAGTTGACACAGACAATAATCTGGTAGACCCACTGACCAAGGATTTGGCACAGCAGAAGCGTGATGGTCATGCGAGGGACATTGACATTGATATTTAATATATCATTCTGGCATTGTCGTTATTATGCTATGTTTACATCTGTGATTACGTACATGGATAATAATGTCCCTGGAGACAGATTGTATCTGTGCTCAAACGGTGTGTCCCTAGTCGAGTACCTGAGTGGATAAGGGACAACTCTGGTATATGTGAGACTGGTATATGGGCTGGTTACGCATGGGGTGCTAACGCAGGCATATGGGTATATCAGTGGTGGATATACTGGACCGACCCGCTGTGAGGCTTTAACTTGGTGTCATGAGTTAAGCTCACATGTGACAGGAGATGCATTGATCCCTTGACTTGAGGTCATTGACTCTTCTATATGGTTAGGGGCATAATTTGATACAACCTAACACCTCGCCGTAGCAGGGAGGTCATAACAGTTGTCATTGGGTATGTCACGACCCATATGAGAAGATCAATGGACAGACATAGGATTTGCCCCTTCCTACGGGAAGCTTGATATCCACGGGGCCCCCCCTATGGTTGCATGACTGAAAGTGTATGGCCATACCCAGGTGAAAGCCTGATTTAGTCATGACCATGAGATTGGGTGAAAATAAAGTGGTGACACACTTTGTCCAATCGGATATCAGTTCGGCAAAGAGACTGTAATGCATCGGTACCTTGTTGCGATGATGGGGATGTCGATGTTGATATCCATTCCGATGACTTGGGTAGCAGTGATGCACTGCTAGGTGCCAATCACTGCTTGTGATGACTCGGTTCATCACTGCCAACGTCTGAGGAACCTACAGGGTCGCACAACTTGAAACTCGGGTTCTCGTATTGATCGGGTAGTCTATTGATTGAGTTATTGGATAACTCAGATCTGTTTGGGAGAATCCATTAGCACCACTGTGCTATATGAGATGAAAGAAATCATTTGGAGCTAACTTGTTTTTGGGCCTAGTAGGCCAAATGAGCCCAATGGGCCATTTGGGCCAAATGGGCCCAATAGACCAAGCTGGGCTAATAGGCCAAATGGGCTCAATAAGCCATTTGGGCCAATGGGCCAAATGGAATGGCGCAAGCTACTTGGAGTGAGCTTGGCGCATTTCCTTGAGGTGGACAAATCCACGTTGGACATCTTCTTAAGGTGAGAAGCTTGGAGTTTCTCACTTGGAGTGGATGAATGTACTTGGGCACATGGCACTTGGAGTGGGCGAAGAGGCACTTGGAAGTGTGCCTCTTCTCTAGTGAAGAGGTGCACCTATTCATGGGTATATCAACCCCCTTCCTCCCCCCTCGTCGCAACTCTTGAACTCTTGCCCCCCTTGTCCCCTTGTCGCCACTCCTAGAAAGAGGGAGAGGGATGTTCGCCTATAGCCCCTCCTCTTCCCTTTAGTGAGTTCGGAACTTTGGAAGTTCCTTGGCGCCCTCCTCTCCAAAGTTGGACTTTGGCTTCGTTTGATTCCGGTTCAGATCTTGGTGGAGTGCTTCAAGAGTTGGACTCCGACGAAGCTCCACCTCCTCTCCTTGGCATCTCCTCTGGAGTTGGCGCAAGTGATTGAGGAAGTCTCCCAAAGGCGTGGATCTTCTTCCCGAGGCTAGCACCGGGCGTGGAAGAAGAGGATTCGAGGTTCGGCTGTGTGCGAGATTGCAGAGGGCGCACATTTGGGCGCCTGCATCGCATCACTTAATTTGCATCAAGGTATCATCTCCTACTCACCGTGTCGATCTCCTCGCAAGACTCGATCTTCTGGGTTTTTGGGACAGGCCTGTTTTGGGGATTGCTTCCGCTGTGCTTGTCTGTAAAATTTTAAAATCCCCGTGGTTTCCCAACACATAAACCACCTAGGTCTCATAGGCCTCGTGGTCAAGTGCATTGGGTTGCACATGGGCAACCGGTTTGGGTGCAGGAGGGGCCGACTGCGTGGGAGTGATGAGGCCCTTGGAGGTGGAAGCCCGCAGCTCCTTGCGCGGGGCCGGGGTCAAGTAGATTTTACACCCACCGTGCTGGAAGATGTAGGTGTTGGAAAGTCCACAGTGGATGATGTCACAGTTGTAAAGCCATGGGCGGCCGAGGAGGACGTGGGCGACGTCCATGGAGGTGATGTCGCACCACACCTTGTCATTGTAGACCCGAAGTAAATGGGGACTTGGCAATGGTGGGTGACAGAGAGGCTAGTGGTGCCAACCTAAGCAATCTTGGAAGGCTTGGGGAGTGGTTCCATCAAAAGGCCAAAATGGGTGACAGCGAACCATGAGACTACATTTAGGCTGCTGCCCCCATCTATTACAATCTTGCACGAGTGGCTGTTACACTTAATGTAAGTGTAGAAGATACTCGTGCACTTCTAGTCCTCGGACGTAGGAGGGGAATGGACAAGGGTGCAGCGCACAACCACCATGGTGGGCCATGGGCTCATCTCATCATCTGAGTAACATTGGGGCCCAACCTCTTGGGCTATAGGTGGGCTGCAAGGGACATGGGGTTGAGAGTGGCGAGGCCTAGAGGGTTGAGGTGTATATCGCTCAAGCACGATGTGCAAAGAGTGGCGGGGGCAATCCTTGTTAAAGTGATCAGTTTGATTGTAGTGGCGACAGGGGCGAGATGGGACGGTGATACGATCAGCATGTGCACGGATTTTTCGAAGTAATAAAATAAGATATCGTTCCCTACGAGGATCCGGTGGTCAAGTACTGATTACACGGTCGATCTATATCTAGACGAATCAAATCATGGTTTTTGTTTTGGAAACTTCTAAGTACAACATTAAAAGAAACAGAGCTAATGTTTTTGGGTAAAAATCAATTTGGAGAAAATTGGGATTCGGGGGTTCACCCCGCTGATGATTATGAACTCAATAAAAATGAGCCTTTGAATAGAAAATTAAGGTTTTGATAGGGATTTTTCCAAAGGTACATATTACCTCCTCGCAAAGCATAATCCAGTATCTAATTATGCTAACCCCTACTCTCGTGACAGTTAACGTAATTAGACCCATTAAGTTCTATGAAAAACCATGTGAATCCTTCAAATGAATCTGAACTACTCCTGTAATTCACAGAATAAACACAATTCTAATCAAATCAAATCTATAAAAATCATGACAAAGATTTAATCCATGATTTAATCCATGAATCATCAATGGGCTACACCCCAAATCCATAAATTAAGTTTGCACGTTCATGTTCATAACAAATAGCATGTTCATTGATGAAAATCGCATGAAAACCTAAGAAGATTATAGGAAATCACTAGACAAGTAATTAGAAAAGCTTCCCCTCGATGTAGACACGGAGATAAAGCATCCAATTCTTCCTTTGCACGGCTTTCCTGATCGAATTCTGCCCTGGAAGTGATTTTCATCGTCGTCGCCACCTCCGTTAGTTTTCATGCATAGAATCCCATGAAACCCTTCCAAAACCCTTTCTTTTATAGTCTACTCAATATAGAACCCATGTAGGACGGTTTCTGGAGAGTTTGGTACAATTCTAATTCAATTTAGAGTCGAATCGAGTGAGAAACACGAAAAGCGGAAATATTCACGGCCCGTAATGTGTTTACGGCCGCGGCCGTAAATGTCTCTGTGCATACAGCGCCTTGTACACAGAAAGTTTCACGGACCGTGTAGGCTTCGCGGCCTCACCCGTGAAAGTTGCTGTGTATATTTTAACTTAGCCATTTTTTCGCCCTTCGAACTCCAGATTTACGGCCGACCCCAAAATCACAGCCAAGGTTGTGAAAGTTGCGTTCTTCACCATTTTCGCTCCAAATTTGACCTGTAAGCTCGTAATCTCCTTGGCAATCGTATTATGGCTTAAAAACTCTTGAAATCTATCATTTTTATGCCATTTTACCTTCATTTTCAATAAAACCAAGAAAAGTGAAGATTTTGTGCAAAGTGAAGTAAACACATTAAAAATTACATAAAATCATTCAATTAAGCCCAAAATATCATGTAAAATATAGGCAAAAACATGATAAAAGTGTTGGAACCCCTTTCGAGAGGGGGGCAAAAACCCTAATCATGGCGCAAATGAAATTTATGCAAGCGGAAGCAAGGGTTTCAAGATCTTTTGCATGCCATATGTTCAACTATCATAGATTGATAAGAACAAGGGGAGATTCATACCAACGCCATAGGCTTGGAATTCGGCTTGGAAGAAGAGAACAAGTTAGGTCTCCTCCACAAGTCCACACACAAGATGAAGATGCTCACTTCCTTGACGTCCCTTGTGCTAGCAAGGCACCCAAGCTATCTTGTCGAATGGAAAGGGGGTGATTAGATGAATCCCTATGGCCGAGAGCTCCTTTTCCTTGTCTTCCTCTTTCGTCAACCACCCAACGAAAAGGATCAAGGCGTTGTCGTCAAGAGACCAACGCTTAAGCGTTTTGGCGTTTAAGCAAAACCGGCTTTGATGACTTTCCATAAATGGAAGACAATCAAGCCATGCGCTCAAGACAAACCAAAAACGCCTATTGGCATTGAACCAAGCGTTCACATTTGTGAACCGGTTCAAGCCAAATCGTCCAATCGAATTTGGTTCATCAAACCAAACCGAAATAGCTCAAGCCACTTGGTCTAGACCAAATTGAACCCTAAGGCTCACGATCTAACCACTCATCTCCTGATGCCCCTGATCTCCCCGATCTAGCATCATTTCTCTCGATCGAAGCTTACCGATCTCAAGCCCTAATCAATCAAGCATGATCAGACTAGATCTCACTTACAATCAGAGATTAAATCCCCTTTAATCTGAACTCAAAGAATCCAGTCCATACGATCTGACTCAAGTAAGCCATATCATCAAATTGTGCGACCCTGAGGGTTTCCTTTATATGTCGGTAACGATAACTTACGTTATCACGACCAGTGAGGGGTATCTAGCAACACATCACTGTCTCCCGATATAAAGGAAAGAGTCTTCCAAGACTTCTCCCAAACCATAGCACAAGTGTGAATCAAACTCACGAGGCATACATGTGTCCTTTGCCACTGGATGTTCTTATTGGACAAGCGTGCCAAGCCTGTAATTCCAATATGTTGAGCATGATTAGATCAGATGCACATAGTCATCTGGGTATGGCCATACACTATCTCAATCATCTCATAAGGGGGCCCTTTAGAACACCACACTCCTTAAACAAGGAGACGACAATCCTATGTCTATCACTAGTGTCCTAACCTGACTCATGATCATTATCCAAGATAGTCTATGATCATTATCTTTCAAATGATATTGAACTACCTCAAAACAATGACAGTCATCATTTAGAAACACAAGTGATCTCAAGTCAGAGGACATGTGCCACTTGTTGCAATCAAGGAATATTCACATTGTGACAAGCAATTGAATATCCTAGTAGGGTCTGTCCAGTACATCCAATGTACCCATGAGTCTACATCTTATTCCATGCTCGAAGCATCCTATAAGATCAGCACACATATTAGTCTCAATCATATCAAGGCTGTCTCAGGTTCACCAAGATATCTCGACTAAGGACATATAGCATGTCAGCCTAGCTGAATAGCTTTGAGACATTATTCAGAAGTACACTTATTACAGCAGACAAGGTAATAACCTGAATAATAACCATGCCTTTTATAAACATAAGAGTTTATTACATGATACTTTTACAATCCCAAGGCCTCAAACATTAGCCTTAAGGGCATACCCCAACAATCTCCCACTTGCACTTAATCTAATGGTTGAGAAATCTCAAACCCATATTATTACAGTGCTTCTCATGCTTCTGCTGCGCCAGAGGCTTGGTAAGCGGGTCTGCCAGATTGTCATCTGTATGAACCTTGCAGATTTTGATCTCGCCTCGATCAATGATCTCCCGGATCAAGTGAAACCGTCTCTGTATGTGCTTGGACTTCTGGTGCGACCGTGGTTCCTTTGCTTGTGCGATGGCTCCAGTGTTATCACAGAAGATAACCAAAGGATCAGCACTCGAAGAAACGACACCAAGTTCTCTCACGAACTTACGAATCCACACTGCCTCCTTGGATGCTTCCGAGGTTGCAACATACTCGGCTTCTGTTGTGGAATCAGCAATAGTTGACTGTTTGAAGCTCTTCCACACCACTGCTCCACCATTCAAGCTGAAAACATAGCCTGATTGCGATCGGAAATCATCCTGGTCCGACTGGAACGAAGCGTCAGTATATCCCTCTATACTGAGTTCTTCCTGACCACCATATATCAAGAACATATCTTTGGTCCTCCGCAGATATTTTAAAATGTTCTTGACTGCAATCCAGTGCGCCAAACCTGGATTACTTTGGAATCGACTGGTCACGCTTAGCCCGTAAGCGACGTCTGGGCGAGTACACAACATCGCATACATAATGGACCCAATAGCCGAAGCATAAGGCGTATTGTCCATTTCATCTTTTTCAGTCTGTGTTTGTGGACACTGACTCTTTGAAAGATTCAGACCATGTCTGACTGGAAGATATCCACGTTTAGAATTCTCTAAATGGAATCTATCCAGGACCTTATCGATGTAAGTACTCTGGCACAGCCCGAGAAGCCTCTTAGATCTATCTCGGTAGATCTTGACACCTAATACATAGGCTGCTTCTCCGAGATCTTTCATCTGGAAACATTTTCCTAACCATGCTTTAACAGCATGCAGTTCAGGAATATCATTTCCAATGATTAAGATATCATTGACGTAGAGGATTAGGAATGTAATTACGCTCCCACTAAACCTCTTATAAACACACGGGTCATCATCGTTCTTGATGAAACCAAACTCAGAGATTGATTCATCAAAACGAATGTTCCAGCTTCTAGATGCTTGTTTCAGTCCATAAATGGACTTCTTTAACTTGCATATTTTATGACGATCTGATGGATTAGTGAAACCCTCAGGTTGTGTCATATACACATCCTCATCCAGATTTCCATTAAGGAAAGCTGTTTTCACATCCATCTGCCAGATCTCATAATCGTAATATGCTGCTATCGCGAAAAGAATCCGAATAGACTTAAACATGGCTACAGGTGAGAAAGTTTCATCATAATCTATCCCGTAGATTTGTTTGAAACCTTTCGCAACTAGCCTGCCTTTATAGGTAACCACGTTACCATCCATGTCAATCTTCTTCTTGAAGATCCATTTACAGCCTATAGGGATTACTCCCGGAGGCGGATCATCCAAATCCCAGACTTGGTTATCTGACATGGAGTCCATTTCGGCTCGCATAGCTTCAAGCCATCTAGCTGACTCCGGTCCACTGACCGCATCCGCATAAGTGAGGGGTTCATCATTATCAATGATGTAGACTCCGTCATAGCGCTCAGGCTGACGACGGATCCTTCCCGATCTTCGCGGTTCCCGTGTTATCTGAGCCTCAGGTTGTTCAATAACCTGTTCAACTGGCTCAGGCTCATCCAACTGTGCTTGACTACTTTGTCCTTCCTATAGATTCTCATCCAGCTTTATTTCTCTCCCACTGGCCTCTTGCAGAAGAAATTCCCTCTCAAGAAATATAGCCGTCCGAGCAACAAAAACCTTGTTCTCTTTGGGATCGAAGAAATAATAACCCTTAGTTTCCTTAGGGTAACCAACAAAGATACATTTCTCAGATCTGCTCTCCAGTTTCCCAGAGGCGAGCTTTTTGACATAAGCCTCGCAACCCCAGATCCTGATAAATGTCAAGCTAGGCTGTTTCCCATACCATAACTCATATGGCGTCTTTGAAACTGCCTTGGATGGCACTCGGTTTAGTACCTTTGCAGCTGTTTCCAGTGCAAAACCCCAAAAGGAGTATGGAAGAGTAGCCTGACTCATCATAGAACGAACCATATCAAGTAACGTTCTATTTCTCCTTTCGGACACACCATTCCATTGCGGTGTTCCTGGCGGAGTGAGCTGTGAGACAATCCCACACTCCTTTAGATAGTCAGTAAATGCATGACTCAGGTATTCACCACCTCGATCAGAACGAAGTGCCTTGATATTACGGCCTAACTGATTTTGTACTTCATTTTTGAACTCTTTGAACTTGTCAAAAGATTCACTTTTATGTCTCATCAGATAGACATACCCATACCTACTGAAATCATCAGTAAAGGTAATGAAGTACTGATAGCCACCTCTGGCATGTTTACTGAAAGGCCCACACACATCACTGTGTATAAGGTCAAGTAAACCTGAAGTCCTTTGACCCTTTTGAAGAAAAGGTGACTTCGTCATTTTACCCATTAAACAAGCTTTGCATGTATCAATCTCCTCATAGGAGAATGATCCCAGCAGTCCATGTTCATGCAACCGCTTAATGCGCTTCTCGTTTATATGGCCTAAACGACTATGCCATAGCAAGGTGCTGTCATCAGCATACTTGGCTTTCTTATTATCAATATTTTGTATCGAATATTCCATGTCCAACATGAATAACCCATTGTTAATTGAACCAGTGGCATACACAATATTATCATGAGATAAAACACACTTTGAAATTTTGCATTCAAAGGAAAATCCCTTCCTGACAAGAGCAGGAATGGAGATAATATTCTTGGTAATACTGGGTACAAAATAACAATTGTTTAATTCTAATACAATGCCAGATGGTAAAGAAATGAAATAGTCTCCTACAGCAACAGCAGCAACCCGTGCCCCGTTTCCAACGCGTAGGTCTACCTCATGCTGTCCCACCTGCCTTCTTCTCTTGAGTTCCTGTACATTTGAACAAATGTGAACTCCACATGCAGTGTCCAACACCCATGATATAGAAGAAGATAACATGACCTCAGTCACATATATACCTGAGCCAGAAGCGATGCTTCCCCTCTTATCTCCTTGGAGCGCTTTACAGTCCTTTTTCCAGTGACCCAGCTGGCCACAGTGGAAACACCTGTTGTCCTTCGACCGCTTCACCTTCTGTTTCAGAGCCTTGCTGTAGTTCTTGACAGGGGCCTTGCCCTTCTTCCCCTTCTTCTTGTTCCTTGAAGGAACCATCAAGACAGAGGTCGAAGGCTTTCCCTTCAGAGTCTCCTCAGTAGTCAAGAGCATATTCAGCAGCTCTGCCGGAGTACAATCGATTTTGTTCATATTAAAGTTAATGATGAATGCATCGAAAGAAGGCGGGAGAGACTGCAGAATAATATCTACAGCAAGCTCCTGGTTGATGGTATGCCCCAGTTTCTCCAGAGCCTCCTTGTGCCCAATCATCTTGAGCACGTGAGCTCCCACTGGGCTCCCCTCAGCCAGTTTGCTCTGAAAGAAGAGCTTCGTCAGATTATAGCGTTCTGTCCTCGCCTGTGCAGCATACAGCATCTTGAGGTTCGCTATAATCTCTATAGCCGACATATCCTCATGCTGACGCTGCAGCGGTGGCGTCATAGACGCTAGCATCAGGCAAGCGACATCAATGCTATCATTGACGTGCTTTTCATAGGCATCCCGAACCGCCCTTGCGGCGTTCGGAGCGGGTTGCGGCGGTATCGCCGTCTCGAGGACATACAGTTTCCTCTCTGCCTTAAGAACGATCTTAAGGTGTCCGAACCAGTCAGAGAAGTTCGGCCCAGCAAACTTCTCCCTTTCCAGTAGGGATCGCACATTGAAGCTCATGGTGTTCGTTGCTGCAGGAATCTACAACAATGCAAGAACAGCAAGGTCAGTATCAATGTTCAGAATCAATCCAGGACTTAAGAAAGATTCTTTTCTCACTATTTTATCTGACTGAAAAATCCAGTAAAACAGTCCGAAAGAGTAAAACTCTTTTAGTGAGATGGGATCCAGATTTCATACTTGGTCTCCGCGTCCCGCTCAGGCGAGATAAGATGCACAGAGAGGACAAGCACTAATTTCTGGTAGGCAGTCCCTGCCAATCGCCAGCCCGTGCGATTCCCCTTCATCTGGGCAATCCAGCAGACTGTGCCAACTGAGTTGGTACAACACAGTCTCTGATCCCACAGATGGCTGCCTCCATGTGCTACCATATGCGCCACATATGTAGCCTACATGGTCAAGCTGACCCGACCTACTCCCTGGACCACCACGTGCTATGCTGAGCAATGAGAAGGGATAAATCCCTACTCTGTAACACGCAGGTGTAATCCCGCACCGTCTGAAGATAGATGGACGTGCCCACTGAGTGGGTACAACACGGCTCCAACGATAGTCAGAACGGTGAGGTTTCGCGTCAGAAGGCTTACGAGCTTGATATATTAGCGTTGGATTTTAACGGTCTTTTTATCTTCTTGACTATCATGCAAGTCCTATGGTGATAGCAGAAGATAAACACATGCATTTCTAATTATAAAAGCAATAAATAGAAAGCATGTTGATCTTATGTGGTAAATGCCCATGAACCCTAAGTAAGACCTTAATTTTACTTAAGTCTTCACTTGAGCTCCTTTTGCATCTCATCTGGTCCAACCCAGGGCTCTAGCTCCTAGAGCACCTCAGGTGCGCCACCAGCTGAATGCCCCTTGGGATGTGTGCCTTTGTGCTCCTGTCTAATCAAATACAATTTGATCTATCTAGACAAGATTGACTCGCAGGTCAATTACATATTATAAATTAAGTACAATGTGATTCGCAGATCACAAATTAATTTACAATTTTAAATCCAGGCACGCAGGCCCCAGCACAGCACACAATAGGGCAACCCACGTAAGATTAAATAAACAAGCATAGGCATCAATCAACATGTGATCCATTCATGAAATTAAAATTTTTGAAAAACCCCATGGCATCAATTTTAATTTCCTTATGAGCCCTATAACCTTACAACGGTCCATTGATGGGGATCCACTCATCAAGTCTAGTTAGATCCTTGCCCTTGCATGCACCAAGTCCTAACTGACTCGCATTGACCTGATGGTCAACCATGCATGCGCCAAGGGCTGAACCACCAACATGAGTTCTGGCAAGCGGGTGTGACCCCGGGCCTAACTCATGTGTGTTCACTGGTTGTCTCAACCAGACCTCGCTACACGCCTGTGATGCAATCGACCTATAGCCACCTCGTGCTTGCGCACAGGTGCCATCTGGTCGATCCATCTAGGCTGTCAGATGGTCTGATCAGACTAGTTTGATCTAACATAGAGGATGCTTTCAACCCCATCAACCCGTCTAAGGGTTTACAATAGGTGCAACTTAGATCTAATTCATGGGCACGCAAGATGTTTTGTTTTGTCAAAAACAACATGTGAGAAGCGCCAATCAAACATGCGCCAACAACAACACTTGTAGAGTCCCCTTCAAGGGGGAGCGCAACTTTGACAACAACAAACAACAAGCACCTATACATGCGGCTTAGAACAACAAACATCATGCATGAAGTTTTCGCATCATAAATTTTTCATGAGCTTGCGCATGTAACCAACCATAGATCTAAGCATAAATGTAAACATGGATCACATCAGCAAACATAATAGCATGCATAGACGGCTCTGATACCAATTGTTGGAACCCCTTTCGAGAGGGGGGCAAAAACCCTAATCATGGCGCAAATGAAATTTATGCAAGCGGAAGCAAGGGTTTCAAGATCTTTTGCATGCCATATGTTCAACTATCATAGATTGATAAGAACAAGGGGAGATTCATACCAACGCCATAGGCTTGGAATTCGGCTTGGAAGAAGAGAACAAGTTAGGTCTCCTCCACAAGTCCACACACAAGATGAAGATGCTCACTTCCTTGACGTCCCTTGTGCTAGCAAGGCACCCAAGCTATCTTGTCGAATGGAAAGGGGGTGATTAGATGAATCCCTATGGCCGAGAGCTCCTTTTCCTTGTCTTCCTCTTTCGTCAACCACCCAACGAAAAGGATCAAGGCGTTGTCGTCAAGAGACCAACGCTTAAGCGTTTTGGCGTTTAAGCAAAACCGGCTTTGATGACTTTCCATAAATGGAAGACAATCAAGCCATGCGCTCAAGACAAACCAAAAACGCCTATTGGCATTGAACCAAGCGTTCACATTTGTGAACCGGTTCAAGCCAAATCGTCCAATCGAATTTGGTTCATCAAACCAAACCGAAATAGCTCAAGCCACTTGGTCTAGACCAAATTGAACCCTAAGGCTCACGATCTAACCACTCATCTCCTGATGCCCCTGATCTCCCCGATCTAGCATCATTTCTCTCGATCGAAGCTTACCGATCTCAAGCCCTAATCAATCAAACATGATCAGACCAGATCTCACTTACAATCAGAGATTAAATCCCCTTTAATCTGAACTCAAAGAATCCAGTCCATACGATCTGACTCAAGTAAGCCATATCATCAAATTGTGCGACCCTGAGGGTTTCCTTTAAATGTCGGTAACGATAACTTACGTTATCACGACTAGTGAGGGGTATCTAGCAACACATCACTGTCTCCCGATATAAAGGAAAGAGTCTTCCAAGACTTCTCCCAAACCATAGCACAAGTGTGAATCAAACTCACGAGGCATACATGTGTCCTTTGCCACTGGATGTTCTTATTGGACAAGCGTGCCAAGCCTGTAATTCCAATATGTTGAGCATGATTAGATCAGATGCACATAGTCATCTGGGTATGGCCATACACTATCTCAATCATCTCATAAGGGGGCCCTTTAGAACACCACACTCCTTAAACAAGGAGACGACAATCCTATGTCTATCACTAGTGTCCTAACCTGACTCATGATCATTATCCAAGATAGTCTATGATCATTATCTTTCAAATGATATTGAACTACCTCAAAACAATGACAGTCATCATTTAGAAACACAAGTGATCTCAAGTCAGAGGACATGTGCCACTTGTTGCAATCAAGGAATATTCACATTGTGACAAGCAATTGAATATCCTAGTAGGGTCTGTCCAGTACATCCAATGTACCCATGAGTCTACATCTTATTCTATGCTCGAAGCATCCTATAAAATCAGCACACATATTAGTCTCAATCATATCAAGGCTGTCTCAGGTTCACCAAGATATCTCGACTAAGGACATATAGCATGTCAGCCTAGCTGAACAGCTTTGAGACATTATTCAGAAGTACACTTATTACAGCAGACAAGGTAACAACCTGAATAATAACCATGCCTTTTATAAACATAAGAGTTTATTACATGATACTTTTACAATCCCAAGGCCTCAAACATTAGCCTTAATGGCATACCCCAACAAAAAGTACAACGCATTAGACAGTAGCGAGAGGGGCTTTACCCCTCTCGCCCCAAGTGAGGCGAGGGCGAGGTGCCTCGCGGGGTGCATCCCTGGGTGGTCGGCGAGGGCCGAGATGGGTAGGTAGCTGAGGAGCCTCGAAACAAGGAGGGTTGGCAAGTGTTATTGTATATGTCATAAGACCTAGTATTGGTCCATCTTTGTACTACTTGGCTCTGATATTTATATCTTGATGACTCTAAATTTCATAGTATTTTTCATACTCATTTGCTAGTCTTTGGAGTCATAACCTTGCTCTTTTGCTTTATTTTTATACCTTATTTGCCAAATACTTCAGAATCTATACCTTTCTTTGTTTTTGATCAATTTCTGGTAAAAAGGTATCATTATCACCGATTTTTAAGCAATTTCAAAGCATGAACGAGTTCTAATCATCAAGAGGAGTTTACACATCAAATTTCAAGTAAAAATGAACTTCCCAGGCAAATTACGACACTGCCGTAATTTTTGTCAAATTCATTATGGTGTCATAATTTCAGCGAATCTGACTAGAGGCTTCAAGAAAAATACGGCACTGCCATAAATATTTTCACGGTGCCTGATGACACCAAAATTCACAGTATATTTTTTGGCATTTGATGTGTCTTTTTGTGTCATATTTATGCTATTTTGCTTGTTTTTAAGACTTATTTGTCAAAGAGTGCAGAATCTATACCACTTCTTGTTTTTAATCATTTTCAGGTAAAAAGTGCCATATTTTGATGGATTTTGAAAGATCTGAACACACCAATGGATTCCAGATATCGAGACAAAGCTGCCTACCAAATTTCATGCAAATCGGAGCAAGTTTGAGAAATTAGGGCACTATTGTAATTCTGGTCCAGAATTTTATGGTACCGTATTTTCGGGCGATTTTGACCAAAGAGTTTCTGAGTTTTTGAGGAAATTACGGCAGTGCCGTTATTATTTTTACGATACCGTAATTTGCACCCAGTTTTCTGATTTTTTCGGTGAAAAATTAAAAAGATGTTATCTAGAGATTTCGGGCACCAAATTGAGATCTGAAAGAAGCAGCGGACTCGTCTCAATGAGGAGAAGATAAAGGAAGCAAAACCCCCAATTTTTGAGGGGAATCCAGAGAGTAATCGAGGGAGACATCCCTAGGGTTTGGTCTCACACCGAGAGGTGTAGAGGCCACCTCAGGGCATGAAATTTACTCTGAAACTTTGCCTAGAGGAGAAGACGATATCACAGAAGTTTCAAAGAGAAAGGAGACCGATCAGAGGAGGAATCAACAAAAGAAGAGGTGCCTGCACTATTCATCATGCGTTTTTGAGTAAAATTACAGACAATAATTTTCATTACAGCCCTGTGTTGGTTGATTTTCCTTTTCTTTTCAATTTCTGATCAATCTAAACTATGGTTTAATGTAATTTCTTCATCATGCTAGCTTAAATATCTTTTGGGACATGGGGAGTAATTCCCTTTGATTTCTTAATGACTAGAACATGTTTATTTTTATCATGATAATTCTGCTTATGTGATGACTTTGCTTTAATTCTTCTTAGTTTTATAAATATCAGCATATTTTAGAGTTTTGCAAAATAGACTGAGAGGTTGATTGAGAAATTTGGAACCCTAAAAATCATTGAGTTTGGAACTTATCGTAAGAGATTAGGTTTGTTCATTGAATTTTGATTTTTAGTGATTTTATTTCCATGTTGATTTTCTGATTATTTAGATTGAGTTAATGTGTTAGCTTTGATTTGAAATTGTAAGAAATTAAATTTCTGATCGCCAGAGAAACTTAAGTAGAACTTGTGATGAGTTTCAGGATGCACGAGAGTGATCCTTGAATTTTCACATGAGATATTTGACTCAGAATTCGGATGCACGAGAGTGATCCTTGAGTTCTATGTTCAATGATTTACTTATTTTCAGCATTGGATAGATCTTGCACGAGAGTGAGGATTGGTCCTTTGTATGATTGTCTACGCGAGAGCGAGATGATCCTTTTATGAAGTAAATTAAATCTTTATCGTAATGAAATTTGACTGATAGCCTTTATTTCCATATAGTCATTAGAATTAAGGTGGATGAACCCCTAGTCCCAATTTCTCTCTTAGATATTTCGTGCACTTTCCTATCATTTATTGCATCATATTCGATTTGCTTAGCTAGTGAGAATAAAACTATTTGGTACTTAACACATAGGTCTCTGTGGTTCGATATCTTAAATTTTACTTCAAGTACCCGTGCACTTGCGGACATACAATAAGTTTTTGGCGCCGTTGCCGGGGACCTTAGTTTTGTTAATATCGAAATAGTTGTTAGTATTGCTAGACTAAGTTTTATTTGTTTTAGATTTAACTTTATTTTTTTATTTTTGCAGGTTTTGGATATTCACAGTTGTGATAGAACTGTGATATCTGAAAATTTTGTATTTGCTTGTGTTTTGTGTTTTTTTTTACATATTTTGAAAAAAAAAAACATTTCTATTTGATTCGTGTTGGATAATCTTTTTGTTCTTGATATATTTTATTTCTTGTGAACTCTGAGATAACAAATTTGTTTAGTTGTGTGGAGAAGCTTTGATTTGAAGATATGTCTTTTAATCACAACTCCTAGGCAACTGAAAGTGGTGAGGTCTACATGCCACAAGGAATGTATGAAGACGATTCATGGTGCATTGTTGCAGATAAGTTTTTAACTCCTCCAAATCATATTTCTGAAACATACTTTGAGGATACTGCAAAATCTAGTTTAGAGTTGATGTTTGAAAAGTTCATGAAACAAAGTGAGGAGACACATGAGACCCATAAACATAGGAAGGATAATATGCGTGCTTTTACTGAAATTTTAGATACCCAGACAGCACAACAAGCTTGTTTATTTGAGTTTGATTTGGAAACTGGAGAAATTGATTTAGAAAATTCCCCCTCTAATTATGATTGTTTTGAGATTGAGCCTTATGTGAACATTAATAAATCTCACTCTGATTTTGATAATTGTAAAATTGATATATCCGATAAATTATTTGAAGAAAAATTTGAGGAAATTGAATTTGAAAAATCCCTTCATGATTCTAGTGATAGTAATGAAATTGATACTCATGATGATATATTATTTGTGGTTAATTCTGATCAAGGATATGAGGAGACTGATTTAGAAAAATCATACTCTGATTTTGTTAGTAATTTTGAAATTGATGAAGTGCATGAGGAACTTGAAAAAGATTTGAATGTTACAAACATTGATGAATCTCACCCTGATGCTTTGCCCATATCTTCTGATTTATTTAAAAAATTATGTTTTATTGAGGAATCTAAAGTGAGACAGAAAGATTATTTTCATGATCTAATACTTGAATCTTTTGATCAAAGTCCTATTGCAACTGAAGATATAAATTTGAAGAAAGGACTTATGAATTTGCTTTTTGATAAATATACGAAGTTTATTGAATATCCTTTGAGTGGAATTGGAAATTTTGATTTCTGCATATTCGATAAAGCCACGGTGATTGTGATTTACATGAAAATTTGGATGTTTGGATTAGTGGCTAAACCTTTTGGACAACGGAAATGCAGAAAATTATATGCTATTTATTATGGTACTGATCCACCTGCTTCGCCATGATATTTGATTTTTGGTAAAGCTAATGACCTAAAATTGAAAGTGGAGCGAAACCCTAAGCAGGCGCATATAAAAATTTTTCTAGGGTTTCATGAAGATCGCATAAGGCATGAATATATGATCAACTTAAAACTTGCAAAGATCAAGTTGTGATCTTACCATAGCCATTGCTTGGATGGCGTCTTGGAAGCAAGAGGGCGAGCGGCTCTCCTCCAAAGCAATCACACACAAGATGGTGGTGGCTTCCTCCCTTGGCGTGAACCTTGTGCTAGCAAAGCTCTCCAAAGTGTCCTAGTCGCATGAAGGAGATCAGATGTTTTCTTGGCTGGCCGAATACCTTTTTTTCACCCTCGTGGAGACGAGACACACAAGAGAGATTAAGGCGAGAGAGGCGTTGAGGCGGTTTCTATTCGTGGGAAGTGTCATGGCTTCCAAAAATAGTAAGTCATGACTTCATACGTTCACGCTTAGTGAACCAATCAAAACGCCCCCTTAATTGAACCATGCGTTCACATAAGTGAACCGGTTCAATTGACTTTGGTTCAAAGACCAAATCAAACCAAGACATGGTCTAGATCTCATTAAACCAAAAGGCTCAAGATCTAACCACACATCTCTTGATGCTCTTGATCTCACCGATCAAGCATCAATTCTCTCGATCGAAGCTTACCGATCTCAAGCCCTAATCAATCAAACATGATCAGACCAGATCTCACTTCCAATCAGAGTTTAAACTCCTATAAACTGAACCAAAACAATTCAGTCCACACGATCTGACATAAGTAAGCCATATCATCAAATTGTGCGACCCTAAGGGTTTCCTTTAAATGTCGGTAACGATAACTTACGTTATCACGAACAGAGAGGGGTATCTAGCAACACATCACTGTCTCCCGATATAAAGGAAAGAGTCTTCCAAGACTACACCCAAACCATAGCACAAGTGTGAACCCAAGTCACATGACATATGTGTTTCCTTTGCCACTGGATGTTCTTATTAGACAAGCGTGTCAAGCCTGTAATTCCAATATGATGAGAGTGGTTAGATCAGATGAACATAGTCATCTGGGTATGGCCATACACTTTCTCAACCATCTCATCCAGGGGGCCCCTTTAGAACATCACACTCCAAACAAGGAGACGGCAATCCTATATCTATCACTAGTGCCCTAACATGACTCATGTTCATTATCCAAGATAATTTATAACCATTATATTTCAAATGATATTGAACTACCTCAAGACAATGCCAATCATCATTTAGAAACACAAGTGATCTCAAGTCAGAGGAAATATGCCACTTGTTTGCATACAAGAATTATTCACATTGTGACAAACAATTGAATATCCTAAGTAGGGTCAGTCCAGTACATCCAATGTACCTATGAGTCTACATCTTATTCCATGCTCGAAGCATCCTGTAAGATTAGAACACATATTAGTCTCAATCATATCAAGGCTGTCTCATGTTCACCAAGATATCTCGACTAAGGACAATACTGCATGTCAGCCAAGCTGAACACCATTGAGACATTATTCAGAAGTATACATATAGCAGCAGATAATGCAACAACCTGAATAACAACCATTGCCTTTATAAACATAGAGTTTATACATGATACTGATAACAACCCAAGGCCTCAAACATTAGCCTTAAGGGCATATCCCAATAATCTCCCACTTGCACTTAATCTAATGGTTGAGAAATCTCAAACCCATATTATTACAGTGCTTCTCATGCTTCTGCTGCGCCAGAGGCTTTGTAAGCGGGTCAGCTAGATTGTCATCTGTATGAACCTTGCAGATCTTGATCTCTCCTCGATCAATGATCTCCCAGATCAAGTGAAACCTTCTCTGTATGTGCTTGGACTTCTGGTGCGACCGTGGTTCCTTTGCTTGTTCTATTGCTCCAGTGTTATCACAGAAGATAACCAAAGGATCTGCACTCGAAGGAATAACACCAAGTTCCTGAACGAACTTACGAATCCATACTGCCTCCTTGGATCCTTCCGAGGCTGCAACATACTTGGCTTCTGTTGTGGAATCAGCAACAATTGATTGTTTGAAACTTTTCCACACCACTGCTCCTCCATTCAAGCTAAAAACATAGCCTGATTGCGATCGGAAATCATCCTGGTCAGATTGGAACGAAGAGTCAGTATATCCTTCAATACTGAGTTCTTCCTGACCTCCATATATCAAGAACATATCTTTGGTTCTCCGAAGATATTTCAAAATGTTCTTGACCGCAATCCAGTGTGCCTTACCTGGATTACTTTGGAATCGACTGGTCACGCTTAACCCGTAAGCGACGTCTGGGCGAGTACACAACATCGCATACATAATGGACCCAATAGCCGAAGCATAAGGCGTATTGTCCATTTCATCTTTCTCAGATTGTATTTGAGGACACTGGCTCTTAGAAAGATTCAGACCATGTCTGACTGGAAGATATCCTCTTTTAGAATTTTCTAAATGAAATCTCTCTAGGACTTTATCGATGTAAGTACTCTGGCACAGCCCGAGAAGCCTCTTAGATCTATCTCTGTAGATCCGCACACCTAATACATAGGCTGCTTCTCCTAAATCTTTCATCTGGAAACATTTTCTTAACCATGCTTTGACGGCATGCAGTTCAGGAATATCGTTTCCAATGATCAAGATATCATCGACATAGAGGACTAGGAAAGTAATCACGCTCCCACTAAACCTCTTATATACACACGGGTCATCTTCATTTTTGATGAATCCAAATTCACAGATTGATTCATCAAAACGAATATTCCAGCTTCTCGATGCTTGTTTAAGTCCATAAATGGACTTCTTTAATTTGCATATTTTATGACGATCTGATGGATTGATGAAACCTTCAGGTTGTGTCATATACACATCCTCTTATAGTTTTCCATTAAGGAAAGCGGTCTTCACATCCATCTGCCAGATCTCATAATCATAATATGCAGCTATCGCGAGAATAATCCGAATAGACTTGAACATGGCTACAGGAGAGAAAGTTTCATCATAATCTATCCCGTAGATTTGTTTGAAACCTTTCGCAACTAGCCTGCCTTTATAGGTAACCACGTTACCATCCATGTCAATCTTCTTTTTGAAGTTCCACTTACAGCCTATAGGGATTACTCCCGGAGGCGGATCAACCAAATCCCAGACTTGGTTATCTGACATGGAGTCCATCTCGGCTCGCATAGCTTCAAGCCATCTCGCTGATTCCGGTCCACTGACCGCATCCGCATAAGTGAGGTGTTCATCATCAATGATGTAGACTCCGTCATAGCGCTCAGGCTGTCGACAGATCCTTCCCGATCTACGCGGTTCCCGTGATATCTGAGCCTCTGGTTGTTCAATAACCTGTTCTATTGGCTCAGGCTCATCCAACTGAGTTTGACTACTTTGTCCTTCTTCTGGATTTTCATCCAGCTTTATTTCTCTCCCACTGGCCTCTTGCAGAAGAAATTCCTTCTCAAGAAATATAGCCGTACGAGCAACAAATACTTTGTTCTCCTTGGGATCGTAGAAATAATAACCCTTAGTTTCCTTAGGGTAACCGACAAAGATACATTTATCAGATCTGCTCTCCAGTTTCCCAGAGGCGAGCTTTTTGACATAAGCCTTGCAACCCCAGATTTTGATAAATGTCAAGCTCGGCTGTTTCCCATACCATAACTCATATGGAGTCTTTGAAACGGCCTTGGATGGCACTCGGTTTAGTACCTTTGCAGCTGTTTCCAGTGCAAATCCCCAAAAGGAGTAAGGTAGAGTAGTCTGACTCAACATAGAACGAACCATATCCAATAAGGTTCTGTTGGGGTATGCCCTTAAGGCTAATGTTTGAGGCCTTGGGATTATATCAGTATCATGTATAAACTCTATGTTTATAAAGGCAATTGTTGTTATTCAGGTTGTTGCATTATCTGCTGTCATATGTATACTTCTGAATAATGTCTCAATGATGATCAGCTTGGCTGACAAGCAGTTAAGTCCTTAGTCGAGATATCTTGGTGAACATGAGACAGCCTTGATATGATTGAGACTAATATGTGTTCTAATCTTATAGGATGCTTCGAGCATGGAATAAGATGTAGACTCATGGGTACATTGGATGTACTGGACAGACCCTACTAGGATATTCAATTGCTTGTCACAATGTGAATAATCCTTGTATGCGAACAAGTGGCATACTTCCTCTGACTTGAGATCACTTGTGTTTCTAAATGATGATTGGCATTGTTTTGAGGTAGTTCGATATCATTTGAAACATAATGGTTATAGACTATCTTGGATAATGATCATGAGTCAGGTTAGGACACTAGTGATAGATATAGGATTGCCATCTCCTTCATTGGAGTGTGATGTTCTTTAGGGGCCCCCTGGATGAGATGATTGATAAAGTGTATGGCCATACATAGGTGACTATGTTCATCTGATCTAATTATTCTCATCATATTGGAGTCACAGGCTTGACACGCTTGTCCAATAAGAACATCCAGTGGCAAAGGAAACATGTATGCCTAGTGAAGTGGATTCACACTTGTGCTGTGGTTTGGGTGTAGTCTTGGAAGACTCTTTCCTTTATATCGGGAGACAGTGATGTGTTGCTAGATACCCCTCACGGATCATGATAACGTAAGTTATCGTTACCGACATTTAAAGGAAACCCTTAGGGTCGCACAATTTGATGATATGGCTTACTTAAGTCAGATCGTGTGGACTGAATTGTTTGGATTCAGTTTAAAGGGATTTAATCTCTGATTGTAAGTGAGATCTGGTCTGATCATGTTTGATTGATTAGGGCTTGAGATCGGTAAGCTTCGATCGAGAGAATGGATGCTAGATCGGTGAGATCAGGAGCATTAAGAGATGAACGATTAGATCTTGAACCTTTAGGGTTTATTGTGATCTAGACCAAATTGCTTGGCTTAATTGGTCTTTGAACTAAACCCAAATTGAACCAGCTCATCAAGTGAGCGCATGGTTCAAGGGTGAAGAGGAATTTGCGATTGGGGTAAACCCATGGTCGCATGTTGAGGAGTGGCTTTCTATTTTTAGAAGGCATGATCACTTACGTGACCACGCCTCACGTTACTCTCCTTTTCACACCTATTGTCGCCTTGGCTCTTGCTCTCGACGTTAGAGCATTCTCGTGGTTGAAGGGGTTGACGATAAGGAGGTCTCGCCAAGCAAAACTTCTTCTCTTCCCTTTCCATTCGAAAAAGGACTCCTTAGAACCTTGCTAGCACAAGGAGCACTAAGGGAGTAGGCGACATCATCTTGTGTGCGCACCATTTGGAGGAGAAGCGCTTGAGTCTCTTCTTCCTAGATGCCATCCAAGGAATGGCTTCGGTAAGAATCGATTCCTTCATTCTTGTTTGCAATCGGTTTAAAAGTTGATCATATCTCATGCTATCGATCCCTAGAAATCCATTCCGCTGCTTTAAAACCTCCATATGCGCCAGTAGGTTTTCGCCCCCCTTGTTTAGGGGACTTTCAACTGGTATCAGAGGAAGTTTTATGCATGTTTTATGATTGCTTGATGCTTATTGTGATCCTTGTTTGTGCAATTCACTAGATCTAATGCTTACATGCGAAAAACGACATGATATGTTAGTTGGCGAAAACTTAATGTATATGTTTTATTGGCGCATGTATCTTGGCGCATATTGTTTTTTCACAAAACTATATTACTTGCGCGCTTACCATTAGATCAGAGGCGCCTACTGTAAACCCTTAGACGGGTTATTAGGGTTGAAGTCACAGTCTAGTCAAGATCCAACCAGTCTGATCAGACTATCTGACAGCCTAGATGGGTCGACCAGATGGCACCTCTGCGCAAGCAAGAGGTGGCTATAGGTCGACTGCGGACAGGCGTGTAGCGATGTCTGGTTGAGACAACCAGTGAACGGACATGAGTTAGGCCCGGGGACATACCCGCTTGCCAGAACTCATGAGGTCGTTCAGCCCTTGGCGTGAAAGTCCCCTAAAGAGGGAAGGAAACCCTAATAGGCGCAAGTAAGGGATTTAAAACAGCGGAAGAGGGTTTCTAAGATCGCATAGCATGTATTATGATCAACTTTAAAATATGAAAAAGAATTCATACCATGGCCATTTCAAGATGGCGCCTTGGAAGCAAAGATCAAATGAGATCTTCTCCTTGTCGTCACACACAGGATGATGACGCTATCTCCCTTGGTGCTCCTTGTGCTAGCAAGGTTCCAAGAGGTCCTTGTCGAGTGAAAGGGAATGATGAGATCTCGATCTCTCTTGGCCGAATCCTCCTCTATCCTTCAAGCGTTGCCGCACTCACACAAGGTGTCGAGAGGAATATGGGCGAGAGGGAAAAAAAAATCGTAGAGGCGAAAATAGAGCATACTCTATTTGGACGAGAGCGCTCTCCAAGTGGAGATCATGGTTACTAAAAATAGTAACCACTCATCGCCCCAACGTTCACACCAAGTGAACATGTCGTCAACTCCTCTCCCCTTGAACCATGCGCTCATTTAGTGAGCCGGTTCATTTTGGTTCAATTTAAGAACCAATCAAGCCAAGCAACTAGCCCAAATCATAATTAAACCATAAGGCTTTTGATCTGACCGTTGATCTCTTAATGCTCCTGATCTGACCGATCTAGCATCCATTCTCTCGATCGAAGCTTACCGATCTCAAGCCCTAATCAATCAAACATGATCAGACCAGATCTCACTTACAATCAGAGATTAAATCCCTTTAAACTGAACCTAAACAATTCAGTCCACACGATCTGAATTAAGTAAGCCATATCATCAAATTGTGCGACCCTAAGGGTTTCCTTTAAATGTCGGTAACGATAACTCACGTCATCACGATCAGTGAGGGGTATCTAGCAACACATCACTGTCTCCCGATATAAAGAAAAGAGTCTTCCAAGACTACACCCAAAAATAGCACAAGTGTGAATCAACTTCACTAGGCATACATATGTCCTTTGCCACTGGATGTTCTTATTGGACAAGCGTGTCAAGCTTGTAACTCCAATATGACGAGCATGATTAGAACAGATGAACACTGTCACCTGGGTATGGCCATACTCTTTTCTCAATCATCTCATCCAGGGGGCCCCTTTAGAACATCACACTCCTTAAACAAGGAGACGGCAATCCTATGTCTATCACTAGTGCCCTAACCTGACTCAAGCTCACCATCCAAGATAGTCTATAATCATTATGTTTCAAATGATATTGAACTACCTCAAAACAATGACAATCATCATTTAGAAAACACAAGTGATCTCAAGTCAAAGGAAATGTGCCACTTGTTGCACTCAAGGATTATTCACATTGTGACAAACAATTGAATAACCTAGTAGGGTCTGTCCAGTACATCCAATGTACCCATGAGTCTACATCTTATTCCATGCTCGAAGCATCCTATAAGATTAGAACACATATTAGTCTCAATCATATCAAGGTTGTCTCATGTTCACCAAGATATCTCGACTAAGGACATATAGCATGTCAGCCCAGCTGAACAGCTTTGAGACATTATTCAGAAGAACATATATTGCAGCAGACAATGTAGACAACTGAATAATAACCATGCCTTTATAAACATAACAGTTTATTACATGATACAGATACTTTCCCATAGGCCTCAAACATTAGCCTTAAGGGCATACCCCAATAATCTCCCACTTGCACTTAATCTAATGGTTGAGAAATCTCAAACCCATATTATTACAGTGCTTCTCATGCTTCTGCTGCGCCAGAGGCTTGGTAAGCGGGTCTGCCAGATTGTCATCTGTATGAACCTTGCAGACTTTGATCTCGCCACGATCTATGATCTCCCTGATCAAATGAAACCGTCTCTGTATGTGCTTGGACTTCTGGTGCGACCGTGGTTCCTTTGCTTGTGCGATTGCTCCAGTGTTATCACAAAAGATAACCAAAGGATCTGCACTCGAAGGAATGACACCAAGTTCTCTCACGAACTTACGAATCCACACTGCCTCCTTGGATGCTTCCGAGGCTGCAACATACTCGGCTTCTGTTGTGGAATCAGCAACAGTTGACTGTTTGAAACTCTTCCACACCACTGCTCCTCCATTCAAGCTAAAAACATAGCCTGATTGCGATCGGAAATCATCCTGGTCCGACTGGAATGAAGCGTCAGTATATCCTTCAATACTGAGTTCTTCCTGACCACCATATATCAAGAACATATCTTTGGTCCTCCGCAGATATTTTAAAATGTTCTTGACTGCAATCCAGTGCGCCATACCTGGATTACTTTGGAAACGACTGGTTACGCTTAACCCGTAAGCGACGTCTGGGCGAGTACACAACATCGCATACATAATGGATCCAATAGCCGAAGCATAAGGCGTATTGTCCATTTCATCTTTCTCAGTCTGTGTTTGTGGACACTGACTCTTTGAAAGATTCAGACCATGTCTGACTGGAAGATATCCTCGTTTAGAATTCTCTAAATGAAATCTCTCCAGGACCTTATCGATGTAAGTACTCTGGCACAGCCCGAGAAGCCTCTTAGATCTATCCCTGTAGATCTTCACACCTAACACATAGGCTGCTTCTCCTAAATCTTTCATCTGGAAACATTTCCTCAGCCATGCCTTCACAGCATGCATTTCAGGAATGTCATTTCCAATGATCAAGATGTCATCGACGTAGAGGACTAGAAAAGTAATCACGCTCCCACTAAACCTCTTATATACACACGGGTCATCCTCGTTCTTGATGAAACCAAACTCAGTAACTGATTCATCAAAACGAATATTCCAGCTTCTTGATGCTTGCTTAAGTCCATAAATGGACTTCTTTAACTTGCATATCTTATGACGATCTGCTGGATTAGTGAAACCTTCTGGTTGTGTCATGTACACATCCTCATCCAGATTTCCATTCAGGAAAGCTGTTTTCACATCCATCTGCCAGATCTCATAATCATAGTATGCAGCTATCGCGAAAAGAATCCGAATAGACTTAAACATGGCTACAGGTGAGAAAGTTTCATCATAATCTATCCCGTAGATTTGTTTGAAACCTTTCGCAACTAGCCTGCCTTTATAGGTAACTACGTTACCATCCATGTCAATCTTCTTCTTGAAGATCCATTTACAGCCTATAGGGATAACTCCCGGAGGCGGATCAACCAAATCCCAAACTTGGTTATCTGACATGGAGTCCATTTCGGCGCGCATAGCTTCAAGCCATCTCGCTGACTCCGGTCCACTGACCGCATCCGCATAAGTGAGGGGTTCATCATTATCAATGATGTAGACTCCGTCATAACGCTCAGGTTGTCGACGGATCCTTCCCGATCTTCGCGGTTCCCGTGATATCTGAGCCTCAGGTTGTTCAATAACCTATTCTACCGGCTCAGGCTCATCCAACTGTGCTTGACTACTTTGTCCTTCCTCTGGATTCTCATCCAGCTTTATTTCTCTCCCACTGGCCTCTTGCAGAAGAAACTCCTTCTCAAGAAATATGGCCGTCCGAGCAACAAAAACCTTGTTCTCTTTGGGATCGTAGAAATAATAACCCTTAGTTTCCTTAGGGTAACCGACAAAGATACATTTGTCAGATCTGCTCTCTAGTTTCCCAGAGGCGAGCTTTTTGACATAAGCCTCGCAGCCCCAGATCCTGATAAATGTCAAGCTTGGCTGTTTCCCATACCATAACTCATATGGCGTCTTTGAAACTGCCTTGGATGGCACTCGGTTTAGTACCTTTGCAGCTGTTTCCAGCGCAAAACCCCAAAAGGAGTATGGAAGAGTAGCCTGACTCATCATAGAACGAACCATATCAAGTAACGTTCTATTTCTCCTCTCGGACACACCATTCCATTGCGGTGTTCCTGGCGGAGTGAGCTGTGAGATGATCCCACACTCCTTCAGATAGTCAGTAAACGCATGACTTAGGTATTCACCACCTCGATCTGAGCGAAGTGCCTTGATATTTCGGCCTAGCTGATTCTGTACTTCATTTTTGAACTCTTTGAACTTGTCAAAAGATTCACTTTTATGTCTCATTAAAAAGACATACCCATACCTACTGAAATCATCAGTAAAGGTAATGAAGTACTGATAGCCACCTCTGGCATGTTTACTAAATGGCCCACACACATCACTGTGTATAAGGTCAAGTAAACCTGAAGCCCTTTGACCTTTGTGAAGAAAAGGTGACTTCGTCATTTTACCCATTAAACAAGCCTTGCATGTATCAATCTCCTTGTAGGAGAATGATCCCAGCAGTCCATGATCATGCAACCGCTTAATGCGTTTCTCGTTAATATGGCCTAAACGACTATGCCATAGCAAGGTGCTGTCATCAGCATACTTGGCTTTCTTAATATCAATTTGCTGTATAGAACATTCCATGTCCAACATGTATAACCCATTGTTAATTGAACCAGTTGCATAAACAATATTATCAAAAGACAAAATACACTTTGAAATATTGCATTCAAAGGAAAATCCCTTCCTGACTAGAGCAGGAATGGAGATAATATTTTTAGTAATACTGGGAACAAAATAACAATTGTTTAGTTCCAATACAAGTCCAGATGGTAAAGAAATGAAATAGTCTCCTACAGCAACAGCAGCAACCCGTGCCCCGTTTCCAACGCGTAGGTCCACCTCATGCTGTCCCACCTGTCTTCTTCTCTTGAGTTCCTGTACATTTGAACAAATGTGAACTCCACATGCAGTGTCCAACACCCATGATATAGAAGAAGAGAACATGACCTCAGTCACGAATATACCTGAGCCAGAAGCGAAGCTTCCCCTCTTATCTCCTTGGAGCGCTTTACAGTCCTTTTTCCAGTGACCGAGCTGGCCACAGTGGAAACACCTGTATTCCTTGGACCGCTTAACCTTCTGCTTCAGAGCCTTGCTGTAGCTCTTGACAGGGGCCTTGCCCTTCTTCCCCTTCTTCTTGTTCCTAGAAGGAACCATCAAGACAGAGGTTGAAGGCTTACCCTTCAGAGTCTCCTCAGTGGTGAGGAGCATATTCAGCAGCTCTGCCGGAGTACAATCGATTTTGTTCATATTAAAATTAATAATGAACGCGTCGAATGAAGGCGGGAGAGACTGCAGAATAATATCCACAGCAAGCTCCTGGTTGATGGTGTGCCCCAGTTTCTCCAGAGCTTCCTTGTGCCCAATCATCTTGAGCACGTGAGCTCCCACTGGGCTCCCTTCAGCCAGTTTGCTCTGAAAGAAGAGCTTCGTCAAATTGTAGCGCTCTGTCCTCGCCTGTGCAGCATACAGCATCTTGAGGTTCGCTATAATCTCTATAGCCGACATATCCTCATGCTGACGCTGCAGCGGTGGCGTCATAGACGCTAGCATCAGGCAAGCGACATCAATGCTATCATTGACGTGCTTTTCATAGGCTTCCCGAACCGCCCTTGCGGCGTTCGGAGCGGGCTGCGGCGGTATCGCCGTCTCGAGGACATACAGTTTCCTCTCTACCTTAAGAACGATCTTAAGGTGTCCAAACCAGTCAGAGAAGTTCGGCCCAGCAAACTTCTCCCTTTCCAGTAGGGATCGCACATTGAAGTTCATGGTGTTCGTTGCTGCAGGTATCTACAACAATGCAAGAACAGCAAGGTCAGTATCAATGTATAAGAATCAATCAGGACTTAAGAAAGATTCTTTTTCTCACTATTTTATCTGGCTGAAAAATCCAGCAAAACAGCCCGAAAGAGTAGTACTCTTTTAGTGAGATGGGATCCGGATTTCATACTTGGTCTCCGCGTCCCGCTCAGGCGAGATAAGATGCACAGAGAGTACAAGCACTAATCTCCGGTAGGCATTCCCTGCCGATCGCCAACCCGTGCGATTCCCCTTCATCTGGGCAATCCAGCAGACTGTGCCAACTGAGTTGGTACAACACAGTCTCTGACCCCACAGATGGCTGCCTCCATGTGCTACCATATGCGCCACATATGTAGCCTACACGGTCAAGCTGACCCGACCTACTCCCTGGACCACCATGTGCTATGCTGAGCAACGAGAAGGGATAAATCCCCACTCTGTAACACACAGGTGTAGTCCCACACCGTCTGAAGATAGATGGACGTGCCCACTGAGTGGGTACAACACGGCTCCAACGATAATCAGAACAGTGAGGTTTCGCGTCAGAAGGCTTACGAGCTTGATATTAAGCGTTGGATTTTCACGGTCTTTTATCTTCTTCACTATCATGCAATTCCTATGGTGATAGCAGAAGATAAACTTAATCATGCAATTCTAATATTTAAACAATAAATAAAAGAAAGCATGAATCTTATGTGGTAAAAGCCCATAGCCCTAGTGAGACCTTAACCTAACTTAAGTCTTCACTTGCTCTTCATGGGTCTTTTGCTGCTCATCTGGCCCAAACCAGGGCCCAAGCGCCAACTGCAGCTGTGGTGCGCCCACCAGGAATTTGCGCCTGGTCCCAGAGTCGAACCCTGGACCTCCCACCTGGTCAAGCCACTGCTGCATGCGCCTCTGCCAAGTGTGCTCTGTGCTCTTGTCTAATTAAATTACAAATTTAACTATCTAGACAAGATTGACACGCAGGTCAATTACAATTTTATAAATTAAAGCGATGTGATGCGCAGATCACAATAATTAATTTACAATTTTTAAATCCTAGGCACGCAGGCCCCAGCACAGCACACAATTAATATGAGCAGCCCACATAAGACTAAATAGACAAACATATGCATCCAATCAGCAATCATGTGATCCATAAAAATTAAAATTTTCGAAAAACCCCATGGGATCAATTTTAATTTCCTTATTCGCCCTTACTACCTTACAACGGTCCATTACTAGGGATCCACTCATCCAACCTAGTCAGATCCACTGCCCCTGCATGCACCAAGTCCTAACTGACTTGAGTCGACCATAAGGTCAACCATGCATGCGCCAGGGCTGAACAACCACAATGAGGTCTGGCAAGCGGGTGTGACCCCGGGCCTAACTCATGTGTGCTCATTAGTTGTCTCAATCAGACATCGCTACACACCTGTCTGCAGTCGACCTATAGCCACCATAGGCTTGCGCCAAGGTGCTAACTGGTCGACCCATTCAGGCTGTCAGATGGTCTGATCAGACTGTTGGATCTAACCTAGGGGATGACTTCAACCCTAGTAACCCGTCTAAGGGTTTACAGTAAGGCCTTAGATCTATAGTGAGTCGCGCATGTGTTTAAGTTTTTAAGAAAACCAACAACATTGTAAATGCGCCAAGACATCAAACATGCGCAAGATATAGAAACATACATATGGATGTATTTTCGCAAGATGATACTTAATATCATGAAACTTTCGCATGTGAATTAGATCTAGGCATATGCGCAAATATGGATCAAACATTAAGCAATCATAAAAACATGCATGATAAACTGGCTCTGATACCAATTGAAAGTCCCCTAAAGAGGGAAGGAAACCCTAATAGGCGCAAGTAAGGGATTTAAAACAGCGGAAGAGGGTTTCTAAGATCGCATAGCATGTATTATGATCAACTTTAAAATATGAAAAAGAATTCATACCATGGCCATTTCAAGATGGCGCCTTGGAAGCAAAGATCAAATGAGATCTTCTCCTTGTCGTCACACACAGGATGATGACGCTATCTCCCTTGGTGCTCCTTGTGCTAGCAAGGTTCCAAGAGGTCCTTGTCGAGTGAAAGGGAATGATGAGATCTCGATCTCTCTTGGCCGAATCCTCCTCTATCCTTCAAGCGTTGCCGCACTCACACAAGGTGTCGAGAGGAATATGGGCCAGAGGGAAAAAAAAATCGTAGAGGCGAAAATAGAGCATACTCTATTTGGACGAGAGCGCTCTCCAAGTGGAGATCATGGTTACTAAAAATAGTAACCACTCATCGCCCCAACGTTCACACCAAGTGAACATGTCGTCAACTCCTCTCCCCTTGAACCATGCGCTCATTTAGTGAGCCGGTTCATTTTGGTTCAATTTAAGAACCAATCAAGCCAAGCAACTAGCCCAAATCATAATTAAACCATAAGGCTTTTGATCTGACCGTTGATCTCTTAATGCTCCTGATCTGACCGATCTAGCATCCATTCTCTGAATCGAAGCTTACCGATCTCAAGCCCTAATCAATCAAACATGATCAGACCAGATCTCACTTACAATCAGAGATTAAATCCCTTTAAACTGAACCTAAACAATTCAGTCCACACGATCTGACTTAAGTAAGCCATATCATCAAATTGTGCGACCCTAAGGGTTTCCTTTAAATGTCGGTAACGATAACTCACGTCATCACGATCAGTGAGGGGTATCTAGCAACACATCACTGTCTCCCGATATAAAGAAAAGAGTCTTCCAAGACTACACCCAAAAACAGCACAAGTGTGAATCAACTTCACTAGGCATACATATGTCCTTTGCCACTGGATGTTCTTATTGGACAAGCGTGTCAAGCTTGTAACTCCAATATGACGAGCATGATTAGAACAGATGAACACTGTCACCTGGGTATGGCCATACTCTTTTCTCAATCATCTCATCCAGGGGGCCCCTTTAGAACATCACACTCCTTAAACAAGGAGACGGCAATCCTATGTCTATCACTAGTGCCCTAACCTGACTCAAGCTCACCATCCAAGATAGTCTATAATCATTATGTTTCAAATGATATTGAACTACCTCAAAACAATGACAATCATCATTTAGAAAACACAAGTGATCTCAAGTCAAAGGAAATGTGCCACTTGTTGCACTCAAGGATTATTCACATTGTGACAAACAATTGAATAACCTAGTAGGGTCTGTCCAGTACATCCAATGTACCCATGAGTCTACATCTTATTCCATGCTCGAAGCATCATATAAGATTAGAACACATATTAGTCTCAATCATATCAAGGCTGTCTCATGTTCACCAAGATATCTCGACTAAGGACATATAGCATGTCAACCCAGCTGAACAGCTTTGAGACATTATTCAGAAGAACATATATTGCAGCAGACAATGTAGACAACTGAATAATAACCATGCCTTTATAAACATAACAGTTTATTACATGATACAGATACTTTCCCATAGGCCTCAAACATTAGCCTTAAGGGCATACCCCAACATGGCGCATGCATGGTTGACCATTAGGTCGACTCAAGTCAGTTAGGACTTGGTGCATCCCAGGGCAGTGGATCTGACTAGATCTGATGAGTGGATCCCTATTAATGGACCATTGTAAGGTAGTAGGGCACATAAGGAAAATAAAAGTGATGCCAATGGGTTTTCGAAAATTTTATTTTCTTGATTAGATCACATGATGATTGTATACATGATGCTTGTTTATTTCATCTTATGTGGGCTGCCTATCTTAATGTGTGCTGTGCTGGGGCCTGCGTGCCTGGATGTTAATTTGTAAATTATTTAATGCGATCTGCGAATCACATTTTTAATTAATTTATAAAGTGTAATTGACCTGCGTGTCAATCATGTTTAGATAGGTTAAATTGTATTTTAATCAGACATGAGCACAGAGAACACTTGGTAGAGGCGCATGCAGCAGTGGCTTGACCAGGTGGGAGGTCCAGGGTTCGACTCTGGGACAGGCGCATTTACCTGGTGGGCACACCTGAGCTGCAGTGGGCGCTTGGGCCCTGGGTTGGGCCAGATGAGAAGAAAAAGCCCCATGAAGAAAGCAAGTGAAGACTTAAGTTAAAATTAAGGTCTTACCTAGGCTTAATGGGCTTTTACCACATAAGATCATCATGCTTTCGTTTATTGTTTATAATTAGAATTGCATGATTTAATCTTCTGCTATCACCATAGGAATTGCATGATAGTTAAGAAGATAAAAAGACCGTTAAAATCCAACGCTAAAATATCAAGCTCGTAAGCCTTCTGACGCGAAACCTCACTGTTCTGACTATCGTTGGGGCCGTGTTATACCCACTCAGTGGGCACGCCCATCTATCTTCAGACGGTGCGGGATTACACCTGCATGTTACAGGGAAGGGATTTATCGCTTCTCGTTGCTCAGCATAGCACGTGGTGGTCCAGGGAGTAGGTCGGGTCAGCTTGACCATGTAGGCTACATATGTGGCGCATATGGTAGCTATATGGAGGCAGCCATCTGTGGGGTCAGAGATTGTGTTGTACCAACTCAGTTGGCACAGTCTGCTGGATTGCCCAGATGAAGGGGAATCTCACGGGTTGGCGATTGGCAGGGATTGCCTACCAGAAATTAATGCTTGTACTCTCTGTGCATCTTATCTCGCCTGAGCGGGACGCGGAGACCAAGTGTGAAATCTGGATCCCATCTCACTAAAAGAGTGTTACTCTTTCGGGCTGTTTTGCTGGATTTTTCAGCCAGATAAAATACTGAGAAAAGGAATCGTTCTTAAGTCCTGGATTGATTCTAAAACATTGATACTGACCTTGCTGTTCTTGCATTATTGTAGATAACTGCAGCAACGAACACCACGAATTTCAATGTGCGATCCCTACTGGAAAGGGAGAAGTTTGCTGGGCAAAACTTCTCAGACTGGTACGGACACCTTAAGATTGTTCTTAAGGCTGAGAGGAAGCTGTATGTCCTCGAGACGGCTATACCGCCTCAACCCGCTCCGAACGCCGCAAGGGCGGTTCGGGATGCTTATGAAAAGCATGTCAATGATAGCATTGATGTCGCTTGCCTGATGCTAGCGTCTATGACGCCAGAGCTGCAGCGTCAGCATGAGGATCTATCGGCTATAGATATTATAGCTAACCTCAAGTTGCTATATGCTGCACAGGCTAGGACTGAACGCTACAATCTGACAAAACTTTTCTTTCAGAGCAAACTGGCTGAAGGGAGTCCAGTGGGAGCTCACGTACTCAAGATGATTGGGTACAAGGAGGCTCTAGAGAAACTGGGACATACCATCAATCAGGAGCTTGCTGTAGACATCATTCTTCAGTCTCTTCCGGCTACCTTTGATCCGTTCATCATTAATTTTAATATGAACAAGATCGACTGTACCCCGGCAGAGTTGCTGAATATGCTCTTGACTACAGAGCTGACTCTAAAGGGAAAGCCTTCAACCTCTGTCTTGATGTTTCCTTCCAGGAACAAGAAGAAGGGGAAGAAGGGCAAAGCCCCTGTCAAGAGTTACAACAAGGCTCTGAAACAAAAGGTTAAGCGGTCGAAGGAATACAGATGTTTCCATTGTGGCCAGCTGGGTCACTGGAAAAAAGGACTGTAAAGCGCTCCAAGGAGACAAGAAGGGAAGCATCGCTTCTGGCTCAGGTATTTTTGTGACTGAGGTCATGTTTTCTTCTTCTATTTCATTGGTGTTGGACACTGCATGTGGAGTTCACATTTGTTCAAATGTACAGGAACTCAAGAGAAGAAGACAGGTGGGACAGCATGAGGTGGACCTACGAGTTGGAAACGGGGCACGGGTTGCTGCTGTTGCTGTAGGAGTTTATTACATCTCATTACCATCTGGGCTTGTATTGGAACTAGACAGTTGTTACTTTGTACCAAGCATTACGAAGAATATTATCTCTATTCCTGCTCTTGTCAGGAAAGGATTTTCCTTTGAATGCAATATTTCAATGTGTGTTCTTGCTTATGATAATATCGTTTTTGCAACTGGGTCAATTAACAATGGGTTATTCATGTTGGACATGGAATGTTCTATACAGCAAATTGATATTAAGAAAGCCAAGTATGCTGATGACAGCACCTTGCTATGGCATAGTCGTTTAGGCCATATTAACAAGAAACGCATTAAGCGGTTGCATGACCATGGACTGCTGGGATCATTCTCCTATGAGGAGCTTGATACATGTAAAGCTTGTTTAATGGGTAAAATGACGAAGTCTCCTTTTCTTAACAAAGGTCAAAGGGCTTCAGGTTTACTTGACCTTATACACAGTGATGTGTGTGGGCCGTTTAGTAAACATGCCAGAGGTGGCTATCTATACTTCATTACCTTTACTGATGATTTCAGTAGGTATGGATATGTCTATCTAATGAGACATAAAAGTGAATCTTTTGACAAGTTCAAAGAGTGCAAAAATGAAGTACAGAATCAGCTAGGCCGAAATATCAAGACACTTCTCTCAGATCGAGGTGGAGAATACCTAAGTCGTGAGTTTAATGACTATCTGAAGGAGTGTGGGATTATCTCACAGCTCACTCCGCCAGGAACACCGCAATGGAATGGTGTGTCCGAAAGGAGGAACAGGACCCTATTGGATATGGTTCGTTCTATGATGAGTCAGGCTACTCTACCTTACTCTTTTTGGGGATTTGCACTGGAAACAGCTGCAAAGGTACTAAACCGAGTGCCATCCAAGGCAGTTTCAAAGACTCCATATGAGTTATGGTATGGGAAACAGCCGAGCTTGACATTTATTAAGATCTGGGGTTGCGAGGCTTATGTTAAAAAGCTTGCCTCTGGGAAACTAGAGAGTAGATCTGAAAAATGTATCTTTGTCGGTTACCCTAAGAAAACTAAGGGTTATTATTTCTACGATCCCAAAGAGAACAAGGTGTTTGTTGCTCGAACGACCATTTTTCTTGAGAAGGAATTTCTTCTGCAAGAGGCCAGTGGGAGAGAAATAAAGCTGGATGAGAATCCAGAGGAAGGACAAAGTACTCAAGCACAGTTGGATGTGCCTGAGCCAGTAGAACAGGTTATTGAACAACTTGAGGCTCAGATATCACAGGAACCGCGAAGATCGGGAAGGATCCGTCGACAGCCTGAGCGCTATGACGGAGTCTACATCATTAATCATGATGAACCCCTCACTTATGCGGATGCGGTCAGTGGACCGGACTCTGCAAGATGGCTTGAAGCTATGCGCGCCGAGATGGACTCAATGTCAGATAACCAAGTCTGGGATTTGGTTGATCCGCCTCCGGGAATAATCCCTATAGGCTGTAAATGGATCTTCAAGAAGAAGATTGACATGGATGGTAACATGGTTACCTATAAAGGCAGGCTAGTTGCGAAAGGTTTCAAACAAATCTACGGGATAGATTATGATGAAACTTTCTCTCCTGTAGCTATGTTCAAGTCTATTCGGATTATTCTTGCGATAGCAGCATATTACGATTATGAGATCTGGCAGATGGATGTGAAGACCGCTTTCCTTAATGGAAAACTGGATGAGGATGTGTATATGACACAACCTGAAGGTTTCACTAATCCATCAGATCGTCATAAAATATGCAAGTTAAAGAAGTCCATTTATGGACTTAAACAAGCGTCAAGAAGCTGGAATATTCGTTTTGATGAATCAATCAGTGAATTTGGTTTCATCAAGAATGAAGATGACCCGTGTGTATATAAGAGGTTTAGTGGGAGCGTGATTACTTTCCTAGTCCTCTACGTCGATGATATCTTGATCATTGGAAATGATATTCCTGAAATGCATGCGGTTAAGGCATGGTTAAGGAAATGTTTCCAGATGAAAGATTTAGGAGAAGCAGCCTATGTATTAGGTGTGAAGATCTACAGCGATAGATCTAAGAAGCTTCTCGGGCTGTGCCAGAGTACTTACATCGATAAAGTCCTGGAGAGATTTCATTTAGAGAATTCTAAAAGAGGATATCTTCCAGTCAGACATGGTCTGAATCTTTCGAAGAGTCAGTGTCCACAAACACAGACTGAGAAAGATGAAATGGACAATACGCCTTATGCTTCGGCTATTGGGTCCATTATGTATGCGATGTTGTGTACTCGCCCAGACGTCGCTTACGGGTTAAGCGTGACCAGTCGATTCCAAAGTAATCCAGGTCAGGCACACTGGATTGCGGTCAAGAACATTTTAAAATATCTGCGGAGGACCAAAGATATGTTCTTGGTGTATGGTGGTCAGGAAGAACTCAGTATTGAAGGATATACTGACGCTTCGTTCCAATCTGACCAGGATGATTTCCGATCGCAATCAGGCTATGTTTTTAGCTTGAATGGAGGAGCAGTGGTGTGGAAGAGTTTCAAACAGTCTATAGTTGCTGATTCTACCACGGAAGCCGAGTATGTTGCAGCCTCAGAAGCATCCAAGGAGGCAGTGTAGATTCGTAAGTTCGTTCAGGAACTTGGTGTTGTTCCTTCGAGTGCAGATCCTTTGGTTATCTTCTGTGATAACACTAGAGCAATCGCACAAGCAAAGGAACCACGGTCGCACCAGAAGTCCAAGCACATACAGAGACGGTTTCACTTGATCAGGGAGATCATAGATCGTGGTGAGATCAAGGTCTGCAAGGTTCATACAGATGACAATCTAGCTGACCCGCTTACTAAGCCTCTGGCGTAGCAGAAGCATGAGAAGCACTGTAATAATATGGGTTTGAGATTTCTCAACCATTAGATTAAGTGCAAGTGGGAGATTGTTGGGGTATGCCCTTAAGGCTAATGTTTGAGGCCTTGGGATTATATCAGTATCATGTATAAACTCTATGTTTAAATGGTCTACCAAGAATAATAGGATTTTTGGAACTTTCCTCCATCTCAAGAACCACAAAATCAGTAGGTAAAAAATACTTATCGACTTGGATAGGAATATCCTCAAGAATACCTACAGGATACCTCACTGAGTGATCGGCGAGCTGCAAAGATATTGAACTCGGCTTAGGAGCTTCCTTATCTAGTTTCCTGCACGCAGATAAGGGCATCAGACTCACACTGGCTCCCAAATCACATAAGGCTCGATCAAAAGCAATACTCCTAATTAAACAAGGGATAGATAAACCACTTGGATCCTAACTTGTTTTGAATAAGAGCATTGCATTCTTTAGTTAGTGCCACAGTACCATAGTACTCTATTTTTCTTTTGTTGGATAAAATTTCTTTTAAAAATTTTGTATATGTAGGCATTTGAGATAAGACATCAATAAATGGAATATTAATATATAACTTTTTCATTAGTTCCAAAAATTTCCAAACTACCTATCCAGCTTAGCTTGCACAATCTTCTGGGAAAAGGAATAGGTGGCCTATAAGGTGAAGGAGAATTAGGTTTGGAAATATCACTCTGACATGGTTCATTACCTTTTGGTTTATCACCCTAGTGAGGTGATAAACTAGTTTGGGACTGCTCATGCTTAGAGGATTTTTCCATGTCTAATCCATTATCAAGCTCAATATTAGGCTCTTTTTCATTATTTTTAGAGTTCCCTTTAGGTTCATCTAATTGCCTTCCACTCCTGGTGATGATAGCATTACAGTACTCCCTAGGGTTTGGTTCAGGTTTAGTAGGTAATTTTCCTGGGGGTCTATAAGAAATACTTGCTTGTTGTGCTACCTGTGTCTCTAAAATCTTATTGTGAGCAACAACACCATCTAACCTAGAGTTAATTTCCTTGAGATTCTCTTTGAACTCTTCATTTTGTTTCATTGGGGCACCCATGAATTTTTCAAACATGTCATCTAAACTAGATTTTTGGGGTTGACTCTGATTTTGTTGACTCTGCTGGTACCCTCTATTTTCATTTTGCACAATAACATGATTGTTACTCTTACAGGACAAGTTAGGGTGGTTTCTCCATCCAGGGTTGTAGGTATTAGAGTCAGGGTCATTATTTCTACCTTGATTGTGCCCCCCCCCTACTGCATTGACTCGCTCACTACCCTGATCAACTATAACCTTACACTCCTCAGCATAGTGCCCATGGTTCCCACATACATCACAAATAACAAAATAAATAGCAGCAGTGTGCATATGAAAATAATCAAAATGATTACACAAAGAATCTACCTTTTTTGCTAGAGAGCGCCAACCATCACCATCATTCTTACCATGAGGAGGACGATACAACACTCCTCTCTCAGTAGTCCATTGGTCGTGGTTTAGTGCCATCTCTTCAATCAAAACATATGCATCTTCAATGGTCTTCTTCATCAATGCTCCCCCTGCAGCAGCATCAATAGTTAAGCGAGTGTTGTAAAGCAAACCATTATAGAAAGTCTAAATTAAAACCCAATCTTCTAATCCATGATGAGGGCACTTCCGTTGTAACTCATTGAAGCGCACCCATGCTTCACTAAGTGATTCACTATCCCTCTGTTCAAAGCTTGTGATTTGGTTCCTCAACTGAATCATCTTACTGGGTGGAAAGTACTTCAGCAAGAAAGCATTTAACAACTGCTCCCAAGTAGTGAATGTCCCAGTTGGATGTGAGTGTAGCCAGGCTTTTGCTCAGTCCTTGAGAGAAAACGAAAACAATCTCAGTCTAAGAGCATCATCAGATACACCATTAATTTTTATGGTATCACAAAATTCAAGGAAAAAAGATAAGTGTTGATTAGGATCTTCTAGAGGAGATCCTCCAAACCGGTTTTGTTGGATCATTGGTAGAAAAGCTGGTTTAATCTCAAAGTTATTTGCATCGATTGCAGGCCTAGTAATACTGGAACGAATTCCCTGTGTACTCGGGGCTGCATAATCTCTAAGTGTTATTCTGTCAGCCATGATGGACTCTTCTTCTCTCTCCTCTCCAAACCTCAATTTCATGCGTAATCTAAGAGTTTTGTTAATTTTAGGATCAAAAGTAACTAATGGTCCTGACCTAAGATTCCTACGCATACAAAGTAGAAAGTAAGAAAAGTTTAGATTTTTTAGAAAATAAAAGAAAATCAGAATCTATCACATAAAATAGATAAAACAAAAACAAAATGCTTAGTCTAGCAATAGTATCAATTATATCATATTAACAAAGCCAAGGTCCCAAGCAACGGCACCAAAAACTTATTGTATGTCCGCAAGTGCACGGATACTCGAAGTAATATTTAAGATATCGAACCACAGAGACCTTGTTGTTAAATACCGACAAATTGAGATTTCACTAGCTAAACAAATCGAATAATGATGCAAACGATCGGAAAGTGCACGAAAAAATATCAGAGAAAAAAACCTGTACTAGGGGTTCATCCACCTTAATTCTAATGACTAGAAGAAAATAAAGACTGTCAATCAAATTTTATCATGGTAAAGATTTAATTTACTTCATAAAAGGATCATCTCGCTCTCGCGTAGACAATCATACAAATGACCAATCCTCACTCTCGTTTAAGATCTATCCAATACTGAAAATAAGTAAATAATTAAACAAATAACTCAAGGATCGCTCTCGTGCATCCGAATTCTAAGTTAAACATCTCATGTGGAAACGCAAGGATCACTCTCGTGCATCTTGAAACTCATCAAAAGTTATGTTGGTGTATATGCCCTGCAGACCAATGTATGGACATGGTCAGGCATTGTTATGAAAGTACTTTGATAGAACTATTACTTTTTATATAGGCATGGTCGTTATTATGCAGACTTCTCTACCTGCGTTGATGTATTGAGTTGCATAAATAATGTCCCAGGAGTTTGGATTGGATCCATTCTCATAAGCTATCCCCAGACAAGGTACCTTAGCAGATATGGGACAGCTTTGGTACATGTGAGACTGGTGTATGGGCTGGTTAGGTGCGGGGCACAGTAACGCAGACATACAGGTGCATTGGATGCACTGGAGTGATCCACCGTGAGGATTGACTTGTCTAGTCAACGAGTCAATCTCACATGCGAGGTTTTGCATTGATCCTTAGACTTGAGGTATTCATGTCTAGATTTGATGATGGGTATGCTTTAATATAGTCTTACGTCTCTCCGTAACTGGGAGACCAAAACGACTGTCATTGGGCATGTCATAAGTCACGTAGAAACATGGATGACCAATAGTAGGATTTGCCCCTTCCTTCCGAGGAAGCATGATATCCACCTTGGGGCGCCCCACCTTATTGGTGCATGACAGGAAAGTGTGGCCACACTTGTTGAGTCATGACCAATGCATTGGATAATAAACTTGAGACTAATCCAATGGCAGGATATCAGCTTAGGCAAAGGGATCTGTAATGCAATGGGAATCCTCGTTGCTTGTTAGGAGTTATTGCCATAATGACTTAAGTCCTATGACATGGGTAGTAGTGATGTGTTGCTAGATACCCCTCACTACTTATGATGTTTACATCATTGCCATCGTCATATGGATCCTACGGGGTCACACGCAATAGACTCTTGACGTTGCTTTAATCAGAAGCCTTTGGATCAAGTTATTGGATAACTTGGATCCATTTGGAAGATTTCATCAGCGCCAATGGGCCTGATGAGTTGGAAGAAAGTTATTGGAGCCAAACTTCATTTTTGGCAAGTTGACCCGAAATTGACCTAGATTGGTCACATTTGGATTAGGGTTGCATTGGATTGATCCAATGGCTTAATCAACCCATGCCATGAAGTTTGGGCTAGCTCATTATCCAATGAGGCCCAATAACTAGTTATGAAGAAGAGGTATAAGCAAATAAGGGTATAATGGGGAAGAATTTCACCCCATTGGCGCCAAGGGCATAATGGGGTGAAGTGGGCGCATGTTGCTTCATAAGGAAGCATTAGGCGCCTCCCCCTTTGATCCCTTGATGGTATCTTGCCTCTATGGTAAGTATTGGGGCTGATATGGCTTGATGGCTCTTTTGGAAAGAGCATAGGCGCATATATCAAGTGGGATAAGATTTATGGAAAAGTCTTCGAGACTTTCCTTATCTCCAAACCCTAATTCACCCCAAACTATTTGCTTGGCCGAATTCTTCATGCTTGTTGCGCCTAGTCCTTCTCCTTGGATGGAAAGAATGCCTCTAAGGCATGTCTTGGGCTGATATGGCTATTGGGCATTGCGTGAGCACCTCCAACTAGAGCTTCACGCCGATAGTGCCACTAGGCACCATGGCCACGATAAGACCCTCGAAATGGCCAAAGATCGGTTTTCTGGCCCACTCTTCGTAAGGATGTAGAAATGGTTGTCCGCCACTACGGCATGTGCCAATGTGCCAAACCCCGACCACCTAACACCGGTCTCTACACCTCACTGCCTATCACCCACGGTCCATGGCTCGACATTAGCATGGACTTTGTCCTCGGGTTGCCCCACACGGCCTCGTACCATGACTCCATCTGTGTTGTCGTGGATCGCTTCACTAAGATGGCGCACTTTGTGCCTTGTTCCAAGACAGCCAATGCATCCCACATTGCGAGTCTCTTTGTCAAAGTGATCGTTCACCTCCATGGCCTCCCACTCACTATTGTGTCTGACTGTGACACCTGGTTCGTCGGTCACTTTTGGTAGTCCCTCTGGTCCCTACCTCGCACCACGCTTAGGTACTCTTCTGCGTATCATCCGCAGACCGATGGTCAAATGGAGGTGGTTAACCGAAGTCTAAGGAAACTTTTGCATTGTTTGGCTGGTGACTTCCCACACCATTGGGTTGAACAGCTCCCCATCGTGGACTTTGCGTATAATAGTGCGTTCAACTGATCTATCGGTCTGAGTCATTTCCAAATTCTACTCGGGCACCAACATAGAAAACCTATAGATATGCATAGCGTCCCTGCTCCCCCTTGTATCCATCAGTCCGCCTATCCATTCACATCCCTCATCTCAGGCTTACATGATGAGATTCGTCATCGAATTTACTTGAGCAATACTTGGTACATAGTTGAGGCGAACGAGCATCATAGGCCACATCATTTTGAGGTGGGTGAGCGTGTGATGGTGCGTCTCCAGCCGGAGCGCTTGAGATCGAGGGCCAATTGGAAACTGCAAGCATGCAGCGATGGTCCCAACATGATTCGGCGGCGGGTTGGTGCCAACGCATAAATCCTCAACCTACTAGAGGATTCTCTCATCAGCTCGGTCTTCAACATCGCCGACTTGCTCCCTTTCCATGCGCCCTTGCCCGGTGGTGGCCCCTCGGATGTCCTAGTTGATCCTTATTCTCCAGAGGAGAATTCTCCCCACCCCGAGAGAATTGACGGAGTCATAGATGAGAATTGGGGTGTTCCAACACCTTTGGAATACATCTAGGCAAACTCCCCACGACTGGAGGAAGCTACCCCAAAAATTCTAGGTCACGAAGCATCACACCCAAGCCATGAAGGAGATCATGGCCATGACCACCATGGTAGAAGAAGGCAAGCCCGTGGTGCCGGCCGTGATGAGCTCGTTGCAAAACTGAGTCACCCACATGGAAGAAAGCACAGCTGTGAAGGAGATCACCACCGCACCAGCCCAACCCGTGACGAGCTCGGCCGAATGTACAGATTACATCCACACCCATGACCCGATGCATGGCTCGGCCATGACCGTCGCTGCAGACTTCCTAGCATTGGTTCACGCACATGAATGCAAGCACGGCCAGGTCATGAATGGCTCAACAATGTAGAAGGGCCCCGTTCTTCATGATGTTTGACACTATCAACAATCCTCGCATCCTCCTAGCTGTTTTGTGGGGATTGTGAGCCCTTCCTTTACCTGAACGGAGCCCATCCATCCCATAAACCTATCAAGCTTCCCAAGAAGACCTCCCCAAGAACCGACTATAGATCGCTACTGATGACTCTAAATTTCATAATATTTTTCATACTTATTTAGTAGTCTTTTGAACCATAATCTCACTCTCTTGCCTTGTTTTTGTACCTTTTTTACCAAAAACTTTGGAATCTACACAATCTTTAGATTTGACCAGTTTCAGGTAAAAAGGCATCATTATCACTAGTTTTTGAGCAATATCAATGCATGAACGAGTTCTAAACATCAAGAGGAGTTTACACAATAAATTTCAAGTCAAAATGGACTTCTAGCAAAAATACGGCACTACCATATTTTTGGGCGTGAATCACACGGTACTGTATTTTGCATCAGAAACCAACCATAAGACTTGGGGGAAATACGGCACTACTGTATGGAACTACATGGTGCCGTATTATTCTGCATTTTCGATTAGAAAGTTTTGACAAGAATACGGCACTACCATATGAATTGACATGATACCGTATTTTGTGGCAATTCTGACCAGAAGACTTCAGCAAGAATATGGCACTGTCGTATAATTGGGTGACATTGACACAGTACCATATTTGATGCCCAGAACTTATAGAAGGAAAATACGGCACTGCCGTAATCCGGATACGATACCGTTTTTTGAAACCCAGAATTCTGAGTTTTCCGCCGCAAAATTGAAAACACAATTTCTCGAAACATAGGGCACCAATTGAAGATCCGGAAAAAGGGGAAGATTCAGGATGAAAGTCCCTAAAGGGGGGGGGGGGGGGGCGAAACCCTAATAGGCGCATATGTATAATTTGTCGCAAAGCGGAATCTAGGGTTTCTAAGATCGCATGCATGAACATAAGATCAACTTGTTAAAAGATTGCAAAGATCGACAAGGGATCATACCATAGCCATTGCTTGGATGGTGCCTTGGAAGCTAGAGGGCAATGTGGCTCTCCTCCAAAGGTGCCGCACACAAGATGAGAAATGGCTTTCTCCTTGTCGTTCCTTGTGCTAGCAAGGATCTCCAAGTCTCCTGATCGCTTGAAGGGAAGATGAGATGATCTCTTGGCTAGGCCGAATCCTCCTTGAGCGTCAAGACTCACCACACGAGAGGAGAGAGGCGACAAGAGGAAGATGCGAGCGAGAATAGAGCAATGCTCTCGAACGTGAGGCGTGTTTTCTATTTTGGAAACATAACTTCCAAAAATAGTAAACCCTCAATGTGTTCAACCGTTCACGCCAAGTGAACAAGTCGCAACATTCTCCTCTTTGAACCAAGCGTTCACTTGATGAACCGGTTCAATCTCATTTGGTCTAAAGACCAAATCAAACCAAGCATTGGTCTAGATCATATTAAACCATAAGGCTCAAGATCTAACCATTCATCTCTTGATGCTCTTGATCTCATCGATCTAGCATCAATTCTCTCGATCGAAGCTTACCGATCTCAAGCCCTAATCAATCAAACATGATCAGACCAGATCTCACTTACAATCAGAGTTTAAATCCCTTTAAACTGAACCAAAACAATTCAGTCCACACGATCTGACATAAGTAAGCCATATCATCAAATTGTGCGACCCTAAGGGTTTCCTTTAAATGTCGGTAACGATAACTTACGTTATCACGATCAGTGAGGGGTATCTAGCAACACATCACTGTCTCCCGATATAAAGGAAAGAGTCTTCCAAGACTACACCCAAACCACAGCACAAGTGTGAACCCAAGTCACTTGACATATGTGTTTCCTTTGCCACTGGATGTTCTTATTGGACAAGCGTGTCAAGCCTATAATTCCAATATGATGAGAATGATTAGATCAGATGAACATAGTCAGCTGGGTATGGCCATACACTTTCTCAATCATCTCATCCAGGGGGCCCCAACAGAACATCACACTCCAAAAAGGAGACGGCAATCCTATATCTATCACTAGTGCCCTAACATGACTCATGCTCATTATCCAAGATAGTCTATAACCATTATGTTTCAAATGATATTGAACTACCTCAAAACAATGCCAATCATCATTTAGAAACACAAGTGATCTCAAGTCAGAGGAAATATGCCACTTGTTTGCATATAAGGATTATTCACATTGTGACAAGCAATCGAATATCCTAAGTAGGGTCTGTCCAGTACATCCAATGTACCCATGAGTCTACATCTTATTCCATGCTCGAAGCATCCTATAAGATTAGAACACATATTAGTCTCAATCATATCAAGGTTGTCTCATGTTCACCAAGATATCTCGACTAAGGACAATACTGCATGTCAGCCAAGCTAAACACCATTGAGACATTATTCAGAAGTATACATATTGCAGCAGATAATGCAACAACCTGAATAACAACCATTTCCTTTATAAACATAGAGTTTATACATGATACTGATACAATCCCAAGGCCTTAAACATTAGCCTTAAGGGCATACCCCAACAATCTCCCACTTGCACTTAATCTAATGGTTGAGAAATCTCAAACCCATATTATTACAGTGCTTCTCATGCTTCTGCTGCGCCAGAGGCTTTGTAAGCGGGTCAGCTAGATTGTCATCTGTATGAACCTTACAGATCTTGATCTCTCCTCGATCAATGATCTCCCAGATCAAGTGAAACCTTCTCTGTATGTGCTTGGACTTCTGGTGCGACTGTGGTTCCTTTGCTTGTGCTATTGCTCCAGTGTTATCACAGAAGATAACCAAAGGATCTGCACTCGAAGGAACAACACCAAGTTCCTGAACGAACTTACGAATCCACACTTCCTCCTTGGATGCTTCTGAGGCTGCAACATACTCGGCTTCTGTTGTGGAATCAGCAACAATTGATTGTTTGAAACTCTTCCACACCACTGCTCCTCCATTCAAGCTAAAAACATAGCCTGATTGCGATCGGAAATCATCCTGGTCAGATTGGAACGAAGCGTCAGTATATCCTTCAATACTGAGTTCTTCCTGACCTCCATAAATCAAGAACATATCTTTGGTTCTCCGAAGATATTTCAAAATGTTCTTGACCGCAATCCAGTGTGCCTTCCCTGGATTACTTTGGAATCGACTGGTCACGCTTAACCCGTAAGCGACGTCTAGGCGAGTACACAACATCACATACATAATGGACCCAATAGCCGAAGCATAAGGCGTATTGTCCATTTCATCTTTCTCAGTCTGTGTTTGTGGACACTGACTCTTTGAAAGATTCAGACCATGTCTGACTGGAAGATATCCTCTTTTAGAATTTTCTAAATGGAATCTCTCCAGGACTTTATCGATGTAAGTACTCTGGCACAGCCCGAGAAGCCTCTAAGATCTATCTCTGTAGATCTTCACACCTAATACATAGGCTGCTTCTCCTAAATCTTTCATCTGGAAACATTTTCTTAACCATGCTTTGACGGCATGCAGTTCAGGAATATCGTTTCCAATGATCAAGATATCATCGACGTAGAGGACTAGGAAAGTAATCACGCTCCCACTAAACCTCTTATATACACACGGGTCATCTTCATTTTTGATGAAACCAAATTTACAGATTGATTCATCAAAACGAATATTCCAGCTTCTCGATGCTTGTTTAAGTCCATAAATGGACTTCTTTAATTTGCATATTCTATGACGATCTGATGGATTGATGAAACCTTCAGGTTGTGTCATATACACATCCTCTTCTAGTTTTCCATTAAGGAAAGCGGTCTTCACATCCATTTGCCAGATCTCATAATCATAATATGCCGCTATCGCGAGAATAATCCGAATAGACTTAAACATGGCTACAGGAGAGAAAGTTTCATCATAATCTATCCCGTAGATTTGTTTGAAACCTTTCGCAACTAGCCTGCCTTTATAGGTAACCACGTTACCATCCATGTCAATCTTCTTCTTGAAGATCCACTTACAGCCTATAGGGATTACTCCCGGAGGCGGATCAACCAAATCCCAGACTTGGTTATCTGACATGGAGTCCATCTCGGCTCGCATTGTTTCAAGCCATCTCGCTGATTCTGGTCCACTGACCGCATCCGCATAAGTGAGGGGTTCATCATCAATGATGTAGACTCCGTCATAGCGCTCAGGCTGTCGACGGATCCTTCCCGATCTATGCGGTTCCCGTGATATCTGAGCCTCAGGTTGAACATCAACCTGTTCTATTGGCTCAGGCTCATCCAACTGAGTTTGACTACTTTGTCCTTCCTCTGGATTCTCATCTAGCCTTATTTCTCTCCCTCTAGCCTCTTGCAGAAGAAATTCTTTCTCAAGAAAAATAGCCGTCCGAGCAACAAATACTTTGTACTCTTTGGGATCGTAGAAATAATAACCCTTAGTTTCCTTAGGGTAACCGACAAAGATATATTTATCAGATCTGCTCTCCAGTTTCCCAGAGGCGAGCTTTTTGACATAAGCTTCGCAACCCCAGATCTTAATAAATGTCAAGCTCAGCTGTTTCCCATACCATAACTCATATGGCGTCTTTGAAACGGCCTTGGATGGCACTCGGTTTAGTACCTTTGCAGCTGTTTCCAGTGCAAATCCCCAAAAGGAGTAAGGTAGAGTAGACTGACTCATCATAGAACGAACCATATCCAGTAAGGTTCTATTTCTCCTCTCGGACACACCATTCCATTGCGGTGTTCCTGGCGGAGTGAGCTGTGAGATAATCCCACACTCCTTCAGATAGTCAATAAACTCATGACTCAAGTATTCTCCACCTCGATCTGAACGAAGTGCCTTGATATTTCGGCCTAGCTGATTCTGTACTTCATTTTTGAACTCTTTGAACTTGTCAAAAGATTCACTTTTATGTCTCATTAGATAGACATAACCATACCTACTGAAATCATCAGTAAAGGTAATGAAGTATGAATAGCCACCTCTGGCATGTTTACTAAATGGCCCACACACATCACTGTGAATGAGGTCAAGTAAACCTGAAGCCCTTTGACCTTTATTGGAAAAAGGAGTCTTCGTCATTTTGCCCATTAAACAAGCTTTGCATGTATCAAGCTCCTCATAGGAGAATGATCCCAGCAGTCCATGGTCATGCAACCGCTTAATGCGCTTCTTGTTAATGTGGCCTAAACGACTATGCCATAGCAAGGTGCTGTCATCAGCATACTTGGCTTTCTTATTATCAATTTGTTGTACAGAACATTCCATGTCCAACATGAATAACCCATTGTTAATCGACCCAGTAGCATAAACAATATTATCAAAAGAAATATAACACTTTGAAGTTTTGCATTCAAAGGAAAACGCTTTCCTGACAAGAGCAGGAATAGAGATAATATTCTTAGTTATGCTTGGTACAAAATAACAATTGTCCAGTTCTAATACAAGACCAGATGGTAAAGAGATGTGATATTCTCCTACAGCAACAGCAGCAACCCGTGCCCCGTTTCCTACTCGTAGGTCCACCTCATGCTGTCCCACCTGTCTTCTTCTCTTGAGTTCCTGTACATTTGAACAAATGTGAACTCCACATGCAGTGTCCAACACCCATGAAATAGTGTTGGGGTATGCCCTTAAGGCTAATGTTTGAGGCCTTTGGGATTGTAACAGTATCATGTAATAAACTCTTGTGTTTATAAAGGCATGGTTATTATTCAGGTTGTTACCTTGTCTGCTGTAATAAGTGTACTTCTGATTAATGTCTCAAAGCTGTTCAGCTAGGCTGACATGCTATAATGTCCTTAGTCGATATATCTTGGTGAACATGAGACAGCCTTGATATGATTGAGACTAATATGTGTTCTAATCTTATAGGATGCTTCGAGCATGGAATAAGATGTAGACTCATGGGTACATTGGATGTACTGGACAGACCCTACTAGGATATTCTTATTGCTTGTCACAATGTGAATAATCCTTGTATGCTACAAGTGGCACATGTCCTTTGACTTGAGATCAGTTGTGTCTCTGAATGATGATTGTCATTGTTTTGAGGTAGTTCAATATCATTTGAAAGATAATGGTTATAGACTATCTTGGATAATGAGCTTGAGTCAGGTTAGGGCACTAGTGATAGATAGAGGATTGCCGTCTCCTTGTTGAAGGAGTGTGATGTTCTATAAGGGCCCCCCTAGATGAGATGATTGAGATAGTGTATGGCCATACCCAGATGACAATGTTCATCTGATCTAATCATGCTCATCATATTGGAGTCACAGGCTTGACACGCTTGTCCAATAAGAACGTCCAGTGGCAAGGGACACATGCATGCCTTGTGAATAGATTCACACTTGTGCTGTGGTTTGGGAGTAGTCTTGGAAGACTCTTTCCTTTATATCGGGAGATAGTGATGTGTTGCTAGATACCCCTCACTGATCGTGAAAACGTGAGTTATCGTTACCGACATTTAAAGGAAACCCTCAGGGTCGCACAATTGATGACATGGCTTACTTGAGTCAGATCGTGTGGACTGAATAGTTTGGATTCAGTTTAAAGGGATTTAATCTCTGATTGTAAGTGAGATCTGGTCTGATCATGTTTGATTGATTAGGACTTGAGATCGGTAAGCTTCGATCGAGAGAGATGATGCTAGATCGGTGAGATCAGGAGCATCAGGAGATGAATGGTGAGATCTTGAGCCTTAGGGTTCAATATGGTCTAGACCACATGGCTTGAGCTATTTCGGTTTGGTTCATGAACCAAATGCGATTGGAACATGTTGGCTTGAACCGGTTCACAAAGGTGAACGCTTGGTTCAATGCTAATATGCGTTTTTGGTTGGAGTAAGCGCATGGCTTGATGATCATCCATTTATGGAAAGTCATCAAGGCCGGTTTCTCTTGAACGCCAAAACGCATATGCGTTCTTGTCTTCACTTCAACGCCTTGAACTTGGTTGGGCAAGAGGTTGACGAGGAGAAGTAGTTTTGCGTGTGGAGCTCTCGGCCGAAAAAGAAAATCGTCTCTTCATCCCCTTACACACGGCAAGGACCCTTGAAGATTCTTGCTAGCACAAGCATCACAAGGGGTAGGCGATCTTCATCTTGTGTGTGAACTTTTGGAGGAGATCTAAGTTGCTCTCTTCTTCCAAGCCGACCTCCAAGCCTATGGCGTTGGTATGAATCTCCCTCTTGCTTCAATCAATTTATCATAGTTGATTATATGAGCATGTAAGCGATCATATATGATGAAACCCTAGCAAACTTGCATGCGCCCCCTACCTTAGGGTTTCGGCCCCCCTCTTGAAAGGGGTTTTATCCGCTTGCGCTCCCCCTTGAAGGGGACTCTTCAATTGGTATCAGAGCTAGGATCTCATATGGTAATATGATTGCTATGTTTGGTGATCCTTGTTTGCGCTTATGATCTAAGTTTTCTCATCATGCGATAATACTAGTTGAAAGTATTTTGGAGGCGCATATATGAGATGTTTTTGGTGGCGCATGTGTAAGGTTAATTTTGTTGATGCATGTATATTGCTTACATTGTTGCGCATGTTACATGTTTTTGTTTCATCAAAACTTTACTTGCGCGCCTCTAACTAGATCTAAGCCGCACCTGCAATAAACCCTTAGACGGGTTGCTAGGGTTGAAAGCATCATCTAGTTTAGATCAACTTAGTCTGATCAGACCATCTGACAGCCTAGATGGGTCGACCAGATAGCACCTATGCGCATGCACGTGGTGGCTATAGGTCGATTGCATCAAAGGCGTGTAGCGAGGTCTGGTTGAGACACCCTGTGAACACACATGAGTTAGGCCCGGGGTCACACCCGCTTACCAGATCTCATGTTGGTTGTTCAGCCCTTGGCGCATGCATGGTTGACCATTAGGTCAACGCAAGTCAGTTAAGACTTGGTGCATGCAAAGGGCATGGATCTAACTAGATACGATGAGTGGATCCCTATCAATGGACCGTTGTAAGGTTGTAGGGCACATAAGACAAGTAAAATTGATTCCAATGGGATTTCGAAAAATTTTATTTTGTCTATGGATCACATGTTAATTGATTGATGCCATGATGCCTGTTTATTTAATCTTATGTGGGTTGCCGTTAATGTGTGCTGTGCTGGGGCCTGCGAGCCTGGTAAATTATTATTTTTGTGATCTGCGAATCACATTCTTAATTAATTAATTGTATAATTGACCTGCGAGTCAAGCTTGTCTAGATAGATCAAAATGTATTTTGATTAGACAAGAGCACAGAACACAATTGCAAAGGCGCATGCAGCTGGTGGGCGCACCTGAGCTGCAGAGGGCGCTTAGGCCCTGGTCTGGGCCAGATGAGAGGCAACAAGACCCAAGAAGCAAGTGAAGACTTAAGATAACTTGAGGTCTTACTTAGGGTCAATGGGCTTTTACCACATAAGATCCATGCTTTCTGTTATTGTTTAAATAAGTAGAAAAGCATGAGTTATTTATCTTCTGCTATAGCCATAGGATTTGCCTGATAGTAAGAAGATAAAAGACCGTTAAAATCCAACGCTAACATATCAAGCTCGTAAGCCTTCTGACGCGAAACCTCACTGTTCTGATTATCGTTGGAGCCGTGTTGTACCCACTCAGTGGGCACGTCCATCTATCTTCAGACGGTGCGGGATTTCACCTGCGTGTTACAGAGAAGGGATTTATCACTTCTCGTTGCTCAGCATAGCACGTGGTGGTCCAGGGAGTAGGTCGGGTAAGCTTGACCATGTAGGCTACATATGTGGAGCATATGGTAGCACATGGAGGCAGCCATCTGCGGGGTCAGAGATTGTGTTGTACCAACTCAGTTGGCACAGTCTGCAGGATTGCCCAGATGAAGGGGAATCGCACGGGTTGGCGATTGGCAGGGACTGCCTACCAGAGATTAGTGCTTGTACTCTCTGTGCATCTTATCTCGCCTGAGCGGGACGCGGAGACCAAGTATGAAATCTGGATCCCATCTCACTAAAAGAGTGTTACTCTTTCGGACTGTTTACTGGATTTTTCAGTCAGACAAAATAGTGAGAAAAAGAATCTTTCTTAAGTCCTGGATTGATTCTAAACATTGATACTGACCTTGCTGTTCTTGCATTGTTGTAGATTCCTGCAGCAACGAACACCATGAGCTTCAATGTGCGATCCCTACTGGAAAGGGAGAAGTTTGCTGGGCCGAACTTCTCTGACTGGTTTGGACACCTTAAGATCGTTCTTAAGGCAGAGAGGAAACTGTATGTCCTCGAGACGGCTGTGCCGCCTCAACCCGCTGCGAACGCCGCAAGGGCGGTTCGTGAAGCCTATGAAAAGCACGTCAATGATAGCATTGATGTCGCTTGCCTGATGCTAGCGTCTATGACGCCACCGCTGCAGCGTCAGCATGAGGATATGTCGGCTATAGAGATTATAGCGAACCTCAAGATGCTGTATGCTGCACAGGCGAGGACAGAACGCTATAATCTGACGAAGCTCTTCTTTCAGAGCAAACTGGCTGAAGGGAGCCCAGTGGGAGCTCACGTGCTCAAGATGATTGGGCACAAGGAGGCTCTGGAGAAACTGGGGCATACCGTCAACCAGGAGCTTGCTGTAGACATCATTCTGCAGTCTCTTCCGCCCTCTTTCGATGCGTTCATCATTAACTTTAATATGAACAAAATCGATTGTACACCGGCAGAGCTGTTGAACATGCTCTTGACTACTGAGGAAACTCTGAAGGGAAAGCCTTCAACCTCTGTCTTAATGGTTCCTTCCAGGAACAAGAAGAAGGGGAAGAAGGGCAAAGCCCCTGTCAAGAACTACAGTAAGGCTCTGAAACAGAAGGTGAAGCGGTCCAAGGACAACAGGTGTTTCCACTGTGGCCAGCTGGGTCACTGGAAAAAGGACTGTAAAGCGCTCCAAGGAGATAAGAGGGGAAGCATCGCTTCTGGCTCAGGTATATACGTGACGGAAGTCATGGTTTCATCTTCTTCTATTTCATGGGTGTTGGACACTGCATGTGGAGTTCACATTTGTTCAAATGTACAGGAACTCAAGAGAAGAAGGCAGGTGGGACAGCATGAGGTAGACCTACGCGTTGGAAACGGGGCACGGGTTGCTGCTGTTGCTGTAGGAGACTATTTCATTTCTTTACCATCTGGCATTGTATTAGAATTAAACAATTGTTATTTTGTACCCAGTATAACTAAAAATATTGTCTCTATTCCTGCTCTTGTCATGAAAGGATTTGCCTTTGAATGCAATATTTCAAAGTGTGTTTTATCTTTAGATAATATTGTTTATGCAACTGGTTCAATTAACAATGGGTTATACATGTTGGACATGGAAAGTTCTATACAAAGTGTTGATGTTAAGAAAGCCAAGTATGTTGATGACAGCACCTTGCTATGGCATAGTCGTTTAGGCCATATTAACGAGAAGCGCATTAAGCGGTTGCATGATCATGGACTGCTGGGATCATTCTCCTATGAGGAGATTGATACATGCAAAGCTTGTTTGATGGGTAAAATGACGAAGTCACCTTTTCCTAACAAAGGTCAAAGGGCTTCAGGTTTACTTGACCTTATACACAGTGATGTGTGTGGGCCTTTTAGTAAACATGCCAGAGGTGGCTATCAGTACTTCATTACCTTTACTGATGATTTCAGTAGGTATGGTTATGTCTATCTTATGAGACATAAAAGTGAATCTTTTGACAGGTTCAAAGAGTTCAAAAATGAAGTACAAAATCAGTTAGGCCGAAATATCAAGGCACTTCGTTCTGATCGAGGTGGTGAATACCTAAGTCATGCGTTTACTGACTATCTAAAAGAGTGTGGGATTATCTCACAGCTCACTCCGCCAGGAACACCGTAATGGAATGGTGTGTCTGAGAGGAGAAATAGAACGTTACTTGATATGGTTCGTTCTATGATGAGTCAGGCTACTCTTCCATACTCCTTTTGGGGATTTGCACTGGAAACAGCTGCAAAGGTACTAAACCGAGTGCCATCCAAGGCAGTTTCTAAGACACCATATGAGTTATGGTATGGGAAACAGCCAAGCTTGACATTTATCAGGATCTGGGGTTGCGAGGCTTATGTCAAAAAGCTCGCCTCTGGGAAACTGGAGAGCAGATCTGAGAAATGTATATTTGTCGGTTACCCTAAGGAAACTAAGGGTTATTATTTCTACGATCCCAAAGAGAACAAAGTATTTGTTGCTCGGACGGCCATATTTCTTGAGAAGGAGTTTCTTCTGCAAGAGGCCAGTGGGAGAGAAATAAAGCTGGATGAGAATCCAGAGGATGGACAAAGTAGTCAAGCACAGTTGGATGTGCCTGAGCCGGTGGATCAGGTTATTGAACAACCTGAGGCTCAAATATCACGGGAACCGCGAAGATCGGGAAGGATCCGTCGACAGCCTGAGCGCTATGACGGAGTCTACATCATTGATAATGATGAACCCTTCACTTATGCGGATGCGGTCAGTGGACCAGAGTCAGCTAGATGGCTTAATGCTATGCGAGCCGAAATGGACTCCATGTCAGATAACCAAGTCTGGGATTTGGTTGATCCGCCTCCGGGAGTAATCCCTATAGGCTGTAAATGGATCTTCAAGAAGAAGATTGACATGGATGGTAACGTAGTTACCTATAAAGGCAGGCTAGTTGCGAAAGGTTTCAAACAAATCTACGGGATAGATTATGATGAAACTTTCTCACCTGTAGCTATGTTTAAGTCTATTCGGATTCTTTTCGCGATAGCTGCATATTACGATTATGAGATCTGGCAGATGGATGTGAAGACAGCTTTCCTTAATGGAAATCTGGATGAGGATGTGTATATGACACAACCTGAGGGTTTCACGAATCCATCAGATCGTCATAAAATATGCAAGTTAAAGAAGTCTATTTATGGACTTAAGCAAGCATCAAGAAGCTGGAATATTCGTTTTGATGAATCAATCTCTGAGTTTGGTTTCATCAAGAACGAAGATGACCCGTGTGTATATAAGAGGTTTAGTGGGAGCGTGATTACTTTCCTAGTCCTCTACGTCGACGATATCTTGATCATTGGAAACGATATTCCTGAACTGCATGCTGTTAAAGCATGGTTAGGAAAATGTTTCCAGATGAAAGATCTAGGAGAAGCAGCCTATGTGTTAGGTGTGAAGATCTACAGGGATAGATCTAAGAGGCTTCTCGGGCTGTGCCAGAGTACGTACATCGATAAAGTCCTGGAGAGATTCCATTTAGAGAATTCTAAAAGAGGATATCTGCCAGTCAGACATGGTCTGAATCTTTCAAAGAGTCAGTGTCCACAAACACAGACTGAGAAAGATGAAATGGACAATACGCCTTATGCTTCGGCTATTGGGTCCATTATGTATGCGATGTTGTGTACTCGCCCAGACGTCGCTTACGGGTTAAGCGTGACCAGTCGGTTCCAAAGTAATCTAGGTATGGCGCACTGGATTGCGGTCAAGAACATTTTAAAATATCTGCGGAGGACCAAAGATATGTTCTTGATATATGGTGGTCAGGAAGAACTCAGTATTGAAGGATATACTGACGCTTCGTTCCAGTCGGACCAGGATGATTTCCGATCGCAATCAGGCTATGTTTTTAGCTTGAATGGTGGAGCAGTGGTGTGGAAAAGTTTCAAACAGTCAACTGTTGCTGATTCCACAACAGAAGCCGAGTATGTTGCAGCCTCGGAAGCATCCAAGGAGGCAGTGTGGATTCGTAAGTTCGTGAGAGAACTTGGTGTTGTTCCTTCAAGTGCAGATCCTTTGGTTATCTTCTGTGATAACACTGGAGCCATCGCACAAGCAAAGGAACCACGGTCGCACCAGAAGTCCAAGCACATACAGAGACGGTTTCACTTGATCCGGGAGATCATTGATCGTGGCGAGATCAAAATCTGCAAGGTTCATACAGATGACAATCTGGCAGACCCGCTTACTAAGCCTCTGGCGCAGCAGAAGCATGAGAAGCACTGTAATAATATGGGTTTGAGGTTTCTCAACCATTAGATTAAGTGCAAGTGGGAGATTGTTGGGGTATGCCCTTAAGGCTAATGTTTGAGGCCTTTGGGATTGTAACAGTATCATGTAATAAACTCTTGTGTTTATAAAGGCATGGTTATTATTCAGGTTATTACCTTGTCTGCTGTAATAAGTGTACTTCTGATTAATGTCTCAAAGCTGTTCAGCTAGGCTGACATGCTATAATGTCCTTAGTCGATATATCTTGGTGAACATGAGACAGCCTTGATATGATTGAGACTAATATGTGTTCTAATCTTATAGGATGCTTCGAGCATGGAATAAGATGTAGACTCATGGGTACATTGGATGTACTGGACAGACCCTACTAGGATATTCTTATTGCTTGTCACAATGTGAATAATCCTTGTATGCTACAAGTGGCACATGTCCTTTGACTTGAGATCACTTGTGTCTCTGAATGATGATTGTCATTGTTTTGAGGTAGTTCAATATCATTTGAAAGATAATGGTTATAGACTATCTTGGATAATGAGCTTGAGTCAGGTTAGGGCACTAGTGATAGATAGAGGATTGCCGTCTCCTTGTTGAAGGAGTGTGATGTTCTATAAGGGCCCCCCTAGATGAGATGATTGAGATAGTGTATGGCCATACCCAGATGACTATGTTCATCTGATCTAATCATGCTCATCATATTGGAGTCACAGGCTTGACACGCTTGTCCAATAAGAACGTCCAGTGGCAAGGGACACATGCATGCCTTGTGAATAGATTCACACTTGTGCTGTGGTTTGGGAGTAGTCTTGGAAGACTCTTTCCTTTATATCGGGAGATAGTGATGTGTTGCTAGATACCCCTCACTGATCGTGATAACGTGAGTTATCGTTACCGACATTTAAAGGAAACCCTCAGGGTCGCACAATTGATGACATGGCTTACTTGAGTCAGATCGTGTGGACTGAATTGTTTGGATTCAGTTTAAAGGGATTTAATCTCTGATTGTAAGTGAGATCTGGTCTGATCATGTTTGATTGATTAGGACTTGAGATCGGTAAGCTTCGATCGAGAGAGATGATGCTAGATCGGTGAGATCAGGAGCATCAGGAGATGAATGGTGAGATCTTGAGCCTTAGGGTTCAATATGGTCTAGACCACATGGCTTGAGCTATTTCGGTTTGGTTCATGAACCAAATGCGATTGGAACATGTTGGCTTGAACCGGTTCACAAAGGTGAACGCTTGGTTCAATGCTAATATGCGTTTTGGGTTGGAGTAAGCGCATGGCTTGATGATCATCCATTTATGGAAAGTCATCAAGGCCGGTTTCTCTTGAACGCCAAAACGCATATGCGTTCTTGTCTTCACTTCAACGCCTTGAACTTGGTTGGGCAAGAGGTTGACGAGGAGAAGTAGTTTTGCGTGTGGAGCTCTCGGCCGAAAAAGAAAATCGTCTCTTCATCCCCTTACACACGGCAAGGACCCTTGAAGATTCTTGCTAGCACAAGCATCACAAGGGGTAGGCGATCTTCATCTTGTGTGTGAACTTTTGGAGGAGATCTAAGTTGCTCTCTTCTTCCAAGCCGACCTCCAAGCCTATGGCGTTGGTATGAATCTCCCTCTTGCTTCAATCAATTTATCATAGTTGATTATATGAGCATGTAAGCGATCATATATGATGAAACCCTAGCAAACTTGCATGCGCCCCCTACCTTAGGGTTTCGGCCCCCCTCTTGAAAGGGGTTTTATCCGCTTGCGCTCCCCCTTGAAGGGGACTCTTCAATTGGTATCAGAGCTAGGATCTCATATGGTCATATGATTGCTATGTTTGGTGATCCTTGTTTGCGCTTATGATCTAAGTTTTCTCATCATGCGATAATACTAGTTGAAAGTATTTTGGAGGCGCATATATGAGATGTTTTTGGTGGCGCATGTGTAAGGTTAATTTTGTTGATGCATGTATATTGCTTACATTGTTGCGCATGTTACATGTTTTTGTTTCATCAAAACTTTACTTGCGCGCCTCTAACTAGATCTAAGCCGCACCTGCAATAAACCCTTAGACGGGTTGCTAGGGTTGAAAGCATCATCTAGTTTAGATCAACTTAGTCTGATCAGACCATCTGACAGCCTAGATGGGTCGACCAGATAGCACCTATGTGCATGCACGTGGTGGCTATAGGTCGATTGCATCAAAGGCGTGTAGCGAGGTCTGGTTGAGACACCCTGTGAACACACATGAGTTAGGCCCGGGGTCACACCCGCTTACCAGATCTCATGTTGGTTGTTCAGCCCTTGGCGCATGCATGGTTGACCATTAGGTCAACGCAAGTCAGTTAAGACTTGGTGCATGCAAAGGGCATGGATCTAACTAGATACGATGAGTGGATCCCTATCAATGGACCGTTGTAAGGTTGTAGGGCACATAAGACAAGTAAAATTGATTCCAATGGGATTTCGAAAAATTTTATTTTGTCTATGGATCACATGTTAATTGATTGATGCCATGATGCCTGTTTATTTAATCTTATGTGGGTTGCCCTTAATGTGTGCTGTGCTGGGGCCTGCGAGCCTGGTAAATTATTATTTTTGTGATATGCGAATCACATTCTTAATTAATTAATTGTATAATTGACCTGCGAGTCAAGCTTGTCTAGATAGATCAAAATGTATTTTGATTAGACAAGAGCACAGAACACAATTGCAAAGGCGCATGCAGCTGGTGGGCGCACCTGAGCTGCAGAGGGCGCTTAGGCCCTGGTCTGGGCCAGATGAGAGGCAACAAGACCCAAGAAGCAAGTGAAGACTTAAGATAACTTAAGGTCTTACTTAGGGTCAATGGGCTTTTACCACATAAGATCCATGCTTTCTGTTATTGTTTAAATAAGTAGAAAAGCATGAGTTATTTATCTTCTGCTATAGCCATAGGATTTGCCTGATAGTAAGAAGATAAAAGACCGTTAAAATCCAACGCTAACATATCAAGCTCGTAAGCCTTCTGACGCGAAACCTCACTGTTCTGATTATCGTTGGAGCCGTGTTGTACCCACTCAGTGGGCACGTCCATCTATCTTCAGACGGTGCGGGATTTCACCTGCGTGTTACAGAGAAGGGATTTATCACTTCTCGTTGCTCAGCATAGCACGTGGTGGTCCAGGGAGTAGGTCGGGTAAGCTTGACCATGTAGGCTACATATGTGGAGCATATGGTAGCACATGGAGGCAGCCATCTGCGGGGTCAGAGATTGTGTTGTACCAACTCAGTTGGCACAGTCTGCTGGATTGCCCAGATGAAGGGGAATCGCACGGGTTGGCGATTGGCAGGGACTGCCTACCAAGAGGTGAATCGCAATGTCAAATCTATTCTTTTCAAACCTACGAATCCAATCACGGGAGTAGTTTGGATTTGTTTGAAGGTACATAAGGCTCTGTCTGAAAATAGTCTCAAAAATTAATAATGATAAAAATAATTCTCTCAAGGGAGAATCAGAGATGTCGCCGGAGGTCTGAAGAAGACACCGGTGGAAAGAGTCGAGTAGGCAAGAAGCAGAGGCTAGCTGAAAAGCTGCTAGCAATGATGGTGATGGTGCCGACAGTAGAGTGAGTAATCTCTAGTGGCCTGCTAGAGAATACAGTCCTGGAGGTGAGATCGTCAGCCGGTGGGTGCCAGAAATAAAGCTGCATAGATAAAAAAGAAAGCCAGTCACTAATGAAGAGTCTGCTGCATAAATAAATAAAATCAATAGAATAAGAGGCAGTAGAAGAAGTAAGAGTCTGCAGATGGTATAATCCAGTGTCGACGGTTGGAAACAGTGATGTCAGAGGCAGATGCAGTGGTAGCTAGAAGTGGAAGACAGTTGCTTTTGAAGATTTCTGGATCTGGAGGCAAAAGAATCAACAACTGATAGAAAGCAAACAGTGCAGCCAATGAATTTTTTTAAGAAAAGTAGCCATACCCAAAAATAAGATTTAATGATCCAAAAGGAAAATAGACAAAACCATGTAATAGAATCTCGTTCTTTTCAGATGTATGAAAATCAAAGATTCAAAATATGTCAGGAATTTAGGGCATCAGCAGAAAGAAGGCTACTCAGATTATAAAACTGCAAAAACTGCACAAAAGTTAATCAAATTTGAAAAGTTGCTATGTGTCCTAGAATGATCAGAAAATATTTTCATGAAAATAACTAATCCACGAGATAGAACGACACATGTTCTTCATATTCCATGCGAAAAATCAGGGTTTCAAGTCATTAAAGTATCTTAAAAACTTGCAGCAAAAGTGCTAATTAGAATAGTAAAAAAAACTGCTGCAGAAATTAATCTGAATCGAAAAGATGCTATGTGTTTTAGAATGATCCTTGGACTTTAAAATTGAAAAAAATATCCAGATGATAGACAAAGATGAGTACTTCGTGATGGTGCCAAAGATCAAAAATTCTTCCAACCGAGTTTCTTAAAATCACAGTGAGAAAACACCTACTCAAATAAGTAATTTGCATATTTCAAATACGGTACCGTGCATTTCCTTATGGTAGTGCCGTAATATGCATAAAACTCTCAGGTCAGAAATCGGCAGAAATACGGTACCGTGAACATGATTACGGCAGTGCCGTATTTTGCGCAATTTTTTTTTTTTACAAAAGGAGCAGAAAAATTAATTCTAAAAATAAACCAATATAAAAGAAACTACGCTAAGCAAAAGTGCTTGGGTTACCTCCCAAGAAGCGCTAATTTTTAGGTCATTAGCTTGACCAAAACCCAAAAATCATGGTGAAGCAGGTGAATCAGTACCAAAATATATAGCAAACAATTTTTTCCTTTTCCACTGCCCAAAATTTTAGCCACTAATCCAAATATCCATAATTTCATGTAAATCAAGATCGATATGGCTTTCTCAAATATGCGGGAATCAAAATCAAAATTCTCAAATCCAGTCAAAGGATATTCAATGATTTTTCTATATTTATCAAAAAGCAAAATCATAAGTCCTTTCTTCAAATTTATATCTTCAAGTGCAATAGGACTTTGATCAAAAGATACAAGCATTGGATCATCAAAATAAACTTTCTGTCTCAAATTAGATTTCTCAACAAAGCATAATTTTTCAAATAAATCACAAGAGTCAATAATAGATATGGGCAAAACATCATCATGGTGAGATTCATCAATATTTGCAATATCCAAATTTTTTTCAAGTCCTTCATGCTCACAATCAGGTAATTCATCAATTTCAAAATTTTCCACAAAACTAGAATAAGATTTTTCTAAATTAGTCCCCTCATATCCTTCATCAGATTTAACCATAAATAACATATTATCAAAAGAATCAATATCATCAAAAGAGGGTTTTTCAATTTCAATTTCCTCAATCTTTTCCACAATTAAATTATCAGAAGAATCTAATTCACAATTATCAAAATCAGAGTGAGATGCATTAATGTTCACATAAGGCTCAATCTCAAAACAATCATAATCAGAGGGAGATTTTTCTAAATCAAGTTCTTCAGTTTCAAACTCAAATAAACAAGCTTGCTGTGCTAACTAGGTTTCTAGAATTTCAGAATGAGCATGCATATTATCCATTCTTTGTTTATGGGTCTCATGTGCCTCCTCACTTTGTTTCATGAATTTTTTAAACATCAACTCTAAGCTAGATTTTTCAGTATCCTCAAAGTATGGTTCAGAAGTATAGTTTGAGCAATCATCATAAAAAGAAGTTTGGTGATTTTCCCATCTAGAATACAATTGATAAGATTCTTTCCATGATAAATTGGGATTTAAAAATTGGCAATCAGATGTATAATGATCAAAATATCCACAAATATTACATCTAATAGAAGAAGAAGATTTCTTAACAGAGTGCATAAAAGAGTTAAACATATCTTGGAGTGTGCTCAATGAATCATTTTCATACTTACCTTGTGGCATGTATATCTCACCTCTTGCCCATGAGTTGTGATTAAAAGACATATCTTCAAATCAAAGCTTTTCTACACAACTAAAAATTGTTATCTCAAAATTCACAGGAAATAAAATATATCAAGATCTAAGAGTCCTGTGTACAGATAATTAGAATAGAAACAGAAAGATTATCTAAGACCAATCAATCAAATTATTTTTTTTTCTTTTTTTTCAGAATATAAAAAAAATAGAAAAAGATAAAACACAAGCAAATTCACAAATTTCAGAAATCATAGTTCTGTCACAACTTGTGAAAATACAAAACCTGCAAAAGCAAAAAACAAAGTTAAATCTAAAATAAATAAAACTTAGTCTAGCAATACTAACAATTATTTTGATATTAACAAAACTAAGGTCCCGGTCACCCTCGCCATGCGGCATTCTTGATTATACATCTGCGCATGTAGAGCCTGGAATCCAGGATCATGAGCACTAGCAAATCTTCCTCTAGGTGTGTGTGAAGAATCTCTTCACACACACCTAGAGGAAGATTTGCTAGTGCTCATGATCCTGGATTCCAGGCTCTACATGTGCAGATGTATAATCAAGAATGCCGCATGGCGAGGGTGATTGACTCCTTGGGGAAGGTGACTAAATCTCTTGGGCATCTCCATCAAGATGTAGAGAGATTGAGCAACCACATAGAGGATATGGGGAACTTCCTCTATGATCGATTCGGATACGAAGACCAGAGCTATTATGATTGCTACGGTGATCAAGCTACAAGGGACACCGAGGAGAGACAACCTGATGATGAGGAGTAGATGTTTTGTGAGTATTATCTTCCCTTATTTCTCTGCTATACTTTATTTTCTATATCTTATTGATGTTTCATGTGATGAAGGGAAGGATGACGCTTCTACACCTCTATGCCCGCCGCCACTGCTATTCTATTTCACATGCTTATATTTCTTTTCGATGTGGTTGTATGATGATTGTGATGATACTATTTTTTACTATTTCAATGGGGTTGTATTATAATATTTTGATATTCTGATGATTTATCTTCGATATGGTTGTAGTATACATGATGCCATGTTATTATATATTGTGATATTTGATGATGATGATGAGTACACTCTTGATTTATATTGTTGATGAATTAATTGATGATGAATAAATTCAAAATCATGATTAGAGACAAACCTTATCTTGTTAGATTTATTTCTTCAATATATATCTATTTTTGAGAATTTGACATTGGTTGATGCATGAAATTTTAGGTAGATATATTATTTGAGGGATAAAATCTAAAAGTGAAACTATTCTTTTGAATAAAATGAGTATATGAGTATGATTTGAGAATTGAGGGCAATCGATCAACCTAGTAGATGTTTAGTCTATTTTTGCTATTTGTTGGGAAATAAGAATCCAAGATCCATAAAAATAGTGAGAGACTCCCCTACTTGGCACTATGTAAAATTGATAGTGGTACCTAAGACATGGGTTGAAGTCTATGCATGAAAAAAAATAAAATAATAATAATAATAATGAGAGATAAAAAGAATAAGACTCTTCTACTTGGCACTATGCAAAATTGATAGTGGTACCGGAGAAAAGAGTTGAAGTCAAAATAAAAAGTGTGTATGTACATGCCATATATGCGAAAATAACAAAATACATGAAAATTTTTGTGGAAAAAGATCTTGGAAACCTAATTCCTGTAAACAAAAGCATGATAGTTTTCAACTGAAATTGGGTGAAATCTTGGGATTGTAAATTCTAATTATTATAGAAGTTGCAAAATTTTATTTAATTGAATTGTGGATCCAGAGGGTTGAGTTCTAAGGATGAAATATTTATTTGAAGTCTTATGAATCAATTGATGAATTCTTTTCAATTTTATAAATTTATTGAGCATTAAAAGGTTATTCTTTTAATCAAATTTTGATTTTTGCTTGAGGACAAGCAAAGTTTGAGCCTTATGTATTTTGATGACACCAAAATATATAGTATATTTTGTATCATTTTATGTATCTTTTTATGCTAAATTGAAGATCTTTTGCTTATTTTTATGCTAAATTTATTAAATATTGCAAAGTCTACTTCTATTTTGGTTTTTCATGATTTTTAGGTAAAAAGGTACTACTTTGAGGCATTTTCAAGCATAATCAAATACATGGAAGAGTTACCATCATCAAGAGAAGATCACCCGACAAATTTCAAGCAAATTGGAGCAACACACCAAAATACAGTAGTGCCGTATTTTACATTACGGTACCGTATTTCTGTACACTACCGTAATATCAGAGCACTGCCGTAATTTGGTGAATTTTTTGAACAGAAGATTTTATGAAAATACGGCACTGTCGTAAGAAATTACACGGGCCGTATTTTGAAGCACATTCAGAATAGAGAAAATTGCTAAATTTACGGCACTGTCGTAAACTTTGACACGGGCCGTATTTTCCAAATGAATTGAAATAGAGAGTTCAGCCAATTTTATGGTAGTGCCGTGAACCATTTTACGGTTCCGTATTATACAGACAATATTAGATCAGAGAATACGATCGATTTTACGGCACAGCCGTAAACTATTACACTACCGTATTTCAATTTTTGAGCGCGACTCCCAGGTCAATTTCGAAGCCTGATTATTTTGGAGAGGATAGTGGACGATCCAGGGCTTTAAAGATGAAGCCATTAGAAGCAGAAAAGGAGCCTGCGATGAGAGGAACACGAAGACACCAAAAGCCCCAATTTTCATCGACTCTATAGAGAGAAATCGCGTTTCACGCCGCCGCCTAGGTTTCCGCCACCACGACGAATCCAAAGCATCGCCGGCCGTGAAAATCACACTGTAGCTTTGCCTGGAGGAGGTGACAACATCCCAGAAGTTTCAGAATGAATGAAGATCAATTGGAGGAGAAATCAAAGAAAAAAGAGGTGCCACCATTGTTCATCTATACCTCTTCTACAAATTACGGCCGTGTTTATTTTCACAGCCGTGGTGTATTTTCCTAAACACTCTTTTCCTTTGATTTTTGATCTTCTGAAATTATGGAATATTGTATTCTCTTCACCATGTTAGCTTAAACACTATTTGGGACATGGGGGAGTAATTCCCTTTGATTTTCTTAATGACTATATACTTTCTACTTTCATCATGATTATTCTAATTTGATAATTTTACCGATGCAATTATTGCTTTAAGATTTTCCTTAGTTTACTCTTTGTCATCATGAATTAGAGTTTTCACAATAAGGACCGAAAGGTGACTTGCTTGAGAATTTGAAACGTGGAGACCTTGCACGAAAGTGAGGATCAGAACGTTGGAGAACCATAGGTAAAACTTGTGTTGAAACTCGGATGCACGAAAGTGATCCTTGAGTTTCCACTAGAGGCGATCGACTTGGAATTCGGATGCATGAAAGTGATCCTCGAGTTCTTTGTTTGATATTTTACTTATCAGTAGCTTGGGAAAAATCCTGCGCAAAAGCAAGGATTGGTCTCTGTGTGGTTATTTGCATGAAAGTGCAATAATCTCTTTACCAAGTAAATTAAGCCTTTATCAAAATAGAATTTGATTGATGAATAATACCTTTATATATCTAGTCATGAAAATCAAAGTGAATGAAACCCTAGTCCCAGTTTCTCTCTGATAGTATTTTTCCGTGTGTTTTTGATCTTTGCTTAACTTCTATTCGATTGCCTAGATAGGAAGAAATCAATTACAGCCAAGGCCATGAAAGTTGTATTCTTCACCCTTTTGACTCCAAATTTGACTTGCAACCTCGTAATCTCATCGAAAATCGTGCTATTGCTTCAAAACTCACAAAATCCATCATTTTGATGCCATTTTACCTGCATTTTTATAAAAACTAAGAAAAGTGAAGATTCTATACCAAGTGAAGTAAAAACACTAGAAATTAGTATAAAATCATAAAATAAGCCCAAAATATCATATAAAATATAGGCAAAAACATGATGTAAATGCAACTCATCAAAATACCCTAGACTTAAAACTTTGCTTGTCCTCAAGCCATACTCTAATATGTATGGAGAATGCAAAGATAAGAAATAATCTTATTTGTTCTCTCCTTAATAACGTCCCGAGTCCACAATTCAACAAGTCGATCTTTCAGAACTTAAGTAATTTCAAGAAAAAATCATAATAGAGATAAATTCTCAAGACTTTACAATCCAAGAAAGATAGTATTCACAGTTCATGTCATATCATTCATTCTTCACGTACTAAGTATTAAATACTCTCAACTAAATAAATCCACATTACTCAAGAGGCAAATATTTATTTCAAGAATCTTGGTGATGTTAAAGATAGAGATTTTTAGAGTAATTTGGTCTTTAAACGGTTAAATGCCCTTCTTGTTAGCATCATAACATTGTTTAAAATATACCACAAATCAGTATTTAACTCATAGGTTCAATCATAAAGTTAGCAGAGTTGCCCACTTAACCTACAACTTTCTCTTTTTCTCAATTTTTATTTTTCCTTCTCTTTTTTTCTTTTTTTTTTTTAAACAAATCAATTATGGAGAAAGCCGGACAGTGGCATGGTATTTAAGTCGTTATCAATCTTTCTGCAAGAGGGATAGATATTACTTGATCGCAACATACATAAAGTATACCAACTCGTGGTATAATATAACTCATGACCTTAGATTACTCAACTAGAGGAGTTGGAGCAAATCTTAGTTAAATAAATATCACCAATTTTCTATTCATAAAACTTCTCATCAACCGAAAATAGATAAATTAAATTTCAATTATGAAGATACTATGCATGTATGTGTCACATGAACATATAACAAATTCATATATGTATTTTATCAATACTATAATTGAATTTACTGAACAATTTAAGTCTACATGAAATTTTTTAAATCCCCTAAGTCATCAAATCAAATACTCTAAAAGTTTCCTAAGTTTAGAATTAAAGATAAACAAACTTTTTTTTGACATACGTTAAGTAATGAGAGCAGGAATTGAACCTAAGACCTTATTATCAACAACTAAAATCATTACCAGTTGAACTAACTGACACTCTCAAACTAAACTTGATTATCATTAACAATCATAAACATTCAAGATACATACCTATAAAGCTTGAAGAAAAGCTAAATATATAGGGACACCCTATACTTAAATTGTTGCATATACATAAGCATTAAACCAAGTCATGATAGATTTTAGAAAAATTTTGCAAGAGCTCCCTTTAAAAATATAAGCAAAACCCTGTGTAGTGATATCAAAATATGCAAACATGACTCATAAAAATCTAGAAACTATATTACATCAAAGATATTAACAATTTACACGACAAACAAGTTTCAAACATCAAATACTATCATGTTTCATTATCTAAATCACATTTAAATATAATCACAAAAAAGATATCGTAGTAATCATGGTCGGTGAGTGACTCACGGCTGCACCCGTAAATGTCTCGTTTGACAACTATTCTTCATGTAAAAATTTTCCAAAAATTCTTGCATATAAAATAACTTATTAAAAAAAAATCATCACTAAACATTCATCAAATCATGCTGTAAAAATTCCTAAAAATTTAATGAAAATGAAAAACTAAAAATAAGAGTAGTAAAAGTTAAAAAATTTGGGTTGCCTTCAAAAATGCGCTTGTTTAAGGTCAGTAGCTTGACCATAGCTTCATGTCAAGGCGGAGTCGGTGAATTTGTGCCATAGTAGAGAGCATATAATCTTCCATTTTTCCTCCGTCTCAAGAGTGTGCTCGCCAAATATATCTAGTGAAATAGGTATATCCATGTCGCAGTGACCAATACATGCATGCAAAAATAAAAGTTAAAGTCATGAAAAGAATACCCAATAATTTTTCTATATTTATCCAAGAGTAATATCATGCGTTCTTCCTTTAGATTTATATTAGAAATTGGAAGAAGATTAGAATTAAAATCAAAAAAATTCATGGCTTAGATTGATCAAGAAGTTTTCAAATTTTATTTTGGGTTTTTCACTTATCTCAATGTTAATGTGATCAAGAATCTCATGTGTTATTATCTTTTGGGAGCCTGTGGTTGGATTTGCATCAAATAACATTTCAGCTACCTCATCATCAATATCCTTAAAATCATCACCTTCATCATCTGTCATGCAAATTTCTATTGGATTTTTTTGGAGAAAATGAATTGATGGTTCACATGGTAGTGGTGGTGTAATAAGCGTAGGATCCTTTTTCCATCCTAACACTATCAAATTTACCCCATCTATCTTGCTACTTCTTCTCACAAGACTCCAAAAGTTCAAATTTTTCTTCAAATATGTCCCAAGTATTTGTGTTGCAAGGCACTACATTATGTGAGAGGGGACTAGATGGCTGGTAAAGTGTTGAGGAAGGGTTAATGGGGTGTTTAAAATTTTCAAATTCATCAAAATTTGAAGAAGTTAAATCATAATCTCTGACTGGAGTCATGACTAATGATTGTTCTAACTCTGCAAAATTCTCAGATTCATCCTGGATGTTGGTGTATATGCCCTAGGACCTAGTTTTGGTCCACTTATGTACTACTTGACTTTGATATTTATATATATCATTCTGGCATTGTCATTGTCAATGTTTGTTTACATCTGCGCACATGTACTAACATGATAATGTCCCTGGAGACAGATTGGATCTGTGCTCAAACTATTATCCCCAGTCGATGTACCTTAGTGGATATGGGACAGCTATGGTACTTGTGAGACTGGTATGTGAGCTGGTTAGGCACGTGGTGCTAACGCAGACACATGGGTATATCATTGGAGGATATACTGGAAAGACCCGCTGTGAGGCTATGACTTTGTGTCATAAGTTATCCTCACAAGTGACAGGAGATGCATTGATCCCTTGACTTGAGGTCATTGATCATTCTATATGGTTAGCGATTTGCTTTGATACAACCTAACACCTCGCCGTAGTTGGGAGGTCATAACGGTTGTCATTGAGCATATCACGACCCATATGAGAAGGTCAATAGACAGACATAGGATTTGCCCCTTCCTTAGGGAAGTATGATATCCATGGAGCTCCTCTATGGTTCTATGACTGAGAGTGTATGGCCATACCCAGGTAAGAACCTATTTTAGTCATAGCCATGTGATTGGGTAAAAACAAGTGGTGACACACTTGTCCAATCGGATATCAGTCCGGCAAAGAGACTGTAATGCATCTGTAACTAGTTGCGATGATGGGGATGTCGATGTCGATATCCATTCCAATGACCTGGGTAGCAGCGATGCACTGCTAGGTGCCACTCACTGCTTGTGGTGACCTTTGGTCAGCACTGCCAGCGTCAGAAGAACCTACACGGTCACACACCTTGATACTTGAGTTCTCGTATTGATCGAGAAGCCTTATGATCAAGTTATTGGATAACTCGGATCTAATTGGGAGATTTCATCAGCACCAATGGGCCTGATGAGATGGAAGAATGTTATTGGAGCCAAACTTCATTTTTGGCAGGTTGACCCGTATTTGACCATGGTTGGTCACACTTGGATTAGGGTTGCATTGGATTGGATCCAAATGCTTAATCAACCCATAGGATGAAGTTTGGGCTAGCTCATTATCCAATGAAGCCCAATAACAAGTTCTCATGAAGAGAAGAGAGGCTAAAAGGGTATAATGGGGAGAAACCCAACCCCATTGGCGCCTAAGGGGCATAATGGGGTTAGGGTGGCAAAATTGCTTCATTAAGGAAGCAATTTGCGCCTAGCCCTTCTCCCTTGATGGTATGAATGCCTTTAAGGCATGTCTTGGGCTGATATGGTACTTGGGCAATTATGGAAAGGTTGAATGAAGTTTATGGTAAAGTCTTGGAGACTTTCCTTGCATTAAACCTCCTCATCCTAGCCCTACACTTGTCATGATCCTAGCCCTTGCCCTAATCACCTCTTGCCCTATATATGTGACCCTAGCCGCCCCCTCAATTAATGATTCATCCTTGGAGGCGTGAACATAAGAAGGGAGCGAGAGCAAGGAGCATTGGCGCAATCTCTTCCTCTTCCATCAAGTGGCCGCAAGCTTCTCCTTCCTTACTACTTGGCGCATCTTTCTCTCTTGGTGGCGCAAGGTGGTTGGAGCATCTCCCTAAGGCTTGGATCTTCTTCCCGAGGCTAGCACCGGGCGTGGAAGAAGAGGACTCGAGGCATCCGTGTGTGTGAGATTGCAGAGGGCGCACGCTTGGGCGCCTATCACGACATCGACCTCATCTTGCTCTGAGGTATTTTCTAACTCATCGTGTTGACCGCCTTGCATGCGATCTTCACTGGTTTTTGGGACCGGCCTGTTTCGGGGACATTCTTCCGCTGTGCAATGTATGTATGTGTCTCTGAAAAATTGTAAAATGTCCCCGGGGTTTCCCAACAGTGGTATCAGAGGGACTTGCAAGACTCGAACGATGTTTTATGCTTTTCTTTCATGCTCACATGCCATATCTCTATTTTTGAAAAATAGCATAATGCATGGCAAACGATTTTTCTAAGTAGGAAAAATTAGGGTTTCTTGTTTCTATCATCCTCTCAATCTCTTTTGGATTTTTGGACTATTTTTCTTGTCTGATTTAAAGATCAAAGGCGCACGTAGTTTTGTCAAGTAGGACGGGCATTGTGTCTTCGGACTGGCCAAGTCTCTTGATCTGACAAAATTGCTAGCCGAAAGGATCTCTGAAATCATCTTGAAAAATAAATCGCAATTAACCAAAAGATTTGTGAGAAGAAGATGAGAAAAAGAGACTGGTTTTAATGAAAAAGTAAAATTTCAGATTTTATGTTTTTCATGAGCATGTAGAATTGCATGAGTAAATACCTTGATTGTGCATAATGTTGTGATCATTAGTCAAGCCCCCCTTTGCATGCCTGTGATGTTTCCTCGTGAGGCCTGCGTGCCACTTTTCTTTTTGCTTTTAAGAAGATTAGGGTAGCGCATGTACTTGGAGCTTGGCGCATGCATGAAGTCGGCGCACCTTGCATGGTGGCGCAACAAGCATCAAGGAAAAGGCGAAAGCTTGCTTGATGGCACAAGTTAGGCATGGCCGAACCCTTGGGTTTGAGAGCTAGCTAACTTGGCATCTTTCATTGTGGCGCATTCTCCTTGGAGGAAGACCATGGCATTGGCCGAACCTTTGAGGTCTACCCTTAAGGTTTGAGAGCTAAGCCATGAAGGAAGGACCTTGGAGCCAACCTTGAAGACCAAGATAGAGGGCGGCTAGGATAGGTCTATCTTAGGGGCTTGAGTCCTATGTCAAGAGTTGAACCTCCTTTTGGCATGGGTTGGTTCAATATCTTGAAAGGGCTTTGATCACATCATCTTTTACTGCTTTCCTTATCTGCTAAAAGCATGCCTGTGATGTTTTATCATTATGTTATCACTATAGGATTGCATGCCTGTATTGTTAGACATAAGATAAAACTGATGAGACCTTAAAAACCCTCATAAAATATCAAGTCTAGAAGCCTTCTAACGCGTAGCCCTCACTAAGCTATCAATCAGTGGAGTTGTGAACTGGTTCCCACCCTCGTGGGACACACCCACTTATCTTTAGAAAGTGTGTGGTGACAATGGTTTCCCCAGTCCAGTTTTAACCTGGGCGTGCCTTCGCAAGGAAACTCATTGGCCCTGGGCATAAACGGTTAGGAATGGACTTGACTAGAAAATCACATGTACTGGGCACATGATGAAAGTCTAGAGGCATCGTTGAGAGGTTAGGGTTTCATGATTCAGCCCTCGCTGGACATGAAATGCCCAAGACTGTCTCAACAAGGGGAGTTGCTTGGAGCAACCGGCCGGCGCGCCCACCTTAGGAAACATGAGTTACTTTGTGCATCTCATCCCACCCTCGTGGGACGCGAAGCCTCATGTGAAATAAGGATCCCATCTCACTAGGAAGTCTTAAACTTCCCGATTGACTTTGTGGGTTGTCAATTCGAATTTAAAATAGTGGGAGCAGTAATCATTTAAAACAAGTCCAGTTTAAATGATTCGAAGTAGTACTAATCTATTTTTCTTGGGTGTTGTAGAACAATGGCTACGAACACTGGCTGATTATCACTGCGATCACTCCTTGATAAGGATAAGTTAGTTGGAACTAACTTTATGGACTGGCATCAGAACTTGAGGATAATCCTCAAGCTCGAGAAGAAGCTGTATGTCCTTGAACAGCCTCTTCCTGCGGCTCCTGCGCCTAATGCCCGAACGGCAGATAGAGATGCTTATAGAAGGCATCAGGATGACTCTTTGGAGGTTGCATGTCTTATGCTAGCCAGCATGGCACCTGAACTGCAGGTGCAATATGAGGAGCAGAACGCTTTTTAGATGATCACTCATCTGAAACAGATGTTTGAGGCTCAGGCTAGAACTGAAAGATTTGACACCGCCAAAGCAGTCTTTCGGTGTAAGTTGTCTGAGGGTGCACCAGTGAGACCCCATGTTCTCAAGCTCATTGGGAATGTGGATCATCTCAGGAGACTGGGTCATGCCATAGACAACGAGCTGGTTGTGGATCTTATTCTGCATTCCCTGCCCCCTAGCTTCAGTCCGTTTATTATTAACTTCAACATGAACCGGATTGAGTGCACACGGGAGGAATTGATGAATATGCTCCAAACAGCCGAGCGTGAAATGGGTAAGACCAAACCAAATTCTGTTCTTTTGGTCCCTGCGACCAAGAAGATGAAGAAGAAGGGTAAGGCACGTGCTAAGGGCAGTGCCAAAGGTCCTACCAAGGCACTGAAGAAAAAGGCAAAGAAGTCAAAGGACCAGAGGTGTTTTCACTGTGGCGAGCAGGGTCACTGGAGAAGGGACTGCAAGCAGCTTCAGAATGAGGAGAAGAAGGGCTTGGCCTTAACTTCTAGCTCAGGTATTTATGTTACAGAAGTCAATCTTTCTACTTCTATGTCATGGGTATTGGATACCGCATGTGGAGCTCATATTTGTACAAATATGCAGGGGCTCAAGAAAAGTAGATCGGTGCGACCTGGAGAGATTGACCTACGCGTTGGAAATGGGGCACAGGTTGCTGCTGTTGCTGTAGGCGTCTTGACTCTCTCCTTGCCGTCTGGACTTCTATTAGAACTAGATAATTGCTTTTGTGTACCTTCACTTACTAAGAACATTGTATCCATTCCTTGCTTAGCAAAGAAGGGATTTAAGTTTGAAATAAATAAGAACTCTTGTTCTTTTTCATTTGCAAATATGTTCTATGGGAAGGGTACTTTGTGCAATGGTCTGTATATCTTGGATATGGAAAGTTCTATCTGTAACATAAGTAATAAAAGGACCAAACTGAGTGGTTCAGTTGGTGCTTTCCTATGGCACTGTCGATTAGCCCATATAAACAAAAATCGCATCCAATAACTCCATGCAAATGGATTGTTAGATTCAAGTTCCTTGGAGGAATTTGATACCTGTGAACCTTGTTTATTAGGGAAAATGACAAAGGCACCCTTCACCAAGATTGGTGAGAGGGCAGGAGGTTTATTGGATCTCATACATACTGATGTGTGTGGGCCTTTCAATAAACAAGCCAGAGGAGGGTACAACTACTTCATTACCTTCACTGATGACTTCAGTAGGTATGGATATGTCTACCTAATGAGACATAAATCTGAGTCCTTTGAGAAATTCAAAGAGTTCAAGAATGAAGTAGAGAACCAGCTTGGAAGATCCATTAAAGCTCTTCGATCAGATCGAGGCGGAGAATACCTGAGTGGAGAGTTCTTTGACTATCTGAGAGAGTCTGGGATCATATCCCAACTCACTCCTCCTGGAACACCTCAATGGAATGGTGTGTCTGAAAGGAGAAATCGAACTTTATTGGATATGGTTCGATCTATGATGAGTCATGCAACTCTACCTCCCTCATTCTGGGGGCATGCACTAGAGACAGCTTCTCTGATACTGAATAATGTTCCATCTAAGAGTGTCTCCAAAATACCGTACGAAGTATGGAGTAGGAGACGCCCTAATCTCACGTTTATCAGGATCTGGGGATGTGAGGCTTATGTCAAACGTCAGGATTCTAGCAAGCTAGAACCTAGATCTGATAAGTGTGTATTTGTGGGGTATCCGAAGGAAACTAAAGGATACTACTTCTATGTCCCAACCGAGAACAAAGTTTTTGTTGCTCGGGGTGCTGTTTTTCTAGAGAAAGAATTTCTTATGAAAGAAGTTAGTGGGAGGGAGTTTGACTTGGATGAGGTCCAAGTGCAACCACAAAACAAAGAGATGGAATCTGAGCCATCTGCACCGGTTGTTATACAACCTGAGGCTCAGACACAGGTCCCACGTAGGTCTGGGAGGATTCGTCGTGCACCTGAGAGGTACGGGTCGCTGCCGACCCAACACGATGGAATTTTCATCATTGAGGATGAACCCAGAACCTATGATGAGGCGGTCAGTGGACCGGACTCCGAGAGATGGCTTGATGCCATGCGATCCGAGATGGATTCCATGTCGGCTAACCAAGTCTGGGATTTGGTTGAGCTGCCTGATGGGGTAAAACCCATAGGGTGTAAATGGGTCTTCAAGAAGAAGACAGACATGGATGGCAATATAGTTACCTATAAGGGTAGACTAGTGGCTAAAGGATTTAAACAAGTCCACGGGGTGGATTATGATGAAACCTTCTCGCCAGTTGCCATGATCAAGTCCATTCGGATTTTGCTTGCTATAGCTGCATATCATGACTATGAGATATGGCAGATGGATGTGAAGACAGCGTTCCTTAACGGGAAGCTGACTGAGGATGTGTACATGACACAACCTGATGGCTTCATCCATCCTGCAGAGGCTAGTAAGGTCTGCAGGCTAAAGAGATCCATTTATGGATTAAAGCAAGCATCTCGAAGTTGGAATCTTCGATTTGATGAAGCTGTGAGAGATTATGGCTTTATCAAAAGCGAAGATGACGCCTGTGTATATAGAAAATTCAGTGGGAGCTTGGTGATTTTTCTGGTCTTGTATGTCGATGACATACTGCTCATCGGAACGACATCCCTAGTCTTCAAGCTGTGAAGACATGGTTGGGGAAGTGTTTTGAGATGAAAGACTTAGGGGAGGCCACCTACATTCTAGGCGTGAGGATCTACCGAGATAGATCCAAGAGGCTCCTAGCCCTTAGTCAGAGTATCTACATTGATAAGGTCCTGGAGAGGTTTAACTTGGAGCAATCCAAGAAAGGATACCTTCCAGTAAGACATGGCCTTACTCTCTCAAAGAGCCAGTGTCCTACAACACAGGCTGAGAGGGATGACATGAGTCGAATTCCTTATGCTTCAGCAGTGGGATCGATCATGTATGCAATGTTGTGTACTAGACCAGACGTGGCATATGCTGTAAGCATAACCAGCCGATACCAATCCAATCCAGGTCTGTAGCACTGGGTGGCTGTAAAGAACATCCTAAAGTATCTGAGGAGAACTAAGGATTTGTTCTTGGTCTATGGGGGACAGGAAGAGCTCAGTATGCAGGGCTATACTGATGCATCATTCCAGTCTGACCCTAACGACTTTAGATCGCAGGCCGGCTATGTGTTCAAGATAAATGGAGGCGCTGTATGCTGGTTAGAGCTTCAAGCAATCCACCATAGCAGATTCTACAACCGAAGCAGAGTATGTGGCCGCTTCTGAGGCAGCCAAGGAAGCCGTTTGGATAAGGAAGTTCATATCTGATCTTCAGGTGGTTCCTAGTGCAGTGGATCCCATTGAACTCTATTGTGACAACAATGGAGCAATTGCACAAGCCAAGGAACCACGGTCTCATCAAAGATCCAAACACATACTCAGAAGATTTCACCTGATCAGAGAGATCATTGAAAGAGGTGATGTCAAGATTAGCAGAGTTAACACAGAGAACAATCTGGCAGACCCATTGACCAAGGCTTTGGCGCAGCAGATGCATGATGGTCACGCTAGAGATATGGGGTTAAGATTTCTCAACCTCTAGGTCTTAGTGCAAGTGGGAGATTGTTGGTGTATATGCCCTAGGACCTAGTTTTGGTCCACTTATGTACTACTTGACTTTGATATTTATATATATCATTCTGGCATTGTCATTGTCAATGTTTGTTTACATCTGCGCACATGTACTAACATGATAATGTCCCTGGAGACAGATTGGATCTGTGCTCAAACTATTATCCCCAGTCGATGTACCTTAGTGGATATGGGACAGCTATGATACTTGTGAGACTGGTATGTGAGCTGGTTAGGCACGTGGTGCTAACGCAGACACATGGGTATATCATTGGAGGATATACTGGAAAGACCCGCTGTGAGGCTATGACTTTGTGTCATAAGTTATCCTCACAAGTGACAGGAGATGCATTGATCCCTTGACTTGAGGTCATTGATCATTCTATATGGTTAGCGATTTGCTTTGATACAACCTAACACCTCGCCGTAGTTGGGAGGTCATAACGGTTGTCATTGAGCATATCACGACCCATATGAGAAGGTCAATAGACAGACATAGGATTTGCCCCTTCCTTAGGGAAGTATGATATCCATGGAGCTCCTCTATGGTTCTATGACTGAGAGTGTATGGCCATACCCAGGTAAGAACCTATTTTAGTCATAGCCATGTGATTGGGTAAAAACATGTGGTGACACACTTGTCCAATCGGATATCAGTCCGGCAAAGAGACTGTAATGCATCTGAAACTAGTTGCGATGATGGGGATGTCGATGTCGATATCCATTCCAATGACCTGGGTAGCAGCGATGCACTGCTAGGTGCCACTCACTGCTTGTGGTGACCTTTGGTCAGCACTGCCAGCGTCAGAAGAACCTACAGGGTCACACACCTTGATACTTGAGTTCTCGTATTGATCGAGAAGCCTTATGATCAAGTTATTGGATAACTCGGATCTAATTGGGAGATTTCATCAGCACCAATGGGCCTGATGAGATGGAAGAATGTTATTAGAGCCAAACTTCATTTTTGGCAGGTTGACCCGTATTTGACCATGGTTGGTCACACTTGGATTAGGGTTGCATTGGATTGGATCCAAATGCTTAATCAACCCATAGGATGAAGTTTGGGCTAGCTCATTATCCAATGAAGCCCAATAACAAGTTCTCATGAAGAGAAGAGAGGCTAAAAGGGTATAATGGGGAGAAACCCAACCCCATTGGCGCCTAAGGGGCATAATGGGGTTAGGGTGGCAAAATTGCTTCATTAAGGAAGCAATTTGCGCCTAGCCCTTCTCCCTTGATGGTATGAATGCCTTTAAGGCATGTCTTGGGCTGATATGGTACTTGGGCAATTATGGAAAGGTTGAATGAAGTTTATGGTAAAGTCTTGGAGACTTTCCTTGCATTAAACCTCCTCATCCTAGCCCTACACTTGTCATGATCCTAGCCCTTGCCCTAATCGCCTCTTGCCCTATATATGTGACCCTAGCCGCCCCCTCAATTAATGATTCATCCTTGGAGGCGTGAACATAAGAAGGGAGCGAGAGCAAGGAGCATTGGCGCAATCTCTTCCTCTTCCATCAAGTGGTCGCAAGCTTCTCCTTCCTTACTACTTGGCGCATCTTTCTCTCTTGGTGGCGCAAGGTGGTTGGAGCATCTCCCTAAGGCTTGGATCTTCTTCCCGAGGCTAGCACCGGGCGTGGAAGAAGAGGACTCGAGGCATCCGTGTGTGTGAGACTGCAGAGGGCGCACGCTTGGGCGCCTATCACGACATCGACCTCATCTTGCTCTGAGGTATTTTCTAACTCATCGTGTTGACCCCCTTGCATGCGATCTTCACTGGTTTTTGGGACCGGCCTATTTCGGGGACATTCTTCCGCTGTGCAATGTTTGTATGTGTCTCTGAAAAATTATAAAATGTCCCCGGGGTTTCCCAACACTGGATTCCTTCCTCTATGTCATTTTTATCAGTGCCATAAATCATACTTCTAAATTCCTCACTTTGTTTTCTCATAGCAGCTATAGAATTTTTGAGCATGGCTTCTAAATTGGATTCTTGAGGTTGACTAAAGTCTGGTTGTGGAATAAATGTTGGGTCAGTCTGATAAAAGTAGTTTTGATGGTTCTCTCAACTTTGATTGTGAGTACTAGGGCATGAGTTAAAGCATGAAGGAATCCCAAATTGACATTTAGTATAATGATGCCCATGATATCCACAAATATCACAAATAACATATTTCAACTTAGAATATTGCGTGCTTAAATAATTAGTGTGTTGAGTAAAAGAATATACATTTGCTGCAAGTGATTCAGATGCATCCGTACCATATTCTCTTGTCATTATCGGTGGCACATACCTCTGATTTGACCATTAACACTGGTTAAACATCTTATTTTCAATTTATGCAATAAAATTCAGAAATTCAAAAATGTAAAATAGGAGATGCAAAATAAAGCTTAAAATATCTAGTCAAATTATTATTTTTAGTTCTCCTATTCATACATTGTATTAATCCATAAAGAGAAAAATAAAATAAACTAACTATAAAAAATGCCAAAAACAAACAACACAAAACAAAAATAAAACACAAACTAAATGAAAACAAAAAGAAAAATAAATAAATAAAATGTCTAGTCTATAAATCTAATGATCAAATCGATATTGGCTAGGCTGATCCACGGCAATGGCACCAAAAACTTGATATGTCTGCAAGTGCAAAGATTTATCGAAGTAATAACGAAAACAAAAAGAAAAATAATAAATAAATAAAATAAATAAAATGTCTAGTCTATAAATCTAATGATCAAATCGATATTGGCTAGGGTGATCCACGACAACGGCGCCAAAAACTTGATATGTCTGCAAGTGCAAAGATTTATCGAAGTAATAAAAATATCGTTCCCAACGTGGATCTGGTGGTCAAGTACCGATTACACGGTTGATTTATATCTTGACGATTCGAAGTGTGGTTTTTGTTTTGTTTGGAAACTTCTAAGTACAAATAAAAGAAACGGAGATAGGGTTTTGGGTAAAAATCAATTCAGACAAAATCAAGAGTCGGGGTTTCACCACATTGACAAATATGAATTTTGTAAAAATAAATCTTTAAACAGAAAATTACCGCATTGAAAGGAATTTTTCCTAAGGTATAGATTACATCCTCTCGAAGCGTAATCCGGTATCCAACTACACTAACTCCCTACTCTCATGACAATTAACGTGACTAGACCCATTAAATTCTATGAAAAACTATGTAAATCTTTCAAACGAATCTGAACTACTCTCGTGATTCACCTCCCGGTCCTTCTCGCAACATGTAAGACGTAAACTTACTTGATCGGAGTAAATTTTGGAATAACACAATTCTAATCAAATCAATTATATAAAAATCACAAAAAAAATTTAAGACAATAGATTTAATCCATGAATCGTCAACGGGCTACACCCCTAATCCCGAAATAAGTTTTACACGTTCATGTTTATAGAAAACAACATGTTCATCGATAAAAATTGCATGAAAATCTAAGAAGATTATCAGAAATCGCTAGACAAGTAATTAGAAAACCTTCCCCTCGATGTGGAGTCGAAGATGAAGCATCCAATTCTTCCTTTGCGTGGCTTTCCTGATCGAATTCTGCCTTGGAATTGATTTTCTCTGCCGCCGCTGCCTCTATTCATTTTCGTCCCTAGAAGCCCTTGAAACCCTTCCAAAATCCTTCCTTTTATTGTTTAATCAGTAAAAAACCCACATTGGAAGGTTTCTAGAGAGTTTGGTTCAATTCTGGTTCGATTTGGAGTCGAATCGAGTGGGAAATCTAAGGGGGCGAAAACTTTCACCACTCATAATGTGTATACGGTAGAGGCCGTAATTCTTTCTGTACATAAGGCTCTTTGTACACAAAAAGTTTCACAGACCGTGAAGGATTCATGGCTTCACCTATGAAAGTTTCTGTGGACTTCTATTTTTTCGCCCTTTCGAACACCAAAACTACGGCCAAGGCCGTGAAAGTTACGCTCTTCACCCTTTTGACTCCAAATTTGACGTGCAACCTCATAATCTCATCGGGAATCATGCTATTACTTCAAAACTCACAAAATCCATCATTTTAAGTCATTTTACCTGCATTTTCATAAGAAACTAAGAAAAGTGAAAATTCTCTACGAAGTGAAGTAAAAACACTAGAAATTAGTATAAAATCATAAAATAAGTCCAAAATATCATATAAAATATAAGCAAAAACATGATCTAAATGCAACTCATTAGCAGATCTAGTTGGATGTTGGGGCCTGGGTCATTTCCTGTGGTCGTTGTCCGGTCTGAATTTGTGGCGCTAAACCATTTCGGAACAAGCTGCCACGATCCAACAAAATTTGCTTGTTGTGGGCTGGTTTGGGACGTTGTTGGCGGTCTCTTGAGATGTGTTGAGGACCCGATTGTGATAGCGGTCGGCTGTAGTTTCTTACGGTGGTCCTCGGGGAAGATTTGCAATGGGAATAGGGTGGAGGGATTCTGTGGAGGTGGTAGACGGACTAAGAATCCTCACATATCGGTCAGGAGGATGTGAAGAACACTGCGAGCGTCGAACGTCATGCTGAATGGAGCTTTTCTGCACTTCTGGGCAAATTATGGCAAGGGCGTAATTATTTTTTATAGGCCGTAATTTTGGGTGAAATATGGGCAAAAACTTATGGGTACTAGGCAGTAGATTTTACGATAGCGCCCTAATTTTTATTACGGGCTATAATTTCAGGCTGAGAACCGGCAGGGGCTTCTGAGTAATGAGTAGATTTTATCGCAGGGCCATAATTTTTATTATGGGCCGTAATTTCAGGCTGAGAACCAGCAGGGGCTTTAGAGTAATGAGTAGCTTTTACGGTAGGGCCATAATTTCAGGCTAAAAATCGGCTGAGGCTTCTGGACTCTCTGGGCATTTTACACCGGGGGGGTAATATATTTCACGGGCTATAATTCTGGCCAGATCTTGGGCATCAACTTTTACACCGGGGGTGTTGTCTTTTTTACAGGCTGTAATTTCGGCCGAAAAACTGGCAGAAACCTCTGTTTGGGCTGAAAATTTGTGGGAGTCTTCCTGAGGCCCTGTAGAAGCTTCCCAAGTGTTTCCTAGAGGTGTTGGGTCACATCCATATGCTTCCATGACTCATTAATTCCCCTGGGGTGGGGAGAATTCTCCTCCGAAGAAGAAAGCGTTGTCGTGTCGTCGGAAGAGGCACCGGTGGACAGAGTTGAGTTGAACAGAACAAGGTCGGAGATATTGAAGATCGGGCTGATAAGGGAGTCCTCCAGCAAGTTGAGGGCGTAGGCGTTGGCACCAACCCTTCGCAGAACCGTGTAGGGCTTGTCGCAATGCGCACGTAACTTCCAATTGACTCAGGATCTCAGGCGCTCAGGGTGGATTCACATCATCACTTGCGCACCAATCTCAAAATGGTGTGGCCAATGATGTTCGTTGGCCTCAGCTGTATATCGAGTATTGCTCAAGAAGATCCGGTGGCGAATCTCATCGCGTAAACCCGCAAGATGGGATGCAAATGCATGAGCAGACTCGTGGATAGTTGGGGGAGAAGGAACATTATGCATGTCTATGGGCTTCCTAGGCTAGTGCCCGAGCAAAATCTGAAAGGGGACTCAATCCGGTGGACCGGTTAAAAGCATTGTTATACGCAAACTCAGCAATGGGCAGGTGATAAGCCCAATGGTGTGGGAACTCATCGGCTAAGCAACGCAGAAGGATCCCCAAATTGCAGTTAACCACCTCCGTTTGACCATCGGTCTGCGGATGGTAAGTGGATGAGTACTTGAGGGTGGTGCCCAAAAGGGCCCAAAGGGATTTCCAAAAGTGGCCCATGAATCGGGCGTCGCAATCTGATACGATCGTGAGGTGCAGGCCATGTAAGCGAACGATCTCTTTAACAAAGAGAGGTGCAATGTGCGAGCCATTGGCTGATTTAGGGCAGGGCACAAAGTGTGCCATCTTGGAAAAGCGGTCCATGACAACAAAGATGGAGTCGTGGCGCGAAGCCGTGCGAGGTAAGCCAAGGACGAAGTACATGCTAATCTCAAGCCATGGACCCTGTGGAACCGGAAGGGAAGTGTAAAGACCAATGTTGGGCGGATGGGGTTTGGCACGTTGACATGTGCCACAGTGGTGAGCGACCCTATCTACATCCTTATGAAGAGTGGGCCAGAAGTACTAGTCTTCGGCCAAGTTGAGGGTCTTATCACGCCCATGGTGTCCGGTAGCACCACTAGCGTGGAGCTCGAGTAAGAGGTGCTCACGCAAAGACGAACGAGGTACGCATAGATGGTTACCAAAGGAGAGGTAGTCGTCGGGAAGGTGGTATGGAAGATCCGGGGGATCGGAGGCAAGGAGCCTCGCGTAGACAGGATCGAAGTCAGGGCAATCCGCGTACTCGTCGTGAATGTGATCCAAGGTGGGGAATGACGTGGTCAAGTTGCACATAAGGGAATGGACACGACACAGGGCATCGGCAACAACATTGTCCTTGCCTGCCTTGCGGGTGATAACGAAGTTGTACTGCTGGAGAAACTTAACCCACTTCGCATGGCGAGGCGCGAGCTTCTTCTGGGCGTTGAGGAACAAGAAGGCCTGGTGGTCGCTATAGAGTATAAACTCCATGTGTAGGAGGTAGTAACGCCATTACCGAAGGGATTATACAATAGCGTAAAACTCCTTGTCATAAGTGGAGTAACGCTGGCAGACCTCGTTCAGCTTCTTGCTATAGAAGGTGACGGGGTGGCTCTCTTGGCTTAGAGTATCGCCAATGCCGGTGCCAAAGGCATCGTAGGCCACCGCAAATACCATGGAAAAGTCAGGGAGTCGAAGGATGGGTGCAGAGGTCATAATGTCCTTAAGGGCTAGGAATGCACATCTAGCTGCGGGGGTCTAAGCGAATTCTTCTGCGTAGTGCAGGCGGTCATAGGGGCAGCAATGGTGCTGAACCCTTTGATAAACTGGCGATAGAAGACTGCGAGGCCGAGGAAACTACGGACCTCGTTGATGGAATCGGGTTCGGGCCACTGGCGAATGGCCTCGATCTTTGCGGGGTCGACCATGAGACCCTGGTCAGACACGATGAAGCCTAGGAACTGAACTAGGGTGTCGAGGAAAGCGCACTTCTTGGCATTAAGGAACAAGCGTTCCTTACGTAGGACCTCAAATGTTAACCGCAGGTGCTCAAGGTGTTCGTCACGGGTGCAGCTGTAGATGAGAATGTCGTCAAAGTGGACGACCAAGAATTTACCCATGTATGGTCGGAGAACTTAACTCATAAGACACATGAAGGTGGAGGGGGCATTGGTGAGGCCAAAAGGCATCACAAGCCACTCGTAGAGGCTGTCCTTCATCTTGAAGGCCGTCTTCCACTCATCCCCTTCACAGATGCTGACATGCTGGTATTCGCTCCGGAGGACAAGTTTACTAAACCAAGACCCGGATATAAGGTCGAGCAAGTTGTCGAGTCACGGGATGGGAAATCAATACTTAACGGTGATGCGATTGATTGCCCGGCAATCAATACACATCCGCCAAGAACCATCCTTCTTAGGGGTAAGAAGGGCGGGAACAGCGCACGGACTAAGGGTTTCACGGTTAAAGTCTTTAGCGTGGAGGTCATCAGCTTGCCTCTTGAGCTCCGTGTGCTCAATGGGGTTGAGGCGATCGTGAGGTAGGTTGGGCAAAGATGCCTCGGGGATGAGATCAATGACATGCTGGATGCCACGATCTGGTGGGAGACCAGTCGGGAGGTCGACGGGGGAGATGTTTGAAAACTTGGTCAAGAAGGCTGCGACTTCCTCGGGCACCACGAGTGCCGAAGGGGGAGGGTCGCAGGAAACCTCGCGCACCATGAGAGCATAATGTTGGTGTATATGCCCTTGGACCCGTTGTTGGTCCATCTTGTACTACTTGACATTGATATTTAATATATCATTTTGGCATTGTCGTTATTATGCTATGTTTACATATGTGATTATGTATATGAATAATAATGTCCCTAGAGATAGATTGTATCTGTGCTCAAACGGTGTGTCCCCAGTCGAGTACCTGAGTGGATAAGGGACAGCTTTGGTACATGTGAGACTGGTATATGGGCTGGTTACTCACGGGGTGCTAACGCAGGCATATGGGTATATCAGTGGTGGATATACTGGATTGACCCGCTGTGAGGCTTTAACTTGGTGTCATGAGTTAAGCTCACATGTGACAGGAGATGCATTGATCCCTTGACTTGAGGTCATTGACTCTTCTTTATGGTTAGGGGCATACTTTGATACAACCTAATGCCTCGCCGTAGCAGGGAGGTCATAACGGTTGTCATTGGGTATGTCACGACCCATATGAGAAGATCAATGAACAGACATAGGATTTGCCCCTTCCTACGGGAAGCTTGATATCCACAGGGCCCCCCTATGGTTGCATGACTGAAAGTGTATGGCCATACCCAGGTGAAAACCTGATTTAGTCATGACCATGAGATTGGGTGAAAATAAAGTGGTGACACACTTTGTCCAATCGGATATCAGTTCGGCAAAGAGACTGTAATGCATCGGTACCTTGTTACGATGATGGGGATGTTGATGTTGATATCCATTCCGATGACTTGGGTTGCAGCGATGCACTGCTAGGTGCCAATCATTGCTTGTGATGACTTGGTTCATCACTGCCAATGTCTAAGGAACCTACAGGGTCACACAACTTGAAACTCGGGTTCTCGTATTGATCGGGTAGCCTATTGATTGAGTTATTGGATAACTCAGATCTGTTTGGGAGAATCCATCAGCACCACTGTGCTAGATGAGATGAAAGGAATCATTTGGAGCTAACTTGTTTTTGGGCCTAGTAGGCCAAATGGGCCCAATAGACCAAGTTAGGCTAATATGCCAAATGAGCTCAATAAGCCATTTGGGCCAATGGGCCAAATGGAATGGCGCAAGCTACTTGGAGTGAGCTTGGCGCATTTCCTTGAGGTGGACAAATCCAAGTTGGACATCTTCTTAAGGTGAGAAGTGAAGAGTCCCCTTCAAGGGGGAGCGAAACCCTAAGACATGCGCAGATATGAATTTGCATGGGCGGAATCTAGAGTTTCCTAGGATCGCATAGCATGTATTATATGATCAACTTAGAACAACAATGATCATACCATGGCCATTGTTTGTATGATGTCGAGGAAGAAGAGATCGACAGGGGTCTCCTCCAGAGGATGCGCACACAAGATGAAGAAGCCGCCTACTCCCTTGGTGCTCCTTGTGCTAGCAAGGTTCCAAGAGGTTCTTGTCGTATGAAAAAGGAAGATGATCTCCTTGCTTGTCGAAAAACAACTTTCTCCACTTGTCGTCCACTCTTTTTCACGAGAATGCAAAAGCTCTCGAAATCACAAGAGGCGACAAAGGCGTGAAGAGGCGAGCAACATGAGGCGTGGTCACGTAAGTGATCATGCTTTCTAAAAATAGAAATCCACTCCCTCACATGCGATCATGGGTTTACCCCAATCGCAAACTCCTCTCCATTTGAACCACACACTCACTTGATGAGGTGGTTCATTTCGGTTTGGTCCAAGACCAATTAACCCAAGCAATCCAGTCTAGATCTCAATTAAACCCTAAGGCTCCAGATCTAACCGTTGATCTCTTGATGCTTCTGATCTCACTGATCTAGCATCCAATCTCTCGATCGAAGCTTACCGATCTCAAGCTCTAATCAATCAAACATGATCAGACCAGATCTCACTCACAATCAGAGATTAATTCCCTTTAAACTGAACCCAAAACAATTCAGTCCACACGATCTGACTTAAGTAAGCCATATCATCAAATTGTGCGACCCTGAGGGTTTCCTTTAAATGTCGGTAACGATAACTTACGTTATCACGATCAGAGAGGGGTATGTCGCAACACATCACTGTCTCCCGATATAAAGGAAAGAGTCTTCCAAGACTACACCCAAACAACAGCACAAGTGTGAATCAACTCACTAGGCATACATGATTCCTTTGCCACTGGATGTTCTTTATTGGACAAGCCTGCCAAGCTTGTAACTCCAATATGATGAGCATGATTAGATCAGATGAACATAGTCATCTGGGTATGGCCATACACTTTCTCAATCATCTCATCCAGGGGGCCCCTTTAGAACATCACACTCCAATGAAGGAGACGGCAATCCTATATCTATCACTAGTGACCTAACATGACTCAAGCTCACCATCCAAGATAGTCTATAACCATTATGTTTCAAACGATATTGAACTACCTCAAAACAATGACAATCATCATTTAGAAACACAAGTGATCTCAAGTCAGAGGACATGTGCCACTTGTTGCAATCAAGGATTATTCACATTATGACAAGCAATTGAACAACCTAGTAGGGTCTGTCTAGTACATCCAATGTACCCATGAGTCTACATCTTATTCCATGCTCGAAGCATCCTATAAGATTAGAATACATATTAGTCTCAATCATATCAGGGATGTCTCATGTTCACCAAGATATCTCGACTAAGGACTTTACTGCATGTCAGCCTAGCTGAACATCATAGAGACATCATTCAGAAGTACATTCATTGCAGCAGACAATGTAACAACCTGAATAACAACCATTGCCTTTATAAACATAACAGTTTATACATGATACTGTTACAATCCCAAGGCCTCAAACATTAGCCTTAAGGGCATACCCCAACAATCTCCCACTTGCACTTAATCTAATGGTTGAGAAATCTCAAACCCATATTATTACAGTGCTTCTCATGCTTCTGCTGCACCAGAGGCTTGGTAAGCGGGTCTGCCAGATTGTCATCTGTATGAACCTTGCAGATTTTGATCTCGCCACGATCAATGATCTCCCGGATCAAATGAAACCGTCTCTGTATGTGCTTGGACTTCTGGTGCGACCGTGGTTCCTTTGCTTGTGCGATTGCTCCAGTGTTATCATAGAAGATAACCAAAGGATCTGCACTCGAAGGAACGACACCAAGTTCTTGAACGAACTTACGAATCCACACTGCCTCCTTAGATGCTTCCGAGGCTGCAACATACTCGGCTTCTGTTGTGGAATCAGCAACTATAGACTGTTTGAAACTCTTCCACACCACTGCTCCTCCATTCAAGCTAAAAACATAGCCTGATTGCGATCGGAAATCCTCCTGGTCAGACTGGAACGAAGCGTTAGTATATCCTTCAATACTGAGTTCTTCCTGACCACCATATATCAAGAATATATCTTTGGTCCTCCGAAGATATTTTAAAATGTTCTTGACTGCAATCCAGTGCGCCTGACCTGGATTACTTTGGAACCGACTGGTCACGCTTAACACGTAAGCGACGTCTGGGCGAGTACACAACATCGCATACATAATGGACCCAATAGCCGAAGCATAAGGCGTATTGTCCATTTCATCTTTCTCAGTCTGTGTTTGTGGACACTGACTCTTTGAAAGATTCAGACCATGTCTGACTGGAAGATATCCTCTTTTAGAATTCTCTAAATGAAATCTCTCCAGGACTTTATCGATGTAAGTACTCTGGCACAGCCCGAGAAGCCTCTTAGATCTATCCCTGTAGATCTTCACACCTAACACATAGGCTGCTTCTCCTAAATCTTTCATCTGGAAACATTTTCTTAACCATGCTTTCACCGCATGCATTTCGGGAATATCGTTTCCAATGATTAAGATATCATCGACGTAGAGGACTAGGAAAGTAATCACGCTCCCACTAAACCTCTTATATACACACGGGTCATCCTCGTTCTTGATGAAACCAAATTCACTGACTGATTCATCAAAACGAATATTCCAGCTTCTTGATGCTTGTTTAAGTCCATAAATGGACTTCTTTAACTTGCATATCTTATGACGATCTGATGGATTAGTGAAACCTTCCGGTTGTGTCATATACACATCCTCATCCAGTTTTCCAATAAGGAAAGCGGTCTTCACATCCATTTGCCAGATCTCATAATCATAATATGCTGCTATCGCGAAAAGAATCCGAATAGACTTAAACATGGCTACAGGAGAGAAAGTTTCATCATAATCTATCCCGTAGATTTGCTTGAAACCTTTCGCAACTAGCCTGCCTTTATAGGTAACCACGTTACCATCCATGTCAATCTTCTTCTTGAAGATCCACTTACAGCCTATAGGGATAACTCCCGGAGGCGGATCAACCAAATCCCAAACTTGGTTATCTGAAATGGAGTCCATCTCGGCTCGCATAGCTTCAAGCCATCTAGCTGAGTCCGGTCCACTGACCGCATCCGCATAAGTGAGGGGTTCATCATGATCAATGATGTAGACTCCGTCATAGCGCTCAGGCTGTCGACGAATCCTTCCCGATCTTCGCGGTTCCCGTGATATCTGAGCCTCAGGTTGTTCAATAACCTGTTCTACCGGCTCAGGCTCATCCAACTGTGCTTGACTACTTTGTCCTTCCTCTGGATTCTCATCCAGCTTTATTTCTCTCCCACTGGCTTCTTGCAGAAGAAACTCCTTCTCAAGAAAAATGCCCGTCCGAGCAACAAATACCTTGTTCTCTTTGGGATCATAGAAATAATAACCCTTAGTTTCCTTAGGGTAACCGACAAAGATGCATTTGTCAGATCTGCTCTCTAGTTTCCCAGAGGCGAGCTTTTTGACATAAGCCTCGCAACCCCAGATCTTGATAAATGTCAAGCTAGGCTGTTTCCCATACCATAATTCATATGGGGTCTTTGAAACTGCCTTGGATGGCACTCGGTTTAGTATCTTTGCAGCTGTCTCCAGTGCAAATCCCCAAGAGGAGTAAGGTAGAGTAGCCTGACTCATCATCGAACGAACCATATCAAGTAACGTTCTATTTCTCCTCTCGGACACACCATTCCATTGCGGTGTTCCTGGCGGAGTGAGCTGTGAGATAATCCCACACTCCTTCAGATAGTCAGTAAACGCATGACTTAGGTATTCTCCACCTCGATCAGAACGAAGTGTCTTGATATTTCGGCCTAGCTGATTTTGTACTTCATTCTTGAACTCTTTGAACTTGTCAAAAGATTCACTTTTATGTCTCATTAAATAGACATACCCATACCTACTGAAATCATCAGTAAAGGTAATGAAGTACTGATAGCCACCTCTGGCATGTTTACTAAATGGCCCACACACATCACTGTGTATAAGGTCAAGTAAACCTGAAGCCCTTTGACCCTTATTAGGAAAAGGTGACTTCGTCATTTTGCCCATTAAACAAGCTTTACATGTATCAATCTCCTCATAGGAGAATGATCCCAGCAGTCCTTGATCATGCAACCCCTTAATGCGTTTCTTGTTAATATGGCCTAAACGACTATGCCATAGCAAGGTGCTGTCATCAGCATACTTGGCTTTCTTAATATCAATCTGCTGTATAGAACATTCCATGTCCAACATGAATAACCCATTGCTAATTGATCCAGTGGCATAAATAATATTATCAAAAGATAAAACACACTTTGAAATATTGCATTCAAAGGAAAACCCTTTCCTGACAAGAGTAGGAATAGAGATAATATTTTTAGTAATGCTAGGAACAAAGTAACAATTGTCTAGTTCCAATACAAGCCCAGATGGTAATGAGATGTAATATTCTCCTACAGCAACAGCAGCAACCCGTGCCCCATTTCCAACTCGTAGGTCCACCTCATGCTGTCCCACCTGTCTTCTTCTCTTGAGTTCCTGTACATTTGAACAAATGTGAACTCCACATGCAGTGTCCAACACCCATGATATAGAAGAAGAGAACATGACCTCAGTCACATAAATTCCTGAGCCAGAAGCGATGCTTCCCTTCTTGTCTCCTTGGAGCGCTTTACAGTCCTTTTTCCAGTGACCCAGCTGGCCACAGTGGAAACATCTGTATTCCTTCGACCGCTTAACCTTTTGTTTCAGCGCCTTGTTGTAGTTCTTGACTGGGGTTTTTCCCTTCTTCCCCTTCTTCTTGTTCCTAGAAGGAACCATTAAGACAGAGGATGAAGGCTTTCCCTTCAGAGTTTCCTCTGTAGTCAAGAGCATATTTAGCAACTCTGCCGGGGTACAGTCGATTTTGTTCATATTAAAGTTAATAATGAACGCATCGAAAGAAGGCGGTAGAGACTGCAGAATAATGTCTACAGCAAGCTCCTGATTGATGGTGTGTCCCAGTTTCTCTAGAGCCTCCTTGTGCCCAATCATCTTGAGCACATGAGCTCCCACTGGACTCCCTTCAGCCAGTTTGCTCTGAAAGAACAGCTTGGTCAAGTTATAGCGCTCAGTCCTCGCCTGTGCAGCATACAGCATCTTGAGGTTTGCTATAATTTCTATAGCAGACATATCCTCATGCTGACGCTGCAGCGGTGGCATCATAGACGCTAACATCAGGCAAGCGACATCAATGCTATCATTGACATGCTTTTCATAGGCTTCCCGAACCGCCCTTGCGGCGTTCGGAGCGGGTTGAGGCGGTATCGCCGTCTCGAGGACATACAGTTTCCTCTCTGCCTTAAGAACAATCTTAAGGTGTCCGTACCAGTCTGAGAAGTTTGGCCCAGCAAACTTCTCCCTTTCCAGTAGGGATCGCACATTGAAGTTCATGGTGTTCGTTGCTGCAGGAATCTACAACAATGCAAGAACAGCAAGGTCAGTATCAATGTTAAGAATCAATCAGGACTTAAGAATGATTCTTTTTCTCACTATTTTATCTGACTGAAAAATCCATTAAACAGTCCGAAAGAGTAAACACTCTTTTAGTGAGATGGGATCCAGATTTCATACTTGGTCTCCGCGTCCCGCTCAGGCGAGATAAGATGCACAGAGAGTACAAGCACTAATTTCTGGTAGGCAATTCCTGCCTTCATCTGGGCAATCCAGCAGACTGTGCCAACTGAGTTGGTACAACATAGTCTCTGATCCCTCAGATGGCTGCCTCCATATAGCTCACATATGCTCAGTATGTAGCCTACATGGTCAAGCTGACCTGACCTACTCCCTGGACCACCACGTGCTATGCTGAGCAACGAGAAGCGATAAATCCCTTCTCTGTAACACGCAGGTGTAATCCCGCACCGTCTGAAGATAGATGGACGTGCCCACTGAGTGGGTACAACACGGCTCCAACGATAGTCAGAACAGTGAGGTTTCGCGTCAGAAGGCTTTACGTGCTTGATATTTAGCATTGGATTTTAACGGTCTTTTATCTTCTTACCTATCATGCAATTCCTATGGTGATAGCAGAAGATAAACTCATGCATTTCTAATTATATAAGCAATAAATAGAAAGCATGCTGATCTTATGTGGTAAACGCCCATTAAGCCTAAGTAAGACCTTAACCTAACTTAAGTCTTCACTTGCTTTTCCTCATGGGGCTTTTGCTTCTCATCTGGCCCAACCTAGGGCCCAAGCGCCAATTGCAGCTGAGGTGCGCCCACCAGGGAAAATGCGCCTGTCCCAGAGTCGAACCCTGGACCTCCCACTTGCTTAAGCCTCAAGCTGCATGCGCCTCTGCCATGTGTGCTCTGTGCTCTTGTCTGATAAATTTACAAATTAATCTATCTAGACAAAATTGACACGCAGGTCAATTACACTTTATAAATTAAATAAAATGTGATGCGCAGATCACGATAAATATTAATTTACAACAATTCACCAGGCTCGCAGGCCCCAGCACAGCACACATTAAGGGCAACCCACATAAGATAAAATAAACAAGCACATGGCATCATCCAAAAATCATGTGATCCAACATAAGAAATTAAAATTTCAAAAACCCCATTGGCATCAATTTTAATTTTCCTTATGTGCCCTACTACCTTACAACAGTCCATTGAAAGGGATCCACTCATCATGTCTAGTCAGATCCACTGCCCTTGCATGCACCAAGTCCTAACTGACTTGAGTCGACCAAAAGGTCAACCATGCATGCGCCAAGGGCTGAACAGCCACAATGAGGTCTGGCAAGCGGGCGTGACCCCGGGCCTAACTCATGTGCATTCATTAGTTGTCTCACAATAAGACATCGCTACACGCCTGTGATGCAGTCGACCTATAGCCACCACGTGCTCGCGCATGGGTGCCATCTGGTCGACCCATCTAGGCTGTCAGATGGTCTGATCAGACTATTGGATCTAACCTAGAGGATGACTTCAGCCCCATCAACCCGTCTAAGGGTTTATAGCAGGCGCCTCTTAGATCTAGTGAAGGTTGCGCAAGTGATATAGTTTTGAGAAAAACAAACTATGCGCCACACAAACATGCGCCATCAAAACATATTCAAGTTTCGCATATGCAACAACTAAAGATGAAAGTTCGCATGTATAGATCTAAGCATACAAGGATCACAAAAAAGGCTAAAGCAATCATAAAATCATGCATCAACCAGCGCTCTGATACCAATTGAAAGTCCCCACAAAGGGGGGGCGAAACCCTAAGACATGCGCATATATGAATTTGCATGGGCGGAATCTAGGGTTTCCTAGGATCGCATAGCATGTATTATATGATCAACTTAGAACAACAATGATCATACCATGGCCATTGTTTGTATGATGTCGAGGAAGAAGAGATCGACAGGGGTCTCCTCCAGAGGATGCGCACACAAGATGAAGAAGCCGCCTACTCCCTTGGTGCTCCTTGTGCTATCAAGGTTCCAAGAGGTTCTTGTCATATGAAAAAGGAAGATGATCTCCTTGCTTGGCGAAAAATAACTTTCTCCTCTTGTCGTCCACTCTTTTTCACGAGAATGCAAAAGCTCTCGAAATCACAAGAGGCGACAAAGGCGTGAAGAGGCGAGCAACATGAGGCGTGGTCACGTAAGTGATCATGCTTTCTAAAAATAGAAATCCACTCCCTCACATGCGATCATGGGTTTACCCCAATCGCAAACTCCTCTCCATTTGAACCACACGCTCACTTGATGAGGTGGTTCATTTCGGTTTGGTCCAAGACCAATTAACCCAAGCAATCCAGTCTAGATCTCAATTAAACCCTAAGGCTCCAGATCTAACCGTTGATCTCTTGATGCTTCTGATCTCACTGATCTAGCATCCAATCTCTCGATCGAAGCTTACCGATCTCAAGCTCTAATCAATCAAACATGATCAGACCAGATCTCACTCACAATCAGAGATTAATTCCCTTTAAACTGAACCCAAAATAATTCAGTCCACACGGTCTGACTTAAGTAAGCCATATCATCAAATTGTGCGACCCTGAGGGTTTCCTTTAAATGTCGGTAACGATAACTTACGTTATCACGATCAGAGAGGGGTATCTAGCAACACATCACTGTCTCCTGATATAAAGGAAAGAGTCTTCCAAGACTACACCCAAACAACAGCACAAGTGTGAATCAACTCACTAGGCATACATGATTCCTTTGCCACTGGATGTTCTTTATTGGACAAGCCTGCCAAGCTTGTAACTCCAATATGATGAGCATGATTAGATCAGATGAACATAGTCATCTGGGTATGGCCATACACTTTCTCAATCATCTCATCCAGGGGGCCCCTTTAGAACATCACACTCCAATGAAGGAGACGGCAATCCTATATCTATCACTAGTGACCTAACATGACTCAAGCTCACCATCCAAGATAGTCTATAACCATTATGTTTCAAACGATATTGAACTACCTCAAAACAATGACAATCATCATTTAGAAACACAAGTGATCTCAAGTCAGAGGACATGTGCCACTTGTTGCAATCAAGGATTATTCACATTGTGACAAGCAATTGAACAACCTAGTAGGGTCTGTCCAGTACATCCAATGTACCCATGAGTCTACATCTTATTCCATGCTCGAAGCATCCTATAAGATTAGAATACATATTAGTCTCAATCATATCAGGGCTATCTCATGTTCACCAAGATATCTCGACTAAGGACTTTACTGCATGTCAGCCTAGCTGAACATCATAGAGACATCATTCAGAAGTACATTCATTGCAGCAGACAATGTAACAACCTGAATAACAACCATTGCCTTTATAAACATAAGAGTTTATACATGATACTGTTACAATCCCAAGGCCTCAAACATTAGCCTTAAGGGCATACCCCAACATGATGCCGCTCTCCTCCAAAGAAGACGCACACAAGAAGATGTCGCCTACTTCCTTTGGCGTTCCTTGTGCTAGCAAGGGCCCAAGGTATCCTTGATCGCTTGAAGGAGATGAGATGGTCTCTTGGCCTCGTCAAGTGCACTCCTTGTCGTGAAGAACACCACACGAAAAAGAGAGGTCCCGTGGAAGAGGCGAGAGCGTGAGATGTTTTCAACGTCAAGGCGTTACCTCAACGTGGAGGCGTTACTCTCAAATTTGGAAAAAACAACTTCCAAATATAGTAACCGCTTAACTCTTCATGTGTTCACTCCTAGTGAACCGATCCTCACCTCTTCACCCTTGAACCATGCGCTCATATGTTGAGCCGGTTCAAATAGATTTGGTTCAAAAACCAAATTAGGCCAAGGGATGCTCTAGACCTTCTACGAACCAAATGGCTCAAGATCTAACCGTACATCTCCTGATGCTCTTGATCTCACCGATCTAGCATCTAATCTCTCGATCGAAGCTTACCGATCTCAAGCCCTAATCAATCAAACATGATCAGACCAGATCTCACTTACAATCAGAGTTTAAACTCCTTTAAACTGAACCAAAACAATTCAGTCCACACGAACTGACTTAAGTAAGCCATATCATCAAATTGTGCGACCCTGAGGGTTTCCTTTAAATGTCGGTAACGATAACTTACGTTATCATGATCAGTGAGGGGTATCTAGCAACACATCACTGTCTCCCGATATAAAGGAAAGAGTCTTCCAAGACTACACCCAAACCACAGCACAAGTGTGAATCCACTTCACCAGGCATACATGTTTCCTTTGCCACTAGATGTTCTTATTGGACAAGCGTGTCAAGCCTGTAGCTCCAATATGATGAGCATGATTAGATCAGATGAACATAGTCACCTGGGTATGGCCATACACTTTCTCAATCATCTCATTCAGGGGGGCCCCTTTAGAACATCACACTCCAATCAAGGAGACGGCAATCCTATATCTATCACTAGTGTCCTAACCTGACTCATGATCATTATGCAAGATAGTCTATAACCATTATGTTTCAAATGATATTGAACTACCTCAAAACAATGACAATCATCATTTAGAAACACAAGTGATCTCAAGTCAGAGGACATGTGCCACTTGTTGCAAACAAGGATTATTCACATTGTGACAAGCAATTGAATATCCTAGTAGGGTCTGTCCAGTACATCCAATGTACCCATGAGTCTACATCTTATTCCATGCTCGAAGCATCCTATAAGATTAGAACACATATTAGTCTCCATCATATCAAGGCTTTCTCATGTTCACCAAGATATCTCGACTAAGGACATAGAGCATGTCAGCCTAGCTGAACAGCATTGAGACATTATTCAGAAGCACACTTATTGCAGCAGACAATGTAACAAACTGAATAACAACCATTGCCTTTATAAACATATGAGTTTATACATGATACTGAAAGAATCCCAAGGCCTCAAACATTAGCCTTAAGGGCATACCCCAACAATCTCCCACTTGCACTTAATCTAATGGTTGAGAAATCTCAAACCCATATTATTACAGTGCTTCTCATGCTTCTGCCGCGCCAGAGGCTTGGTAACCGGGTCAGCCAGATTGTCATCTGTATGAACCTTGCAGACTTTGATCTCGCCTCGATCAATGATCTCCCGGATCAAATGAAACTGTCTCTGTATGTGCTTGGACTTCTGGTGCGACCGTGGTTCCTTTGCTTGTGCGATTGCTCCAGTGTTATCACAGAAGATAACCAAAGGATCTGCACTCGAAGGAACAACACCAAGTTCCTGAACGAACTTACGAATCCACACTGCCTCCTTAGATGCTTCTGAGGCTGCAACATACTCGGCTTCTGTTGTGGAATCAGCAACAATAGACTGTTTGAAACTTTTCCACACCACTGCTCCTCCATTCAAGCTAAAAACATAGCCTGATTGCGATCAAAAATCATCCTGGTCCGATTGGAATGAAGCGTCAGTATATCCTTCTATACTGAGTTCTTCCTGACCACCATATACCAAGAACATATCTTTGGTCCTCCGCAGATATTTTAAAATGTTCTTGACTGCAATCCAGTGCGCCTGACCTGGATTACTTTGGAATCGACTGGTCACGCTTAACCCGTAAGCGACGTCTGGGCGAGTACACAACATCGCATACATAATGGACCCAATAGCCGAAGCATAAGGCGTATTGTCCATTTCATCTTTCTCAGTCTGTGTTTGTGGACACTGACTATTTGAAAGATTCAGACTATGTCTGACTGGAAGATATCCTCTTTTAGAATTCTCTAAATGGAATCTCTCCAGGACTTTATCGATGTAAGTACTCTGGCACAGCCCGAGAAGCCTCTTAGATCTATCCCTGTAGATCTTCACACCTAACACATAGGCTGCTTCTCCTAGATCTTTCATCTGGAAACATTTTCTTAACCATGCTTTGGCAGCATGCAGTTCAGGAATATCGTTTCCAATGATTAAGATATCATCGACGTAGAGGATTAGGAAAGTAATCACGCTCCCACTAAACCTCTTATATACACACGGGTCATCTTCATTCTTGATGAAACCAAATTCACAGATTGATTCATCAAAACGAATATTCCAGCTTCTAGATGCTTGTTTAAGTCCATAAATGGACTTCTTTAACTTGCATATTTTATGACGATCCGATGGATTAGTGAAACCTTCAGGTTGTGTCATATACACATCCTCATCCAGTTTTCCATTAAGGAAAGCAGTCTTCACATCCATTTGCCAAATCTCATAATCATAATATGCCGCTATCGCAAGTATAATCCGAATAGACTTGAACATGGCTACAGGAGAGAAAGTTTCATCATAATCTATCCCGTAGATTTGTTTGAAACCTTTCGCAACTAGCCTGCCTTTATAGGTAACCACGTTACCATCCATGTCAATCTTCTTCTTGAAGATCCATTTACAGCCTATAGGGATTACTCCCGGAGGCGGATCAACCAAATCCCAGACTTGGTTATCTGACATGGAGTCCATCTCGGCTCGCATAGCTTCAAGCCATCTAGCTGAATCCGGTCCAATGACCGCATCCGGATAAGTAAGGGGTTCATCATGATCAATGATGTAGACTCCGTCATAGCGCTCAGGCTGTCGACGGATCCTTCCCGATCTTCGCGGTTCCCGTGATATCTGAGCCTCAGGTTGTTCAATAACCTGCTCAACTGGCTCAGGCTCATCCAACTGTGCTTGACTACTTTGTCCTTCTTCTGGATTCTCATCCAGTTTTATTTCTCTCCCATTGGCCTCTTGTAGAAGAAACTCCTTCTCAAGAAAAATGGCCGTCCGAGCAACAAATACCTTGTTCTCTTTGGGATCGTAGAAATAATAACCCTTACTTTCCTTAGGGTAACCGACAAAGATGCATTTCTCAGATCTGCTCTCTAGTTTCCCAGAGGCGAGCTTTTTGACATAAGCCTCGCAACCCCAGATCTTGATAAATGTCAAGCTAGGCTGTTTCCCATAACATAACTCATATGGAGTCTTTGAAACTGCCTTGGATGGCACTCGGTTTAGTACCTTTGCAGCTGTTTCCAGTGCAAATCCCCAAAAGGAGTAAGTTAGAGTAGCCTGACTCATCATAGAACGAACCATATCAAGTAATGTTCTATTTCTCCTCTCGGACACACCATTCCATTACGGTGTTCCTGGCGGAGTGAGCTGTGAGATAATCCCACACTCCTTCAGATAGTCAGTAAATTCTCGACTTAGGTATTCACCACCTCGATCAGAACGAAGTGCCTTGATATTTCGGCCTAGCTGATTCAGTACTTCATTTTTGAACTCTTTGAACTTGTCAAAAGATTCACTCTTATGTCTCATTAGATAGACATACCCATATCTACTGAAATCATCAGTAAAGGTAATGAAGTACGAATAGCCACCTCTGGCATGTTTACTAAATGGCCCACACACATCACTGTGTATAAGGTCAAGTAAACCTGAAGCCCTTTGACCTTTGTGAGGAAAAGGAGACTTCGTCATTTTGCCCATTAAACAAGCTTTGCATGTATCAATCTCCTCATAGGAGAATGATCCCAGCAGTCCATGATCATGCAACCGCTTAATGCGTTTCTTGTTAATATGGCCTAAACGACTATGCCATAACAAGGTGCTGTCATCAGCATACTTGGCTTTCTTATTATCAATATTTTGTATAGAACATTCCATGTCCAACATGAATAACCCATTGTTAATTGATCCAGAAGCATAAACAATATTATCTAAAGAAAGAACACACTTTGAAATATTGCATTCAAAGGAAAAACCTTTCCTGACAAGAGCAGGAATGGAGATAATATTTTTAGTAATGCTTGGTACAAAGTAACAATTGTTTAGTTCTAATACAAGACCAGATGGTAATGAGATGTAATATTCTCCTACAGCAACAGCAGCAACCCGTGCCCCGTTTCCAACTCGTAGGTCCACCTCATGCTGTCCCACCTGTCTTCTTCTCTTGAGTTCCTGTACATTTGAACAAATGTGAACTCCACATGCAGTGTCCAACACCCATGAAATAGAAGAAGAGGATATCATGACTTCAGTCACGAAAATACCTGAGCCAGAAGCGATGCTTCCCTTCTTGTCTCCTTGGAGCGCTTTACAGTCCTTTTTCCAGTGACCCAGCTGGCCACAGTGGAAACATCTGTATTCCTTCGACCGCTTAACCTTTTGTTTCAGAGCCTTGTTGTAATTCTTGACAGGGGCTTTGCCCTTCTTCCCCTTCTTCTTGTTCCTGGAAGGAAACATCAAGACAGAGGTTGAAGGCTTGCCCTTTAGAGTTTCCTCTGTAGTCAAGAGCATATTCAGCAACTCTGCCGGAGTATAGTCGATCTTGTTCATATTAAAATTAATAATGAACGGATCGAAAGAGGCTGGGAGGGACTGCAGAATAATGTCTACAGCAAGCTCCTGATTGATGGTATGCCCCAGTTTCTCTAGAGCCTCTTTGTGCCCAATCATCTTGAGCACATGAGCTCCCACTGGACTCCCTTCAGCCAGTTTGCTCTGAAAGAAAAGCTTGGTCAAATTATAGCGCTCAGTCCTCGCCTGTGCAGCATATAGCATCTTGAGGTTTGCTATCATTTCCATAGCAGACATATCCTCATGCTGACGCTGCAGCGGTGGCGTCATAGACGCTAGCATCAGGCAAGCGACATCAATGCTATCATTGACATGCTTTTCATAGGCATCCCGAACCGCCCTTGCGGCGTTCGGAGCGGGTTGAGGCGGTACAGCCGTCTCGAGGACATACAGTTTCCTCTCAGCCTTAAGAACAATCTTAAGGTGTCCGTACCAGTCTGAGAAGTTTGGCCTAGCAAACTTCTCCCTTTCCAGTAGGGATCGCACATTGAAGCTCATGGTGTTCGTTGCTGCAGGAATCTACAACAATGCAAGAACAGCAAGGTCAGTATCAATGTTAAGAATCAATTCAGGACTTAAGAATGATTCTTTTCTCACTATTTTATCTGGCTGAAAAATCCAGCAAAACAGCCCGAAAGAGTAAAACTCTTTTAGTGAGATGGGATCCAGATTTCATACTTGGTCTCCGCGTCCCGCTCAGGCGAGATAAGATGCACAGAGAGTACAAGCACTAATTTCTGGTAGGAAGTCCCTGCCAATCGCCAACCCGTGAGATTCCCCTTGATCTGGGCGATCCAGCCGACTGTGCCAACTGAGTTGGTACAACACAGTCTCTGATCCCACAGATGGCTGCCTCCATATAGCTACCATATGCGCCACATATGTAGCCTACATGGTCAAGCTGACCCGACCTACTCCCTGGACCACCACGTGCTATGCTGAGCAACGAGAAGCGATTAATCCCTTCTCTGTAACACGCAGGTGAAATCACACACCGTCTGAAGATAGATGGACGTGCCCACTGAGTGGGTACAACACGGCTCCAACGATAGTCAGAACAGTGAGGTTTCGCGTCAGAAGGCTTACGAGCTTGATATTTTAGCGTTGGATTTTAACGGTCTTTTATCTTCTTAACTATCATGCAAACCCTATGGTGATAGCAGAAGATAAACAAATCATGCACTTCTAATTATAAAAACGATAAGTAGAAAGCATGCTGATCTTATGTGGTAAAAGCCCATTAACCCTAAGTAAGACCTTAATTTTCACTTAAGTCTTCACTTGAGCTTTCTTCATGGGTCTTTTGCATCTCATCTGGCCCAACCCAGGGCCCAAGCGCCCACTGCAGCTCAGGTGCGCCCACCAGGTAAATGCGCCTGTCCTAGGGTCGAACCCTAGACCTCCCACCTAGTCAAGCCACTGCTGCATGCGCCAATGCCATGTGTGCTCTGTGCTCTTGTCTGATTAAAATTACAATTTAATCTATCTAGACAAGATTGACACGCAGGTCAATTACATAATAAATTAATTAAAATGTGATACGCAGATCACAATAATATTAATTTACAATTTTAATCCAGGCACGCAGGCCCCAGCACAGCACACATTAAAAAGGGCAACCCACATAAGATGAAATAAACAAGCACATGGCATCCAATCAACATGTGATCCACTAACAAAATAAAATTTTTCAAAATCCCTTTGGAATCAATTTTATTTGTCTTATGAGCCCTACTACCTTACAACGGTCCATTAATAGGGATCCACTCATCATATCTAGTCAGATCCACTGCCCTTGCATGCACCAAGTCCTAACTGACTTGAGTTGACCTAATGGTCAACCATGCATGCGCCAAGGGCAGAACAGCCTTCATGAGTTCTGGCAAGCGGGTGTGACCCCGGGCCTAACTCATGTGCGTTCAATGGTTGTCTCAACCAGACCTCGCTACACGCCCTTGATGCAGTCGACCTATAGCCACCTCGTGCTTGCGCACAGGTGCTATCTGGTCAACCCATCTAGGCTGTCAGATGGTCTGATCAGACTATTTGGATCTTATCTAGAGGATGACTTCAACCCTACTAACCCGTCTAAGGGTTTATAGCAGGCATCACTTAGATCTAATGGTGATGCGCGCAAGATATAATAAGGTTTGATAAAAACAACATCCAAGCGCCACCATACAACATACATGCGCAAACATAAACATGAACAAACTGGCATGTAGGTTTTCGGCATGTGCTTAGATCTACTCTTAGCAAGCGCAAACAAGGATCACATATAAGCAATCAAATGAACATACATAAAACCGCATGCTCTGATACCAATTGAAGAGTCCCATTCAAGGGGGAGCGAAAACCCTAAAGTGGCGCAAGTAGATTCTAGGGGTTTCAACAACAAGATCGCATGTAGTTCATATGATTAACTTATATAAATGGAATAGATCTGAAAGGGATCATACCAACGCCATTAGATTGGATGGCGACTTGGAAGTAGAGAGTGATGCCGCTCTCCTCCAAAGAAGACGCACACAAGAAGATGTCGCCTACTTCCTTTTTGGCGTTCCTTGTGCTAGCAAGGGCCCAAGGTATCCTTGATCGCTTGAAGGAGATGAGATGGTCTCTTGGCCTCGTCAAGTGCACTCCTTGTCGTGAAGAACACCACACGAAAAAGAGAGGTCCCGTGGAAGAGGCGAGAGCGTGAGATGTTTTCAACGTCAAGGCGTTACCTCAACGTGGAGGCGTTACTCTCAAATTTGGAAAAAACAACTTCCAAATATAGTAACCGCTTAACTCTTCATGCGTTCACTCCTAGTGAACCGATCCTCACCTCTTCACCCTTGAACCATGCGCTCATATGTTGAGCCGGTTCAAATAGATTTGGTTCAAAAACCAAATTAGGCCAAGGGATGGTCTAGACCTTCTACGAACCAAATGGCTCAAGATCTAACCGTACATCTCCTGATGCTCTTGATCTCACCGATCTAGCATCTAATCTCTCGATCGAAGCTTACCGATCTCAAGCCCTAATCAATCAAACATGATCAGACCAGATCTCACTTACAATCAGAGTTTAAACTCCTTTAAACTGAACCAAAACAATTCAGTCCACACGATCTGACTTAAGTAAGCCATATCATCAAATTGTGCGACCCTGAGGGTTTCCTTTAAATGTCGGTAACGATAACTTACGTTATCACGATCAGTGAGGGGTATCTAGCAACACATCACTGTCTCCCGATATAAAGAAAAGAGTCTTCCAAGACTACACCCAAACCACAGCACAAGTGTGAATCCACTTCACCAGGCATACATGTTTCCTTTGCCACTGGATGTTCTTATTGGACAAGCGTGTCAAGCCTGTAGCTCCAATATGATGAGCATGATTAGATCAGATGAACATAGTCACCTGGGTATGGCCATACACTTTCTCAATCATCTCATTCAGGGGGGGGGCCCTTTAGAACATCACACTCCAATCAAGGAGACGGCAATCCTATATCTATCACTAGTGTCCTAACCTGACTCATGATCATTATGCAAGATAGTCTATAACCATTATGTTTCAAATGATATTGAACTACCTCAAAACAATGACAATCATCATTTAGAAACACAAGTGATCTCAAGTCAGAGGACATGTGCCACTTGTTGCAAACAAGGATTATTCACATTGTGACAAGCAATTGAATATCCTAGTAGGGTCTGTCCAGTACATCCAATGTACCCATGAGTCTACATCTTATTCCATGCTCGAAGCATCCTATAAGATTAGAACACATATTAGTCTCCATCATATCAAGGCTATCTCATGTTCACCAAGATATCTCGACTAAGGACATAGAGCATGTCAGCCTAGCTGAACAGCATTGAGACATTATTCAGAAGCACACTTATTGCAGCAGACAATGTAACAAACTGAATAACAACCATTGCCTTTATAAACATATGAGTTTATACATGATACTGAAAGAATCCCAAGGCCTCAAACATTAGCCTTAAGGGCATACCCCAACAAGAAGCTTGGAGCTTCTCACTTGGAGTGGATGAATGTACTTGGGCGCATTTCACTTGGAGTGGGCGAAATGGGTTTTACCTCTTGAAGAGGTGTGTCTCTTCATGAAGAGGTGTGCCTCTTCTCTAGTGAAGAGGTGCACCTATTCATGGGTATATAAACCCCCTTCCTCCCCCCTCGTTGCAACTCTTGAACTCTTGCCCCCCTTGTCCCCTTGTCGCCACTCCTGGAAAGAGGGAGAGGGATGTTCGCCCATAGCCTCTCCTCTTCCCTTTAGTGAGTTTGGAACTTTGGAAGTTCCTTGGCGCCCTCCTCTCCAAAGTTGGACTTTGGCTTCGGTTGATTCCGATTCGGATCTTGGTGGAGTGCTTCAAGAGTTGGACTCCGACGAAGCTCCACCTCCTCTCCTTGGCATCTCCTCTGGAGTTGGCGCAAGTGATTGAGGAAGTCTCTGAAAGGGAACCTAGGTAACATGCATTTCGAAAATTTTGCATAGGCGGAAAAACTAGGTTTCATGGATCGCTTGACTTGAAATATAATCAACCATGAAAGGATAAGTTGAAGCATTACCATGGCCATAGTTTGTGTGGCGGCTTGGAAGAAGAAAGGGAAAGGCTCCTCTTCTCCAAAGGAATCACACACAAGATGTTGATGGCTTCTTCCTTGTGCTCTTTGTGCTAGCAAGGCACTAAGGAGTCCTTGATCGAAACTTGGAGAGGAGATGTGCTTTTTCTTTGTTGGCCGAACTCCTTTCCTTTTGTTGGTTTTTGAAGATGATCAAGCAACCACACAAAAGAGGAGGCGAGAGAGCAAGCTTCGAAAACGTGAGAGACCAAGATGGAAAGATTCGGTTACCACTTATGGTAAGAACCAAAAAATGTAACTCCCTCTCTTGATTCCCCTCTTAACTCCCATGCGTTCACCCTAAGTGAACCAACCGAAACTTCCCTCTTTAATTGAACCATGCGCTCACACTAAGTGAACCGGTTCAATTTTATTTGGTTCAAGGACCAAATCAAACCAACCCTGGTTTTGATCTTATTGAACCAAGTGGCTCAAGATCCAACCACACATCTCTTGACGCTCTTGATCTCTTCGATCAAGCATCAATTCTCCCGATCGAAGCTTGTCGATCATATGTCCTAATCAATCAAACATGATCAGACCAGATCTCACTTCCAATCAGAGTTTAAATTGCTTTAAACTGAACTAGAATAATTCCAGTCCACACGATCTGACATAAGTAAGCCATATCATCAAATTGTGCGACCCTGAGGGTTTCCTTCAATGTCGGTAACGATAACTTACGTTATCACGATCAGAGAGGGGTATCTAGCAACACATCACTGTCTCCCGATATGAAGGAAAGAGTCTTCCAAGACCACTCCCAAACGACAGCACAAGTGTGAATCTAATTCACTCAGTATACATGTTCCCTTTGCCACTGGATGTTCTCGTTGGACAAGCGTGTCAAGCCTGTAATTCCAACATGATGAGAATGGTTAGATCAGATGAACATAGTCATCTGGGTATGGCCATACACTTTCTCAACCATCTCATCCAGGGGGCCCCTTTAGAACATCACACTCCAACTAGGAGAGGCAATCCTATATCTATCACTAGTGTCCTAACATGACTCATGCCCACTATCCAAGATAATCTTTAACCATTATCTTTCAAATGATATTGAACTACCTCAAGATAATGCCAATCATCACTTAGTAACACAAGTGATCTCAAGTCAGAGGGAATATACCACTTGCTTGCTTATAAGGATTTATTCACATTGTGACAAACAATTGAATATCCTAAGTGGGGTCAGTCCAGTACATCCAATGCACCTATGTGTCTAAATCTTATTCCACGCTCGAAGCATCCTATAAGATTAGAACACATATTAGTCTCAATCATATCAAGGCTGTCTCATGTTCACCGAGATATCTCGACTAAGGACAACACTGAATGTCAGCTAAGCTGAACATCATTGAGACATTACTCAGATGTATACATACAGCAGCAGATAATGTAACAATCTGAATAACAACAATTGCCTTTATAAAACATATACATAGTTTGTACATAATACTGATAATAACCCAAGGCCTCAAACATTAGCCTTAAGGGCATACCCCAACAATCTCCCACTTGCACTTAAACTAATGGTTGAGAAATCTCAAACCCATATTATTACAGTGCTTCTCATGCTTCTGCTGCGCCAGAGGCTTTGTAAGTGGGTCAGCTAGATTGTCATCTGTATGTACCTTGCAGATCTTGATCTCTCCTCGATCTATGATCTCACGGATCAAATGAAACCTTCTCTGTATGTGCTTGGACTTCTGGTGTGACCGTGGTTCCTTTGCTTGTGCAATTGCTCCTGTGTTATCACAGAAGATAACCAATGGATCTGCACTCGAAGAAACAACACCAAGTTCCTGAATGAACTTACGAATCCATACTGCCTCCTTTGATGCTTCTAAGGCTGCAACATACTCAGCTTCTGTTGTGGAATCAGCAACAATTGACTGTTTGAAACTCTTCCACACCACTGCTCCTCCATTCAAGCTAAAAACATAGCCTGATTGCGATCGGAAATCATCTTGGTCAGATTGGAATGAAGCGTCAGTATATCCTTCAATACTGAGTTCTTCCTGACCTCCATATATCAAGAACATATCTTTGGTTCTCCAAAGATATTTCAAAATATTCTTGACTGCAATCCAGTGTGCCTTCCCTGGATTACTTTGGAACCGACTGGTCACGCTTAACCCGTAAGCGACGTCTGGGCGAGTACATAACATCGCATACATGATGGACCCAATAGCCGAAGCATAAGGTGTATTGTCCATCTCATCTTTCTCAGACTGTGTTTGAGGACACAGGCTCTTTGAAAGATTCAGACCATGTCTGACTGGAAGATATCCTCTTTTAGAATTTTCTAAATGGAATCTCTCCAGGACCTTATCGATGTAAGTACTCTGGCACAGCCCGAGAAGCCTATTAGATCTATCTCTGTAGATCTCCACACCTAATACATAGGCTGCTTCTCCCAAATCTTTCATTTGGAAACATTTTCTTAACCATGCCTTGACTGCATGTTGTTCAGGAATATCGTTTCCAATGATTAAAATATCATCGACGTAGAGGACTAGGAAAGTAATCACGCTCCCACTAAACCTTTTATATACACACGGGTCATCTTCATTTTTGATGAAACCAAATTCACAAACTGATTCATCAAAACGAATATTCCAGCTTCTCGATGCTTGTTTTAGTCCATAAATGGACCTCTTTAATTTGCATATTTTATGACGTTCTGATGGATTAATGAAACCTTCAGGCTGTGTCATATACACATCCTCTTCCAGTTTTCCATTAAAGAAAGCAGTCTTTACATCCATTTGCCAGATCTCATAATCATAATATGCTTGTATCGCGAGAATAATTCGAATGGATTTGAACATGGCTACAGGAGAGAAAGTTTCATCATAATCTATCACGTAGATTTGTTTGAAACCTTTCGCAACTAGCCTGCCCTTATAGGTAACCACGTTACCATCCATGTCTTTCTTCTTTTTGAAGATCCACTTACAGCCTATAGGGATTACTCCCGGAGGCGGATCAACCAAATCCCAGACTTGGTTGTCTGACATGGAGTCCATCTCGGCTCGCATAGCTTCAAGCCATCTTGCTGATTTCGGTCCACTGACCGCATCCGCATAAGTGAGGGGTTCATCATTAATGATGTAGACTCCGTCATAGCGCTCAGGCTGACGACGAATCCTTCCCGATCTATGCAGTTCCCGTGATATCTGAGCCTCAGGTTGAACATTAACCTGATCTATTGGCTCAGGCTCATCCAACTGAGCTTGAATACTTTGTCCCTCTTCTGGAATTTCATCCAGCTTTATTTCTCTCCCACTGGCCTCTTGCAGAAGAAATTCCTTCTCAAGAAAAATAGCCGTTCGAGCAACAAATACTTTATTCTCTTTGGGATCGTAGAAATAATAACCCTTAGTTTCTTTAGGGTAACCGACAAATATACATTTATCTGATCTGCTCTCCAGTTTCCCAGAGGCGAGCTTTTTGACATAAGCCTCGCAACCCCAGATTTTGATAAATGTCAAGCTCGGCTGTTTTCCATACCACAACTCATATGGTGTCTTTGAAACAGCCTTAGATGGCACTCGGTTTAGCACCTTTGCAGCTGTTTCTAGTGCAAATCCCCAAAAGGAATAAGGTAGAGTAGCCTGACTCATCAAAGATTGAACCATATCCAATAAGGTTCTATTTCTCCTCTCGGACACACCATTCCATTGTGGTTTTCCTGGCAGAGTGAGCTGTGAGATAATCCCATACTCCTTCAGATAGTTAGTAAACTCACGACTCAAGTATTCTCCACCTCGATCTGAACGAAGTGCCTTGATATTTCGGCCTAACTGATTCTGTACTTTATTTTTGAATTCTTTGAACTTGTCAAAAGATTCACTCTTATGTCTCATTAGATAGACGTAACCATACCTACTGAAATCATCAGTAAAAGTAATGAAGTATGAATAGCCACCTCTGGCATGTTTAGTAAACGGCCCACACACATCACTGTGAATAAGGTCAAGTAAACCTGAAGCCCTTTCACCTTTATTAGTAAAAGGATTCTTCGTCATTTTACCCATTAAACAAGCTTTGCATGTATCAAGCTCCTCATAGGAGAATGATCCCAGCAGTCCATGATCATGCAACCGCTTAATGCGCTTCTTGTTAATATGGCCTAAACGACTATGCCATAGCAAGGTGCTGTCATCAGCATACTTGGCCATTTTGTTATCAATTTGTTGTACAGAACATTCCATGTCCAACATGTATAACCCATTGTTAATCGACCCAGTTGCATAAACAATATTATCATATGAAATGTAACATTGTGAAGTTTTGCATTCAAAAGAAAAACCTTTCCTGACAAGAGCAGGAATAGAGATAATATTCTTAGTTATGCTTGGTACAAAATAACAATTGTCAAGTTCTAATACAAGTCCAGATGGTAAAGAGATGTTATATTCTCCTACAGCAACAGCAGCAACCCGTGCCCCGTTTCCAACTCGTAGGTCCACCTCATGCTGTCCCACCTGTCTTCTTCTCTTGAGTTCCTGCACATTTGAACAAATGTGAACTCCACATGCAGTGTCCAACACCCATGATATAGAAGAAGCAACCATGACTTCAGTCACGTAAATACCTGAGCCAGAAGTGAAAGGCTTGCTTCCCTTCTTCTCTCCTTGGAGCGCTCTACAGTCCTTCTTCCAGTGACCCAGCTGGCCACAATGGAAGCATCTGTTGTCCTTCGACCGCTTCACCTTTTGTTTCAAAGCCTTGTTGTAGCTCTTGATAGGGGTTTTGCCCTTCTTCCCCTTCTTCTTATTCCTAGAAGGAACCATTAAGACAGAGGATGAAGGCCTTCCTTTCTCAAGAGTCTGCTCTGTGGTACAGAGCATATTCAGTAACTCTACCGGAGTACAGTCGATTTTGTTCATATTAAAATTAATGATGAACGGATCGAAAGAGGCCGGGAGAGACTGCAGGATAATATCTACAACAAGTTCTTGATTGATGGTATGTCCCAGTTTCTCTAGAGCCTCCTTATACCCAATCATCTTGAGTACGTGAGCTCCTACTGGACTCCCTTCAGTCAGTTTGCTATGAAAGAAAAGTTTTGTCAAGTTATAGCGTTCAGTCCTTGCCTGTGCAGCATACAGCATTTTGAGATTTGCTATAATATCAATAGCTGACAAATCCTCATGCTGACGCTGGAGCTCAGGCGTCATTGACGCAAGCATAAGGCAAGCGACATCAGTACTATCACTGACGTGCTTTTCATAAGCATCTCGAACCGCCCTTGCGGCGTTCGCAGCGACATACAGCTTCCTCTCAGCTTTGAGAACAATCTTAAGCTGTCTGTACCAGTCTGAGAAGTTTGGCCCAGCAAACTTCTCTCTTTCCAATATGGATCGCAAATTGAGCCCTGTGGTGTTCGTTGCTGCAGGAATCTAGAACATAGCAAGAACAACAAGGTCAGTATGCATGCTAGAATCAATCCAGGACTTAAGAATGATTCTTTTCTCACTATTTTATCTGACTGAAAAATCCAATAAAATAGCCTGAAAGAGTGAAACTCTTTTAGTGAGATGGGATCCAGATTTCATACTTGATCTCCGCGTCCCGCTCAGGCGAGATAAGATACACAGAGAGTTCAAGCACTAGTCACTGGTAGGCTATCCATGCCAATCGCCATCCCGTGCGATTCTCCTTCATCTAGGCAATCCAGAAGACTGTGCCAACTGAGTTGGTACAGCACGGTCTTTGATTCCTCAGATGGCTGCCTCCATCTAGCTATCATATGCTCAATATGTAGCCTATATGGTCAAGCTGACCTGACCTACTTCCTGGACCACCACGTGCTATGCTGAGCAACGAGAAGCGATAAATCCCTTCTCTGTAACATGTAGGTGTAATCACGCACCGTCTGAAGATAGCTGGGCGTGCCCACTGAGTGGGTACAACACGGCCCCAACGATAGTCAGAACAGTGAGGTTTCGCGTCAGAAGGCAATCGAGCTTGATATTAACGTTGGATTTATTTTCGGTCTTTTATCTTCTTACTATCATGCAAATTCTATAGTGATAGTAGAAGAATAAAACATGCTTGTGCTGATATTACTTAAAACAGTAAATGAAAGCACCATTATCTTATGTGGTAAACGCCCATAAATGCCTAAGTAAAACCCTAGTTTCACAAAAGTCTTCACTTGAGCTCTTTATGGGACTCTTGTACTTCATCTGGCCCAGCCCGAGTCCAAATGCCCTCCAGGCAATATGCGCCTGCTCTAGAGTCGAACTCTAGACCTCCCACCTGGTGAAGCCACTGACTGCAAGCGCCTCTGCCATGTGTGCTCATGTGCTCATGTCTGATCAAATTACATTTTAATCTATCTAGACATGGTTTGACACGCAGGTCAATTATACATTTTCATAAATTAAAGTGTGATTCGCAGATCACAACAAAATTTATATTTAATTCCAGGCACGCAGGCCCCAGCACAGCACACAAGATAAGGGCAGCCCACATAAGATTAAATAAACACCCATTCAACATGTTAAACATGCATACATGTGATCCAAAAAGAAATAAAAGTTTTGAAAAAACCCATGGCATCAATTTTATTTCCTTATGTGCCCTACTACCTTACAACGGTCCATTAACAGGTATCCACTCGTTAGACCAAGTCAGACCTACTACCCTTGCATGCACCCAGTCATAACTGACTTGCGTCGACCACATGGTCAACTATGCATGCCTTAAGGGCTGAACGTCCCACATGATTTCTGGCAAGTGGGTGTGACCCCGTGCCTTAATCATGATCGTTCACTAGGCACCTCAATCAGACATCGCTACACGCCCTTCTGCAGTCGGCCTATAGCCACCTGTATTGCTTGCGCACAGGTGCTATCCGGCCGACCCATCTAGGCTGTCAGATGGTCTGATTAGGCTATTGGGTCCAGACTTGACTGACGACTTCAACATTGTTAACCCGTCTAAGTATTTGAAGTAGGCTCTTAGATAGATCTATGTGAGGGTCGCGCATGATGATAAATTTTGATTGAAAACTTCTATGACAAGCGCAAACAAACATCACATGCGCAAGCTTAAATGAAAAATCATGTAGATCTAACATATGGTATGAACACATGGCATGTATTTTCGCATGATAACAAAAGCATGCGCATCTAGTAGATCTATCCAAAACATAAAACCAAACATGGAACACAAGATGGCAATCATATATATCAAACCAAAAACCAGCGCTCTGATACCACTGAAAGGGAACCTAAGTAACATGCATTTCAAAAATTTTGCATAGGCGGAAAAACTAGGTTTCATGGATCGCTTGACTTGAAATATAATCAACCATGAAAGGATAAGTTGAAGCATTACCATGGCCATAGTTTGTGTGGTGGCTTGGAAGAAGAAAGGGAAAGGCTCCTCTTCTCCAAAGGAATCACACACAAGATGTTGATGGCTTCTTCCTTGTGCTCTTTGTGCTAGCAAGGAACTAAGGAGTCCTTGATCGAAACTTGGAGAGGAGATGTGCTTTTTCTTTGTTGGCCGAACTCCTTTCCTTTTGTTGGTTTTTGAAGATGATAAAGCAACCACACAAAAGAGGAGGCGAGAGAGCAAGCTTCGAAAACGTGAGAGACCAAGATGGAAAGATTCGGTTACCACTTATGGTAAGAACCAAAAAATGTAACTCCCTCTCTTGATTCCCCTCTTAACTCCCATGCGTTCACCCTAAGTGAACCAACCGAAACTTCCCTCTTTAATTGAACCATGCGCTCACACTAAGTGAACCGGTTCAATTTTATTTGGTTCAAGGACCAAATCAAACCAACCCTGGTTTTGATCTTATTGAACCAAGTGGCTCAAGATCCAACCACACATCTCTTGACGCTCTTGATCTCTTCGATCAAGCATCAATTCTCCCGATCGAAACTTACCGATCATATGTCCTAATCAATCAAACATGATCAGACCAGATCTCACTTCCAATCAGAGTTTAAATTGCTTTAAACTGAACTAGAATAATTCCAGTCCACACGATCTGACATAAGTAAGCCATATCATCAAATTGTGCGACCCTGAGGGTTTCCTTCAATGTCGGTAATGATAACTTACGTTATCACGATCAGAGAGGGGTATCTAGCAACACATCACTGTCTCCCGATATGAAGGAAAGAGTCTTCCAAGACCACTCCCAAACGACAGCACAAGTGTGAATCCAATTCACTCAGTATACATGTTCCCTTTGCCACTGATGTTCTCGTTGGACAGGCGTGTCAAGCCTGTAATTCCAACACGATGAGAATGGTTAGATCAGATGAACATAGTCATCTGGGTATGGCCATACACTTTCTCAACCATCTCATCCAGGGGGCCCCTTTAGAACATCACACTCCAACTAGGAGAGGCAATCCTATATCTATCACTAGTGTCCTAACATGACTCATGCCCACTATCCTAGATAATCTTTAACCATTATCTTTCAAATGATATTGAACTACCTTAAGATAATACCAATCATCACTTAGTAACACAAGTGATCTCAAGTCAGAGGGAATATACCACTTGCTTGCTTATAAGGATTTATTCACATTGTGACAAACAATTGAATATCCTAAGTAGGGTCAGTCCAGTACATCCAATGCACCTATGTGTCTAAATCTTATTCCACGCTCGAAGCATCCTATAAGATTAGAACACATATTAGTCTCAATCATATCAAGGCTGTCTCATGTTCACCGAGATATCTCGACTAAGGACAACACTGAATGTCAGCTAAGCTGAACATCATTGAGACATTACTCAGATGTATACATACAGTAGCAGATAATGTAACAATCTGAATAACAACAATTGCCTTTATAAAACATATACATAGTTTGTACATGATACTGATAATAACCCAATGAAAGTCCCCTAATTAAGGGGAGGGCGAAACCCTAATAGGCGCATATGAAGGTTTTGTTGCAGCGGAAGGGGTTTCTAGGATCTATGCATGTAATATGATCAACATAAATCGATTTCAAATATCAGAGAAGAAATCATACCGATGCCATTGTATGGATGGCGACTTGGAAGCAGAGAGTGAAGTCGCTCTCCTCCAGAGAAGACGCACACAAGATGTGATCGCCTACTCCCTTAGTGCTCCTTGTGCTAGCGAGGTTCTAAGGAGTCCTTGTCGAATGGAAGGGAAGAGAATCCTTTGCTTGGCGATTTCTTCCTTCTCCTTTTTCGTCAACCTCTTCACCACACGAGAGAGAGCTTGTTGGCGACGAGAGAGGAGGAGAGGCGAGAGAGTAGAGCGTCTTAGGCGTGAACGTGAGGCGTTCCCACGTTTAGAAGTCATGGCTTCTAAAATTAGTAAACCCCAAACGTTCATGCAACCATGGGTTCACCCCCATGCGCAAACTCATCTTCTCTTGAACCATGCGCTCACTCAATGAGCTGGTTCAATTTGGTTTGGTTCAAAGACCAATTAACCCAAGCCATTAGTCCAGATCACATTAAACCCTAAGGTTCTTGATCTGACCGTTGATCTCTTGATGCTACTGATCTCACTGATCTAGCATCCATTCTCTCGATCGAAGCTTACCGATCTCAAGCCCTAATCAATCAAACATGATCAGACCAGATCTCACTTACAATCAGAGATTAAATCCCTTTAAACTGAACCCAGACAATTCAGTCCATACGATCTGACTTAAGTAAGCCATATCATCAAATTGTGCGACCCTAAGGGTTTCCTTTAAATGTCGGTAACGATAACTCACGTTATCACGATCAGTGAGGGGTATCTAGCAACACATCACTGTCTCCCGATATAAAAGAAAGAGTCTTCCAAGACTACACCCAAACCACAGCACAAGTGTGAATCAACTTACTAGGCATACATGATTCCTTTGCCACTGGATGTTCTTATTGGACAAGCGTGTCAAGCCTGTAACTCCAATATGATGAGCATGATTAGATCAGATGAACATAGTCACCTGGGTATGGCCATACACATTCTCAATCATCTCATTTAAAGGGGGGCCCCTATAGAACATCACACTCCTTAAACAAGGAGACGGCAATCCTGTATCTATTACTAGTGCTCTAACATGACTCAAGCTCACCATCCAAGATAGTCTATAACCATTATGTTTCAAATGATATTGAACTACCTCAAAACAATGACAATCATCATTTAGAAACACAAGTGATCTCAAGTCAGAGGAAATGTGCCACTTGTTGCAATCAAGGATTATTCACATTGTGACAAGCAATTGAATATCCTAGTAGGGTCTGTCCAGTACATCCAATGTACCCATGAGTCTACATCTTATTCCATGCTCGAAGCATCCTATAAGATTAGAACACATATTAGTCTCAATCATATCAAGGCTGTCTCATGTTCGCCAAGATATATCGACTAAGGACTTTACTGCATGTCAGCCCAGCTGAACAGCATTGAGACATTATTCAGAAGTATATGTATTGCAGCAGATAATATAACAAACTGAATAACAACCATTGCCTTTATAAACATAAGAGTTTATACATGATACTGTTACAATCCCAAGGCCTCAAACATTAGCCTTAAGGGCATACCCCAACAATCTCCCACTTGCACTTAATCTAATGGTTGAGAAATCTCAAACCCATATTATTACAGTGCTTCTCATGCTTCTGCTGCGCCAGAGGCTTGGTAAGCGGGTCTGCCAGATTGTCATCTGTATGAACCTTGCTGACTTTGATCTCGCCACGATCTATGATCTCCCTGATCAAGTGAAACCGTCTCTGTATGTGCTTGGACTTCTGGTGCGACCGTGGTTCCTTTGCTTGTGCAATTGCTCCAGTGTTATCACAGAAGATAACCAAAGGATCTGCACTCGAAGGAACAACACCAAGTTCTTGAACGAACTTACGAATCCACACTGCCTCCTTGGATGCTTCCGAGGCTGCAACATACTCGGCTTCTGTTGTGGAATCAGCAACGATTGACTGTTTGAAACTTTTCCACACCACTGCTCCTCCATTCAAGCTAAAAACATAGCCTGATTGCGATCGGAAATCATCCTGGTCAGACTGGAACGAAGCGTCAGTATATCCTTCTATACTGAGTTCTTCCTGACCACCATACACCAAGAACATATCTTTGGTCCTCCGAAGATATTTTAAAATGTTCTTGACTGCAATCCTGTGCGCCATACCTGGATTACTTTGGAATCGACTGGTCACGCTTAACCCGTAAGCGACGTCTGGGCGAGTACACAACATCGCATACATAATGGATCCAATAGCCGAAGCATAAGGCGTATTGTCCATTTCATCTTTCTCAGTCTGTGTTTGTGGACACTGACTCTTCGAAAGATTCAGACCATGTCTGACTGGAAGATATCCTCTTTTAGAATTCTCTAAATGAAATCTCTCCAGGACTTTATCGATGTAAGTACTCTGGCACAGCCCGAGAAGCCTCTTAGATCTATCCCTGTAGATCTTCACACCTAATACATAGGCTGCTTCTCCTAAATCTTTCATCTGGAAACATTTTCTCAACCATGCTTTAACCGCATGCATTTCAGGAATATCGTTTCCAATGATCAAGATATCATCGACGTAGAGGACTAGGAAAGTAATCACGCTCCCACTAAACCTCTTATATACACACGGGTCATCCTCGTTCTTGATGAAACCAAAATCACTGATTGATTCATCAAAACGAATATTCCAGCTTCTCGATGCTTGTTTAAGTCCATAAATAGACTTCTTTAACTTGCATATTTTATGACGATATGATGGATTAGTGAAACCTTCTGGTTGTGTCATATAAACATCCTCATCCAGATTTCCATTAAGGAAAGCTGTCTTCACATCCATTTGCCAGATCTCATAATCATAATATGCTGCTATCGCGAAAAGAATCCGAATAGACTTAAACATAGCTACAGGTGAGAAAGTTTCATCATAATCTATCCCGTAGATTTGTTTGAAACCTTTCGCAACTAGCCTGCCTTTATAGGTAACCACGTTACCATCCATGTCAATCTTCTTCTTGAAGATCCATTTACAGCCTATAGGGATAACTCCCGGAGGCGGATCAACCAAATCCCAGACTTGGTTATCTGACATGGAGTCCATCTCGGCGCGCATAGCTTCAAGCCATCTCGCTGAATCCGGTCCACTGACCGCATCCGCATAAGTGAGGGGTTCATCATTATCAATGATGTAGACTCCGTCATAGCGCTCAGGCTGTCGACGGATCCTTCCTGATCTTCGCGGTTCCCGTGATATCTGAGCCTCAGGTTGTTCAGTAACCTGTTCTACCGGCTCAGGCTCATCCAACTGTGCTTGACCACTTTGTCCTTCCTCTGGATTCTCATCCAGCTTTATTTCTCTCCCACTGGCCTCTTGCAGAAGAAACTCCTTCTCAAGAAATATGGCCGTCCGAGCAACAAACACCTTGTTCTCTTTGGGATCGTAGAAATAATAACCCTTAGTTTCCTTAGGGTAACCGACAAAGATACATTTCTCAGATCTGCTCTCTAGTTTTCCAGAGGCGAGCTTTTTCACATAAGCCTCGCAGCCCCAGATCCTGATAAATGTCAAGCTAGGCTGTTTCCCATACCATAATTCATATGGGGTCTTTGAAACTGCCTTGGATGGCACTCGGTTTAGTACCTTTGCAGCTGTCTCCATTGCAAATCCCCAAAAGGAGTAAGGTAGAGTAGCCTGACTCATCATAGAACGAACCATATCAAGTAACGTTCTATTTCTCCTCTCGGACACACCATTCCATTGCGGTGTTCCTGGCGGAGTGAGCTGTGAGATAATCCCACACTCCTTCAGATAGTCAGTAAACTCTCGACTTAGGTATTCTCCACCTCGATCAGAACGAAGTGCCTTGATATTTCGGCCTAGCTGATTCTGTACTTCATTCTTGAACTCTTTGAACTTGTCAAAAGATTCACTTTTATGTCTCATAAGATAGACATACCCATATCTACTGAAATCATCAGTGAAGGTAATGAAGTACTGATAGCCACCTCTGGCATGTTTACTAAAAGGCCCACACACATCACTGTGTATAAGGTCAAGTAAACCTGAAGTCCTTTGACCTTTATGAGGAAAAGGCGACTTCGTCATTTTGCCCATCAAACAAGCTTTGCATGTATCAATCTCCTCATAGGAGAATGATCCCAGCAGTCCATAATCATGCAACCGCTTAATGCGTTTCTTGTTAATATGACCTAAACGACTATGCCAAAGCAAGGTGCTGTCATCAGCATACTTGGCTTTCTTATTATCAATGTTTTGTATAGAACATTCCATGTCCAACATGAATAACCCATTGCTAATTGATCCAGTAGCATAAACAATATTATCTAAAGATAAAACACACTTTGAAATATTGCATTCAAAGGAAAACCCTTTCCTGACAAGAGCAGGAATAGAGATAATATTCTTGGTAATGCTGGGAACAAAATAACAATTGTCTAGTTCCAATACAAGTCCAGATGGTAAAGAGATGAAATAGTCTCCTACAGCAACAGCAGCAACCCGTGCCCCGTTTCCAACTCGTAGGTCCACCTCATGCTGTCCCACCTGTCTTCTTCTCTTGAGTTCCTGTACATTTGAACAAATGTGAACTCCACATGCAGTGTCCAACACCCATGAAATAGAAGAAGATGAAACCATGACTTCCGTCACGTATATACCTGAGCCAGAAGTGATGCTTCCCCTCTTGTCTCCTTGGAGCGCTTTACAGTCCTTTTTCCAGTGACCCAGCTGGCCACAGTGGAAACATCTGTATTCCTTCGACCGCTTGACCTTTTGCTTCAGAGCCTTGCTGTAGCTCTTGACAGGGGTCTTGCCCTTCTTCCCCTTCTTCTTGTTCCTTGAAGGAAACATCAAGACAGAGGTTGAAGGCTTTCCCTTCAGAGTCTCCTCAGTAGTCAAGAGCATATTCAGCAGCTCTGCCGGAGTACAATCGATTTTGTTCATATTAAAGTTAATGATGAACGCATCGAAAGAGGGCGGGAGAGACTGCAGAATAATGTCTACAGCAAGCTCCTGATTGATGGTATGCCCCAGTTTCTCTAGAGCCTCCTTGTGCCCAATCATCTTGAGCACGTGAGCTCCCACTGGGCTCCCTTTAGCCAGTTTGCACTGAAAGAACAGCTTAGTCAAATTATAGCGCTCAGTCCTCGCCTGCGCAGCATACAGCATCTTGAGGTTTGCTATAATTTGTATAGCAGACATATCCTCATGCTGACGCTGCAGCGGTGGCGTCATAGACGCTAGCATCAGGCAAGCGACATCAATGCTATCATTGACATGCTTTTCATAGGCATCCCGAACCGCCCTTGCGGTGTTCGGAGCGGGCTGAGGCGGTATAGCCGTCTCGAGGACATACAGTTTCCTCTCTGCCTTAAGAACAATCTTAAGGTGTCCGTACCAGTCTGAGAAGTTCGGCCCAGCAAACTTCTCCCTTTCCAGTAGGGATCGCACATTGAAGCTCATGGTGTTCATTGCTGCAGGAATCTACAACAATGCAAGAACAGCAAGGTCAGTATCAATGTTCAGAATCAATCCAGGACTTAAGAAAGATTCTTTTCTCACTATTTTATCTGGCTGAAAAATCCAGCAAAAACAGCCCGAAAGAGTAGAACTCTTTTAGTGAGATGGGATCCAGATTTCATACTTGGTCTCCGCGTCCCGCTCAGGCGAGATAAGATGCACAGAGAGTACAAGCACTAGTCTCTGGTAGGCTGTCCCAGCCAATCGCCAACCCGTGCGATTCCCCTTCATCTAGGCAATCCAGCTGACTGTGCCAACTGAGTTGGTACAACACAGTCTCTAATCCCACAGATGGCTGCCTCCATGTGCTACCATATGCGCCACATATGTAGCCTACATGGTCAAGCTGACCCGACCTACTCCCTGGACCACCATGTGCTATGCTGAGCAACGAGAAGCGATAAATCCCTTCTCTGTAACACGCAGGTGTAATCCCGCACCGTCTGAAGATAGATGGACGTGCCCACTGAGTGGGTACAACACGGCTCCAACGATAATCAGAACAGTGAGGTTTCGCGTCAGAAGGCTTACGAGCTTGATATTTTAGCGTTGGATTTTAACGGTCTTTTATCTTCTTGACTATCATGCAATTCCTATGGTGATAGCAGAAGATAAACTCATGCAATTCTAATTATAAAAGCAATAAATAGAAAGCATGCTGATCTTATGTGGTAAAAGCCCATTAAGCCTAAGTTAGACCTTCAATTAAACTTAAGTCTTCACTTGCTTTTCTTCATGGGTCTTTTGCTGCTCATCTGGCCCAAACCAGGGCCCAAGCGCCATCTGCAGCTCAGGTGCGCCCACCAGGTAGATGCGCCTGTCACAGGGTCGAACCCTGGACCTCCCACCTGGTCAAGCCTCAAGCTGCATGCGCCTCTGCCAAGTGTGCTCTGTGCTCTTGTCTGATTAATTTACAAATTAATCTATCTAGACAAGATTGACTCGCAGGTCAATTACACTTTATAATTTAAATGAAAAGTGATGCGCAGATCACAATAAAAATAATTATTTACATTTAAATTCCAGGCACGCAGGCCCCAGCACAGCACACATTAAACATGGGCAGCCCACACAAGATTAAATAAACAAACATATGCCTACAAACATCATGCGATCCAACATAAGAAAATAAAATTTCGAAAACCCCATTGGCATCAATTTTAATTTTTCCTTATTGGCCCTACTACCTTACAACGGTCCATTACAAGGGATCCACTCATCTGACCTAGTCAGATCCATTGCCCTTGCATGCACCAAGTCATAACTGACTTGAGTCGACCTAATGGTCAACCATGCATGCGCCAGGGCTGAACAACCCTCATGAGTTCTGGCAAGCGGGTGTGACCCCGGGCCTAACTCATGTGTGTTCACTAGTCGTCTCAATCAGACATCGCTACACGCCTGTCTGCAGTCGACCTATAGCCATCTCGTGCTTACGCACAGATGCTCTTTGGTCGACCCATCAAGGCTGTCAGATGATCTGATCAGACTGTTTGGATCTAACCTAGGGGATGACTTCAACCCTAATAACCCGTCTAAGGGTTTAAAGCAGGCGCCTCTTAGATCTAATGAGAGTCGCGCATGTCATGAAGTGTTTGAGAAAAACAACTATGCGCCCACAAACATGCGCCAAGTAAACAAGAATCAAGTTTTCGCATATGCAACAACTTAACATGTAATATTCGCATGTTATAGATCTAAGCATTCATTCACAAACAAGGATCACAAAGCCTTTAAGCAATCATAAAACGATGCATAAAACCTGCTCTGATACCAATTGAAAGTCCCCTAATTAAGGGGAGGGCGAAACCCTAATAGGCGCATATGAAGGTTTTGTTGCAGCGGAAGGGGTTTCTAGGATCTATGCATGTAATATGATCAACATAAATCGATTTCAAATATCAGAGAAGAAATCATACCGATGCCATTGTATGGATGGCGACTTGGAAGCAGAGAGTGAAGTCGCTCTCCTCTAGAGAAGACACACACAAGATGTGATCGCCTACTCCCTTAGTGCTCCTTGTGCTAGCGAGGTTCTAAGGAGTCCTTGTCGAATGGAAGGGAAGAGAATCCTTTGCTTGGCGATTTCTTCCTTCTCCTTTTTCGTCAACCTCTTCACCACACGAGAGAGAGCTTGTTGGCGACGAGAGAGGAGGAGAGGCGAGAGAGTAGAGCGTCTTAGGCGTGAACGTGAGGCGTTCCCACGTTTAGAAGTCATGGCTTCTAAAATTAGTAAACCCCAAACGTTCATGCGACCATGGGTTCACCCCCATGCGCAAACTCATCTTCTCTTGAACCATGCGCTCACTCAATGAGCTGGTTCAATTTGGTTTGGTTCAAAGACCAATTAACCCAAGCCATTAGTCCAGATCACATTAAACCCTAAGGTTCTTGATCTGACCGTTGATCTCTTGATGCTACTGATCTCACTGATCTAGCATCCATTCTCTCGATCGAAGCTTACCGATCTCAAGCCCTAATCAATCAAACATGATCAGACTAGATCTCACTTACAATCAGAGATTAAATCCCTTTAAACTGAACCCAGACAATTCAGTCCATACGATCTGACTTAAGTAAGCCATATCATCAAATTGTGCGACCCTAAGGGTTTCCTTTAAATGTCGGTAATGATAACTCACGTTATCACGATCAGTGAGGGGTATCTAGCAACACATCACTGTCTCCCTATATAAAAGAAAGAGTCTTCCAAGACTACACCCAAACCACAGCACAAGTGTGAATAAACTCACTAGGCATACATGATTCCTTTGCCACTGGATGTTCTTATTGGAAAAGCGTGTCAAGCCTGTAACTCCAATATGATGAGCATGATTAGATCAGATGAACATAGTCACCTGGGTATGGCCATACACATTCTCAATCATCTCATTTAAAGGGGGGCCCCTATAGAACATCACACTCCTTAAACAAGGAGACGGCAATCCTGTATCTATTACTAGTGCTCTAACATGACTCAAGCTCACCATCCAAGATAGTCTATAAGCATTATGTTTCAAATGATATTGAACTACCTCAAAACATTGACAATCATCATTTAGAAACACAAGTGATCTCAAGTCAGAGGAAATGTGCCACTTGTTGCAATCAAGGATTATTCACATTGTGACAAGCAATTGAATATCCTAGTAGGGTCTGTCCAGTACATCCAATGTACCCATGAGTCTACATCTTATTCCATGCTCGAAGAATCCTATAAGATTAGAACACATATTAGTCTCAATCATATCAAGGCTGTCTCATGTTCGCCAAGATATATCGACTAAGGACTTTACTGCATGTCAGCCCAGCTGAACAGCATTGAGACATTATTCAGAAGTATATGTATTGCAGCAGGTAATATAACAAACTGAATAACAACCATTGCCTTTATAAACATAAGAGTTTATACATGATACTGTTACAATCCCAAGGCCTCAAACATTAGCCTTAAGGGCATACCCCAACACCCAAGGCCTCAAACATTAGCCTTAAGGGCATACCCCAACAGTCTCCCAAAGGCATGGATCTTCTTCCCGAGGCTAGCACCGGGCGTGGAAGAAGAGGATTCAAGGTTTGGCTGTGTTCGAGACTGCAGAGGGTGCACATTTGGGCGCCTGCATCGCATCACTTAATTTGCATCAAGGTATCATCTCCTACTCCCCGTGTCAATCTCCTCGCAAGACTCGATCTTCTGGGTTTTTTGGACTGGCCTAGTTCAGGGATTGCTTCCGCTGCGCTTGTTTGTAAAATTTTAAAATCCCAGGGGTTTCCCAACAGTGGTATCAGAGCCATCTTGCGAACTCGAACGATGTTTTATGCTTTTATTGTATGCTGACATGCCATCTGAAATTTTTTGAAAATTTGCATATGCGAATGGATTTTTCAAAGTCGATAAAATCGTAAGTTTTTCGTTCCTGACATCTATTCGATCTCTTTGGTTTTTCGCTTTCTTCACATGGTGGGATAGACCCATATGTGAGAGAATTAATTTCTCCCCACGCATGTCGGATGGACCTACTGTGTGGGACTTCTTGGCAAGTTAAGGATTGCAAGGGTAGGCGGCATGCGTGTTTGGAGCATGCATGCGCCGCTTGTAGACTCCTGGGAGAAACGAAAAATCCTAGATTTACGAACGGACGTTGAGGTTGAAAAACATGTTTTCTAAGAAACTAAAACTGAAGTTTTATGTTTTCATGAGCATATAGAAAGGCATGAGATGATTGTGCATCGTGTTGTGGTCATAGTCAAGCCCCTTGTATGCCTGTGATGTATTCTATGTGAGGCCTGCGTGCCGCTTTTTCTTTTTGTTTTGTAAATGCACAAAGAAGATTAAGGGCGCATCCCTCTTGAAGCTTACATCTTGGCGCATCAACCATGATAGCGCATCTTGCTTGTTGGCGCAAGTAAGGGCTTGGCCGAACCGTAAGGTTCGTGAGCTATCCCTCTTGGCACAAGCATGATGGCGCATCATGCATGGAGGAGCCATCAAGGTCTTGGTTGAACCCTAGGGTTTGTGTGCTATGCCTTGATGTGGAAGACCTTGGAGCCGCACTTGAAGTTAAAACTTAGTGGTGGCTAGGTTAGGTCTTGTTGGGGCTTGTCACCTAGGTCAAGCATTGAACATCCTTTGGCATGTGATAGTTCAATGTGTTGATTAGGCTATGACCACATCGCTTGTTTACTGCTTTCCTTTTCTGCAAAAGCATGCCTGGATGTGTTTTATCATTTTGTTATCACTATAGGATTGCATGCCTGTAATGTTAGACAAAAGATAAAACTAAGAGGATGAGACCTCAAAAACCCTCAAAATAATATCAAGTCTGATATTGCCTTATGACGTGTAGCCCTCGTCAAACTATCGATCGATGGTGTTGTGCATTGTTTCCACCCTAGTGGACACACCCATCTATCTTTAGGAGGTGTGTGGTGACAATGTTTTCCCCAGTCCAGTTAAAATCCTGGACGTGCCTTTGCAAGGAATTCGTTGGCCCTGGGCATAACGGTCAGGATAGACTTGACTAGTTTTTCATATGTGGTGGCCACGTGATGGAACTCTAGAGGCAGCCTCGAGAAGTTAGGGTTTTGTGTTGTTTCAGTCCTAGCTGGGCACAAAATGCTTGAACTGTCTTGAGAAGGGGAATTGCCAAGTTGCAATTGGCCGGCGCGCCTACCTTGGGATACATGCGTCACCTTGTGCAGTACATCATGCCCTAGCAGGACGCGAGGCCGTGTGAGGAACAAGGATCCCATCTCACTAGGAAATCTCGGATTTCCTGATTGACTTTGTGGGTTGTCAATTCGATTAAATAGTGGGAGCCATGATCATTTAATGCAAGTCCAGATTAAATGATTTGAAGTAGTGCTAATCTGCTATCTTGGTTGTTATAGATCAATGGCTACGAACAATAGCAGATGGTTACTGTGATCTATCCTGACAAGGGATAAGTTGGTTGGACCAACTTTATGGACTGGTATCGGAACTTGAGGATGGTCCTCAAGCTCGAGAGGAAGCTATATGTCCTTGAGCAGCCTATTCCTGAGCTACTTCCATGCTCGGCCTCAGCGGCTGAGAAGGATGCTTTTGATAAGCATCAGGCAAATACTTTGGAGGTTGCTAATTTGATGCAAACCAACATATCGCCTAGGGCAATATGATCGGAAGAGTGTTTCTGAGAATATATTAATCTAAGGTAGCTTTTCGATGAATTGGTTGGGCTCAACCCTCTGAAAGTAGACATTCAATGCATTGAGCTGAAAGGCTTAACTAAGACATTGATGATAAAGATGGAAAAGGTCAGGAATAATAGGTGCTATTCATGTGGAGTGCCAACTCACATGATTGACATAATGCGACTTCAGAACGAGGAGAAGAGAAGTAGGGCTTCGTCTTCTGGCTCAGGTATTTATGTTACCGAAGTCAACCTTTCTACCTCTATGTCATGGGTATTGGATACCGCATGCAGAGCTCATATTTGTACAAATATTCAGGAGCTTAAGAGAAGTAGATTGGTGCAGCCTGAAGAGATTGACCTACGTGTTGGAAACGGAGCACAGGTTGCTACTGTTGCCATAGCACTTTTGACTCTCTCCTTAACTTCTGGACTTCAGTTAGACTTAGATCATTGCTATTATGTATCTTCCTTTAAACATTGTATCTATTCCTTGCTTGGCAAGGAAAGGAATTAAATTTGAAATAAAAGAGGACTCTTGTTCTTTTTCATTTTCAAATGTGTTTTATGGGAAGGGTACCTTGTGCAATGGATAACTCTATATGTAACATAAATCATAAAAGGATCAAACTGAGTGGTTCAGTTGGTACATACCTTTGGCATTGTCGATTAGCCCATATAAACAAGAATCGAATTCAACCACTCCATGTAAATGGATTGTTAGATTCAACCTCCTTGGAGGAGTTTGATACTTGTGAGCCTTGTTTATTAGGAAAGATGACAAAAGCTCCCTTCACCAAGATTGGTGAGAGGGCAGGAGGTTTGTTGGATCTCATACATAGTAATGTGTATGGGCCATTCAGTAAACAAGCCAGAGGAGGGTACAACTACTTCATCATATTACTGATGACTTCAGTAGATACAGTTATGTCTATTTGATGAGACATAAGTCTGAATCCTTTGAGAAATTTAAGGAGTTCAGACATGAAGTAGAGAACCAGCTTGGTAGATCTATTAAGACTCTTTGATCAGATCGTGGTGGAGAGTACCTGAGCGGTGAGTTCTTTGACTATCTTAGAGAGTGTGAGATTCTATCCTAACTCACTCCTCCTAGAACACCTCAATAGAATGGTGTGTCTGAGAGGAGAAATCGAACTTTGTTGGACATGGTTCGATCTATGATCAGTCATGCAACTCTACCACCCTCATTCTGGGGCCGTGCACTTGAGACTGCTTCTCTTATTCTGAATAATGTTCCATCTAAAAGTGTCTCCAAGATTCCGTATGAGGTATGGAGTGGGAGATGACCGAATCTCTCTTTTATTAGAGTCTGGGGATGTGAGTCTTATGTCAAACGTCAGGATTCTAGCAAGCTAGAACCCAGATCTGATAAATGCGTGTTTGTAGGATATCCTAAGGAAACTAAAGGATATTTCTTCTTGATTCCCACTAAGAACAAAGTTTTTGTTGCTCGGGGTGCTGTCTTTCCAGAGAAAGAATTTCTTATGAAAGAAATCAGTGGGAGGAAGTTTGACTTGGACGGGGTCCAAGGTCAACCACAAGACACAACAGATGAGATGGAACCTGAGCCACATGCACCGGTTGCTGGGCAACTGGAGGCTCAGACACAGGCCCTGCGTAGGTATGGATGGATTCGTCGTGCACCTGAGAGGTACGGGTCGCTGCCGACCCAACACGATGAGATCTTCATCATTGAGGATGAACCCAAGACCTATGATGAGGCGGTCGCTGGACCGGACTCCGAGAAATGGCTTGAGGCCATGAGATCCGAGATGGATTCCATGTTGGCTAACCAAGTCTGGGATTTGGTTGAGCTACCTTATGGGGTAAAACCTATAGGGTATAAATGGGTCTTCAAGAGGAAGACTGACATGGATCACAACATAGTTACCTTTAAGGGTAGACTTGTGGCTAGAGGATTCAAACTAGTCCACGGGGTGGATTATGATGAAACCTTCTCGCTAGTTTTCATGTTCAAATCCATTCGAATCCTGCTTGCTATAGCTGCATATCACGATTATGAGATATGGCAGATGGATGTAAAGATAGCGTTTCTTAACGGGAAGCTGACAGAGGATGTGTTTATGACACAACCTGATGGTTTCATCCATCCTGCAGAGGGCAATAAGGTTTGCAGGCTAAAAAGATACATTTATGGATTAAAGCAAGCCTCTCGAAGTTGGAATCTTCGATTTGATGAAGCAGTAAGAGATTACGGCTTTATCAAGAGTGAAACGACGCCTGTGTATACAGAAAATTCAGTGGGAGCTTGGTGACATTTCTGGTCCTGTATGTCGACGTCATACTACTCATCGGAAACGACATCCCTAGTCTTCAAGCTGTGAAGACATGGCTGGGGAAGTGTTTCGAGATGAAAGATTTGGGGGAGGCCGCCTTTATCCTAGGCGTGAGGATCTACCGGGATAGATCCAAGAAGCTCCTAGCCCTTAGTCAGAGTACTTACATTAATAAGGTCCTGGAGAGGCTCAGCTTAGAGCAATCTAAGAAAGGATACCTTCCAGTGAGACATGACCTTATTCTCTCCAAGAGCCAGTGTCTTGTCACACAGGCTAAGAGGGACGACATGAGTCGAGTGCCCTATGCTTCGGTAGTAGGTTCGATCATGTGTGCGATGTTATGCACTAGACCAGATGTGGCTTATGCTATGAGCATAACCAGCCGATATGAATCCAATCCAAGTCTGCAGCACTGGGTGGCTGTATAGAACATTCTATGTTTCTGAGAAGAACTAAAGAATGGTTCTTGGTCTATGGGGGACAGGAAGAGCTTAGTGTTCAGGGCTACATTGAGGCATCGTTCCAGTCTGACCCTGATGACTTCAGATCGCAGACAGGCTATGTGTTCAGATTGAGTGGAGGTGCAATGAGCTGAGGGAGCTCTAAGCAATCCATTGTAACTGATTCTACGACCGAGGCTGAGTATGTCGTTGCTTCTGAGGCAGTCAAAGAAGCCGTTTGGATTCGGAAGTTCATTTCTGAACTTCAGGTGGTTCCAACTGCTGTGGATCCGATTGAGCTCTATTGTAACAACAATAAAGCGATGGCACAGGCAAAGGAACCATGGTCTCATCAAAAATCCAAACACATTCTCAGTAGATTTCACCTGATCTGGGAGATCATTGATAGAGGTGATGTCAGGATAAGCAGAGTTGACACAGACAATAATCTGGTAGACCCACTGACCAAGGCTTTGGCACAGCAGAAGCGTGATGGTCATGCGAGGGACATTGACATTGATATTTAATATATCATTCTGGCATTGTCGTTATTATGCTATGTTTACATCTGTGATTACGTACATGGATAATAATGTCCCTGGAGACAGATTGTATCTGTGCTCAAACGGTGTGTCCCTAGTCGAGTACCTGAGTGGATAAGGGACAACTCTGGTATATGTGAGACTGGTATATGGGCTGGTTACGCATGGGGTGCTAACGCAGGCATATGGGTATATCAGTGGTGGATATACTGGACCGACCCGCTGTGAGGCTTTAACTTGGTGTCATGAGTTAAGCTCACATGTGACAGGAGATGCATTGATCCCTTGACTTGAGGTCATTGACTCTTCTATATGGTTAGGGGCATAATTTGATACAACCTAACACCTCGCCGTAGCAGGGAGGTCATAACAGTTGTCATTGGGTATGTCACGACCCATATGAGAAGATCAATGGACAGACATAGGATTTGCCCCTTCCTACGGGAAGCTTGATATCCACGGGGCCCCCCCTATGGTTGCATGACTGAAAGTGTATGGCCATACCCAGGTGAAAGCCTGATTTAGTCATGACCATGAGATTGGGTGAAAATAAAGTGGTGACACACTTTGTCCAATCGGATATCAGTTCGGCAAAGAGACTGTAATGCATCGGTACCTTGTTGCGATGATGGGGATGTCGATGTTGATATCCATTCCGATGACTTGGGTTGCAGTGATGCACTGCTAGGTGCCAATCACTGCTTGTGATGACTCGGTTCATCACTGCCAACGTCTGAGGAACCTACAGGGTCGCACAACTTGAAACTCGGGTTCTCGTATTGATCGGGTAGTCTATTGATTGAGTTATTGGATAACTCAGATCTGTTTGGGAGAATCCATTAGCACCACTGTGCTATATGAGATGAAAGAAATCATTTGGAGCTAACTTGTTTTTGGGCCTAGTAGGCCAAATGAGCCCAATGGGCCATTTGGGCCAAATGGGCCCAATAGACCAAGCTGGGCTAATAGGCCAAATGGGCTCAATAAGCCATTTGGGCCAATGGGCCAAATGGAATGGCGCAAGCTACTTGGAGTGAGCTTGGCGCATTTCCTTGAGGTGGACAAATCCACGTTGGACATCTTCTTAAGGTGAGAAGCTTGGAGTTTCTCACTTGGAGTGGATGAATGTACTTGGGCACATGGCACTTGGAGTGGGCGAAGAGGCACTTGGAAGTGTGCCTCTTCTCTAGTGAAGAGGTGCACCTATTCATGGGTATATCAACCCCCTTCCTCCCCCCTCGTCGCAACTCTTGAACTCTTGCCCCCCTTGTCCCCTTGTCGCCACTCCTAGAAAGAGGGAGAGGGATGTTCGCCTATAGCCCCTCCTCTTCCCTTTAGTGAGTTCGGAACTTTGGAAGTTCCTTGGCGCCCTCCTCTCCAAAGTTGGACTTTGGCTTCGTTTGATTCCGGTTCAGATCTTGGTGGAGTGCTTCAAGAGTTGGACTCCGACGAAGCTCCACCTCCTCTCCTTGGCATCTCCTCTGGAGTTGGCGCAAGTGATTGAGGAAGTCTCCCAAAGGCGTGGATCTTCTTCCCGAGGCTAGCACCGGGCGTGGAAGAAGAGGATTCGAGGTTCGGCTGTGTGCGAGATTGCAGAGGGCGCACATTTGGGCGCCTGCATCGCATCACTTAATTTGCATCAAGGTATCATCTCCTACTCACCGTGTCGATCTCCTCGCAAGACTCGATCTTCTGGGTTTTTGGGACAGGCCTGTTTTGGGGATTGCTTCCGCTGTGCTTGTCTGTAAAATTTTAAAATCCCCGTGGTTTCCCAACACATAAACCACCTAGGTCTCATAGGCCTCGTGGTCAAGTGCATTGGGTTGCACATGGGCAACCGGTTTGGGTGCAGGAGGGGCCGACTGCGTGGGAGTGATGAGGCCCTTGGAGGTGGAAGCCCGCAGCTCCTTGCGCGGGGCCGGGGTCAAGTAGATTTTACACCCACCGTGCTGGAAGATGTAGGTGTTGGAAAGTCCACAGTGGATGATGTCACAGTTGTAAAGCCATGGGCGGCCGAGGAGGACGTGGGCGATGTCCATGGAGGTGATGTCGCACCACACCTTGTCATTGTAGACCCGAAGTAAATGGGGACTTGGCAATGGTGGGTGACAGAGAGGCTAGTGGTGCCAACCTAAGCAATCTTGGAAGGCTTGGGGAGTGGTTCCATCAAAAGGCCAAAATGGGTGACAGCGAACCATGAGACTACATTTAGGCTGCTGCCCCCATCTATTACAATCTTGCACGAGTGGCTGTTACACTTAATGTAACTGTAGAAGATACTCGTGCACTTCTAGTCCTCGGACGTAGGAGGGGAATGGACAAGGGTGCAGCGCACAACCACCATGGTGGGCCATGGGCTCATCTCATCATCTGAGTAACATTGGGGCCCAACCTCTTGGGCTATAGGTGGGCTGCAAGGGACATGGGGTTGAGAGTGGCGAGGCCTAGAGGGTTGAGGTGTATATCGCTCAAGCACGATGTGCAAAGAGTGGCGGGGGCAATCCTTGTTAAAGTGATCAGTTTGATTGTAGTGGCGACAGGGGCGAGATGGGACGGTGATACGATCAGCATGTGCACGGATTTTTTCGAAGTAATAAAATAAGATATCGTTCCCTACGAGGATCCGGTGGTCAAGTACTGATTACACGGTCGATCTATATCTAGACGAATCAAATCATGGTTTTTGTTTTGGAAACTTCTAAGTACAACATTAAAAGAAACAGAGCTAATGTTTTTGGGTAAAAATCAATTTGGAGAAAATTGGGATTCGGGGGTTCACCCCGCTGATGATTATGAACTCAATAAAAATGAGCCTTTGAATAGAAAATTAAGGTTTTGATAGGGATTTTTCCAAAGGTACATATTACCTCCTCGCAAAGCATAATCCAGTATCTAATTATGCTAACCCCTACTCTCGTGACAGTTAACGTAATTAGACCCATTAAGTTCTATGAAAAACCATGTGAATCCTTCAAATGAATCTGAACTACTCCTGTAATTCACAGAATAAACACAATTCTAATCAAATCAAATCTATAAAAATCATGACAAAGATTTAATCCATGATTTAATCCATGAATCATCAATGGGCTACACCCCAAATCCATAAATTAAGTTTGCACGTTCATGTTCATAACAAATAGCATGTTCATTGATGAAAATCGCATGAAAACCTAAGAAGATTATAGGAAATCACTAGACAAGTAATTAGAAAAGCTTCCCCTCGATGTAGACACGGAGATAAAGCATCCAATTCTTCCTTTGCACGGCTTTCCTGATCGAATTCTGCCCTGGAAGTGATTTTCATCGTCGTCGCCACCTCCGTTAGTTTTCATGCATAGAATCCCATGAAACCCTTCCAAAACCCTTTCTTTTATAGTCTACTCAATATAGAACCCATGTAGGACGGTTTCTGGAGAGTTTGGTACAATTCTAATTCAATTTAGAGTCGAATCGAGTGAGAAACACGAAAAGCGGAAATATTCACGGCCCGTAATGTGTTTACGGCCGCGGCCGTAAATGTCTCTGTGCATACAGCGCCTTGTACACAGAAAGTTTCACGGACCGTGTAGGCTTCGCGGCCTCACCCGTGAAAGTTGCTGTGTATATTTTAACTTAGCCATTTTTTCGCCCTTCGAACTCCAGATTTACGGCCGACCCCAAAATCACAGCCAAGGTTGTGAAAGTTGCGTTCTTCACCATTTTCGCTCCAAATTTGACCTGTAAGCTCGTAATCTCCTTGGCAATCGTATTATGGCTTAAAAACTCTTGAAATCTATCATTTTTATGCCATTTTACCTTCATTTTCAATAAAACCAAGAAAAGTGAAGATTTTGTGCAAAGTGAAGTAAACACATTAAAAATTACATAAAATCATTCAATTAAGCCCAAAATATCATGTAAAATATAGGCAAAAACATGATAAAAGTGTTGGAACCCCTTTCGAGAGGGGGGCAAAAACCCTAATCATGGCCCAAATGAAATTTATGCAAGCGGAAGCAAGGGTTTCAAGATCTTTTGCATGCCATATGTTCAACTATCATAGATTGATAAGAACAAGGGGAGATTCATACCAACGCCATAGGCTTGGAATTCGGCTTGGAAGAAGAGAACAAGTTAGGTCTCCTCCACAAGTCCACACACAAGATGAAGATGCTCACTTCCTTGACGTCCCTTGTGCTAGCAAGGCACCCAAGCTATCTTGTCGAATGGAAAGGGGGTGATTAGATGAATCCCTATGGCCGAGAGCTCCTTTTCCTTGTCTTCCTCTTTCGTCAACCACCCAACGAAAAGGATCAAGGCGTTGTCGTCAAGAGACCAACGCTTAAGCGTTTTGGCGTTTAAGCAAAACCGCTTTGATGACTTTCCATAAATGGAAGACAATCAAGCCATGCGCTCAAGACAAACCAAAAACGCCTATTGGCATTGAACCAAGCGTTCACATTTGTGAACCGGTTCAAGCCAAATCGTCCAATCGAATTTGGTTCATCAAACCAAACCGAAATAGCTCAAGCCCACTTGGTCTAGACCAAATTGAACCCTAAGGCTCACGATCTAACCACTCATCTCCTGATGCCCCTGATCTCCCCGATCTAGCATCATTTCTCTCGATCGAAGCTTACCGATCTCAAGCCCTAATCAATCAAGCATGATCAGACTAGATCTCACTTACAATCAGAGATTAAATCCCCTTTAATCTGAACTCAAAGAATCCAGTCCATACGATCTGACTCAAGTAAGCCATATCATCAAATTGTGCGACCCTGAGGGTTTCCTTTATATGTCGGTAACGATAACTTACGTTATCACGACCAGTGAGGGGTATCTAGCAACACATCACTGTCTCCCGATATAAAGGAAAGAGTCTTCCAAGACTTCTCCCAAACCATAGCACAAGTGTGAATCAAACTCACGAGGCATACATGTGTCCTTTGCCACTGGATGTTCTTATTGGACAAGCGTGCCAAGCCTGTAATTCCAATATGTTGAGCATGATTAGATCAGATGCACATAGTCATCTGGGTATGGCCATACACTATCTCAATCATCTCATAAGGGGGCCCTTTAGAACACCACACTCCTTAAACAAGGAGACGACAATCCTATGTCTATCACTAGTGTCCTAACCTGACTCATGATCATTATCCAAGATAGTCTATGATCATTATCTTTCAAATGATATTGAACTACCTCAAAACAATGACAGTCATCATTTAGAAACACAAGTGATCTCAAGTCAGAGGACATGTGCCACTTGTTGCAATCAAGGAATATTCACATTGTGACAAGCAATTGAATATCCTAGTAGGGTCTGTCCAGTACATCCAATGTACCCATGAGTCTACATCTTATTCCATGCTCGAAGCATCCTATAAGATCAGCACACATATTAGTCTCAATCATATCAAGGCTGTCTCAGGTTCACCAAGATATCTCGACTAAGGACATATAGCATGTCAGCCTAGCTGAATAGCTTTGAGACATTATTCAGAAGTACACTTATTACAGCAGACAAGGTAATAACCTGAATAATAACCATGCCTTTTATAAACATAAGAGTTTATTACATGATACTTTTACAATCCCAAGGCCTCAAACATTAGCCTTAAGGGCATACCCCAACAATCTCCCACTTGCACTTAATCTAATGGTTGAGAAATCTCAAACCCATATTATTACAGTGCTTCTCATGCTTCTGCTGCGCCAGAGGCTTGGTAAGCGGGTCTGCCAGATTGTCATCTGTATGAACCTTGCAGATTTTGATCTCGCCTCGATCAATGATCTCCCGGATCAAGTGAAACCGTCCCTGTATGTGCTTGGACTTCTGGTGCGACCGTGGTTCCTTTGCTTGTGCGATGGCTCCAGTGTTATCACAGAAGATAACCAAAGGATCAGCACTCGAAGAAACGACACCAAGTTCTCTCACGAACTTACGAATCCACACTGCCTCCTTGGATGCTTCCGAGGTTGCAACATACTCGGCTTCTGTTGTGGAATCAGCAATAGTTGACTGTTTGAAGCTCTTCCACACCACTGCTCCACCATTCAAGCTGAAAACATAGCCTGATTGCGATCGGAAATCATCCTGGTCCGACTGGAACGAAGCGTCAGTATATCCCTCTATACTGAGTTCTTCCTGACCACCATATATCAAGAACATATCTTTGGTCCTCCGCAGATATTTTAAAATGTTCTTGACTGCAATCCAGTGCGCCAAACCTGGATTACTTTGGAATCGACTGGTCACGCTTAGCCCGTAAGCGACGTCTGGGCGAGTACACAACATCGCATACATAATGGACCCAATAGCCGAAGCATAAGGCGTATTGTCCATTTCATCTTTTTCAGTCTGTGTTTGTGGACACTGACTCTTTGAAAGATTCAGACCATGTCTGACTGGAAGATATCCACGTTTAGAATTCTCTAAATGGAATCTATCCAGGACCTTATCGATGTAAGTACTCTGGCACAGCCCGAGAAGCCTCTTAGATCTATCTCGGTAGATCTTGACACCTAATACATAGGCTGCTTCTCCGAGATCTTTCATCTGGAAACATTTTCCTAACCATGCTTTAACAGCATGCAGTTCAGGAATATCATTTCCAATGATTAAGATATCATCGACGTAGAGGATTAGGAATGTAATTACGCTCCCACTAAACCTCTTATAAACACACGGGTCATCATCGTTCTTGATGAAACCAAACTCAGAGATTGATTCATCAAAACGAATGTTCCAGCTTCTAGATGCTTGTTTCAGTCCATAAATGGACTTCTTTAACTTGCATATTTTATGACGATCTGATGGATTAGTGAAACCCTCAGGTTGTGTCATATACACATCCTCATCCAGATTTCCATTAAGGGAAAGCTGTTTTCACATCCATCTGCCAGATCTCATAATCGTAATATGCTGCTATCGCGAAAAGAATCCGAATAGACTTAAACATGGCTACAGGTGAGAAAGTTTCATCATAATCTATCCCGTAGATTTGTTTGAAACCTTTCGCAACTAGCCTGCCTTTATAGGTAACCACGTTACCATCCATGTCAATCTTCTTCTTGAAGATCCATTTACAGCCTATAGGGATTACTCCCGGAGGCGGATCAACCAAATCCCAGACTTGGTTATCTGACATGGAGTCCATTTCGGCTCGCATAGCTTCAAGCCATCTAGCTGACTCCGGTCCACTGACCGCATCCGCATAAGTGAGGGGGTTCATCATTATCAATGATGTAGACTCCGTCATAGCGCTCAGGCTGACGACGGATCCTTCCCGATCTTCGCGGTTCCCCGTGTTATCTGAGCCTCAGGTTGTTCAATAACCTGTTCAACTGGCTCAGGCTCATCCAACTGTGCTTGACTACTTTGTCCTTCCTCTGGATTCTCATCCAGCTTTATTTCTCTCCCACTGGCCTCTTGCAGAAGAAATTCCCTCTCAAGAAATATAGCCGTCCGAGCAACAAAAACCTTGTTCTCTTTGGGATCGAAGAAATAATAACCCTTAGTTTCCTTAGGGTAACCAACAAAGATACATTTCTCAGATCTGCTCTCCAGTTTCCCAGAGGCGAGCTTTTTGACATAAGCCTCGCAACCCCAGATCCTGATAAATGTCAAGCTAGGCTGTTTCCCATACCATAACTCATATGGCGTCTTTGAAACTGCCTTGGATGGCACTCGGTTTAGTACCTTTGCAGCTGTTTCCAGTGCAAAACCCCAAAAGGAGTATGGAAGAGTAGCCTGACTCATCATAGAACGAACCATATCAAGTAACGTTCTATTTCTCCTTTCGGACACACCATTCCATTGCGGTGTTCCTGGCGGAGTGAGCTGTGAGACAATCCCACACTCCTTTAGATAGTCAGTAAATGCATGACTCAGGTATTCACCACCTCGATCAGAACGAAGTGCCTTGATATTACGGCCTAACTGATTTTGTACTTCATTTTTGAACTCTTTGAACTTGTCAAAAGATTCACTTTTATGTCTCATCAGATAGACATACCCATACCTACTGAAATCATCAGTAAAGGTAATGAAGTACTGATAGCCACCTCTGGCATGTTTACTGAAAGGCCCACACACATCACTGTGTATAAGGTCAAGTAAACCTGAAGTCCTTTGACCCTTTTGAAGAAAAGGTGACTTCGTCATTTTACCCATTAAACAAGCTTTGCATGTATCAATCTCCTCATAGGAGAATGATCCCAGCAGTCCATGTTCATGCAACCGCTTAATGCGCTTCTCGTTTATATGGCCTAAACGACTATGCCATAGCAAGGTGCTGTCATCAGCATACTTGGCTTTCTTATTATCAATATTTTGTATCGAATATTCCATGTCCAACATGAATAACCCATTGTTAATTGAACCAGTGGCATACACAATATTATCATGAGATAAAACACACTTTGAAATTTTGCATTCAAAGGAAAATCCCTTCCTGACAAGAGCAGGAATGGAGATAATATTCTTGGTAATACTGGGTACAAAATAACAATTGTTTAATTCTAATACAATGCCAGATGGTAAAGAAATGAAATAGTCTCCTACAGCAACAGCAGCAACCCGTGCCCCCGTTTCCAACGCGTAGGTCTACCTCATGCTGTCCCACCTGCCTTCTTCTCTTGAGTTCCTGTACATTTGAACAAATGTGAACTCCACATGCAGTGTCCAACACCCATGATATAGAAGAAGATAACATGACCTCAGTCACATATATACCTGAGCCAGAAGCGATGCTTCCCCTCTTATCTCCTTGGAGCGCTTTACAGTCCTTTTTCCAGTGACCCAGCTGGCCACAGTGGAAACACCTGTTGTCCTTCGACCGCTTCACCTTCTGTTTCAGAGCCTTGCTGTAGTTCTTGACAGGGGCCTTGCCCTTCTTCCCCTTCTTCTTGTTCCTTGAAGGAACCATCAAGACAGAGGTCGAAGGCTTTCCCTTCAGAGTCTCCTCAGTAGTCAAGAGCATATTCAGCAGCTCTGCCGGAGTACAATCGATTTTGTTCATATTAAAGTTAATGATGAACGCATCGAAAGAAGGCGGGAGAGACTGCAGAATAATATCTACAGCAAGCTCCTGGTTGATGGTATGCCCCAGTTTCTCCAGAGCCTCCTTGTGCCCAATCATCTTGAGCACGTGAGCTCCCACTGGGCTCCCCTCAGCCAGTTTGCTCTGAAAGAAGAGCTTCGTCAGATTATAGCGTTCTGTCCTCGCCTGTGCAGCATACAGCATCTTGAGGTTCGCTATAATCTCTATAGCCGACATATCCTCATGCTGACGCTGCAGCGGTGGCGTCATAGACGCTAGCATCAGGCAAGCGACATCAATGCTATCATTGACGTGCTTTTCATAGGCATCCCGAACCGCCCTTGCGGCGTTCGGAGCGGGTTGCGGCGGTATCGCTGTCTCGAGGACATACAGTTTCTCTCTGCCTTAAGAACGATCTTAAGGTGTCCGAACCAGTCAGAGAAGTTCGGCCCAGCAAACTTCTCCCTTTCCAGTAGGGATCGCACATTGAAGCTCATGGTGTTCGTTGCTGCAGGAATCTACAACAATGCAAGAACAGCAAGGTCAGTATCAATGTTCAGAATCAATCCAGGACTTAAGAAAGATTCTTTTCTCACTATTTTATCTGACTGAAAAATCCAGTAAAACAGTCCGAAAGAGTAAAACTCTTTTAGTGAGATGGGATCCAGATTTCATACTTGGTCTCCGCGTCCCGCTCAGGCGAGATAAGATGCACAGAGAGGACAAGCACTAATTTCTGGTAGGCAGTGTTGGGGTATGCCCTTAAGGCTAATGTTTGAGGCCTTTGGGATTGTAAAAGTATCATGTAATAAACTCTTGTGTTTATAAAGGCATGGTTGTTATTCAGATTGTTACCTTGTCTGCTGTAATAAGTGTACTTCTGAATAATGTCTCAAAGCTGTTCAGCTAGGCTGACAGGCTATAAGTCCTTAGTCGAGATATCTTGGTGAACTGAGACAGCCTTGATATGATTGAGACTAATATGAGTGCTAATCTTATAGGATGCTTCGAGCATGGAATAAGATGTAGACTCATAGGTACATTGGATGTACTGGACAGACCCTACTGGGATATTCCATTGCTTGTCACGATGTGAATGATCCCTGTAAGCAGCAAGTGGCACATGTCCTCTGACTTGAGATCACTTGTGTTTCTAAATGATGATTGTCATTGTCTTGAGGTAGTTCAATATCATTTGAAACATAATGATTATAGACTATCTTGGATGGTGAGCTTGAGTCAGGTTAGGGCACTTGTGATAGATAAAGGATTGCCGTCTCCTTGTTCAAGGAGTGTGATGTTCTAAGGGGCCCCCCCTATATGAGATGATTGAGGAAGTGTATGGCCATACCCAGATGACTATGTTCATCTGATCTAATCATGCTCATCGTATTGGAGTTACAGGCTTGACATGCTTGTCCAATAAGAACGTCCAGTGGCAAAGGATACATGTATGCCTTGTGAGTTTGATTCACACTTGTGCTATGGTTTGGGAGTAGTCTTGGAAGACTCTTTCCTTTATATCGGGAGACAGTGATGTGTTGCTAGATACCCCTCACTGATCGTGATAACGTAAGTTATCGTTACCGACATTTAGAGGAAAACCCTCAGGGTCGCACAATTTGGTGATATGGCTTACTTGAGTCAGATCGTATGGACTGAATTCTTTGAGTTCAGATTAGAGGGATTTAATCTCTGATTGTAAGTGAGATCTGGTCTGATCATGTTTGATTGATTAGGACTTGAGATCGGTAAGCTTCGATCGAGAGAGATGATGCTAGATCGAAGAGATCAGGGGCATCAGGAGATGAATGGTTAGATCATGAGCCTTGGGGTTCGATTTGGTCTAGACCAAGTGGCTTGAGCTATTTCGGTTTGGTTTGAAGAACCAAAGTCGATTTGACGTTATTGGATTGAACCGGTTCACAAAGGTGAACGCTTGGTTCAATGTCAATAGGCGTTTTAGGGTTGGCTTAAACACATGGCTTGATTGTCTTCCATTTATGGTAAGTAATCAAACCGGTTTTTGCTCCAACGCCAAAAACGCATATGCGTTTTGCTCTTTGCTTCAACGCCTAGCTCTTTGGTTGGGCGATCGGAAAAAGAGAGGAGCTTTGGGAAGAGGAGCTCTCGGCCAAGAGGGAATCATCTCATCACCCCCTTTCCATTCGACAAAAGAAAAAGCTTGGGTGTCTTGCTAGCACAAGGGACCGCAAGGAGTAAGCATCTTCATCTTGTGTGTGAACTTATGGAGGAGATCTAATTTGTTCTCTTCATCCAAGCCGACTTCCAAGCATATGGCGTTGGTATGAATTTCCCTCTCAATCTATTCAATCGGTTATAGTTGAACATATGGCATGCAAATGATCTTAAACCCTTGCTTCCGCTAGCATATTTTTCATTAGCGCCATGACTAGGGTTTTTGCCCCCCATTTTAGGGGGTTTCTTCAATTGGTATCAGAGCGTGGCTCTATGCATGCTATTATGTTTGCTGATGTGATCCATACATGTTGCGCTTACTTGATGATTTTGCGCTTACTTGATGATTTTGCGCTTACTTGATGATTTGGTTACATGAACTTTGCGCTTGTGTGATGGTAACATGAAGTTTGCGCTCCCCCTTGAAGGGGACCCCCTAAAGTTTGCGCTCCCCCTTGAAGGGGACCCCCTAAAGTTTGCGCTCCCCCTTGAAGGGGACCCCCTTAGATCTAAGGGTTATCAACATAAATGAAGCATGTTGTTTGATTGTTTGCGCTTGATCTATATGTTTTATAAAACTTACATCTTGCGCGGCTGATTAGATCTAAGGTGCTCCTACCATAAATCCTTAGATGGGTTGATGGGGTTGAAAGCATCTTCTAGGTTAGATCCAACTAGTCTGATCAGACCATCTGACAGCCTAGATGGGTTGACTAGATAGCACCTGTGCGCAAGCACGAGGTGGCTATAGGTCGACTGCATCCAAGGCGTGTAGCGAGGTCTGGTTGAGACAACTTCTGAACACACTTGAGTTAGGCCCGGGGTCACACCCGCTTGCCAAAACTCATGATGGTGGTTCAGCCCTTGGCGCATGCATGGTTGACCATTAGGTCAACTCGGGTCAGTTAGGACTCAGTGCATGCAAGGGGAAAGGATCTAACTAGATGGATGAGTGGATCCCCATCAATGGACCATTGTAAGGTTATAGGGCTCATAAGGAAATTAAAATTGATGCCATGGGTTTTTTCAAAATTTTAATTTCATGAATGGATCACATGTTGATTGATGCCTATGCTTGTTTATTTAATCTTATATGGGTTGCCCTAATGTGTGCTGTGCTGGGGCCTGCGTGCCTGGTAAATTATAAGTTAATATTATTGTGATCTGCGAATCACTTTTTCATTAATTTATTGTATAATTGACCTGCGAGTCAAAGCTTGTCTAGATAGATCAAATTGTGTTTGATTAGACAAGAGCACAAAGGCACACATCCAAGAGGGGCATTCACCTGGTGGTGCACCTGAGGTGCTCTTGGCGCTAGGGCACTGGGTTTGACCAGATGAGATGCAATGGAGCTCAAGTGAAGACTTAAGTAAAATTAAGGTCTTACTAGGGTTCATGGGCTTTTTACCACATAAGATCATGCTTTCTATTTATTATTTAAATAATTAGAATTGCATGTTTATGTTTATCTTCTGCTATAGCCATAGAATATGCCTGATAGTAAGAAGATAAAAAGACCGTTAAAATCCAACGCTAATATATCAAGCTCGTAAGCCTTCTGACGCGAAACCTCACCGTTCTGACTATCGTTGGAGCCGTGTTGAACCCACTCAGTGGGCACGTCCATCTATCTTCAGACGGTGCTGGATTACACCTGCGTGTTACAGAGCAGGGATTTATCCCTTCTCGTTGCTCAGCATAGCACGTGGTGGTCCAGGGAGTAGGTCAGGTCAGCTTGACCATGTAGTCTACATATGTGGCGCATATGGTAGCACATGGAGGCAGCCATCTGTGGGATCAGAGACTGTGTTGTACCAACTCAGTTGGCACAGTCTGCTGGATTGCCCAGATGAAGGGGAATCGCACGGGTTGGCGATTGGCTGGGACAGCCTACCAGAAATTAGTGCTTGTCATCTCTGTGCATCTTATCTCGCCTGAGCGGGACGCGGAGACCAAGTATGAAATCTGGATCCCATCTCACTAAAAGAGTGTTACTCTTTCGGACTGTTTACTGGATTTTTCAGTCAGACAAAATAGTGAGAAAAGAATCTTTCTTAAGTCCTGGATTGATTCTGAACATTGATACTAACCTTGCTGTTCTTGCTTGTTGTAGATTCCTGCAGCAACGAACACCATGAGCTTCAATGTGCGATCCCTACTGGAAAGGGAGAAGTTTGCTGGGCCGAACTTCTCTGACTGGTTTGGACACCTTAAGATCGTTCTTAAGGCAGAGAGGAAACTGTATGTCCTCGAGACGGCGATACCGCCGCAGCCCGCTCCGAACGCCGCAAGGGCGGTTCGGGATGCCTACGAAAAGCACGTCAATGATAGCATTGATGTCGCTTGCCTGATGCTAGCGTCTATGACGCCACCGCTGCAGCGTCAGCATGAGGATATGTCGGCTATAGAGATTATAGCGAACCTCAAGATGCTGTATGCTGCACAGGCGAGGACTGAGCGCTATAATCTGACGAAGCTCTTCTTTCAGAGCAAACTGGCTGAAGGGAGCCCAGTGGGAGCTCACGTGCTCAAGATGATTGGGCACAAGGAGGCTCTGGAGAAACTGGGGCATACCATCAACCAGGAGCTTGCTGTGGATATTATTCTGCAGTCTCTCCCGCCTTCTTTCGATGCGTTCATCATTAACTTTAATATGAACAAAATCGATTGTACGCCGGCAGAGCTGCTGAATATGCTCTTGACTACTGAGGAAACTCTGAAGGGTAAGCCTTCAACCTCTGTCTTGATGGTTCCTTCTAGGAACAAGAAGAAGGGGAAGAAGGGCAGGGCCCCTGTCAAGAATTACAGCAAGGCTCTGAAACAGAAGGTGAAGCGGTCGAAGGATAACAGGTGTTTCCACTGTGGCCAGCTGGGTCACTGGAAAAAGGACTGCAAAGCGCTCCAAGGAGATAAGAGGGGAAGCATTGCTTCTGGCTCAGGTATATACGTGACGGAAGTCATGGTTTCATCTTCTTCTATATCATGGGTGTTGGACACTGCATGTGGAGTTCACATTTGTTCAAATGTGCAGGAACTCAAGAGAAGAAGGCAGGTGGGACAGCATGAGGTAGACCTACGAGTTGGAAACGGGGCACGGGTTGCTGCTGTTGCTGTAGGAGACTATTTCATTTCTTTACCATCTGGCATTGTATTGGAATTAAACAATTGTTATTTTGTACCCAGTATTACCAAGAATATTATCTCTATTCCTGCTCTTGTCAGGAAAGGATTTGCCTTTGAATGCAAGATTTCAAAGTGTGTTTTAACTTATGATAATATTGTGTATGCGACTGGTTCAATTAACAATGGGTTATTCATGTTGGACATGGAACATTCTATACAAAACATTAATAACAAGAAAGCCAAGTATGCTGATCACAGCACCTTGCTATGGCATAGTCGTTTAGGCCATATTAACAAGAAACGCATTAAGCGGTTGCATGATCATGGACTGCTGGGATCATTCTCCTGTGAGGAGATTGATACATGCAAAGCTTGTTTGATGGGTAAAATGACGAAGTCACCTTTTCCTCATAAAGGTCAAAGGGCTTCAGGTTTACTTGACCTTATACACAGTGATGTGTGTGGGCCATTTAGTAAACATGCCAGAGGTGGCTATCAGTACTTCATTACCTTTACTGATGATTTCAGTAGGTATGGGTATGTCTATTTAATGAGACATAAAAGTGAATCTTTTGACAAGTTCAAAGAGTTCAAAAATGAAGTACAAAATCAGTTAGGCCGAAATATCAAGGCACTTCGTTCTGATCGAGGTGGAGAATACCTAAGTCATACGTTTACTGACTATCTGAAGGAGTGTGGGATTATCTCACAGCTCACTCCGCCAGGAACACCGCAGTGGAATGGTGTGTCCGAGAGGAGAAATAGAACGTTACTTGATATGGTTCGTTCTATGATGAGTCAGGCTACTCTACCGTACTCCTTTTGGGGTTTTGCACTGGAAACAGCTGCAAAAGTACTAAACCGAGTGCCATCCAAGGCAGTTTCAAAGACGCCATATGAATTATGGTATGGGAAACAGCCTAGCTTGACATTTATCAGGATCTGGGGTTGCGAGGCTTATGTCAAAAAGCTCGCCTCTGGGAAACTAGAGAGCAGATCTGACAAATGCATCTTTGTCGGTTACCCTAAGGAAACTAAGGGTTATTATTTCTTCGATCCCAAGGAGAACAAGGTATTTGTTGCTCGGACGGCCATATTTCTTGAGAAGGAATTTCTTCTGCAAGAGGCCAGTGGGAGAGAAATAAAGCTGGATGAGATTCCAGAAGAAGGACAAAGTAGTCAAGCACAGATGGATGAGCCTGAGCCGGTAGATCAGGTTATTGAACAACCTGAGGCTCAAATATCACGGGAACCGCGAAGATCGGGAAGGATCCGTCGACAGCCTGAGCGCTATGACGGAGTCTACATCATTGATAATGATGAACCCCTCACTTATGCGGATACGGTCAGTGGACCGGAGTCAGCTAGATGGCTTGAAGCTATGCGAGCCGAAATGGACTCCATGTCAGATAACCAAGTCTGGGATTTGGTTGATCCGCCTCCGGGAGTAATCCCTATAGGCTGTAAATGGATCTTCAAGAAGAAGATTGACATGGATGGTAACGTGGTTACCTATAAAGGCAGGCTAGTTGCGAAAGGTTTCAAACAAATCTACGGGATAGATTATGATGAAACTTTCTCACCTGTAGCCATGTTTAAGTCTATTCGGATTCTTTTCGCGATAGCTGCATATTGTGATTATGAGATCTGGCAGATGGATGTGAAGACAGCTTTCCTTAATGGAAATCTGGATGAGGATGTGTTTATGACACAACCTGAGGGTTTCACTAATCCAGCAGATCGGCATAAAATATGCAAGTTAAAGAAGTCCATTTATGGACTGAAGCAAGCATCAAGAAGCTGGAATATTCGTTTTTATGAATCAATCTCTGAGTTTGGATTCATCAAGAACGAGGATGACCCGTGTGTATATAAGAGGTTTAGTGGGAGCGTAATTACATTCCTAATCCTCTACGTCGATGATATCTTGATCATTGGAAATGATATTCCTGAACTGCATGCGGTTAAAGCATGGTTAGGAAAATGTTTCCAGATGAAAGATCTAGGAGAAGCAGCCTATGTGTTAGGTGTGAAGATCTACCGGGATAGATCTAAGAGGCTTCTCGGGTTGTGCCAGAGTACTTACATCGATAAGGTCCTGGAGAGATTCCATTTAGAGAATTCTAAACGTGGATATCTTCCAGTCAGACATGGTCTGAATCTTTCGAAGAGTCAGTGTCCACAAACACAGACTGAGAAAGATGAAATGGACAATACGCCTTATGCTTCGGCTATTGGGTCCATCATGTATGCGATGTTGTGTACTCGCCCAGACGTCGCTTACGGGTTAAGCGTGACCAGTCGATTCCAAAGTAATCCAGGTTTGGCGCACTGGATTGCGGTCAAGAACATTTTAAAATATCTGCGGAGGACCAAAGATATGTTCTTGATATATGGTGGTCAGGAAGAACTCAGTATAGAGGGATATACTGACGCTTCGTTCCAGTCGGACCAGGATGATTTCCGATCGCAATCAGGCTATGTTTTTAGCTTGAATGGTGGAGCAGTGGTGTGGAAGAGTTTCAAACAGTCAACTGTTGCTGATTCCACAACAGAAGCCGAGTATGTTGCAGCCTCGGAAGCATCCAAGGAGGCAGTGTGGATTCGTAAGTTCGTGAGAGAACTTGGTGTCGTTCCTTCGAGTGCAGATCCTTTGGTTATCTTCTGTGATAACACTGGAGCAATCGCACAAGCAAAGGAACCACGGTCGCACTAGAAGTCCAAGCACATACAGAGACGGTTTCACTTGATCCGGGAGATCATTGATCGAGGCGAGATCAAAATATGCAAGGTTCATACAGATGACAATCTGGCAGACCCACTTACCAAGCCTCTGGCGCAGCAGAAGCATGAGAAGCACTGTAATAATATGGGTTTGAGATTTCTCAACCATTAGATTAAGTGCAAGTGGGAGATTGTTGGGGTATGCCCTTAAGGCTAATGTTTGAGGCCTTTGGGATTGTAAAAGTATCATGTAATAAACTCTTGTGTTTATAAAGGCATGGTTGTTATTCAGATTGTTACCTTGTCTGCTGTAATAAGTGTACTTCTGAATAATGTCTCAAAGCTGTTCAGCTAGGCTGACAGGCTATAAGTCCTTAGTCGAGATATCTTGGTGAACTGAGACAGCCTTGATATGATTGAGACTAATATGAGTGCTAATCTTATAGGATGCTTCGAGCATGGAATAAGATGTAGACTCATAGGTACATTGGATGTACTGGACAGACCCTACTGGGATATTCCATTGCTTGTCATGATGTGAATGATCCCTGTAAGCAGCAAGTGGCACATGTCCTCTGACTTGAGATCACTTGTGTTTCTAAATGATGATTGTCATTGTCTTGAGGTAGTTCAATATCATTTGAAACATAATGATTATAGACTATCTTGGATGGTGAGCTTGAGTCAGGTTAGGGCACTTGTGATAGATAAAGGATTGCCGTCTCCTTGTTCAAGGAGTGTGATGTTCTAAGGGGCCCCCCCTATATGAGATGATTGAGGAAGTGTATGGCCATACCCAGATGACTATGTTCATCTGATCTAATCATGCTCATCGTATTGGAGTTACAGGCTTGACATGCTTGTCCAATAAGAACGTCCAGTGGCAAAGGATACATGTATGCCTTGTGAGTTTGATTCACACTTGTGCTATGGTTTGGGAGTAGTCTTGGAAGACTCTTTCCTTTATATCGGGAGACAGTGATGTGTTGCTAGATACCCCTCACTGATCGTGATAACGTAAGTTATCGTTACCGACATTTAGAGGAAACCCTCAGGGTCGCACAATTTGGTGATATGGCTTACTTGAGTCAGATCGTATGGACTGAATTCTTTGAGTTCAGATTAGAGGGATTTAATCTCTGATTGTAAGTGAGATCTGGTCTGATCATGTTTGATTGATTAGGACTTGAGATCGGTAAGCTTCGATCGAGAGAGATGATGCTAGATCGAAGAGATCAGGGGCATCAGGAGATGAATGGTTAGATCATGAGCCTTGGGGTTCGATTTGGTCTAGACCAAGTGGCTTGAGCTATTTCGGTTTGGTTTGAAGAACCAAAGTCGATTTGACGTTATTGGATTGAACCGGTTCACAAAGGTGAACGCTTGGTTCAATGTCAATAGGCGTTTTAGGGTTGGCTTAAACACATGGCTTGATTGTCTTCCATTTATGGTAAGTAATCAAACCGGTTTTTGCTCCAACGCCAAAAACGCATATGCGTTTTGCTCTTTGCTTCAACGCCTAGCTCTTTGGTTGGGCGATCGGAAAAAGAGAGGAGCTTTGGGAAGAGGAGCTCTCGGCCAAGAGGGAATCATCTCATCACCCCCTTTCCATTCGACAAAAGAAAAAGCTTGGGTGTCTTGCTAGCACAAGGGACCGCAAGGAGTAAGCATCTTCATCTTGTGTGTGAACTTGTGGAGGAGATCTAATTTGTTCTCTTCATCCAAGCCGACTTCCAAGCATATGGCGTTGGTATGAATTTCCCTCTCAATCTATTCAATCGGTTATAGTTGAACATATGGCATGCAAATGATCTTAAACCCTTGCTTCCGCTAGCATATTTTTCATTAGCGCCATGACTAGGGTTTTTGCCCCCCATTTTAGGGGGTTTCTTCAGGCAGTCCCTGCCAATCGCCAGCCCGTGCGATTCCCCTTCATCTGGGCAATCCAGCAGACTGTGCCAACTGAGTTGGTACAACACAGTCTCTGATCCCACAGATGGCTGCCTCCATGTGCTACCATATGCGCCACATATGTAGCCTACATGGTCAAGCTGACCCGACCTACTCCCTGGACCACCACGTGCTATGCTGAGCAATGAGAAGGGATAAATCCCTACTCTGTAACACGTAGGTGTAATCCCGCACCGTCTGAAGATAGATGGACGTGCCCACTGAGTGGGTACAACACGGCTCCAACGATAGTCAGAACGGTGAGGTTTCGCGTCAGAAGGCTTACGAGCTTGATATATTAGCGTTGGATTTTAACGGTCTTTTTATCTTCTTGACTATCATGCAAGTCCTATGGTGATAGCAGAAGATAAACACATGCATTTCTAATTATAAAAGCAATAAATAGAAAGCATGTTGATCTTATGTGGTAAATGCCCATGAACCCTAAGTAAGACCTTAATTTTACTTAAGTCTTCACTTGAGCTCCTTTTGCATCTCATCTGGTCCAACCCAGGGCTCTAGCTCCTAGAGCACCTCAGGTGCGCCACCAGCTGAATGCCCCTTGGGATGTGTGCCTTTGTGCTCCTGTCTAATCAAATACAATTTGATCTATCTAGACAAGATTGACTCGCAGGTCAATTACATATTATAAATTAAGTACAATGTGATTCGCAGATCACAAATTAATTTACAATTTTAAATCCAGGCACGCAGGCCCCAGCACAGCACACAATAGGGCAACCCACATAAGATTAAATAAACAAGCATAGGCATCAATCAACATGTGATCCATTCATGAAATTAAAATTTTTGAAAAACCCCATGGCATCAATTTTAATTTCCTTATGAGCCCTATAACCTTACAACGGTCCATTGATGGGGATCCACTCATCAAGTCTAGTTAGATCCTTGCCCTTGCATGCACCAAGTCCTAACTGACTCGCATTGACCTGATGGTCAACCATGCATGCGCCAAGGGCTGAACCACCAACATGAGTTTTGGCAAGCGGGTGTGACCCCGGGCCTAACTCATGTGTGTTCACTGGTTGTCTCAACCAGACCTCGCTACACGCCTGTGATGCAATCGACCTATAGCCACCTCGTGCTTGCGCACAGGTGCCATCTGGTCGATCCATCTAGGCTGTCAGATGGTCTGATCAGACTAGTTTGATCTAACATAGAGGATGCTTTCAACCCCATCAACCCGTCTAAGGGTTTACAATAGGTGCAACTTAGATCTAATTCATGGGCGCGCAAGATGTTTTGTTTTGTCAAAAACAACATGTGAGAAGCGCCAATCAAACATGCGCCAACAACAACACTTGTAGAGTCCCCTTCAAGGGGGAGCGCAACTTTGACAACAACAAACAACAAGCACCTATACATGCGGCTTAGAACAACAAACATCATGCATGAAGTTTTCGCATCATAAATTTTTCATGAGCTTGCGCATGTAACCAACCATAGATCTAAGCATAAATGTAAACATGGATCACATCAGCAAACATAATAGCATGCATAGACGGCTCTGATACCAATTGTTGGAACCCCTTTCGAGAGGGGGGCAAAAACCCTAATCATGGCGCAAATGAAATTTATGCAAGCGGAAGCAAGGGTTTCAAGATCTTTTGCATGCCATATGTTCAACTATCATAGATTGATAAGAACAAGGGGAGATTCATACCAACGCCATAGGCTTGGAATTCGGCTTGGAAGAAGAGAACAAGTTAGGTCTCCTCCACAAGTCCACACACAAGATGAAGATGCTCACTTCCTTGACGTCCCTTGTGCTAGCAAGGCACCCAAGCTATCTTGTCGAATGGAAAGGGGGTGATTAGATGAATCCCTATGGCCGAGAGCTCCTTTTCCTTGTCTTCCTCTTTCGTCAACCACCCAACGAAAAGGATCAAGGCGTTGTCGTCAAGAGACCAACGCTTAAGCGTTTTGGCGTTTAAGCAAAACCGGCTTTGATGACTTTCCATAAATGGAAGACAATCAAGCCATGCGCTCAAGACAAACCAAAAACGCCTATTGGCATTGAACCAAGCATTCACATTTGTGAACCGGTTCAAGCCAAATCGTCCAATCGAATTTGGTTCATCAAACCAAACCGAAATAGCTCAAGCCACTTGGTCTAGACCAAATTGAACCCTAAGGCTCACGATCTAACCACTCATCTCCTGATGCCCCTGATCTCCCCGATCTAGCATCATTTCTCTCGATCGAAGCTTACCGATCTCAAGCCCTAATCAATCAAACATGATCAGACCAGATCTCACTTACAATCAGAGATTAAATCCCCTTTAATCTGAACTCAAAGAATCCAGTCCATACGATCTGACTCAAGTAAGCCATATCATCAAATTGTGCGACCCTGAGGGTTTCCTTTAAATGTCGGTAACGATAACTTACGTTATCACGACCAGTGAGGGGTATCTAGCAACACATCACTGTCTCCCGATATAAAGGAAAGAGTCTTCCAAGACTTCTCCCAAACCATAGCACAAGTGTGAATCAAACTCACGAGGCATACATGTGTCCTTTGCCACTGGATGTTCTTATTGGACAAGCGTGCCAAGCCTGTAATTCCAATATGTTGAGCATGATTAGATCAGATGCACATAGTCATCTGGGTATGGCCATACACTATCTCAATCATCTCATAAGGGGGCCCTTTAGAACACCACACTCCTTAAACAAGGAGACGACAATCCTATGTCTATCACTAGTGTCCTAACCTGACTCATGATCATTATCCAAGATAGTCTATGATCATTATCTTTCAAATGATATTGAACTACCTCAAAACAATGACAGTCATCATTTAGAAACACAAGTGATCTCAAGTCAGAGGACATGTGCCACTTGTTGCAATCAAGGAATATTCACATTGTGACAAGCAATTGAATATCCTAGTAGGGTCTGTCCAGTACATCCAATGTACCCATGAGTCTACATCTTATTCCATGCTCGAAGCATCCTATAAGATCAGCACACATATTAGTCTCAATCATATCAAGGCTGTCTCAGGTTCACCAAGATATCTCGACTAAGGACATATAGCATGTCAGCCTAGCTGAACAGCTTTGAGACATTATTCAGAAGTACACTTATTACAGCAGACAAGGTAACAACCTGAATAATAACCATGCCTTTTATAAACATAAGAGTTTATTACATGATACTTTTACAATCCCAAGGCCTCAAACATTAGCCTTAAGGGCATACCCCAACAAAAAGTACAACGCATTAGACAGCAGCGAGAGGGGCTTTACCCCTCTCGCCCCAAGTGAGGCGAGGGCGAGGTGCCTCGCGGGGTGCATCCCTGGGTGGTCGGCGAGGGCCGAGATGGGTAGGTAGCTGAGGAGCCTCGAAACAAGGGGGGTTGGCAAGTGTTATTGTATATGTCATAAGACCTAGTATTGGTCCATCTTTGTACTACTTGGCTCTGATATTTATATCTTGATGACTCTAAATTTCATAGTATTTTTCATACTCATTTGCTAGTCTTTGGAGTCATAACCTTGCTCTTTTGCTTTATTTTTATACCTTATTTGCCAAATACTTCAGAATCTATACCTTTCTTTGTTTTTGATCAATTTCTGGTAAAAAGGTATCATTATCACCGATTTTTAAGCAATTTCAAAGCATGAACGAGTTCTAATCATCAAGAGGAGTTTACACATCAAATTTCAAGTAAAAATGAACTTCCCAGGCAAATTACGACACTGCCGTAATTTTGGTCAAATTCATTATGGTGTCATAATTTCAGCGAATCTGACTAGAGGCTTCAAGAAAAATACGGCACTGCCATAAATATTTTCACGGTGCCTGATGACACCAAAATTCACAGTATATTTTTTGGCATTTGATGTGTCTTTTTGTGTCATATTTATGCTATTTTGCTTGTTTTTAAGACTTATTTGTCAAATAGTGCAGAATCTATACCACTTCTTGTTTTTAATCATTTTCAGGTAAAAAGTGCCATATTTTGATGGATTTTGAAAGATCTGAACACACCAATGGATTCCAGATATCGAGACAAAGCTGCCTACCAAATTTCATGCAAATCGGAGCAAGTTTGAGAAATTAGGGCACTATTGTAATTCTGGTCCAGAATTTTATGGTACCGTATTTTCGGGCGATTTTGACCAAAGAGTTTCTGAGTTTTTGAGGAAATTACGGCAGTGCCGTTATTATTTTTACGATACCGTAATTTGCACCCAGTTTTCTGATTTTTTCGGTGAAAAATTAAAAAGATGTTATCTAGAGATTTCGGGCACCAAATTGAGATCTGAAAGAAGCAGCGGACTCGTCTCAATGAGGAGAAGATAAAGGAAGCAAAACCCCCAATTTTTGAGGGGAATCCAGAGAGTAATCGAGGGAGACATCCCTAGGGTTTGGTCTCACACCGAGAGGTGTAGAGGCCACCTCAGGGCATGAAATTTACTCTAAAACTTTGCCTAGAGGAGAAGACGATATCACAGAAGTTTCAAAGAGAAAGGAGACCGATCAGAGGAGGAATCAACAAAAGAAGAGGTGCCTGCACTATTCATCATGCGTTTTTGAGTAAAATTACAGACAATAATTTTCATTACAGCCCTGTGTTGGTTGATTTTCCTTTTCTTTTCAATTTCTGATCAATCTAAACTATGGTTTAATGTAATTTCTTCATCATGCTAGCTTAAATATCTTTTGGGACATGGGGAGTAATTCCCTTTGATTTCTTAATGACTAGAACATGTTTATTTTTATCATGATAATTCTGCTTATGTGATGACTTTGCTTTAATTCTTCTTAGTTTTATAAATATCAGCATATTTTAGAGTTTTGCAAAATAGACTGAGAGGTTGATTGAGAAATTTGGAACCCTAAAAATCATTGAGTTTGGAACTTATCGTAAGAGATTAGGTTTGTTCATTGAATTTTGATTTTTAGTGATTTTATTTCCATGTTGATTTTCTGATTATTTAGATTGAGTTAATGTGTTAGCTTTGATTTGAAATTGTAAGAAATTAAATTTCTGATCGCCAGAGAAACTTAAGTAGAACTTGTGATGAGTTTCAGGATGCACGAGAGTGATCCTTGAATTTTCACATGAGATATTTGACTCAGAATTCGGATGCACGAGAGTGATCCTTGAGTTCTATGTTCAATGATTTACTTATTTTCAGCATTGGATAGATCTTGCACGAGAGTGAGGATTGGTCCTTTGTATGATTGTCTACGCGAGAGCGAGATGATCCTTTTATGAAGTAAATTAAATCTTTATCGTAATGAAATTTGACTGATAGCCTTTATTTCCATATAGTCATTAGAATTAAGGTGGATGAACCCCTAGTCCCAATTTCTCTCTTAGATATTTCGTGCACTTTCCTATCATTTATTGCATCATATTCGATTTGCTTAGCTAGTGAGAATAAAACTATTTGGTACTTAACACATAGGTCTCTGTGGTTCGATATCTTAAATTTTACTTCAAGTACCCGTGCACTTGCGGACATACAATAAGTTTTTGGCGCCGTTGCCGGGGACCTTAGTTTTGTTAATATTGAAATAGTTGTTAGTATTGCTAGACTAAGTTTTATTTGTTTTAGATTTAACTTTATTTTTTTATTTTTGCAGGTTTTGGATATTCACAGTTGTGATAGAACTGTGATATCTGAAAATTTTGTATTTGCTTGTGTTTTGTGTTTTTTTTTACATATTTTGAAAAAAAAAACATTTCTATTTGATTCGTGTTGGATAATCTTTTTGTTCTTGATATATTTTATTTCTTGTGAACTCTGAGATAACAAATTTGTTTAGTTGTGTGGAGAAGCTTTGATTTGAAGATATGTCTTTTAATCACAACTCCTAGGCAACTGAAAGTGGTGAGGTCTACATGCCACAAGGAATGTATGAAGACGATTCATGGTGCATTGTTGCAGATAAGTTTTTAACTCCTCCAAATCATATTTCTGAAACATACTTTGAGGATACTGCAAAATCTAGTTTAGAGTTGATGTTTGAAAAGTTCATGAAACAAAGTGAGGAGACACATGAGACCCATAAACATAGGAAGGATAATATGCGTGCTTTTACTGAAATTTTAGATACCCAGACAGCACAACAAGCTTGTTTATTTGAGTTTGATTTGGAAACTGGAGAAATTGATTTAGAAAATTCCCCCTCTAATTATGATTGTTTTGAGATTGAGCCTTATGTGAACATTAATAAATCTCACTCTGATTTTGATAATTGTAAAATTGATATATCCGATAAATTATTTGAAGAAAAATTTGAGGAAATTGAATTTGAAAAATCCCTTCATGATTCTAGTGATAGTAATGAAATTGATACTCATGATGATATATTATTTGTGGTTAATTCTGATCAAGGATATGAGGAGACTGATTTAGAAAAATCATACTCTGATTTTGTTAGTAATTTTGAAATTGATGAAGTGCATGAGGAACTTGAAAAAGATTTGAATGTTACAAACATTGATGAATCTCACCCTGATGCTTTGCCCATATCTTCTGATTTATTTAAAAAATTATGTTTTATTGAGGAATCTAAAGTGAGACAGAAAGATTATTTTCATGATCTAATACTTGAATCTTTTGATCAAAGTCCTATTGCAACTGAAGATATAAATTTGAAGAAAGGACTTATGAATTTGCTTTTTGATAAATATACGAAGTTTATTGAATATCCTTTGAGTGGAATTGGAAATTTTGATTTCTGCATATTCGATAAAGCCACGGTGATTGTGATTTACATGAAAATTTGGATGTTTGGATTAGTGGCTAAACCTTTTGGACAACGGAAATGCAGAAAATTATATGCTATTTATTATGGTACTGATCCACCTGCTTCGCCATGATATTTGATTTTTGGTAAAGCTAATGACCTAAAATTGAAAGTGGAGCGAAACCCTAAGCAGGCGCATATAAAAATTTTTCTAGGGTTTCATGAAGATCGCATAAGGCATGAATATATGATCAACTTAAAACTTGCAAAGATCAAGTTGTGATCTTACCATAGCCATTGCTTGGATGGCGTCTTGGAAGCAAGAGGGCGAGCGGCTCTCCTCCAAAGCAATCACACACAAGATGGTGGTGGCTTCCTCCCTTGGCGTGAACCTTGTGCTAGCAAAGCTCTCCAAAGTGTCCTAGTCGCATGAAGGAGATCAGATGTTTTCTTGGCTGGCCGAATACCTTTTTTTCACCCTCGTGGAGACGAGACACACAAGAGAGATTAAGGCGAGAGAGGCGTTGAGGCGGTTTCTATTCGTGGGAAGTGTCATGGCTTCCAAAAATAGTAAGTCATGACTTCATACGTTCACGCTTAGTGAACCAATCAAAACGCCCCCTTAATTGAACCATGCGTTCACATAAGTGAACCGGTTCAATTGACTTTGGTTCAAAGACCAAATCAAACCAAGACATGGTCTAGATCTCATTAAACCAAAAGGCTCAAGATCTAACCACACATCTCTTGATGCTCTTGATCTCACCGATCAAGCATCAATTCTCTCGATCGAAGCTTACCGATCTCAAGCCCTAATCAATCAAACATGATCAGACCAGATCTCACTTCCAATCAGAGTTTAAACTCCTATAAACTGAACCAAAACAATTCAGTCCACACGATCTGACATAAGTAAGCCATATCATCAAATTGTGCGACCCTAAGGGTTTCCTTTAAATGTCGGTAACGATAACTTACGTTATCACGAACAGAGAGGGGTATCTAGCAACACATCACTGTCTCCCGATATAAAGGAAAGAGTCTTCCAAGACTACACCCAAACCATAGCACAAGTGTGAACCCAAGTCACATGACATATGTGTTTCCTTTGCCACTGGATGTTCTTATTAGACAAGCGTGTCAAGCCTGTAATTCCAATATGATGAGAGTGGTTAGATCAGATGAACATAGTCATCTGGGTATGGCCATACACTTTCTCAACCATCTCATCCAGGGGGCCCCTTTAGAACATCACACTCCAAACAAGGAGACGGCAATCCTATATCTATCACTAGTGCCCTAACATGACTCATGTTCATTATCCAAGATAATTTATAACCATTATATTTCAAATGATATTGAACTACCTCAAGACAATGCCAATCATCATTTAGAAACACAAGTGATCTCAAGTCAGAGGAAATATGCCACTTGTTTGCATACAAGAATTATTCACATTGTGACAAACAATTGAATATCCTAAGTAGGGTCAGTCCAGTACATCCAATGTACCTATGAGTCTACATCTTATTCCATGCTCGAAGCATCCTGTAAGATTAGAACACATATTAGTCTCAATCATATCAAGGCTGTCTCATGTTCACCAAGATATCTCGACTAAGGACAATACTGCATGTCAGCCAAGCTGAACACCATTGAGACATTATTCAGAAGTATACATATAGCAGCAGATAATGCAACAACCTGAATAACAACCATTGCCTTTATAAACATAGAGTTTATACATGATACTGATAACAACCCAAGGCCTCAAACATTAGCCTTAAGGGCATACCCCAATAATCTCCCACTTGCACTTAATCTAATGGTTGAGAAATCTCAAACCCGTATTATTACAGTGCTTCTCATGCTTCTGCTGCGCCAGAGGCTTTGTAAGCGGGTCAGCTAGATTGTCATCTGTATGAACCTTGCAGATCTTGATCTCTCCTCGATCAATGATCTCCCAGATCAAGTGAAACCTTCTCTGTATGTGCTTGGACTTCTGGTGCGACCGTGGTTCCTTTGCTTGTTCTATTGCTCCAGTGTTATCACAGAAGATAACCAAAGGATCTGCACTCGAAGGAATAACACCAAGTTCCTGAACGAACTTACGAATCCATACTGCCTCCTTGGATCCTTCCGAGGCTGCAACATACTTGGCTTCTGTTGTGGAATCAGCAACAATTGATTGTTTGAAACTTTTCCACACCACTGCTCCTCCATTCAAGCTAAAAACATAGCCTGATTGCGATCGGAAATCATCCTGGTCAGATTGGAACGAAGCGTCAGTATATCCTTCAATACTGAGTTCTTCCTGACCTCCATATATCAAGAACATATCTTTGGTTCTCCGAAGATATTTCAAAATGTTCTTGACCGCAATCCAGTGTGCCTTACCTGGATTACTTTGGAATCGACTGGTCACGCTTAACCCGTAAGCGACGTCTGGGCGAGTACACAACATCGCATACATAATGGACCCAATAGCCGAAGCATAAGGCGTATTGTCCATTTCATCTTTCTCAGATTGTATTTGAGGACACTGGCTCTTAGAAAGATTCAGACCATGTCTGACTGGAAGATATCCTCTTTTAGAATTTTCTAAATGGAATCTCTCTAGGACTTTATCGATGTAAGTACTCTGGCACAGCCCGAGAAGCCTCTTAGATCTATCTCTGTAGATCCGCACACCTAATACATAGGCTGCTTCTCCTAAATCTTTCATCTGGAAACATTTTCTTAACCATGCTTTGACGGCATGCAGTTCAGGAATATCGTTTCCAATGATCAAGATATCATCGACGTAGAGGACTAGGAAAGTAATCACGCTCCCACTAAACCTCTTATATACACACGGGTCATCTTCATTTTTGATGAATCCAAATTCACAGATTGATTCATCAAAACGAATATTCCAGCTTCTCGATGCTTGTTTAAGTCCATAAATGGACTTCTTTAATTTGCATATTTTATGACGATCTGATGGATTGATGAAACCTTCAGGTTGTGTCATATACACATCCTCTTATAGTTTTCCATTAAGGAAAGCGGTCTTCACATCCATCTGCCAGATCTCATAATCATAATATGCAGCTATCGCGAGAATAATCCGAATAGACTTGAACATGGCTACAGGAGAGAAAGTTTCATCATAATCTATCCCGTAGATTTGTTTGAAACCTTTCGCAACTAGCCTGCCTTTATAGGTAACCACGTTACCATCCATGTCAATCTTCTTTTTGAAGTTCCACTTACAGCCTATAGGGATTACTCCCGGAGGCGGATCAACCAAATCCCAGACTTGGTTATCTGACATGGAGTCCATCTCGGCTCGCATAGCTTCAAGCCATCTCGCTGATTCCGGTCCACTGACCGCATCCGCATAAGTGAGGTGTTCATCATCAATGATGTAGACTCCGTCATAGCGCTCAGGCTGTCGACAGATCCTTCCCGATCTACGCGGTTCCCGTGATATCTGAGCCTCTGGTTGTTCAATAACCTGTTCTATTGGCTCAGGCTCATCCAACTGAATTTGACTACTTTGTCCTTCTTCTGGATTTTCATCCAGCTTTATTTCTCTCCCACTGGCCTCTTGCAGAAGAAATTCCTTCTCAAGAAATATAGCCGTACGAGCAACAAATACTTTGTTCTCCTTGGGATCGTAGAAATAATAACCCTTAGTTTCCTTAGGGTAACCGACAAAGATACATTTATCAGATCTGCTCTCCAGTTTCCCAGAGGCGAGCTTTTTGACATAAGCCTTGCAACCCCAGATTTTGATAAATGTCAAGCTCGGCTGTTTCCCATACCATAACTCATATGGAGTCTTTGAAACGGCCTTGGATGGCACTCGGTTTAGTACCTTTGCAGCTGTTTCCAGTGCAAATCCCCAAAAGGAGTAAGGTAGAGTAGTCTGACTCAACATAGAACGAACCATATCCAATAAGGTTCTGTTGGGGTATGCCCTTAAGGCTAATGTTTGAGGCCTTGGGATTATATCAGTATCATGTATAAACTCTATGTTTATAAAGGCAATTGTTGTTATTCAGGTTGTTGCATTATCTGCTGTCATATGTATACTTCTGAATAATGTCTCAATGATGATCAGCTTGGCTGACAAGCAGTTAAGTCCTTAGTCGAGATATCTTGGTGAACATGAGACAGCCTTGATATGATTGAGACTAATATGTGTTCTAATCTTATAGGATGCTTCGAGCATGGAATAAGATGTAGACTCATGGGTACATTGGATGTACTGGACAGACCCTACTAGGATATTCAATTGCTTGTCACAATGTGAATAATCCTTGTATGCGAACAAGTGGCATACTTCCTCTGACTTGAGATCACTTGTGTTTCTAAATGATGATTGGCATTGTTTTGAGGTAGTTCGATATCATTTGAAACATAATGGTTATAGACTATCTTGGATAATGATCATGAGTCAGGTTAGGACACTAGTGATAGATATAGGATTGCCATCTCCTTCATTGGAGTGTGATGTTCTTTAGGGGCCCCCTGGATGAGATGATTGATAAAGTGTATGGCCATACATAGGTGACTATGTTCATCTGATCTAATTATTCTCATCATATTGGAGTCACAGGCTTGACACGCTTGTCCAATAAGAACATCCAGTGGCAAAGGAAACATGTATGCCTAGTGAAGTGGATTCACACTTGTGCTGTGGTTTGGGTGTAGTCTTGGAAGACTCTTTCCTTTATATCGGGAGACAGTGATGTGTTGCTAGATACCCCTCACGGATCGTGATAACGTAAGTTATCGTTACCGACATTTAAAGGAAACCCTTAGGGTTGCACAATTTGATGATATGGCTTACTTAAGTCAGATCGTGTGGACTGAATTGTTTGGATTCAGTTTAAAGGGATTTAATCTCTGATTGTAAGTGAGATCTGGTCTGATCATGTTTGATTGATTAGGGCTTGAGATCGGTAAGCTTCGATCGAGAGAATGGATGCTAGATCGGTGAGATCAGGAGCATTAAGAGATGAACGATTAGATCTTGAACCTTTAGGGTTTATTGTGATCTAGACCAAATTGCTTGGCTTAATTGGTCTTTGAACTAAACCCAAATTGAACCAGCTCATCAAGTGAGCGCATGGTTCAAGGGTGAAGAGGAATTTGCGATTGGGGTAAACCCATGGTCGCATGTTGAGGAGTGGCTTTCTATTTTTAGAAGGCATGATCACTTACGTGACCACGCCTCACGTTACTCTCCTTTTCACGCCTATTGTCGCCTTGGCTCTTGCTCTCGACGTTAGAGCATTCTCGTGGTTGAAAGGGTTGACGATAAGGAGGTCTCGCCAAGCAAAACTTCTTCTCTTCCCTTTCCATTCGAAAAAGGACTCCTTAGAACCTTGCTAGCACAAGGAGCACTAAGGGAGTAGGCGACATCATCTTGTGTGCGCACCATTTGGAGGAGAAGCGCTTGAGTCTCTTCTTCCTAGATGCCATCCAAGGAATGGCTTCGGTAAGAATCGATTCCTTCATTCTTGTTTGCAATCGGTTTAAAAGTTGATCATATCTCATGCTATCGATCCCTAGAAATCCATTCCGCTGCTTTAAAACCTCCATATGCGCCAGTAGGTTTTCGCCCCCCTTGTTTAGGGGACTTTCAACTGGTATCAGAGGAAGTTTTATGCATGTTTTATGATTGCTTGATGCTTATTGTGATCCTTGTTTGTGCAATTCACTAGATCTAATGCTTACATGCGAAAAACGACATGATATGTTAGTTGGCGAAAACTTAATGTATATGTTTTATGTTGGGGTATGCCCTTAAGGCTAATGTTTGAGGCCTGTGGGAATGTATCAGTATCATGTAATAAACTCTTATGTTTATAAAGGCATGGTTGTTATTCAGTTAGCTACATTGTCTGCAGCAATATATGTTCTTCTGAATAATGTCTCAAAGCTGTTCAGCTGGGCTGACATGCTATTAAGTCCTTAGTCGATGTATCTTGGTGAACATGAGACAGCCTTGATATGGTTAAGACTAATATGTGTTCTAATCTTATAGGATGCTTCGAGCATGGAATAAGATGTAGACTCATGGGTACATGGGATGTACTGGACAGACCCTACTAGGATGTTCAATTGTTTGTCACAATGTGAATATTCCTTGATTATGACAAGTGGCACATTTCCTCTGACTTGAGATCACTTGTGTTTTCTAAATGATGATTGTCATTGTTTTGAGATAGTTCAATATCGTTTGAAACATAATGATTATAGACTATCTTGGATGGTGAGCTTGAGTCAGGTTAGAGCATTAGTGATAGACAAAGGATTGCCGTCTCCTTGTTTAAGGAGTGTGATGTTCTAAAGGGGCCCCCTGGATGAGATGATTGAGAAAAGTGTATGGCCATACCCAGGTGACAGTGTTCATCTGATCTAATCATGCTCATCATATTGGAGTCACGAGCTTGACAGGCTTGTCCAATAAGAACATCCAGTGGCAAAGGAAATATGCATGCCTTGTGAATTGATTCACACTTGTGCTGTTTTTGGGTGTAGTCTTGGAAGACTCTTTCCTTTAGCTCGGGAGACAGTGATGTGTTGCTAGATACCTCTCACTGGTCGTGATAATGTGAGTTATCGTTACCGACGCTTAAAGGAAACCCTCAGGGTCGCACAATTTGATGATATGGCTTACTTAAGTCAGATCGTGTGGACTGAATTGTTCGGGTTCAGTTTAAAGGGATTTAATCTCTGATTGTAAGTGAGATCTGGTCTGATCATGTTTGATTGATTAGGGCTTGAGATCGGTAAGCTTCGATCGAGAGAACGGATGCTAGATCGGTCAGATCAGAAGCATCAAGAGATCGACGGTCAGATCAAGCACCTTAGGGTTTTAATGTGATCTGGACTAATTGCTTGGGTTATTTGGTTTATAGACCAGACCGAATTGAACCGGCTCTAGATGTGAGCGCTTGGTTCAAAGTAATGAGGAAAATGCGATTGGTTCATGAGGGCATGAACACATGATCGCATGTAAGAGAGGTTGGCTATTTTTAGCAACCACGCCCCCCATGTTTACATGGAGCGCATCTCTTGTTGCCAAAACCTCTAACTCTCGTCGCTCTCTCTCGTAAGAGACTTCTCTTTCACGTCTTGGAGACTCGAGAATCAAGCAAGGAAAGGCGATCTTCTTCCCTTCTCACGCGATCAAAGACACCTAGGAATCTTGCTAGCACAAGATATTCCGTAGGGAGTAAGCGCATCCTCATCTTGTGTGCGCGTCCTAAGGAGGAAATCTTCGTTGCTTTCTATCTTCCAAGGCGCCATCTTTAAATGGCATTGGTATGAATCGCATCTCCTTCTTTCATGTTTTAAAGGTTGATCATATATTGCATGTTTTCGATTCTTGAATCCGCTGCCTATCGAGTTTGCGCCAACTAGGGTTTCGCCCCCCTCTTGAAAGGGGTTCCCTTTCAATTGGTATCAGAGCGCAAGGTTTACATGCAAATTTATATGATTGCTTTGATTATGTGTTCCAAGTATTCTAGATCTTCACCATGCGAAATTCATCATGATAACATGTTTCATGCTGAAACTTATTTCATGTTTTACTTGCGCATGTATGTTGGCGCATGTAGTAGTTTTTCCTCAAAAATTATATCATTTGCGCGACTCATTGTAGATCTAAGATGCGCCTGCATTAAAACCCTTAGACGGGTTATTAGGGTTGAAGTCAACCCCAAAGTTAGATCCAAACATGTCTGATCAGATCATCTGACAGCCTGAATGGGTCGACCAGATAGCACCTTGGCGCAAGCCTATGGTGGCTATACGTCGACTGCAGACAGGTGTGTAGCGATGTCTGATTGAGACGACTACTGAACGCACCTGAGTTAGGCCCGGGGTCACGCCCGCTTGCCACACCTCAGTGTGGTCGTTCAGCCCTGGCGCATGCATAGTTGACCTTATGGTCGACGCAAGTCAGTTAGGACTTGGTGCATGCAAGGGCAGTGGATCTGACTAGGTTGGATGAGTGGATCCCTAGTAATGGACCGTTGTAAGGTTGTAGGGCAAATAAGGAAAATTAAAATTGATCCTATGGGGTTTTCGAAAATTTTAATTTTTATGGATCACATGGTTATTGATTGATGCATATGCTTGTTTATTTAGTCTTATGTGGGCTGCTCATATTATTTGTGTGCTGTGCTGGGGCCTGCGTGCCTGAATTAAAAAAATTGTAAATTAATTATTGTGATCTGCGCATCACTGTGTTTTAATTTATAAATGTAAGTGACCTGCGAGTCACTCTTGTCTAGATAGTTAAATTTGTAATTTAATTAGACAAGAGCACAGAGCACACTTGGCAGAGGCGCTTGCAGCAGTGGCTGGACCAGGTGGGAGGTCTAGGGTTCGACCCTAGGACCTGGCGCAATTTCCTGGTGGGCGCATCAGAGCTGCTGATGACGCTTGGGCCCAGGTTTGGGCCAGATGAGCAGCTAAAGACCCATGAAGAGCAAGTGAAGACTTAAGTTAGGTTAAGGTCTCACTAGGGCTATGGGCTTTTACCACATAAGATTCATGCTTTCTTTTATTGCTTAATATTAGAATTGCATGATTAAATTATCTTCTGCTATCACCATAGGAATTGCATGATAGGCAAGAAGATAAAAGACCGTTAAAATCCAACGCTTAAATATCAAGCTCGTAAGCCTTCTGACACGAAACCTCACTGTTCTGATTATCGTTGTAGCCGTGTTGGCACCTCTGCGCAAGCAAGAGGTGGCTATAGGTCGACTGCGGACAGGCGTGTAGCGATGTCTGGTTGAGACAACCAGTGAACGCACATGAGTTAGGCCCGGGGACATACCCGCTTGCCAGAACTCATGAGGTCATTCAGCCCTTGGCGTGAAAGTCCCCTAAAGAGGGAAGGAAACCCTAATAGGCGCAAGTAAGGGATTTAAAACAGCGGAAGAGGGTTTCTAAGATCGCATAGCATGTATTATGATCAACTTTAAAATATGAAAAAGAATTCATACCATGGCCATTTCAAGATGGCGCCTTGGAAGCAAAGATCAAATGAGATCTTCTCCTTGTCGTCACACACAGGATGATGACGCTATCTCCCTTGGTGCTCCTTGTGCTAGCAAGGTTCCAAGAGGTCCTTGTCGAGTGAAAGGGAATGATGAGATCTCGATCTCTCTTGGCCGAATCCTCCTCTATCCTTCAAGCGTTGCCGCACTCACACAAGGTGTCGAGAGGAATATGGGCGAGAGGGAAAAAAAAAATCGTAGAGGCGAAAATAGAGCATACTCTATTTGGACGAGAGCGCTCTCCAAGTGGAGATCATGGTTACTAAAAATAGTAACCACTCATCGCCCCAACGTTCACACCAAGTGAACATGTCGTCAACTCCTCTCCCCTTGAACCATGCGCTCATTTAGTGAGCCGGTTCATTTTGGTTCAATTTAAGAACCAATCAAGCCAAGCAACTAGCCCAAATCATAATTAAACCATAAGGCTTTTGATCTGACCGTTGATCTCTTAATGCTCCTGATCTGACCGATCTAGCATCCATTCTCTCGATCGAAGCTTACCGATCTCAAGCCCTAATCAATCAAACATGATCAGACCAGATCTCACTTACAATCAGAGATTAAATCCCTTTAAACTGAACCTAAACAATTCAGTCCACACGATCTGAATTAAGTAAGCCATATCATCAAATTGTGCGACCCTAAGGGTTTCCTTTAAATGTCGGTAACGATAACTCACGTCATCACGATCAGTGAGGGGTATCTAGCAACACATCACTGTCTCCCGATATAAAGAAAAGAGTCTTCCAAGACTACACCCAAAAATAGCACAAGTGTGAATCAACTTCACTAGGCATACATATGTCCTTTGCCACTGGATGTTCTTATTGGACAAGCGTGTCAAGCTTGTAACTCCAATATGACGAGCATGATTAGAACAGATGAACACTGTCACCTGGGTATGGCCATACTCTTTTCTCAATCATCTCATCCAGGGGGCCCCTTTAGAACATCACACTCCTTAAACAAGGAGACGGCAATCCTGTGTCTATCACTAGTGCCCTAACCTGACTCAAGCTCACCATCCAAGATAGTCTATAATCATTATGTTTCAAATGATATTGAACTACCTCAAAACAATGACAATCATCATTTAGAAAACACAAGTGATCTCAAGTCAAAGGAAATGTGCCACTTGTTGCACTCAAGGATTATTCACATTGTGACAAACAATTGAATAACCTAGTAGGGTCTGTCCAGTACATCCAATGTACCCATGAGTCTACATCTTATTCCATGCTCGAAGCATCCTATAAGATTAGAACACATATTAGTCTCAATCATATCAAGGCTGTCTCATGTTCACCAAGATATCTCGACTAAGGACATATAGCATGTCAGCCCAGCTGAACAGCTTTGAGACATTATTCAGAAGAACATATATTGCAGCAGACAATGTAGACAACTGAATAATAACCATGCCTTTATAAACATAACAGTTTATTACATGATACAGATACTTTCCCATAGGCCTCAAACATTAGCCTTAAGGGCATACCCCAACAATCTCCCACTTGAATTTAATCTAATGGTTGAGAAATCTCAAACCCATATTATTACAGTGCTTCTCATGCTTCTGCTGCGCCAGAGGCTTGGTAAGCGGGTCTGCCAGATTGTCATCTGTATGAACCTTGCAGACTTTGAACTCGCCACGATCTATGATCTCCCTGATCAAATGAAACCGTCTCTGTATGTGCTTGGACTTCTGGTGCGACCGTGGTTCCTTTGCTTGTGCGATTGCTCCAGTGTTATCACAAAAGATAACCAAAGGATCTGCACTCGAAGGAACGACACCAAGTTCTCTCACGAACTTACGAATCCACACTGCCTCCTTGGATGCTTCCGAGGCTGCAACATACTCGGCTTCTGTTGTGGAATCAGCAACAGTTGACTGTTTGAAACTCTTCCACACCACTGCTCCTCCATTCAAGCTAAAAACATAGCCTGATTGCGATCGGAAATCATCCTGGTCCGACTGGAATGAAGCGTCAGTATATCCTTCAATACTGAGTTCTTCCTGACCACCATATATCAAGAACATATCTTTGGTCCTCCGCAGATATTTTAAAATGTTCTTGACTGCAATCCAGTGCGCCATACCTGGATTACTTTGGAAACGACTGGTTACGCTTAACCCGTAAGCGACGTCTGGGCGAGTACACAACATCGCATACATAATGGATCCAATAGCCGAAGCATAAGGCGTATTGTCCATTTCATCTTTCTCAGTCTGTGTTTGTGGACACTGACTCTTTGAAAGATTCAGACCATGTCTGACTGGAAGATATCCTCGTTTAGAATTCTCTAAATGAAATCTCTCCAGGACCTTATCGATGTAAGTACTCTGGCACAGCCCGAGAAGCCTCTTAGATCTATCCCTGTAGATCTTCACACCTAACACATAGGCTGCTTCTCCTAAATCTTTCATCTGGAAACATTTCCTCAGCCATGCCTTCACAGCATGCATTTCAGGAATGTCATTTCCAATGATCAAGATGTCATCGACGTAGAGGACTAGAAAAGTAATCACGCTCCCACTAAACCTCTTATATACACACGGGTCATCCTCGTTCTTGATGAAACCAAACTCAGTAACTGATTCATCAAAACGAATATTCCAGCTTCTTGATGCTTGCTTAAGTCCATAAATGGACTTCTTTAACTTGCATATCTTATGACGATCTGCTGGATTAGTGAAACCTTCTGGTTGTGTCATGTACACATCCTCATCCAGATTTCCATTCTGGAAAGCTGTTTTCACATCCATCTGCCAGATCTCATAATCATAGTATGCAGCTATCGCGAAAAGAATCCGAATAGACTTAAACATGGCTACAGGTGAGAAAGTTTCATCATAATCTATCCCGTAGATTTGTTTGAAACCTTTCGCAACTAGCCTGCCTTTATAGGTAACTACGTTACCATCCATGTCAATCTTCTTCTTGAAGATCCATTTACAGCCTATAGGGATAACTCCCGGAGGCGGATCAACCAAATCCCAAACTTGGTTATCTGACATGGAGTCCATTTCAGCGCGCATAGCTTCAAGCCATCTCGCTGACTCCGGTCCACTGACCGCATCCGCATAAGTGAGGGGTTCATCATTATCAATGATGTAGACTCCGTCATAACGCTCAGGTTGTCGACGGATCCTTCCCGATCTTCGCGGTTCCCGTGATATCTGAGCCTCAGGTTGTTCAATAACCTGTTCTACCGGCTCAGGCTCATCCAACTGTGCTTGACTACTTTGTCCTTCCTCTGGATTCTCATCCAGCTTTATTTCTCTCCCACTGGCCTCTTGCAGAAGAAACTCCTTCTCAAGAAATATGGCCGTCCGAGCAACAAAAACCTTGTTCTCTTTGGGATCGTAGAAATAATAACCCTTAGTTTCCTTAGGGTAACCGACAAAGATACATTTGTCAGATCTGCTCTCTAGTTTCCCAGAGGCGAGCTTTTTGACATAAGCCTCGCAGCCCCAGATCCTGATAAATGTCAAGCTTGGCTGTTTCCCATACCATAACTCATATGGCGTCTTTGAAACTGCCTTGGATGGCACTCGGTTTAGTACCTTTGCAGCTGTTTCCAGCGCAAAACCCCAAAAGGAGTATGGAAGAGTAGCCTGACTCATCATAGAACGAACCATATCAAGTAACGTTCTATTTCTCCTCTCGGACACACCATTCCATTGCGGTGTTCCTGGCGGAGTGAGCTGTGAGATGATCCCACACTCCTTCAGATAGTCAGTAAACGCATGACTTAGGTATTCACCACCTCGATCTGAGCGAAGTGCCTTGATATTTCGGCCTAGCTGATTCTGTACTTCATTTTTGAACTCTTTGAACTTGTCAAAAGATTCACTTTTATGTCTCATTAAAAAGACATACCCATACCTACTGAAATCATCAGTAAAGGTAATGAAGTACTGATAGCCACCTCTGGCATGTTTACTAAATGGCCCACACACATCACTGTGTATAAGGTCAAGTAAACCTGAAGCCCTTTGACCTTTGTGAAGAAAAGGTGACTTCGTCATTTTACCCATTAAACAAGCCTTGCATGTATCAATCTCCTTGTAGGAGAATGATCCCAGCAGTCCATGATCATGCAACCGCTTAATGCGTTTCTCGTTAATATGGCCTAAACGACTATGCCATAGCAAGGTGCTGTCATCAGCATACTTGGCTTTCTTAATATCAATTTGCTGTATAGAACATTCCATGTCCAACATGTATAACCCATTGTTAATTGAACCAGTTGCATAAACAATATTATCAAAAGACAAAATACACTTTGAAATATTGCATTCAAAGCAAAATCCCTTCCTGACTAGAGCAGGAATGGAGATAATATTTTTAGTAATACTGGGAACAAAATAACAATTGTTTAGTTCCAATACAAGTCCAGATGGTAAAGAAATGAAATAGTCTCCTACAGCAACAGCAGCAACCCGTGCCCCGTTTCCAACGCGTAGGTCCACCTCATGCTGTCCCACCTGTCTTCTTCTCTTGAGTTCCTGTACATTTGAACAAATGTGAACTCCACATGCAGTGTCCAACACCCATGATATAGAAGAAGAGAACATGACCTCAGTCACGAATATACCTGAGCCAGAAGCGAAGCTTCCCCTCTTATCTCCTTGGAGCGCTTTACAGTCCTTTTTCCAGTGACCGAGCTGGCCACAGTGGAAACACCTGTATTCCTTGGACCGCTTAACCTTCTGCTTCAGAGCCTTGCTGTAGCTCTTGACAGGGGCCTTGCCCTTCTTCCCCTTCTTCTTGTTCCTAGAAGGAACCATCAAGACAGAGGTTGAAGGCTTACCCTTCAGAGTCTCCTCAGTGGTGAGGAGCATATTCAGCAGCTCTGCCGGAGTACAATCGATTTTGTTCATATTAAAATTAATAATGAACGCGTCGAATGAAGGCGGGAGAGACTGCAGAATAATATCCACAGCAAGCTCCTGGTTGATGGTGTGCCCCAGTTTCTCCAGAGCTTCCTTGTGCCCAATCATCTTGAGCACGTGAGCTCCCACTGGGCTCCCTTCAGCCAGTTTGCTCTGAAAGAAGAGCTTCGTCAAATTGTAGCGCTCTGTCCTCGCCTGTGCAGCATACAGCATCTTGAGGTTCGCTATAATCTCTATAGCCGACATATCCTCATGCTGACGCTGCAGCGGTGGCGTCATAGACGCTAGCATCAGGCAAGCGACATCAATGCTATCATTGACGTGCTTTTCATAGGCTTCCCGAACCGCCCTTGCGGCGTTCGGAGCGGGCTGCGGCGGTATCGCCGTCTCGAGGACATACAGTTTCCTCTCTGCCTTAAGAACGATCTTAAGGTGTCCAAACCAGTCAGAGAAGTTCGGCCCAGCAAACTTCTCCCTTTCCAGTAGGGATCGCACATTGAAGTTCATGGTGTTCGTTGCTGCAGGTATCTACAACAATGCAAGAACAGCAAGGTCAGTATCAATGTATAAGAATCAATCAGGACTTAAGAAAGATTCTTTTTCTCACTATTTTATCTGGCTGAAAAATCCAGCAAAACAGCCCGAAAGAGTAGTACTCTTTTAGTGAGATGGGATCCGGATTTCATACTTGGTCTCCGCGTCCCGCTCAGGCGAGATAAGATGCACAGAGAGTACAAGCACTAATCTCCGGTAGGCATTCCCTGCCGATCGCCAACCCGTGCGATTCCCCTTCATCTGGGCAATCCAGCAGACTGTGCCAACTGAGTTGGTACAACACAGTCTCTGACCCCACAGATGGCTGCCTCCATGTGCTACCATATGCGCCACATATGTAGCCTACACGGTCAAGCTGACCCGACCTACTCCCTGGACCACCATGTGCTATGCTGAGCAACGAGAAGGGATAAATCCCCACTCTGTAACACACAGGTGTAGTCCCACACCGTCTGAAGATAGATGGACGTGCCCACTGAGTGGGTACAACACGGCTCCAACGATAATCAGAACAGTGAGGTTTCGCGTCAGAAGGCTTACGAGCTTGATATTAAGCGTTGGATTTTCACGGTCTTTTATCTTCTTCACTATCATGCAATTCCTATGGTGATAGCAGAAGATAAACTTAATCATGCAATTCTAATATTTAAACAATAAATAAAAGAAAGCATGAATCTTATGTGGTAAAAGCCCATAGCCCTAGTGAGACCTTAACCTAACTTAAGTCTTCACTTGCTCTTCATGGGTCTTTTGCTGCTCATCTGGCCCAAACCAGGGCCCAAGCGCCAACTGCAGCTGTGGTGCGCCCACCAGGAATTTGCGCCTGGTCCCAGAGTCGAACCCTGGACCTCCCACCTGGTCAAGCCACTGCTGCATGCGCCTCTGCCAAGTGTGCTCTGTGCTCTTGTCTAATTAAATTACAAATTTAACTATCTAGACAAGATTGACACGCAGGTCAATTACAATTTTATAAATTAAAGCGATGTGATGCGCAGATCACAATAATTAATTTACAATTTTTAAATCCTAGGCACGCAGGCCCCAGCACAGCACACAATTAATATGAGCAGCCCACATAAGACTAAATAGACAAACATATGCATCCAATCAGCAATCATGTGATCCATAAAAATTAAAATTTTCGAAAAACCCCATGGGATCAATTTTAATTTCCTTATTCGCCCTTACTACCTTACAACGGTCCATTACTAGGGATCCACTCATCCAACCTAGTCAGATCCACTGCCCCTGCATGCACCAAGTCCTAACTGACTTGAGTCGACCATAAGGTCAACCATGCATGCGCCAGGGCTGAACAACCACAATGAGGTCTGGCAAGCGGGTGTGACCCCGGGCCTAACTCATGTGTGCTCATTAGTTGTCTCAATCAGACATCGCTACACACCTGTCTGCAGTCGACCTATAGCCACCATAGGCTTGCGCCAAGGTGCTAACTGGTCGACCCATTCAGGCTGTCAGATGGTCTGATCAGACTGTTGGATCTAACCTAGGGGATGACTTCAACCCTAGTAACCCGTCTAAGGGTTTACAGTAAGGCCTTAGATCTATAGTGAGTCGCGCATGTGTTTAAGTTTTTAAGAAAACCAACAACATTGTAAATGCGCCAAGACATCAAACATGCGCAAGATATAGAAACATACATATGGATGTATTTTCGCAAGATGATACTTAATATCATGAAACTTTCGCATGTGAATTAGATCTAGGCATATGCGCAAATATGGATCAAACATTAAGCAATCATAAAAACATGCATGATAAACTGGCTCTGATACCAATTGAAAGTCCCCTAAAGAGGGAAGGAAACCCTAATAGGCGCAAGTAAGGGATTTAAAACAGCGGAAGAGGGTTTCTAAGATCGCATAGCATGTATTATGATCAACTTTAAAATATGAAAAAGAATTCATACCATGGCCATTTCAAGATGGCGCCTTGGAAGCAAAGATCAAATGAGATCTTCTCCTTGTCGTCACACACAGGATGATGACGCTATCTCCCTTGGTGCTCCTTGTGCTAGCAAGGTTCCAAGAGGTCCTTGTCGAGTGAAAGGGAATGATGAGATCTCGATCTCTCTTGGCCGAATCCTCCTCTATCCTTCAAGCGTTGCCGCACTCACACAAGGTGTCGAGAGGAATATGGGCCAGAGGGAAAAAAAAATCGTAGAGGCGAAAATAGAGCATACTCTATTTGGACGAGAGCGCTCTCCAAGTGGAGATCATGGTTACTAAAAATAGTAACCACTCATCGCCCCAACGTTCACACCAAGTGAACATGTCGTCAACTCCTCTCCCCTTGAACCATGCGCTCATTTAGTGAGCCGGTTCATTTTGGTTCAATTTAAGAACCAATCAAGCCAAGCAACTAGCCCAAATCATAATTAAACCATAAGGCTTTTGATCTGACCGTTGATCTCTTAATGCTCCTGATCTGACCGATCTAGCATCCATTCTCTCGATCGAAGCTTACCGATCTCAAGCCCTAATCAATCAAACATGATCAGACCAGATCTCACTTACAATCAGAGATTAAATCCCTTTAAACTGAACCTAAACAATTCAGTCCACACGATCTGACTTAAGTAAGCCATATCATCAAATTGTGCGACCCTAAGGGTTTCCTTTAAATGTCGGTAACGATAACTCACGTCATCACGATCAGTGAGGGGTATCTAGCAACACATCACTGTCTCCCGATATAAAGAAAAGAGTCTTCCAAGACTACACCCAAAAACAGCACAAGTGTGAATCAACTTCACTAGGCATACATATGTCCTTTGCCACTGGATGTTCTTATTGGACAAGCGTGTCAAGCTTGTAACTCCAATATGACGAGCATGATTAGAACAGATGAACACTGTCACCTGGGTATGGCCATACTCTTTTCTCAATCATCTCATCCAGGGGGCCCCTTTAGAACATCACACTCCTTAAACAAGGAGACGGCAATCCTATGTCTATCACTAGTGCCCTAACCTGACTCAAGCTCACCATCCAAGATAGTCTATAATCATTATGTTTCAAATGATATTGAACTACCTCAAAACAATGACAATCATCATTTAGAAAACACAAGTGATCTCAAGTCAAAGGAAATGTGCCACTTGTTGCACTCAAGGATTATTCACATTGTGACAAACAATTGAATAACCTAGTAGGGTCTGTCCAGTACATCCAATGTACCCATGAGTCTACATCTTATTCCATGCTCGAAGCATCATATAAGATTAGAACACATATTAGTCTCAATCATATCAAGGCTGTCTCATGTTCACCAAGATATCTCGACTAAGGACATATAGCATGTCAACCCAGCTGAACAGCTTTGAGACATTATTCAGAAGAACATATATTGCAGCAGACAATGTAGACAACTGAATAATAACCATGCCTTTATAAACATAACAGTTTATTACATGATACAGATACTTTCCCATAGGCCTCAAACATTAGCCTTAAGGGCATACCCCAACATGGCGCATGCATGGTTGACCATTAGGTCGACTCAAGTCAGTTAGGACTTGGTGCATCCCAGGGCAGTGGATCTGACTAGATCTGATGAGTGGATCCCTATTAATGGACCATTGTAAGGTAGTAGGGCACATAAGGAAAATAAAAGTGATGCCAATGGGTTTTCGAAAATTTTATTTTCTTGATTAGATCACATGATGATTGTATACATGATGCTTGTTTATTTCATCTTATGTGGGCTGCCTATCTTAATGTGTGCTGTGCTGGGGCCTGCGTGCCTGGATGTTAATTTGTAAATTATTTAATGCGATCTGCGAATCACATTTTTAATTAATTTATAAAGTGTAATTGACCTGCGTGTCAATCATGTCTTGATAGGTTAAATTGTATTTTAATCAGACATGAGCACAGAGAACACTTGGTAGAGGTGCATGCAGCAGTGGCTTGACCAGGTGGGAGGTCCAGGGTTCGACTCTGGGACAGGCGCATTTACCTGGTGGGCACACCTGAGCTGCAGTGGGCGCTTGGGCCCTGGGTTGGGCCAGATGAGAAGAAAAAGCCCCATGAAGAAAGCAAGTGAAGACTTAAGTTAAAATTAAGGTCTTACCTAGGCTTAATGGGCTTTTACCACATAAGATCATCATGCTTTCGTTTATTGTTTATAATTAGAATTGCATGATTTAATCTTCTGCTATCTCCATAGGAATTGCATGATAGTTAAGAAGATAAAAAGACCGTTAAAATCCAACGCTAAAATATCAAGCTCGTAAGCCTTCTGACGCGAAACCTCACTGTTCTGACTATCGTTGGGGCCGTGTTATACCCACTCAGTGGGCACGCCCATCTATCTTCAGACGGTGCGGGATTACACCTGCATGTTACAGGGAAGGGATTTATCGCTTCTCGTTGCTCAGCATAGCACGTGGTGGTCCAGGGAGTAGGTCGGGTCAGCTTGACCATGTAGGCTACATATGTGGCGCATATGGTAGCTATATGGAGGCAGCCATCTGTGGGGTCAGAGATTGTGTTGTACCAACTCAGTTGGCACAGTCTGCTGGATTGCCCAGATGAAGGGGAATCTCACGGGTTGGCGATTGGCAGGGATTGCCTACCAGAAATTAATGCTTGTACTCTCTGTGCATCTTATCTCGCCTGAGCGGGACGCGGAGACCAAGTGTGAAATCTGGATCCCATCTCACTAAAAGAGTGTTACTCTTTCGGGCTGTTTTGCTGGATTTTTTAGCCAGATAAAATACTGAGAAAAGGAATCGTTCTTAAGTCCTGGATTGATTCTAAAACATTGATACTGACCTTGCTGTTCTTGCATTATTGTAGATAACTGCAGCAACGAACACCACGAATTTCAATGTGCGATCCCTACTGGAAAGGGAGAAGTTTGCTGGGCAAAACTTCTCAGACTGGTACGGACACCTTAAGATTGTTCTTAAGGCTGAGAGGAAGCTATATGTCCTCGAGACGGCTATACCGCCTCAACCCGCTCCGAACGCCGCAAGGGCGGTTCGGGATGCTTATGAAAAGCATGTCAATGATAGCATTGATGTCGCTTGCCTGATGCTAGCGTCTATGTGTTGGAACCCCTTTCTAGAGGGGGGCGAAACCCAGCATGGCGCATATTCAGATTTCAAGCAGCGGATAGGGTCTCTAAGAATCGCATGCACCTTATATAATCAACTTAAAGAAAACCCGAATGCATAAGAGGTGATTCGATCCATACCATTGCCATTTCTTGATGGCGGCTTGGAAGCAAAGATCAAACGAGATCTTCTCCTTGTCGTCACACACAAGATGATGTCGCTATCTCTCTTGGTGCTCCTTGTGCTAGCAAGGTTCCAAGAGGTCCTTTGACGAGTGAAGGGAAAATGAGATGTCAATCTTTCTTGGCCGAATCCTCCTCAAGCGTCAAGCGTCAAGCGTCAAGCGTCGCCACACTCACACAATAATCTCGAGAGGAATATGGGCGAGAGGAAAAATCAGTTGAAGTGGCGAAAATAGAGAATACTCTATTCGGACGAGAGCACCCACCAAGTGGAGATCATGGTTACTAAAAATAGTAACCACTCCTCACCCCAACGTTCACGCCAAGTGAACTTGTCGCCAACTCCTCTCCCCTTGAACCATGCGCTCATCAAGTGAGCCGGTTCACTTTGGTTCGGTTTAAGAACCAATCAAGCCAATGATCTAGTCTAGATCTTAAATAAACCCTAAGGTTCCCGATCTAACCGTCGATCTCCTCGATGCCCCTGATTTGACCGATCTGGCATCTATTCTCTCGATCGAAGCTTACCGATCTTAAGCCCTAATCAATCAAACATGATCAGACCAGATCTCACTTACAATCAGAGACTAATTCCCTTTAAACTGAACCCAAACAATTCAGTCCACACGATCTGACTTAAGTAAGCCATATCATCAAATTGTGCGACCCTAAGGGTTTCCTTTAAATGTCGGTAACGATAATTCTCATTATCACGATCAGTGAGGGGTATCTAGCAACACATCACTATCTCCCGATATAAAGAAATGAGTCTTCCAAGACTACACCCAAAAACAGCACAAGTGTGAATCAAATCACAAAGCATACATATTTCCTTTGCCACTGGATGTTCTTATTGGACAAGCCTGTCAAGCTTGTAACTCCAATATGATGAGCATGATTAGAACAGATGAACACTGTCACCTGGGTATGGCCATACACTTTCTCAATCATCTCATCCAGGGGGCCCCTTTAGAACATCACACTCCTTAAACAAGGAGACGGCAATCCTATGTCTATCACTAGTGCTCTAACCTGACTCAAGCTCACCATCCAAGATAGTCTATAATCATTATGTTTCAAATGATATTGAACCATCTCAAAACAATGACAATCATCATTCAGAAAACACAAGTGATCTCAAGTCAGAGGAAATGTGCCACTTGTCTTAATCAAGGAATATTCACATTGTGACAAACAATTGAACATCCTAGTAGGGTCTGTCCAGTACATCCAATGTACCCATGAGTCTACATCTTATTCCATGCTCGAAGCATCCTATAAGATTAGAACACATATTAGTCTCAATCATATCAAGGCTGTCTCATGTTCACCAAGATATATCGACTAAGGACATAATAGCATGTCAGCCGAGCTGAACAGCTTTGAGACATTATTCAGAAGAACATATATTGCAGCAGACAATGTAGCTAACTGAATAACAACCATGCCTTTATAAACATAACAGTTTATTACATGATACAAATACATTCCCATAGGCCTCAAACATTAGCCTTAAGGGCATACCCCAACAATCTCCCACTTGCACTTAATCTAATGGTTGAGAAATCTCAAACCCATATTATTACAGTGCTTCTCATGCTTCTGCTGCGCCAGAGGCTTGGTAAGCGGGTCTGCCAGATTGTCATCTGTATGAACCTTGCAGATTTTGATCTCGCCACGATCTATGATCTCCCTGATCAAATGAAACCGTCTCAGTATGTGCTTGGACTTCTGGTGCGACCGTGGTTCCTTTGCTTGTGCGATTGCTCCAGTGTTATCACAGAAGATAACCAAAGGATCGACACTCGAAGGAACAACACCAAGTTCTCTCACGAACTTACGAATCCAGACTGCCTCCTTGGATGCTTCCGAGGCTGCAACATACTCGGCTTCTGTTGTGGAATCAGCAACAGTTGACTGTTTGAAACTCTTCCACACCACTGCACCTCCATTCAAGCTAAAAACATAGCCTGATTGCGATCGGAAATCATCCTGGTCCGACTGGAACGAAGCGTCAGTATATCCCTCTATACTGAGTTCTTCCTGACCACCATATATCAAGAACATATCTTTGGTCCTCCGCAGATATTTTAAAATGTTCTTGACTGCAATCCAGTGCGCCATACCTGGATTACTTTGGAAACGACTGGTTACGCTTAACCCGTAAGCGACGTCTGGGCGAGTACACAACATCGCATACATAATGGAACCAATAGCCGAAGCATAAGGCGTATTGTCCATTTCATCTTTCTCAGTCTGTGTTTGTGGACACTGACTCTTCGAAAGACTCAGACCATGTCTGACTGGAAGATATCCACGTTTAGAATTCTCTAAATGAAATCTCTCCAGGACCTTATCGATGTAAGTACTCTGGCACAGCCCGAGAAGCCTCTTAGATCTATCCCTGTAGATCTTCACACCTAACACATAGGCTGCTTCTCCTAGATCTTTCATCTGGAAACACTTCCTCAGCCATGCTTTAACAGCATGCATTTCAGGAATGTCATTTCCAATGATCAAGATGTCATCGACGTAGAGGACTAGGAAAGTAATCACGCTCCCACTAAACCTCTTATATACACACGGGTCATCCTCGTTCTTGATGAAACCAAATTCAGTGACTGATTCATCAAAACGAATATTCCAGCTTCTAGATGCTTGCTTAAGTCCATAAATGGACTTCTTTAACTTGCATATCTTATGACGATCTGATGGATTAGTGAAACCCTCAGGTTGTGTCATATACACATCCTCATCCAGATTTCCATTAAGGAAAGCTGTTTTCACATCCATCTGCCAAATCTCATAATCATAATATGCAGCTATCGCGAAAAGAATCCGAATAGACTTAAACATGGCTACAGGTGAGAAAGTTTCATCATAATCTATCCCGTAGATTTGTTTGAAACCTTTCGCAACTAGCCTGCCTTTATAGGTAACCACGTTACCATCCATGTCAATCTTCTTCTTGAAGATCCATTTACAGCCTATAGGGATAACTCCCGAAGGCGGATCAACCAAATCCCAGACTTGGTTATCTGACATGGAGTCCATCTCGGCGCGCATAGCCTCAAGCCATCTCGCTGACTTCGGTCCACTGACCGCATCCGCATAAGTGAGGGGTTCATCATTGTCAATGATGTAGACTCCGTCATAGCGCTCAGGCTGTCGACGGATCCTACCCGATCTTCGCGGTTCCCGTGATATTTGAGCCTCAGGTTGTTCAATAACCTGTTCTACCGGCTCAGGCTCATCCAACTGTGCTTGACTACTTTGTCCTTCGACTGGATTCTCATCCAGCTTTATTTCTCTCCCACTGGCCTCTTGCAGAAGAAACTCCTTCTCAAGAAATATGGCCGTCCGAGCAACAAAAACCTTGTTCTCTTTGGGATCGTAGAAATAATAACCCTTAGTTTCCTTAGGGTAACCGACAAAGATACATTTGTCAGATCTGCTCTCTAGTTTCCCAGAGGCGAGCTTTTTGACATAAGCCTCGCAGCCCCAGATCCTGATAAATGTCAAGCTTGGCTGTTTCCCATACCATAACTCATATGGAGTTTTAGAAACTGCTTTGGATGGCACTCGGTTTAGTACCTTTGCAGCTGTTTCCAGCGCAAAACCCCAAAAGGAGTATGGAAGAGTAGCCTGACTCATCATAGAACGAACCATATCAAGTAGCGTTCTATTTCTCCTCTCGGACACACCATTCCATTGCGGTGTTCCTGGCGGAGTGAGCTGTGAGATAATCCCACACTCCTTTAGATAGTCAGTAAACGTATGACTTAGGTATTCACCACCTCGATCTGAGCGAAGTGCCTTGATATTTCGGCCCTAGCTGATTTTGTACTTCATTCTTGAACTCTTTGAACTTGTCAAAAGATTCACTTTTATGTCTCATCAGATAGACATACCCGTATCTACTGAAATCATCAGTAAAGGTAATGAAGTACTGATAGCCACCTCTGGCATGTTTACTAAATGGCCCACACACATCACTGTGTATAAGGTCAAGTAAACCTGAAGCCCTTTGACCTTTGTGAGGAAAAGGTGACTTCGTCATTTTAACCCATCAAACAAGCTTTGCATGTATCAATCTCCTTATAGGAGAATGATCCCAGCAGTCCATGATCATGCAACCGCTTAATGCGTTTCTCGTTTATATGGCCTAAACGACTATGCCACAGCAAGGTGCTGTCATCAGCATACTTGGCTTTCTTAATATCAACATTTTGTATAGAACTTTCCATGTCCAACATGAATAACCCATTGTTAATTGAACCAGTTGCATAAACAATATTATCATAAGACAAAATACACTTTGAAATATTGCATTCAAAGGAAAACCCCTTCCTGACAAGAGCAGGAATGGAGATAATATTTTTAGTTATACTGGGAACAAAATAACAATTGTCTAGTTCCAATACAATGCCAGATGGTAAAGGAAATGAAGTAGTCTCCTACAGCAACAGCAGCAACCCGTGCCCCGTTTCCCAACTCGTAGGTCCACCTCATGCTGTCCCACCTGCCTTCTTCTCTTGAGTTCCTGTACATTTGAACAAATGTGAACTCCACATGCAGTGTCCAACACCCATGATATAGAAGAAGAAAACATGACCTCAGTCACGAATATACCTGAGCCAGAAGCGAAGCTTCCCCTCTTATCTCCTTGGAGCGCTTTGCAGTCCTTTTTCCAGTGACCCAGCTGGCCACAGTGGAAACACCTGTATTCCTTGGACCGCTTGACCTTTTGCTTCAGAGCCTTGCTGTAGTTCTTGACTGGGGCCTTGCCCTTCTTCCCCTTCTTCTTGTTCCTGGAAGGAACCATTAAGACAGAGGTTTGAAGGCTTACCCTTCAGAGTTTCCCTCAGTGGTCAAGAGCATATTCAGCAGCTCTGCCGGAGTACAATCGATTTTGTTCATATTAAAATTAATAATGAACGCGTCGAATGAAGGCGGGAGAGACTGCAGAATAATGTCCACAGCAAGCTCCTGGTTAATGGTATGCCCCAGTTTCTCTAGAGCCTCCTTGTGCCCAATCATCTTGAGCACGTGAGCTCCCACTGGGCTCCCTTCAGCCAGTTTGCTCTGAAAGAAGAGCTTTGTCAGATTATAGCGTTCTGTCCTCGCCTGTGCAGCATACAACATCTTGAGGTTTGTAATCATGTCTATAGCCGACATGTCCTCATGCTGACGCTGCAGCGGTGGCGTCATAGACGCTAGCATCAGGCAAGCGACATCAATGCTATCATTGACGTGCTTTTCATAGGCTTCCCGAACCGCCCTTGCGGCGTTCGGAGCGGGCTGCGGCGGTATCGCCGTCTCGAGGACATACAGTTTCCTCTCTGCCTTAAGAATGATCTTAAGGTGTCCAAACCAGTCAGAGAAGTTCGGCCCAGCAAACTTCTCCCTTTCCAGTAGGGATCGCACATTGAAGTTCATGGTGTTCGTTGCTGCAGGTATCTACAACAATGCAAGAACAGCAAGGTCAGTATCAATGTATAAGAATCGATCAGGACTTAAGAAAGATTCTTTTTCTCACTATTTTATCTGGCTGAAAAATCCACAGCCCGAAAGAGTAGCACTCTTTTAGTGAGATGGGATCCAGATTTCATACTTGGTCTCCGCGTCCCGCTCAGGCGAGATAAGATGCACAGAGAGTACAAGCACTAGTTTCTGGTAGGCATCCCAGCCAATCGCCAACCCGTGCGATTCCCCTTCATCTGGGCAATCCAGCAGACTGTGCCAACTGAGTTGGTACAACACAGTCTCTGATCCCACAGATGGCTGCCTCCATGTGCTACCATATGCGCCACATATGTAGCCTACACGGTCAAGCTGACCCGACCTACTCCCTGGACCACCACGTGCTATGCTGAGCAACGAGAAGGGATAAATCCCTACTCTGTAACACGCAGGTGTAATCCCGCACCGTCTGAAGATAGATGGACGTGCCCACTGAGTGGGTACAACACGGCTCCAACGATAATCAGAACAGTGAGGTTTCGCGTCAGAAGGCTTACGAGCTTGATATTTTAGCGTTGGATTTTAACGGTCTTTTATCTTCTTCACTATCATGCAATCCCTATGGTGATAGCAGAAGATAAACTTAAACATGCAATTCTAATATTATACAATAAAAGAAAGCATGTATCTTATGTGGTAAAAGCCCATAGCCCTAGAAGACCTTAACCTAACTTAAGTCTTCATTTGCTCTTCATGGGTCTTTTGCTGCTCATCTGGCCCAAACCTGGGCCCAAGCGCCATCTGCAGCACAGGTGCGCCCACCAGGAATATGCGCCAGGTCCTAGGGTCGAACCCTAGACCTCCCACCTGGTCCAGCCACTTGCTGCATGCGCCTCTGCCAAGTCTGCACTGTGCTCTTGTCAAATTAAATTACAAATTTAACTATCTAGACAAGAGTGACACGCAGGTCACTTACATTTTATAAATTAAAACAATGTGATGCGCAGATCACAATAATTAATTTACAATTTTTAAATCCAGGCACGCAGGCCCCAGCACAGCACAGATTTAACATGGGCAGCCCACATAAGACTAAATAGACAAACACATGCATCCAATCAGCAATCAAGTGATCCATCATAAAAATTAAAAATTTTCGAAAACCCCTTGGGATCAATTTTAATTTTTCCTTATTTGCCCTACAACCTTACAACGATCCATTACTAGGGATCCACTCATCCAACCTAGTCAGATCCACTGCCCTTGCATGCACCAAGTCCTAACTGACTTGAGTCGACCATAAGGTCAACCATGCATGCGTCAGGGGCTGAACGACCACACTGAGGTCTGGCAAGCGGGCGTGACCCCGGGCCTAACTCAGGTGCGTTCATTAATCGTCTCAATCAGACTTCGCTACACACCTGTCTGCAGTCGACCTATAGCCACCATAGGCTTGCGCCAAGGTGCTATCTGGTCGACCCATTCAGGCTGTCAGATAGTCTGATCAGACTGTTGGATCTAAACTAGGGGTGACTTCAACCCTAATAACCCGTTTAAGGGTTTATAGTAGAGCCTTAGATCTAGAGTGAGTCGCGCATGTTAATTAGGGTTTTTAAGAAAAACACTAAGCATGCGCCAAGAACAACATGCGCCAATGATAACATACTTCAAGTTTCGCATGTACAAAAACTTAAAGAAAAAACGCATGTTAACTAGATCTAAGCTTGTACACGCAAACATGGATCACATAAGCTTAAGCAATCATACAAAGATGCATAGAAAACTGCTCTGATACCAGTTGTTGGAACCCCTTTCTAGAGGGGGGCGAAACCCAGCATGGCGCATATTCAGATTTCAAGCAGCGGATAGGGTCTCTAAGAATCGCATGCACCTTATATAATCAACTTAAAGAAAACCCGAATGCATAAGAGGTGATTCGATCCATACCATTGCCATTTCTTGATGGCGGCTTGGAAGAAAAGATCAAACGAGATCTTCTCCTTGTCGTCACACACAAGATGATGTCGCTATCTCTCTTGGTGCTCCTTGTGCTAGCAAGGTTCCAAGAGGTCCTTTGACGAGTGAAGGGAAAATGAGATGTCAATCTTTCTTGGCCGAATCCTCCTCAAGCGTCAAGCGTCAAGCGTCAAGCGTCGCCACACTCACACAATAATCTCGAGAGGAATATGGGCGAGAGGAAAAATCAGTTGAAGTGGCGAAAATAGAGAATACTCTATTCGGACGAGAGCACCCACCAAGTGGAGATCATGGTTACTAAAAATAGTAACCACTCCTCACCCCAACGTTCACGCCAAGTGAACTTGTCGCCAACTCCTCTCCCCTTGAACCATGCGCTCATCAAGTGAGCCGGTTCACTTTGGTTCGGTTTAAGAACCAATCAAGCCAATGATCTAGTCTAGATCTTAAATAAACCCTAAGGTTCCCGATCTAACCGTCGATCTCCTCGATGCCCCTGATCTGACCGATCTGGCATCTATTCTCTCGATCGAAGCTTACCGATCTTAAGCCCTAATCAATCAAACATGATCAGACCAGATCTCACTTACAATCAGAGACTAATTCCCTTTAAACTGAACCCAAACAATTCAGTCCACACGATCTGACTTAAGTAAGCCATATCATCAAATTGTGCGACCCTAAGGGTTTCCTTTAAATGTCGGTAACGATAATTCTCATTATCACGATCAGTGAGGGGTATCTAGCAACACATCACTATCTCCCGATATAAAGAAATGAGTCTTCCAAGACTACACCCAAAAACAGCACAAGTGTGAATCAAATCACAAAGCATACATATTTCCTTTGCCACTGGATGTTCTTATTGGACAAGCCTGTCAAGCTTGTAACTCCAATATGATGAGCATGATTAGAACAGATGAACACTGTCACCTGGGTATGGCCATACACTTTCTCAATCATCTCATCCAGGGGGCCCCTTTAGAACATCACACTCCTTAAACAAGGAGACGGCAATCCTATGTCTATCACTAGTGCTCTAACCTGACTCAAGCTCACCATCCAAGATAGTCTATAATCATTATGTTTCAAATGATATTGAACCATCTCAAAACAATGACAATCATCATTCAGAAAACACAAGTGATCTCAAGTCAGAGGAAATGTGCCACTTGTCTTAATCAAGGAATATTCACATTGTGACAAACAATTGAACATCCTAGTAGGGTCTGTCCAGTACATCCAATGTACCCATGAGTCTACATCTTATTCCATGCTCGAAGCATCCTATAAGATTAGAACACATATTAGTCTCAATCATATCAAGGCTGTCTCATGTTCACCAAGATATATCGACTAAGGACATAATAGCATGTCAGCCGAGCTGAACAGCTTTGAGACATTATTCAGAAGAACATATATTGCAGCAGACAATGTAGCTAACTGAATAACAACCATGCCTTTATAAACATAACAGTTTATTGCATGATACAAATACATTCCCATAGGCCTCAAACATTAGCCTTAAGGGCATACCCCAACACTATGACGCCAGAGCTGCAGCGTCAGCATGAGGATCTATCGGCTATAGATATTATAGCTAACCTCAAGTTGCTATATGCTGCACAGGCTAGGACTGAACGCTACAATCTGACAAAACTTTTCTTTCAGAGCAAACTGGCTGAAGGGAGTCCAGTGGGAGCTCACGTACTCAAGATGATTGGGTACAAGGAGGCTCTAGAGAAACTGGGACATACCATCAATCAGGAGCTTGCTGTAGACATCATTCTTCAGTCTCTTCCGGATACCTTTGATCCGTTCATCATTAATTTTAATATGAACAAGATCGACTGTACCCCGGCAGAGTTGCTGAATATGCTCTTGACTACAGAGCTGACTCTAAAGGGAAAGCCTTCAACCTCTGTCTTGATGTTTCCTTCCAGGAACAAGAAGAAGGGGAAGAAGGGCAAAGCCCCTGTCAAGAGTTACAACAAGGCTCTGAAACAAAAGGTTAAGCGGTCGAAGGAATACAGATGTTTCCATTGTGGCCAGCTGGGTCACTGGAAAAAAGGACTGTAAAGCGCTCCAAGGAGACAAGAAGGGAAGCATCGCTTCTGGCTCAGGTATTTTTGTGACTGAGGTCATGTTTTCTTCTTCTATTTCATTGGTGTTGGACACTGCATGTGGAGTTCACATTTGTTCAAATGTACAGGAACTCAAGAGAAGAAGACAGGTGGGACAGCATGAGGTGGACCTACGAGTTGGAAACGGGGCACGGGTTGCTGCTGTTGCTGTAGGAGTTTATTACATCTCATTACCATCTGGGCTTGTATTGGAACTAGACAGTTGTTACTTTGTACCAAGCATTACGAAGAATATTATCTCTATTCCTGCTCTTGTCAGGAAAGGATTTTCCTTTGAATGCAATATTTCAATGTGTGTTCTTGCTTATGATAATATCGTTTTTGCAACTGGGTCAATTAACAATGGGTTATTCATGTTGGACATGGAATGTTCTATACAGCAAATTGATATTAAGAAAGCCAAGTATGCTGATGACAGCACCTTGCTATGGCATAGTCGTTTAGGCCATATTAACAAGAAACGCATTAAGCGGTTGCATGACCATGGACTGCTGGGATCATTCTCCTATGAGGAGCTTGATACATGTAAAGCTTGTTTAATGGGTAAAATGACGAAGTCTCCTTTTCTTAACAAAGGTCAAAGGGCTTCAGGTTTACTTGACCTTATACACAGTGATGTGTGTGGGCCGTTTAGTAAACATGCCAGAGGTGGCTATCTATACTTCATTACCTTTACTGATGATTTCAGTAGGTATGGATATGTCTATCTAATGAGACATAAAAGTGAATCTTTTGACAAGTTCAAAGAGTGCAAAAATGAAGTACAGAATCAGCTAGGCCGAAATATCAAGACACTTCTCTCAGATCGAGGTGGAGAATACCTAAGTCGTGAGTTTAATGACTATCTGAAGGAGTGTGGGATTATCTCACAGCTCACTCCGCCAGGAACACCGCAATGGAATGGTGTGTCCGAAAGGAGGAACAGGACCCTATTGGATATGGTTCGTTCTATGATGAGTCAGGCTACTCTACCTTACTCTTTTTGGGGATTTGCACTGGAAACAGCTGCAAAGGTACTAAACCGAGTGCCATCCAAGGCAGTTTCAAAGACTCCATATGAGTTATGGTATGGGAAACAGCCGAGCTTGACATTTATTAAGATCTGGGGTTGCGAGGCTTATGTTAAAAAGCTTGCCTCTGGGAAACTAGAGAGTAGATCTGAAAAATGTATCTTTGTCGGTTACCCTAAGAAAACTAAGGGTTATTATTTCTACGATCCCAAAGAGAACAAGGTGTTTGTTGCTCGAACGGCCATTTTTCTTGAGAAGGAATTTCTTCTGCAAGAGGCCAGTGGGAGAGAAATAAAGCTGGATGAGAATCCAGAGGAAGGACAAAGTACTCAAGCACAGTTGGATGTGCCTGAGCCAGTAGAACAGGTTATTGAACAACTTGAGGCTCAGATATCACGGGAACCGCGAAGATCGGGAAGGATCCGTCGACAGCCTGAGCGCTATGACGGAGTCTACATCATTAATCATGATGAACCCCTCACTTATGCGGATGCGGTCAGTGGACCGGACTCTGCAAGATGGCTTGAAGCTATGCGCGCCGAGATGGACTCAATGTCAGATAACCAAGTCTGGGATTTGGTTGATCCGCCTCCGGGAATAATCCCTATAGGCTGTAAATGGATCTTCAAGAAGAAGATTGACATGGATGGTAACATGGTTACCTATAAAGGCAGGCTAGTTGCGAAAGGTTTCAAACAAATCTACGGGATAGATTTTTATGAAACTTTCTCTCCTGTAGCTATGTTCAAGTCTATTCGGATTATTCTTGCGATAGCAGCATATTACGATTATGAGATCTGGCAGATGGATGTGAAGACCGCTTTCCTTAATGGAAAACTGGATGAGGATGTGTATATGACACAACCTGAAGGTTTCACTAATCCATCAGATCGTCATAAAATATGCAAGTTAAAGAAGTCCATTTATGGACTTAAACAAGCGTCAAGAAGCTGGAATATTCGTTTTGATGAATCAATCAGTGAATTTGGTTTCATCAAGAATGAAGATGACCCGTGTGTATATAAGAGGTTTAGTGGGAGCGTGATTACTTTCCTAGTCCTCTACGTCGATGATATCTTGATCATTGGAAATGATATTCCTGAAATGCATGCGGTTAAGGCATGGTTAAGGAAATGTTTCCAGATGAAAGATTTAGGAGAAGCAGCCTATGTATTAGGTGTGAAGATCTACAGGGATAGATCTAAGAAGCTTCTCGGGCTGTGCCAGAGTACTTACATCGATAAAGTCCTGGAGAGATTTCATTTAGAGAATTCTAAAAGAGGATATCTTCCAGTCAGACATGGTCTGAATCTTTCGAAGAGTCAGTGTCCACAAACACAGACTGAGAAAGATGAAATGGACAATATGCCTTATGCTTCGGCTATTGGGTCCATTATGTATGCGATGTTGTGTACTCGCCCAGACGTCGCTTACGGGTTAAGCGTGACCAGTCGATTCCAAAGTAATCAAGGTCAGGCACACTGGATTGCGGTCAAGAACATTTTAAAATATCTGCGGAGGACCAAAGATATGTTCTTGGTGTATGGTGGTCAGGAAGAACTCAGTATTGAAGGATATACTGACGCTTCGTTCCAATCTGACCAGGATGATTTCCGATCGCAATCAGGCTATGTTTTTAGCTTGAATGGAGGAGCAGTGGTGTGGAAGAGTTTCAAACAGTCTATAGTTGCTGATTCTACCACGGAAGCCGAGTATGTTGCAGCCTCAGAAGCATCCAAGGAGGCAGTGTAGATTCGTAAGTTCGTTCAGGAACTTGGTGTTGTTCCTTCGAGTGCAGATCCTTTGGTTATCTTCTGTGATAACACTAGAGCAATCGCACAAGCAAAGGAACCACGGTCGCACCAGAAGTCCAAGCACATACAGAGACGGTTTCACTTGATCAGGGAGATCATAGATCGTGGTGAGATCAAGGTCTGCAAGGTTCATACAGATGACAATCTAGCTGACCCGCTTACTAAGCCTCTGGCGCAGCAGAAGCATGAGAAGCACTGTAATAATATGGGTTTGAGATTTCTCAACCATTAGATTAAGTGCAAGTGGGAGATTGTTGGGGTATGCCCTTAAGGCTAATGTTTGAGGCCTTGGGATTATATCAGTATCATGTATAAACTCTATGTTTAAATGGTCTACCAAGAATAATAGGATTTTTGGAACTTTCCTCCATCTCAAGAACCACAAAATCAGTAGGTAAAAAATACTTATCGACTTGGATAGGAATATCCTCAAGAATACCTACAGGATACCTCACTGAGTGATCGGCGAGCTGCAAAGATATTGAACTCGGCTTAGGAGCTTCCTTATCTAGTTTCCTGCACGCAGATAAGGGCATCAGACTCACACTGGCTCCCAAATCACATAAGGCTCGATCAAAAGCAATACTCCTAATTAAACAAGGGATAGATAAACCACTTGGATCCTAACTTGTTTTGAATAAGAGCATTGCATTCTTTAGTTAGTGCCACAGTACCATAGTACTCTATTTTTCTTTTGTTGGATAAAATTTCTTTTAAAAATTTTGTATATGTAGGCATTTGAGATAAGACATCAATAAATGGAATATTAATATATAACTTTTTCATTAGTTCCAAAAATTTCCAAACTACCTATCCAGCTTAGCTTGCACAATCTTCTGGGAAAAGGAATAGGTGGCCTATAAGGTGAAGGAGAATTAGGTTTGGAAATATCACTCTGACATGGTTCATTACCTTTTGGTTTATCACCCTAGTGAGGTGATAAACTAGTTTGGGACTGCTCATGCTTAGAGGATTTTTCCATGTCTAATCCATTATCAAGCTCAATATTAGGCTCTTTTTCATTATTTTTAGAGTTCCCTTTAGGTTCATCTAATTGCCTTCCACTCCTGGTGATGATAGCATTACAGTACTCCCTAGGGTTTGGTTCAGGTTTAGTAGGTAATTTTCCTGGGGGTCTATAAGAAATACTTGCTTGTTGTGCTACCTGTGTCTCTAAAATCTTATTGTGAGCAACAACACCATCTAACCTAGAGTTAATTTCCTTGAGATTCTCTTTGAACTCTTCATTTTGTTTCATTGGGGCACCCATGAATTTTTCAAACATGTCATCTAAACTAGATTTTTGGGGTTGACTCTGATTTTGTTGACTCTGCTGGTACCCTCTATTTTCATTTTGCACAATAACATGATTGTTACTCTTACAGGACAAGTTAGGGTGGTTTCTCCATCCAGGGTTGTAGGTATTAGAGTCAGGGTCATTATTTCTACCTTGATTGTGCCCCCCCCCTACTGCATTGACTCGCTCACTACCCTGATCAACTATAACCTTACACTCCTCAGCATAGTGCCCATGGTTCCCACATACATCACAAATAACAAAATAAATAGCAGCAGTGTGCATATGAAAATAATCAAAATGATTACACAAAGAATCTACCTTTTTTGCTAGAGAGCGCCAACCATCACCATCATTCTTACCATGAGGAGGACGATACAACACTCCTCTCTCAGTAGTCCATTGGTCGTGGTTTAGTGCCATCTCTTCAATCAAAACATATGCATCTTCAATGGTCTTCTTCATCAATGCTCCCCCTGCAGCAGCATCAATAGTTAAGCGAGTGTTGTAAAGCAAACCATTATAGAAAGTCTAAATTAAAACCCAATCTTCTAATCCATGATGAGGGCACTTCCGTTGTAACTCATTGAAGCGCACCCATGCTTCACTAAGTGATTCACTATCCCTCTGTTCAAAGCTTGTGATTTGGTTCCTCAACTGAATCATCTTACTGGGTGGAAAGTACTTCAGCAAGAAAGCATTTAACAACTGCTCCCAAGTAGTGAATGTCCCAGTTGGATGTGAGTGTAGCCAGGCTTTTGCTCAGTCCCTGAGAGAAAACGAAAACAATCTCAGTCTAAGAGCATCATCAGATACACCATTAATTTTTATGGTATCACAAAATTCAAGGAAAAAAGATAAGTGTTGATTAGGATCTTCTAGAGGAGATCCTCCAAACCGGTTTTGTTGGATCATTGGTAGAAAAGCTGGTTTAATCTCAAAGTTATTTGCATCGATTGCAGGCCTAGTAATACTGGAACGAATTCCCTGTGTACTCGGGGCTGCATAATCTCTAAGTGTTATTCTGTCAGCCATGATGGACTCTTCTTCTCTCTCCTCTCCAAACCTCAATTTCATGCGTAATCTAAGAGTTTTGTTAATTTTAGGATCAAAAGTAACTAATGGTCCTGACCTAAGATTCCTACGCATACAAAGTAGAAAGTAAGAAAAGTTTAGATTTTTTAGAAAATAAAAGAAAATCAGAATCTATCACATAAAATAGATAAAACAAAAACAAAATGCTTAGTCTAGCAATAGTATCAATTATATCATATTAACAAAGCCAAGGTCCCAAGCAACGGCACCAAAAACTTATTGTATGTCCGCAAGTGCACGGATACTCGAAGTAATATTTAAGATATCGAACCACAGAGACCTTGTTGTTAAATACCGACAAATTGAGATTTCACTAGCTAAACAAATCGAATAATGATGCAAACGATCGGAAAGTGCACGAAAAAATATCAGAGAAAAAAACCTGTACTAGGGGTTCATCCACCTTAATTCTAATGACTAGAAGAAAATAAAGACTGTCAATCAAATTTTATCATGGTAAAGATTTAATTTACTTCATAAAAGGATCATCTCGCTCTCGCGTAGACAATCATACAAATGACCAATCCTCACTCTCGTTTAAGATCTATCCAATACTGAAAATAAGTAAATAATTAAACAAATAACTCAAGGATCGCTCTCGTGCATCCGAATTCTAAGTTAAACATCTCATGTGGAAACGCAAGGATCACTCTCGTGCATCTTGAAACTCATCACAAGTTATGTTGGTGTATATGCCCTGCAGACCAATGTATGGACATGGTCAGGCATTGTTATGAAAGTACTTTGATAGAACTATTACTTTTTATATAGGCATGGTCGTTATTATGCAGACTTCTCTACCTGCGTTGATGTATTGAGTTGCATAAATAATGTCCCAGGAGTTTGGATTGGATCCATTCTCATAAGCTATCCCCAGACAAGGTACCTTAGCAGATATGGGACAGCTTTGGTACATGTGAGACTGGTGTATGGGCTGGTTAGGTGCGGGGCACAGTAACGCAGACATACAGGTGCATTGGATGCACTGGAGTGATCCACCGTGAGGATTGACTTGTCTAGTCAACGAGTCAATCTCACATGCGAGGTTTTGCATTGATCCTTAGACTTGAGGTATTCATGTCTAGATTTGATGATGGGTATGCTTTAATATAGTCTTACGTCTCTCCGTAACTGGGAGACCAAAACGACTGTCATTGGGCATGTCATAAGTCACGTAGAAACATGGATGACCAATAGTAGGATTTGCCCCTTCCTTCCGAGGAAGCATGATATCCACCTTGGGGCGCCCCACCTTATTGGTGCATGACAGGAAAGTGTGGCCACACTTGTTGAGTCATGACCAATGCATTGGATAATAAACTTGAGACTAATCCAATGGCAGGATATCAGCTTAGGCAAAGGGATCTGTAATGCAATGGGAATCCTCGTTGCTTGTTAGGAGTTATTGCCATAATGACTTAAGTCCTATGACATGGGTAGTAGTGATGTGTTGCTAGATACCCCTCACTACTTATGATGTTTACATCATTGCCATCGTCATATGGATCCTACGGGGTCACACGCAATAGACTCTTGACGTTGCTTTAATCAGAAGCCTTTGGATCAAGTTATTGGATAACTTGGATCCATTTGGAAGATTTCATCAGCGCCAATGGGCCTGATGAGTTGGAAGAAAGTTATTGGAGCCAAACTTCATTTTTGGCAGGTTGACCCGAAATTGACCTAGATTGGTCACATTTGGATTAGGGTTGCATTGGATTGATCCAATGGCTTAATCAACCCATGCCATGAAGTTTGGGCTAGCTCATTATCCAATGAGGCCCAATAACTAGTTATGAAGAAGAGGTATAAGCAAATAAGGGTATAATGGGGAAGAATTTCACCCCATTGGCGCCAAGGGCATAATGGGGTGAAGTGGGCGCATGTTGCTTCATAAGGAAGCATTAGGCGCCTCCCCCTTTGATCCCTTGATGGTATCTTGCCTCTATGGTAAGTATTGGGGCTGATATGGCTTGATGGCGCTTTTGGAAAGAGCATAGGCGCATATATCAAGTGGGATAAGATTTATGGAAAAGTCTTCGAGACTTTCCTTATCTCCAAACCCTAATTCACCCCAAACTATTTGCTTGGCCGAATTCTTCATGCTTGTTGCGCCTAGTCCTTCTCCTTGGATGGAAAGAATGCCTCTAAGGCATGTCTTGGGCTGATATGGCTATTGGGCATTGCGTGAGCACCTCCAACTAGAGCTTCACGCCGATAGTGCCACTAGGCACCATGGCCACGATAAGACCCTCGAAATGGCCAAAGATCGGTTTTCTGGCCCACTCTTCGTAAGGATGTAGAAATGGTTGTCCGCCACTACGGCATGTGCCAATGTGCCAAACCCCGACCACCTAACACCGGTCTCTACACCTCACTGCCTATCACCCACGGTCCATGGCTCGACATTAGCATGGACTTTGTCCTCGGGTTGCCCCACACGGCCTCGTACCATGACTCCATCTGTGTTGTCGTGGATCGCTTCACTAAGATGGCGCACTTTGTGCCTTGTTCCAAGACAGCCAATGCATCCCACATTGCGAGTCTCTTTGTCAAAGTGATCGTTCACCTCCATGGCCTCCCACTCACTATTGTGTCTGACTGTGACACCTGGTTCGTCGGTCACTTTTGGAAGTCCCTCTGGTCCCTACCTCGCACCACGCTTAGGTACTCTTCTGCGTATCATCCGCAGACCGATGGTCAAATGGAGGTGGTTAACCGAAGTCTAAGGAAACTTTTGCATTGTTTGGCTGGTGACTTCCCACACCATTGGGTTGAACAGCTCCCCATCGTGGACTTTGCGTATAATAGTGCGTTCAACTGATCTATCGGTCTGAGTCATTTCCAAATTCTACTCGGGCACCAACATAGAAAACCTATAGATATGCATAGCGTCCCTGCTCCCCCTTGTATCCATCAGTCCGCCTATCCATTCACATCCCTCATCTCAGGCTTACATGATTAGATTCGTCATCGAATTTACTTGAGCAATACTTGGTACGTAGTTGAGGCGAACGAGCATCATAGGCCACATCATTTTGAGGTGGGTGAGCGTGTGATGGTGCGTCTCCAGCCGGAGCGCTTGAGATCGAGGGCCAATTGGAAACTGCAAGCATGCAGCGATGGTCCCAACATGATTCGGCGGCGGGTTGGTGCCAACGCATAAATCCTCAACCTACTAGAGGATTCTCTCATCAGCTCGGTCTTCAACATCGCCGACTTGCTCCCTTTCCATGCGCCCTTGCCCGGTGGTGGCCCCTCGGATGTCCTAGTTGATCCTTATTCTCCAGAGGAGAATTCTCCCCACCCCGAGAGAATTGACGGAGTCATAGATGAGAATTGGGGTGTTCCAACACCTTTGGAATACATCTAGGCAAACTCCCCACGACTGGAGGAAGCTACCCCAAAAATTCTAGGTCACGAAGCATCACACCCAAGCCATGAAGGAGATCATGGCCATGACCACCATGGTAGAAGAAGGCAAGCCCGTGGTGCCGGCCGTGATGAGCTCGTTGCAAAACTGAGTCACCCACATGGAAGAAAGCACAGCTGTGAAGGAGATCACCACCGCACCAGCCCAACCCGTGACGAGCTCGGCCGAATGTACAGATTACATCCACACCCATGACCCGATGCATGGCTCGGCCATGACCGTCGCTGCAGACTTCCTAGCATTGGTTCACGCACATGAATGCAAGCACGGCCAGGTCATGAATGGCTCAACAATGTAGAAGGGCCCCGTTCTTCATGATGTTTGACACTATCAACAATCCTCGCATCCTCCTAGCTGTTTTGTGGGGATTGTGAGCCCTTCCTTTACCTGAACGGAGCCCATCCATCCCATAAACCTATCAAGCTTCCCAAGAAGACCTCCCCAAGAACCGACTATAGATCGCTACTGATGACTCTAAATTTCATAATATTTTTCATACTTATTTAGTAGTCTTTTGAACCATAATCTCACTCTCTTGCCTTGTTTTTGTACCTTTTTTACCAAAAACTTCGGAATCTACACAATCTTTAGATTTGACCAGTTTCAGGTAAAAAGGCATCATTATCACTGGTTTTTGAGCAATATCAATGCATGAACGAGTTCTAAACATCAAGAGGAGTTTACACAATAAATTTCAAGTCAAAATGGACTTCTAGCAAAAATACGGCACTACCGTATTTTTGGGCGTGAATCACACGGTACTGTATTTTGCATCAGAAACCAACCATAAGACTTGGGGGAAATACGGCACTACTGTATGGAACTACATGGTGCCGTATTATTCTGCATTTTCGATTAGAAAGTTTTGACAAGAATACGGCACTACCATATGAATTGACATGATACCGTATTTTGTGGCAATTCTGACCAGAAGACTTCAGCAAGAATATGGCACTGTCGTATAATTGGGTGACATTGACACAGTACCATATTTGATGCCCAGAACTTATAGAAGGAAAATACGGCACTGCCGTAATCCGGATACGATACCGTTTTTTGAAACCCAGAATTCTGAGTTTTCCGCCGCAAAATTGAAAACACAATTTCTCGAAACATAGGGCACCAATTGAAGATCCGGAAAAAGGGGAAGATTCAGGATGAAAGTCCCTAAAGGGGGGGGGGGGGGGGCGAAACCCTAATAGGCGCATATGTATAATTTGTCGCAAAGCGGAATCTAGGGTTTCTAAGATCGCATGCATGAACATAAGATCAACTTGTTAAAAGATTGCAAAGATCGACAAGGGATCATACCATAGCCATTGCTTGGATGGTGCCTTGGAAGCTAGAGGGCAATGTGGCTCTCCTCCAAAGGTGCCGCACACAAGATGAGAAATGGCTTTCTCCTTGTCGTTCCTTGTGCTAGCAAGGATCTCCAAGTCTCCTGATCGCTTGAAGGGAAGATGAGATGATCTCTTGGCTAGGCCGAATCCTCCTTGAGCGTCAAGACTCACCACACGAGAGGAGAGAGGCGACAAGAGGAAGATGCGAGCGAGAATAGAGCAATGCTCTCGAACGTGAGGCGTGTTTTCTATTTTGGAAACATAACTTCCAAAAATAGTAAACCCTCAATGTGTTCAACCGTTCACGCCAAGTGAACAAGTCGCAACATTCTCCTCTTTGAACCAAGCGTTCACTTGATGAACCGGTTCAATCTCATTTGGTCTAAAGACCAAATCAAACCAAGCATTGGTCTAGATCATATTAAACCATAAGGCTCAAGATCTAACCATTCATCTCTTGATGCTCTTGATCTCATCGATCTAGCATCAATTCTCTCGATCGAAGCTTACCGATCTCAAGCCCTAATCAATCAAACATGATCAGACCAGATCTCACTTACAATCAGAGTTTAAATCCCTTTAAACTGAACCAAAACAATTCAGTCCACACGATCTGACATAAGTAAGCCATATCATCAAATTGTGCGACCCTAAGGGTTTCCTTTAAATGTCGGTAACGATAACTTACGTTATCACGATCAGTGAGGGGTATCTAGCAACACATCACTGTCTCCCGATATAAAGGAAAGAGTCTTCCAAGACTACACCCAAACCACAGCACAAGTGTGAACCCAAGTCACTTGACATATGTGTTTCCTTTGCCACTGGATGTTCTTATTGGACAAGCGTGTCAAGCCTGTAATTCCAATATGATGAGAATGATTAGATCAGATGAACATAGTCAGCTGGGTATGGCCATACACTTTCTCAATCATCTCATCCAGGGGGCCCCAACAGAACATCACACTCCAAAAAGGAGACGGCAATCCTATATCTATCACTAGTGCCCTAACATGACTCATGCTCATTATCCAAGATAGTCTATAACCATTATGTTTCAAATGATATTGAACTACCTCAAAACAATGCCAATCATCATTTAGAAACACAAGTGATCTCAAGTCAGAGGAAATATGCCACTTGTTTGCATATAAGGATTATTCACATTGTGACAAGCAATCGAATATCCTAAGTAGGGTCTGTCCAGTACATCCAATGTACCCATGAGTCTACATCTTATTCCATGCTCGAAGCATCCTATAAGATTAGAACACATATTAGTCTCAATCATATCAAGGTTGTCTCATGTTCACCAAGATATCTCGACTAAGGACAATACTGCATGTCAGCCAAGCTAAACACCATTGAGACATTATTCAGAAGTATACATATTGCAGCAGATAATGCAACAACCTGAATAACAACCATTGCCTTTATAAACATAGAGTTTATACATGATACTGATACAATCCCAAGGCCTCAAACATTAGCCTTAAGGGCATACCCTAACAATCTCCCACTTGCACTTAATCTAATGGTTGAGAAATCTCAAACCCATATTATTACAGTGCTTCTCATGCTTCTGCTGCGCCAGAGGCTTTGTAAGCGGGTCAGCTAGATTGTCATCTGTATGAACCTTACAGATCTTGATCTCTCCTCGATCAATGATCTCCCGGATCAAGTGAAACCTTCTCTGTATGTGCTTGGACTTCTGGTGCGACCGTGGTTCCTTTGCTTGTGCTATTGCTCCAGTGTTATCACAGAAGATAACCAAAGGATCTGCACTCGAAGGAACAACACCAAGTTCCTGAACGAACTTACGAATCCACACTTCCTCCTTGGATGCTTCTGAGGCTGCAACATACTCGGCTTCTGTTGTGGAATCAGCAACAATTGATTGTTTGAAACTCTTCCACACCACTGCTCCTCCATTCAAGCTAAAAACATAGCCTGATTGCGATCGGAAATCATCCTGGTCAGATTGGAACGAAGCGTCAGTATATCCTTCAATACTGAGTTCTTCCTGACCTCCATAAATCAAGAACATATCTTTGGTTCTCCGAAGATATTTCAAAATGTTCTTGACCGCAATCCAGTGTGCCTTCCCTGGATTACTTTGGAATCGACTGGTCACGCTTAACCCGTAAGCGACGTCTAGGCGAGTACACAACATCACATACATAATGGACCCAATAGCCGAAGCATAAGGCGTATTGTCCATTTCATCTTTCTCAGTCTGTGTTTGTGGACACTGACTCTTTGAAAGATTCAGACCATGTCTGACTGGAAGATATCCTCTTTTAGAATTTTCTAAATGGAATCTCTCCAGGACTTTATCGATGTAAGTACTCTGGCACAGCCCGAGAAGCCTCTAAGATCTATCTCTGTAGATCTTCACACCTAATACATAGGCTGCTTCTCCTAAATCTTTCATCTGGAAACATTTTCTTAACCATGCTTTGACGGCATGCAGTTCAGGAATATCGTTTCCAATGATCAAGATATCATCGACGTAGAGGACTAGGAAAGTAATCACGCTCCCACTAAACCTCTTATATACACACGGGTCATCTTCATTTTTGATGAAACCAAATTTACAGATTGATTCATCAAAACGAATATTCCAGCTTCTCGATGCTTGTTTAAGTCCATAAATGGACTTCTTTAATTTGCATATTCTATGACGATCTGATGGATTGATGAAACCTTCAGGTTGTGTCATATACACATCCTCTTCTAGTTTTCCATTAAGGAAAGCGGTCTTCACATCCATTTGCCAGATCTCATAATCATAATATGCCGCTATCGCGAGAATAATCCGAATAGACTTAAACATGGCTACAGGAGAGAAAGTTTCATCATAATCTATCCCGTAGATTTGTTTGAAACCTTTCGCAACTAGCCTGCCTTTATAGGTAACCACGTTACCATCCATGTCAATCTTCTTCTTGAAGATCCACTTACAGCCTATAGGGATTACTCCCGGAGGCGGATCAACCAAATCCCAGACTTGGTTATCTGACATGGAGTCCATCTCGGCTCGCATTGTTTCAAGCCATCTCGCTGATTCTGGTCCACTGACCGCATCCGCATAAGTGAGGGGTTCATCATCAATGATGTAGACTCCGTCATAGCGCTCAGGCTGTCGACGGATCCTTCCCGATCTATGCGGTTCCCGTGATATCTGAGCCTCAGGTTGAACATCAACCTGTTCTATTGGCTCAGGCTCATCCAACTGAGTTTGACTACTTTGTCCTTCCTCTGGATTCTCATCTAGCCTTATTTCTCTCCCTCTAGCCTCTTGCAGAAGAAATTCTTTCTCAAGAAAAATAGCCGTCCGAGCAACAAATACTTTGTACTCTTTGGGATCGTAGAAATAATAACCCTTAGTTTCCTTAGGGTAACAGACAAAGATATATTTATCAGATCTGCTCTCCAGTTTCCCAGAGGCGAGCTTTTTGACATAAGCTTCGCAACCCCAGATCTTAATAAATGTCAAGCTTAGCTGTTTCCCATACCATAACTCATATGGCGTCTTTGAAACGGCCTTGGATGGCACTCGGTTTAGTACCTTTGCAGCTGTTTCCAGTGCAAATCCCCAAAAGGAGTAAGGTAGAGTAGACTGACTCATCATAGAACGAACCATATCCAGTAAGGTTCTATTTCTCCTCTCGGACACACCATTCCATTGCGGTGTTCCTGGCGGAGTGAGCTGTGAGATAATCCCACACTCCTTCAGATAGTCAATAAACTCATGACTCAAGTATTCTCCACCTCGATCTGAACGAAGTGCCTTGATATTTCGGCCTAGCTGATTCTGTACTTCATTTTTGAACTCTTTGAACTTGTCAAAAGATTCACTTTTATGTCTCATTAGATAGACATAACCATACCTACTGAAATCATCAGTAAAGGTAATGAAGTATGAATAGCCACCTCTGGCATGTTTACTAAATGGCCCACACACATCACTGTGAATGAGGTCAAGTAAACCTGAAGCCCTTTGACCTTTATTGGAAAAAGGAGTCTTCGTCATTTTGCCCATTAAACAAGCTTTGCATGTATCAAGCTCCTCATAGGAGAATGATCCCAGCAGTCCATGGTCATGCAACCGCTTAATGCGCTTCTTGTTAATGTGGCCTAAACGACTATGCCATAGCAAGGTGCTGTCATCAGCATACTTGGCTTTCTTATTATCAATTTGTTGTACAGAACATTCCATGTCCAACATGAATAACCCATTGTTAATCGACCCAGTAGCATAAACAATATTATCAAAAGAAATATAACACTTTGAAGTTTTGCATTCAAAGGAAAACGCTTTCCTGACAAGAGCAGGAATAGAGATAATATTCTTAGTTATGCTTGGTACAAAATAACAATTGTCCAGTTCTAATACAAGACCAGATGGTAAAGAGATGTGATATTCTCCTACAGCAACAGCAGCAACCCGTGCCCCGTTTCCTACTCGTAGGTCCACCTCATGCTATCCCACCTGTCTTCTTCTCTTGAGTTCCTGTACATTTGAACAAATGTGAACTCCACATGCAGTGTCCAACACCCATGAAATAGTGTTGGGGTATGCCCTTAAGGCTAATGTTTGAGGCCTTTGGGATTGTAACAGTATCATGTAATAAACTCTTGTGTTTATAAAGGCATGGTTATTATTCAGGTTGTTACCTTGTCTGCTGTAATAAGTGTACTTCTGATTAATGTCTCAAAGCTGTTCAGCTAGGCTGACATGCTATAATGTCCTTAGTCGATATATCTTGGTGAACATGAGACAACCTTGATATGATTGAGACTAATATGTGTTCTAATCTTATAGGATGCTTCGAGCATGGAATAAGATGTAGACTCATGGGTACATTGGATGTACTGGACAGACCCTACTAGGATATTCTTATTGCTTGTCACAATGTGAATAATCCTTGTATGCTACAAGTGGCACATGTCCTTTGACTTGAGATCACTTGTGTCTCTGAATGATGATTGTCATTGTTTTGAGGTAGTTCAATATCATTTGAAAGATAATGGTTATAGACTATCTTGGATAATGAGCTTGAGTCAGGTTAGGGCACTAGTGATAGATAGAGGATTGCCGTCTCCTTGTTGAAGGAGTGTGATGTTCTATAAGGGCCCCCCTAGATGAGATGATTGAGATAGTGTATGGCCATACCCAGATGACTATGTTCATCTGATCTAATCATGCTCATCATATTGGAGTCACAGGATTGACACGCTTGTCCAATAAGAACGTCCAGTGGCAAGGGACACATGCATGCCTTGTGAATAGATTCACACTTGTGCTGTGGTTTGGGAGTAGTCTTGGAAGACTCTTTCCTTTATATCGGGAGATAGTGATGTGTTGCTAGATACCCCTCACTGATCGTGATAACGTGAGTTATCGTTACCGACATTTAAAGGAAACCCTCAGGGTCGCACAATTGATGACATGGCTTACTTGAGTCAGATCGTGTGGACTGAATTGTTTGGATTCAGTTTAAAGGGATTTAATCTCTGATTGTAAGTGAGATCTGGTCTGATCATGTTTGATTGATTAGGACTTGAGATCGGTAAGCTTCGATCGAGAGAGATGATGCTAGATCGGTGAGATCAGGAGCATCAGGAGATGAATGGTGAGATCTTGAGCCTTAGGGTTCAATATGGTCTAGACCACATGGCTTGAGCTATTTCGGTTTGGTTCATGAACCAAATGCGATTGGAACATGTTGGCTTGAACCGGTTCACAAAGGTGAACGCTTGGTTCAATGCTAATATGCGTTTTTGGTTGGAGTAAGCGCATGGCTTGATGATCATCCATTTATGGAAAGTCATCAAGGCCGGTTTCTCTTGAACGCCAAAACGCATATGCATTCTTGTCTTCACTTCAACGCCTTGAACTTGGTTGGGCAAGAGGTTGACGAGGAGAAGTAGTTTTGCGTGTGGAGCTCTCGGCCGAAAAAGAAAATCGTCTCTTCATCCCCTTACACACGGCAAGGACCCTTGAAGATTCTTGCTAGCACAAGCATCACAAGGGGTAGGCGATCTTCATCTTGTGTGTGAACTTTTGGAGGAGATCTAAGTTGCTCTCTTCTTCCAAGCCAACCTCCAAGCCTATGGCGTTGGTATGAATCTCCCTCTTGCTTCAATCAATTTATCATAGTTGATTATATGAGCATGTAAGCGATCATATATGATGAAACCCTAGCAAACTTGCATGCGCCCCCTACCTTAGGGTTTCGGCCCCCCTCTTGAAAGGGGTTTTATCCGCTTGCGCTCCCCCTTGAAGGGGACTCTTCAATTGGTATCAGAGCTAGGATCTCATATGGTCATATGATTGCTATGTTTGGTGATCCTTGTTTGCGCTTATGATCTAAGTTTTCTCATCATGCGATAATACTAGTTGAAAGTATTTTGGAGGCGCATATATGAGATGTTTTTGGTGGCGCATGTGTAAGGTTAATTTTGTTGATGCATGTATATTGCTTACATTGTTGCGCATGTTACATGTTTTTGTTTCATCAAAACTTTACTTGCGCGCCTCTAACTAGATCTAAGCCGCACCTGCAATAAACCCTTAGACGGGTTGCTAGGGTTGAAAGCATCACCTAGTTTAGATCAACTTAGTCTGATCAGACCATCTGACAGCCTAGATGGGTCGACCAGATAGCACCTATGCGCATGCACGTGGTGGCTATAGGTCGATTGCATCAAAGGCGTGTAGCGAGGTCTGGTTGAGACACCCTGTGAACACACATGAGTTAGGCCCGGGGTCACACCCGCTTACCAGATCTCATGTTGGTTGTTCAGCCCTTGGCGCATGCATGGTTGACCATTAGGTCAACGCAAGTCAGTTAAGACTTGGTGCATGCAAAGGGCATGGATCTAACTAGATACGATGAGTGGATCCCTATCAATGGACCGTTGTAAGGTTGTAGGGCACATAAGACAAGTAAAATTGATTCCAATGGGATTTCGAAAAATTTTATTTTGTCTATGGATCACATGTTAATTGATTGATGCCATGATGCCTGTTTATTTAATCTTATGTGGGTTGCCCTTAATGTGTGCTGTGCTGGGGCCTGCGAGCCTGGTAAATTATTATTTTTGTGATCTGCGAATCACATTCTTAATTAATTAATTGTATAATTGACCTGCGAGTCAAGCTTGTCTAGATAGATCAAAATGTATTTTGATTAGACAAGAGCACAGAACACAATTGCAAAGGCGCATGCAGCTGGTGGGCGCACCTGAGCTGCAGAGGGCGCTTAGGCCCTGGTCTGGGCCAGATGAGAGGCAACAAGACCCAAGAAGCAAGTGAAGACTTAAGATAACTTAAGGTCTTACTTAGGGTCAATGGGCTTTTACCACATAAGATCCATGCTTTCTGTTATTGTTTAAATAAGTAGAAAAGCATGAGTTATTTATCTTCTGCTATAGCCATAGGATTTGCCTGATAGTAAGAAGATAAAAGACCGTTAAAATCCAACGCTAACATATCAAGCTCGTAAGCCTTCTGACGCGAAACCTCACTGTTCTGATTATCGTTGGAGCCGTGTTGTACCCACTCAGTGGGCACGTCCATCTATCTTCAGACGATGCGGGATTTCACCTGCGTGTTACAGAGAAGGGATTTATCACTTCTCGTTGCTCAGCATAGCACGTGGTGGTCCAGGGAGTAGGTCGGGTAAGCTTGACCATGTAGGCTACATATGTGGAGCATATGGTAGCACATGGAGGCAGCCATCTGCGGGGTCAGAGATTGTGTTGTACCAACTCAGTTGGCACAGTCTGCTGGATTGCCCAGATGAAGGGGAATCGCACGGGTTGGCGATTGGCAGGGACTTCCTACCAGAGATTAGTGCTTGTACTCTCTGTGCATCTTATCTCGCCTGAGCGGGACGCGGAGACCAAGTATGAAATCTGGATCCCATCTCACTAAAAGAGTGTTACTCTTTCGGACTGTTTACTGGATTTTTCAGTCAGACAAAATAGTGAGAAAAAGAATCTTTCTTAAGTCCTGGATTGATTCTAAACATTGATACTGACCTTGCTGTTCTTGCATTGTTGTAGATTCCTGCAGCAACGAACACCATGAGCTTCAATGTGCGATCCCTACTGGAAAGGGAGAAGTTTGCTGGGCCGAACTTCTCTGACTGGTTTGGACACCTTAAGATCGTTCTTAAGGCAGAGAGGAAACGGTATGTCCTCGAGACGGCTGTGCCGCCTCAACCCGCTGCGAACGCCGCAAGGGCGGTTCGTGAAGCCTATGAAAAGCACGTCAATGATAGCATTGATGTCGCTTGCCTGATGCTAGCGTCTATGACGCCACCGCTGCAGCGTCAGCATGAGGATATGTCGGCTATAGAGATTATAGCGAACCTCAAGATGCTGTATGCTGCACAGGCGAGGACAGAACGCTATAATCTGACGAAGCTCTTCTTTCAGAGCAAACTGGCTGAAGGGAGCCCAGTGGGAGCTCACGTGCTCAAGATGATTGGGCACAAGGAGGCTCTGGAGAAACTGGGGCATACCGTCAACCAGGAGCTTGCTGTAGACATCATTCTGCAGTCTCTTCCGCCCTCTTTCGATGCGTTCATCATTAACTTTAATATGAACAAAATCGATTGTACACCGACAGAGCTGTTGAACATGCTCTTGACTACTGAGGAAACTCTGAAGGGAAAGCCTTCAACCTCTGTCTTAATGGTTCCTTCCAGGAACAAGAAGAAGGGGAAGAAGGGCAAAGCCCCTGTCAAGAACTACAGTAAGGCTCTGAAACAGAAGGTGAAGCGGTCCAAGGACAACAGGTGTTTCCACTGTGGCCAGCTGGGTCACTGGAAAAAGGACTGTAAAGCGCTCCAAGGAGATAAGAGGGGAAGCATCGCTTCTGGCTCAGGTATATACGTGACGGAAGTCATGGTTTCATCTTCTTCTATTTCATGGGTGTTGGACACTGCATGTGGAGTTCACATTTGTTCAAATGTACAGGAACTCAAGAGAAGAAGGCAGGTGGGACAGCATGAGGTAGACCTACGCGTTGGAAACGGGGCACGGGTTGCTGCTGTTGCTGTAGGAGACTATTTCATTTCTTTACCATCTGGCATTGTATTAGAATTAAACAATTGTTATTTTGTACCCAGTATAACTAAAAATATTGTCTCTATTCCTGCTCTTGTCAGGAAAGGATTTGCCTTTGAATGCAATATTTCAAAGTGTGTTTTATCTTTAGATAATATTGTTTATGCAACTGGTTCAATTAACAATGGGTTATACATGTTGGACATGGAAAGTTCTATACAAAGTGTTGATGTTAAGAAAGCCGAGTATGCTGATGACAGCACCTTGCTATGGCATAGTCGTTTAGGCCATATTAACGAGAAGCGCATTAAGCGGTTGCATGATCATGGACTGCTGGGATCATTCTCCTATGAGGAGATTGATACATGCAAAGCTTGTTTGATGGGTAAAATGACGAAGTCACCTTTTCCTAACAAAGGTCAAAGGGCTTCAGGTTTACTTGACCTTATACACAGTGATGTGTGTGGGCCTTTTAGTAAACATGCCAGAGGTGGCTATCAGTACTTCATTACCTTTACTGATGATTTCAGTAGGTATGGTTATGTCTATCTTATGAGACATAAAAGTGAATCTTTTGACAGGTTCAAAGAGTTCAAAAATGAAGTACAAAATCAGTTAGGCCGAAATATCAAGGCACTTTGTTCTGATCGAGGTGGTGAATACCTAAGTCATGCGTTTACTGACTATCTAAAAGAGTGTGGGATTATCTCACAGCTCACTCCGCCAGGAACACCGCAATGGAATGGTGTGTCCGAGAGGAGAAATAGAACGTTACTTGATATGGTTCGTTCTATGATGAGTCAGGCTACTCTTCCATACTCCTTTTGGGGATTTGCACTGGAAACAGCTGTAAAGGTACTAAACCGAGTGCCATCCAAGGCAGTTTCTAAGACACCATATGAGTTATGGTATGGGAAACAGCCAAGCTTGACATTTATCAGGATCTGGGGTTGCGAGGCTTATGTCAAAAAGCTCGCCTCTGGGAAACTGGAGAGCAGATCTGAGAAATGTATATTTGTCGGTTACCCTAAGGAAACTAAGGGTTATTATTTCTACGATCCCAAAGAGAACAAAGTATTTGTTGCTCGGACGGCCATATTTCTTGAGAAGGAGTTTCTTCTGCAAGAGGCCAGTGGGAGAGAAATAAAGCTGGATGAGAATCCAGAGGATGGACAAAGTAGTCAAGCACAGTTGGATGTGCCTGAGCCGGTGGATCAGGTTATTGAACAACCTGAGGCTCAAATATCACGGGAACCGCGAAGATCGGGAAGGATCCGTCGACAGCCTGAGCGCTATGACGGAGTCTACATCATTGATAATGATGAACCCTTCACTTATGCGGATGCGGTCAGTGGACCAGAGTCAGCTAGATGGCTTAATGCTATGCGAGCCGAAATGGACTCCATGTCAGATAACCAAGTCTGGGATTTGGTTGATCCGCCTCCGGGAGTAATCCCTATAGGCTGTAAATGGATCTTCAAGAAGAAAATTGACATGGATGGTAACGTAGTTACCTGTAAAGGCAGGCTAGTTGCGAAAGGTTTCAAACAAATCTACGGGATAGATTATGATGAAACTTTCTCACCTGTAGCTATGTTTAAGTCTATTCGGATTCTTTTCGCGATGGCTGCATATTACGATTATGAGATCTGGCAGATGGATGTGAAGACAGCTTTCCTTAATGGAAATCTGGATGAGGATGTGTATATGACACAACCTGAGGGTTTCACGAATCCATCAGATCGTCATAAAATATGCAAGTTAAAGAAGTCTATTTATGGACTTAAGCAAGCATCAAGAAGCTGGAATATTCGTTTTGATGAATCAATCTCTGAGTTTGGTTTCATCAAGAACGAAGATGACCCGTGTGTATATAAGAGGTTTAGTGGGAGCGTGATTACTTTCCTAGTCCTCTACGTCGACGATATCTTGATCATTGGAAACGATATTCCTGAACTGCATGCTGTTAAAGCATGGTTAGGAAAATGTTTCCAGATGAAAGATCTAGGAGAAGCAGCCTATGTGTTAGGTGTGAAGATCTACAGGGATAGATCTAAGAGGCTTCTCGGGCTGTGCCAGAGTACGTACATCGATAAAGTCCTGGAGAGATTCCATTTAGAGAATTCTAAAAGAGGATATCTGCCAGTCAGACATGGTCTGAATCTTTCAAAGAGTCAGTGTCCACAAACACAGACTGAGAAAGACGAAATGGACAATACGCCTTATGCTTCGGCTATTGGGTGCATTATGTATGCGATGTTGTGTACTCGCCCAGACGTCGCTTACGGGTTAAGCGTGACCAGTCGGTTCCAAAGTAATCTAGGTATGGCGCACTAGATTGCGGTCAAGAACATTTTAAAATATCTGCGGAGGACCAAAGATATGTTCTTGATATATGGTGGTCAGGAAGAACTCAGTATTGAAGGATATACTGACGCTTCATTCCAGTCGGACCAGGATGATTTCCGATCGCAATCAGGCTATGTTTTTAGCTTGAATGGTGGAGCAGTGGTGTGGAAAAGTTTCAAACAGTCAACTGTTGCTGATTCCACAACAGAAGCCGAGTATGTTGCAGCCTCGGAAGCATCCAAGGAGGCAGTGTGGATTCGTAAGTTCGTGAGAGAACTTGGTGTTGTTCCTTCGAGTGCAGATCCTTTGGTTATCTTCTGTGATAACACTGGAGCCATCGCACAAGCAAAGGAACCACGGTCGCACCAGAAGTCCAAGCACATACAGAGACGGTTTCACTTGATCCGGGAGATCATTGATCGTGGCGAGATCAAAATCTGCAAGGTTCATACAGATGACAATCTGGCAGACCCGCTTACTAAGCCTCTGGCGCAGCAGAAGCATGAGAAGCACTGTAATAATATGGGTTTGAGGTTTCTCAACCATTAGATTAAGTGCAAGTGGGAGATTGTTGGGGTATGCCCTTAAGGCTAATGTTTGAGGCCTTTGGGATTGTAACAGTATCATGTAATAAACTCTTGTGTTTATAAAGGCATGGTTATTATTCAGGTTGTTACCTTGTCTGCTGTAATAAGTGTACTTCTGATTAATGTCTCAAAGCTGTTCAGCTAGGCTGACATGCTATAATGTCCTTAGTCGATATATCTTGGTGAACATGAGACAGCCTTGATATGATTGAGACTAATATGTGTTCTAATCTTATAGGATGCTTCGAGCATGGAATAAGATGTAGACTCATGGGTACATTGGATGTACTGGACAGACCCTACTAGGATATTCTTATTGCTTGTCACAATGTGAATAATCCTTGTATGCTACAAGTGGCACATGTCCTTTGACTTGAGATCACTTGTGTCTCTGAATGATGATTGTCATTGTTTTGAGGTAGTTCAATATCATTTGAAAGATAATGGTTATAGACTATCTTGGATAATGAGCTTGAGTCAGGTTAGGGCACTAGTGATAGATAGAGGATTGCCGTCTCCTTGTTGAAGGAGTGTGATGTTCTATAAGGGCCCCCCTAGATGAGATGATTGAGATAGTGTATGGCCATACCCAGATGACTATGTTCATCTGATCTAATCATGCTCATCATATTGGAGTCACAGGCTTGACACGCTTGTCCAATAAGAACGTCCAGTGGCAAGGGACACATGCATGCCTTGTGAATAGATTCACACTTGTGCTGTGGTTTGGGAGTAGTCTTGGAAGACTCTTTCCTTTATATCGGGAGATAGTGATGTGTTGCTAGATACCCCTCACTGATCGTGATAACGTGAGTTATCGTTACCGACATTTAAAGGAAACCCTCAGGGTCGCACAATTGATGACATGGCTTACTTGAGTCAGATCGTGTGGACTGAATTGTTTGGATTCAGTTTAAAGGGATTTAATCTCTGATTGTAAGTGAGATCTGGTCTGATCATGTTTGATTGATTAGGACTTGAGATCGGTAAGCTTCGATCGAGAGAGATGATGCTAGATCGGTGAGATCAGGAGCATCAGGAGATGAATGGTGAGATCTTGAGCCTTAGGGTTCAATATGGTCTAGACCACATGGCTTGAGCTATTTCGGTTTGGTTCATGAACCAAATGCGATTGGAACATGTTGGCTTGAACCGGTTCACAAAGGTGAACGCTTGGTTCAATGCTAATATGCGTTTTGGGTTGGAGTAAGCGCATGGCTTGATGATCATCCATTTATGGAAAGTCATCAAGGCCGGTTTCTCTTGAACGCCAAAACGCATATGCGTTCTTGTCTTCACTTCAACGCCTTGAACTTGGTTGGGCAAGAGGTTGACGAGGAGAAGTAGTTTTGCGTGTGGAGCTCTCGGCCGAAAAAGAAAATCGTCTCTTCATCCCCTTACACACGGCAAGGACCCTTGAAGATTCTTGCTAGCACAAGCATCACAAGGGGTAGGCGATCTTCATCTTGTGTGTGAACTTTTGGAGGAGATCTAAGTTGCTCTCTTCTTCCAAGCCGACCTCCAAGCCTATGGCGTTGGTATGAATCTCCCTCTTGCTTCAATCAATTTATCATAGTTGATTATATGAGCATGTAAGCGATCATATATGATGAAACCCTAGCAAACTTGCATGCGCCCCCTACCTTAGGGTTTCGGCCCCCCTCTTGAAAGGGGTTTTATCCGCTTGCGCTCCCCCTTGAAGGGGACTCTTCAAATAGAAGAAGAAGATACCATGACTTCAGTCACGAAAATACCTAAGCCAGAAGCGAAAGGCTTGCTTCCCTTCTTATCTCCTTGGAGCGCTTAACAGTCCTTCTTCCAGTGACCCAGCTGGCCACAATGGAAACATCTGTATTCCTTCGACCGCTTTATCTTTTGTTTCAGAGCCTTGTTGTAGCTCTTGATAGGGGTTTTGCCCTTCTTCCCCTTCTTCTTGTTCCTAGAAGGAATCATCAAGACAGAGGATGAAGGCTTTCCCTTCTCACGAGACTGAGTCTGCTCTGTAGTCAAGAGCATGTTCAGTAACTCTGCCGGCGTACAGTCGATTTTGTTCATATTAAAATTAATAATGAATGAATCGAAAGAGGCCGGGAGAGACTGCAGGATGATGTCTACAACAAGCTCCTGATTGATGGTGTGTCCCAGTTTCTCTAGAGCCTCCTTGTACCCAATCATCTTGAGTACGTGAGCTCCCACTGGACTCCCTTCAGTCAGTTTGCTCTGAAAGAAACGTTTAGTCAAGTTATAGCGTTCAGTCCTTGCCTGTGCAGCATACAGCATATTGAGATTTGCTATAATTTCAATAGCAGATAAATCTTCATGCTGACGCTGAAGCTCTGGCGTCATAGACGCAAGCATAAGGCAAGCGACATCAATGCTATCATTGACATGCTTCTCATAAGCTTCCCGAACCGCCCTTGCGGCGTTCGCAGCGGGTTGAGGCGGTATTGCCGTCTCGAGGACATACAGTTTCCTCTCAGCCTTAAGAACAATCTTAAGGTGTCCGTACCAGTCTGAGAAGTTTGGCCCAGCAAACTTCTCCCTTTCCAGTAGGGATCGCACATTGAAATTTGTGGTGTTCGTTGCTGCAGGAATCTACAACATTGCAAGAACAGCAAGGTCAGTATCAATGTTAGAATCAATCCAGGACTTAAGAATGATTCTTTTCTCACTATTTTATCTGGCTGAAAAATCCAGCAAAACAGCCCGAAAGAGTAAAACTCTTTTAGTGAGATGGGATCCAGATTTCATACTTGGTCTCCGCGTCCCGCTTAGGCGAGATAAGATGCACAGAGAGTACAAGCACTAATCTCTGGTAGGCAATCCCTGCCAATCGCCAACCCGTGCGATTCCCCTTCATCTGGGCAATCCAGCAGACTGTGCCAAGAGTTGGTACAACGCAGTCTCTGATCCCACAGATGGCTGCCTCCATATGGCTACCATATGCTCAATATGTAGCCTACATGGTCAAGCTGACCCGACCTACTCCCTGGACCACCACGTGCTATGCTGAGCAACGAGAAGCGATAAATCCCTTCTCTGTAACACGCAGGTGTAATCACACACCGTCTGAAGATAGATGGGCGTGCCCACTGAGTGGGTACAACACGGCCCCAACGATAGTCAGAACAGTGAGGTTTCGCGTCAGAAGGCTTACGTGCTTGATATTCATCGTTGGGTTTTAACGGTCCTTTTATCTTCTTACTATCATACAAATCCTATGGTGATAGCAAAAGAATAAATCATGCAATTACTAAATTACTTAAACAGTAAATTGAAAGCATGATTATCTTATGTGGTAAAAGCCCATTAAGCCTAAGTAAGACCCTAATTTAACTTAAGTCTTCACTTGAGCTCTTCATGGGTCTTTTGAAACTCCATCTGGCCCAAGCGCCCTCTACAGCTCAGATGCGTCCACCAGGTAAAATGCGCCTGTCCTAGAGTCGAACTCTAGACCTCCCACCTGGTCAAGCCACTTGCTGCAAGCGCTTCTGCCATGTGTGCTCTGTGCTCATGTCTGATTAAATTACATTTTAATCTATCTAGACATGATTGACTCGCAGGTCAATTACACTTTATAAATTAATTAAAATGTGATGCGCAGATCACAATAAATAATTTACAAAAACAATCCAGGCACGCAGGCCCCAGCACAGCACACATTAAATTTTGGGCAGCCCACATAAGATTAAATAAACACTCAATCATGTTATACAAACATCATGTGATCCATTCAAGAAAATAAAATTTTCGAAAATCCCATTGGCATCAATTTTATTTCCTTATGTGCCCTACTACCTTACAACGGTCCATTAATAGGGATCCACTCATCAGACCTAGTCAGACCCACTGCCCTTGCATGCACCAAGTCATAACCGACTTGAGTTGACCTCATGGTCAACAATGCATGCGTTAAGGGCTGAACGTCCCTCATGAGTTCTGGCAAGCGGGTGTGACCCCGGGCCTTAATCATGAGCGTTCACTGGTTGTCTCAATCAGACATCGCTACACGCCTTTCTGCAGTCGACCAATAGCCACCACATGCTTGCGCATAGGTGCCATCTGGTCGACCCATCTAGGCTGTCAGATAGTCTGATCAGACTGTTGGGTCTAGACAGGACGACGACTTCAACCCTAATAACCCGTCTAAGTTTTTAAAGCAGGCGCTTATAGATCTAGTGGATGCGCGCAAGTTGTTATAAGTTTTGACAAAAACATTTTAACAAAGCGCAAACAAACATCATGCGCCAATAAGTAACATGTATAAACATGAAAATCATACATGCGCCAACATTTCATAACTAGCATGTATTTTCGCATGTTGCTTAGGTTTAGATCTACAAATCGCAAACATGGATCACACAAAGCAATCATATGAACATACAAAACCATGCTCTGATACCAATTGAAAGTCCCTAAAGGGGGGGGGGGGGGGGGGGGGCGAAACCCTAATAGGCGCATATGTATAATTTGTCGCAAAGCGGAATCTAGGGTTTCTAAGATCGCATGCATGAACATAAGATCAACTTGTTAAAAGATTGCAAAGATCGACATGGGATCATACCATAGCCATTGCTTGGATGGTGCCTTGGAAGCTAGAGGGCAATGTGGCTCTCCTCCAAAGGTGCCGCACACAAGATGAGAAATGGCTTTCTCCTTGTCGTTCCTTGTGCTAGCAAGGATCTCCAAGTCTCCTGATCGCTTGAAGGGAAGATGAGATGATCTCTTGGCTAGGCCGAATCCTCCTTGAGCGTCAAGACTCACCACACGAGAGGAGAGAGGCGACAAGAGGAAGATGCGAGTGAGAATAGAGCAATGCTCTCGAACGTGAGGCGTGTTTTCTATTTTCGAAACATAACTTCCAAAAATAGTAAACCCTCAATGTGTTCAACCGTTCACGCCAAGTGAACAAGTCGCAACATTCTCCTCTTTGAACCAAGCGTTCACTTGATGAACCGGTTCAATCTCATTTGGTCTAAAGACCAAATCAAACCAAGCATTGGTCTAGATCATATTAAACCATAAGGCTCAAGATCTAACCATTCATCTCTTGATGCTCTTGATCTCATCGATCTAGCATCAATTCTCTCGATCGAAGCTTACCGATCTCAAGCCCTAATCAATCAAACATGATCAGACCAGATCTCACTTACAATCATAGTTTAAATCCCTTTAAACTGAACCAAAACAATTCAGTCCACACGATCTGACATAAGTAAGCCATATCATCAAATTGTGCGACCCTAAGGGTTTCCTTTAAATGTCGGTAACGATAACTTACGTTATCACGATCAGTGAGGGGTATCTAGCAACACATCACTGTCTCCCGATATAAAGGAAAGAGTCTTCCAAGACTACACCCAAACCACAGCACAAGTGTGAACCCAAGTCACTTGACATATGTGTTTCCTTTGCCACTGGATGTTCTTATTGGACAAGCGTGTCAAGCCTGTAATTCCAATATGATGAGAATGATTAGATCAGATGAACATAGTCAGCTGGGTATGGCCATACACTTTCTCAATCATCTCATCCAGGGGGCCCCAACAGAACATCACACTCCAAAAAGGAGACGGAAATCCTATATCTATCACTAGTGCCCTAACATGACTCATGCTCATTATCCAAGATAGTCTATAACCATTATGTTTCAAATGATATTGAACTACCTCAAAACAATGCCAATCATCATTTAGAAACACAAGTGATCTCAAGTCAGAGGAAATATGCCACTTGTTTGCATATAAGGATTATTCACATTGTGACAAGCAATCGAATATCCTAAGTAGGGTCTGTCCAGTACATCCAATGTACCCATGAGTCTACATCTTATTCCATGCTCGAAGCATCCTATAAGATTAGAACACATATTAGTCTCAATCATATCAAGGTTGTCTCATGTTCACCAAGATATCTCGACTAAGGACAATACTGCATGTCAGCCAAGCTAAACACCATTGAGACATTATTCAGAAGTATACATATTGCAGCAGATAATGCAACAACCTGAATAACAACCATTGCCTTTATAAACATAGAGTTTATACATGATACTGATACAATCCCAAGGCCTCAAACATTAGCCTTAAGGGCATACCCCAACACAGGATAAGATGGCGGAGAATTGCAAAGGAAAATAACAATTTTTCATCCACGACTTGGAGAAAATTTGAAGAAATTGCTGCCGTGCTAGGGTTCATCACCGTTCGGTACACAAACCATCTCTGGCCATGATTTTTGAAAGGAAGCTTCGCCTGAGGAAGAAGAATGCGCCACAGAAGTTTTAGAGTGAGAAGAGACCGATCGAAGGAGAAACAAAGCAAAAACACACCCGCGACACTGTTCATCGCGACTTTGAAAGCAATTTCAGGTTGCAATCCTATTGCAACCTTTTTTGTAATTTTTACCCCTTCTTTACTGTCTCTAATCATTCAAAAACTATGTTTTGCTGTAAATCTTTCGTCATGCTAGCTTAATTTCCTCTTGGGACATGGGGGTGTTATTCTCTTGATATATCAATGACTAGATAACTTTTCTTACATCAATATATTTTGCTATGGTTATTTTACTTAAGTGATTTTATGCCTTTAATCATTTTTTGCATCATGCATTAACATGTTTTGGAGTTTTATGTTGGGAAACCCCGGGGACATTTTACAATTTTCAGAGTCATGGACATACATTTTACGCAGCGGAAGAATGTCCCCGAAACAGGCCGGTCCCAAAAACCCAGTGAAGATCGCAAGCAAGGGAGTCGACATGACGAGTTAGGAAATACCTTAAGAGTAATGAAGAGCGATGCCGATGCAGGCGCCCAAGTGTGCGCCCTCTGCAGTCTCACACACACGGATCTCTTGAGTTCTCTTCTTCCACGCCCGGTGCTAGCCTCGGGAAGAAAATCCAAGCCTTAGTTCTCTTCTTCAATGCTCGCGCCACCTCCAAGGTAGAAGCGCCAATTGATGAAGAAGATGGGAGAAGGAAGAATGCCGCCAAGCCTTTACTTCTCTTGTTCCAAAGGAGGAAGAAGGGAAGAAGCTTGTGGCTAGGGTTTGATGGAAGAGGATGGTTGCGCCAATGCCCCTTGTTCTCGCCCTCTTGATGTGTTAACGCCTTCGAGGATTGATCATCCACAAGAGGGGGCGACTAGGGTCACATTTATAGGGCAAGAGGCGGTTAGGGTAAGGGCTAGGATCATGACAAGTGTAGGGCTAGGATGAGGAGGTTTGAGACAAGGAAAGTCTCCAAGACATTTCCATAATTCTCATTCAACCATTCCTTATTGTGCCCCACGCCTTTCCTTATGCGCCAAGGCCTTGCCTTGCGCCCCAAGCAATGCCATAGAGGCATGCATTCCATCCTAGGAAGAGAGGGGAGGCGCCCTTTACTTCCATAATGAAGCAAAGGCACAAACATGACCCCATTATGCCCCTAGGCGCTTAATGGTTCATGTTTCTCCCCATTATACCCTTTTAGCCTCTCATCTCTTCATGAGAACTTGTTATTGGGCCTCATTGGATAATGAGCTAGCCCAAACTTCATTACATGGGTTGATTAAGCACTTGGATCTAATCCAATGCAACCCTAATCCAAATGTGACCAACCATGGTCAAATACGGGTCAACCTGCCAAAAATGAAGTTTGGCTCCAATAACATTCTTCCATCTCATCAAGCCCATTGGCACTGATGAAATCTCCCAATTAGATCCGAGTTATCCAATAACTCGATCATAAGGCTTCCCGATTAATACGAGAACTCAAGTATCAAGGTGTGCGACCCTGTAGGTTCCTCTACCGCTGGCAGTGGTGACCAGAGGTCATCACAAGCAGTGAGTGGCACCTAGCAGTGCATCGCTGCTACCCAAGTCATTGGAATGGATATCGACATCGACATCCCCATTATCGCAACTAGGTACAGATGCATTACAGTCTCTTTGCCGAACTGATATCCGATTGGACAAGTGTGTCACCACTTGCTTTCATCCAATCTCATGGCTATGACTAAAACAGCTTCTCACCTGGGTATGGCCATACACTCTCAGTCATAGAACCATAAAGGAGCTCCATGGATATCATACTTCCCTAGGGAAGGGGCAAATCCTATGTCTGTCCATTGATCTTCTCATATGGGTCGTGACATGCTCAATAACAACTGTTATGACCTCCCAGCTACGGCAAGGTGTTAGGTTGTATCAAAGCAAGTCCCTAACCATATAGAATGATCAATGACCTCAAGTCAAGGGATCAATGCATCTCCTGTCACTTATGAGGATAACTCATGACACCAAGTCATAGCCTCATAGCGGGTCTATCCAGTATATCCTCCTATGATATACCCATGTGTCTGCGTTAGCACCACGTGCCTAATCAGCCTACATACCAGTCTCTCAAGTACCAGAGCTATCCCATATCCACTCAGGTACATCGACTAGGGACAATTATTTGAGCATAGATCCAATCTGTCTCCAGGGACATTATCATGTAAGTACACAATCGCAGGTGTAGACAAACAATGATAACGACAATGCCAGAATGATATATAAATATCAATGTCAAGTAGTACATAAGTTGACCAAAACTAGGTCCTAGGGCATATACACCAACATTTTATGCTATGGATTGAGAAGATGATATCATAGAACTTGGAACCCTATAATCTATAATAAGAACCCATTGCAAGAGATTGGTTGCGCTCTTATCATTGGATTTTAGAAGTTTATTTCTTGTTAATGTTATGATCTAGAAATTATTGTTGTTTCAGACATGAAAACATGCTAGAGATAGATGTTAGATTGTTAGAAAGCCTTAAGTAAAACCTGTGAAACTAAGGTGCGAGAGTGCTTAGTTTCACTTGAGATCGAATGCACGAGAGTGATTCTTAATCTCTTTAACCAAAGTTCACTTATATTTAGCATTGAATTGATCTTGCACGAGAGTGAGGATCGTTCTATGTAAATTAACTGCACGAGAGTGAGTTAGTTTGTTTATCAAGTGAATTATATCTTGACCATAACAAAAATAGATTGATGAATCTTTAATCATATCTAGTCATAAATATTAAGATGAATGAATGCCTAGTCCCGATTCTCTCATTCTGATTTTCTGCAACCACCGTTCGATTGCTATTTTTACGATTCTCGATTCGCTTAGCTAGTGAAAACTCAATTAGTCAGTACTTAACAATGAGGTCTCTCTGGTTTGATATCTTAAATATTACTTCGAGTATCCATGCACTTGCGGAGTACAACATGTTTTTGGCGCTGTTGTCGGGGACCTTGGTTTTGTTGATATTGATATAATTGTTAGTATTGCTAGACTAAGTTTTTGTTTGTTTTTGTTTTTTTTATTTTTCTGTGACAGATTCTGATTTTCTTTTAAGCTCTGTAAATTATGAACTTTTCTGACTTTCTACTTGTTTATGCGTATAAATCTTACGTCAGGACCATTAGTTCCTTTTGATTCTGAAATTAATAGAACTCTTAGATTGCGCAGGAAGTTGAGATTTGTAGAAGGGAGAGAAGTAGAATCCATCATGGCAGAGAGGAGAACACTTAGAGACTATGTAGCCCCTATTACACAGGGAATTCGATCCAGCATTACTAGGCCTGCTATAGATTCAAACAACTTTGAGATTAAACCAGCGTTCTTGTCAATGATCCAACTGAACCAATTGGGAGGATCTCCTTTGAAGATCCAAACCAACACTTATCTCTTTTCCTTGAATTTTGTGACACCATGAAAATTAATGGTGTATCTGACGATGCTCTTAGACTAAGACTGTTTCCTTTTGTTGGGGTATGCCCTTAAGGCTAATGTTTGAGGCCTTGGGATTATTTCAGTATCATGTATAAACTCTATGTTTATAAAGGCAATGGTTGTTATTCAGGTTGTTACATTATCTGCTGCAATATGTATACTTCTGGATAATGTCTCAATGCTGTTCAGCTTGGCTGACATGCAGTATTGTCCTTAGTCGAGATATCTTGGTGAACATGAGACAGCCTTGATATGATTGAGAGTAATATGTGTTCTAATCTTATAGGATGCTTCGAGCATGGAATAAGATGTAGACTCATGGGTACATTGGATGTACTGGACAGACCCTACTTAGGATATTCAATTGCTTGTCACAATTGATGGAACCCCTAATCTAAGGGGGAAGAAACCCTAAACATGCGCATCTAGCATGCATAGCGGAAAGAGGGCTTCAAGTAGATCGCATATGAACTATATGTTAACTTAATTCAACTTAAGATTAAGTTTTGATCTTACCAATGCCATGGATTGGATGGCGGCTTGGAATGAGAGAGAGCAAGCGAGATCTCCTCCAAAGAATACACACACCAAGTGATGAAGGCTTCCAACTTGCGCAACTTTGTGCTAGCAAAATGCCAAGTTGTCCTTCTCGAGTGATAGGGATGAAGATGATGCTTTTTCCGGTTCTACTCTTGTCGTCCACTCCAAGCTTCTCTCAAGTCTCGCCGAGCAAAAGCAAAACGCAAGGAGACAAGGGATGAATGAGCTCAAGCCGTTTTGGCGTTTCAAGGAGCCATGCGCTCAATGACTTTCCAAATTTGGAAACCCCATTAAGCCATGCGTTCTCCTCTTCAAGCAAACCGCCCAAAACGCTTATGGATCGAACCATGGGTTCACCCATGTAAACCGGTTCAATCCAAATTGGTCCAAACCAAAGCAATCGGTCTAGATCAACCAAACCCTAAGGTTTCCAATCCAACCGTTCATCTTATGATGCTCTTGATCTCACCGATCTAGCATCAATACTCTCGATCGAAGCTTACCGATCTCAAGCCCTAATCAATCAAACATGATTAAGCTAGATCTCACTTACAATCAGAGTCTATATCCCTTTAAACTGAACCCAAATAATTCAGTCCACACGATCTGACTCAAAGAAAGCCATATCACCAAATTGTGTGACCCTGAGGGTTTCCTTTAAACGTCGGTAACGATAACTTACGTTATCACGATCAGTGAGGGGTATCTAGCAACACATCACTGTCTCCCGATATAAAGGAAAGAGTCTTCCAAGACTCCACCCAAACCATAGCATAAGTGTGAATCAACTCACTTGGCATACATGATTCCTTTGCCACTGGATGTTCTTATTGGACAAGCATGTCAAGCCTGTAACTCCAATACGATGAGCATGATTAGATCAGATGAACATAGTCATCTGGGTATGGCCATACACTTCCTCAATCATCTCATATAGGGGGGCCCTCTAGAACATCACACTCCTTAAACAAGGAGACGGCAATCCTTTATCTATCACAAGTGCCCTAACCTGACTCAAGCTCACCATCCAAGATAGTCTATAATCATTATGTTTCAAATGATATTGAACTACCTCAAAACAATGACAATCATCATTTAGAAACACAAGTGATCTCAAGTCAAAGGACATGTGCCACTTAGTGCTTACAAGGATCATTCACATTGTGACAAGCAATGGAATATCCGAGTAGGGTCTGTCCAGTACATCCAATGTACTCATGAGTCTACATCTTATTCCATGCTCGAAGCATCCTATAAGATTAGCACTCATATTAGTCTCAATCATATCAAGGCTGTCTCATGTTCACCAAGATATCTCGACTAAGGACATAGAGCCTGTCAGCCTAGCTGAACAGCTTTGAGACATTATTCAGAAGTACACTTATTACAGCAGACAAGATAACAACCTGAATAATAACCATGCCTTTTATAAACTTAAGAGTTTATTACATGATACTTATACAATCCCAAGGCCTCAAACATTAGCCTTAAGGGCATACCCCAACAATCTCCCACTTGCACTTAATCTAATGGTTGAGAAATCTCAAACCCATATTATTACAGTGCTTCTCATGCTTCTGCTGCGCCAGAGGCTTGGTAAGCGGGTCTGCCAGATTGTCATCTGTATGAACCTTGCAAATCTTGATCTCGCCACGATCAATGATCTCCCGGATCAAGTGAAACCGTCTCTGTATGTGCTTGGACTTCTGGTGCGACCGCGGTTCCTTTGCTTGTGCGATGGCTCCAGTGTTATCACAGAAGATAACCAAAGGATCTGCACTTGAAGGAACGACACCAAGTTCTCTCACGAACTTACGAATCCACACTGCCTCCTTGGATGCTTCCGAGGCTGCAACATACTCGGCTTCTGTTGTGGAATTAGCAACAGTTGACTGTTTGAAACTTTTCCACACCACTGCTCCACCATTCAAGCTAAAAACATAGCCTGATTGCGATCGGAAATCATCCTGGTCCGACTGGAACGAAGCGTCAGTATATCCCTCTATACTGAGTTCTTCCTGACCACCATATATCAAGAACATATCTTTGGTCCTCCGCAGATATTTTAAAATGTTCTTGACCGCAATCCAGTGCGCCAAACCTGGATTACTTTGGAATCGACTGGTTACGCTTAACCCGTAAGCGACGTCTGGGCGAGTACACAACATCGCATACATAATGGATCCAATAGCCGAAGCATAAGGCGTATTGTCCATTTCATCTTTCTCAGTCTGTGTTTGTGGACACTGACTCTTCGAAAGATTCAGACCATGTCTGACTGGAAGATATCCACGTTTAGAATTCTCTAAATGGAATCTCTCCAGGACTTTATCGATGTAAGTACTCTGGCACAGCCCGAGAAGCCTCTTAGATCTATCCCGGTAGATCTTCACACCTAGTACATAGGCTGCTTCTCCTAAATCTTTCATCTGGAAACATTTTCCTAACCATGCCTTAACAGCATGCAGTTCAGGAATATCATTTCCAATGATTAAGATATCATCGACGTAGAGGATTAGGAATGTAATCACGCTCCCACTAAACCTCTTATATACACACGGGTCATCCTCGTTCTTGATGAAACCAAACTCAGAGATAGATTCATCAAAACGAATGTTCCAGCTTCTTGATGCTTGTTTCAGTCCATAAATGGACTTCTTTAACTTGCATATTTTATGACGATCTGATGGATTAGTGAAACCCTCAGGTTGTGTCATATACACATCCTCAACCAGATTTCCATTAAGGAAAGCTGTTTTCACATCCATCTGCCAGATCTCATAGTCGTAATATGCTGCTATCGCGAAAAGAATCCGAATAGACTTAAACATGGCTACAGGTGAGAAAGTTTCATCATAATCTAACCCGTAGATTTGTTTGAAACCTTTCGCAACTAGCCTGCCTTTATAGGTAACCACGTTACCATCCATGTCAATCTTCTTCTTGAAGATCCATTTACAGCCTATAGGGATTACTCCCGGAGGCGGATCAATCAAATCCCAGACTTGATTATCTGACATGGAGTCCATCTCGGCTCGCATAGCTTCAAGCCATCTAGCTGACTCCGGTCCACTGACCGCATCCGCATAAGTGAGGGGTTCATCATTATCAATGATGTAGACTCCGTCATAGCGCTCAGGCTGACGACGGATCCTACCCGATCTTCGCGGTTCCCGTGATATTTGAGCCTCAGGTTGCTCAATAACCTGATCTACCGGCTCAGGCTCATCCAACTGTGCTTGACTACTTTGTCCTTCCTCTGGATTCTCATCCAGCTTTATTTCTCTCCCACTAGCCTCTTGCAGAAGAAACTCCTTCTCAAGAAATATGGCCGTCCGAGCAACAAAAACCTTGTTCTCTTTGGGATCGTAGAAATAATAACCCTTAGTTTCCTTAGGGTAACCGACAAAGACACATTTCTCAGATCTGCTCTCTAGTTTCCCAGAGGCGAGCTTTTTGACATAAGCCTCGCAACCCCAGATCCTGATAAATGTCAAGCTAGGCTGTTTCCCATACCATAACTCATATGGCGTCTTTAAAACTGCCTTGGATGGCACTCGGTTTAGTACCTTTGCAGCTGTTTCCTGTGCAAAACCCCAAAAGGAATATGGAAGAGTAGCCTGACTCATCATAGAACGAACCATATCAAGTAACGTTCTATTTCTCCTCTCGGACACACCATTCCACTGCGGTGTTCCTGGCGGAGTGAGCTGTGAGATAATCCCACACTCCTTCAGATAGTCAGTAAACGTATGACTCAGGTATTCACCACCTCGATCAGAACGAAGTGCCTTGATATTTCGGCCTAACTGATTTTGTACTTCATTTTTGAACTCTTTGAACTTGTCAAAAGATTCACTTTTATGTCTCATTAAATAGACATATCCATACCTACTGAAATCATCAGTAAAGGTAATGAAGTACTGATAGCCACCTCTGGCATGTTTACTGAAAGGCCCACACACATCACTGTGTATAAGGTCAAGTAAACCTGAAGTCCTTTGACCTTTGTTAAGAAAAGGAGACTTCGTCATTTTACCCATCAAACAAGCTTTGCATGTATCAATCTCCTCATAGGAGAATGATCCCAGCAGTCCATGTTCATGCAACCGCTTAATGCGCTTCTCGTTTATATGGCCTAAACGACTATGCCATAGCAAGGTGCTGTCATCAGCATTCTTGGCTTTCTTATTATCAATGTTTTGTATAGAATTTTCCATGTCCAACATGTATAACCCATTGTTAATTGAACCAGTTGCATACACAATATTATCATGAGATAAAACACACTTTGAAATCTTGCATTCAAAGGCAAATCCTTTCCTGACAAGAGCAGGAATAGAGATAATATTCTTGGTAATACTGGGTACAAAATAACAATTGTTCAATTCTAATACAATGCCAGATGGTAAAGAAATGAAATAGTCTCCTACAGCAACAGCAGCAACCCGTGCCCCGTTTCCAACTCGTAGGTCTACCTCATGCTGTCCCACCTGCCTTCTTCTCTTGAGTTCCTGCACATTTGAACAAATGTGAACTCCACATGCAGTGTCCAACACCCATGAAATAGAAGAAGAAGATAACATGACCTCAGTCACATATATACCTGAGCCAGAAGCGATGCTTCCCCTCTTATCTCCTTGGAGCGCTTTACAGTCCTTTTTCCAGTGACCCAGCTGGCCACAGTGGAAACACCTGTTGTCCTTCGACCGCTTGACCTTCTGTTTCAGGGCCTTGCTGTAATTCTTGACAGGGGCCTTGCCCTTCTTCCCCTTCTTCTTGTTCCTTGAAGGAACCATCAAGACAGAGGTTGAAGGCTTACCCTTCAGAGTTTCCTCAGTAGTCAAGAGCATATTCAACAGCTCTGCCGGCGTACAATCGATCTTGTTCATATTAAAATTAATAATGAACGCATCGAAAGAAGGCGGGAGAGACTGCAGAATAATATCCACAGCAAGCTCCTGGTTGATGGTATGCCCCAGTTTCTCCAGAGCCTCCTTGTGCCCAATCATCTTGAGCACGTGAGCTCCCACTGGGCTCCCCTCAGCCAGTTTGCTCTGAAAGAAGAGCTTCGTCAGATTATAGCGCTCAGTCCTCGCCTGTGCAGCATACAGCATCTTGAGGTTCGCTATAATTTCTATAGCCGACATATCCTCATGCTGACGCTGCAGCGGTGGCGTCATAGACGCTAGCATCAGGCAAGCGACATCAATGCTATCATTGACGTGCTTTTCGTAGGCATCCCGAACCGCCCTTGCGGCGTTCGGAGCGGGCTGCGGCGGTATCGCCGTCTCGAGGACATACAGTTTCCTCTCTGCCTTAAGAACAATCTTAAGGTGTCCGAACCAGTCAGAGAAGTTCGGCCCAGCAAACTTCTCCCTTTCCAGTAGGGATCGCACATTGAAGCTCATGGTGTTCGTTGCTGCAGGAATCTACAACAAGCAAGAACAGCAAGGTCAGTATCAATGTTTCAGAATCAATCCAGGACTTAAGAAAGATTCTTTTCTCACTATTTTGTCTGACTGAAAAATCCAGTAAACAGTCCGAAAGAGTAAACACTCTTTTAGTGAGATGGGATCCAGATTTCATACTTGGTCTCCGCGTCCCGCTCAGGCGAGATAAGATACACAGAGATGACAAGCACTAATTTCTGGTAGGCTGTCCCAGCCAATCGCCAACCCGTGCGATTCCCCTTCATCTTGGCAATCCAGCAGACTGTGCCAACTGAGTTGGTACAACACAGTCTGTGATCCCAGAGATGGCTGCCTCCATGTGCTACCATATGCGCCACATATGTAGTCTACATGGTCAAGCTGACCTGACCTATTCCCTGGACCACCACGTGCTATGCTGAGCAACGAGAGGGGATAAATCCCAACTCTGTAACACGCAGGTGAAATCCAGCACCGTCTGAAGATAGATGGACGTGCCCACTGAGTGGGTTCAACACGGCTCCAACGATAATCAGAAAGGTGAGGTTTCGCGTCAGAAGGCTTACGAGCTTGATATAATAGCGTTGGATTTTAACGGTCTTTTATCTTCTTACTATCAGGCATGCCTATGGCTATAGCAGAAGATAAATATAAACATGCAATTCTAATTATTAGCAATAAGTAGAAAGCATGATCTTATGTGGTAAAAGCCCATGAACCCTAGTAAGACCTTAATGTTACTTAAGTCTTCACTTGAGCTTCATTGCATCTCATCTGGTCCAACCCAGTGCCCTAGCGCCAAGAGCACCTCAGGTGCACCACCAGGTGAATGCCCCTCTTGGATGTGTGCCTTTGTACTCTTGTCTAATCAAAGTACATTTGATCTATCTAGACAAGGTTGACTCGCAGGTCAACTACATTTCATAAATTAAAACAATGTGATTCGCAGATCACAAAAATTAACTTATAATTTACCAGGCACGCAGGCCCCAGCACAGCACACAATATGGGCAACCCACATAAGACTAAATAAACAAGCATATGGTTCAATCAACATGTGATCCAATCATCTTGAAATTAAAAGTTTTTGAAAACCCCATGGCATCAATTTTAATTTCCTTATGAGCCCTACAACCTTACAATGGTCCATTGATAGGGATCCACTCAACCATCTAGTTAGATCCATTGCCCTTGCATGCACCGAGTCCTAACTGACCCGAGTTGACCTAATGGTCAACCATGCATGCGCCAAGGGCTGAACTACCCTCATGAGTTTTGGCAAGCGGGTGTGACCCCGGGCCTAACTCAAGTGTGTTCAGTAGTGTCTCAACCAGACCTCGCTACACGCCCTAGATGCAGTCAACCTATAGCCACCTTGTGCTTGCGCATAGGTGCTATCAGGTTAACCCATCTGAGCTGTCAGATGGTCTGATCAGACTTGGATCTAACCTAGTGGTGACTTCAACCCCATCAACCCATCTAAGGGTTTAATGTAGTGGCACCTTAGATCTAATCAAGCGCGCAAGATGTAAGTTTTAGAAAACTTTTAGAACGTGCGCAAATAAACAAACAACATGCTTGATAACCCTTAGATCTAAGGGGGTCCCCTTCAAGGGGGAGCGCATACTTTAGGGGGTCCCCTTCAAGGGGGAGCGCAAACTACATGTCAACATATGATACAAGCGCAACCTTCATGCAACCATGATACAAGCGCAACCATCATGTAACCAAAGTAAGCGCAACCAACATGTAACCAAAGTAAGCGCAACCAACATGGATCACAAAATCGTAAAGCAATCATATAGATCATATGGAGAGCCTAGCTCTGATACCAATTGATGGAACCCCTAATCTAAGGGGGAAGAAACCCTAAACATGCGCATCTAGCATGCATAGCGGAAAGAGGGCTTCAAGTAGATCGCATATGAACTATATGTTAACTTAATTCAACTTAAGATTAAGTTTTGATCTTACCAATGCCATGGATTGGATGGCGGCTTGGAATGAGAGAGAGCAAGCGAGATCTCCTCCAAAGAATACACACACCAAGTGATGAAGGCTTCCAACTTGCGCAACTTTGTGCTAGCAAAATGCCAAGTTGTCCTTCTCGAGTGATAGGGATGAAGATGATGCTTTTTCCGGTTCTACTCTTGTCGTCCACTCCAAGCTTCTCTCAAGTCTCGCCGAGCAAAAGCAAAACGCAAGGAGACAAGGGATGAATGAGCTCAAGCCGTTTTGGCGTTTCAAGGAGCCATGCGCTCAATGACTTTCCAAATTTGGAAACCCCATTAAGCCATGCGTTCTCCTCTTCAAGCAAACCGCCCAAAACGCTTATGGATCGAACCATGGGTTCACCCATGTAAACCGGTTCAATCCAAATTGGTCCAAACCAAAGCAATCGGTCTAGATCAACCAAACCCTAAGGTTTCCAATCCAACCGTTCATCTTATGATGCTCTTGATCTCACCGATCTAGCATCAATACTCTCGATCGAAGCTTACCGATCTCAAGCCCTAATCAATCAAACATGATTAAGCTAGATCTCACTTACAATCAGAGTCTATATCCCTTTAAACTGAACCCAAATAATTCAGTCCACACGATCTGACTCAAAGAAAGCCATATCACCAAATTGTGTGACCCTGAGGGTTTCCTTTAAACGTCGGTAACGATAACTTACGTTATCACGATCAGTGAGGGGTATCTAGCAACACATCACTGTCTCCCGATATAAAGGAAAGAGTCTTCCAAGACTCCACCCAAACCATAGCATAAGTGTGAATCAACTCACTTGGCATACATGATTCCTTTGCCACTGGATGTTCTTATTGGACAAGCATGTCAAGCCTGTAACTCCAATACGATGAGCATGATTAGATCAGATGAACATAGTCATCTGGGTATGGCCATACACTTCCTCAATCATCTCATATAGGGGGGCCCTCTAGAACATCACACTCCTTAAACAAGGAGACGGCAATCCTTTATCTATCACAAGTGCCCTAACCTGACTCAAGCTCACCATCCAAGATAGTCTATAATCATTATGTTTCAAATGATATTGAACTACCTCAAAACAATGACAATCATCATTTAGAAACACAAGTGATCTCAAGTCAAAGGACATGTGCCACTTAGTGCTTACAAGGATCATTCACATTGTGACAAGCAATGGAATATCCGAGTAGGGTCTGTCCAGTACATCCAATGTACTCATGAGTCTACATCTTATTCCATGCTCGAAGCATCCTATAAGATTAGCACTCATATTAGTCTCAATCATATCAAGGCTGTCTCATGTTCACCAAGATATCTCGACTAAGGACATAGAGCCTGTCAGCCTAGCTGAACAGCTTTGAGACATTATTCAGAAGTACACTTATTACAGCAGACAAGATAACAACCTGAATAATAACCATGCCTTTTATAAACTTAAGAGTTTATTACATGATACTTATACAATCCCAAGGCCTCAAACATTAGCCTTAAGGGCATACCCCAACAACAATGTGAATAATCCTTGTATGCAAACAAGTGGCATATTTCCTCTGACTTGAGATCACTTGTGTTTCTAAATGATGATTGGCATTGTTTTGAGGTAGTTCAATATCATTTGAAACATAATGGTTATAGACTATCTTGGATAATGAGCATGAGTCATGTTAGGGCACTAGTGATAGATATAGGATTGCCGTCTCCTTGATTGGAGTGTGATGTTCTATAGGGGCCCCCTGGATGAGATGGTTGAGAAAGTGTATGGCCATACCCAGATGACTATGTTCATCTGATCTAATCATTCTCATCATATTGGAATTACAGGCTTGACACGCTTGTCCAATAAGAACATCCAGTGGCAAAGGAAACACATATGTCAAGTGACTTGGGTTCACACTTGTGCTGTGGTTTGGGTGTAGTCTTGGAAGACTCTTTCCTTTATATCGGGAGACAGTGATGTGTTGCTAGATACCCCTCACTGATCGTGATAATGTAAGTTATCGTTACCGACATTTAAAGGAAACCCTTAGGGTCGCACAATTTGATGATATAGCTTACTTGAGTCAGATCGTGTGGACTGAATTGTTTTGGTTCAGTTTAATGGGATTTAAACTCTGATTGTAAGTGAGATCTGGTCTGATCATGTTTGATTGATTAGGGCTTGAGATCGGTAAGCTTCTATCGAGAGAAATGATGCTAGATCGGTGAGATCAAGAGCATCAAGAGATGAATGGTTAGATCTTGAACCTTATGGTTTAATATGATCTAGACCAATGCTTGGTTTGATTTGGTCTTTAAACCAAATGAGATTGAACCGGCTCATCAAGTGAGCGCATGGTTCAAAGGGGAGAACATTGCGACTTGTTCACTTGGCGTGAACACTTGAACGTGTGAAGGTTTACTATTTTTGGAAGTCATGCTTTCCAAAATAGGGAGCACGCCTCACGTTCGAGAGTATTGCTCTATTCTCGCTTGCAACTTCCTCTTGTCGCCTCTCTCTCTCTCGTGTGGTGAGTCTTCACGCCAAGGAGGAGATCCGGTTAGCCAAGAAAAGACATCTCTTCTCTTCCACACAAAAGGACACCTTGGAGCCTTGCTAGCACAAGGATCGACAAGGAGTTGGCGATCAATCATCTTGTGTGCGCACGCTTTGGAGGAGAGCTACTTCGTTCTCTGCTTCCAAGTCGCCATCCAAGCAATGGCTATGGTATGATCCCTTCTCGATCTATACATGTTATTAAGTTGATCATATATTCATGCATGCGATTTTAGAAACCCTAGCTTCCACTCAATGCAAAACCTCTGATATGCGCCTATTAGGGTTTCGCCCCCTTCAGGGAACTTTCAATTGGTATCAGAGCGCATGTTTCTGTATGTTATATGATTGCTTAATGTATGATCCTTGTTTGCGTTTGCTTATGATCTACAGTTTACATGCGAGATTACATCCTTGTCATCAGATGTTGGCGCATGTATGTTTGTTCATGTTTTTGCATGACACTTATGTTGGCGCATGTTGTAGTTTTTCTTAAAACTTAAATTACTTGCGCGCATCCAACAGATCTATAAGCGCCTGCTGTAAAAACTTAGACGGGTTATTAGGGTTGAAGTCATCATCCAGTATAGACCCAACTGTCTGATCAGACCATCTGACAGCCTAGATGGGTCGACCAGATGGCACCTATGCGCAAGCATGTGGTGGCTATTGGTCGACTGCAGAAAGGCGTGTAGCGATGTCTGATTGAGACAACCAGTGAACGCTCATGATTAAGGCCCGGGGTCACACCCGCTTGCCTAAACTCATGAGGGACGTTCAGCCCTTAAGGCATGCATTGTTGACCATGAGGTCGACTCAAGTCGGTTATGACTTGGTGCATGCAAGGGCATTGGGTCTGACTAGGTCTGATGAGTGGATCCCTATTAATGGACTGTTGTAAGGTAGTAGGGCTCATAAGAAAATAAAATTGATGCCAATGGGATTTTCGAAAATTTTATTTTCCTGTTTGGATCACATGTTGTTTGTATAATATGAATGTATGTTTATTTTATCTTATGTGGGCTGCCCAATTAATGTGTGCTGTGCTGGGGCCTGCGTGCCTGGATGTATATTGTAAATTATTATTGTGATCTGCGCATCACATTTTAATTAATTTATAAAGTGTAATTGACCTGCGAGTCAATCATGTCTAGATAGATTAAATTATAATTTAATCAGACATGAGCACAGAGCACACATGGCAGAGGCGCATGCAGCAAGTGGCTTCACCAGTGGGAGGTCTAGGGTTTGACTCTAGGACAGGCGCATTTTACCTGGTGGGCGCATCTGAGCTGTAGTGGGCGCTTGGGCCCGGGTTGGGCCAGAGGAAATGCTAAAGACCCATGAAGAGCTCAAGTGAAGACTTAAGTTAATTAAGGTCTTACTTAGGCTTAATGGGCTTTTACCACATAAGATCATCATGCTTTTAATTTACTGTTTAAGTAATTTAGTAACTGCATGATCTATTCTTCTGCTATCACCATAGGATTTGAATGATAGTAAGAAGATAAAAGGACCGTTAAAATCCAACGTTAAATATCAAGCACATAAGCCTTCTGACGCGAAACCTCACTGTTCTGACTATCGTTGGGGCCGTGTTGTACCCACTCAGTGGGCACGCCCATCTATCTTTAGACGGTGTGTGATTACACCTGCGTGCTACAGAGAAGGGATTTATCTCTTCTCGTTGCTCAGCATAGCACGTGGTGGTCCAGGGAGTAGGTCAGGTCAGCTTGACCATGTAGGCTACATATTGAGCATATGGTAGCCATATGGAGGCAGCCATCTGTGGGATCAGAGACTGTGTTGTACCAACTCAGTTGGCACAGTCTGCTGGATTGCCCAGATGAAGGGGAATCGCTCGGGTTGGCGATTGGCAGGGATTGCCTACCAGAGATTAGTGCTTGTACTCTCTGTGCATCTTATCTCGCCTGAGCGGGACGCGGAGACCAAGTATGAAATCTGGATCCCATCTCACTAAAAGAGTTTTACTCTTTCGGACTGTTTTACTGGATTTTTCAGTCAGATAAAATAGTGAGAAAAGAATCATTCTTAAGTCCTGAATTGATTCTAACATTGATACTAACCTTGCTGTTCTTGCATTGTTGTAGATTACTGCAGCAACGAACACCACAGCGTTCAATGTGCGATCATTACTGGAAAGGGAGAAGTTTCCTGGGCCAAACTTCTCAGACTGGTACGGACACCTTAAGATTGTTCTAAAGGCTGAGAGGAAACTGTATGTCCTCGAGACGGCTATACCGCCTCAACCCGCTGCGAACGCCGCAAGGGCGGTTCGGGAAGCTTATGAGAAGCATGTCAATGATAGCATTGATGTCGCTTGCCTTATGCTAGCGTCTATGATGCCACAGCTGCAGCGTCAGCATGAGGATTTATCTGCTATAGAAATTATAGCAAACCTCAAGATGCTGTATGCAGCACAGGCAAGGACTGAACGCTATAACTTGACTAAACTTTTCTTTTAGAGCAAACTGACTGAAGGGAGTCCAGTGGGAGCTCACGTACTCAAGATGATTGGGTACAAGGAGGCTCTAGAGAAACTGGGACACACCATCAATCAGGAGCTTGTTGTAGACATCATCCTGCAGTCTCTCCCGGCCTCTTTCGATCCATTCATCATTAATTTTAATATGAACAAGATCGACTGTACGCCAGCAGAGTTACTGAACATGCTCTTGACTACAGAGCAGACTCAGTCTCGTGAGAAGGGAACGCCTTCATCCTCTGTCCTAATAGTTCCTTCTAGGAACAAGAAGAAGGGGAAGAAGGGCAAAGCCCCTGTCAAGAGCTACAATAAGGCTCTGAAACAAAAGGTAAAGCGGTCGAAGGAATACAGATGTTTCCATTGTGGCCAGCTGGGTCACTGGAAAAAGGACTGTAAAGCGCTCCAAGGAGATAAGAAGGGAAGCAACCCTTTCGCTTCTGGCTCAGGTATTTTCGTGACAGAAGTCATGGTATCTTCTTCTTCTATTTCATGGGTGTTAGACACTGCATGTGGAGTTCACATTTGTTCAAATGTACAGGAACTCAAGAGAAGAAGACAGGTGGGACAGCATGAGGTGGACCTACGAGTAGGAAACGGGGCACGGGTTGCTGCTGTTGCTGTAGGAGAATATCACATCTCTTTACCATCTGGTCTTCTATTAGAACTGGACAATTGTTATTTTGTACCGAGCATAACGAAGAATATTATCTCTATTCCTGCTCTTGTCAGGAAAGGGTTTTCCGTTGAATGCAAGATTTCAAAGTGTTATATTTCTTTTGATAATATTGTTTATGCTACTGGGTCGATTAACAATGGGTTATTCATGTTGGACATGGAATGTTCTGTACAACAAATTGATAATAAGAAAGCCAAGTATGCTGATGACAGCACCTTGCTATGGCATAGTCGTTTAGGCCATATTAACAAGAAGCGCATTAAGCGGTTGCATGACCATGGACTGCTGGGATCATTCTCCTATGAGGAGCTTGATACATGCAAAGCTTGTTTAATGGGTAAAATGACGAAGTCCCCTTTTTCTAATAAAGATCAAAGGGCTTCAGGTTTACTTGATCTCATTCACAGTGATGTGTGTGGGCCATTTAGTAAACATGCCAGAGGTGGCTATTCATACTTCATTACCTTTACTGATGATTTCAGTAGATATGGTTATGTCTATCTAATGAGACATAACAGTGAATCTTTTGACAAGTTCAAAGAGTTCAAAAATGAAGTACAGAATCAGCTGGGCCGAAATATCAAGGCACTTCGCTCAGATCGAGGTGGAGAATAGTCATGAGTTTACTAACTATCTGAAGGAGTGTGGGATTATCTCACAGCTCACTCCGCCAGGAACACCGCAATGGAATGGTGTGTCCGAGAGGAGAAATAGAACCTTACTGGATATGGTTCGTTCTATGATGAGTCAGGCTACTCTACCTTACTCCTTTTGGGAATTTGCACTGGAAACAGCTGCAAAGGTACTAAACCGAGTGCCATCCAAGGCCGTTTCAAAGACTCCGTATGAGTTATGGTATGGGAAACAGCCGAGCTTGACATTTATTAAGATCTGGGGTTGCGAGGCTTATGTCAAAAAGCTCGCCTCTGGGAAACTGTAGAGCAGATCTGATAAATGTATCTTTGTCGGTTACCCTAAGGAAACTAAGGGTTATTATTTCTACGATCCCAAAGAGAACAAAGTATTTGTTGCTCGGACGGCTATTTTTCTTGAGAAGGAATTTCTTCTGCAAGAGGCCAGTGGGAGAGAAATAAAGCTGGATGAGAATCCAGAAGAAGGACAAAGCAGTCAAGCACACTTGGATGAGCCTGAGCCAGTAGTGAAAGTCCCCTATGTTGGGAAACCCCGGGGACATTTTACAATTTTTAGAGTCATGGACATACATATTTGCACAGCGGAAGAATGTCCCCGAAACAGGCCGGTCCCAAAAACCCAGTGAAGATCGCATGCAAGGGAGTCGACACGATGAGTTAGGAAATACCTTAGAGCAAAGAAGAGAGCGATGCCGATGTAGGCGTCCAAGTGTCCGCCCTCTGCAGTCTCACACACACGGATCTCTTGAGTTCTCTTCTTCCTCGCCCGGTGCTAGCCTCGGGAAGAAGATCCAAGCCTTGTGCTCCCTCTTCAGTACTTGCGCCACCTCCAAGGTAGAAGCACCAATTGATGAAGAAGAGAGGAATAAGGAGAATGCCGCCAAGCCTTCAAGTCTCTTGCGCCAAAGGAGGAAGAAAGGATGAAGCTTGCGGCTAGGGTTTGATGGAAGAAGAAGATGCGCCACTTCTTGAAGTTGTCGCCCTTCAAACCTTTGGTTTCGCCCCTCCTCTTGTATTCACGCCTTCAAGAGTCGATCATCATTATGAGGGGGCGATTAGGGTCTCATTTATAGGGCAAGAGGCGGTTAGGGTATGGGCTAGGATCAAGACAAGTGTAGGGCTAGGATGAGGAGGTTTGAGATAAGGAAAGTCTCCAAGACATTTCCTTAATTCTCATTCAACCTTTCCTCATTAAGCTCCACGCCTTCCTTGTGTGCCAAGGCCTTGCCTTGCGCCCCAAGCAATGCCTTAAAGGCATGCATTCCATCAATGGAAGAGGGCTAGGCGCCAATTGCTTCCTTAATGAAGCAATTTTGCCACCCTAACCCCATTATGCCCCTTAGGCGCCAATGGGGTTGGGTCTCTCCCCATTATACCCTTTTAGCCTCTCATCTCTTCATGAGAACTTGTTATTGGGTCTCATTGGATAATGAGCTAGCCCAAACTCCATTACATGGGTTGATTAAGCACTTGGATCCAATCCAATGCAACCCTAATTCAAATGTGACCAACCATGGTCAAATACGGGTCAACCTGCCAAAAATGAAGTTTGGCTCCAATAATATTCTTCCATCTCATCAGGCGCATTGGCGCTGATGAAATCTCCCAATAAGATCCGAGTTATCCAATAACTCGATCATAAGGCTTCCCGATCAATACGAGAACTCAAGTATCAAGGTGTGCGACCCTGTAGGTTCCTCTGACGCTGGCAGTGCTGACCAAAGGTCACCACAAGCAGTGAGTGGCACCTAGCAGTGCATCGCAGCTACCCAGGTCATTGGAATGGATATCGACATCGACATCCCCATCATCGCAACTAGGTACAGATGCATTACAGTCTCTTTGCCGAACTGATATCCGATTGGACAAGTGTGTCACCACTTGTTTTCACCCAATCACATGGCTATGACTAAATCAGGTTCTTACCTGGGTATGGCCATACACTTTCAGTCATAGAACCATAGAGGAGCTCCATGGATATCAAGCTTCCCAAAGGAAGGGGCAAATCCTATGTCTGTCCATTGACCTTCTCATATGGGTCGTGACATGCTCAATGACAACCTTTATGACCTTCCAACTACGGCAAGGTGTTAGGTTGCATCAAAGCAAGTCTCTAACCATATAGAATGATCAATGACCTCAAGTCAAGGGATCAATGCATCTCCTGTCACTTATGAGGATAACTCATGACACCAAGTCATAGCCTCATAGCGGGTCTATCCAGTATATCCTCCCATAATATACCCATGTGTCTGCGTTAGCACCCCGTGCCTAACCAGCCCACATACCAGTTTTACAAGTACCATAGTTGTCCCATATCTACTAAGGTACATTGACTGGGGATGATTATTTGAGCACAGATCCAATCTGTCTCCAGGGACATTATCATGTAAGTACACAATCGCAGGTGTAGACAGACAATGATAACGACAATGCCAGAATGATATATAAATATCAATGTCAAGTAGTACATAAGTTGACCAAAGCTAGGTCCTAGGGCATATACACCAACAATCTCCCACTTGCACTAAGACCTAGAAGTTGAGCAATCTCAACCCCATATCTCTAGCGTGACCATCATGCTTCTGCTGCGCCAAAGCCTTGGTCAATGGGTCTGCTAGATTGTTATCTGTGTCTACTCTGCTAATCTTGACATCACCTCTGTCTATGATCTCTCTGATCAGGTGAAATCTTCTGAGTATGTGTTTGGATCTTTGATGAGACCGTGGTTCCTTAGCTTGTGCAATTGCTCCATTGTTGTCACAGTAGAGTTCAATGGGGTCCATTGCACTAGGTACCACTTGAAGATCACATAAGAACTTTCTTATCCAAACAGCTTCCTTGGCTGCCTCAGAAGCAGCTACATACTCAGCTTCGGTTGTAGAATCTGCTATGGTAGATTGCTTGAAGCTCTTCCAGCATACAGCGCCTCCATTTAACTTGAACACATAGCCGGCTTGCGATCTAAAGTCGTCAGGGTCAGACTGGAACGAAGCATCAGTGTAGCCCTGTATACTGAGCTCTTCTTGTCCCCCATAGACCAAGAACAGATCCTTAGTTCTTCTTAGATACTTTAGGATGTTCTTTACAGCCACCCAGTGCTGCAGACCAGGATTGGATTGGTATCGGCTGGTTATGCTCACAGCATATGCCACATCTGGTCTAGTACACAACATTGCATACATGATCGATCCTACTGCCGAAGCATAAGGAATTCGACTCATGTCATCCCTCTCAGCCTGTGTTGTAGGACACTGGCTCTTTGAAAGAGTAAGGCCATGTCTCACTGGAAGGTATCCTTTCTTGGATTGCTCCATGTAGAACCTCTCCAGTACCTTATCAATGTAAGTACTCTGACTAAGGGCTAAGAGTCTCTTGGATCTATCCCGGTAGATCCTCACGCCTAGAATATAGGTGGCCTCCCCTAAGTCTTTCATCTCGAAACACTTCCCCAACCATGTCTTCACAGCTTGAAGATTAGGGATGTCGTTTCCGATGAGCAGTATGTCATCGACATACAAGACCAGAAAAATTACCAAGCTCCCACTGAATTTTCTGTATACACAGGCGTCATCTTCGCTTTTGATAAAGCCATAATCTCTCACGGCTTCATCAAATCGAAGATTCCAACTTCGAGATGCTTGCTTTAATCCATAAATGGATCTCTTTAGCCTGCAGATTTTACTAGCCTCTGTAGGATGGATGAAACCATCAGGTTGTGACATATACACATCCTCAGTCAGCTTCCCGTTAAGGAACGCTGTTTTCACATCCATCTGCCATATCTCATAGTTATGATATGCAGCTATTGCAAGTAGAATCCGAATGGATTTAATCATGGCAACTGGCGAGAAGGTTTCATCATAGTCCACCCCATGGACTTGTTTAAATCCTTTAGCCACCAATCTACCTTTATAGGTAACTATGTTGCCATCCATGTCTGTTTTCTTCTTGAAAACCCATTTGCATCCAATGGGTGTTACCCCATCAAGCGGCTCAACCAAATCCCAGACTTGGTTAGCTGACATGGAATCCATCTCGGATCGCATGGCGTCAAGCCATTTCTCGGAGTCCGGTCCACTGACCGCCTCATCGTAGGTCCTGGGTTCATCCTCAATGATGAAGATTCCATCGTGTTGGGTCGGCAGCGACCCATACCTCTCAGGTGCACGACGAATCCTCCCAGATCTACGTGGGACCTGTGTCTGAGCCTCTGGTTGTCCAACAACCAGTGCAGGTGGCTCAGATTCCATCTCTATATCTTGTGGTTGAACTTGGACCTCATCCAAGTCAAACTTCCTCCCACTAACTTCTTTCATGAGAAATTCTTTCTCCAGAAAGACAGCTCCCCGAGCAACAAAAACTTTGTTCTCGGCTGGGACATAGAAGTAGTATCCTCTAGTTTCCTTAGGATACCCCACAAACACACACTTATCAGATCTAGGTTCTAGCTTGCTAGAATCCTGACGTTTGACATAAGCCTCACATCCCCAGATTCTGATAAAAGTGAGATTAGGGCGTCTCCCAGTCCATACCTCGTATGGTATTTTGGAGACACTCTTAGATGGAACGTTATTCAGTATCAGAGAAGCTGTCTCTAGCGCATGCCCCCAGAATGAGGGAGGTAGAGTTGCATGACTCATCATAGATCGAACCATATCCAATAAAGTTCGATTTCTCCTCTCAGATACACCATTCCATTGAGGTGTTCCAGGAGGAATGAGTTGGGATACGATCCCACACTCCTTCAGATAGTCAAAAAACTCACCGCTCAGGTATTCTCCACCTCGATCTGATCGAAGAGCTTTAATGGATCTTCCAAGCTGGTTCTCTACTTCATTCTTGAACTCCTTGAATTTCTCAAAGGATTCAGACTTATGTCTTATTAGGTAGACATAACCATACCTACTGAAGTCATCAGTGAAGGTAATGAAGTAGTTGTACCCTCCTCTGGCTTGTTTATTGAAAGGCCCACACACATCAGTATGTATGAGATCCAATAAACCTCCTGACCTCTCACCAATCTTGGTGAAGGGCGCTTTTGTCATTTTCCCTAATAAACAAGGTTCACAAGTATCAAATTCCTCCAAGGAACTTGAATCCATTTGCATGGAGTTGTTGGATGCGATTCTTGTTTATATGGGCCAATCGACAGTGCCATAGGAAAGCACCAACTGAACTACTCAGTTTGGTCCTTTTATTACTTATGTTACAAATAGAACTTTCCATATCCAAGATATACAGACCATTGCATAAAGTACCCTTCCCATATAACATGTTTGCAAATGAAAAAGAACAGGAGTTCTTATTTATTTCAAATTTAAAGCCCTTCCTTGCTAAGCAAGGAATGGATATAATGTTCTTGGTAAGAGAAGGTACATAGAAGCAATTATCTAGTTCTAAGTGAAGTCCAGAAGCCAAGGAGAGAGTCAAAACGCCTACAGCAACAGCAGCAACCTGTGCCCCGTTTCCAACTCGTAGGTCTATCTCTCCAGGCTTCACCGTTCTACTTTTCTTGAGCCCCTGCATATTTGTACAAATATGAGCTCCACATGTGGTATCCAATACCCATGACATAGAAGTAGAAAGATTGACTTCTGTAACATAAATACCTGAGCTAGAAGACGAAGCCTTGCCTCTCTTCTTCTCATTCTGAAGTCGTACCATATCCTTTATTATGTGAGGTGGTCCTCCACATGAGTAGCACTTATTATCCCTGACTCTTTCCATCTTTATTTTCAGTGTTTTAGTTAAGCCTTTGGGCTCAACACACTGAATGTCTACTTTAGGAGGGTTGAGCTCAACCAATGTATCAAAGAGCTGCCTTAGATTAGAAATGATTTCAGAGGCACTCTTAGATTCATATTGCCCTCTAACCTCGGGAGACATGTTGGTTAGCATCAATTGTGCAACCTCCAAAGTATCAACTTGATGCTTATCATAAGCATCCTTCTCAGCCGCTGAGGCCGAGCATGGAAGTGGCTCAGGAATTGGTTTCTCAAGGATATATAGTTTCCTCTCGAGCTTGAGCACAATTCTCAAGTTCATATACCAATCCTTTAAGTTGGATTCAACCAACTTATCCCTTTCCAGGGTAGATCGCAGTGACCATCTTCCATTGTTCACAGCCATTGTTCTACAACACCTAAGAAACAACAGATTAGTACTACTTTGGATCATTTAAACTAGACTTGTTTTAAATGATTATGGCTCCCACTATTTTGATTCGAATTGACAACCCACAAAGTCAATCGGGAAGTTTAAGACTTCCTAGTGAGATGGGATCCTTATTTCGCATGAGGCTTCGCGTCCCACGAGGGTGGGATGAGATGCACAAAGTGACCCATGCTTCACAAGGTGGGCGCGCCGGCCGGTTGCTCCAAGCAACTCCCTTTATTGAAACAGTCTAGGCGTTTCATGTCCAGCGAAGGATGGATACAACATGAAACCCTAACCTTTCAACGATGCCTCTAGAATTTCACCATGTGCCCAGCACATGTGAATTTCTAGTCAAGTCCATTCCTAACCGTTATGCCCAGGGCCAACGAGTTTCCTTGCGAAGGCACGTCCAGGTTAAAACTGGACTGGGGAAATCATTGTCACCACGCACTTTCTAAAGATAAGTGGGTGTGTCCCACGAGGGTGGGAAACAATTCACAACTCCACTGATCGATAGCTTAGTGAGGGCTACGCGTTAGAAGGCTACTAGACTTGATATTTCTTTGAGGGTTTTTAAGTCTCATCATCCTACGTTTTATCTTATGTCTAACGATACAGGCATGCTCTCCTATAGTGATAACATAACGATAAAACATTTCAGGCATGCTTTTATCAGATAGGGAAAGCAGTAAATGATGATGTGATCAAAGCCCTTTCAAGATATTGAATCAACTCATGCCTAAGGAGATTCAACTCTTGACATAGGACTCAAGCCCCTTAAATAGACCTAGCATAGCCGCCCTCTATCTTGGTCCTCAAGGTCGGCTCGAAGGTCCTTCCCACATGGTTTAGCTCACAAACCCTAAGGGTAGACCCCAAAGGTTCGGCCAATGCCATGGTCTTTCTTTGTGGAGGATGCGCCACCATGCAAGAAGCCAAGTTAGCTAGCACACAAACCCAAGGGTTCGGCCATGCCCAACTTGCGCCACTATGCAAGCTTGTTGCGCCTCTTCATTCGATGCATGCGCCACCCTAATCTTCTTCTTTGCAAAAGGAAAAGCGGCACGCAGGCCTCACAAGGATACACCACAGGCATGCAAAGGTGGCTTGACTAATGATCACAACATCATGCACAATCAAGGTATTTACTCATGCAATTCTACATGCTCAGAAATTTTACTTTTTCATAAAACTAGTCTCTTCTTCTCATCTTCTTCTCACAAATCTTTTGGTTAATTGCGATTTATTTTTCAAGATGATTTCAGAGATCCTTTCGGCTGGCAATTTTGTCATATCAAGAGACCTGGCCAGTCCGGAGACACAATGCCCATCCTACTTGACAAAATTACGTGCGCCTTTGATCTTTAAATCAAACAAGAAAAATAGTCCAAAAATCCAAAAGAGATTGAGAGGATGATAGAAACAAGAAACCCTAATTTTTCTACTTTTAGAAAAATTGATTGCCATGCATCATGCTATTTACGAAAATAGAGATATGGCATGTGAGCATGAAAGAAAAGCATAAAACATCGTTCGAGGCTTGCAAGTCGCTCTGATACCACTGTTGGGAAACCCTGGGGACATTTTACAATTTTTAGAGTCATGGACATACATATTTGCACAGCGGAAGAATGTCCCCGAAACAGGCCGGTCCCAAAAACCCAGTGAAGATCGCATGCAAGGGAGTCGACACGATGAGTTAGGAAATACCTTAGAGCAAAGAAGAGAGCGATGCCGATGTAGGCGTCCAAGTGTCCGCCCTCTGCAGTCTCACACACACGGATCTCTTGAGTTCTCTTCTTCCTCGCCCGGTGCTAGCCTCGGGAAGAAGATCCAAGCCTTGTGCTCCCTCTTCAGTACTTGCGCCACCTCCAAGGTAGAAGCGCCAATTGATGAAGAAGAGAGGAATAAGGAGAATGCCGCCAAGCCTTCAAGTCTCTTGCGCCAAAGGAGGAAGAAAGGATGAAGCTTGCGGCTAGGGTTTGATGGAAGAAGAAGATGCGCCACTTCTTGAAGTTGTCGCCCTTCAAACCTTTGGTTTCGCCCCTCCTCTTGTATTCACGCCTTCAAGAGTCGATCATCATTATGAGGGGGCGATTAGGGTCTCATTTATAGGGCAAGAGGCGGTTAGGGTATGGGCTAGGATCAAGACAAGTGTAGGGCTAGGATGAGGAGGTTTGAGATAAGGAAAGTCTCCAAGACATTTCCTTAATTCTCATTCAACCTTTCCTCATTAAGCTCCACGCCTTCCTTGTGCGCCAAGGCCTTGCCTTGCGCCCCAAGCAATGCCTTAAAGGCATGCATTCCATCAATGGAAGAGGGCTAGGCGCCAATTGCTTCCTTAATGAAGCAATTTTGCCACCCTAACCCCATTATGCCCCTTAGGCGCCAATGGGGTTGGGTCTCTCCCCATTATACCCTTTTAGCCTCTCATCTCTTCATGAGAACTTGTTATTGGGTCTCATTGGATAATGAGCTAGCCCAAACTCCATTACATGGGTTGATTAAGCACTTGGATCCAATCCAATGCAACCCTAATTCAAATGTGACCAACCATGGTCAAATACGGGTCAACCTGCCAAAAATGAAGTTTGGCTCCAATAATATTCTTCCATCTCATCAGGCGCATTGGCGCTGATGAAATCTCCCAATAAGATCCGAGTTATCCAATAACTCGATCATAAGGCTTCCCGATCAATACGAGAACTCAAGTATCAAGGTGTGCGACCCTGTAGGTTCCTCTGACGCTGGCAGTGCTGACCAAAGGTCACCACAAGCAGTGAGTGGCACCTAGCAGTGCATCGCGGCTACCCAGGTCATTGGAATGGATATCGACATCGACATCCCCATCATCGCAACTAGGTACAGATGCATTACAGTCTCTTTGCCGAACTGATATCCGATTGGACAAGTGTGTCACCACTTGTTTTCACCCAATCACATGGCTATGACTAAATCTGGTTCTTACCTGGGTATGGCCATACACTTTCAGTCATAGAACCATAGAGGAGCTCCATGGATATCAAGCTTCCCAAAGGAAGGGGCAAATCCTATGTCTGTCCATTGACCTTCTCATATGGGTCGTGACATGCTCAATGACAACCTTTATGACCTTCCAACTACGGCAAGGTGTTAGGTTGCATCAAAGCAAGTCTCTAACCATATAGAATGATCAATGACCTCAAGTCAAGGGATCAATGCATCTCCTGTCACTTATGAGGATAACTCATGACACCAAGTCATAGCCTCATAGCGGGTCTATCCAGTATATCCTCCCATAATATACCCATGTGTCTGCGTTAGCACCCCGTGCCTAACCAGCCCACATACCAATTTTACAAGTACCATAGTTGTCCCATATCTACTAAGGTACATTGACTGGGGATGATTATTTGAGCACAGATCCAATCTGTCTCCAGGGACATTATCATGTAAGTACACAATCGCAGGTGTAGACAGACAATGATAACGACAATGCCAGAATGATATATAAATATCAATGTCAAGTAGTACATAAGTTGACCAAAGCTAGGTCCTAGGGCATATACACCAACACCCTAAACAAGGGGGGACGAAACCCTACTGGCGCATATGGAGGTTTTAATGCAGCGGAATGGATTTCTAGGGATCGAATTGCATGAGATATGATCAACTACAAAAACCCCGATTGCGGATATAAGAAGGATCATACCATCGCCATCCTTTGGATGGTGCCTTGGAAGCAAAGATCGAAAGGGATCTTCTCCAAAAGTGACGCACACAAGGTGATGCCGCCTACTCTTTGTTGATCCTTGTGCTAGCAAGGTTCTTCAAAGGTCTTTTTCGTATGAAAGGGAAGAGAAGAATTTTTCTTGCTTGGCGAGACCTCTCCCTTGTCGTCCAAAAAATTCTACCACACGAATGTGTCAAGAACCAAAAGCCAACAGGCGACAAGAGGGCGAGAGGGAGGCGTGAAGAGAGGGGACGTGAGATGTGGTCACGTAAGTGACATGCTATCTAAAAATAGCAAAACCACTTCTCATCATGAAATGCGCTCATGAACAAATCGCAAATCTCTTCTCCCATGAACCATGCGCTCACTTGATGAGCTGGTTCAATTTGGTTTGGTTCAAAGACTAATTAACCCAAGCCATTTGGTCTAGATCACAATAAACCCTAAAGGTTCAAGATCTAACCGTTCATCTCTTAATGCTCTTGATCTCACCGATCTAGCATCCATTCTCTCGATCGAAGCTTACCGATCTCAAGCCCTAATCAATCAAACATGATCAGACCAGATCTCACTTACAATCAGAGATTAAATCCCTTTAAACTGAATCCAAACAATTCAGTCCACACGATCTGACTTAAGTAAGCCATATCATCAAATTGTGCGACCCTAAGGGTTTCCTTTAAATGTCGGTAATGATAACTTACGTTATCACGATCAGTGAGGGGTATCTAGCAACACATCACTGTCTCCCGATATAAAGAAAAGAGTCTTCCAAGACTACACCCAAACCACAGCACAAGTGTGAATCCACTTCACTAGGCATACAAGTTTCCTTTGCCACTTGATGTTCTTATTGGACAAGCGTGTCAAGCCTGTAGCTCCAATATGATGAGCATGATTAGATCAGATGAACATAGTCACCTGGGTATGGCCATACACTTTCTCAATCATCTCATCCAGGGGGGCCCTTTAGAACATCACACTCCTTAAACAAGGAGACGGCAATCCTATATCTATCACTAGTGTCCTAACCTGACTCATGATCATTATCCAAGATAGTCTGTAACCATTATGTTTCAAATGATATTGAACTACCTCAAAACAATGACAATCATCATTTAGAAACACAAGTGATCTCAAGTCAGAGGAAATGTGCCACTTGTTGCAAACAAGGATTATTCACATTGTGACAAGCAATTGAATATCCTAGTAGGGTCTGTCCAGTACATCCAATGCACCCATGAGTCTACATCTTATTCCATGCTCGAAGCATCCTATAAGATTAGAACACATATTAGTCTCAATCATATCAAGGCTGTCTTATGTTCACCAAGATATCTCGACTAAGGACATATAGCATGTCAGCCTAGCTGAACAGCATTGAGACATTATTCAGAAGTACACTTATTGCAGCAGACAATGTAACAACCTGAATAACAACCATTGCGTTTATAAACATAAGAGTTTATACATGATACTGAAAGAATCCCAAGGCCTCAAACATTAGCCTTAAGGGCATACCCCAACAATCTCCCACTTGCACTTAATCTAATGGTTGAGAAATCTCAAACCCATATTATTACAGTGCTTCTCATGCTTCTGCTGCGCCAGAGGCTTTGTAAGCGGGTCAGCCAGATTGTCATCTGTATGAACCTTGCAGATTCTGATCTCACCACGATCAATGATCTCCCGGATCAAGTGAAACCGTCTCTGTATGTGCTTGGACTTCTGGTATGACCGTGGTTCCTTTGCTTGTGCGATTGCTCCAGTGTTATCACAGAAGATAACCAAAGGATCAGCACTCGAAGGAACAACACCAAGTTCTTGAACGAACTTACGAATCCACACTGCCTCCTTGGATGCTTCCGAGGCTGCAACATACTCGGCTTCTGTTGTGGAATCAGCAACGATAGACTGTTTGAAACTCTTCCACACCACTGCTCCTCCATTCAAGCTAAAAACATAGCCTGATTGCGATCGGAAATCATCCTGGTCAGATTGGAACGAAGCGTCAGTATATCCTTCAATACTGAGTTCTTCCTGACCTCCATATATCAAGAACATATCTTTGGTCCTCCGCAGATATTTCAAAATGTTCTTGACCGCAATCCAGTGTGCCTTACCTGGATTACTTTGGAATCGACTGGTCACGCTTAACCCATAAGCAACGTCTGGGCGAGTACACAACATCGCATACATAAATGACCCAATAGCCGAAGCATAAGGCGTATTGTCCATTTCATCTTTCTCAGTCTGTGTTTGTGGACACTGACTCTTTGAAAGATTCAGACCATGTCTGACTGGAAGATATCCTCTTTTAGAATTCTCTAAATGGAATCTCTCCAGGACTTTATCGATGTAAGTACTCTGGCACAGCCTGAGAAGCCTCTTAGATCTATCTCTGTAGATCTTCACACCTAATACATAGGCTGCTTCTCCTAGATCTTTCATTTGGAAACATTTTCTTAACCATGCTTTAACAGCATGCAGTTCAGGAATATCGTTTCCAATGATTAAGATATCATCGACGTAGAGGACTAGGAAAGTGATCACGCTCCGACTAAACCTCTTATATACACACGGGTCATCTTCATTCTTGATGAAACCAAATTCACAGATTGATTCATCAAAACGAATATTCCAGCTTCTAGATGCTTGCTTAAGTCCATAAATGGACTTCTTTAACTTGCATATTTTATGACGATCTGATGGATTAGTGAAACCTTCAGGTTGTGTCATATACACATCCTCATCCAATTTTCCATTAAGGAAAGCGGTCTTCACATCCATTTGCCAGATCTCATAATCGTAATACGCTGCTATCGCGAAAAGAATCCGAATAGACTTGAACATAGCTACAGGAGAGAAAGTTTCATCATAATCTATCCCATAGATTTGTTTGAAACCTTTCGCAACTAGCCTGCCTTTATAGGTAACCACGTTACCATCCATGTCATTCTTCTTCTTGAAGATCCATTTACAGCCTATAGGGATTACTCCCGGAGGCGGATCAACCAAATCCCAGACTTGATTATCTAACATGGAGTCCATCTCGGCTCGCATAGCTTCAAGCCATCTAGCTGAGTCCGGTCCACTGACCGCATCCGCATAAGTGAGGGGTTCATCATGATCAATGATGTAGACTCCGTCATAGCGCTCAGGCTGTCGACGGATCCTTCCCGATCTACGCGGTTCCCGTGATATCGGAGCCTCAGGTTGTTCAATAACCTGTTCTACCGGCTCAGGCTCATCCAACTGTGCTTGACTACTTTGTCCTTCCTCTGGATTCTCATCCAGCTTTATTTCTCTCCCACTGGCCTCTTGCAGAAGAAACTCCTTCTCAAGAAAAATGGCCGTCCGAGCAACAAATACCTTGTTCTCTTTGGGATCGTAGAAATAATAACCCTTAGTTTCCTTAGGGTAACCGACAAAGATACATTTCTCAGATCTGCTCTCTAGTTTCCCAGAGGCGAGCTTTTTGACATAAGCCTCGCAACCCCAGATCTTAATAAATGTCAAGCTCGGCTGTTTCCCATACCATAACTCATATGGAGTCTTTGAAACTGCCTTGGATGGCACTCGGTTTAGTACTTTTGCAGCTGTTTCCAGTGCAAATCCCCAAAAGGAGTAAGATAGAGTAGCCTGACTCATCATAGAACGTACCATATCCAGAAAGGTTCTATTTCTCCTCTCGGACACACCATTCCATTGCGGTGTTCCTGGCGGAGTGAGCTGTGAGATAATCCCACACTCCTTCAGATAGTCAGTAAACTCTCGACTTAGGTATTCTCCACCTCGATCTGAATGAAGTGCCTTGATATTTCGGCCTAGCTGATTCTGTACTTCATTTTTGAACTCTTTGAACTTGTCAAAAGATTCACTTTTATGTCTCATTAAATAGACATACCCGTATCTACTGAAATCATCACTATGTATAAGGTCAAGTAAACCTGAAGCCCTTTGACCTTTATGAGGAAAAGGTGACTTCGTCATTTTACCCATTAAACAAGCTTTGCATGTATCAATCTCCTCATAGGAGAATGATCCCAGCAGTCCATGGTCATGCAACCGCTTAATGCGTTTCTTGTTAATATGGCCTAAACGACTATACCATAACAAGGTGCTGTCATCAGCATACTTGGCTTTCTTATTATCAAAATTTTGTATAGAACATTCCATGTCCAACATGAATAATCCATTGTTAATTGATCCAGTAGCATAAACAATATTATCATAAGAAAGAACACACTTTGAAATATTGCATTCAAAGGAAAATCCTTTCCTGACAAGAGCAGGAATAGAGATAATATTTTTCGTAATACTCGGAACAAAATAACAATTGTCCAGTTCTAATACAAGTCCAGATGGTAATGAGATGTAATAAACCCCTACAGCAACAGCAGCAACCCGTGCCCCGTTTCCAACTCATAGGTCCACCTCATGCTGTCCCACCTGTCTTCTTCTCTTGAGTTCCTGTACATTTGAACAAATGTGAACTCCACATGCAGTGTCCAACACCCATGAAATAGAAGAAGAAAACATGACCTCAGTCACAAAAATACCTAAGCCAGAAGCGATGCTTCCCTTCTTGTCTCCTTGGAGCGCTTTACAGTCCTTTTTCCAGTGACCCAGCTGGCCACAATGGAAACATCTGTATTCCTTCGACCGCTTAACCTTTTGTTTCAGAGCCTTGTTGTAATTCTTGACAGGGGTTTTGCCCTTCTTCCCCTTCTTCTTGTTCCTAGACGGAAACATCAAGACAGAGGTTGAAGGCTTTCCCTTTAGAGTCTCCTCTGTAGTCAAGAGCATATTCAGCAACTCTGCCGGAGTACAGTCGATCTTGTTCATATTAAAATTAATAATGAACAGATCGAAAGAGGCCGGGAGGGACTGCAGAATAATGTCTACAGCAAACTCCTGATTGATGGTATGCCCCAGTTTCTCTAGAGCCTCTTTGTGCCCAATCATCTTGAGCACGTGAGCTCCCACTGGACTCCCTTCAGCCAGTTTGCTCTGAAAGAAAAGCTTGGTCAAATTATAGCGTTCAGTCCTTGCCTGTGTAGCATACAGCATCTTGAGGTTTGCTATAATTTCTATAGCAGACATATCCTCATGCTGACGCTGCAGCTGTGGCGTCATAGACGCTAGCATCAGGCAAGCGACATCAATGCTATCATTGACATGCTTTTCATAGGCTTCCCGAACCGCCCTTGCGGCGTTCGGAGCGGGTTGAGGCGGTGTAGCCGTCTCGAGGACATACAGTTTCCTCTCAGCCTTAAGAACAATCTTAAGGTGTCCATACCAGTCTGAGAAGTTTGGCCCAGCAAACTTCTCCCTTTCCAGTAGGGATCGCACATTGAAGCTCATGGTGTTCGTTGCTGCAGGAATCTACAACAATGCAAGAACAGCAAGGTCAGTATCAATGTTTAGAATCAATCCAGGACTTTAAGAAAGATTATTTTCTCACTATTTTTTCTGACTGAAAAATCCATTAAAACAGTCCGAAAGAGTAACACTCTTTTAGTGAGATGGGATCCAGATTTCATACTTGGTCTCCGCGTCCCGCTCAGGCGAGATAAGATGCACAGAGAGTACAAGCACTAATTTCTGGTAGGCAATCCCTGCCAATCGCCAACCCGTGCGATTCCCCTTCATCTGGGCAATCCAGCCGACTGTGCCAACTGAGTTGGTACAACACACTCTCTGATCCCACAAATGGCTGCCTCCATATAGCTAACATATGCTCAGTATGTAGCCTATATGGTCAAGCTGACCTGACCTACTCCCTGGACCACCACGTGCTATGCTGAGCAACGAGAAGCGATAAATCCCTTCTCTGTAACACGCAGGTGTAATCGCACACCGTCTGAAGATAGATGGGCGTGCCCACTGAGTGGGTACAACACGGCCCCAACGATAGTCAGAACAGTGAGGTTTCGAGTCAGAAGGCTTACGAGCTTGATATTTAGCGTTGGATTTTAACGGTCCTTTTATCTTCTCAACTATCATGCAATTCCTATGGTGATAGCAGAAGATTAAATCATGCAACTCTAATTATTTAAACAATAAATAGAAAGCATGCTGATCTTATGTGGTAAAAGCCCAATAAGCCTAGGTAAGACCTTAATTTAACTTAAGTCTTCACTTGAGCTCTCCATGGGTCTTTTGCATCTCATCTGGCCCAACCCAGCGCCCATGCGCCCTCTGCAGCTCAGGTGCGCCCACCAGGTAAAATGCGCCTATCCCAGAGTCGAACCCTGGACCACCCACCTGGTCAAGCCACTGCTGCATACGCCTCTGCCAACTGTGCTCTGTGCTCATGTCTGATTAAACTTACAATTTAATCTATCTAGACATGATTGACTCGCAGGTCAATTACACAATAAATTAATTAAAATGTGATGCACAGATCACAATAAATAATTTACAATTTTATTAACCAGGCACGCAGGCCCCAGCACAGCACACATTAACACGGGCAGCCCACATAAGATTAAATAAACAAGCATATGCTTACAATCAACATGTGATCCAATAAGAAAATAAAATTTTGAAAAACCCCATTGGCATCATTTTATTTTTCCTTATGTGCCCTACTACCTTACAACGGTCCATTATTAGGGATCCACTCATCAGACCTAGTCAGATCCACTGCCCTTGCATGCACCAAGTCCTAACTGACTTGAGTCGACCAAATGGTCAACCATGCATGCGCCAAGGGCTGAACGACCTCATGAGTTCTGGCAAGCGGGTGTGACCCCGGGCCTAAACCATGTGCGTTCACAGGTTGTCTCAACCAGACATCGCTACACACCTGTCCGCAGTCGACCTATAGCCACCTCGTGCTTGCGCACAGGTGCCATATGGTCGACCCATCTAGGCTGTCAGATAGTCTGATCAGACTGGTTGGATCTTGACTAGACTGTGACTTCAACCCTAATAACCCGTCTAAGGGTTTAAAGTAGGCGCCACTTAGATCTAATGGTAAGCGCGCAAGTCATTAAGTTTTGAGAAAAACATCAACAACAATATGAAAGAAGCGCTACCTTCATACATGCGCCAAGATTAATATACAACATGTAAATTTTTGCATGTAACCTATAGATCTAGCAATATGGCGCAAACATGGATCACAATACAAACATAGCAATCATATTAACATGCATAAGAACCTGCTCTGATACCAGTTGAAAGTCCCCTAAACAAGGGGGGGCGAAACCCTACTAGCGCATATGGAGGTTTTAAAGCAGCGGAATGGATTTCTAGGGATCGAATTGCATGAGATATGATCAACTACAAAAACCCCTATTGCAGATATAAGAAGGATCATACCATCGCCATCCTTTGGATGGTTCCTTGGAAGCAAAGATCGAAAGGGATCTTCTCCAAAAGTGACGCACACAAGGTGATGCCGCCTACTCTTTGTTGATCCTTGTGCTAGCAAGGTTCTTCAAAGGTCTTTTTCATATGAAAGGGAAGAGAAGAATTTTTCTTGCTTGGCGAGACCTCTCCCTTGTCGTCCAAAAACCTCTACCACACGAATGTGTCAAGAACCAAAAGCCAACAGGCGACAAGAGGGCGAGAGGGAGGCGTGAAGAGAGGCGACGTGAGATGTGGTCACGTAAGTGACATGCTATCTAAAAATAGCAAAACCACTTCTCATCATGAAATGCGCTCATGAACAAATCGCAAATCTCTTCTCCCATGAACCATGCGCTCACTTGATGAGCTGGTTCAATTTGGTTTGGTTCAAAGACCAATTAACCCAAGCCATTTGGTCTAGATCACAATAAACCCTAAAGGTTCAAGATATAACCGTTCATCTCTTGATGCTCTTGATCTCACCGATCTAGCATCCATTCTCTCGATCGAAGCTTACCGATCTCAAGCCCTAATCAATCAAACATGATCAGACCAGATCTCACTTACAATCAGAGATTAAATCCCTTTAAACTGAATCCAAACAATTCAGTCCACACGATCTGACTTAAGTAAGCCATATCATCAAATTGTGCGACCCTAAGGGTTTCCTTTAAATGTCGGTAATGATAACTTACGTTATCACGATCAGTGAGGGGTATCTAGCAACACATCACTGTCTCCCGATATAAAGGAAAGAGTCTTCCAAGACTACACCCAAACCACAGCACAAGTGTGAATCCACTTCACTAGGCATACAAGTTTCCTTTGCCACTTGATGTTCTTATTGGACAAGCGTGTCAAGCCTGTAGCTCCAATATGATGAGCATGATTAGATCAGATGAACATAGTCACCTGGGTATGGCCATACACTTTCTCAATCATCTCATCCAGGGGGGCCCTTTAGAACATCACACTCCTTAAACAAGGAGACGGCAATCCTATATCTATCACTAGTGTCCTAAACTGACTCATGATCATTATCCAAGATAGTCTGTAACCATTATGTTTCAAATGATATTGAACTACCTCAAAACAATGACAATCATCATTTAGAAACACAAGTGATCTCAAGTCAGAGGAAATGTGCCACTTGTTGCAAACAAGGATTATTCACATTGTGACAAGCAATTGAATATCCTAGTAGGGTCTGTCCAGTACATCCAATGCACCCATGAGTCTACATCTTATTCCATGCTCGAAGCATCCTATAAGATTAGAACACATATTAGTCTCAATCATATCAAGGCTGTCTCATGTTCACCAAGATATCTCGACTAAGGACATATAGCATGTCAGCCTAGCTGAACAGCATTGAGACATTATTCAGAAGTACACTTATTGCAGCAAACAATGTAACAACCTGAATAACAACCATTGCCTTTATAAACATAAGAGTTTATACATGATACTGAAAGAATCCCAAGGCCTCAAACATTAGCCTTAAGGGCATACCCCAACAAGTAGATCAGGTTACTGAGCAACCTGAGGCTCAAATATCATGGGAACCGCGTAGATCGGGAAGGATCCGTCGACAGCCTGAGCGCTATGACGGAGTCTACATCATTGATGATGAACCCCTCACTTATGCGGATGCGGTCAGTGGACCAGAATCAGCAAGATGGCTTGAAGCTATGCGAGCCGAGATGGACTCCATGTCAGATAACCAAGTTTGGGATTTGGTTGATCCGCCTCCGGGAGTAATCCCTATAGGCTGTAAATGGATCTTCAAGAAGAAGATAGACATGGATGGTAACGTGGTTACCTATAAAGGCAGGCTAGTTGCGAAAGGTTTCAAACAAATCTACGGGATAGATTATGATGAAACTTTCTCTCCTGTAGCCATGTTCAAGTCTATTCGGATTATTCTCGCGATAGCGGCATATTATGATTATGAGATCTGGCAAATGGATGTGAAGACCGCTTTCCTTAATGGAAAACTAGAAGAGGATGTGTATATGACACAACCTGAAGGTTTCACTAATCCATCAGATCGTCATAAAATATGCAAATTAAAGAAGTCCATTTATGGACTTAAACAAGCATCGAGAAGCTGGAATATTCGTTTTGATGAATCAATCTGTAAATTTGGTTTCATCAAGAATGAAGATGACCCGTGAGTATATAAGAGGTTTAGTGGGAGCGTGATTACTTTCCTAGTCCTCTACGTCGATGATATCTTAATCATTGGAAACGATATTCCTGAACTGCATGCTGTTAAAGCATGGTTAAGAAAATGTTTCCAGATGAAAGATCTAGGAGAAGCAGCCTATGTATTAGGTGTGAAGATCTACAGAGATAGATCTAAGAGGCTTCTCGGGCTGTGCCAGAGTACTTACATTGATAAAGTCCTAGAGAGATTCCATTTAGAAAATTCTAAAAGAGGATATCTTCCAGTCAGACATGGTCTGAATCTTTCAAAGAGTCAGTGTCCACAAACACAGACTAAGAAAGATGAAATGGACAATACGCCTTATGCTTCGGCTATTGGGTCCATCATGTATGCGATGTTGTGTACTCGCCCAGACGTCGCTTACGGGTTAAGCGTGACCAGTCGATTCCAAAGTAATCCAGGTAAGGCACACTGGATTGCAGTCAAGAACATTTTGAAATATCTTCGGAGGACCAAAGATATGTTCTTGATATATGGAGGTCAGGAAGAACTCAGTATTGAAGGATATACTGACACTTCGTTCCAATCTGACCAGGATGATTTCCGATCGCAATCAGGCTATGTTTTTAGCTTGAATGGAGCAGCAGTGGTGTGGAAAAGTTTCAAACAATCAATTGTTGCTGATTCCACAACAGAAGCCGAGTATGTTGCAGCCTCAGAAGCATCCAAGGAGGCAGTGTGGATTCGTAAGTTCGTTCAGGAACTTGGTGTTGTTCCTTCGAGTGCAGATCCTTTGGTTATCTTCTGTGATAACACTGGAGCAATAGCACAAGCAAAGGAACCACGGTCGCACCAGAAGTCCAAGCACATACAGAGAAGGTTTCACTTGATCCGGGAGATCATTGATCGTGGCGAGATCAAAATCTGCAAGGTTCATACAAATGACAATCTAGCTGACCCGCTTACAAAGCCTCTGGCGCAGCAGAAGCATGAGAAGCACTGTAATAATATGGGTTTGAGATTTCTCAACCATTAGATTAAGTGCAAGTGGGAGATTGTTGGGGTATGCCCTTAAGGCTAATGTTTGAGGCCTTGGGATTATTTCAGTATCATGTATAAACTCTATGTTTATAAAGGTAATGGTTGTTATTCAGGTAGTTACATTATCTGCTGCAATATGTATACTTCTGGATAATGTCTCAATGCTGTTCAGCTTGGCTGACATGCAGTATTGTCCGTAGTCGAGATATCTTGGTGAACATGAGACAGCCTTGATATGATTGAGACTAATATGTGTTCTAATCTTATAGGATGCTTCGAGCATGGAATAAGATGTAGACTCAAGGGTACATTGGATGTACTGGACAGACCCTACTTAGGATATTCAATTGCTTGTCACAATGTGAATAATCCTTGTATGCAAACAAGTGGCATATTTCCTCTGACTTGAGATCACTTGTGTTTCTAAATGATGATTGGCATTGTTTTGAGGTAGTTCAATAACATTTGAAACATAATGGTTATAGACTATCTTGGATAATGAGCATGAGTCATGTTAGGGCACTAGTGATAGATATAGGATTGCCGTCTCCTTGATTGGAGTGTGATGTTCTATAGGGGCCCCCTGGATGAGATGGTTGAGAAAGTGTATGGCCATACCCAGATGACTATGTTCATCTGATCTAATCATTCTCATCATATTGGAATTACAGGCTTGACACGCTTGTCCAATAAGAACATCCAGTGGCAAAGGAAACACATATGTCAAGTGACTTGGGTTCACACTTGTGCTGTGGTTTGGGTGTAGTCTTGGAAGACTCTTTCCTTTATATCGGGAGACAGTGATGTGTTGCTAGATACCCCTCACTGATCGTGATAACGTAAGTTATCATTACCGACATTTAAAGGAAACCCTTAGGGTCGCACAATTTGATGATATAGCTTACTTGAGTCAGATCGTGTGGACTGAATTGTTTTGGTTCAGTTTAATGGGATTTAAACTCTGATTGTAAGTGAGATCTGGTCTGATCATGTTTGATTGATTAGGGCTTGAGATCGGTAAGCTTCTATCGAGAGAAATGATGCTAGATCGGTGAGATCAAGAGCATAAAGAGATGAATGGTTAGATCTTGAACCTTATGGTTTAATATGATCTAGACCAATGCTTGGTTTGATTTGGTCTTTAAACCAAATGAGATTGAACCGGCTCATCAAGTGAGCGCATGGTTCAAAGGGGAGAACATTGCGACTTGTTCACTTGGCGTGAACACTTGAACGTGTGAAGGTTTACTATTTTTGGAAGTCATGCTTTCCAAAATAGGGAGCACGCCTCACGTTCGAGAGTATTGCTCTATTCTCGCTCGCAACTTCCTCTTGTCGCCTCTCTCTCTCTCGTGTGGTGAGTCTTCACGCCAAGGAGGAGATCCAGTTAGCCAAGAAAAGACATCTCTTCTCTTCCACACAAAAGGACACCTTGGAGCCTTGCTAGCACAAGGATCGACAAGGAGTTGGCGATCAATCATCTTGTGTGCGCACGCTTTGGAGGAGAGCTACTTCGTTCTCTGCTTCCAAGTCGCCATCCAAGCAATGGCTATGGTATGATCCCTTCTCGATCTATACATGTTATTAAGTTGATCATATATTCATGCATGCGATTTTAGAAACCCTAGCTTCCGCTCAATGCAAAACCTCTGATATGCGCCTATTAGGGTTTCGCCCCCTTCAGGGAACTTTCACCTTTTTCTCTCAGGGATAGAGCAAAAGCTTGGCTTCATTCACATCCAACTGGGACATTTACTACTTGGGAGCGGTTGTCAAATGCCTTCTTGCAGAAGTATTTTCCGCCCAGTAAGATGGTTCAATTGAGGAACCAAATCTCAGGCTTTGCTCAGAGAGATGGTGAATCATTTAGTGAAGCGTGGGAGCGCTTCAATGAGTTACAACAGAAGTGCCCTCATCATGGATTAGAAGATTGGGTGTTAATTCAAACTTTTTATAATGGTTTGCTTTACAACACACGCTTAACTATTGATGCTGCTATAGGGGGATCACTGATGAACAAGACTGTTGATGCTGCCTATGCCTTGATTGAGGAGATGGCGCTAAATGACAACCAGTGGGCTTCTGAGAGAGGAGTGCTTTATCGGCCTTCTCATGGTAAGAACAATGGTGATGGTTGGCGTTCTCTTGCAGAAAAGGTAGATTCATTATGCAACCGTTTTGATTCTTTTTAAATACAAACCGCTGTTGTATCTTCTGCTATTTGTGAAGTTTGTGGGAACCATGGGCATTATGCTGAGGAGTGCAATGTTATAGTTGATCAGGAGAGTGAGCAAGTTAATGCAGTGGGGGGTTACAATCAAGGTAGATCTAATGACCCTTACTCCAATACCTACAATCCTGGTTGGCGGAACTATCCTAACCTGTCTTGGAAGAGTAACAATCAAACTAGTGGGCAAAATGAGAATAGGGGGTATAATCAGAGACAGTCAAACCAGAGTCAACCCCAAAAATCTAGTCTAGAAGAGATGTTTAAGAAATTCATGGGTAAGCAGATGAGCAAAAATGATGAGATTTCAGAACCCTTAAGCAGATAAATTCTAGGTTGGATGGTGTTGTTGCTCATAATAAGATGTTAGTGTTGGAACCCCTTTCTAGAGGGGGGCGAAACCCAGCATGGCGCATATTCAGATTTCAAGCAGCGGATAGGGTCTCTAAGAATCGCATGCACCTTATATAATCAACTTAAAGAAAACCCGAATGCATAAGAGGTGATTCGATCCATACCATTGCCATTTCTTGATGGCGGCTTGGAAGCAAAGATCAAACGAGATCTTCTCCTTGTCGTCACACACAAGATGATGTCGCTATCTCTCTTGGTGCTCCTTGTGCTAGCAAGGTTCCAAGAGGTCCTTTGACGAGTGAAGGGAAAATGAGATGTCAATCTTTCTTGGCCGAATCCTCCTCAAGCGTCAAGCGTCAAGCGTCAAGCGTCAAGCGTCGCCACACTCACACAATAATCTCGAGAGGAATATGGGCGAGAGGAAAAATCAGTTGAAGTGGCGAAAATAGAGAATACTCTATTCGGACGAGAGCACCCACCAAGTGGAGATCATGGTTACTAAAAATAGTAACCACTCCTCACCCCAACGTTCACGCCAAGTGAACTTGTCGCCAACTCCTCTCCCCTTGAACCATGCGCTCATCAAGTGAGCCGGTTCACTTTGGTTCGGTTTAAGAACCAATCAAGCCAATGATCTAGTCTAGATCTTAAATAAACCCTAAGGTTCCCGATCTAACCGTCGATCTCCTCGATGCCCCTGATCTGACCGATCTGGCATCTATTCTCTCGATCGAAGCTTACCGATCTTAAGCCCTAATCAATCAAACATGATCAGACCAGATCTCACTTACAATCAGAGACTAATTCCCTTTAAACTGAACCCAAACAATTCAGTCCACACGATCTGACTTAAGTAAGCCATATCATCAAATTGTGCGACCCTAAGGGTTTCCTTTAAATGTCGGTAACGATAATTCTCATTATCACGATCAGTGAGGGGTATCTAGCAACACATCACTATCTCCCGATATAAAGAAATGAGTCTTCCAAGACTACACCCAAAAACAGCACAAGTGTGAATCAAATCACAAAGCATACATATTTCCTTTGCCACTGGATGTTCTTATTGGACAAGCCTGTCAAGCTTGTAACTCCAATATGATGAGCATGATTAGAACAGATGAACACTGTCACCTGGGTATGGCCATACACTTTCTCAATCATCTCATCCAGGGGGCCCCTTTAGAACATTACACTCCTTAAACAAGGAGACGGCAATCCTATGTCTATCACTAGTGCTCTAACCTGACTCAAGCTCACCATCCAAGATAGTCTATAATCATTATGTTTCAAATGATATTGAACCATCTCAAAACAATGACAATCATCATTCAAAAAACACAAGTGATCTCAAGTCAGAGGAAATGTGCCACTTGTCTTAATCAAGGAATATTCACATTGTGACAAACAATTGAACATCCTAGTAGGGTCTGTCCAGTACATCCAATGTACCCATGAGTCTACATCTTATTCCATGCTCGAAGCATCCTATAAGATTAGAACACATATTAGTCTCAATCATATCAAGGCTGTCTCATGTTCACCAAGATATATCGACTAAGGACATAATAGCATGTCAGCCGAGCTGAACAGCTTTGAGACATTATTCAGAAGAACATATATTGCAGCAGACAATGTAGCTAACTGAATAACAACCATGCCTTTATAAACATAACAGTTTATTACATGATACAAATACATTCCCATAGGCCTCAAACATTAGCCTTAAGGGCATACCCCAACAATCTCCCACTTGCACTTAATCTAATGGTTGAGAAATCTCAAACCCATATTATTACAGTGCTTCTCATGCTTCTGCTGCGCCAGAGGCTTGGTAAGCGGGTCTGCCAGATTGTCATCTGTATGAACCTTGCAGATTTTGATCTCGCCACGATCTATGATCTCCCTGATCAAATGAAACCGTCTCAGTATGTGCTTGGACTTCTGGTGCGACCGTGGTTCCTTTGCTTGTGCGATTGCTCCAGTGTTATCACAGAAGATAACCAAAGGATCGACACTCGAAGGAACAACACCAAGTTCTCTCACGAACTTACGAATCCAGACTGCCTCCTTGGATGCTTCCGAGGCTGCAACATACTCGGCTTCTGTTGTGGAATCAGCAACAGTTGACTGTTTGAAACTCTTCCACACCACTGCACCTCTATTCAAGCTAAAAACATAGCCTGATTGCGATCGGAAATCATCCTGGTCCGACTGGAACGAAGCGTCAGTATATCCCTCTATACTGAGTTCTTCCTGACCACCATATATCAAGAACATATCTTTGGTCCTCCGCAGATATTTTAAAATGTTCTTGACTGCAATCCAGTGCGCCATACCAGGATTACTTTGGAAACGACTGGTTACGCTTAACCCGTAAGCGACGTCTGGGCGAGTACACAACATCGCATACATAATGGAACCAATAGCCGAAGCATAAGGCGTATTGTCCATTTCATCTTTCTCAGTCTGTGTTTGTGGACACTGACTCTTCGAAAGACTCAGACCATGTCTGACTGGAAGATATCCACGTTTAGAATTCTCTAAATGAAATCTCTCCAGGACCTTATCGATGTAAGTACTCTGGCACAGCCCGAGAAGCCTCTTAGATCTATCCCTGTAGATCTTCACACCTAACACATAGGCTGCTTCTCCTAGATCTTTCATCTGGAAACACTTCCTCAGCCATGCTTTAACAGCATGCATTTCAGGAATGTCATTTCCAATGATCAAGATGTCATCGACGTAGAGGACTAGGAAAGTAATCACGCTCCCACTAAACCTCTTATATACACACGGGTCATCCTCGTTCTTGATGAAACCAAATTCAGTGACTGATTCATCAAAACGAATATTCCAGCTTCTAGATGCTTGCTTAAGTCCATAAATGGACTTCTTTAACTTGCATATCTTATGACGTTCTGATGGATTAGTGAAACCCTCAGGTTGTGTCATATACACATCCTCATCCAGATTTCCATTAAGGAAAGCTGTTTTCACATCCATCTGCCAAATCTCATAATCATAATATGCAGCTATCGCGAAAAGAATCCGAATAGACTTAAACATGGCTACAGGTGAGAAAGTTTCATCACAATCTATCCCGTAGATTTGTTTGAAACCTTTCGCAACTAGCCTGCCTTTATAGATAACCACGTTACCATCCATGTCAATCTTCTTCTTGAAGATCCATTTACAGCCTATAGGGATAACTCCCGAAGGCGGATCAACCAAATCCCAGACTTGGTTATCTGACATGGAGTCCATCTCGGCGCGCATAGCCTCAAGCCATCTCGCTGACTCCGGTCCACTGACCGCATCCGCATAAGTGAGGGGTTCATCATTGTCAATGATGTAGACTCCGTCATAGCGCTCAGGCTGTCGACGGATCCTACCCGATCTTCGCGGTTCCCGTGATATTTGAGCCTCAGGTTGTTCAATAACCTGTTCTACCGGCTCAGGCTCATCCAACTGTGCTTGACTACTTTGTCCTTCGACTGGATTCTCATCCAGCTTTATTTCTCTCCCACTGGCCTCTTGCAGAAGAAACTCCTTCTCAAGAAATATGGCCGTCCGAGCAACAAAAACCTTGTTCTCTTTGGGATCGTAGAAATAATAACCCTTAGTTTCCTTAGGGTAACCGACAAAGATACATTTGTCAGATCTGCTCTCTAGTTTCCCAGAGGCGAGCTTTTTGACATAAGCCTCGCAGCCCCAGATCCTGATAAATGTCAAGCTTGGCTGTTTCCCATACCATAACTCATATGGAGTTTTAGAAACTGCTTTGGATGGCACTCGGTTTAGTACCTTTGCAGCTGTTTCCAGCGCAAAACCCCAAAAGGAGTATGGAAGAGTAGCCTGACTCATCATAGAACGAACCATATCAAGTAGCGTTCTATTTCTCCTCTCGGACACACCATTCCATTGCGGTGTTCCTGGCGGAGTGAGCTGTGAGATAATCCCACACTCCTTTAGATAGTCAGTAAACGTATGACTTAGGTATTCACCACCTCGATCTGAGCGAAGTGCCTTGATATTTCGGCCTAGCTGATTTTGTACTTCATTCTTGAACTCTTTGAACTTGTCAAAAGATTCACTTTTATGTCTCATCAGATAGACATACCCGTATCTACTGAAATCATCAGTAAAGGTAATGAAGTACTGATAGCCACCTCTGGCATGTTTACTAAATGGCCCACACACATCACTGTGTATAAGGTCAAGTAAACCTGAAGCCCTTTGACCTTTGTGAGGAAAAGGTGACTTCGTCATTTTACCCATCAAACAAGCTTTGCATGTATCAATCTCCTTATAGGAAAATGATCCCAGCAGTCCATGATCATGCAACCGCTTAATGCGTTTCTCGTTTATATGGCCTAAACGACTATGCCACAAGCAAGGTGCTGTCATCAGCATACTTGGCTTTCTTAATATCAACATTTTGTATAGAACTTTCCATGTCCAACATGAATAACCCATTGTTAATTGAACCAGTTGCATAAACAATATTATCATAAGACAAAATACACTTTGAAATATTGCATTCAAAGGAAAACCCCTTCCTGACAAGAGCAGGAATGGAGATAATATTTTTAGTTATACTGGGAACAAAATAACAATTGTCTAGTTCCAATACAATGCCAGATGGTAAAGGAATGAAGTAGTCTCCTACAGCAACAGCAGCAACCCGTGCCCCGTTTCCAACTCGTAGGTCCACCTCATGCTGTCCCACCTGCCTTCTTCTCTTGAGTTCCTGTACATTTGAACAAATGTGAACTCCACATGCAGTGTCCAACACCCATGATATAGAAGAAGAAAACATGACCTCAGTCACGAATATACCTGAGCCAGAAGCGAAGCTTCCCCTCTTATCTCCTTGGAGCGCTTTGCAGTCCTTTTTCCAGTGACCCAGCTGGCCACAGTGGAAACACCTGTATTCCTTGGACCGCTTGACCTTTTGCTTCAGAGCCTTGCTGTAGTTCTTGACTGGGGCCTTGCCCTTCTTCCCCTTCTTCTTGTTCCTGGAAGGAACCATTAAGACAGAGGTTGAAGGCTTACCCTTCAGAGTTTCCTCAGTGGTCAAGAGCATATTCAGCAGCTCTGCCGGAGTACAATCGATTTTGTTCATATTAAAATTAATAATGAACGCGTCGAATGAAGGCGGGAGAGACTGCAGAATAATGTCCACAGCAAGCTCCTGGTTAATGGTATGCCCCAGTTTCTCTAGAGCCTCCTTGTGCCCAATCATCTTGAGCACGTGAGCTCCCACTGGGCTCCCTTCAGCCAGTTTGCTCTGAAAGAAGAGCTTTGTCAGATTATAGCGTTCTGTCCTCGCCTGTGCAGCATACAACATCTTGAGGTTTGTAATCATGTCTATAGCCGACATGTCCTCATGCTGACGCTGCAGCGGTGGCGTCATAGACGCTAGCATCAGGCAAGCGACATCAATGCTATCATTGACGTGCTTTTCATAGGCTTCCCGAACCGCCCTTGCGGCGTTCGGAGCGGGCTGCGGCGGTATCGCCGTCTCGAGGACATACAGTTTCCTCTCTGCCTTAAGAATGATCTTAAGGTGTCCAAACCAGTCAGAGAAGTTCGGCCCAGCAAACTTCTCCCTTTCCAGTAGGGATCGCACATTGAAGTTCATGGTGTTCGTTGCTGCAGGTATCTACAACAATGCAAGAACAGCAAGGTCAGTATCAATGTATAAGAATCGATCAGGACTTAAGAAAGATTCTTTTTCTCACTATTTTATCTGGCTGAAAAATCCAGCAAAACAGCCCGAAAGAGTAGCACTCTTTTAGTGAGATGGGATCCAGATTTCATACTTGGTCTCCGCGTCCCGCTCAGGCGAGATAAGATGCACAGAGAGTACAAGCACTAGTTTCTGGTAGGCATCCCAGCCAATCGCCAACCCGTGCGATTCCCCTTCATCTGGGCAATCCAGCAGACTGTGCCAACTGAGTTGGTACAACACAGTCTCTGATCCCACAGATGGCTGCCTCCATGTGCTACCATATGCGCCACATATGTAGCCTACACGGTCAAGCTGACCCGACCTACTCCCTGGACCACCACGTGCTATGCTGAGCAACGAGAAGGGATAAATCCCTACTCTGTAACACGCAGGTGTAATCCCGCACCGTCTGAAGATAGATGGACGTGCCCACTGAGTGGGTACAACACGGCTCCAACGATAATCAGAACAGTGAGGTTTCGCGTCAGAAGGCTTACGAGCTTGATATTTTAGCGTTGGATTTTAACGGTCTTTTATCTTCTTCACTATCATGCAATCCCTATGGTGATAGCAGAAGATAAACTTAAACATGCAATTCTAATATTATACAATAAAAGAAAGCATGTATCTTATGTGGTAAAAGCCCATAGCCCTAGAAGACCTTAACCTAACTTAAGTCTTCATTTGCTCTTCATGGGTCTTTTGCTGCTCATCTGGCCCAAACCTGGGCCCAAGCGCCATCTGCAGCACAGGTGCGCCCACCAGGAATATGCGCCAGGTCCTAGGGTCGAACCCTAGACCTCCCACCTGGTCCAGCCACTTGCTGCATGTGCCTCTGCCAAGTGTGCACTGTGCTCTTGTCAAATTAAATTACAAATTTAACTATCTAGACAAGAGTGACACGCAGGTCACTTACATTTTATAAATTAAAACAATGTGATGCGCAGATCACAATAATTAATTTACAATTTTTAAATCCAGGCACGCAGGCCCCAGCACAGCACAGATTTAACATGGGCAGCCCACATAAGACTAAATAGACAAACACATGCATCCAATCAGCAATCAAGTGATCCATCATAAAAATTAAAATTTTCGAAAACCCCTTGGGATCAATTTTAATTTTTCCTTATTTGCCCTACAACCTTACAACGATCCATTACTAGGGATCCACTCATCCAACCTAGTCAGATCCACTGCCCTTGCATGCACCAAGTCCTAACTGACTTGAGTCGACCATAAGGTCAACCATGCATGCGTCAGGGCTGAACGACCACACTGAGGTCTGGCAAGCGGGCGTGACCCCGGGCCTAACTCAGGTGCGTTCATTAATCGTCTCAATCAGACTTCGCTACACACCTGTCTGCAGTCGACCTATAGCCACCATAGGCTTGCGCCAAGGTGCTATCTGGTCGACCCATTCAGGCTGTCAGATAGTCTGATCAGACTGTTGGATCTAAACTAGGGGTGACTTCAACCCTAATAACCCGTTTAAGGGTTTATAGTAGAGCCTTAGATCTAGAGTGAGTCGCGCATGTTAATTAGGGTTTTTAAGAAAAACACTAAGCATGCGCCAAGAACAACATGCGCCAATGATAACATACTTCAAGTTTCGCATGTACAAAAACTTAAAGAAAAAACGCATGTTAACTAGATCTAAGCTTGTACACGCAAACATGGATCACATAAGCTTAAGCAATCATACAAAGATGCATAGAAAACTGCTCTGATACCAGTTGTTGGAACCCCTTTCTAGAGGGGGGCGAAACCCAGCATGGCGCATATTCAGATTTCAAGCAGCGGATAGGGTCTCTAAGAATCGCATGCACCTTATATAATCAACTTAAAGAAAACCCGAATGCATAAGAGGTGATTCGATCCATACCATTGCCATTTCTTGATGGCGGCTTGGAAGCAAAGATCAAACGAGATCTTCTCCTTGTCGTCACACACAAGATGATGTCGCTATCTCTCTTGGTGCTCCTTGTGCTAGCAAGGTTCCAAGAGGTCCTTTGACGAGTGAAGGGAAAATGAGATGTCAATCTTTCTTGGCCGAATCCTCCTCAAGCGTCAAGCGTCAAGCGTCAAGCGTCAAGCGTCGCCACACTCACACAATAATCTCGAGAGGAATATGGGCGAGAGGAAAAATCAGTTGAAGTGGCGAAAATAGAGAATACTCTATTCGGACGAGAGCACCCACCAAGTGGAGATCATGGTTACTAAAAATAGTAACCACTCCTCACCCCAACGTTCACGCCAAGTGAACTTGTCGCCAACTCCTCTCCCCTTGAACCATGCGCTCATCAAGTGAGCCGGTTCACTTTGGTTCGGTTTAAGAACCAATCAAGCCAATGATCTAGTCTAGATCTTAAATAAACCCTAAGGTTCCCGATCTAACCGTCGATCTCCTCGATGCCCCTGATCTGACCGATCTGGCATCTATTCTCTCGATCAAAGCTTACCGATCTTAAGCCCTAATCAATCAAACATGATCAGACCAGATCTCACTTACAATCAGAGACTAATTCCCTTTAAACTGAACCCAAACAATTCAGTCCACACGATCTGACTTAAGTAAGCCATATCATCAAATTGTGCGACCCTAAGGGTTTCCTTTAAATGTCGGTAACGATAATTCTCATTATCACGATCAGTGAGGGGTATCTAGCAACACATCACTATCTCCCGATATAAAGAAATGAGTCTTCCAAGACTACACCCAAAAACAGCACAAGTGTGAATCAAATCACAAAGCATACATATTTCCTTTGCCACTGGATGTTCTTATTGGACAAGCCTGTCAAGCTTGTAACTCCAATATGATGAGCATGATTAGAACAGATGAACACTGTCACCTGGGTATGGCCATACACTTTCTCAATCATCTCATCCAGGGGGCCCCTTTAGAACATCACACTCCTTAAACAAGGAGACGGCGATCCTATGTCTATCACTAGTGCTCTAACCTGACTCAAGCTCACCATCCAAGATAGTCTATAATCATTATGTTTCAAATGATATTGAACCATCTCAAAACAATGACAATCATCATTCAGAAAACACAAGTGATCTCAAGTCAGAGGAAATGTGCCACTTGTCTTAATCAAGGAATATTCACATTGTGACAAACAATTGAACATCCTAGTAGGGTCTGTCCAGTACATCCAATGTACCCATGAGTCTACATCTTATTCCATGCTCGAAGCATCCTATAAGATTAGAACACATATTAGTCTCAATCATATCAAGGCTGTCTCATGTTCACCAAGATATATCGACTAAGGACATAATAGCATGTCAGCCGAGCTGAACAGCTTTGAGACATTATTCAGAAGAACATATATTGCAGCAGACAATGTAGCTAACTGAATAACAACCATGCCTTTATAAACATAACAGTTTATTACATGATACAAATACATTCCCATAGGCCTCAAACATTAGCCTTAAGGGCATACCCCAACAGTTAGAAACTCAGATAGCACAATAGGCTAGTGCACCTTATAGACCCCCAGGGAAGTTACCTGCAAAACCTGAACCTAACCATAGGGAACATTGTAATGCCATCATAACCAGGAGTGGAAAACAGTTAGAAGATCCAAGGGGACCATTAGATGATGAAGAAGTTGAGCCTAATGTCATACCTAGTGATGAACCAGTTTTGGAACCACAACCCACACAAGTGCAGTCCTTTCCTAATTCTTCTCCTTCAAAGGAGGATGAATCTTCATAGAGAGGTGACTTACCTTGTGAAGTTGAGGTACCTAGACCTAGTTCACCACCACCATATAGGACACCTATCCCTTTTCCCCATAGGATTGTGCAAGCTAAGTTAGATAGGCAGTTTGGGAAATTTTTTGAAGTATTGAAAAAGTTATACATTAATATTCCTTTTACAGATGCATTATCTCAACTGCCTACATATGAAAAGTTTTTAAAAGATATTTTATCCAATAAAAGAAAAATAGAGGACTATGGTACTATGGCACTAATTGAAGAATGCAGTGCTCTTATTCAAAACAAGTTGCCACCAAAATTAAAGGATCCAAGTAATTTCTCTATTCCTTGTTCAATTGGTAATGTTGCCTTCGATCGAGCCTTATGTGATCTAGGAGCTAGTGTGAGTCTTATGCCTTTATCTGTGTGCAGGAACTGGATATGGGAGCTCCTAAACCCACTTCAATATCGTTGCAGCTCGCCGATCGATCAGTAAAATATCCAGTAGGTATTCTAGAGGATGTTCCTATCCAAGTTGGTAAGTATTTCATACCTGCTGATTTTGTGGTGCTTGAAATGGAAAAGGATGCCAAAATTCCTATTATTCTGGGTAGACCGTTCTTAGCCACTGCTGGAGCCCTTATTGATGTAAGGAACGGTAAACTTACTTTAAGAATTGGCAATGATAAGATTGAATTTGATTTAAATAATTCATTGAAGAAACCTGCATACGCTAGTTCTTGTTGCACTATTCATGCTATTGATGACACAGTTTATGATCTTAGTTGTTTATTTGATGATTCTTCTGTTGATGTTTCTATTTCTGACTCTTGTTCTGACTCTTTAAAAATTCTAGTGAAAAAATTGATAAATTTGATTTTAATTCTGATTTTGATGATGAAAAACATGATATTTCAGATTGTGCTACTTTTGATGATGAAAAAGAAAAGATTCCTAAAGTTGAGTTGAAAGTTTTACCTGATAACCTTAGATATGAATTCCTTGGTCCTAACTCTACTTACCCTGTGATTGTGGATGCTCAATTAGATGCCAAAGAAACTGATATACTCTTGAAGGAGTTGAGAATTCATAGAAAGGTAATTGGGTATACCATTGATGACTTGAAAGGAATTAATCCTTCTTTATGTATGCACAGGATTCACATGGAGGATGAGCACAAGCCACATGTAGATTTTCAGAGGAGACTCAACCCATCTATGAAAGAAGTGGTGAAGAAAGAAGTACTGAAATTGCTTTATGCAGGTATTATCTACCCTATCTCAGATAGTAAGTGGGTAAGTCCTGTACATTGTGTTCCTAAAAAGGGAGGTGTCACTGTAATGAAAAATAAAGATAATGAGTTGATACCTGTTAGAACAGTCACTAGTTGGCGTATGTGTATTGATTATAGAAAATCAAATACTGCCACTAGGAAAGATCATTTTCCCCTTCCTTTTATTGATCAAATGGTTGAGAGACTTGCTAAACACTCTTACTTTTGTTTTCTTGATGGATATTCTAGATTTTTTCAGATTCCCATTCATCCTAATGATCAGGATAAGACCACATTTACATGTCCATATGGTACTTTTGCTTATACAAGAATACCCTTTGGTTTGTGCAATGCACCTGCTACCTTTCAGAGGTGTATGATGGCAATTTTTTCTGAATTTATTGAAGATTTCATGGATGTTTTTATGGATGATTTTTATGTATATGGTTTCTCTTTTGATGACTGCTTGGCTAATCTATCTCGAGTTTTACAGAGATGCGAAGAGACTAACCTTGTCTTGAATTGGGAAAAGTGTCACTTTATGGTTAGACAGGGAATAGTTTTGGGTCATCTTATTTCGGAGAGAGGGATTGATGTGGACAAAGCCAAGATAGAAGTGATTGAGAAATTGGCGCCACCCACCACTGTCAAGGAGATCAGGAGTTTTTTGGGACATGCAGGGTTTTACAGGAGATTCATTAGGGACTTCTCTAAACTTGCTAAACCCCTGACTGAACTTCTATCTGTTGGGTCCCCTTCAAGGGGGAGCGCAAACCCTAAGCATGCATAATCTAAGAACTAGCATGAGCGGAATTAGGGTTTCAATAGATCGCATGAAGTATATCTATATGATCAACTTTGTTTGCTTATCAAGATCAAGAGAAGATCTAGAAGATCTCACCATGGCCATGATTTGGACGGCGCCTTGGAAGCAAGAGGGCGAAAAGGCTCTCCTCCAAAGAAGACACACACAAGGGATGAAGACTTACTCCTTGCGCAACTCTTGTGCTAGCAACAATTGCCAAGATGTCCTTTGTGTTGAGGAGATGAGATGATAGCTCCTTCTTGGCCGAAAGCTCTTCTTTCTCGTCAACCACACTCACACTCCGAAGAGCAAAAAGCGACAAGACAAGAGAGACAAGCGTTTTTGGGCGTTATGGCGTTACAAGACTTCCCTATTTGGAAAGTCATCAAGACATGCGCTTATGTCTTGAGAACCAAATCAAAACGCCAATTCAATTCGAACCATGCGTTCACATATGTGAACCGGTTCAATTGAATTCGGTCCAATCTCATTTGGTTTAAGAACCAAATTGAACCAAGCCAAGCCATGGTCTAAATCTCATATGAACCATGAAGGTTCAAGATCTAACCACACATCTCATGATGCTCTTGATCTCACCGATCTAGCATCAACACTCTCGATCGAAGCTTACCGATCTCAAGCCCTAATCAATCAAACATGATCAGACCAGATCTCACTTACAATCAGAGTTTAAACTCCCTTAAACTGAATCAAAACAATCCAGTCCACACGATCTGACTCAAGTAAGCCATATCACCAAATTGTGCGACCCTGAGGGTTTCCTTTAAATGTCGGTAACGATAACTCACGTTATCACAATCAGTGAGGGGTATCTAGCAACACATCACTGTCTCCCGATATAAAGGAAAGAGTCTTCCAAGACTACACCCAAATCACAGCACAAGTGTGAATCCACTTCACAAGGCATACATGTTTCCTTTGCCACTGGATGTTCTTATTGGACAAGCATGTCAAGCCTGTAACTCCAACACGATGAGCATGATTAGATCAGATGATCACAGTCATCTGGGTATGGCCATACACTTTCTCAATCATCTCATATAGGGGGGGGCCCCTTTTAGAACATCACACTCCTTGAACAAGGAGACGGCAATCCTATATCTATCACTAGTGCCCTAACCTGACTCATGATCATTATCCAAGACAGTCTATAATCATTATCTTTCAAATGATATTGAACTACCTCAAAACAATGACAATCATCATTTAGAAACACAAGTGATCTCAAGTCAGAGGACATGTGCCACTTGGTGCTTACAAGGATCATTCACATTGTGACAAGCAATGGAATATCCTAGTAGGGTCAGTCCAGTACATCCAATGTACCCATGAGTCTACATCTTATTCCATGCTCGAAGCATCCTATAAGATTAGAACACATACTAGTCTCAATCATATCAAGGCTGTCTCATGTTCACCAAGATATCTCGACTAAGGACATATGCATGTCAGCCTAGCTGAACTGCGTTGAGACATTATTCAGAAGAACACACATTGCAGCAGATGATGTAACAATCTGAATAATAACCATTGCCTTTTATAAACATGATAGTTTATACAAATGATACTGTTACAATCCCAAGGCCTCAAACATTAGCCTTAAGGGCATACCCCAACACTATCTTGGACAAAGCCAAGATAGAAGTGATTGAGAAGTTGGCGCCACCCACCACTGTCAAGGAGATCAGGAGTTTTTTGGGACATGCAGGGTTTTACAGGAGATTCATTAGGGACTTCTCTAAACTTGCTAAACCCCTGACTGATTTACTTTGTAAAGATGCCAAATTCTACTTTGTTGAGAAATATCTGTTTGCTTTTCAGGAACTAAAGAAGGCCTTGACATCAGCACCCATCATGCAACCTGACTGGGAGTTTACCTTTTGAGCTTATGTGTGATGCCAGTGACTTTGCAGTGGGACCAGTTCTAGGGCAAAGGAAGGAAAAGAAGCCTTATGTGATCTCTTATGCTAGTAAAGCTTTAGATGAAACACAAAGGAATTACACCACTGCCGAGAAGGAGTTGTTGGGTATAGTTTTTGCATTTGACAAATGCAGATCTTACCTGATAAATTCAAAAGTTGTAGTGTATACTGATCATGTTGCAGTTAAATATTTGATGTAGAAGAAGGACAGTAAGCCACAGTTGTTGAGATGGATTTTGCTTCTGCAAGAATTTGACCTGGAAATCAAAGATAAGAAAGGAAATGAGAATTTAGTTGCAGACCACCTTTCAAGGATGATTGTAGAAGATGAAAAAGGTGATATTAATGATTCCTTTCCTGATGAACAACTGATGAGAGTTGAACAAATTAAGGCTCCTTGGTATGCAGATATTGTGAATTATCTTGTTGCTAATATATTTCCTATTGATTTGAGTTACCAAGGGAAGAAAAGATTTTTAGCAGATGTTAAACACTATTTTTGGGATGAGCCTTATGTGTTCAAAAGATGTGCAGATGGAATATTTAGGAGATGTATCCTTGAAGAAGAAATGAAAGACATATTATCGCAATGTCATGGATCATCATATGGAAGGCATGCTAGTACTGACAAAACAGTTTTCAAGGTATTACAATCTGGATTTTATTGGCCCACATTATTTAAGGATGCAAGGAATTTTATAATGTCTTGTGATAATTGTCAAAGGATGTGGAACATAAATAGAAGGAATGAGATGTCATTATCCACAATACTTGAAGTTGAAATATTTGATGTTTGGGGTATTGATTTCATGGGACCTTTCCTATCTTCTGGAGGTAATAAGTATATACTCGTGGCAGTAGATTATGTTTCCAAGTGGGTAGAAGCCATTGCTTCTCCTACTAATGATTCTAAGGTTGTGGTGAAATTGTTTAAAAGAGTTATCTTTCCACACTTTGGAGTACCACGAGTTGTAATTAGTGATGAGGATCCCACTTTATTGAACACAAATTCTCATCTTTACTTAGAAAATATAGAGTGAATCATAGAGTTGCAACACCTTACCATCCCCAAACAAGTGGACAAGTGGAGATATCTAATAGAGAGATTAAAGGGATATTGGAAAAGACAGTGTCAAGAACAAGGAAGGACTGGGCTTTCAAGCTTGATGATGCACTTTGGGCATACCAGACTGCTTTCTAAACACCAATAGGTATGTCACCATTTCAATTAATTTATGGTAAATCATGTCACCTTCCTGTGGAGCTTGAGCATAAAGCATTTTGGGCAATTAGATCATTGAACTTTGACTTGAAAAGTGCAAGTGATAAGAGAAAATTGCAATTGAGTGAGCTTGAAGAGATTAGGCTCTCTGCTTATGAGAATGCAAAGATCTAAAAGAAAAGAACCAAGAGATGGCATGATCGACATATACTCAGAAAAGAATTTCAAGTAGGTGACTTCGTTCTTTTGTTTAATTCTAGATTGAGACTTTTTCCTGGTAAACTTAAGTCTCGATGGTCTGGGCCTTTTCAGGTGAAGAAGACTTATCTGTATGGAGCCGTCGATATATGGAGTGAAGAGAAAGGAGTATTCAAGGTTAATGGATAGAGATTGAAACACTACTATCATGGAGAACAAATTGAATAAGGGGAGAATTATCTACTTTATGAAATACAAGCGAATCCAAGTGTGAAAGGGTCAATCTAATGACGATTAAATTAGCGCTTATTGGGAGGCAACCCAAGCAAACAATTTTTTTTTCTTTCTTTTCATTTTGATTTTAGTTTGTTTCTGCCCTAATTTGCTTTGTTTAGGGCTAATTCCTCTTTTTTTTTTATCATTTTTTATGATTTTTAGCGAATTATTTTGTGATTTTATTTGAAAAATACAACGGTACCGTGGACATTTGCACGGTACCGTATTTTTGGTTGTTTCTTTACAGAAGGTTTTTACATAATACGGCACCACCGTATTTTTGAGTGATATCTGCATGGTACCATATGTTTTGCCGTTTTCGAACAGAGAATTTTTGTGATTTCAAGCAGTACCGTGGACATTTGCACGGTACCATGTTTTTGGAAATATTTGAACAGAGAGTTTTTGCATTATACGGCACCACCGTGGGATAATGCACGGTGCCGTATTTGTCACATTTTCCTGCACAGAATCTGTAGCCATTATACGGCACCGCCGTATTCTCCATACGGTATCATATTTTCATCCGACCCCACGTGTTCACGTGTCGTATTTAGGGTTTGGCGCACTATTCTTAGGGCTTCTTCGCCCGATTTCGCGCTGACCTTGCATTTTTCTTCAAGCTTTCGCTTCTCTAGCCTTCGTATGACCTCTCTCTACAACTTTCATCTGATTCCAAGCAAATATCTTGACGATTTAAAACTCGATCGAGCTCGTTTTCAGGCACGCTGAAGGTTTTCCGCCGCGATTTTGCCCCTTTCGATTCTTCCCGTCCGAACGACGATTGGCTTGCTTCTAGGCTTAGAGATCTTCAAGGGAGGAAGGAGTTCATACCCCAAGAGAATTTGAAGCTCAAACTTCCACCAGAAATCCAAATTCGAAGCGTGAAAACCAGCCCTACTTCTAGTCGCGCGCGAGCTTTGGTAACGTTTTCAGCTTCTGATTTTTCTTTAGTTGTAATTTGTTTCCCTTGCACAATATCATGGCACCTACCAAGAAGATGTCATCAAAGAAGAAAGGGAAAGCCCCCGCTAAATCTCCAATGCCACCACCGAATCCATTCAGTATCATGTTTAGGGATGAGGAACAAGAGCAGAGATATAACATGCTACTTACTCGACGCATTGTAAAAACGAAATACACCGATGTTAGAGCTTTAGAGCTCCTTGGACTGAAAGATGATGTATTTTGGATGTATGACAAGTCAGGATTGAGAGAGTTTTTCGAGATGACACCTAAAACTTACTTACCTGTTGTTCTAGAATTTCTTAGTGGTTTGGAAGTTAGTTGGGATGAATACATAGACCACACAGCTGAAGGAGAGATCAGATTTAGGATGATGAATGAGGAAAAGAGACTCTCATTTAAAGAAATTCGGTGTATTTTTCACTTCCCACGGAAGGGACGCACAGAGCCACCTATTGGATTCATGGAGCATATCTTTTGGAACCAGATATCATCAGACCACAGATTTTCAGCATCAACAGCAAGAGCCTCAAGAATATCAAACCCCTGCATCAGATATGCCCACCGCGTTCTCGCACACACCATATTCGGGCGAGGGGACAGCGATGGTATTGTCACTCATGCTGAGTTATTCCTACTTTGGAGTATGCTTCATGGTTACACAGTGGATATAACTTTCTTTTTCATGAAACACCTGAGTAAAGTGTCAAGGGCTAAGAAGGGAGCTATAGTGATAGGAGGTTTTCTTACTCCTATAGCACTACATCTAGGGATTGTGCCCTATGGTATCAAGGTTGCTAGAGGCAACTCCAGAATAGATATAGAGTCATGCATTGCAATGAAGATGATTCAGCGTGATGGAGACACATATTGTTTGATCTTTAGCCTGGACTTCCCACGTTACCATTGCTTAACCCCGAACGGACCTCAATGCAGAACCTCAAGAATTGGAAGCTATCGCCGAGTTGTATATATTATGCTACACCTGCATCGGAGACATCATTGCCACCACCGCCTCCTACTTGGGGTGATGACCCATTTGGTATGGGCATTGACTCCACGCCACCTAGAGTCACCGAGCCACCACCGCATGGGGCAGCCGGATCATCATCACAGCACGCAGCCCCAGATCAGAGAGATTGGCAGAGTTACCGAGACCCAGGGTTTCAGACTATCACTGCACAGTTATATAGGTAGGAGCAGTGTATGGAGAGGGTGATGGGAGGCATAGGGAGGATACATGAGCAGATAAGTCACATTCATTTGGATGTCGAGGCATTGGGAAAGTATGTAGAGGACATGGGGAATTTCCTCTATGATCATTTTAACTACGAAGACCCCAGGAGAGGTGGTATCTACGGCGATGCAGGTGAGGGAGCATTTCACGATCCCATAGCTGTTGCCTCGGCTAAAGACGACGAGGAGGAGACGCAATCAGATGAGTAGGATTTTGTGAGTATCTCATTCCTAGTTTCATACCTTATTCTGTTGGGGTATGCCCTTAAGGCTAATGTTTGAGGCCTTGGGATTGTATAAGTATCATGTAAGAAACTCTTAAGTTTATAAAAGGCATGGTTATTATTCAGGTTGTTACCTTGTCTGCTGTAATAAGTGTACTTCTGGATAATGTCTCAAAGCTGTTCAGCTAGGCTGACAGGCTGTAAGTCCTTAGTCGAGATATCTTGGTGAACATGAGACAGCCTTGATATGATTGAGACTAATATGAGTGCTGATCTTATAGGATGCTTCGAGCATGAAATAAGATGTAGACTCATGGGTACATTGGATGTACTGGACAGACCCTACTGGGATATTCCATTGCTTGTCACAATGTGAATGATCCTTGTAAGCAGCAAGTGGCACATGTCCTCTGACTTGAGATCGCTTGTGTTTCTAAATGATGATTGTCATTGTCTTGAGGTAGTTCAATATCATTTGAAACATAATGATTATAGACTATCTTGGATGGTGGGCTTGAATCAGGTTAGGGCACTAGTGATAGACATAGGACTGCCGTCTCCTTGTTTAAGGAGTGTGATGTTCTACTGGGCCCCCTATATGAGATGATTGAGATAGTGTATGGCCATACCCAGATGACAATGTGCATCTGATCTACTCATGCTCATCGTATTGGAGTTACAAGCTTGACCCGCTTGTCCAATAAGAACATCCAGTGGCAAAGGACACATGTATGCCTTGTGAATGGAGTCACACTTGTGCAATGGTTTGGGAGTAGTCTTGGAAGACTCTTTCCTTTATATCGGGAGACAGTGATGTGTTGCTAGATACCCCTCACTGATCGTGATAACGTAAGTTATCGTTACCGACATTTAAGGGAAACCCTCAGGGTCGCACAATTTGATGATATGGCTTACTTGAGTCAGATCGTGTGGACTGGATTCTTTGAGTTCAGATTAAAGGGATTTAATCTCTGATTGTAAGTGAGATCTGGTCTGATCATGTTTGATTGATTAGGGCTTGAGATCGGTAAGCTTCGATCGAGAGAGGTGATGCTAGATCGGAGAGATCAGGGGCATCAGGAGATGAATGGTTAGATCATGAGCCTTGGGGTTCGATTTGGTCTAGACCAAATGGCTTGAGCTATTTTGGTTTGGTTTAATGAACCAAAGCCGATTGGATGATTTGGCTTGAACCGGTTCACAAGGGTGAACGCTTGGTTCAAAGCCATATGCGTTTTGGGTTGGATTGAACGCAAGGCTTGATTGACTTCCATTTATGGAAAGTCATCAAGGCCGGTTTTGCTTCAATGCTAAAACGCTTATGCGTTGAGTGTTTTCTTTTCAACGCCTAGCTCTTTCGTTGGTGGTTGACGAAGAGAGGAGGGTTCATCCAAGAGAAGCTCTCGAAAAGGGACATCTCATCATCCCACACGACAAGGACCGAAAGGGGATCTCTTGCTAGCACAAGGAAGATCCTAAAGGGTAGCCATCCCTCATCTTGTGTGTGGACTTGTGGAGGAGACCTAACTTGTTCTCTTCATCCAAGCCGATTTCCAAGCCTATGGCATTGGTATGGATCTCCCCTTCTTCTTATCAATCCATGATAGTTGAATATATGGCATGCAACGGTTCTTCAAACCCTTCAAACCCTTGCTTCCGCTTGCATACATTTTATTTGCGCCATGCTTAGGGTTTTTGCCCCCTTCATTTAGGGGTTCCTTCAATTGGTATCAGAGCTTGGCTCATTGCATGCTATTATGTTTGCTGTTGTGATCCATGTTATGCTTAGATCTAGCGTTGGTTACATGCGCAAGTTCATAAAAGATTCATGATGTTTGTTGTTCTTAGCCGCATGTATAGGTGCTTGTTGTTTGTTGTTGTCAAAGTTGCGCTCCCCCTTGAAGGGGACTCTACAAAGTTGCGCTCCCCCTTGAAGGGGACTCTACAAATGTAATTGTTGGCGCATGTTTAATTGGCGCTTCTTACATATTGTTTTTGACAAAACAAAACTCTTGCGCGCCTCACTAGACCTAAGTGGCACCTACCATAAATCCTTAGATGGGTTGATGGGGTTGAAGTCACCTCTAGGTTAGATCCATTAGTCTGATCAGACCATCTGACAGCCTAGATGGGTTGACCAGATAGCACCTGTGCGCAAGCACAAGGTGGCTATAGGTTAACTGCATCAAAGGTGTGTAGCGAGGTCTGGTTGAGACAACTACTGAACACACTTGAGTTAGGCCCGGGGTCACACCCGCTTGCCAAAACTCATGAGGGTGGTTCAGCCCTTGGCGCATGCATGGTTGACCATTAGGTCAACTCGAGTCAGTTAGGACTCGGTGCATGCAAGGGCAAAGGATCTGACTAGATGGATGAGTGGATCCCTATCAATGGACCATTGTAAGGTTGTAGGACACCTAAGGAAATTAAAATTGATGCCATGGGGTTTTCAAAACTTTTAATTTCAAATTGATTGGATCACATGTTGATTGATGCCATGATGATTGTCTATTTAGTCTTATGTGGGCTGCCCATGTTAAATGTGTGCTGTGCTGGGGCCTGCGTGCCTGGATTCAATTTTGTAAATTAATTTGTGATCTGCGAATCACATTTTTAATTTAGATATTGTATAATTGACCTGCGAGTCAAACTTGTCTAGATAGATCAAATGTATTTGATTAGACAAGAGTACAAATGCACACATCCCAAAGGGGCATTCAGCTGGTGGCGCACCTGAGGTGCTCTTGGCGCTAGGGCCCTAGGTTGGACCAGATGAGATGCCAAGGAGCTCAAGTGAAGACTTAAGTAAATTAAGGTCTTACTAGGGTTCATGGGCTTTTACCACATAAGATCATGCTTTCTACTTATTGCTAATAATTAGAATTGCATGTTTAAGTTTATCTTCTGCTATAGCCATAGGATATGCCTGATAGTAAGAAGATAAAAGACCGTTAAAATCCAATACTAACATATCAAGCTCGATAAGCCTTCTGACGCGAAACCTCACCTTTCTGATTATCGTTGGAGCCGTGTTGAACCCACTCAGTGGGCACGTCCATCTATCTTCAGACGGTGCTGGATTACACCTGCGTGTTACAGAGTTGGGATTTATCCCCTCTCGTTGCTCAGCATAGCACGTGGTGGTCCAGGGAGTAGGTCGGGTCAGCTTGACCATGTAGGCTACATATGTGGCGCATATGGTAGCACATGGAGGCAGCCATCTCTGGGATCAGAGACTGTGTTGTACCAACTCAGTTGGCACAGTCTGCTGGATTGCCAAGATGAAGGGGAATCGCACGGGTTGGCGATTGGCTGGGACAGCCTACCAGAAATTAGTGCTTGTCATCTCTGTGCATCTTATCTCGCCTGAGCGGGACGCGGAGACCAAGTATGAAATCTGGATCCCATCTCACTAAAAGAGTGTTACTCTTTCGGACTGTTTACTGGATTTTTCAGTCAGACAAAATAGTGAGAAAAAGAATCTTTCTTAAGTCCTGGATTGATTCTGAAACATTGATACTGACCTTGCTGTTCTTGCTTGTTGTAGATTCCTGCAGCAACGAACACCATGAGCTTCAATGTGCGATCCCTACTGGAAAGGGAGAAGTTTGCTGGGCCGAACTTCTCTGACTGGTTCGGACACCTTAAGATCGTTCTTAAGGCAGAGAGGAAACTGTATGTCCTCGAGACGGCGATACCGCCGCAGCCCGCTCCGAACGCCGCAAGGGCGGTTCGGGATGCCTACGAAAAGCACGTCAATGATAGCATTGATGTCGCTTGCCTGATGCTTGCGTCTATGACGCCACCGCTGCAGCGTCAGCATGAGGATATGTCGGCTATAGAAATTATAGCGAACCTCAAGATGCTGTATGCTGCACAGGCGAGGACTGAACGCTATAATCTGACGAAGCTCTTCTTTCAGAGCAAACTGGCTGAGGGGAGCCCGGTGGGAGCTCACGTGCTCAAGATGATTGGGCACAAGGAGGCTCTGGAGAAACTGGGGCATACCATCAACCAGGAGCTTGCTGTGGACATTATTCTGCAGTCTCTTCCGCCCTCTTTCGATGCGTTCATTATTAACTTTAATATGAACAAGATCGATTGTACGCCGGCAGAGCTGCTGAATATGCTCTTGACCACTGAGGAAACTCTGAAGGGTAAGCCTTCAACCTCTATCTTGATGGTTCCTTCGAGGAACAAGAAGAAGGGGAAGAAGGGCAAGGCCCCTGTCAAGAATTACAGCAAGGCCCTGAAACAGAAGGTGAAGCGGTCGAAGGACAACAGGTGTTTCCACTGTGGCCAGCTGGGTCACTGGAAAAAGGACTGTAAAGCGCTCCAAGGAGATAAGAGGGGAAGCATCGCTTCTGGCTCAGGTATATATGTGACTGAGGTCATGTTATCTTCTTCTTCTATTTCATGGGTGTTGGACACTGCATGTGGAGTTCACATTTGTTCAAATGTGCAGGAACTCAAGAGAAGAAGGCAGGTGGGACAGCTTGAGGTAGACCTACGCGTTGGAAACGGGGCACGGGTTGCTGCTGTTGCTGTAGGAGACTATTTCATTTCCTTACCATCTGGCATTGTATTAGAATTAAACAATTGTTATTTTGTACCCAGTATTACCAAGAATATTATCTCTATTCCTGCTCTTGTCAGGAAAGGATTTGCCTTTGAATGCAAGATTTCAAAGTGTGTACTTTCTTTTGATAATATTGTGTATGCAACTGGTTCAATTAACAATGGGTTATACATGTTGGACATGGAAAATTCTATACAAAACATTGATAATAAGAAAGCCAAGTATGCTGATGACAGCACCTTGCTATGGCATAGTCGTTTAGGCCATATAAATGAGAAGCGCATTAAGCGGTTGCATGAACATGGACTGCTGGGATCATTCTCCTGTGAGGAGATTGATACATGCAAAGCTTGTTTGATGGGTAAAATGACGAAGTCTCCTTTTCCTAATAAAGGTCAAAGGACTTCAGGTTTACTGGACCTTATACACAGTGATGTGTGTGGGCCTTTTAGTAAACATGCCAGAGGTGGCTATCAGTACTTCATTACCTTTACTGATGATTTCAGTAGGTATGGGTATGTCTATTTGATGAGACATAAAAGTGAATCTTTTGACAAGTTCAAAGAGTTCAAAAATGAAGTACAAAATCAGCTAGGCCGAAATATCAAAGCACTTCGTTCTGATCGAGGTGGAGAATACCTGAGTCATGCGTTTACTGACTATCTGAAGGAGTGTGGGATTATCTCACAGCTCACTCCGCCAGGAACACCACAATGGAATGGTGTGTCCGAGAGGAGAAATAGAACGTTACTAGACATGGTTCGTTCTATGATGAGTCAGGCTACTCTTCCATATTCCTTTTGGGGTTTTGCACTGGAAACAGCTGCAAAGGTACTAAACCGAGTGCCATCCAAGGCAGTTTCAAAGACACCATATGAGTTATGGTATGGGAAACAGCCTAGCTTGACATTTATCAGGATCTGGGGTTGCGAGGCTTATGTCAAAAAGCTCGCCTCTGGGAAACTAGAGAGCAGATCTGACAAATGTATCTTTGTCGGTTACCCTAAGGAAACTAAGGGTTATTATTTCTACGATCCCAAAGAGAACAAGGTATTTGTTGCTCGGACGGCCATATTTCTTGAGAAGGAGTTTCTTCTGCAAGAGGCCAGTGGGAGAGAAATAAAGCTGGATGAGAATCCAGAGGAAGGACAAAGTAGTCAAGCAGAGTTGGATGTGCCTGAGCTGGTAGATCAGGTTACTGAACAACCTGAGGCTCAGATATCACGGGAACCGCGAAGATCGGGTAGGATCCGTCGACAGCCTGAGCGCTATGACGGAGTCTACATCATTGATTATGATGAACCCCTAACTTATGCGGATGCGGTCAGTGGACCGGAGTCAGCTAGATGGCTTGACGCTATGCGAGCCGAGATGGACTCCATGTCAGATAACCAAGTCTGGGATTTGGTTGATCCGCCTCCGGGTGTAATCCCTATAGGCTGTAAATGGATCTTCAAGAAGAAGATTGACATGGATGGTAACGTGGTTACCTATAAAGGCAGGCTAGTTGCGAAAGGTTTCAAACAAATCTACGGGATAGATTATGATGAAACTTTCTCACCTGTAGCCATGTTTAAGTCTATTCGGATTCTTTTCGCGATAGCAGCATATTACGATTATGAGATCTGGCAGATGGATGTGAAGACAGCTTTCCTTAATGGAAATCTGGATGAGGATGTGTATATGACACAACCGGAAGGTTTCACTAATCCATCAGATCGTCATAAAATATGCAAGTTAAAGAAGTCCATTTATGGACTTAAACAAGCATCAAGAAGCTGGAATATTCGTTTTGATGAATCAATCTCTGAGTTTGGTTTCATCAAGAACGAGGATGACCCGTGTGTATATAAGAGGTTTAGTGGGAGCGTAATTACATTCCTAATCCTCTACGTCGATGATATCTTGATCATTGGAAATGATATTCCTGAACTGCATGCTGTTAAGGGATGGTTAGGAAAATGTTTCCAGATGAAAGATCTAGGAGAAGCAGCCTATGTATTAGGTGTGAAGATCTACCGGGATAGATCTAAGAGGCTTCTCGGGTTGTGCCAGAGTACTTACATCGATAAGGTCCTGGAGAGATTCCATTTAGAGAATTCTAAACGTGGATATCTTCCAGTCAGACATGGTCTGAATCTTTCGAAGAGTCAGTGTCCACAAACACAGACTGAGAAAGATGAAATGGACAATACGCCTTATGCTTCGGCTATTGGGTCCATTATGTATGCGATGTTGTGTACTCGCCCAGACGTCGCTTACGGGTTAAGCGTGACCAGTCGATTCCAAAGTAATCCAGGTTTGGCGCACTGGATTGCGGTCAAGAACATCTTAAAATATCTGCGGAGGACCAAAGATATGTTCTTGATATATGGTGGTCAGGAAGAACTCAGTATAGAGGGATATACTGATGCTTCGTTCCAGTCGGACCAGGATGATTTCCGATCGCAATCAGGCTATGTTTTCAGCTTGAATGGTGGAGCAGTGGTGTGGAAAAGTTTCAAACAGTCAACTGTTGCTGATTCCACAACAGAAGCCGAGTATGTTGCAGCCTCGGAAGCATCCAAGGAGGCAGTGTGGATTCGTAAGTTCGTGAGAGAACTTGGTGTCGTTCCTTCGAGTGCCGATCCTTTGGTTATCTTCTGTGATAACACTGGAGCAATAGCACAAGCAAAGGAACCACGGTCGCACCAGAAGTCCAAGCACATACAGAGACGGTTTCACTTGATCCGGGAGATCATTGATCGAGGCGAGATCAAAATATGCAAGGTTCATACAGATGACAATCTGGCAGACCCGCTTACCAAGCCTCTGGCGCAGCAGAAGCATGAGAAGCACTGTAATAACATGGGTTTGAGATTTCTCAACCATTAGATTAAGTGCAAGTGGGAGATTGTTGGGGTATGCCCTTAAGGCTAATGTTTGAGGCCTTGGGATTGTATAAGTATCATGTAAGAAACTCTTAAGTTTATAAAAGGCATGGTTATTATTCAGGTTGTTACCTTGTCTGCTGTAATAAGTGTACTTCTGGATAATGTCTCAAAGCTGTTCAGCTAGGCTGACAGGCTGTAAGTCCTTAGTCGAGATATCTTGGTGAACATGAGACAGCCTTGATATGATTGAGACTAATATGAGTGCTGATCTTATAGGATGCTTCGAGCATGAAATAAGATGTAGACTCATGGGTACATTGGATGTACTGGACAGACCCTACTGGGATATTCCATTGCTTGTCACAATGTGAATGATCCTTGTAAGCAGCAAGTGGCACATGTCCTCTGACTTGAGATCGCTTGTGTTTCTAAATGATGATTGTCATTGTCTTGAGGTAGTTCAATATCATTTGAAACATAATGATTATAGACTATCTTGGATGGTGGGCTTGAATCAGGTTAGGGCACTAGTGATAGACATAGGACTGCCGTCTCCTTGTTTAAGGAGTGTGATGTTCTACTGGGCCCCCTATATGAGATGATTGAGATAGTGTATGGCCATACCCAGATGACAATGTGCATCTGATCTACTCATGCTCATCGTATTGGAGTTACAAGCTTGACCCGCTTGTCCAATAAGAACATCCAGTGGCAAAGGACACATGTATGCCTTGTGAATGGAGTCACACTTGTGCAATGGTTTGGGAGTAGTCTTGGAAGACTCTTTCCTTTATATCGGGAGACAGTGATGTGTTGCTAGATACCCCTCACTGATCGTGATAACGTAAGTTATCGTTACCGACATTTAAGGGAAACCCTCAGGGTCGCACAATTTGATGATATGGCTTACTTGAGTCAGATCGTGTGGACTGGATTCTTTGAGTTCAGATTAAAGGGATTTAATCTCTGATTGTAAGTGAGATCTGGTCTGATCATGTTTGATTGATTAGGGCTTGAGATCGGTAAGCTTCGATCGAGAGAGGTGATGCTAGATCGGAGAGATCAGGGGCATCAGGAGATGAATGGTTAGATCATGAGCCTTGGGGTTCGATTTGGTCTAGACCAAATGGCTTGAGCTATTTTGGTTTGGTTTAATGAACCAAAGCCGATTGGATGATTTGGCTTGAACCGGTTCACAAGGGTGAACGCTTGGTTCAAAGCCATATGCGTTTTGGGTTGGATTGAACGCAAGGCTTGATTGACTTCCATTTATGGAAAGTCATCAAGGCCGGTTTTGCTTCAATGCTAAAACGCTTATGCGTTGAGTGTTTTCTTTTCAACGCCTAGCTCTTTCGTTGGTGGTTGACGAAGAGAGGAGGGTTCATCCAAGAGAAGCTCTCGAAAAGGGACATCTCATCATCCCACACGACAAGGACCGAAAGGGGATCTCTTGCTAGCACAAGGAAGATCCTAAAGGGTAGCCATCCCTCATCTTGTGTGTGGACTTGTGGAGGAGACCTAACTTGTTCTCTTCATCCAAGCCGATTTCCAAGCCTATGGCATTGGTATGGATCTCCCCTTCTTCTTATCAATCCATGATAGTTGAATATATGGCATGCAACGGTTCTTCAAACCCTTCAAACCCTTGCTTCCGCTTGCATACATTTTATTTGCGCCATGCTTAGGGTTTTTGCCCCCTTCATTTAGGGGTTCCTTCATATTCGAGTTCACTAATTCATGTTGATCTCAACTTGTGTAGGAAAGGATGACTTTGCAAACTTCTTGTCTCCTACTGCTACAGATTCTCACGTCTCAGTTTTTATTACTATATGATTTTGATTTGGTTGTATCGACATATTTGGATAATTTGCTATACTTACTATTCGATATAGTTGTAGTTGATGTTTGATATTTGACGTTTTGGATTGATATTATGATGTTTAGTATGTCTTTTGATATTTGATGATTGTTATTGATGCCCATGTGATTTGTTTATCTAAGAAAATACAACCGTTATCATGCCGAAATTTTTCTTAATGATTTACATATTATGATGAATTTGTTTCTCTAATACATATCTACCTATTGAAATTTTTAAATGATTGATAAATGATGTTTTGGATGAACATATTGTTTGATGAGTTTGATTTTAGAGGGAAGTTATTTCTTTGAATAAAATCAACATATGAGTGTAATATTTGAATTGATATTGATAAATTATTCAGTCAATGTTCATGCTTTTTACTATTTGTTGGGAAGAAAAGTTCCTTGATCCAAATAAAGTGAGGACTTCCCTCCTTGGCACTGTGGGAAAGCACAGTGGTACCGAAGGATGTGGGTTAAAGTAATAAATAGAAAAAGTATGTATCTATGTGGGTACATGCTATGAGAGACATCGGTTCACATAAACTCTGCTATCCTTGGTAAATTCTTTCGAATTAAAGGATAAGAGTTCTATTACATTGATTATGTGATCAATGTACTCTAACTTCATCACCAGAAAAAAGGTGGTAATCGAATTAGAGAATGTGGACGATACAAAAAAAAGAGAGAGAGAGAGAATGAGAGGAAAAACATCTTGGAAACCCTAATCATGTAAACAAAAGTTGATAGTTACGAACGGAAAACTGAATGAAGTCTTGAGATTGATATTCTGCCTATTATACAAGTTGTGAAGTTTTATTTGACTAAGTAATGAAACTTGAGGATCAAAATCAAAGAGTGATATGGTCTATTTGAAATTCCATAAAACGGTTGATGAAAGTTTTCATTGGTGATTGTGTTTTAGAAATTTATTCATCATGAGAAAGTTTTCTCCTTTAATCAATTTCTTGATTTTTGCTTAAGGACAAGCAAGGTTGAGCCCTATGTGTTTGATGACTCTAAATTTCATAATGTTTTTCATACTTATTTAGTAGTCTTTTGAACCATAATCTCACTCTCTTGCCTTGTTTTTATACCTTTTTTACGAAAAACTTCAGAATCTACACAATCTTTGGATTTGACCAATTTCAGGTAAAAAAGCATCATTATCACGGGTTTTCGAGCAATATCAATGCATGAACAAGTTCTAAACATCAAGAGGAGTTTACACAACAAATTTCAAGTCAAAATGGACCTTCTAGCAAAAATACGGCACTACCGTATTTTTTGGCGTGAATCGCACGGTACCGTATTTTGCATCAGAAACCAACCAGAAGACTTGGGGGAAATATGACACTACCGTATGGAACTACACGGTGTTGTATTATTCAGTGTTTTCGACCAGAATACGACACTGCGATATGGAACTACACGGTTTGATAAGAATACGACACTGCCATATGAATTGACACGGTACCGTATTTTGTGGCAATTCTGACCAGAAGACTTCAGCAAGAATACGGCACTGCCATATAATTGGGTGACATTGACACGGTGCCGTATTTGATGCCCATAACTAACAGAAGGAAAATACGGCACTGCCGTAATCCGGATACGGTACTATATTTTGAAACCTAGAATTTCGAGTTTCCCGCCACAAAATTAAAAACACAATTTATCAAAACTTAGGGCACTAATTGAAGATCCGGAAAAAGGGGAAGATTTAGGATAAGATGGCGGAGAATTGCAAAGCAAAAGAATAATTTTTCATCCACGAGTTGGAGAGAATTTGAAGAAATCGCTGCCGTGCTAGGAGTCGTCGCCGTTCACAGCACAGACCATCTCCGGCCATGATTTTTGAATGGAAGCTTCGCCTGAGGAAGAAGAACGCGCCACAGAAGTTTCAGAGTGAGAAGAGACCGATCGAAGGAGAAACAAAGCAAAAACACACTCGTGACACTGTTCAACGCGACTGTGAAAGCAATTTCGGGTTGCAACCCTGTTTTGTAATTCTTACCCCTTCTTTACTGTCTCTAATCATTCAAAAACTATGTTTTGCTGTAAATCTTTTGTTATGCTAGCTTAATTTCCTCTTGGGACATGGGGGTGTTATTCTCTTGATATATCAATGACTAGATAACTTTTCTTACATCAATATATTTTGCTATGGTTATTTTACTTAAGTGATTTATGCCTTTAATCATTTTTGGCATCATGCATTAACATGTTTTGGAGTTTTATGCTATGGACTGAGAAGATGATATCATAGAACTTGGAACCCTAGAATCTATAATTAGAACCCATCGCAAGAGATTGGTTGCGCTCTTATCTTTAGGTTTTAGAAGTTTATTTCTTGTTAATGTTATGACCTAGAAATTATTGTTGTTTCAGACATGAAAACATGCTAGAGATAGATGTTAGATTGTTAGAAAGCCTTAAGTAAAACCTTTGAAACTAACGTGCGAGAGTGCTTAGTTTCACTTGAGATCTCTATATTGAGATGGAATGCACGAGAGTGATTCTTAATCTCTTTAACCAAAGTTCACTTATATTTAGCATTGAATTGATCTTGCACGAGAGTGAGGATTGTTCTTTGTAAATTAACTGCACGAGAGTGAGTTAGTTTGTTTATCAAGTGAATTATATCTTGACCATAACAAAAATAGATTGATGAATCTTTAATCATATCTAGTCATAAATATTAAGATGAATGAATCCCTAGTCCCGATTCTCTCATTCTGATTTTCTCCAATTACCGTTCGATTGCTATTTTCATGATTCTCGATTCGCTTAGCTAGTGAAAACTCAATTAGTCAGTACTTAACAACGAGGTCTCTATGGTTCGATATCTTAAAAATTACTTCGAGTATCCGTGCACTTGCGGAGTACAACAGCTACCACAACCGAGTCCTCAAAACCACGCAAGAATTGGCAAACACCGTGCAAAACCAACCCATGGTCAGCATATTCTATTGTTTTGTGGTGGCCTGTTCGGAGATGGTCTGAACATCCACAATGGTCCATTGATAGCCCATACCGCAACCCACGAATTCTAGCCCCATGCGCCAGCTTCATAGGAAAGCTTCTTTGCTTTAGTTAGATGTTATTCCTAGCATCTTTTACTTTATCTCGTGTGTAAGGGGGTAGTTAGCGTCTTTAACAACCCTCCCTCATGTTTCACATCTGACTCCTCCCCTCTTGATCTATAAAAGAGGAAGAGGAGCTAGCCTGTTTTCAGTTTTTGTTGTGGTAGATGTTGTCCCCCACCCGAGAGCCTAGGTCCAGTATAACTCTAGCGTTCCTCGCTACCTCTTTCCTATTTTCAATCCAAGGCGCCGGGGTAATACTGCTCATTCTGGGCACCTCTTCATACATTCTACGTCCTCCTGCATTTGTACTTGCGGTCCGTCTTGGATGAGCGAAGTCCCTCCCTCGCAGCGTTGTGAAGCGATTATGTGCGCATGCTTACTATAAAATATTTTGCTCTACGAGTGAGGTGAGTACTTTTATTTTACATTCGTAGTTCGATATGTGGTTTTCAACTCGCTAGGTGTTGCTCAAGTAGAACTTCGAATAGGCTTCTCATCGATTTTCATCGGGTTTTCCCTCCAAACACATTTTCAATTCCCATGTCTCAAGACCCTCTCCCATTTTTAGCATCATGGTTGTCACCACCCTAACCCTAGCGTACTAACCTCCCAAAGTTCTACTGCGTCAGTACTCGACTCGGGATGTAGCAAACTAAGATAGAAATATCTCGGAGGGACATCATCATGTAGACATACATATGCGCAGATGTACAATAAATCCAGACAACAACAATGCCAGGATATCTATAAATATCAATGTATGTAGTATAATAGTTAAGACTAAAACATAGGTCTCAGTGCATAACACTAACAATCTCCCACTTGCACTCATACCTTATCGTTGAGGTACCTTAACCCCATGTCTCTAGTATCACCATCATGCTTCTGCTACGCCAAAGCCTTGGTCAGTGTGTCTACTAGATTGTTCTTTGTGTCAACTCTGCATATCGTTATGTAACCTCTGTCGATGATCTTTGATGAGATGAGATATTTGTACTTTGGCCTACGCGATCGCACCATTGTTATCACAAAGGAGTTCAATGGGATCAGTAGTGCTAGGAACCACTTGAAGTTCAGAGATGAACTTCTTGATCCAAACTACTTCTTTGGCTGCCTCATAAGCTGCAACATACTCTACTTCAGTTGTAGAGTCTGCCACTGTGCATTGCTTGAAGCTCTTCCAATAAACAGCACCACCATTCAGCAAGAACACATGGCCGGACTATGATTTGAAGTCATCTAGATCTGATTGGAAAGAAACATCTATATAACCCTGAATGCACAAATTTTCTTGTCCACCACAGACTAAGAATAAATTTTTTGTCTTTCTCAGATACTTCATAATATTCTTCACGGTTGTCCAATACTGGACACCGGGGTTAGACTCGTATGTACTGGTTATGCTCACTGCATAAGCCATGTCTAGTCTCATACGTAACATAGCATACACGAGGGATCCCACTGCGGATGCATAAGGGACTCGACTCATTTCTTCTTTCTCAACCTGTGTGGAGGGACACTGGCTCTTGGAAAGGCTAATGTCGTGTCTCATAGGTAGGTAACCTTTCTTGGACTGCTCCATGTGAAACCTTTCCAGCACTTTGTCTATGTACGTACTCTGACTCTGGGAAAGGGGCTTTTTGGATCTATCCCAGTAAATCCTCATGCCGAGAATATAAGCGGTCTCCCCTAAGTCTTTCATTTCAAAACACTTCGCCAATCATGTCTTCACAGCATGAACGGTAGGGCCGTCATTTCTAATGACTAGTATGTCGTCGACATACAAGACCAGAAATGTGACCAAGCTCCCACTGATTTTCTTATACACACAGGTGTCGTCTTCATTCTTAATGAAGCCATAATCTCTCACTGCTTCATCAAAATGAAAGTTCTAACTTCGAGAGGCTTGCTTTAATCCATAAATGGATCTGTTCAGCTTGCATACTTTAAGAGCATGAGCTGGGTGGACGAACCCCTCAGGCAGTGTCATGAACACATCCTTTGACAAGTTTCCATTAAGGTAAGCTATCTTCACGTCCATTTGCTAGATCTCATAGTCATAATAGGCAGCTAAAGCAAGCATGATCCAAATAGATTTGAACATGGCAACTGGCGAAAAAGTTTCATCATAGTCCATCCTGTGGACTTGACCGAAACCTTTGGCCACTGGTCTACCTTTGTAGGTAACCACGTTGCCATTCATGTCTGTCTTCTTCTTGAAGACCCATTTACACCCTATAGGTTTTGCCCCATTTGGCTACTCAACCAACTCCAAGACATGATTAGCATACATGGAATCTATCTTGGACATGATGGCCTCCAGCCATCTCTCGGAGTCTAGTCTTGTGACTGCTTCCTCAAAAGTCTTAGGTTCATCCTCAATAATGATAATATCATTGTGTTGAGTCAACAGTGTCCCATACCTATCAGGTGCATGACGTACCCTCTTAGACCTACGTGGAGCCTATGTCTGAGCCACTAGTTGGGCCTTGAGATGGAACCTGAGCCACCTGTACAGGTTGGGTCTCAACCTGTACAGGTGGCTCAGGTTCCATCTCAACCTCTATTTCTTGTGGATGATCTTGGACTTCATCCAAATCAAAACTTCTCCCACTGGCTTATTTCGAGATAAATTATTTCTCAAGAAAGACAACGCCACGGGCGATAAATTATAGAAGTTGTATCCTCTAGTTTCCTTAGGATACCACACAAACGCACATTTATCTAACCTGGGCCCTAGCTTGCTAGAATTTTGACGTTTAACATACGCTTCACATCACCAGATCCTCATAAATGCGAGGTTATGTCGTCTCCCAGTCCATAGTTCATGTGAAGATACGGGGATAATTTTAGATGGAACGCTATTCAGTGTGAAAGAAGCTGTTTGTAAAGCACGTCCCTAGAAGCACGGAGGTAGAGTTGCATGACTCGTCATACATTGAACCATGTCAAGAAGGGTTTGATTTCATCCCTTAGACACACCAACCCATTGGGGTGTCCCAAGAGGGGTGAGCTATGAGAGAATCCCACACTCTTACAAATAGTCAATAAACTCATGGCTTAAGTACTCTCTGCCTCGATCAGATCAAAGAGCCCTTATGGGTCATCCAAGTTTCTTTCTACATTAGTCTTGAACTCCTTGAATTTCTCCAAGGATTCAGACTTATGTCTCATCAGATACACATAACCATATCTATTGAAATCATTAGTATATGTGATGAAGTATACAAACCCACCTCTGGCTTGTTTGCTAAAAGGCCCACACACATCAGTGTGAATGAGGTCCAACAAACTAGTGCCCCTTTAACCTTTCTTGGTGAATGTCGCCTTTGTCATTTTGCCCAGTAAACAAGGCTCGCACATGTCAAACTTACCGAAAGAGCTCGAATGCAAGGATCCATTTGCATGGAGTCGTTGGATGCGATTCTTGTTTATGTGCCCAAAACGATAATGCCAAAGATAAGTGTTATTATTACCAGTAAGCTTGATCCTCTCAGTATTTACATTGCACACAAAACTTTGCATATCCAAGACATACAACTCATTGCACAGTGTGAAGGTCCCTAAAGTAAGGGGTTGAAACCCTAAGCATGCGCAATTTCAAAAACTTGCATGGGCGGAATTAGAGTTTCCATAGGATCGCATGTAGTATGTCTATATAATCAACTTTGATTCATTTCATAGATCAAGAGAAGATCTCACCATGGCCATGAGTGGATGGCGATTTGGAAGCAAGAGGGCGAATTGGCTCTCCTCCAAAGAAGACGCACACAAAGGTGATGATGGCTTCCTCCTTGCGCAATTCTTGTGCTAGCAAAAATGCCAAGTTATCCTTTTGTGTGGAGGAGATGAGATGATCCTCTCTTTTCCGAAAGCTCTCCTCTTCGTCTCGACGATACACCACGCACGAGAGAGCTTCCAAGACAAGAGGCGTTTAGGCAATTTGGCGTTTAGGCGTTAGGCGTTACAAGACTTCCAAAATTGGAAAGTCATGAAGCCATGCGCTTATGTCATGTGAACCAATCCAAAACGCCAATTCAATTGAACCATGTGTTCACATATGTGAACCGGTTCAATTGTGTTCGGTCCAATTGCAATTGGTTCAAAGACCAAATTGAACCAAGCCAAGCCATGGTCTAAATCTCATATGAACCATGAAGGTTCAAGATCTAACCGTACATCTCTCGATGCTCTTGATCTCACCGATCCAGCATCAATACTCTCGATCGAAGCTTACCGATCTCAAGCCCTAATCAATCAAACATGATCAGACCAGATCTCACTTACAATCAGAGTTTAAACTCCTTTTAAACTAAATCAAAACAATTCAGTCCACACGATCTGACTTAAGTAAGCCATATCATCAAATTGTGCGACCCTAAGGGTTTCCTTTAAATGTCGGTAACGATAACTTACGTTATCACGATCAGTGAGGGGTATCTAGCAACACATCACTGTCTCCCGATATAAAGGAAAGAGTCTTCCAAGACTACACCCAAACCACAGCACAAGTGTGAATCCACTTCACTAGGCATACATGTTTCCTTTGCCACTGGATGTTCTTATTGGACAAGCGTGTCAAGCCTGTAGCTCCAATATGATGAGCATGATTAGACCAGATGAACATAGTCACCTGGGTATGGCCATACACTTTCTCAATCATCTCATTCAGGGGGGGGGGCCCAGTAGAACATCACACTCCAATCAAGGAGACGACAATCCTATATCTATCACTAATGCCCTAACATAACTCATGATCATTATCCAAGATAGTCTATAACCATTATGTTTCAAATGATATTGAACTACCTCAAAATAATGACAATCATCATTTAGAAACACAAGTGATCTCAAGTCAGAGGACATGTGCCACTTGTTGCAAACAAGGATTATTCACATTGTGACAAGCAATTGAATATCCTAGTAGGGTCTGTCCAGTACATCCAATGTACCCATGAGTCTAGATCTTATTCCATGCTCGAAGCATCCTATAAGATTAGAACACATATTAGTCTCAATTATATCAAGGCTGTCTCATGTTCACCAAGATATCTCGACTAAGGACATTACAGCATGTCAGCCAAGCTGAACAGCATTGAGACATTATTCAGAAGCACACTTATTGCAGCAGACAATGTAACAAACTGAATAACAACCATTGCCTTTATAAACATAAGAGTTTATACATGATACTGTAAGAATCCCAAGGCCTCAAACATTAGCCTTAAGGGCATACCCCAACAATCTCCCACTTGCACTTAATCTAATGGTTGAGAAATCTCAAACCCATATTATTACAGTGCTTCTCATGCTTCTGCTGCGCCAGAGGCTTGGTAAGCGGGTCAGCTAGATTGTCATCTGTATGAACCTTGCAGATTTTGATCTCACCACGATCAATGATCTCCCGGATCAAGTGAAACCGTCTATGTATGTGCTTGGACTTCTGGTGCGACCGTGGTTCCTTTGCTTGTGCAATTGCTCCAGTGTTATCACAGAAGATAACCAAAGGATCTGCACTCGAAGGAATGACACCAAGTTCCTGAATGAACTTACGAATCCACACTGCCTCCTTGGGTGCTTCCGAGGCTGCAACATACTCGGCTTCTGTTGTGGAATCAGCAACGATAGACTGTTTGAAACTTTTCCATACCACTGCTCCTCCATTCAAGCTAAAAACATAGCCTGATTGCGATCGGAAATCATCCTGGTCAGACTGGAACGAAGCGTCAGTATATCCTTCAATACTGAGTTCTTCCTGACCACCATATATCAAGAACATATCTTTGGTCCTCCGAAGATATTTCAAAATGTTCTTGACTGCAATCCAGTGTGCCTGACCTGGATTACTTTGGAATCGACTGGTCACGCTTAACCCGTAAGCGACGTCTGGGCGAGTACACAACATCGCATACATAATGGACCCAATAGCCGAAGCATAAGGCGTATTGTCCATTTCATCTTTCTCAGTCTGTGTTAATGGACACTGACTCTTTGAAAGATTCAGACCATGTCTGACTGGAAGATATCCTCTTTTAGAATTCTCTAAATGAAATCTCTCTAGGACTTTATCGATGTAAGTACTCTGGCACAGCCCGAGAAGCCTCTTAGATCTATCTCTGTAGATCTTCACACCTAATACATAGGCTGCTTCTCCTAAATCTTGAAAGTCCCCTAACTAAGGGGGCGAAACCCTATAGGAGGCGCATATGAAAATTTTTTGTTGCAGCGGAAGGGGTTTCAAGGATCTATGCATATAATATGTTCAACTTTAAATTCCATAAACGATTCTCACCATTGCCATCGCTTAGATGGTGTCTTGGAAGGAAAGGCGCAAGTGCTCCTTCTCCAAAGGTGACGCACACAATTGGTGTCGCCTACTCTTCCTTGGTGCTCCTTGTGCTAGCAAGGTTCCAAGAAGTCGTTGTCGAATGGAAGGGGAGAGATCTCCTTTGCTTGGCGATTACTTCCTTCTCCTTGCGTCAATCTCTTCACCACACGAGAGTGCCAAAAACGAATAACTCAAGTTGGCGACAAGAGAGGAGGAGAGGCGAGAGAGAAGAGCGCCTTAGGCGTGAACGTGAGTAATGGTCACGTATGTGATCATGCTTTCTAAAAATAGAAAGCCACTCACTCACATGCGATCATGGGTTTACCCCAATCGCAAACTCCTCTCAATTTGAACCATGCGCTCAACCAATGAGCTGGTTCAATTTGGTTTGGTTTAATAACCAAATAAACCAAGCAATCAGTCCAGACCACAATAAACCCTAAGGCTCTTGATCTGACCGTCGATCTCTTGATGCTTCTGATCTCACTGATCTAGCATCCAATCTCTCGATCGAAGCTTACCGATCTCAAGCCCTAATCAATCAAACATGATTAGACCAGATCTCACTTACAATCAGAGATTAAATCCCTTTAAACTGAACCTGAACAATTCAGTCCACACGATCTGACTTAAGTAAGCCATATCATCAAATTGTGCGACCCTGAGGGTTTCCTTTAAATGTCGGTAACGATAACTCACGTTATCACGATCAATGAGGGGTATCTAGCAACACATCACTGTCTCCCGATATAAAGAAAAGAGTCTTCCAAGACTACACCCAAACCACAGCACAAGTGTGAATCAACTCACAAGGCATGCATGTTTCCTTTGCCACTGGATGTTCTTATTGGACAAGCGTGTCAAGCTTGTAACTCCAATATGATGAGCATGATTAGATCAGATGAACATAGTCATCTGGGTATGGCCATACACTTTCTCAATCATCTCATCCAGGGGGCCCCTTTAGAACATCACACTCCTTAAACAAGGAGACGGCAATCCTTTGTCTATCACTAGTGCCCTAACCTGACTCAAGCTCACCATCCAAGATAGTCTATAATCATTATGTTTCAAATGATATTGAACTAACTCAAAACAATGACAATCATCATTTAGAAACACAAGTGATCTCAAGTCAGAGGAAATGTGCCACTTGTCGCATTCAAGGATTATTCACATTGTGACAAACAATTGAATATCCTAGTAGGGTCTGTCCAGTACATCCAATGTACCCATGAGTCTACATCTTATTCCATGCTCGAAGCATCCTATAAGATTAGAACACATATTAGTCTTAACCACATCAAGGCTGTCTCATGTTCACCAAGATATCTCGACTAAGGACATTATAGCATGTTAGCCCAGCTAAACAGCTTTGAGACATTATTCAGAAGTACAATTATTGCAGCAGACAATATAACAACCTGAATAACAACCATGCCTTTATAAACATATGAGTTTATTACATGATACTGATACAATCCCAAGGCCTCAAACATTAGCCTTAAGGGCATACTCTAACAATCTCCCACTTGCACTTAATCTAATGGTTGAGAAATCTCAAACCCATATTATTACAGTGCTTCTCATGCTTCTGCTGCGCCAGAGGCTTGGTAAGCGGGTCTGCCAGATTGTCATCTATATGAACCTTGCAGACTTTGATCTCGCCACGATCAATGATCTCCCGGATCAAATGAAACCGTCTCTGTATGTGCTTGGACTTCTGGTGCGACCGTGGTTCCTTTGCTTGTGCGATTGCTCCAGTGTTATCACAGAAGATAACCAAAGGATCTGCACTCGAAGGAACAACACCAAGTTCTCTCACGAACTTACGAATCCACACTGCCTCCTTGGATGCTTCCGAGGCTGCAACATACTCGGCTTCTGTTGTGGAATCAGCAACAGTTGACTGTTTGAAACTCTTCCACACCACTGCTCCTCCATTCAAGCTAAATACATAGCCTGATTGCGATCGGAAATCATCCTGGTCAGACTGGAACGAAGTGTCAGTATATCCTTCAATACTGAGTTCTTCCTGACCACCATATATCAAGAACATATCTTTGGTCCTCCGCAGATATTTTAAAATGTTCTTGACTGCAATCCAGTGCGCCATACCTGGATTAGCTTGGAACCGACTGGTCACGCTTAACCCGTAAGCGACGTCTGGGCGAGTACACAACATCGCATACATAATGGACCCAATAGCCGAAGCATAAGGCGTATTGTCCATTTCATCTTTCTCAGTCTGTGTTTGTGGACACTGACCCTTCGAAAGATTCAGACCATGTCTAACTGGAAGATATCCTCTTTTAGAATTCTCTAAATGAAATCTCTCCAGGACTTTATCGATGTAAGTACTCTGGCACAGCCCGAGAAGCCTCTTAGATCTATCCCTGTAGATCTTCACACCTAATACATAGGCTGCTTCTCCTAAATCTTTCATCTGGAAACATTTCCTTAACCATGCCTTAACCGCATGCATTTCAGGAATGTCATTTCCAATGATCAAGATATCATCGACGTAGAGGACTAGGAAAGTAATCACGCTCCCACTAAACCTCTTATATACACACGGGTCATCCTCGTTCTTGATGAAACCAAACTCACTGATTGATTCATCAAAACGAATATTCCAGCTTCTTGATGCTTGTTTAAGTCCATAAATAGACTTCTTTAACTTGCATATCTTATGACGATCTGATGGATTAGTGAAACCTTCTGGTTGTGTCATATACACATCCTCATCCAGATTTCCATTCAGGAAAGCGGTCTTCACATCCATCTGCCAAATCTCCTAATCATAATATGCAGCTATCACGAAAAGAATCCGAATAGACTTAAACATAGCTACAGGTGAGAAAGTTTCATCATAATCTATCCCGTAGATTTGTTTGAAACCTTTCGCAACTAGCCTGCCTTTATAGGTAACCACGTTACCATCCATGTCAATCTTCTTCTTGAAGATCCATTTACAGCCTATAGGGATAACTCCCGGAGGCGGATCAACCAAATCCCAGACTTGGTTATCTGACATGGAGTCCATCTCGGCGCGCATAGCTTCAAGCCATCTCGCTGACTCCGGTCCACTGACCGCATCCGCATAAGTGAGGGGTTCATCATTATCAATGATGTAGACTCCGTCATAGCGCTCAGGCTGTCGACGGATCCTTCCCGATCTTCGCGGTTCCCGTGATATCTAAGCCTCAGGTTGTTCAATAACCTGATCCACCGGCTCAGGCTCATCCAACTGTGCTTGACTACTTTGTCCTTCCTCTGGATTCTCATCCAGCTTTATTTCTCTCCCACTGGCCTCTTGCAGAAGAAACTCCTTCTCAAGAAATATAGCCGTCCGAGCAACAAATACCTTGTTCTCTTTGGGATCGTAGAAATAATAACCCTTGGTTTCCTTAGGGTAACCGACAAAGATACATTTGTCAGATCTGCTCTCTAGTTTCCCAGAGGCGAGCTTTTTGACATAAGCCTCGCAGCCCCAGATCCTGATAAATGTCAAGCTCGGTTGTTTCCCATACCATAACTCATATGGCGTCTTAGAAACTGCCTTGGATGGCACTCGGTTTAGTACCTTTGCAGCTGTTTCCAGTGCAAAACCCCAAAAGGAATATGGAAGAGTAGCCTGACTCATCATAGAACGAACCATATCAAGTAGGGTTCTATTTCTCCTTTCGGACACACCATTCCATTGCGGTGTTCCTGGCGGAGTGAGCTGTGAGATAATCCCACACTCCTTTAGATAGTCAGTAAATTCTCGACTTAGGTATTCTCCACCTCGATCAGAATGAAGTGCCTTGATATTTCGGCCTAGCTGATTCTGTACTTCATTCTTGAACTCTTTGAACTTGTCAAAAGATTCACTTTTATGTCTCATCAAATAGACATACCCATATCTACTGAAATCATCAGTAAAGGTAATGAAGTACTGATAGCCACCTCTGGCATGTTTACTAAATGGCCCACACACATCACTGTGTATAAGGTCAAGTAAACCTAAAGCCCTTTGACCTTTGTTAGGAAAAGGTGACTTCGTCATTTTACCCATTAAACAAGCCTTGCATGTATCAATTTCCTCATAGGAGAATGATCCCAGCAGTCCATGATCATGCAACCGCTTAATGCGTTTCTTGTTAATATGGCCTAAACGACTATGCCATAGCAAGGTGCTGTCATCAGCATACTTGGCTTTCTTAATATCAATCTGCTGTATAGAACATTCCATGTCCAACATGAATAACCCATTATTAATTGAACCAGTAGCATAAACTATATTATCAAGAGATAAAACACACTTTGAAATATTGCATTCAAAGGAAAATCCCTTCCTGACAAGAGCAGGAATGGAGATAATATTCTTAGTAATGCTGGGAACAAAGTAACAACTGTTTAGTTCTAATACAAGCCCAAATGGCAAAGAGATGAAATAGTCTCCTACAGCAACAGCAGCAACCCGTGCCCCGTTTCCAACTCGTAGGTCCACCTCATGCTGTCCCACCTGTCTTCTTCTCTTGAGTTCCTGTACATTTGAACAAATGTGAACTCCACATGCAGTGTCCAACACCCATGATATAGAAGAAGATAAAACCATGACTTCCGTCACGTATATACCTGAGCCAGAAGCGATGCTTCCCCTCTTGTCTCCTTGGAGCGCTTTACAGTCCTTTTTCCAGTGACCCAGCTGGCCATAGTGGAAACATCTGTATTCCTTTGACCGCTTAACTTTTTGCTTCAGAGCCTTGCTGTAACTCTTGACAGGGGCCTTGCCCTTCTTCCCCTTCTTCTTGTTCCTAGAAGGAACCATTAAGACAGAGGTTGAAGGCTTTCCCTTCAGAGTCTCCTCAGTAGTCAAGAGCATATTCAGCAGCTCCGCCGGAGTACAATCGATTTTGTTCATATTAAAGTTAATGATGAACGCATCGAAAGAGGGCGGAAGAGACTGTAGAATAATGTCTACAGCAAGCTCCTGGTTGATGGTATGCCCCAGTTTCTCTAGAGCCTCCTTGTGCCCAATCATCTTGAGCACGTGAGCTCCCACTGAGCTCCCTTCAGCCAGTTTGCTCTGAAAGAATAGCTTTGTCAGATTATAGCGTTCTGTCCTCGCCTGTGCAGCATAGAGCATCTTGAGGTTTGCTATCATGTCTATAGCAGACATAACCTCATGCTGACGCTGCAGTGGTGGCGTCATAGACGCTAGCATCAGGCAAGCGACATCAATGCTATCATTGACATGCTTTTCATAAGCTTCCCGAACCGCCCTTGCGGCGTTCGGAGCGGGCTGAGGCGGTATAGCCGTCTCGAGGACATACAGTTTCCTCTCTGCCTTAAGAACAATCTTAAGGTGTCCGAACCAGTCTGAGAAGTTCGGCCCAGCAAACTTCTCCCTTTCCAGTAGGGATCGCACATTGAAGCTCATGGTGTTCGTTGCTGCAGGTATCTACAACAATGCAAGAATAGCAAGGTCAGTATCAATGTTAAGAATCAATCAGGACTTAAGAATGATTCTTTTTCTCACTATTTTATCTGGCTGAAAAATCCAGCAAAACAGCCCGAAAGAGTAGAACTCTTTTAGTGAGATGGGATCCAGATTTCATACTTGGTCTCCGCGTCCCGCTCAGGCGAGATAAGATGCACAGAGAGTACAAGCACTAATTTCTGGTAGGCAGTCCCTGCCAATCGCCAACCCGTGCGATTCCCCTTCATCTGGGCAATCCAGCAGACTGTGCCAACTGAGTTGGTACAACACAATCTCTGACCCCACAGATGGCTGCCTCCATGCGCTACCATATGCGCCACATATGTAGCCAACATGGTCAAGCTGACCCGACCTACTCCCTGGACCACCACGTGCTATGCTGAGCAACGAGAAGCGATAAATCCCTTCTCTGTAACACGCAGGTGTAATCCCGCACCGTCTGAAGATAGATGGACGTGCCCACTGAGTGGGTACAACACGGCTCCAACGATAATCAGAACAGTGAGGTTTCGCGTCAGAAGGCTTACGAGCTTGATATTTAAGCGTTGGATTTTAACGGTCTTTTATCTTCTTCACTATCATGCAATTCCTATGGTGATAGCAGAAGATAAATAAATCATGCTGTTCTATTTATTTAAACAATAAAAGAAAGCATGGATCTTATGTGGTAAAAGCCCATAGCCTAAGTAAGACCTTAAGATACTTAAGTCTTCACTTGCTTTTCTTCATGGGACTTTAGCTGCTCATCTGGCCCAAACCAGGGCCCAAGCGCCATCTGCAGCTCAGGTGCGCCCACCAGGGAAAATGCGCCTGTCCTAGAGTCGAACCCTAGACCTCCCACTGGTGAAGCCACTTGCTGCATGTGTTGGGGTATGCCCTTAAGGCTAATGTTTGAGGCCTTTGGGATTGTAAAAGTATCATGTAATAAACTCTTGTGTTTATAAAGGCATGGTTGTTATTCAGATTGTTACCTTGTCTGCTGTAATAAGTGTACTTCTGAATAATGTCTCAAAGCTGTTCAGCTAGGCTGACAGGCTATAAGTCCTTAGTCGAGATATCTTGGTGAACTGAGACAGCCTTGATATGATTGAGACTAATATGAGTGCTAATCTTATAGGATGCTTCGAGCATGGAATAAGATGTAGACTCATGGGTACATTGGATGTACTGGACAGACCCTACTGGGATATTCCATTGCTTGTCACGATGTGAATGATCCCTGTAAGCAGCAAGTGGCACATGTCCTCTGACTTGAGATCACTTGTGTTTCTAAATGATGATTGTCATTGTCTTGAGGTAGTTCAATATCATTTGAAACATAATGATTATAGACTATCTTGGATGGTGAGCTTGAGTCAGGTTAGGGCACTTGTGATAGATAAAGGATTGCCGTCTCCTTGTTCAAGGAGTGTGATGTTCTAAGGGGCCCCCCCTATATGAGATGATTGAGGAAGTGTATGGCCATACCCAGATGACTATGTTCATCTGATCTAATCATGCTCATCGTATTGGAGTTACAGGCTTGACATGCTTGTCCAATAAGAACGTCCAGTGGCAAAGGATACATGTATGCCTTGTGAGTTTGATTCACACTTGTGCTATGGTTTGGGAGTAGTCTTGGAAGACTCTTTCCTTTATATCGGGAGACAGTGATGTGTTGCTAGATACCCCTCACTGATCGTGATAACGTAAGTTATCGTTACCGACATTTAGAGGAAACCCTCAGGGTCGCACAATTTGGTGATATGGCTTACTTGAGTCAGATCGTATGGACTGAATTCTTTGAGTTCAGATTAGAGGGATTTAATCTCTGATTGTAAGTGAGATCTGGTCTGATCATGTTTGATTGATTAGGACTTGAGATCGGTAAGCTTCGATCGAGAGAGATGATGCTAGATCGAAGAGATCAGGGGCATCAGGAGATGAATGGTTAGATCATGAGCCTTGGGGTTCGATTTGGTCTAGACCAAGTGGCTTGAGCTATTTCGGTTTGGTTTGAAGAACCAAAGTCGATTTGACGTTATTGGATTGAACCGGTTCACAAAGGTGAACGCTTGGTTCAATGTCAATAGGCGTTTTAGGGTTGGCTTAAACTAATGGCTTGATTGTCTTCCATTTATGGTAAGTAATCAAACCGGTTTTTGCTCCAACGCCAAAAAAAACGCATATGCGTTTTGCTCTTTGCTTCAACGCCTAGCTCTTTGGTTGGGCGATCGGAAAAAAGAGGAGCTTTGGCAAGAGGAGCTCTCGGCCAAGAGGGAATCATCTCATCACCCCCCTTTCCATTCGACAAAAGAAAAAGCTTGGGTGTCTTGCTAGCACAAGGGACCGCAAGGAGTAAGCATCTTCATCTTGTGTGTGAACTTGTGGAGGAGATCTAATTTGTTCTCTTCATCCAAGCCGACTTCCAAGCATATGGCGTTGGTATGAATTTCCCTCTCAATCTATTCAATCGGTTATAGTTGAACATATGGCATGCAAATGATCTTAAACCCTTGCTTCCGCTAGCATATTTTTCATTAGCGCCATGACTAGGGTTTTTGCCCCCCACTTTAAGGGGTTTCTTCAATTGGTATCAGAGCTTGGCTCTATGCATGCTATTATGTTTGCTGATGTGATCCATACATGTTGCGCTTACTTGATGATTTTGCGCTTACTTGATGATTTGGTTACATGAACTTTGCGCTTGTATCATGACCCCCTAAAGTTTGCGCTCCCCCTTGAAGGGGACCCCCTAAAGTTTGCGCTCCCCCTTGAAGGGGACCCCCTTAGATCTAAGGGTTATCAACATAAATGAAGCATGTTGTTTGATTGTTTGCGCTTGATCTATATGTTTTATAAAACTTACATCTTGCGCGGCTGATTAGATCTAAGGTGCTCCTACCATAAATCCTTAGATGGGTTGATGGGGTTGAAAGCATCTTCTAGGTTAGATCCAACTAGTCTGATCAGACCATCTGACTGAAGAAACCCCTTAAAATGGGGGGCAAAAACCCTAGTCATGGCGCTAATGAAAAATATGCTAGCGGAAGCAAGGGTTTAAGATCATTTGCATGCCATATGTTCAACTATAACCGATTGAATAGATTGAGAGGGAAATTCATACCAACGCCATATGCTTGGAAGTCGGCTTGGATGAAGAGAACAAATTAGATCTCCTCCACAAGTTCACACACAAGATGAAGATGCTTACTCCTTGCGGTCCCTTGTGCTAGCAAGACACCCAAGCTTTTCTTTTGTCGAATGGAAAGGGGGTGATGAGATGATTCCCTCTTGGCCGAGAGCTCCTCTTGCCAAAGCTCCTCTCTTTTTCCGATCGCCCAACCAAAGAGCTAGGCATTGAAACAAAGAGCAAAATGCATATGCGTTTTTGGCGTTGGAGCAAAAACCGGTTTGATTACTTACCATAAATGGAAGACAATCAAGCCATGCGTTTAAGCCAACCCTAAAACGCCTATTGACATTGAACCAAGCGTTCACCTTTGTGAACCGGTTCAATCCAATAACGTCAAATCGACTTTGGTTCTTCAAACCAAACCGAAATAGCTCAAGCCACTTGGTCTAGACCAAATCGAACCCCAAGGCTCATGATCTAACCATTCATCTCCTGATGCCCCTGATCTCTTCGATCTAGCATCATCTCTCTCGATCGAAGCTTACCGATCTCAAGTCCTAATCAATCAAACATGATCAGACCAGATCTCACTTACAATCAGAGATTAAATCCCTCTAATCTGAACTCAAAGAATTCAGTCCATACGATCTGACTCAAGTAAGCCATATCACCAAATTGTGCGACCCTGAGGGTTTCCTCTAAATGTCGGTAACGATAACTTACGTTATCACGATCAGTGAGGGGTATCTAGCAACACATCACTGTCTCCCGATATAAAGGAAAGAGTCTTCCAAGACTACTCCCAAACCATAGCACAAGTGTGAATCAAACTCACAAGGCATACATGTATCCTTTGCCACTGGACGTTCTTATTGGACAAGCATGTCAAGCCTGTAACTCCAATACGATGAGCATGATTAGATCAGATGAACATAGTCATCTGGGTATGGCCATACACTTCCTCAATCATCTCATATAGGGGGGGGCCCCTTAGAACATCACACTCCTTGAACAAGGAGACGGCAATCCTTTATCTATCACAAGTGCCCTAACCTGACTCAAGCTCACCATCCAAGATAGTCTATAATCATTATGTTTCAAATGATATTGAACTACCTCAAGACAATGACAATCATCATTTAGAAACACAAGTGATCTCAAGTCAGAGGACATGTGCCACTTGCTGCTTACAGGGATCATTCACATCGTGACAAGCAATGGAATATCCCAGTAGGGTCTGTCCAGTACATCCAATGTACCCATGAGTCTACATCTTATTCCATGCTCGAAGCATCCTATAAGATTAGCACTCATATTAGTCTCAATCATATCAAGGCTGTCTCAGTTCACCAAGATATCTCGACTAAGGACTTATAGCCTGTCAGCCTAGCTGAACAGCTTTGAGACATTATTCAGAAGTACACTTATTACAGCAGACAAGGTAACAATCTGAATAACAACCATGCCTTTATAAACACAAGAGTTTATTACATGATACTTTTACAATCCCAAAGGCCTCAAACATTAGCCTTAAGGGCATACCCCAACAATCTCCCACTTGCACTTAATCTAATGGTTGAGAAATCTCAAACCCATATTATTACAGTGCTTCTCATGCTTCTGCTGCGCCAGAGGCTTGGTAAGTGGGTCTGCCAGATTGTCATCTGTATGAACCTTGCATATTTTGATCTCGCCTCGATCAATGATCTCGCGGATCAAGTGAAACCGTCTCTGTATGTGCTTGGACTTCTGGTGCGACCGTGGTTCCTTTGCTTGTGCGATTGCTCCAGTGTTATCACAGAAGATAACCAAAGGATCTGCACTCGAAGGAACGACACCAAGTTCTCTCACGAACTTACGAATCCACACTGCCTCCTTGGATGCTTCCGAGGCTGCAACATACTCGGCTTCTGTTGTGGAATCAGCAACAGTTGACTGTTTGAAACTCTTCCACACCACTGCTCCACCATTCAAGCTAAAAACATAGCCTGATTGCGATCGGAAATCATCCTGGTCCGACTGGAACGAAGCGTCAGTATATCCCTCTATACTGAGTTCTTCCTGACCACCATATATCAAGAACATATCCTTGGTCCTCCGCAGATATTTTAAAATGTTCTTGACCGCAATCCAGTGCGCCAAACCTGGATTACTTTGGAATCGACTGGTCACGCTTAACCCGTAAGCGACGTCTGGGCGAGTACACAACATCGCATACATAATGGACCCAATAGCCGAAGCATAAGGCGTATTGTCCATTTCAACTTTCTCAGTCTGTGTTTGTGGACACTGACTCTTCGAAAGATTCAGACCATGTCTGACTGGAAGATATCCACGTTTAGAATTCTCTAAATGGAATCTCTCCAGGACCTTATCGATGTAAGTACTCTGGCACAACCCGAGAAGCCTCTTAGATCTATCCCGGTAGATCTTCACACCTAACACATAGGCTGCTTCTCCTAGATCTTTCATCTGGAAACATTTTCCTAACCATGCTTTAACCGCATGCAGTTCAGGAATATCATTTCCAATGATCAAGATATCATCGACGTAGAGGATTAGGAATGTAATTACGCTCCCACTAAACCTCTTATATACACACGGGTCATCCTCGTTCTTGATGAAACCAAACTCAGAGATTGATTCATCAAAACGAATATTCCAGCTTCTTGATGCTTGTTTCAGTCCATAAATGGACTTCTTTAACTTGCATATTTTATGCCGATCTGCTGGATTAGTGAAACCCTCAGGTTGTGTCATAAACACATCCTCATCCAGATTTCCATTAAGGAAAGCTGTCTTCACATCCATCTGCCAGATCTCATAATCATAATATGCAGCTATCGCGAAAAGAATCCGAATAGACTTAAACATAGCTACAGGTGAGAAAGTTTCATCATAATCTATCCCGTAGATTTGTTTGAAACCTTTCGCAACTAGCCTGCCTTTATAGGTAACCACGTTACCATCCATGTCAATCTTCTTCTTGAAGATCCATTTACAGCCTATAGGGATTACTCCCGGAGGCGGATCAACCAAATCCCAGACTTGGTTATCTGACATGGAGTCCATTTCGGCTCGCATAGCTTCAAGCCATCTAGCTGACTCCGGTCCACTGACCGCATCCGCATAAGTGAGGGGTTCATCATTATCAATGATGTAGACTCCGTCATAGTGCTCAGGCTGTCGACGGATCCTTCCCGATCTTCGCGGTTCCCGTGATATTTGAGCCTCAGGTTGTTCAATAACCTGATCTACCGGCTCAGGCTCATCCATCTGTGCTTGACTACTTTGTCCTTCTTCTGGAATCTCATCCAGCTTTATTTCTCTCCCACTGGCCTCTTGCAGAAGAAATTCCTTCTCAAGAAATATGGCCGTCCGAGCAACAAATACCTTGTTCTCCTTGGGATCGAAGAAATAATAACCCTTAGTTTCCTTAGGGTAACCGACAAAGATGCATTTGTCAGATCTGCTCTCTAGTTTCCCAGATGCGAGCTTTTTGACATAAGCCTCGCAACCCCAGATCCTGATAAATGTCAAGCTAGGCTGTTTCCCATACCATAATTCATATGGCGTCTTTGAAACTGCCTTGGATGGCACTCGGTTTAGTACTTTTGCAGCTGTTTCCAGTGCAAAACCCCAAAAGGAGTACGGTAGAGTAGCCTGACTCATCATAGAACGAACCATATCAAGTAACGTTCTATTTCTCCTCTCGGACACACCATTCCACTGCGGTGTTCCTGGCGGAGTGAGCTGTGAGATAATCCCACACTCCTTCAGATAGTTAGTAAACGTATGACTTAGGTATTCTCCACCTCGATCAGAACGAAGTGCCTTGATATTTCGGCCTAACTGATTTTGTACTTCATTTTTGAACTCTTTGAACTTGTCAAAAGATTCACTTTTATGTCTCATTAAATAGACATACCCATACCTACTGAAATCATCAGTAAAGGTAATGAAGTACTGATAGCCACCTCTGGCATGTTTACTAAATGGCCCACACACATCACTGTGTATAAGGTCAAGTAAACCTGAAGCCCTTTGACCTTTATGAGGAAAAGGTGACTTCGTCATTTTACCCATCAAACAAGCTTTGCATGTATCAATCTCCTCACAGGAGAATGATCCCAGCAGTCCATGATCATGCAACCGCTTAATGCGTTTCTTGTTAATATGGCCTAAACGACTATGCCATAGCAAGGTGCTGTGATCAGCATACTTGGCTTTCTTGTTATCAATGTTTTGTATAGAATGTTCCATGTCCAACATGAATAACCCATTGTTAATTGAACCAGTCGCATACACAATATTATCATAAGTTAAAACACACTTTGAAATCTTGCGTTCAAAGGCAAATCCTTTCCTGACAAGAGCAGGAATAGAGATAATATTCTTGGTAATACTGGGTACAAAATAACAATTGTTTAATTCCAATACAATGCCAGATGGTAAAGAAATGAAATAGTCTCCTACAGCAACAGCAGCAACCCGTGCCCCGTTTCCAACTCGTAGGTCTACCTCATGCTGTCCCACCTGCCTTCTTCTCTTGAGTTCCTGCACATTTGAACAAATGTGAACTCCACATGCAGTGTCCAACACCCATGATATAGAAGAAGATGAAACCATGACTTCCGTCACGTATATACCTGAGCCAGAAGCAATGCTTCCCCTCTTATCTCCTTGGAGCGCTTTGCAGTCCTTTTTCCAGTGACCCAGCTGGCCACAGTGGAAACACCTGTTATCCTTCGACCGCTTCACCTTCTGTTTCAGAGCCTTGCTGTAATTCTTGACAGGGGCCCTGCCCTTCTTCCCCTTCTTCTTGTTCCTAGAAGGAACCATCAAGACAGAGGTTGAAGGCTTACCCTTCAGAGTTTCCTCAGTAGTCAAGAGCATATTCAGCAGCTCTGCCGGCGTACAATCGATTTTGTTCATATTAAAGTTAATGATGAACGCATCGAAAGAAGGCGGGAGAGACTGCAGAATAATATCTACAGCAAGCTCCTGGTTGATGGTATGCCCCAGTTTCTCTAGAGCCTCCTTGTGCCCAATCATCTTGAGCACGTGAGCTCCCACTGGGCTCCCTTCAGCCAGTTTGCTCTGAAAGAAGAGCTTCGTCAGATTATAGCGCTCAGTCCTCGCCTGTGCAGCATACAGCATCTTGAGGTTCGCTATAATCTCTATAGCCGACATATCCTCATGCTGACGCTGCAGCGGTGGCGTCATAGACGCTAGCATCAGGCAAGCGACATCAATGCTATCATTGACGTGCTTTTCGTAGGCATCCCGAACCGCCCTTGCGGCGTTCGGAGCGGGCTGCGGCGGTATCGCCGTCTCGAGGACATACAGTTTCCTCTCTACCTTAAGAACGATCTTAAGGTGTCCAAACCAGTCAGAGAAGTTCGGCCCAGCAAACTTCTCCCTTTCCAGTAGGGATCGCACATTGAAGCTCATGGTGTTCGTTGCTGCAGGAATCTACAACAAGCACGAACAGCAAGGTTAGTATCAATGTTCAGAATCAATCCAGGACTTAAGAAAGATTCTTTTCTCACTATTTTGTCTGACTGAAAAATCCAGTAAACAGTCCGAAAGAGTAACACTCTTTTAGTGAGATGGGATCCAGATTTCATACTTGGTCTCCGCGTCCCGCTCAGGCGAGATAAGATGCACAGAGATGACAAGCACTAATTTCTGGTAGGCTGTCCCAGCCAATCGCCAACCCGTGCGATTCCCCTTCATCTGGGCAATCCAGCAGACTGTGCCAACTGAGTTGGTACAACACAGTCTCTGATCCCACAGATGGCTGCCTCCATGTGCTACCATATGCGCCACATATGTAGACTACATGGTCAAGCTGACCTGACCTACTCCCTGGACCACCACGTGCTATGCTGAGCAACGAGAAGGGATAAATCCCTGCTCTGTAACACGCAGGTGTAATCCAGCACCGTCTGAAGATAGATGGACGTGCCCACTGAGTGGGTTCAACACGGCTCCAACAATAGTCAGAACGGTGAGGTTTCGCGTCAGAAGGCTTACGAGCTTGATATATTAGCGTTGGATTTTAACGGTCTTTTTATCTTCTTACTATCAGGCATATTCTATGGCTATAGCAGAAGATAAACATAAACATGCAATTCTAATTATTTAAATAATAAATAGAAAGCATGATCTTATGTGGTAAAAAGCCCATGAACCCTAGTAAGACCTTAATTTTACTTAAGTCTTCACTTGAGCTCCATTGCATCTCATCTGGTCCAACCCAGTGCCCTAGCGCCAAGAGCACCTCAGGTGCACCACCAGGTGAATGCCCCTCTTGGATGTGTGCCTTTGTGCTCTTGTCTAATCAAACACAATTTGATCTATCTAGACAAGCTTTGACTCGCAGGTCAATTATACAATAAATTAATGAAAAAGTGATTCGCAGATCACAATAATATTAACTTATAATTTACCAGGCACGCAGGCCCCAGCACAGCACACATTAGGGCAACCCACATAAGATTAAATAAACAAGCATAGGCATCAATCAACATGTGATCCATTCATGAAATTAAAATTTTTAAAAAAAAAAAACCCATGGCATCAATTTTAATTTCCTTATGAGCCCTATAACCTTACAATGGTCCATTGATGGGGATCCACTCATCCATCTAGTTAGATCCTTTCCCCTTGCATGCACCGAGTCCTAACTGACCCGAGTTGACCTAATGGTCAACCATGCATGCGCCAAGGGCTGAACCACCATCATGAGTTTTGGCAAGCGGGTGTGACCCCGGGCCTAACTCAAGTGTGTTCAGAAGTTGTCTCAACCAGACCTCGCTACACGCCTTGGATGCAGTCGACCTATAGCCACCTCGTGCTTGCGCACATGTGCTATCTAGTCAACCCATCTAGGCTGTCAGATGGTCTGATCAGACTAGTTGGATCTAACCTAGAAGATGCTTTCAACCCCATCAACCCATCTAAGGATTTATGGTAGGGGCACCTTAGATCTAATCAGCCGCGCAAGATGTAAGTTTTATAAAACATATAGATCAAGCGCAAACAATCAAACAACATGCTTCATTTATGTTGATAACCCTTAGATCTAAGGGGGTCCCCTTCAAGGGGGAGCGCAAACTTTAGGGGGTCCCCTTCAAGGGGGAGCGCAAACTTTAGGTAACCATGATACAAGCGCAAAGTTCATGTAACCAAATCATCAAGTAAGCGCAAAATCATCAAGTAAGCGCAACATGTATGGATCACATCAGCAAACATAATAGCATGCATAGAGCCACCCTCTGATACCAATTGAAGAAACCCCTTAAAATGGGGGGCAAAAACCCTAGTCATGGCGCTAATGAAAAATATGCTAGCGGAAGCAAGGGTTTAAGATCATTTGCATGCCATATGTTCAACTATAACCGATTGAATAGATTGAGAGGGAAATTCATACCAACGCCATATGCTTGGAAGTCGGCTTGGATGAAGAGAACAAATTAGATCTCCTCCACAAGTTCACACACAAGATGAAGATGCTTACTCCTTGCGGTCCCTTGTGCTAGCAAGACACCCAAGCTTTTCTTTTGTCGAATGGAAAGGGGGTGATGAGATGATTCCCTCTTGGCCGAGAGCTCCTCTTGCCAAAGCTCCTCTCTTTTTCCGATCGCCCAACCAAAGAGCTAGGCGTTGAAACAAAGAGCAAAACGCATATGCGTTTTTGGCGTTGGAGCAAAAACCGGTTTGATTACTTACCATAAATGGAAGACAATCAAGCCATGCGTTTAAGCCAACCCTAAAACGCCTATTGACATTGAACCAAGCGTTCACCTTTGTGAACCGGTTCAATCCAATAACGTCAAATCGACTTTGGTTCTTCAAACCAAACCGAAATAGCTCAAGCCACTTGGTCTAGACCAAATCGAACCCCAAGGCTCATGATCTAACCATTCATCTCCTGATGCCCCTGATCTCTTCGATCTAGCATCATCTCTCTCGATCGAAGCTTACCGATCTCAAGTCCTAATCAATCAAACATGATCAGACCAGATCTCACTTACAATCAGAGATTAAATCCCTCTAATCTGAACTCAAAGAATTCAGTCCATACGATCTGACTCAAGTAAGCCATATCACCAAATTGTGCGACCCTGAGGGTTTCCTCTAAATGTCGGTAACGATAACTTACGTTATCACGATCAGTGAGGGGTATCTAGCAACACATCACTGTCTCCCGATATAAAGGAAAGAGTCTTCCAAGACTACTCCCAAACCATAGCACAAGTGTGAATCAAACTCACAAGGCATACATGTATCCTTTGCCACTGGACGTTCTTATTGGACAAGCATGTCAAGCCTGTAACTCCAATACGATGAGCATGATTAGATCAGATGAACATAGTCATCTGGGTATGGCCATACACTTCCTCAATCATCTCATATAGGGGGGGCCCCTTAGAACATCACACTCCTTGAACAAGGAGACGGCAATCCTTTATCTATCACAAGTGCCCTAACCTGACTCAAGCTCACCATCCAAGATAGTCTATAATCATTATGTTTCAAATGATATTGAACTACCTCAAGACAATGACAATCATCATTTAGAAACACAAGTGATCTCAAGTCAGAGGACATGTGCCACTTGCTGCTTACAGGGATCATTCACATCGTGACAAGCAATGGAATATCCCAGTAGGGTCTGTCCAGTACATCCAATGTACCCATGAGTCTACATCTTATTCCATGCTCGAAGCATCCTATAAGATTAGCACTCATATTAGTCTCAATCATATCAAGGCTGTCTCAGTTCACCAAGATATCTCGACTAAGGACTTATAGCCTGTCAGCCTAGCTGAACAGCTTTGAGACATTATTCAGAAGTACACTTATTACAGCAGACAAGGTAACAATCTGAATAACAACCATGCCTTTATAAACACAAGAGTTTATTACATGATACTTTTACAATCCCAAAGGCCTCAAACATTAGCCTTAAGGGCATACCCCAACACTGACAGCCTAGATGGGTTGACTAGATAGCACCTGTGCGCAAGCACGAGGTGGCTATAGGTCGACTGCATCCAAGGCATGTAGCGAGGTCTGGTTGAGACAACTTCTGAACACACTTGAGTTAGGCCCGGGGTCACACCCGCTTGCCAAAACTCATGATGGTGGTTCAGCCCTTGGCGCATGCATGGTTGACCATTAGGTCAACTCGGGTCAGTTAGGACTCGGTGCATGCAAGGGGAAAGGATCTAACTAGATGGATGAGTGGATCCCCATCAATGGACCATTGTAAGGTTATAGGGCTCATAAGGAAATTAAAATTGATGCCATGGGTTTTTTCAAAATTTTAATTTCATGAATGGATCACATGTTGATTGATGCCTATGCTTGTTTATTTAATCTTATGTGGGTTGCCCTAATGTGTGCTGTGCTGGGGCCTGCGTGCCTGGTAAATTATAAGTTAATATTATTGTGATCTGCGAATCACTTTTTCATTAATTTATTGTATAATTGACCTGCGAGTCAAAGCTTGTCTAGATAGATCAAATTGTGTTTGATTAGACAAGAGCACAAAGGCACACATCCAAGAGGGGCATTCACCTGGTGGTGCACCTGAGGTGCTCTTGGCGCTAGGGCACTGGGTTGGACCAGATGAGATGCAATGGAGCTCAAGTGAAGACTTAAGTAAAATTAAGGTCTTACTAGGGTTCATGGGCTTTTTACCACATAAGATCATGCTTTCTATTTATTATTTAAATAATTAGAATTGCATGTTTATGTTTATCTTCTGCTATAGCCATAGAATATGCCTGATAGTAAGAAGATAAAAAGACCGTTAAAATCCAACGCTAATATATCAAGCTCGTAAGCCTTCTGACGCGAAACCTCACCGTTCTGACTATCGTTGGAGCCGTGTTGAACCCACTCAGTGGGCACGTCCATCTATCTTCAGACGGTGCTGGATTACACCTGCGTGTTACAGAGCAGGGATTTATCCCTTCTCGTTGCTCAGCATAGCACGTGGTGGTCCAGGGAGTAGGTCAGGTCAGCTTGACCATGTAGTCTACATATGTGGCGCATATGGTAGCACATGGAGGCAGCCATCTGTGGGATCAGAGACTGTGTTGTACCAACTCAGTTGGCACAGTCTGCTGGATTGCCCAGATGAAGGGGAATCGCACGGGTTGGCGATTGGCTGGGACAGCCTACCAGAAATTAGTGCTTGTCATCTCTGTGCATCTTATCTCGCCTGAGCGGGACGCGGAGACCAAGTATGAAATCTGGATCCCATCTCACTAAAAGAGTGTTACTCTTTCGGACTGTTTACTGGATTTTTCAGTCAGACAAAATAGTGAGAAAAGAATCTTTCTTAAGTCCTGGATTGATTCTGAACATTGATACTAACCTTGCTGTTCTTGCTTGTTGTAGATTCCTGCAGCAACGAACACCATGAGCTTCAATGTGCGATCCCTACTGGAAAGGGAGAAGTTTGCTGGGCCGAACTTCTCTGACTGGTTTGGACACCTTAAGATCGTTCTTAAGGCAGAGAGGAAACTGTATGTCCTCGAGACGGCGATACCGCCGCAGCCCGCTCCGAATGCCGCAAGGGCGGTTCGGGATGCCTACGAAAAGCACGTCAATGATAGCATTGATGTCGCTTGCCTGATGCTAGCGTCTATGACGCCACCGCTGCAGCGTCAGCATGAGGATATGTCGGCTATAGAGATTATAGCGAACCTCAAGATGCTGTATGCTGCACAGGCGAGGACTGAGCGCTATAATCTGACGAAGCTCTTCTTTCAGAGCAAACTGGCTGAAGGGAGCCCAGTGGGAGCTCACGTGCTCAAGATGATTGGGCACAAGGAGGCTCTAGAGAAACTGGGGCATACCATCAACCAGGAGCTTGCTGTAGATATTATTCTGCAGTCTCTCCCGCCTTCTTTCGATGCGTTCATCATTAACTTTAATATGAACAAAATCGATTGTACGCCGGCAGAGCTGCTGAATATGCTCTTGACTACTGAGGAAACTCTGAAGGGTAAGCCTTCAACCTCTGTCTTGATGGTTCCTTCTAGGAACAAGAAGAAGGGGAAGAAGGGCAAGGCCCCTGTCAAGAACTACAGTAAGGCTCTGAAACAGAAGGTGAAGCGGTCGAAGGATAACAGGTGTTTCCACTGTGGCCAGCTGGGTCACTGGAAAAAGGACTGCAAAGCGCTCCAAGGAGATAAGAGGGGAAGCATTGCTTCTGGCTCAGGTATATACGTGACGGAAGTCATGGTTTCATCTTCTTCTATATCATGGGTGTTGGACACTGCATGTGGAGTTCACATTTGTTCAAATGTGCAGGAACTCAAGAGAAGAAGGCAGGTGGGACAGCATGAGGTAGACCTACGAGTTGGAAACGGGGCACGGGTTGCTGCTGTTGCTGTAGGAGACTATTTCATTTCTTTACCATCTGGCATTGTATTGGAATTAAACAATTGTTATTTTGTACCCAGTATTACCAAGAATATTATCTCTATTCCTGCTCTTGTCAGGAAAGGATTTGCCTTTGAATGCAAGATTTCAAAGTGTGTTTTAACTTATGATAATATTGTGTATGCGACTGGTTCAATTAACAATGGGTTATTCATGTTGGACATGGAACATTCTATACAAAACATTGATAACAAGAAAGCCAAGTATGCTGATCACAGCGCCTTGCTATGGCATAGTCGTTTAGGCCATATTAACAAGAAACGCATTAAGCGGTTGCATGATCATGGACTGCTGGGATCATTCTCCTGTGAGGAGATTGATACATGCAAAGCTTGTTTGATGGGTAAAATGACGAAGTCACCTTTTCCTCATAAAGGTCAAAGGGCTTCAGGTTTACTTGACCTTATACACAGTGATGTGTGTGGGCCATTTAGTAAACATGCCAGAGGTGGCTATCAGTACTTCATTACCTTTACTGATGATTTCAGTAGGTATGGGTATGTCTATTTAATGAGACATAAAAGTGAATCTTTTGACAAGTTCAAAGAGTTCAAAAATGAAGTACAAAATCAGTTAGGCCGAAATATCAAGGCACTTCGTTCTGATCGAGGTGGAGAATACCTAAGTCATACGTTTACTGACTATCTGAAGGAGTGTGGGATTATCTCACAGCTCACTCCGCCAGGAACACCGCAGTGGAATGGTGTGTCCGAGAGGAGAAATAGAACGTTACTTGATATGGTTCGTTCTATGATGAGTCAGGCTACTCTACCGTACTCCTTTTGGGGTTTTGCACTGGAAACAGTTGCAAAAGTACTAAACCGAGTGCCATCCAAGGCAGTTTCAAAGACGCCATATGAATTATGGTATGGGAAACAGCCTAGCTTGACATTTATCAGGATCTGGGGTTGCGAGGCTTATGTCAAAAAGCTCGCCTCTGGGAAACTAGAGAGCAGATCTGACAAATGCATCTTTGTCGGTTACCCTAAGGAAACTAAGGGTTATTATTTCTTCGATCCCAAGGAGAACAAGGTATTTGTTGCTCGGACAGCCATATTTCTTGAGAAGGAATTTCTTCTGCAAGAGGCCAGTGGGAGAGAAATAAAGCTGGATGAGATTCCAGAAGAAGGACAAAGTAGTCAAGCACAGATGGATGAGCCTGAGCCGGTAGATCAGGTTATTGAACAACCTGAGGCTCAAATATCACGGGAACCGCGAAGATCGGGAAGGATCCGTCGACAGCCTGAGCGCTATGACGGAGTCTACATCATTGATAATGATGAACCCCTCACTTATGCGGATGCGGTCAGTGGACCGGAGTCAGCTAGATGGCTTGAAGCTATGCGAGCCGAAATGGACTCCATGTCAGATAACCAAGTCTGGGATTTGGTTGATCCGCCTCCGGGAGTAATCCCTATAGGCTGTAAATGGATCTTCAAGAAGAAGATTGACATGGATGGTAACGTGGTTACCTATAAAGGCAGGCTAGTTGCGAAAGGTTTCAAACAAATCTACGGGATAGATTATGATGAAACTTTCTCACCTGTAGCCATGTTTAAGTCTATTCGGATTCTTTTCGCGATAGCTGCATATTATGATTATGAGATCTGGCAGATGGATGTGAAGACAGCTTTCCTTAATGGAAATCTGGATGAGGATGTGTTTATGACACAACCTGAGGGTTTCACTAATCCAGCAGATCGGCATAAAATATGCAAGTTAAAGAAGTCCATTTATGGACTGAAACAAGCATCAAGAAGCTGGAATATTCGTTTTGATGAATCAATCTCTGAGTTTGGATTCATCAAGAACGAGGATGACCCGTGTGTATATAAGAGGTTTAGTGGGAGCGTAATTACATTCCTAATCCTCTACGTCGATGATATCTTGATAATTGGAAATGATATTCCTGAACTGCATGCGGTTAAAGCATGGTTAGGAAAATGTTTCCAGATGAAAGATCTAGGAGAAGCAGCCTATGTGTTAGGTGTGAAGATCTACCGGGATAGATCTAAGAGGCTTCTCGGGTTGTGCCAGAGTACTTACATCGATAAGGTCCTGGAGAGATTCCATTTAGAGAATTCTAAACGTGGATATCTTCCAGTCAGACATGGTCTGAATCTTTCGAAGAGTCAGTGTCCACAAACACAGACTGAGAAAGATGAAATGGACAATACGCCTTATGCTTCGGCTATTGGGTCCATCATGTATGCGATGTTGTGTACTCGCCCAGACGTCGCTTACGGGTTAAGCGTGACCAGTCGATTCTAAAGTAATCCAGGTTTGGCGCACTGGATTGCGGTCAAGAACATTTTAAAATATCTGCGGAGGACCAAAGATATGTTCTTGATATATGGTGGTCAGGAAGAACTCAGTATAGAGGGATATACTGACGCTTCGTTCCAGTCGGACCAGGATGATTTCCGATCGCAATCAGGCTATGTTTTTAGCTTGAATGGTGGAGCAGTGGTGTGGAAGAGTTTCAAACAGTCAACTGTTGCTGATTCCACAACAGAAGCCGAGTATGTTGCAGCCTCGGAAGCATCCAAGGAGGCAGTGTGGATTCGTAAGTTCGTGAGAGAACTTGGTGTCGTTCCTTCGAGTGCAGATCCTTTGGTTATCTTCTGTGATAACACTGGAGCAATCGCACAAGCAAAGGAACCACGGTCGCACCAGAAGTCCAAGCACATACAGAGACGGTTTCACTTGATCCGGGAGATCATTGATCGAGGCGAGATCAAAATATGCAAGGTTCATACAGATGACAATCTGGCAGACCCACTTACCAAGCCTCTGGCGCAGCAGAAGCATGAGAAGCACTGTAATAATATGGGTTTGAGATTTCTCAACCATTAGATTAAGTGCAAGTGGGAGATTGTTGGGGTATGCCCTTAAGGCTAATGTTTGAGGCCTTTGGGATTGTAAAAGTATCATGTAATAAACTCTTGTGTTTATAAAGGCATGGTTGTTATTCAGATTGTTACCTTGTCTGCTGTAATAAGTGTACTTCTGAATAATGTCTCAAAGCTGTTCAGCTAGGCTGACAGGCTATAAGTCCTTAGTCGAGATATCTTGGTGAACTGAGACAGCCTTGATATGATTGAGACTAATATGAGTGCTAATCTTATAGGATGCTTCGAGCATGGAATAAGATGTAGACTCATGGGTACATTGGATGTACTGGACAGACCCTACTGGGATATTCCATTGCTTGTCACGATGTGAATGATCCCTGTAAGCAGCAAGTGGCACATGTCCTCTGACTTGAGATCACTTGTGTTTCTAAATGATGATTGTCATTGTCTTGAGGTAGTTCAATATCATTTGAAACATAATGATTATAGACTATCTTGGATGGTGAGCTTGAGTCAGGTTAGGGCACTTGTGATAGATAAAGGATTGCCGTCTCCTTGTTCAAGGAGTGTGATGTTCTAAGGGGCCCCCCCTATATGAGATGATTGAGGAAGTGTATGGCCATACCCAGATGACTATGTTCATCTGATCTAATCATGCTCATCGTATTGGAGTTACAGGCTTGACATGCTTGTCCAATAAGAACGTCCAGTGGCAAAGGATACATGTATGCCTTGTGAGTTTGATTCACACTTGTGCTATGGTTTGGGAGTAGTCTTGGAAGACTCTTTCCTTTATATCGGGAGACAGTGATGTGTTGCTAGATACCCCTCACTGATCGTGATAACGTAAGTTATCGTTACCGACATTTAGAGGAAACCCTCAGGGTCGAACAATTTGGTGATATGGCTTACTTGAGTCAGATCGTATGGACTGAATTCTTTGAGTTCAGATTAGAGGGATTTAATCTCTGATTGTAAGTGAGATCTGGTCTGATCATGTTTGATTGATTAGGACTTGAGATCGGTAAGCTTCGATCGAGAGAGATGATGCTAGATCGAAGAGATCAGGGGCATCAGGAGATGAATGGTTAGATCATGAGCCTTGGGGTTCGATTTGGTCTAGACCAAGTGGCTTGAGCTATTTCGGTTTGGTTTGAAGAACCAAAGTCGATTTGACGTTATTGGATTGAACCGGTTCACAAAGGTGAACGCTTGGTTCAATGTCAATAGGCGTTTTAGGGTTGGCTTAAACGCATGGCTTGATTGTCTTCCATTTATGGTAAGTAATCAAACCGGTTTTTGCTCCAACGCCAAAAAAACGCATATGCGTTTTGCTCTTTGCTTCAACGCCTAGCTCTTTGGTTGGGCGATCGGAAAAAAGAGGAGCTTTGGCAAGAGGAGCTCTCGGCCAAGAGGGAATCATCTCATCACCCCCTTTCCATTCGACAAAAGAAAAAGCTTGGGTGTCTTGCTAGCACAAGGGACCGCAAGGAGTAAGCATCTTCATCTTGTGTGTGAACTTGTGGAGGAGATCTAATTTGTTCTCTTCATCCAAGCCGACTTCCAAGCATATGGCGTTGGTATGAATTTCCCTCTCAATCTATTCAATCGGTTATAGTTGAACATATGGCATGCAAATGATCTTAAACCCTTGCTTCCGCTAGCATATTTTTCATTAGCGCCATGACTAGGGTTTTTGCCCCCCATTTTAAGGGGTTTCTTCAGCATGCGCCTCTGCCAAGTGTACTCTGTGCTCTTTGTCTGATTAATTTACAAATTAATCTATCTAGACAAGATTGACACGCAGGTCAATTACATTTTATAAATTAAATGCAATGTGATACGCAGATCACAATAATTAATTTACAACTTTAAAGTCCAGGCACGTAGGCCCCAGCACAGCACATATTTAATATGGGCAGCCCACATAAGAATAAATAAACAAACATAGGCATCATCCAAGATGTGATCCATTCAAGAAAATTAAATTTTGTTTGAAAAACCCCATAGGCATCAATTTTAATTTCCTTATTTGCCTTACAACCTTACAACGGTCCATTACTAGGGATCCACTCATCCAACCTAGTCAGATCTACTGCCCTTGCATGCACCAAGTCCTAACTGACTTGAGTCGACCAAAGGTCAACCATGCATGCGCCAGGGCCGAACAACCCTCATGAGTTCTGGCAAGCGGGTGTGACCCCGGGCCTAACTCATGTGTGTTCGCTAGTCGTCTCAATCAGACATCGCTACACGCCTGTCTGCAGTCGACCTATAGCCATCTGGTGCTTGCGCACAGATGCTATCTGGTCAACCCATCAAGGCTGTCAGATGGTCTGATCAGACTGTCTGGATCTAACCTAGGGGATGACTTCAACCCTAATAACCCGTCTAAGGGTTTAATGCAGGGCCTTAGATCTATAATGAGTCGCGCATGTCATAAGAAGTTTGAGAAAACAAACATATGCGCCTACATGAACAAATGCGCCTACATGAAAACATGCGGCTAAGAGAAATAAAAATATCTCTAACATCATGTAACATATAGATCGATGCATAGGATCACAAAGAAAGCAAACATATTAGCATGCAATAACTGGCTCTGATACCAATTGAAAGTCCCCTAACTAAGGGGGCGAAACCCTATAGGAGGCGCATATGAAAATTTTTTGTTGCAGCGGAAGGGGTTTCAAGGATCTATGCATATAATATGTTCAACTTTAAATTCCATAAACGATTCTCACCATTGCCATCGCTTAGATGGTGTCTTGGAAGGAAAGGCGCAAGTGCTCCTTCTCCAAAGGTGACGCACACAATTGGTGTCGCCTACTCTTCCTTGGTGCTCCTTGTGCTAGCAAGGTTCCAAGAAGTCGTTGTCGAATGGAAGGGGAGAGATCTCCTTTGCTTGGTGATTACTTCCTTCTTCTTGCGTCAATCTCTTCACCACACGAGAGTGCCAAAAACGAATAACTCAAGTTGGCGACAAGAGAGGAGGAGAGGCGAGAGAGAAGAGCGCCTTAGGCGTGAACGTGTGTAATGGTCACGTATGTAATCATGCTTTCTAAAAATAGAAAGCCACTCACTCACATGCGATCATGGGTTTACCCCAATCGCAAACTCCTCTCAATTTGAACCATGCGCTCAACCAATGAGCTGGTTCAATTTGGTTTGGTTTAATAACCAAATAAACCAAGCAATCAGTCCAGACCACAATAAGCCCTAAGGCTCTTGATCTGACCGTCGATCTCTTGATGCTTCTGATCTCACTGATCTAGCATCCAATCTCTCGATCGAAGCTTACCGATCTCAAGCCCTAATCAATCAAACATGATTAGACCAGATCTCACTTACAATCAGAGATTAAATCCCTTTAAACTGAACCTGAACAATTCAGTCCACACGATCTGACTTAAGTAAGCCATATCATCAAATTGTGCGACCCTGAGGGTTTCCTTTAAATGTCGGTAACGATAACTCACGTTATCACGATCAATGAGGGGTATCTAGCAACACATCACTGTCTCCCGATATAAAGAAAAGAGTCTTCCAAGACTACACCCAAACCACAGCACAAGTGTGAATCAACTCACAAGGCATGCATGTTTCCTTTGCCACTGGATGTTCTTATTGGACAAGCGTGTCAAGCTTGTAACTCCAATATGATGAGCATGATTAGATCAGATGAACATAGTCATCTGGGTATGGCCATACACTTTCTCAATCATCTCATCCAGGGGGCCCCTTTAGAACATCACACTCCTTAAACAAGGAGACGGCAATCCTTTGTCTATCACTAGTGCCCTAACCTGACTCAAGCTCACCATCCAAGATAGTCTATAATCATTATGTTTCAAATGATATTGAACTAACTCAAAACAATGACAATCATCATTTAGAAACACAAGTGATCTCAAGTCAGAGGAAATGTGCCACTTGTCACATTCAAGGATTATTCACATTGTGACAAACAATTGAATATCCTAGTAGGGTCTGTCCAGTACATCCAATGTACCCATGAGTCTACATCTTATTCCATGCTCGAAGCATCCTATAAGATTAGAACACATATTAGTCTTAACCACATCAAGGCTGTCTCATGTTCACCAAGATATCTCGACTAAGGACATTATAGCATGTTAGCTCAGCTAAACAGCTTTGAGACATTATTCAGAAGTACAATTATTGCAGCAGACAATATAACAACCTGAATAACAACCATGCCTTTATAAACATAAGAGTTTATTACATGATACTGATACAATCCCAAGGCCTCAAACATTAGCCTTAAGGGCATACTCTAACAAATCTTTCATCTGGAAACATTTTCTTAACCATGCTTTAACAGCATGCAGTTCAGGAATATCGTTTCCAAAGATTAAGATATCATCGACGTAGAGGACTAGGAAAGTAATCACGCTCCCACTAAACCTTTTATATACACACGGGTCATCTTCATTCTTGATGAAACTAAATTCACAGATTGATTCATCAAAACGAATATTCCAGCTTCTTGATGCTTGTTTAAGTCCATAAATGGACTTCTTTAACTTGCATATTTTATGACGATCTGATGGATTGGTGAAACCTTCAGGTTGTGTCATATACACATCCTCATCCAGTTTTCCATTAAGGAAAGCGGTCTTCACATCCATTTGCCAGATCTCATAATCGTAATATGCTGCTATTGCGAGAATAACCCGAATAGACTTGAACATGGCTACAGGAGAGAAAGTTTCATCATAATCTATCCCGTAGATTTGTTTGAAACCTTTCGCAACTAGCCTGCCTTTATAGGTAACCACGTTACCATCCATGTCTATCTTCTTCTTGAAGATCCATTTACAGCCTATAGGGATTACTCCCGGAGGCGGATCAACCAAATCCCAGACTTGGTTATCTGACATGGAGTCCATCTCGGCTCGCATAGCTTCAAGCCATCTAGCTGACTCCGGTCCACTGACCGCATCCGCATAAGTAAGGGGTTCATCATTATCAATGATGTAGACTCCGTCATAGCGCTCAGGCTGTCGACGGATCCTTCCCGATCTACGCGGTTCCCGTGATATCTGAGCCTCAGGTTGTTCAATAACCTGTTCTACAGGCTCAGGCTCATCCAACTGTGCTCGACTACTTTGTCCTTCTTCTGGATTCTCATCCAGCTTTATTTCTCTCCCACTGGCTTCTTGCAGAAGAAATTCCTTCTCAAGAAAAATTGCCGTCCGAGCAACAAATACTTTGTTCTCTTTGGGATCGTAGAAATAATAACCCGTAGTTTCCTTAGGGTAACCGACAAAGTTACATTTCTTAGATCTGCTCTCTAGTTTCCCAGAGGCGAGCTTTTTGACATAAGCCTCGCAACCCCAGATCTTAATAAATGTCAAGCTCGGCGGTTTCCCATACCATAACTCATATGGAGTCTTTGAAACTGCCTTGGATGGCACTCGATTTAGTACCTTTGCAGCTGTTTCCAGCGCAACTCCCCAAAAGGAGTAAGGTAGAGTAGCCTGACTCATCATAGAACGAACCATGTCAAGTAAGGTTCTGTTCCTCCTCTCGGACACACCATTCCACTGCGGTGTTCCTAGTGGAGTGAGCTGTGAGATAATCCCACACTCCTTCAGATAGTCAGTAAACTCTCGACTTAGGTATTCTCCACCTCGATCAGAGCGAAGTGCCTTGATATTTCGGCCTAGCTGATTCTGTACTTCATTTTTGAACTCTTTGAACTTGTCAAAAGATTCACTCTTATGTCTCATTAGATAGACATACCCATATCTACTGAAATCATCAGTAAAGGTAATGAAGTATGAATAGCCACCTCTGGCATGTTTACTAAATGGCCCACACACATCACTGTGTATAAGGTCAAGTAAACCTGAAGCCCTTTGACCTTTGTTAGGAAAAGGAGACTTCGTCATTTTGCCCAATAAACAAGCTTTGCATGTATCAATCTCCTCATAGGAGAATGATCCCAGTAGTCCATGGTCATGCAACCGCTTAATGCGTTTCTTGTTAATATGGCCTAAACGACTATGCCATAGCAAGGTGCTGTCATCAGCATACTTGGCTTTCTTATTATCAATATTTTGTATAGAACATTCCATGTCCAACATGAATAACCCATTGTTAATTGATCCAGTAGCATAAACAATATTATCAAGAGAAAGATAACACTTTGAAGTCTTGCATTCAAAGGAAAATCCCTTCCTGACAAGAGCAGGAATGGAGATAATATTCTTGGTAATGCTAGGTACAAAATAACAATTGTTCAGTTCTAATACAATTCCAGATGGTAATGAGATGTAATAAGTTCCTACAGCAACAGCAGCAACCCGTGCCCCGTTTCCAACTCGTAGGTCCACCTCATGCTGTCCCACCTGTCTTCTTCTCTTGAGTTCCTGTACATTTGAACAAATGTGAACTCCACATGCAGTGTCCAACACCCATGAAATAGAAGAAGAGGATATCATGACTTCAGTCACGAAAATACCTGAGCCAGAAGCGATGCTTCCCTTCTTGTCTCCTTGGAGCGCTTTGCAGTCCTTTTTCCTGTGACCCAGCTGGCCACAGTGGAAACATCTGTTGTCCTTGGACCGCTTAACCTTCTGTTTCAGAGCCTTGTTGTAATTCTTGACAGGGGCTTTGCCCTTCTTCCCCTTCTTCTTGTTCCTAGAAGGAAACATCAAGACAGAGGTTGAAGGCTTTCCCTTTAGAGTCTCCTCTGTAGTCAAGAGCATATTCAGCAACTCTGCCGGAGTATAGTCGATCTTGTTCATATTAAAATTAATAATGAACGGATCGAAAGAGGCCGGAAGGGACTGCAGAATAATGTCTACAGCAAGCTCCTGATTGATGGTATGTCCCAGTTTCTCTAGAGCCTCTTTGTGCCCAATCATCTTGAGCACATGAGCTCCCACTGGACTCCCTTCAGCCAGTTTGCTCTGAAAGAAAAGCTTGGTCAAATTATAGCGTTCAGTCCTCGCCTGTGCAGCATACAGCATCTTGAGGTTTGCTATAATTTCTATAGCAGATAGATCCTCATGCTGACACTGCAGCTGTGGCATCATAGACGCTAGCATCAGGCAAGCGACATCAATGCTATCATTGACATGCTTTTCATAGGCATCCCGAACCGCCCTTGCGGCGTTCGGAGCGGGTTGAGGTGGTATAGCCGTCTCGAGGACATACAGTTTCCTCTCAGCCTTAAGAACAATCTTAAGGTGTCCGTACCAGTCTGAGAAGTTTGGCCCAGCAAACTTCTCCCTTTCCAGTAGGGATCGCACATTGAAGCTCATGGTGTTCGTTGCTGCAGGAATCTACAACAATGCAAGAACAGCAAGGTCAGTATCAATGTTTAGAATCAATCCAGGACTTAAGAAAGATTCTTTTCTCACTATTTTATCTGACTGAAAAATCCATTAAAACAGTCCGAAAGAGTAAGACTCTTTTAGTGAGATGGGATCCAGATTTCATACTTGGTCTCCGCGTCCCGCTCAGGCGAGATAAGATGCACAGTGAGTACAAGCACTAATTTCTGGTAGGCAATCCCTGCCAATCGCCAACCCGTGCGATTCCCCTTCATCTGGGCAATCCAGCAGACTGTGCCAACTGAGTTGGTACAACACAGTCTCTGATCCCACAGATGGCTGCCTCCATATAGCTAACATATGCTCAGTATGTAGCCTACATGGTCAAGCTGACCTGACCTACTCCCTGGACCACCACGTGCTATGCTGAGCAACGAGAAGCGATAAATCCCTTCTCTGTAACACGCAGGTGAAATCACACACCGTCTGAAGATAGATGGGCGTGCCCACTGAGTGGGTACAACACGGCCCCAACGATAGTCAGAACAGTGAGGTTTCGCGCCAGAAGGCTTACGTGCTTGATATTTAACGTTGGATTTTAACGGTCTTTTATCTTCTTACTATCAGGCAAATCCTATGGCGATAGCAGAAGAAAAACATGCAGTTCTAATTATAAAAACAATAAATAGAATGCAAGCTGATCTTATGTGGTAAAAGCCCATCAAGCCTAGGTAAGACCTTAATTTAACTTAAGTCTTCACTTGCTTTTCTTCATGGGTCTTTTGCATCTTGTCTGGCCCAGACCAGGACCCAAGCGCCCATTGCAGCTCAGGTGCGCCCACCAGGTAAAGGCACCTGTCATAGGGTCAAACCCTAGTCCTCCCACCTGGTCAAGCCACTGCTACATGCGCCTCTGCCAAGTGTGCTCAGTGCTCTTGTCTGATTGAATTACAATGTAATCTATCTAGACAAGATTGACATGCAGGTCAATTACATTTTATAAATTAATTAAAATGTGATGCGCAGATCACAATAATAATAATTTACAATTTTTTAATCCAGGCATGCAGGCCCCAGCACAGCACACATTAAAACAGGCAGCCCACATAAGATGAAATAGACAAGCATCATGGCATCCAATCAACATGTGATCCATCAACAAAATAGAATTTTCAAAATCCCATTGGAATCAATTTTATTTGTCTTATGAGCCCTACTACCTTACAACGGTCCATTAATAGGGATCCACTCATCATGTCTAGTCAGATCCACTGCCCTTGCATGCACCAAGTCCTAACTGACTTGAGTTGACCTAATGGTCAACCATGCATGCGCCAAGGGCTGAACAACCATCATGAGTTCTGGCAAGCGGGTGTGACCCCGGGCCTAACTCATGTGCGTTCACTGGTTGTCTCAACCAGATCTCGCTACACGCCTATCTGCAGTCGACCTATAGCCACCTCATGCTTGCGCATAGGTGCCATCTGGTCGACCCATCTAGGCTGTCAGATGGTCTGATCAGACTATTTGGATCTTACCTAGAGGATGACTTCAACCCTATCAACCCATCTAAGGGTTTATAGTAGGCGCCTATAGATCTATGTGAGGGGGGGCGCAAGATGATAGTTTTGGTAAAAAACATCTTCAACAAGCGCAAACAAAGAACATGCGCAACTTAAGAAAAACAAGATACATGTAATATCTAGCATGTTAATCTTCGCATGTTGATAACCCTTAGATCTATGCATAAGCGCAAACAACTTGTAGCAATGATACAAGCGCAAACAAAGTATGTAAACATAGCATCAAGTAAGCGCATGTAAACATGGCATCATGTATGGATCACAATCAGATCAAAGCAATCATATAGATTCATACCGAAAACCCATCCTCTGATACCAATTGAAGGTCCCTAAAGTAAGGGGTTGAAACCCTAAGCATGCGCAATTTCAAAAACTTGCATGGGCGGAATTAGAGTTTCCATAGGATCGCATGTAGTATGTCTATATAATCAACTTTGATTCATTTCATAGATCAAGAGAAGATCTCACCATGGCCATGAGTGGATGGCGATTTGGAAGCAAGAGGGCGAATTGGCTCTCCTCCAAAGAAGACGCACACAAAGGTGATGATGGCTTCCTCCTTGCGCAATTCTTGTGCTAGCAAAAATGCCAAGTTATCCTTTTGTGTGGAGGAGATGAGATGATCCTCTCTTTTCCGAAAGCTCTCCTCTTCATCTCGACGATACACCACGCACGAGAGAGCTTCCAAGATAAGAGGCGTTTAGGCAATTTGGCGTTTAGGCGTTAGGCGTTACAAGACTTCCAAAATTGGAAAGTCATGAAGCCATGCGCTTATGTCATGTGAACCAATCCAAAACGCCAATTCAATTGAACCATGCGTTCACATATGTGAACCGGTTCAATTGTGTTCGGTCCAATTGCATTTGGTTCAAAGACCAAATTGAACCAAGCCAAGCCATGGTCTAAATCTCATATGAACCATGAAGGTTCAAGATCTAACCGTACATCTCTCGATGCTCTTGATCTCACCGATCCAGCATCAATACTCTCGATTGAAGCTTACCGATCTCAAGCCCTAATCAATCAAACATGATCAGACCAGATCTCACTTACAATCAGAGTTTAAACTCCTTTTAAACTAAATCAAAACAATTCAGTCCACACGATCTGACTTAAGTAAGCCATATCATCAAATTGTGCGACCCTAAGGGTTTCCTTTAAATGTCAGTAACGATAACTTACGTTATCACGATCAGTGAGGGGTATCTAGCTAAAGGTCCCCTCAGGAAGGGGATGAAACCCTAATAGGCGCATATGAAGGTTTTGATGCAGCGGAAGGGGTTTCTAGGATCTTTGCATGTAATATGATCAACATAAATCGATTTCAAATATCAGAGAAGAAATCATACCGATGCCATTGTGTGGATGGCGACTTGGAAGCAGAGAGTGAAGTCGCTCTCCTCCAGAGAAGACGCACACAAGATGTGATCGCCTACTCCCTTAGTGCTCCTTGTGCTAGCAAGGTTCTAAGGAGTCCTTGTCGAATGGAAGGGAAGAGAATCCTTTGCTTGGCGATTTCTTCCTTCTCCCTTTTCGTCAACCTCTTCACCACACGAGAGAGAGCTTGTTGGCGACGAGAGAGGAGGAGAAGCGAGAGAGTAGAGGGTCTTAGGCATGAACGTGAGTGGTGGTCACGTATGTGATCATGCTTTCTAAAAATAGAAAGCCACTTACTCACATGCGATCATGGGTTTACCCCAATCGCAAACTCCTCTCCATTTGAACCACATGCTCACTCAATGAGCTGGTTCAATTTGGTTTGGTCCAAAGACCAATTAACCCAAGCGATATGGTCTAGATCACAATTAAACCCTAAGGTTCCAGATCTAACCGTTGATCTCTTGATGCTGCTGATCTCACTGATCTAGCATCCATTCTCTCGATCGAAGCTTACCGACCTCAAGCCCTAATCAATCATACATGATCAGACTAGATCTCACTTACAATCAGAGACTAAATCCCTTTAAACTGAACCCAAACAATTCAGTCCATACGATCTGACTTAAGTAAGCCATATTATCAAATTGTGCGACCCTAAGGGTTTCCTTTAAATGTCGGTAACGATAACTCACGTTATCACGATCAGTGAGGGGTATCTAGCAACACATCACTGTCTCCCGATATAAAGAAAAGAGTCTTCCAAGACTACACCCAAACCACAGCACAAGTGTGAATCAACTCACTAAGCATACATGATTCCTTTGCCACTGGATGTTCTTATTGGACAAGCGTGTCAAGCCTGTAGCTCCAATATGATGAGCATGATTAGATCAGATGAACATAGTCACCTGGGTATGGCCATACACTTTCTCAATCATCTCATACAGAGGGGGGCCCCTTTAGAACATCACACTCCAATTAAGGAGACGGCAATCCTTTATCTATCACTAGTGCCCTAACCTGACTCAAGCTCACCATCCAAGATAGTCTATAACCATTATGTTTCAAATGATATTGAACTATCTCAAAACAATGACAATCATCATTTAGAAACACAAGTGATCTCAAGTCAGAGGACATGTGCCACTTGTTGCAATCAAGGATTATTCACATTGTGACAAGCAATTGAATATCCTAGTAGGGTCTGTCCAGTACATCCAATGTACCCATGAGTCTACATCTTATTCCATGCTCGAAGCATCCTATAAGATTAGAACACATATTAGTCTCAATCATATCAAGGCTGTCTCATGTTCACCAAGATATCTCGACTAAGGACATTACAGCATGTCAGCCTAGCTGAACACCATTGAGACATTATTCAGAAGTACAATTATTGCAGCAGACAATGTAACCAACTGAATAACAACCATTGCCTTTATAAACAAAAGAGTTTATACATGATACTGTTACAATCCCAAGGCCTCAAACATTAGCCTTAAGGGCATACCCCAATACTAGCAACACATCACTGTCTCCCGATATAAAGGAAAGAGTCTTCCAAGACTACACCCAAACCACAGCACAAGTGTGAATCCACTTCACTAGGCATACATGTTTCCTTTGCCACTGGATGTTCTTATTGGACAAGCGTGTCAAGCCTGTAGCTCCAATATGATGAGCATGATTAGACCAGATGAACATAGTCACCTGGGTATGGCCATACTCTTTCTCAATCATCTCATTCGGGGGGGGGGGGGGGGGCCCAGTAGAACATCACACTCCAATCAAGGAGACGGCAATCCTATATCTATCACTAATGCCCTAACATGACTCATGATCATTATCCAAGATAGTCTATAACCATTATGTTTCAAATGATATTGAACTACCTCAAAATAATGACAATCATCATTTAGAAACACAAGTGATCTCAAGTCAGAGGACATGTGCCACTTGTTGCAAACAAGGATTATTCACATTGTGACAAGCAATTGAATATCCTAGTAGGGTCTGTCCAGTACATCCAATGTACCCATGAGTCTAGATCTTATTCCATGCTCGAAGCATCCTATAAGATTAGAACACATATTAGTCTCAATTATATCAAGGCTGTCTCATGTTCACCAAGATATCTCGACTAAGGACATTACAGCATGTCAGCCAAGCTGAACAGCATTGAGACATTATTCAGAAGCACACTTATTGCAGCAGACATTGTAACAAACTAAATAACAACCATTGCCTTTATAAACATAAGAGTTTATACATGATACTGTAAGAATCCCAAGGCCTCAAACATTAGCCTTAAGGGCATACCCCAACACAGTGTACTAGATCCATAGAACAAGTTTGCAAATAAAAAAGAATAGGTGTTCTGCTTTATTGCAAAGCTGAATCCATTCCTCGCCAAGGTAGGAATGGAGATGGTGTTCTTAGTGATCAATGGTATATAGTAACAATGGTCAAGTTCTACTTGAAGTCCTAACGGCAGCGAGAGAGTATAGTCGCCTATAATCACAGCAGCAACCTATGCACCGTTACTAACCCAAAGGTCAATCTCTCATGGACGTATTGCCCTACTTCGTTTGAGCCCTTGCATACTTTCACAAATATGCGCTCCACATGCGGTATCCAGTACCTATGTGTTTGAAGTTGACAGGTTGACTTCAACCACATAAATACTAGAGCCTGAAGACGATGGAGTAAACCTTTCCTTCACCTCTTTTTGGTTATGCCTTTTATAGCTCTCGAGCTTGCGGTCACCCCTCAAGATTTGACACCAATCCAACTCGTCCTCCCGAAGGATGTGTTGCAAAACCCCGAGGATATTTTATAATTTTTCACAGAGGTTACATTACATGCACAATGGAACAATATCCCCGAAACAAGCCGGTCCTAAAAACCCAGTAAAGATTGTCTTGTGAGGGGGTCGACATGATGAGATAGTAAATACCTTAGGAGCAAGATGAGGCCGATGTCGAGGTAAGTGCCCAAGCGTGCGCCATTGATGTGTACTTTACCATACTACTAACCGCAAGCGTGACAACTTTGTTGTAGTAGTACTTAAGATGTCGATCCCACGGGGACAGTGATCAAGTACGGAGTGATTGCAAATCAATAGCTAGACAATCGGGTAAATATTTTTGGGTTTTCTGAAAATGAATAAAAATGCAACTAAATACAATCGCTAGCCGAATAAAGCAAGTGAAAGTTTTGGGTAGAAAATTGGGTTTAGAGACATCGAAACTTCGAGTTCATCTCGTTGATGGATCTTAAACTCAAACAAGACAATTATCATAACAATGCAATTTTAAAAGTATTCAAAGAAATATCTAATGATACAGATTACCCTCTTTGGACGGCGTAATATGGTATCAATCTAGATCGGCGTCCTACTTTCGAGGGTAACTGGACCTAGATTGATCCATTGGGTTCAGAGATATTATAAAGTTCCTCAAACAAATCTGGCCCTAATTCTTTACCTCACAAAGCATGTTCGATAAGGCAGATCTAGCGTCGCAATTCACCTTTTGGTCCTTCTTGGGCGTCCAAGAAAAGTAATTGCGTGATCAAGGCAATACAGGTAATAATACAGCACAGATCGAATAAACACAAGATAAAATTTTCATTGCTACAAGCAAACAAGTTCGAAACTAAGATCCAAACAACTAAAATACACCCTTGTTCCGATAAAGAAGATTATGTTATCATAGCATTGATTCAGTACAAATCCCTAACGGAATACGAAAAAGTAAAGAGAAAATAGAAGAAAGAGGAAGCAAACTCTCTGCAGAAGCTTTGCAACATTCCTCCAGTCTTCTAGAATGATGTACCATTCCTTCCTCCTCCCTTGTAGTCTCCAAGAACTTCCCTTTGCAAAATTCACTGCCCCCCCCTCCCTTGAGGCCCAACTGGGCGCTGCATTCTTCAGAGATTTTCACCCCTTTTATGATTTCAAAAGTACCCTTTTATATTCCAACATTATAGCACTGGTCATTAGCTACGTTTTGACACCAGGAACGCTCAAAACGGAGCTATAATGAGAGAGTTGTGGCTGATTTAAGTTTGGGCTGCGCAGAAGAGATTATGGTTGTAAAATAGATTACGGGCACGCCTATAATGCCAACACTGATATGCTTTGACTCCTGAAACGTTCATACACTTATGGCTCATTAAATGCTCATCATAATGACACCAAAAACTCCCAAATTGGACTTGTAACGGAAAGGTTATGACCGAATTAATGCAGCCCTTCAACGCACATAATGCTCTTAACACCATTACGGGTGTAATGAGATTATGGGCATGGCTGTAATTTCTGTAATGAACTCTGTTTCATCTGAAATTTTGCATGTGAATTGACCTTTGACTTGACTTGAATTCCGGCCATAGTATGATATCAAAGATCACTGATGTGAAGATTACGGGCAAGGTGAAATTACGGCTATACTCGTAACGTCTTTTATCAAAGTTTTCGTCTTCTGAAAGGCTTCTTTTGAGAAAATTAAGGACACGCCTTCGGAATATGATTATGCTTAAATGAAAATGGTCTTCTTGAGAATTCAAACTAGAAATTATGGCCATAACGCAGATTATGGCCTCGGCCGTAATTCTGGAAATTAGCTCTATTTGAAGTGAAACTTCTCGTCAAGGTTCTTGATTCACTCGGGGACGTAAATATACCTCCAAATAGTTCCAGAAATGAGTTTATCAAACATGACAAGAAGTGAAGCTTCTGAAGAAAATCAATAAAATAAGCTGGAAAGAAATGTAAAAACATGAAAATAGGTCTCGATTCACAGGTAAATTTAGGTATAAAAGACTATGAAAATACGAGACATCAGCCCTCTGCAGTCTCACACACACGGATGTCTCGAGCTCTCTTCTTCCTCGCCCGGTGCTAGCCTCGAGAAGAAGATCCAAGCCTTTGTTCAAGTCATTCTAGTCTACTTGCACCATCCTCTAGATGAGTTGCGCCAAGGAGATGAATAGAAGGTGAATGCCGCGAAGCCCTAGCCCCTCTTGCACCAAGAGGAGATAGAGAAGAGTGCTTGCCGCTCTATTGGAGAAGATGCCGCCAACCTCCTTGCTTCTCTTGTGCCAAAGGAGAAGTAAGAAAATGAAGGCAACAAGATCTTCCTTCAGATACGCTAAGAGAAGAGGAAGAGGAAGACTAGCTTGCAGCCTTGAGGAAGAGATTACTTGCGCCAAGTTGCCTTGTTCACGTCACTTGAATTGCTCACGCCAACAGGAATCATATCACCCTTGTTGAGGTATGCCCTTAAGGCTAATGTTTGAGGCCTTGGGATTGTAACAGTATCATGTAATAAACTCTTATGTTTATAAAGGCATGGTTATTATTCAGGTTGCAACATTGTCTGCTGCAATATATATGTTCTTCTGAATAATGTCTCAAAGCTGTACAGCTAGGCTGACATGCAGTAAAGTCCTTAGTCGAGATATCTTGGTGAACATGAGACAGCCTTGATATGATTGAGACTAATATGTGTTCTAATCTTATAGGATGCTTCGAGCATGGAATAAGATGTAGACTCATGGGTACATTGGATGTACTGGACAGACCCTACTAGGATATTCAGTTGCTTGTCACAATGTGAATAATCCTTGATTGCAACAAGTGGCACATTTCCTCTGACTTGAGATCACTTGTGTTTTCTAAATGATGATTGTCATTGTTTTGAGGTAGTTCAATATCATTTGAAACATAATGATTATAGACTATCTTGGATGGTGAGCTTGAGTCAGGTTAGGGCACTAGTGATAGACAAAGGATTGCCGTCTCCTTGTTTAAGGAGTGTGATGTTCTAAAGGGCCCCCTCTGGATGAGATGATTGAGAAAGTGTATGGCCATACCCAGATGACTGTGTTCATCTGATCTAATCATGCTCATCATATTGGAATTACAAGCTTGACAGGCTTGTCCAATAAGAACATCCAGTGGCAAAGGAATTATGTATGCCTTGTGATGTTGATTCACACTTGTGCTGTGGTTTGGGTGTAGTCTTGGAAGACTCTTTCCTTTATATCGGGAGACAGTGATGTGTTGCTAGATACCCCTCACTGATCGTGATAACGTGAGTTATCGTTACCGACATTTAAAGGAAACCCTCAGGGTCGCACAATTTGATGATATGGCTTACTTAAGTCAGATCGTGTGGACTGAATTGTTTGGGTTCAGTTTAAAGGGAATTACTCTCTGATTGTAAGTGAGATCTGGTCTGATCATGTTTGATTGATTAGGGCTTTAGATTGGTAAGCTTCGATCGAGAGATTGGATGCTAGATCGGTGAGATCAGGAGCATCAAAGAGATGAACGGTCAGATCTGGAGCCTTAGGGTTTAATGTGATCTGGACTTATGGCTTGGGGTGTTTGGTCATTGAACCAAACCAAAGTGAACCGGCTCATGGATGAGCGCGTGGTTCAAAGGTGAAGTGGAGTTTGCGATTGGGGTAAACCCAAGATCGCATGTGGAGAAGTGGCATGCTATTTTTGGATAGCACTTCTCAACGTGACCACGCTTCACGTTTTCCCTCTTCACGCCTTGTCGCCATTTTGGCTTTCGGTCTTGAGGCATTCTTGCGTGAAGGAGAGGAATAGACGACAAAAGAAAAAATCGCCAAGCCAAGAAGTTCTCTTCCCTATCACTCGACAAGGACTCATTGGGACCTTGCTAGCACAAGGATCGCCAAAGGGAGTAGGCGACATCAATTGTGTGCGTCACCTCAGGAGAAGATCCAGTTCGGTCTTTGCTTCCAAGGCGCCATCTAGAAATGGCTATGGTATGATCCTTCTTTATTTGCAATCGGGTCATTTTGTTGATCATATAGCACGCAAGATCTAGAAAACCCCTTTTCGCTGCCTTCATTCCCATATGCGCCTATGAGATAGGGTTTCGCCCCCTTATGCAAACCTTCAACCCTTACTCTCGCATATATCCTGATATATAGAGATAAGGGGCGGCAACACAAGGCTTAAGGGCGCAACACATGAAGGAGGATTCGGCTAGGGTTAAGGGGATGTGAGCTGTGATGACACCGAAATTTATAATAAATTTTATGCCATTTTATATATCTTTTCATGTCATATTTATGATCTTTTGCTTGTTTTTATCCCTTTTTATACAATTATTTCAGAATCTACACTCTTTTTGGTTTTTAATGTTTTTCAGGTAAAAAGGCACGATTTTCAGTCAATTTCAAGCAATCTGAATGCATGGATGAATTCACAACATCAAGAGGAGATCACACGTCAAATTTCAAGAGAATTGGAGCCACGAACCAAAATATGGCAGAGCCGTAATCTATATTACCGTATTGTATTTTCGTACGCTACTGTAATATCAGAGCACTACCACAATTTGGGGAGTTTTTCATCAAAAAGTTTCCTGAAAATTATGGCACTGCTGTATGAAATTACACGGGCCATAATCTGGAGGAACTTCAGACAATAAACATTCACTGAAATTACCGCACTACCGTACACCATTTTACGGTGCCGTAATTTCCAAACATTTTTGACCAGAGAGTTCAGCTAATTTTACGGCACGACTGTAAATCATTTTATAGTGTCGTATTTTCTAGAGATTTTGAATTAGAGAATGCAACCGATTTTATGGAAGTACCGTAACATATTACACTACCGTAATTCTAATCTTAAATGCGACTTCCATGTTCGATCTTGAAGCTCGATTTTTCCCGAGATGATTGCAGATGATCCAGGCCTCAAAAGTAGAAGCCGTAAAAAGAAAAAATGGAGCTTTCGCCAAGACGAGGAGGAAGAGACAAAAAGCCCTAATTTATGTCCACCATAGAGAGAGAAATTGCCTTCCACGCCGCCGCCAATGGTTTCACTGCCGAGAAGCATACAACGCATCTCCGGTCGTGAAATTCTAGTGGAAGCTACGCACAGAGGAGGAGAAGGTGCTCCAGATGTTTCAGCATGAAAGGAAATCAATTGGAGGAGAAATCGAAGAAAGTGGAGGCGTCGACACTGTTCACACCGCCCCTTATGCAAATTACGGCTGTAATATAAATTACAGCCGTGGTGTGTTTTCTTAAACTCTCTTTTCTGTTTGATTTTCGATCTTTTGAAACCATGAACTATTGTAACTCCTGCACTATGCTTGCTTAAACTTTTATGAGACATGGGGGGAGTAATTCCCTTTAATTCTTAATGACTAGGTGATTCTTTTTCCACTATTTCGTCACGTATAATTTTAGCATGATAATTTTACTCATGTGATAATTCCACTTTTGTTTCTCCGTAGATTCATACTATTATTCATGTTTTAGAGTTCTCTCAATAAGGACCCAAAGGTGACTTGCTTGAGAACTTGGGACCCTAGAATTGCACGTTAGGAATTTTCTTTGAGAAATTAGGTTAGTTCTCAATGTTTGATTTTAGTAGTCAAATTGCCACGATAATAATATGAATCTAGGATTGAGTCGAGTTGTTAAACGTGGAGATCTTGTGCGAAAGCAAAGATTGGAACGTTGGAGAACCATGAGTAAAACTTGTGTTGAGACTCGAATGCATGAAAGTTATCCTTGAGATTCCACTTGTGATAATCAACTTAGAATTCAGATGCACGAAAGTGATCCTTGAGTTATTTGTTTGATGGTTTACTTATTCTCACTGTTGGGATAGATCTTGCGCGAAAGCGAGGATTGATCCCTGCATGACTGTCTGCACGAAAGTGTGATAATCCTTTTATGAAGTAAACTATGTCTTTACCATGATAAAATTAAACTGACGAATCTCTATTTACATATAGTCATAGAATTTAAAGTGAATGAAACCCTAGTCCCAGTCTTCTCTCTCTGGTATTTCCGTTTTAGTCTTCTATTGCTCACTTGCATACTTTCGACTCACCTAGATAACAAGAAATCAATTATTCAGTACTCAGCAAACAAGGTCTCTGTGGGTTGGATATCTATTTTATTACTTCGAGTATCCATGCACTTGCGGACACAACAAGCTTGGTGACATAACAAGTTTTTGGAGCCGTGTCAAGGAGTGACAAAGTCCCTATACGCCAAACAACGAGTTTGGCCGCAACACCAGAAATAAGTTTTTGTCTACCTACTTATTGGGATACAACAAGTTTTTGGTGATGTTGCTGGGTACCTTGGTTTTTGTTGATATTGAATATATTGAAAGTATTGCTAGACTAGGTTTTATTTATGTTCTATCTTTTTATTCTTTTATGTTTACTTGAGTTTTTTGATCCATATACTTTAGTGTGCATAGAAAATTCAGATAATTTCGAGATTAATCCAGTCTTCTTGACCATGATCCAGTAGAACCAATTTGGTGGAGCTCCAATTGAAGATCCCTATCAACATTTGCATCTTTTTATTGAATATTGTGATACCATTAAAATTTATGGAATTTCAAATGATGCACTAAAACTAAGACTGTTTCCTTTTTCTCTCAGAGACCGAGCACGATTTTGGCTACATTCTCGACCTTCTCATGTTTTCACTACATGGGAATAACTATCAAATGCTTTCCTGATGAAGTACTTCCCACCAAGCAAAACCATCCAATTGAGAAATCAGATCACGAGCTTTACACAAAAGGATGGAGAATCATTCAGCAAAGCATGGGAGCGATTCAATGATTTACAATGGAAGTGCCCTCACCATGGCCTTGAAAATTGGGTTTTAATTCATACATTTTATAATGGTCTACTTTATAATACCCATTTAATTGTTGATGCTGCTGCAGGAGGAGCCCATGAGTAAGACCATTGAAGATGCTTCTACCCTATTTGAAGAAATGTCCTTGAACCATAACCAATGGGATCCTGAAGAAGAACTGCTATATTGTCATCGTCATGGTAAGAATGAAAGTGAGGAATGCTAGCCCTTAACTGAAGAGGTAAATTCTTTTAGTGTAGAATCTTTGCTTGACAAGTTTATGGCTAATCAAAATCAATTCATGCAAAATCAAACACAAAGAAATTGAAGATCTTAAGAGAATGGTTAGTCAACTTGCCTTTCAAGTTGAATCCTTAACTACTCACAATAAAACCCTAGAAGATCAAATGCCTGATGGACACTGTAATGCAATCATCACTAGAAGTGGAAAAAAAATAGAGGAACCAAAAGGGAGAGTTGAGAATAACAAAAAAGGGCTTGATGATGAACATGACCATGAAATTGGAGTTAGAAAAATCTTCTGTGTATGAGCCATCCCAAACTAGTTTACCACCTCACTAGGGTGATGAACCTAAAGGTGATGTACTGTGTCAAGAAGATATTTATAAACCTAATTATCCTATACCCTATAGGCCACCTATACCCTTTCCCCAAAGGTTAGTGCAAGAAAAATTAGACAAACAATTTGGGCGATTTTTAGATGTTTTGAAAAAGCTTTACATTAACATTCCATTTGCTGAAGCTTTATCTCAAATGCCCACATATGCTAAAATTTTAAAAGAAATGTTGTCTAATAAGAGAAAGATAGAGGACTATGGCATTGTGGCTTTAACTGAGGAATGTAGTGCTGTTATCCAAAATAAAGTGCCACCCAAACTGAAGGATCCAGGTAGTTTCTCTATCCCTTGTTTTATTGGCAATATGGCTTTAGACCGACTCTTATGTAATTTGAGTGCTAGTGTGAGCCTAATGCCATTGTCTATATGCAGGAGATTGGACATGGGGGAACTCAAACCAACTTCTATATCTTTGCAGCTCGTCGATCGCTCGATGAAATACTACCCCATGGGAATTCTTGAAGATGTGCCTATACAAGTAGGTAAATATTTTATTCCAGCAGATTTTGTACTTCTTGAGATAGAAGAGGATGCAAAAATCCCCATCATACTTGGTAGACCGTTCTGAGCCACTGCAGGAGCACTTATTGATGTAAAGAACGGTAAGCTTTCACTTAACATTGGGGATGAAAGAATTGAGTATGACTTGCATAAAGCCATGAAAAACCCTTCAAATTCTAAATCTTGTTGTAGTATATATGATATGGATGACATTGTCTATAATCTTAATGATTTATTTGAAACCAATGAATGCAACACTGATTTAGACTTTGCTTTTGGAAAAACAAACTCTATGACCGATGAGCTATCAAATTGCAATGCATGTGACAATGAAAATAGTGAAGAAAGAAAGACTCCAAAAATAGAACTTAAGGCTTTACCTGATAACCTTCGTTATGAATTTCTGGGTCCTGATTCTACTTACCCTGTTATTGTTGATGCATAGTTAGGGAGAAGGGAGACAGATTTGCTTCTCAAGGAATTAAGAATTCATAGAAAGGTAATTGGGTACTCAATTGATGACTTGAAAGGAATTAACCCCTCTTTTTGTATGCACAAGATCTTGATGGAAGAGGAGCACAAGCCACATGCAGATTTCCAAAGAAGACTGAACCCCTCCATGAAAGAAGTTGTAAAGAAAGAGGTTCTGAAATTACTAGATGCAGGTATTATCTATCCTGTATCTGATAGCAAATGGGTAAGTCCTGTACATTGTGTTCCTAATAAATGAGGGGTAACTGTCATGAAAAACAAAGATAATGAATTGATTCCTATTAGAACTGTTACTAGTTGGCGCATGTGCATAGACTATAGAAAACTAAATGCTGCCACTAGGAAAGACCACTTTGCTTTACCTTTCATTGATCAGATGGTTGAAAGATTAGCAAACCATTCTCATTTTTGCTTTTCAGATGGATATTCTAGTTTTTTTCCAAATTCCTATACATCTTAATGATCAAGATAAAACCACTTTCACATGGCCGTATGGACCTTTTGCATATAGGAGAATGCCATTTAGTTTATGTAATGCACCCGCTACATTTCAAAGATGCATGATGGCTATCTTTTCTGATTTAATTGAAGACTTTATGGATGATTTCTCCGTATACAGTTCCTCTTTTGATGTTTGTTTGGCTAATTTATCTCGGGTTTTACAGAGATTTGAAGAAACTAACCTTGTGCTTAATTGGAAAAAATGTCACTTCATGGTTAGGCAAGAGATAGTTTTGGGCCACTTGATTTCAGAGAGAGGAATTGAAGTTGATAACGCCAAAGTTGAAGTAATAGAGAAATTGGAACCACCCATCACAGTGATGGAGGTCCGAAGCTTTCTAGGACAAGCAGGATTGTACCGATGATTCATCAAGGATTTCTCTAAGCTTGCTAGACCTCTTACAAACTTACTTTGTAAAGATGTAAAATTTTCTTTTGATGAAGATTGTTTATCTGCTTTTCAGGAACTAAAGAAGGCTTTGGTTTTAGCACCTATCATTCAGCCTCCAGATTGGGATTTACCCTTTGAACTCTTGTGTGATGCCAACGATTATGCAATTGGAGCAGTTCTAGGACAAAGGAAAGACAAAAGGCCTTATATTATCCATTATGCTAGTAGGACTTTGGATGAGACACAGAGGAATTACACTACCACTGAGAATGAACTTTTAGCTATAGTATTTGCCTTTGATAGATTTAGATAATACTTAATTAACTCCAAAGTGGTAGTGTACACTGACCACGCAGCTGTTAGGTACTTAATGCAAAAAAGGATACTAAACCATGATTATTCAGATGGATTTTACTTTTGCAAGAATTTGATTTGGAGATTAAAGACAAAAAGAGATCAGAAAACCTTATTTCATATCATCTTTCAAGGATAGTGGTAGATACTGAAAAGAATGATAAGATCAATGAGTCATTCCCTGAAGAGCAGCTCTTAGCCATTGAACAACTCAGAGCCCCTCGTATGCTAACATAGTGAATTATCTTGTAGCTAATATTTTTCCTCGTTATTTGAGATATCAAAAAAGGAAGAAATTTTTGGCCGAGGTGAAACACTATTTTTAGGATGAGCCTTATGTGTTTAGAAGATGTGCAGATTGCATTTTTAGAAGATGTGTACCTGAAGAAGAAGTTGCAGATATATTGCTTTAATGCCATGGATCCTCTTATGGTGGTCATGCTAGTACTGAGAAGACTGCTTATAAGGTGTTACAATCAGGATTTTATTGGTCCACAATGTTCAAAGATCCTAGAAATTTTATATTGTCTTGTGATAGATGTCAAAAGACATGGAATATTAATAGAAGACATGAGATGCCACTGTCCAATATTCTTGAAGTTTAGATATTTGATGTTTTGGGAATTGCCTTCATGGGATCTTTCCCATCTTCTGGCGGTAACAAGTACATTCTTGTAGCCGTAGATTATGTCTCAAAATGGGTTGAAGCTCTTGCTTCCCCTACAAATGATTCTAGAGTGGTAGTTAAACTATTCAAAAAAATTATCTTTCCACGGTACAGGACACCACGAGTAGTAATCAGTGATGGAGGCTCACATTTCATAGAACACAAGTTCTCATCCATGCTCAAGAAGTATGGGGTAAATCATAGAGTTGCAACACCTTATCACCCCCAAGCGAGTGGTCAAGTTGAGGTATCAAATAGAGAAATCAAAGGAATTTTGGAAAAGACAGTGTCACGCACTATAAAAGACTGGGCATTCAAACTTGATGATGCATTGTTGGCATACAGGACTGCTTTCAAGACACACATACGTATATCTCCTTTTCAATTGATTTATGGAAAATCATGTCACCTTCCTGTAGAGCTCGAGCATAAGGTGTTATGGGCAATCAAGAAGCTGAATTTTGACTTGAAGAACGCGGGTGAAAAATAGAGGTTACAATTAAACGAGCTAGATGAGATTAGACTCTCTGCATATGAAAATGCAAGAATTTACAAAGAGAGGACTAAAAGATGGCATGATCGACATATTTTCAGAAAAAGACTTCCAAGTAGGTGACTTTGTTTTTTTGTTCAATTCTAGATTGAGACTTTTCCCTGGAAAGCTTAAGTCTCGATGGTCTGGTCCTTTTCAGGTAAAGAAAGCCTATCCTTACGGAGTTGTAGACATATAGAGTGAGGAAACAGGAGAATTTAAGGTTAATGGTCAGAGATTGAAGCATTATTATCAAGAAGAGCAGATTGGAGAAAAGGAAAGTTTTTACCTTGATGAGCTACAATCAAATCCGAGTACCGAACGGTCAAGCTAGTGACCTTTAAACAAGCACTTCCTGGGTGGCAACCCAAGCACTCTTGCTTAGTTTAGTTACTTTTATTTTAGTTTATTTTTAGAATTAATTTTTCTTTTTGTTTTGCAAGAAAATAAAATTTTGTGCAAAATACGACACTGCCGGAATTTGCTTTACGGTGCCGTAATGTTGGTCCGATTTCATCCCAAGAGTTTTTGCAGGCCACTAGAGATTACTCACTCTACTGTCGGCACCACCACCATCATTGCAAGCAGCTTTTCAGCCAACCTCTGTTCCATCTCTGCTTCTCGCCAGCATCAGCTCTTTCCTCCAGGACTCTTTCAGACTACTGATGATATCTCTAAGAAAATTATTTTTATCATTGTTATTTTTAGAGACTATTTTTAGACTAAGCCTTATGTATTTTAAATTGTTCCTGTAAAATTTTCATAAGGCACATGTATGGACCTAGCAGCATCTGCCCCGACACTATTTTTGGTCTGAGCCTTAAGTATTTTTGGTCAAATCCTTGCTATATAGTTTTGTGAGTATCGTTTGCACTTTCTTGTATTCATGACTATTTCATATGGTTGCATCCTTGATTTTTTTTTAGATGTATCATTCACTGGGATTTCTATTCTATAAGTTTGCTTGAGTCTATCATGTCATCACACTTTTGACTATGATTCTATGAGTTTCATGCTTCACACCTTTTACATTGATATTGAGATTTTTTATGTTCAAAAATTTTTATGACTTGAATCCATGTGATGAAAGGTGTGTAGATTTTTCTATGATGATGAATGTTCATGCATGCATGCCTATGAATGGAGATATACCTATGATGCTGAATTTATTTCTTCAATATATATCTACTTGATGAAATTCTTCATTAATTGATGCATAAGAATTTTGGGTAGGTATGTTCTTTGATAAATGCAATCTAAGAGTGAAGCATCTTTCTTGAATAAAATGAGCAAATGAGTGTAATTTTTGAATTGATGTCAATTAATTAAGCTAGTAGATGTTTAGTCTATTTTGCTATCTATTGGGAAGGAAGAATCCAAGATCCATAAAAATAGTGAGAGACTCCCCTACTGGGCACTATGTAAAAATGATAGTGGTACCTAAGACATGGGATGAAGTCTTTGTCTAAAAGATAATGTGAGAGAAAAAGAATAAGACTACTCTACTTGGCACTATACAAAATTGATAGTGGTACTGAAGATAAGAGTTAAAGTCAAAAAAAAATGTGTGGAAAAGGATCTTGGAAACCTAATTCCTATAAACAAAAGTATGATAGACTTAAACTGAAAATTGGGTGAAATCATGAGATTGAAAATTCTATTTATTATACAAGTTGCATAGTTTTATTTTATTGAGATGTAGATCTAGAGGGTTGAGTTCTAAAAATGATTTATTTATCTGAAATTTTGTGTTTGATGACATAAATAGAGTTCTTTATTCTATTTATTTGCTTGAGGACAAGCAAAGTTTAAGCCTTATGTGTTTGATGACACCAAAATTTATAATAAATTTTATGCCATTTTATATATCTTTTTGTGTCATATTTATGATCTTTTGCTTGTTTTTATGCCTTTTATACAATTATTGCGGAATCTACACTCTTTTTGGTTTTTAATAATTTTCAGGTTAAAAAGGCAATATTTTCAAACAATTTCAAGCAATCCGAATGCATGGATGAATTCACAACATCCAGAGCAGATCACACGTCAAATTTCAAGAGAATTGGAGCCACGAACCAAAATACGGTAGGGCTGTAATATCAGAGCACTGCCATAATTTCGTACGCTGCCGTAATATTAGAGCACTGCCGTAATTTGGGGAGTTTTTCATCAGAATGTTTCCTGAAAACTACGGCACTGTTGTAAGAAATTACACGGGCCGTAATCTGGAGCGACTTTAGACCAGAAACATTCACTGAAATTACGGCACTGCCGTAAACCATTTTACGGTGCCGTAATTGAAAGTCCCCTAACTAAGGGGGAAAAACCCTAAAATGGCGCAAACAGAAACATGGGCAGCGGATACTAGGGTTTCAAAGAATCGGTGCATGAAGTATGATTAACTTTGATATAACTTGTAAACAAGAATGAATGCGATTCATACCATGGCCATTTCTAGATGGCGCCTTGGAAGCAAAGATCAAACGAGATCTTCTCCAAATCGTCACACACAAGATGAGAATGCACTTCTTCTTGTCGTCCCTTGTGCTAGCAAGGATCGTCCAAGTATCACAATCGTATGAAGGGAAGAGAAAAACTTGCTTAGCGATTTCCTCCTTCTTTTCGTCAAAACTCTTCTTCACGAGAGAGCAAGCCACACGAGAAGAGGCAAGAGGCGAGAGTGATGAGCGACTATAGAGCCAACGTGAGATGTGGTCACGTAAGAGACATGCTATCTAAAAATAGCAAACACGTCTCAACGTTCACAAGTCGCAAATCTCTCCTCTTATTTTTGAACCACTCGCTCATCCATGAGCCGGTTCATCTTGGTCTGGTTCAAAGACCAAATAAGCCAAGCGACATGGTCTAGATCAAATTAAACCCTAAGGCTCCAGATCTAACCGTCGATCTCTTGATGCTTCTGATCTCACCGATCTAGCATCTATTCTCTCGATCGAAGCTTACCGATCTCAAGCTCTAATCAATCATACATGATTAGACTAGATCTCACTTACAATCAGAGATTAAATCCCTTTAAACTGATCTCGAACAATTCAGTCCACACGATCTGACTTAAGTAAGCCATATCATCAAATTGTGCGACCCTGAGGGTTTCCTTTAAATGTCGGTAACGATAACCCACGTTATCACGATCAGTGAGGGGTATCTAGCAACACATCACTGTCTCCCGGTATAAAGAAAAGAGTCTTCCAAGACTACACCCAAACCACAGCACAAGTGTGAATCCAATTCACAAGGCATGCATACTTCCTTTGCCACTGGATGTTCTTATTGGACAAGCGTGTCAAGCTTGTAGCTCCAATATGATGAGCATGATTAGATCAGATGAACACTGTCACCTGGGTATGGCCATACACTTTCTCAATCATCTCATCCAGGGGGCCCCTTTAGAACATCACACTCCTTAAACAAGGAGACGGCAATCCTATGTCTATCACTAGTGCCCTAACATGACTCAAGCTCATTATCCAAGATAGTCTATAATCATTATTTCTCAAATGATGTTGAACTACCTCAAAACAATGACAATCATCATTTAGAAAACATAAGTGATCTCAAGTCAGAGGAAATGTGCCACTTGTTGCACTCAAGGATTATTCACATTGTGACAAGCAACTGAATATCCTAGTAGGGTCTGTCCAGTACATCCAATGTACCCATGAGTCTACATCTTATTCCATGCTCGAAGCATCCTATAAGATTAGAACACATATTAGTCTCAATCATATCAAGGCTGTCTCATGTTCACCAAGATATCTCGACTAAGGACCTTACTGCATGTCAGCCTAGCTGAACAGCTTTGAGACATTATTCAGAAGTATACTTATTGCAGCAGACAAGGTAACAACCTGAATAACAACCATGCCTTTATAAACACAAGAGTTTATTACATGATACTGTTACAATCCCAAGGCCTCAAACATTAGGCTTAAGGGCAAACCCCAACAATCTCCCACTTGCACTTAATCTAATGGTTGAGAAATCTCAAACCCATATTATTACAGTGCTTCTCATGCTTCTGCTGCGCCAGAGGCTTTGTAAGCGGGTCTGCTAGATTGTCATCTGTATGAACCTTGCAGACTTTGATCTCGCCACGATCTATGATCTCCCTGATCAAATGAAACCGTCTCTGTATGTGCTTGGACTTCTGGTGTGACCGTGGTTCCTTTGCTTGTGCGATTGCTCCAGTGTTATCACAGAAGATAACCAAAGGATCTGCACTCGAAGGAACAACACCAAGTTCTCTCACGAACTTACGAATCCACACTGCCTCCTTGGATGCTTCCGAGGCTGCAACATACTCGGCTTCTGTTGTGGAATCAGCAACAGTTGACTGTTTGAAACTCTTCCACACCACTGCTCCTCCATTCAAGCTAAAAACATAGCCTGATTGCGATCGGAAATCATCCTGGTCAGACTGGAACGAAGCGTCAGTATATCCTTCAATACTGAGTTCTTCCTGACCACCATATATCAAGAACATATCTTTGGTCCTCCGCAGATATTTTAAAATGTTCTTGACTGCAATCCAGTGTGCCTGACCTGGATTACTTTGGAACCGACTGGTCACGCTTAACCCGTAAGCGACGTCTGGGCGAGTACACAACATCGCATACATAATGGATCCAATAGCCGAAGCATAAGGCGTATTGTCCATTTCATCTTTCTCAGTCTGTGTTTGTGGACACTGACTCTTCGAAAGATTCACACCATGTCTGACTGGAAGATATCCTCGTTTAGAATTCTCTAAATGAAATCTCTCCAGGACTTTATCGATGTAAGTACTCTGGCACAGCCCGAGAAGCCTCTTAGATCTATCCCTGTAGATCTTTACACCTAATATATAGGCTGCTTCTCCTAGATCTTTCATCTGGAAACATTTCCTTAACCATGCCTTAACTGCATGCATTTCAGGAATGTCATTTCCAATGATCAAGATGTCATCGACGTAGAGGACTAGGAAAGTAATCACGCTCCCACTAAACCTCTTATATACACACGGGTCATCCTCGTTCTTGATGAAACCAAATTTACTGACTGATTCATCAAAACGAATATTCCAGCTTCTCGATGCTTGTTTCAGTCCATAAATGGACTTCTTTAACTTGCATTTCTTATGACGATCTGATGGATTAGTGAAACCTTCTGGTTGTGTCATATACACATCCTCATCCAGATTTCCATTAAGAAAAGCTGTTTTCACATCCATCTGCCAGATCTCATAATCATAATATGCAGCTATCGCGAAAAGAATCCGAATAGACTTAAACATAGCTACAGGTGAGAAAGTTTCATCATAATCTATCCCGTAGATTTGTTTGAAACCTTTCGCAACTAGCCTGCCTTTATAGGTAACCACGTTACCATCCATGTCAATCTTCTTCTTGAAGATCTATTTACAGCCTATAGGGATAACTCCCGGAGGCGGATCAACCAAATCCCAGACTTGGTTATCTGACATGGAGTCCATCTCGGCGCGCATAGCTTAAAGCCATCTCGCTGACTCCGGTCCACTGACCGCATCCGCATAAGTGAGGGGTTCATCATTATCAATGATGTAGACTCCGTCATAGCGCTCAGGCTGTCGACGAATCCTTCCCGATCTTCGCGGTTCCCGTGATATCTGTGCCTCAGGTTGATCAGAAACCCGTTCTACCGGCTCAGGCTCATCCAACTCTGCTTGCGCACTTTGTCCTTCTTCTGGATTCTCATCCAGCTTTATTTCTCTCCCACTGGCCTCTTGCAGAAGAAATTCCTTCTCAAGAAATATGTCCGTCCGAGCAACAAAAACCTTGTTCTCTTTGGGATCGTAGAAATAATAACCCTTAGTTTCCTTAGGGTAACCGACAAAAATGCATTTGTCAGATCTACTCTCTAGTTTCCCAGAGGCGAGCCTTTTGACATAAGCCTCGCAGCCCCAGATCCTGATAAATGACAAGCTCGGCTGTTTCCCATACCATAACTCATATGGAGTCTTAGAAACGGCCTTGGATGGCACTCGGTTTAGTACCTTTGCAGCTGTTTCCAGTGCAAACCCCCAAAAGGAATATGGAAGAGTAGCCTGACTCATCATAGAACGAACCATATCAAGTAACGTTCTATTTCTCCTTTCGGACACACCATTCCATTGCGGTGTTCCTGGCGGAGTGAGTTGTGAGATAATCCCACACTCCTTTAGATAGTCAGTAAACGCATGACTTAGGTATTCTCCACCTCGATCAGAACGAAGTGCCTTGATATTTCGGCCTAGCTGATTTTGTACTTCATTCTTGAACTCTTTGAACTTGTCAAAAGATTCACTTTTATGTCTCATTAAATAGACATACCCATACCTACTGAAATCATCAGTAAAGGTAATGAAGTACTGATAGCCACCTCTGGCATGTTTACTAAATGGCCCACACACATCACTGTGTATAAGGTCAAGTAAACCTGAAGCCCTTTGACCTTTGTTAGGAAAAGGTGACTTCGTCATTTTACCCATTAAACAAGCCTTGCATGTATCAATCTCCTCATAGGAGAATGATCCCAGCAGTCCATGATCATGCAACCGCTTAATGCGTTTCTTGTTAATATGGCCTAAACGATTATGCCATAGCAAGGTGCTGTCATCAGCATACTTGGCTTTCTTAATATCAATGTTTTGTATAGAACTTTCCATGTCCAACATGAATAACCCATTGTTAATTGAACCAGTTGCATAAACAATATTATCAAAAGATAAAACACACTTTGAAATATTGCATTCAAAGGAAAATCCCTTCCTGACAAGAGCAGGAATAGAGATAATATTTTTAGTAATACTGGGAACAAAGTAACAACTGTTTAGTTCTAATACAAGACTAGATGGTAAAGAAATGAAATAGTCTCCTACAGCAACAGCAGCAACCCGTGCCCCATTTCCAACGCGTAGGTCCACCTCATGCTGTCCCACCTGCCTTCTTCTCTTGAGTTCCTGTACATTTGAACAAATGTGAACTCCACATGCAGTGTCCAACACCCATGATATAGAAGAAGATGAAACCATGACTTCCGTCACGTAAATACCTGAGCCAGAAGCGAAGCTTCCCCTCTTATCTCCTTGGAGCGCTTTACAGTCCTTTTTCCAGTGACCCAGCTGGCCACAGTGGAAACACCTGTATTCCTTGGACCGCTTAACCTTCTGCTTCAGAACCTTGCTGTAGTTCTTGACAAGGGCCTTGCCCTTCTTCCCCTTCTTCTTGTTCCTGGAAGGAACCATTGAGACAGAGGTCGAAGGCTTACCCTTCAGAGTTTCCTCAGTAGTCAAGAGCATTTTCAGCAGCTCTGCCGGAGTACAATCAATTTTGTTCATATTAAAGTTAATAATGAACGCATCGAAAGAGGGCGGGAGAGACTGCAGAATAATATCTACAGCAACCTCCTGGTTGATGGTATGCCCCAGTTTCTCTAGAGCCTCCTTGTGCCCAATCATCTTGAGCACGTGAGCTCCCACTGGGCTCCCTTCAGCCAGTTTGCTCTGAAAGAAAAGCTTTGTCAGATTATAGCGTTCTGTCCTCGCCTGTGCAGCATACAGCATCTTGAGGTTTGCTATCATGTCTATAGCAGACATATCCTCATGCTGACGCTGCAGCGGTGGCGTCATAGACGCTAGCATCAGGCAAGCGACATCAATGCTATCATTGACGTGCTTTTCATAAGCTTCCCGAACCGCCCTTGCGGCGTTCGGAGCGGGCTGAGGCGGTATCGCCGTCTCGAGGACATACAGTTTCCTCTCAGCCTTAAGAACGATCTTAAGGTGTCCAAACGAGTCAGAGAAGTTCGGCCCAGCAAACTTCTCCCTTTCTAGTAGGGATCGCACATTGAAGTTCATGGTGTTCGTTGCTGCAGGTATCTACAACAATGCAAGAACAGCAAGGTCAGTATCAATGTTAAGAATCAATCAGGACTTAAGAAAGATTCTTTTTCTCACTATTTTATCTGGCTGAAAAATCCAGCAAAACAGCCCGAAAGAGTAAACACTCTTTTAGTGAGATGGGATCCAGGTTTCATACTTGGTCTCCGCGTCCCGCTCAGGCGAGATAAGGTGCACAGAGAGTACAAGCACTAATTTCTGGTAGGCAGTCCCTGCCGATCGCCAACCCGTGCGATTCCCCTTCATCTGGGCAATCCAGCAGACTATGCCAACTGAGTTGGTACAACATAGTCTCTGACCCCACAGATGGCTGCCTCCATGTGCTACCATATGCGCCACATATGTAGCCTACATGGTCAAGCTGACCCGACCTACTCCCTGGACCACCACGTGCTATGCTGAGCAACGAGAAGCGATAAATCCCTTCTCTGTAACACGCAGGTGTAATCCCGCACCGTCTGAAGATAGATGGACGTGCCCACTGAGTGGGTACAACACGGCTCCAACGATAGTCAGAACAGTGAGGTTTCGCGTCAGAAGGCTTACGAGCTTGATATTTAAGCGTTGGATTTTAACGGTCTTTTATCTTCTTGACTATCATGCAATTCCTATGGTGATAGCAGAAGATAAATTAAAACATGCTGTTCTACTTATATAAACAATAAAAGAAAGCATGGATCTTATGTGGTAAAAGCCCATAGCCCTAGTAAGATCTTAATCATAACTTAAGTCTTCACTTGCTCTTGTTCATGGGGCTTTTGCTGCTCATCTGGCCCAAACCAGGGCCCAAGCGCCAACTGCAGCTCAGGTGCTCCCACCAGGTAAATGCGCCTATCCCAGAATCGAACCCTGGACCTCCCACCTGGTCAAGCCACTCCTGCATGCGCCTCTGCCAAGTGTGCTCTGTGCTCTTGTCTAATTAAATTACAAATTTAACTATCTAGACAAGATTGACACGCAGGTCAATTACATTTTATAAATTAAAGCAATGTGATGCGCAGATCACAATAATTAATTTACAACTTTAATTTCCAGGCACGCAGGCCCCAGCACAGCAGACATTTAACATGGGCAGCCCACATAAGAATAAGTAGACAAGCACATGGCATCATTCAATATGTGATCCAATCATGAAAATTAAATTTCGAAAACCCCATAGGCATCAATTTTAATTTCCTTATTTGCCCTACAATCTTACAACGGTCCATTACTAGGGATCCACTCATCCATCCTAGTCAGATCCACTGCCCTTGCATGCACCAAGTCCTAACTGACTTGAGTCGACCATAAGGTCAACCATGCATGCGCCAGGGCTGAACAACCACAATGAGGTCTGGCAAGCGGGTGTGACCCCGGGCCTAACTCATGTGCGTTCATCGGTTGTCTCAATCAGACATCGCTACACGCCTATCTGCAGCCGACCTGTAGCCACCACGTGCTTGCGCACAGGTGCTACCTGGTCAACCCATCAAGGCTGTCAGATGGTCTGATCAGACTTTTGGATCTAACCTAGGGGGTGACTTCAACCCTAATAACCCGTCTAAGGGTTTAATGCAAGGCCTTAGATCTAGTGAGGTCGCGCAAGTAATTTAGATTTTGAAAACCTAAGATGCGCCAACACATCAAACATGCGCAAAAGATAGAAACATACATAATAGATGTATTTTCGCAAGATGATAAAAACTATCATAACACTTTCGCATGTCATATAGATCTAAGCATATGCACAAGTATGGATCAAACATGAAGACCAAGCATTAAGCAAACATAAAAACATGCGTTAACCTCGCTCTGATACCAATTGAAAGTCCCCTGACTAAGGGGGAAAAACCCTAAAATGGCGCAAACAGAAACATGGGCAGCGGATACTAGGGTTTCAAAGAATCGGTGCATGAAGTATGATTAACTTTGATATAACTTGTAAACAAGAATGAATGCGATTCATACCATGGCCATTTCTAGATGGCGCCTTGGAAGCAAAGATCAAACGAGATCTTCTCCAAATCGTCACACACAAGATGAGAATGCGCTTCTTCTTGTCGTCCCTTGTGCTAGAAAGGATCGTCCAAGTATCACAATCGTATGAAGGGAAGAGAAAAACTTGCTTAGCGATTTCCTCCTTCTTTTCGTCAAAACTCTTCTTCACGAGAGAGCAAGCCACACGAGAAGAGGCAAGAGGCGAGAGTGATGAGCGACTATAGAGCCAATGTGAGATGTGGTCACGTAAGAGACATGCTATCTAAAAATAGCAAACACGTCTCAACGTTCACAAGTCGCAAATCTCTCCTCTTATTTTTGAACCACTCGCTCATCCATGAGCCGGTTCATCTTGGTCTGGTTCAAAGACCAAATAAGCCAAGCGACATGGTCTAGATCAAATTAAACCCTAAGGCTCCAGATCTAACCGTCGATCTCTTGATGCTTCTGATCTCACCGATCTAGCTTCTATTCTCTCGATCGAAGCTTACCGATCTCAAGCTCTAATCAATCATACATGATCAGACTAGATCTCACTTACAATCAGAGATTAAATCCCTTTAAACTGATCTCGAACAATTCAGTCCACACGATCTGACTTAAGTAAGCCATATCATCAAATTGTGCGACCCTGAGGGTTTCCTTTAAATGTCGGTAACGATAACCCACGTTATCACGATCAGTGAGGGGTATCTAGCAACACATCACTATCTCCCGGTATAAAGAAAAGAGTCTTCCAAGACTACACCCAAACCACAGCACAAGTGTGAATCCAATTCACAAGGCATGCATACTTCCTTTGCCACTGGATGTTCTTATTGGACAAGCGTGTCAAGCTTGTAGCTCCAATATGATGAGCATGATTAGATCAGATGAACACTGTCACCTGGGTATGGCCATACACTTTCTCAATCATCTCATCTAGGGGGCCCCTTTAGAACATCACACTCCTTAAACAAGGAGACGGCAATCCTATGTCTATCACTAGTGCCCTAACATGACTCAAGCTCATTATCCAAGATAGTCTATAATCATTATTTCTCAAATGATGTTGAACTACCTCAAAACAATGACAATCATCATTTAGAAAACACAAGTGATCTCAAGTCAGAGGAAATGTGCCACTTGTTGCACTCAAGGATTATTCACATTGTGACAAGCAACTGAATATCCTAGTAGGGTCTGTCCAGTACATCCAATGTACCCATGAGTCTACATCTTATTCCATGCTCGAAGCATCCTATAAGATTAGAACACATATTAGTCTCAATCATATCAAGGCTGTCTCATGTTCACCAAGATATCTCGACTAAGGACCTTACTGCATGTCAGCCTAGCTGAACAGCTTTGAGACATTATTCAGAAGTATACTTATTGCAGCAGACAAGGTAACAACCTGAATAACAACCATGCCTTTATAAACACAAGAGTTTATTACATGATACTGTTACAATCCCAAGGCCTCAAACATTAGGCTTAAGGGCATACCCCAACAGTAATTTCCAGACATTTTCGACCAGGCAGTTCAGCTAATTTTATGGCACGGCTAGCCGTAAACCACTTTACTAAAATTATGGCACGGCCGTAAATCATTTTATGGTGCCGTATTTTTCAGAGATTTTGAATCAGAGAACGCGACCGATTTTGCGGCAGTACCATAACGTACTACACTGTCGTAATTCTAATCTTAAACGTGACTTCCACGTTCCATCTTGAAGCACGATTTTTTTAGAGATGATTGCAGATGATCCAGGGCTCAAAAGTAGAAGCCGTAAAAAGAAAAAATGGGGTTTTTGCCGAGACGAGGAGGAAGAGACAAAAGGCCGTAATTTTCGTCCACCATAGAGAGAGAAATTGCTTTCCCCGCTGCCGCCGGGAAGCGTACAACACATCTCCAGCCGTGAAATTTTAGTGGAAGCTACGCACAGAGGAGGCGAAGGTGCTCCAGAAGTTTCAGCATGAAAGGAAATCAATTGGAGGAGAAATCGACGAAAGAGGAGGCGCCGACACTGTTCACCGCGCCCCCTTATGCAAATTACGACTATAATTTATATTACAACCGTGGTGTTTTTTCTTAAACTCTCTTTTCTCTTTGATTTTTGATTTTTTGAAACCATGAACTATTGTAACTCCTGCACTATGCTAGATTAACTTTTATGGGACATGGGGGAGTAATTCCCTTTAATTCTTAATGACTAGATGATTCTTTTTCCACTATTTCATTACGTATAATTTTAGCATGATAATTTTACTCATGTGATAATTGCACTTTTGATTCTCCATACATTCATACTATTATTCATGTTTTAGAGTTCTCGCAATAAGGACCGAAAGGTGACTTGCTTGAGAACTTGGAACCCTAGAATTGCATGTTATGAACTTTCTTTAAGAAATTATGTTAGTTCTCAATGTTTGATTTTAGTAGTCAAATTGCCATGATAATAATATGAATATAGGATTGAGTCGAGTTGTCAAACGGGGAGATCTTGTGCGAAAGTAAAGATCGGAACGTTGGAGATGAAGGTTCCCCTAACCAAAGGGGGGGCGAAAACCCTATGGTGGCGCAAGTAAGATATGCAGCGGATACTAGGGTTTCATAGGATCTCATACATGTAAAATAATCAACTTTATATGCATGAAAATAAATTCATACCGATGCCATTTCAAGATGGCGCCTTGGAAGTAAAGATGCAATCGCCTCTTCTCCAAAGTCTCGCACACAAGATGAAGATGCGCTTATCCCTTGGTGCTCCTTGTGCTAGCAAGGTTCCTTGGAGTCCTTGATCGAGTGAAAGGGATGGAAGAGATGTCCTTCTCTTGGCCGAATCCTCCTCTACCTTCAAGACGTCGCCACACACGAAAACGTCAAGAGAGAGTATGGACGAGAGGCGAGAATAGAGAGCACTCTATTCGGTCGTGAACAACATCTCCAAGTGGAGATCGTGGTTACTAAAAATAGCCACCACACTTCACTCCAACGTTCACGCCAAGTGAACATGTCGCCAACTCCTCTCCCCATGAACCATGCGCTCATTTCATGAGCCGGTTCACATTGGTTCGGTTTAAGAACCAATCAAGCCAATGATCTAGTCTAGATCTCAAATAAACCCTAAGGCTCCAGATCTGACCGTTAATCTCTTGATGCTTCTGATCTGATCGATCTAGCATCCAATCTCTCAATCGAAGCTTACCGATCTAAAGCCCTAATCAATCAAACATGATCAGACCAGATCTCACTCACAATCAGAGATTAAATCCCTTTAAACTGAACCCAAACAATTCAGTCCACACGATCTGACTTAAGTAAGCCATATCATCAAATTGTGCGACCCTAAGGGTTTCCTTTAAATGTCGGTAACGATAACTCACGTTATCACGATCAGTGAGGGGTATCTAGCAACACATCACTGTCTCCCGATATAAAGGAAAAAGTCTTCCAAGACTACACCCAAAACACAGCACAAGTGTGAATCAATTCACAAGGCATGCATAATTCCTTTGCCACTTGATATTCTTATTGGACAAGCGTGTCAAGCTTGTAGCTCCAATATGATGAGCATGATTAGATCAGATGAACACTGTCACCTGGGTATGGCCATACTCTTTTCTCAATCATCTCATCCAGGGGGCCCTTTAGAACATCACACTCCTTAAACAAGGAGACGGCAATCCTATGTCTATCACTAGTGCCCTAACATGACTCAAGCTCACCATCCAAGATAGCCTATAACCATTGTGTTTCAAATGATATTGAACTACCTCAAAACAATGACAATCATCATTTAGAAAACACAAGTGATCTCAAGTCAGAGGAAATGTGCCACTTGTCATATTCAAAGATTATTCACATTGCGACAAACAATTGAATATCCTAGTAGGGTCTGTCCAGTACATCCAATGTACCCATGAGTCTACATCTTATTCCATGCTCGAAGCATCCTATAAGATTAGAACACATATTAGTCTTAACCATATCAAGGCTGTCTCATGTTCACCAAGATATATCGACTAAGGACACAACAGCATGTCAGCCCAGCTGAACAGCTTTGAGACATTATTCAGAAGAACATATATTGCAGCAGACAATGTAGCTAACTGAATAACAACCATGCCTATATAAACATAACAGTTTATTACATGATACTGATACATTCCCAAGGCCTCAAACATTAGGCTTAAGGGCATACCCCAACAGGAGAACCATGAGTAAAACTTGTGTTCAGACTCGGATGCACGAAAGTGATCCTTGAGATTCCACTTGTGATAATCAACTTAGAATTCGGATGCACGAAAGTGATCCTTGAGTTATTTGTTTGATGGTTTACTTATTCTCAGCATTGGGATAGATCTTACGCGAAAGCAAAGATTGATCCCTACATGATTGTCTGCATGAAAATGAGATAATCCTTTTATGAAGTAAACTATGTCTTTACCATGATAAAATTGTTGGGGTATGCCCTTAAGGCTAATGTTTGAGGCCTTGGGATTGTATAAGTATCATGTAATAAACTCTTGTGTTTATAAAAGGCATGGTTATTATTCAGGTTGTTATCTTGTCTGCTGTAATGAGAGTACTTCTGAATAATGTCTCAAAGCTGTTCAGCTAGGCTGACAGGCTATAAGTCCTTAGTCGTGATATCTTGGTGAACATGAGACAGCCTTGATATGGTTAAGACTAATATGTGTTCTAATCTTATAGGATGCTTCGAGCATGGAATAAGATGTAGACTCGTGGGTACATTGGATGTACTGGACAGACCCTACTAGGATATTCAATTGGTTGTCACAATGTGAATATTCCTTGTATGCATCAAGTGGCACATGTCCTTTGACTTGAGATCACTTGTGTTTCTAAATGATGAATGTCATTATTTTGAGGTAGTTCAATATCATTTGAAAGATAATGATTATAGACTATCTTGGATAATGATCATGAGTCAGGTTAGGACACTAGTGATAGATATAGGATTGCCGTCTCCTTGTTCAAGGAGTGTGATGTTCTAAAGGGCCCCCCTATATGAGATGATTGAGATAGTGTATGGCCATACCCAGATGACTATGATCATCTGATCTAATCATGCTCATCATATTGGAGTTACAGGCTTGACATGCTTGTCCAATAAGAACATCCAGTGGCAAAGGAAACATGCATGCCTCATGAGTTTGATTCACACTTGAGCTGTGTTTTGGGTGTAGTCTTGGAAGACTCTTTCCTTTATATCGGGAGACAGTGATGTGTTGCTAGATACCCCTCACTGATCGTGATAACGTAAGTTATCGTTACCGACATTTAAAGGAAACCCTTAGGGTCGCACAATGTGATGATATGGCTTACTTAAGTCAGATCGTGTGGACTGAATTCTTTGGGTTCAGTTTAAAGGGAAATAAACTCTGATTGTAAGTGAGATCTGGTCTGATCATGTTTGATTGATTAGGGCTTGAGATCGGTAAGCTTCGATCGAGAGAGTTGATGCTAGATCGGTGAGATCAAGAGCATCAGGAGATGGACGGTTGGATCTGGAACCTTAGGGTTTGATATGGTCTAGACCAAGTGGCTTGGCTCAATTTGCGTTTATGAACCAACTCTAATTGAACCGGTTCACTATGTGATCGCTTGGTTCAATGAGAGGTTCAATGCAAGGAAGTTTCGAACGTTCACTTGGAGTGAACGCTTAAGCCATTGAGACTTACCTATTTTGGAAGGCGGTTTTCGATAATGAAAGAAAAACGCTTCCATGTGGTAACGTGGAAGGCTGGTCTCAACGCCTTGCATCTTTCGCTTGAGGGTGATCGACGAGAAGGTGGTTTTGGACAAGGAGCTCTCGGCCAAAGGATCATCTCATCCCTTGCATACGACAACCCTTGAAGGACCTTGCTAGCACAAGGATCTCCAAGGAGCAAGCACATCATCTTGTGTGCGTCAACTAGGGAGAAGATCCCTTTCGATTTTTCTCTTCCAAGTCGCCATCTTCTTCATGGCTTTGGTAAAGATCTAAACTCCATCTTGTTGATCATATTATCTTGCTAAGATCCATGAAAACCCTAGCTTCCGCTTGAAACTTTTGATGCGCCACCCTAAAGGGTTTTTCGCCCCCCTCTTGAAAGGGGTTTCATATGCATGCGCTCCCCCTTGAAGGGGACCCTTCAATTGGTATCAGAGCGATGTTGAAGCTTGGTAATATGATTGCGTGAGATAATTTTTTGTGATCCTTGGTTGCGCATCTACATGTATGTTGATCTTGTTTGACATATGTTAACTCTTCATGCGTGTATACTAGATGATAGTATGTTTCTATTTGCGCATGTATGTAGGTTGCGGTTATAGCATGTTGTTGTTGTTTTTCACAAAACCCTAAATGACATGCGCGCCCAACTAGATCTAAGATGCACCTATAATAAACCCTTAGATGGGTTGATAGGGTTGAAAGCTTCATCTAGAATGGATCAAACTAGTCTGATCAGACCATCTGACAGCCTAGATGGGTTGACCAGATAGCACCTGTGCGCAAGCATGAGGTGGCTATAGGTTGACTGCATCAAAGGTGTGTAGCGAGGTCTGGTTGAGACAACCAATGAACACTCTTGAGTTAGGCCCGGGGTCACACCCGCTTGCCAAAACTCTTGAAGGTGGTTCAGCCCTTGGCGCATGCATGGTTGACCATTAGGTCAACTCGGGTCAGTTAGGACTCGGTGCATGCAAGGGCACAGGATCTAACTAGATGGATGAGTGGATCCCTATCAATGGACCATTGTAAGGTTGTAGGGCACATAAGGAAATTAATATTGATGCCTATGGGGTTTTCAAAAATTTAATTTCTTGATTGGATCACATGATGATTGATGCCATGATGCTTGTCTATTTATTCTTATGTGGACTGCCCATGTTAAATGTGTGCTGTGCTGGGGCCTGCGTGCCTGGAATCAAACTTGTAAATTATTTTGTGATCTGCGAATCACATTTGTACTTAATTTATAATGTATAATTGACCTGCGAGTCAAACTTGTCTAGATAGATCAAATTGTATTTGATTAGACAAGAGCACAAAGGCACACATCAGAGGAGCATTCACCTGGTGGCGCACCTGAGGTGCTCTTGGCGCTAGGGCCCTGGGTTGGACCAGATGAGATGCAAATGAGCTCAAGTGAAGACTTAAGTAAAATTAAGGTCTTACTAGGGTTCATGGGCTTTTACCACATAAGATCATGCTTTCTATTTATTGCTTAACTAATTAGAATTGCATGTGTTTATCTTCTGCTATCACCATAGGCCTTGTATGATAGTTAAGAAGATAAAAGACCGTTAAAATCCAACGCTAATATATCAAGCACGTAATGCCTTCTGGCGCGAAACCTCACTGTTCTGACTATCGTTGGAGCCGTGTTGAACCCACTCAGTGGGCACGTCCATCTATCTTCAGACAGTGCGGGATTACACCTGCGTGTTACAGAGTAGGGATTTATCCCTTCTCGTTGCTCAGCATAGCACGTGGTGGTCCAGGGAGTAGGTCAGGTCAGCTTGACCATGTAGACTACATATGTGGCGCATATGGTAGTGCATGGAGGCAGCCATCTGTGGGGTCAGAGACTGTGTTGTACCAACTCAGTTGGCACAGTCTGCTGGATTGCCCAGATGAAGGGGAATCGCACGGGTTGGCGATTGGCTGGGACAGCCTACCAGAAATTAATGCTTGTCATCTCTGTGCATCTTATCTCGCCTGAGCGGGACGCGGAGACCAAGTATGAAATCTGGATCCCATCTCACTAAAAGAGTGTTACTCTTTCGGACTGTTTTCTGGATTTTTCAGTCAGACAAAATAGTGAGAAAAAGAATCTTTCTTAAAGTCCTGGATTGATTCTGAACATTGATACTGACCTTGCTGTTCTTGCATTGTTGTAGATTCCTGCAGCAACGAACACCATGAGCTTCAATGTGCGATCCCTACTGGAAAGGGAGAAGTTTGCTGGGCCGAACTTCTCTGACTGGTTCGGACACCTTAAGATCGTTCTTAAGGCAGAGAGGAAACTGTATGTCCTCGAGACGGCGATACCGCCGCAGCCCGCTGCGAACGCCGCAAGGGCGGTTCGTGATGCCTATGAAAAGCACGTCAATGATAGCATTGATGTCGCTTGCCTGATGCTAGCGTCTATGACGCCACCGCTGCAGCGTCAGCATGAGGATATGTCGGCTATAGAGATTATAGCGAACCTCAAGATGCTGTATGCTGCACAGGCGAGGACAGAACGCTATAATCTGACGAAGCTCTTCTTTCAGAGCAAACTAGCTGATGGGAGCCCAGTGGGAGCTCACGTGCTCAAGATGATTGGGCACAAGGAGGCTCTGGAGAAACTGGGGCATACCGTCAACCAGGAGCTTGCTGTAGATATTATTCTGCAGTCTCTTCCGCCTTCTTTCGATGCGTTCATCATTAACTTTAATATGAACAAAATCGATTGTACGCCGGCAGAGCTGCTGAATATGCTCTTGACTACTGAGGAAACTCTGAAGGGCAAGCCTTCAACCTCTGTCTTAATGGTTCCTTTTAGGAACAAGAAGAAGGGGAAGAAGGGCAAGGCCCCTGTCAAGAACTACAGTAAGGCTCTGAAACAGAAGGTCAAGCGGTCCAAGGACAACAGGTGTTTCCACTGTGGCCAGCTGGGTCACTGGAAAAAGGACTGTAAAGCGCTCCAAGGAGATAAGAGGGGAAGCATCGCTTCTGGCTCAGGTATATACGTGACGGAAGTCATGGTTTCATCTTCTTCTATTTCATGGGTGTTGGACACTGCATGTGGAGTTCACATTTGTTCAAATGTACAGGAACTCAAGAGAAGAAGGCAGGTGGGACAGCATGAGGTAGACCTACGCGTTGGAAACGGGGCACGGGTTGCTGCTGTTGCTGTAGGAGACTATTTCATTTCTTTACCATCTAGCATTGTATTGGAATTAAACAATTGTTATTTTGTACCGAGTATCACCAAGAATATTATCTCTATTCCTGCTCTTGTCAGGAAAGGATTTGCCTTTGAATGCAATATTTCAAAGTGTGTTTTATCTGTAGATAATATTGTGTATCCAACTGGTTCAATTAACAATGGGTTATACATGTTGGACATGGAAAATTCTATACAAAACATTGATAATAAGAAAGCCAAGTATGCTGATGACAGCACCTTGCTATGGCATAGTCGTTTAGGCCATATAAACGAGAAACGCATTAAGCGGTTGCATGATCATGGACTGCTGGGATCTTTCTCCTATGAGGAGTTTGATACATGCAAAGCTTGTTTGATGGGTAAAATGACGAAGTCTCCTTTTTCTAACAAAGGTCAAAGGGCTTCAGGTTTACTTGACCTCATACACAGTGATGTGTGTGGGCCATTTAGTAAACATGCCAGAGGTGGCTATCAGTACTTCATTACCTTTACTGATGATTTCAGTAGGTATGGGTATGTCTATCTAATGAGACATAAAAGTGAATCTTTTGACAAGTTCAAAGAGTTCAAAAATGAAGTACAAAATCAGTTAGGCCGAAATATCAAGACACTTCGTTCTGATCGAGGTGGAGAATACCTAAGTCGAGAATTTACTGACTATCTGAAAGAGTGTGGGATTATCTCACAGCTCACTCCGCCAGGAACACCGCAATGGAATGGTGTGTCCGAGAGGAGAAATAGAACGTTACTTGACATGGTTCGTTCTATGATGAGTCAGGCTACTCTTCCATACTCCTTTTGGGGTTTTGCACTGGAAACAGCTGCAAAGGTACTAAACCGAGTGCCATCCAAGGCAGTTTCAAAGACGCCATATGAGTTATGGTATGGGAAACAGCCTAGCTTGACATTTATCAGGATCTGGGGTTGCGAGGCTTATGTCAAAAAGCTCGCCTCTGGGAAACTGGAGAGCAGATCTGAGAAATGCATCTTTGTCGGTTACCCTAAGGAAACTAAGGGTTATTATTTCTACGATCCCAAAGAGAACAAGGTTTTTGTTGCTCGGACGGCCATATTTCTTGAGAAGGAATTTCTTCTGCAAGAGGCCAGTGGGAGAGAAATAAAGCTGGATGAGAATCCAGAGGAAGGACAAAGTAGTCAAGTGCAGTTGGATGAGCCAGAGCCAGTGGATCAGGTTATTGAACAACCTGAGGCTCAGATAACACGGGAACCGCGAAGATCGGGAAGGATCCGTCGACAGCCTGAGCGCTATGACGGAGTCTACATCATTGATAATGATGAACCCCTCACTTATGCGGATGCGGTCAGTGGACCGGAGTCAGCTAGATGGCTTGATGCTATGCGAGCCGAGATGGACTCCATGTCAGATAACCAAGTCTGGGATTTGGTTGATCCGCCTCCGGGAGTAATCCCTATAGGCTGTAAATGGATCTTCAAGAAGAAGATTGACATGGATGGTAACATGGTTACCTATAAAGGCAGGCTAGTTGCGAAAGGTTTCAAACAAATCTACGGGATAGATTATGATGAAACTTTCTCACCTGTAGCCATGTTTAAGTCTATTCGGATTCTTTTCGCGATAGCTGCGTATTACGATTATGAGATCTGGCAGATGGATGTGAAAACAGCTTTCCTTAATGGAAATCTGGATGAGGATGTGTATATGACACAACCTGAGGGTTTCACTAATCCAGCAGATCGTCATAAAATATGCAAGTTAAAGAAATCCATTTATGGATTGAAACAAGCATCTAGAAGCTGGAATATTCGTTTCGATGAATCAATCTCTGAGTTTGGTTTCATCAAGAACGAAGATGACCCGTGTGTATATAAGAGGTTTAGTGGGAGCGTAATTACATTCCTAATCCTCTACGTCGATGATATCTTAATCATTGGAAACGATATTCCTGAACTGCATGCGGTTAAAGCATGGTTAGGAAAATGTTTCCAGATGAAACATCTAGGAGAAGCAGCCTATGTGTTAGGTGTGAAGATCTACCGGGATAGATCTAAGAGGCTTCTCGGGCTGTGCCAAAGTACTTACATCGATAAAGTCCTGGAGAGATTCCATTTAGAGAAGTCTAAACGTGGATATCTTCCAGTTAGACATGGTCTGAATCTTTCGAAGAGTCAGTGTCCACAAACACAGACTGAGAAAGATGAAATGGACAATACGCCTTATGCTTCGGCTATTGGGTCCATTATGTATGCGATGTTGTGTACTCGCCCAGACGTCGCTTACGGGTTAAGCGTGACCAGTCGATTCCAAAGTAATCCAGGTTTGGCACACTGGATTGCGGTCAAGAACATTATAAAATATCTGCGGAGGACCAAAGATATGTTCTTGATATATGGTGGTCAGGAAGAACTCAGTATAGAGGGATATACTGACGCTTCGTTCCAGTCAGACCAGGATGATTTCCGATCGCAATCAGGCTATGTCTTTAGCTTGAATGGTGGAGCAGTGGTGTGGAAGAGTTTCAAACAGTCAACTGTTGCTGATTCCACAACAGAAGCCGAGTATGTTGCAGCCTCGGAAGCATCCAAGGAGGCAGTGTGGATTCGTAAGTTCGTGAGAGAACTTGGTGTTGTTCCTTCGAGTGCAGATCCTTTGGTTATCTTCTGTGATAACACTGGAGCAATCGCACAAGCAAAGGAACCACGGTCGCACCAGAAGTCCAAGCACATACAGAGACGGTTTCACTTGATCCGGGAGATCATTGATCGAGGCGAGATCAAAATATGCAAGGTTCATACAGATGACAATCTGGCAGACCCGCTTACCAAGCCTCTGGCGCAGCAGAAGCATGAGAAGCACTGTAATAATATGGGTTTGAGATTTCTCAACCATTAGATTAAGTGCAAGTGGGAGATTGTTGGGGTATGCCCTTAAGGCTAATGTTTGAGGCCTTGGGATTGTATAAGTATCATGTAATAAACTCTTGTGTTTATAAAAGGCATGGTTATTATTCAGGTTGTTATCTTGTCTGCTGTAATGAGAGTACTTCTGAATAATGTCTCAAAGCTGTTCAGCTAGGCTGACAGGCTATAAGTCCTTAGTCGAGATATCTTGGTGAACATGAGACAGCCTTGATATGGTTAAGACTAATATGTGTTCTAATCTTATAGGATGATTCGAGCATGGAATAAGATGTAGACTCATGGGTACATTGGATGTACTGGACAGACCCTACTAGGATATTCAGTTGGTTGTCACAATGTGAATATTCCTTGTATGCATCAAGTGGCACATGTCCTTTGACTTGAGATCACTTGTGTTTCTAAATGATGAATGTCATTATTTTGAGGTAGTTCAATATCATTTGAAAGATAATGATTATAGACTATCTTGGATAATGATCATGAGTCAGGTTAGGACACTAGTGATAGATATAGGATTGCCGTCTCCTTGTTCAAGGAGTGTGATGTTCTAAAGGGCCCCCCTATATGAGATGATTGAGATAGTGTATGGCCATACCCAGATGACTATGATCATCTGATCTAATCATGCTCATCGTATTGGAGTTACAGGCTTGACATGCTTGTCCAATAAGAACATCCAGTGGCAAAGGAAACATGCATGCCTCGTGAGTTTGATTCACACTTGAGCTGTGTTTTGGGTGTAGTCTTGGAAGACTCTTTCCTTTATATCGGGAGACAGTGATGTGTTGCTAGATACCCCTCACTGATCGTGATAACGTAAGTTATCGTTACCGACATTTAAAGGAAACCCTTAGGGTCGCACAATGTGATGATATGGCTTACTTAAGTCAGATCGTGTGGACTGAATTCTTTGGGTTCAGTTTAAAGGGAAATAAACTCTGATTGTAAGTGAGATCTGGTCTGATCATGTTTGATTGATTAGGGCTTGAGATCGGTAAGCTTCGATCGAGAGAGTTGATGCTAGATCGGTGAGATCAAGAGCATCAGGAGATGGACGGTTGGATCTGGAACCTTAGGGTTTGATATGGTCTAGACCAAGTGGCTTGGCTCAATTTGCGTTTATGAACCAACTCTAATTGAACCGGTTCACTATGTGATCGCTTGGTTCAATGAGAGGTTCAATGCAAGGAAGTTTCGAACGTTCACTTGGAGTGAACGCTTAAGCCATTGAGACTTACCTATTTTGGAAGGCGGTTTTTGATAATGAAAGAAAAACGCTTCCATGTGGTAACGTGGAAGGCTGGTCTCAACGCCTTGCATCTTTCACTTGAGGGTGATCGACGAGAAGGTGGTTTTGGACAAGGAGCTCTCGGCCAAAGGATCATCTCATCCCTTGCATACGACAACCCTTGAAGGACCTTGCTAGCACAAGGATCTCCAAGGAGCAAGCACATCATCTTGTGTGCGTCAACTAGGGAGAAGATCCCTTTCGATTTTTCTCTTCCAAGTCGCCATCTTCTTCATGGCTTTGGTAAAGATCTAAACTCCATCTTGTTGATCATATTATCTTGCTAAGATCCATGAAAACCCTAGCTTCCGCTTGAAACTTTTGATGCACCACCCTAAAGGGTTTTTCGCCCCCCTCTTGAAAGGGGTTTCATATGCATGCGCTCCCCCTTGAAGGGGACCCTTCAAAAATTAAACTGACGAATCTCTATTTACATCTAGTCATAAAATTTAAAGTGAATGAAACCCTAGTCACAGTATTCTCTCTCTGGTATTTCTGTTTTAGTCTTCTATTGCTCACTTGCATACTTTCAACTCACCTAGATAACAAGAAATCAATTATTCAGTACTGAGCAAACAAGGTCTCTGTGGGTTCGATATCTATTTTTTTACTTCGAGTATCCGTGCACTTGCAGACACAACAAGCTTGGTGACATAACAAGTTTTTTGAGCCAAGTCAGGGAGTGACAAAGTCCCTGTATGCCAAACAACGAGTTTGGCCGCGACACCAGAAATAAGTTTTTGTCTACCAACTTGTTGGGATACAACAAGCGGCTAGGGTTTGAAGCAAGGAAAGACTCAAAGGAATTTCCATAAAACCCTTGCCCTCTTCCATATGCGCTCAACACTTTCCATATAAGTCCTACAAGACTCAAAGGAATTTCCATAAAACCCAGTGAAGATCGCAAGCAAGGGAGTCGACACGATGAGTTAGGAAATACCTTAAGAGCAATGTAGAGCGATGTCGATGAAGGCGCCCAAGTGTTCGCCCTCTGCAGTCTCGCACACACGGATCTCTTGAGTTCTCTTCTTCCACGCCCGGTGCTAGCCTCGGGAAGAAGATCCAAGCCTTAGGGAGTTACTCTACTTCACTTGCGCCACCAAGAGAGAGGATGCGCCAAGAGAAGAAAGAAAACCGCCCAAGCCGCCAAGCCCTAGATCTCCTTGCGCCAAGAGGAAAGGAGGAAGAGGCTTGCGGTTATGGAAGATGCGCCCTTGCTCCAAGCACTCGCCCCTCTCCTTGTGTTCACGCCTTCAAGGATTAATTACCCACAAGAGGGGGCGACTAGGGTCATATTTATAGGGCAAGAGGCGGTTAGGGTAATGGCTAGGATCATGACAAGTGTAGGGCTAGGATGAGGAGGTTTGAGATAAGGAAAGTCTCGAAGACATTTCCATAATTCTCATTCAACCTTACCTTTTGTTCCCACGCCTTTCCTTGTGCGCCAAGGCCTTGCCTTGCGCCTCAAGCAATGCCATAGAGGCATGCATTCCATCCTAGGAAGAGAGGGGGAGGCGCCCTTTACTTCCATAATGAAGCAAAGGCGCCAACATGACCCCATTATGCCCCTAGGCGCCTAATGGTTCATGTTTCTCCCCATTATACCATTTTAGTCTCTCATCTCTTCATGAGAACTTGTTATTGGGCCTCATTGGATAATGAGCTAGCCCAAACATCATTGCATAGGTTGATTAAGCACTTGGATCCAATCCAATGCAACCCTAATCCAAATGTGACCAACCATGGTCAAATACGGGTCAACCTGCCAAAAATGAAGTTTGGCTCCAATAACATTCTTCCATCTCATCAGGCCCAATGGCGCTGATGAAATCTCCCAATTAGATCCGAGTTATCCAATAACTCGATCATAAGGCTTCCTGATCAATACGAGAACTCAAGTATCAAGGTGTGCGACCCTGTAGGTTCCTCTGACGCTGGCAGTGCTGACCAAAGGTCATCACAAGCAGTGAGTGGCACCTAGCAGTGCATCGTTGCTACCCAGGTCGTTGGAATGGATATCGACATCGACATCCCCATCATCGCAACTAGGTACAGATGCATTACAGTCTCTTTGCCGTACTAATATCCGATTGGACAAGTGTGTCACCACTTGTTTTCATCTAATCACATGGCTATGACTAAAACAGGTTCTCACTGTTGGGGTATGCCCTTAAGGCTAATGTTTGAGGCCTTGGGATTCTTTCAGTATCATGTATAAACTCATATGTTTATAAAGGCAATGGTTGTTATTCAGTTTGTTACATTGTCTGCTGCAATAAGTGTGCTTCTGAATAATGTCTCAATGATGTTCAGCTAGGCTGACATGCTATATGTCCTTAGTCGAGATATCTTGGTGAACATGAGACAGCCTTGATATGATTGAGACTAATATGTGTTCTAATCTTATAGGATGCTTCGAGCATGGAATAAGATGTAGACTCATGGGTACATTGGATGTACTGGACAGACCCTACTAGGATATTCAATTGCTTGTCACAATGTGAATAATCCTTGTTTGCTACAAGTGGCACATGTCCTCTGACTTGAGATCACTTATGTTTCTAAATGATGATTGTCATTGTTTTGAGGTAGTTCAATATCATTTGAAACATAATGGTTATAGACTATCTTGGATAATGATCATGAGTCAGGTTAGGACACTAGTGATAGATATAGGATTGCCGTCTCCTTGCTTAAGGAGTGTGATGTTCTGAAGGGGCCCCCCTAAATGAGATGATTGAGAAAGTGTATGGCCATACCCAGGTGACTATGTTCATCTGATCTAATCATGCTCATCATATTGGAGTTACAAGCTTGACACGCTTGTCCAATAAGAACATCCAGTGGCAAAGGAAACATGTATGCCTAGTGAGTTGATTCACACTTGTGCTGTGGTTTGGGTGTAGTCTTGGAAGACTCTTTCTTTTATATCGGGAGACAGTGATGTGTTGCTAGATACCCCTCACTGATCGTGATAACGTAAGTTATCGTTACCGACATTTAAAGGAAACCCTCAGGGTCGCACAATTTGATGATATGGCTTACTTAAGTCAGATCGTGTGGACTGAATTGTCAGGGTTCAGTTTAAAGGGATTTAATCTCTGATTGTGAGTGAGATCTGGTCTGATCATGTTTGATTGATTAGGGCTTGAGATCGGTAAGCTTCGATCGAGAGAATTGGTGCTAGATCGGTCAGATCAGGAGCATCAAGAGATGAACGGTTAGATCTGGAACCTTAGGGTTTAATGTGATCTAGACCAAATAGCTTGGGTTAATTGGTCTTTGAACCAGACCAAAATTGAACCGGTTCACATGTGTGAACGCATGGTTCAAAGCTTGAGGCATTTTGATCGGTTTTGAGATCATGGGCGCATGACTTCATTGCTTGCTATTTTTGGAAAGTAATAAGCGCCACTTGCATGAACGCCTCAACGCTTGATTCTATTCTCGTCACCTTCTCTTGGCTTTGACGAGAGACTTGCATTCTCGTGTAAGGGAGGTGGACGAAAAGGAGAATTCGCCCAAGCAAAGATCTCTTCATCCCTTCAAGCGATCAAGGATACCTTGGGCCCTTGCTAGCACAAGGAACGCCAAAGGAAGTAGGCGACATCTTCTTGTGTGCGTCTTCTTTGGAGGAGAGCGGCATCACTCTCTACTTCCAAGTCGCCATTCGAATCAATGGCTTTGGTATGATCTTCTTGTTGGAGTATGCCCTTAAGGCTAATGTTTGAGGCCTTTGGGATTGTAATAGTATCATGTAATAAACTCTTATGTTTATAAAAGGCATGGTTATTATTCAGCTTGTTACCTTGTCTGCTGTAATAAGTGTACTTCTGAATAATGTCTCAAAGCTGTTCAGCTAGGCTGACAGGATATATGTCCTTAGTCGAGATATCTTGGTGAACATGAGACAGCCTTGATATGATAGAGACTAATATGAGTGCTAATCTTATAGGATGCTTCGAGCATGGAATAAGATGTAGACTCATGGGTACATTGGATGTACTGGACAGACCCTACTGGGATATTCCATTGCTTGTCACAATGTGAATGATCCTTGTAAGCAACAAGTGGCACATGTCCTCTGACTTGAGATCACTTGTGTTTCTAAATGATGATTGTCATTGTCTTGAGGTAGTTCAATATCATTTGAAACATAATGATTATAGACTATCTTGGATGGTGAACTTGAGTCAGGTTAGGGCACTTGTGATAGACATAGGATTGCCGTCTCCTTGTTTAAGGAGTGTGATGTTCTAAGGGCCCCCCCACTATATGAGATGATTGAGGAAGTGTATGGCCATACCCAGATGACTATGTTCATCTGATCTAATCATGCTCATCGTATTGGAGTTACAAGCTTGACATGCTTGTCCAATAAGAACATCCAGTGGCAAAGGACACATGTATGCCTTGTGATTTGATTCACACTTATGCTTTGGTTTGGGAGTAGTCTTGGAAGACTCTTTCCTTTATATCGGGAGACAGTGATGTGTTGCTAGATACCCCTCACTGATCGTGATAACGTAAGTTATCGTTACCGACATTTAGAGGAAACCCTCAGGGTCGCACAATTTGATGATATGGCTTACTTGAGTCAGATCGAATGGACTGGATTCTTTGAGTTCAGATTAAAGGGATTTTATCTCTGATTGTAAGTGAGATCTGGTCTGATCATGTTTGATTGATTAAGGCTTGAGATCGGTAAGCTTCGATCAAGAGAGATGATGCTAGATCGGAAAGATCAGGGGCATCAGGTGATGAATGGTTAGATCATGAGCCTTGGGGTTCAATATGGTCTAGACCACATGGCTTGAGCCATTTCGGTTTGGTTCATGAACCAAAGTTGAATCGAACGGTTTAGCTTGAACCGGTTCACAATTGTGAACGCATGGTTCAATGCTCAAATGCGTTTGGGTTATGGCTTGAGCGCATGCTTTGATGAGCTTCCATTTATGGAAAGTCATCAAAGGGGGCCGGTTTCACTTAACGCCTAAAACGCTTATGCGTTGGAACTCTTCTCATCAACGCCTTGGACATTGGTTGAGGTGTGGTTGACGACGAGAAGGAGAGCTTGGGCAAAGAGGAACTCTCGGCAACAAGGAAGTTCATCATCCCTTCCATTCGACAAGTGAAGATTCCTTGAGTGACTTGCTAGCACAAGCGACCCCAAGGAGTGAGCCAACTTCATCTTGTGTGTGGCACACTTTGGAGGAGACCTATCTTGATCTCTTCTTCCAAGCCGAGATCCAAGTCCATGGCATTGGTATGATTTCTAGTTTCAAGTTGATCATATTGTTTCATATCCGATCTTGACTAGAAGCCCTCTTTCCGCTATGCATGATAGATGAGCATGCTTAGGGTTTCTTCCCCCTTAGTTAGGGGTTCCTTCAATTGGTATCAGAGGTAGGCTCATGATATGATCGATATGAGTGCTTTAAGTATTGGTGATCCATACATGATGTTGCGCTTACTTTTTCTTTGAGGCATGCTTTGTTTTCATGATGTTGCGCTTGTATCATATTTTCATGATGTTGCGCTTATATGTTCATGATGTTGCGCTTGTATCATATTTTCATGATGTTGCGCTTATATGTTCATGATGTTGCGCTTGTATCATATGTTCATGAAGTATGCGCTCCCCCTTGAAGGGGACCTCCTGAAGTATGCGCTCCCCCTTGAAGGGGACCTCCTAAAGTATGCGCTCCCCCTTGAAGGGGACCCCCTTAGATCTAAGGGTTATCAAGCATGTTGTTTGTTTGTAACATTGCGCATGTTATAAAAGTTTTCTAAAACTTACCTCTTGCGCGCTTCATTAGATCTAAGGTGCCACTACATTAAACCCTTAGATGGGTTGATGAGGTTGAAGTCACCACTAGGTTGGATCCAAGTCTGATCAGACCATCTGACAGCTCAGATGGGTTGACCCAATAGCACCTATGCGCAAGCACAAGGTGGCTATAGGTTGACTGCATCTAGGGCGTGTAGCGAGGTCTGGTTGAGACAACTACTGAACACACTTGAGTTAGGCCCGGGGTCACACCCGCTTGCCAAAACTCATGGGGTGGTTCAGCCCTTGGGGCATGCATGGTTGACCATTAGGTCAACTCGGGTCAGTTAGGACTCGGTGCATGCAAGGGCAAAGGATCTAGCTAGATGGATGAGTGGATCCCCATCAATGGACCATTGTAAGGTTGTAGGGCTCATAAGGAAATTAAATTGATGCCATGGGTTTTTCCAAAATTTAATTTCTTGAATGGATCACATGTTGATTGAATCATATGCTTGTTTATTTAGTCTTATGTGGGTTGCCCTGTTGTGTGCTGTGCTGGGGCCTGCGAGCCTGGATAAGTTGTAAATTAATTTGTGATCTGCGAATCACATTGTACTTAATTTATAATATGTAGTTGACCTGCGAGTCAACCTTGTCTAGATAGATCAAATGTACTTTGATTAGACAAGTGCACACATCCAAGAGGGGCATTCATCTGGTGGTGCACCTGAGGTGCTCTTGGCGCTAGGGCACTGGGTTGGACCAGATGAGATGCAAGGAGCTCAAGTGAAGACTTAAGTAAATTAAGGTCTTACTAGGGTTCATGGGCTTTTACCACATAAGATCATGCTTTCTTCTTATTGCTTATAATTAGAATTGCATGTTTAAGTTTATCTTCTGCTATCACCATAGGACTTGTATGATAGTTAAGAAGATAAAAGACCGATAAAATCCAACGCTAACATATCAAGCTCGTAAGCCTTCTGACGCGAAACCTCACCTTTCTGATTATCGTTGGAGCCGTGTTGAACCCACTCAGTGGGCACGTCCACCTATCTTCAGACGGTGCTGGATTTCACCTGCGTGTTACAGAGTTGGGATTTATCCCCTCTCGTTGCTCAGCATAGCACGTGGTGGTCCAGGGAGTAGGTCAGGTCAGCTTGACCATGTTGGCTACATATGTGGCGCATATGGTAGCACATGGAGGCAGCCATCTCTGGGATCAGAGACTGTGTTGTACCAACTCAGTTGGCACAGTCTGCTGGATTGCCAAGATGAAGGGGAATCGCACGGGTTGGCGATTGGCTAGGACAGCCTACCAGAAATTAGTGCTTGTTATCTCTGTGCATCTTATCTCGCCTGAGCGGGACGCGGAGACCAAGTATGAAATCTGGATCCCATCTCACTAAAAGAGTATTACTCTTCCGGACTGTTTACTGGATTTTTCAGTCAGACAAAATAGTGAGAAAAGAATCTTTCTTAAGTCCTGGATTGATTCTAAACATTGATACTGACCTTGCTGTTCTTGCTTGTTGTAGATTCCTGCAGCAACGAACACCATGAGCTTCAATGTGCGATCCCTACTGGAAAGGGAGAAGTTTGCTGGGCCGAACTTCTCTGACTGGTTCGGACACCTTAAGATTGTTCTTAAGGCAGAGAGGAAACTGTATGTCCTCGAGACGGCGATACCGCCGCAGCCCGCTCCGAACGCCGCAAGGGCGGTTCGGGAAGCCTACGAAAAGCACGTCAATGATAGCATTGATGTCGCTTGCCTGATGCTAGCGTCTATGACGCCACCGCTGCAGCGTCAGCATGAGGATATGTCAGCTATAGAGATTATAGCAAACCTCAAAATGCTGTATGCTGCACAGGCGAGGACTGAGCGCTATAATCTGACGAAGCTCTTCTTTCAGAGCAAACTGGCTGAGGGGAGCCCAGTGGGAGCTCACGTGCTCAAGATGATTGGGCACAAGGAGGCTCTAGATAAACTGGGGCATACCATCAACCAGGAGCTTGCTGTAGACATAATTCTACAGTCTCTTCCGCCTTCTTTCGATGCGTTCATCATTAACTATAATATGAACAAAATCGATTGTACGCCGGCAGAGCTGTTGAATATGCTCTTGACAACTGAGGAAACTCTGAAGGGTAAGCCTTCAACCTCTGTCTTAATGGTTCCTTCTAGGAACAAGAAGAAGGGGAAGAAGGGCAAGGCCCCTGTCAAGAACTACAGTAAGGCCCTGAAACAGAAGGTTAAGCGGTCGAAGGATAACAGGTGTTTCCACTGTGGCCAGCTGGGTCACTGGAAAAAGGACTGTAAAGCGCTCCAAGGAGATAAGAGGGGAAGCATTGCTTCTGGCTCAGGTATATACGTGACGGAAGTCATGGTTTCATCTTCTTCTATATCATGGGTGTTGGACACTGCATGTGGAGTTCACATTTGTTCAAATGTGCAGGAACTCAAGAGAAGAAGGCAGGTGGGACAGCATGAGGTAGACCTACGAGTTGGAAACGGGGCACGGGTTGCTGCTGTTGCTGTAGGAGACTATTTCATTACTTTACCATCTGGCATTGTATTGGAATTAAACAATTGTTACTTTGTACCCAGTATTACCAAGAATATTATCTCTATTCCTGCTCTTGTCAGGAAAGGATTTGCCTTTGAATGCAAGATTTCAAAGTGTGTTTTGACTTATGATAATATTGTGTATGCGACTGGTTCAATTAACAATGGGTTATACATGTTGGACATGGAAAATTCTATACAAAACATTGATAATAAGAAAGCCAAGTATGCTGATGACAGCACCTTGTTATGGCATAGTCGTTTAGGCCATATAAACGAGAAGCGCATTAAGCGGTTGCATAATCATGGACTGCTGGGATCTTTCTCCTATGAGGAGATTGATACATGCAAAGCTTGTTTGATGGGTAAAATGACGAAGTCACCTTTTCCTCACAAAGGTCAAAGGGCTTCAGGTTTACTGGACCTTATACACAGTGATGTGTGTGGGCCATTTAGTAAACAAGCCAGAGGTGGCTATCAGTACTTCATTACCTTTACTGATGATTTCAGTAGGTATGGGTATGTCTATTTAATGAGACATAAAAATGAATCTTTTGACAAGTTCAAAGAGTTCAAAAATGAAGTACAAAATCAGTTAGGCCGAAATATCAAGGCACTTCGTTCTGATCGAGGTGGTGAATACCTGAGTCATGCGTTTACTGACTATCTGAAAGAGTGTGGGATTATCTCACAGCTCACTCCGCCAGGAACACCGCAGTGGAATGGTGTGTCCGAGAGGAGAAATAGAACGTTACTTGATATGGTTCGTTCTATGATGAGTCAGGCTACTCTTCCATACTCCTTTTGGGGTTTTGCACTGGAAACAGCTGCAAAGGTACTAAACCGAGTGCCATCCAAGGCAGTTTCAAAGACGCCATATGAGTTATGGTATGGGAAACAGCCTAGCTTGACATTTATCAAGATCTGGGGTTGCGAGGCTTATGTCAAAAAGCTCGCCTCTGGGAAACTAGAGAGCAGATCTGACAAATGCATCTTTGTCGGTTACCCTAAGGAAACTAAGGGTTATTATTTCTTCGATCCCAAGGAGAACAAGGTTTTTGTTGCTCGGACGGCCATATTTCTTGAGAAGGAATTTCTTCTGCAAGAGGCCAGTGGGAGAGAAATAAAGCTGGATGAGAATCCAGAGGAAGGACAAAGTAGTCAAGCACAGTTGGATGAGCCTGAGCCAGTAGATCAGGTTATTGAACAACCTGAGGCTCAGGTATCACGGGAACCGCGAAGATCGGGTAGGATCCGTCGACAGCCTGAGCGCTATGACGGAGTCTACATCATTGATAATGATGAACCCCTAACTTATGCGGATGCGGTCAATGGACCGGAGTCAGCTAGATGGCTTGAAGCTATGCGAGCCGAGATGGACTCCATGTCAGATAACCATGTCTGGGATTTGGTTGATCCGCCTCCGGGAGTAATCCCTATAGGCTGTAAATGGATCTTCAAGAAGAAGATTGACATGGATGGTAACGTGGTTACCTATAAAGGCAGGCTAGTTGCGAAAGGTTTCAAACAAATCTACGGGTTAGATTATGATGAAACTTTCTCACCAGTAGCCATGTTTAAGTCTATTCGGATTCTTTTCGCGATAGCTGCATATTACGATTATGAGATCTGGCAGATGGATGTGAAGACAGCTTTCCTCAATGGAAATCTGGATGAGGATGTGTATATGACACAACCGGAAGGTTTCACTAGTCCATCAGATCGTCATAAAATATGCAAGTTAAAGAAGTCCATTTATGGACTGAAACAAGCATCAAGAAGCTGGAACATTCGTTTTGATGAATCAATCTCTGAGTTTGGTTTCATCAAGAACGAAGATGACCCGTGTGTATATAAGAGGTTTAGTGGGAGCGTGATTACATTCCTAATCCTCTACGTCGATGATATCTTGATCATTGGAAACGATATTCCTGAACTGCATGCTGTTAAGGCATGGTTAGGAAAATGTTTTCAGATGAAAGATCTAGGAGAAGCAGCCTATGTATTAGGTGTGAAGATCTACAGGGATAGATCTAAGAGGCTTCTCGGGCTGTGCCAGAGTACCTACATCGATAAGGTCCTGGAGAGATTCCATTTAGAGAATTCTAAACGTGGATATCTTCCAGTCAGACATGGTCTGAATCTTTCGAACAGTCAGTGTCCACAAACACAGACTGAGAAAGATGAAATGGACAATACGCCTTATGCTTCGGCTATTGGGTCCATAATGTATGCGATGTTGTGTACTCGCCCAGACGTCGCTTACGGGTTAAGCGTGACCAGTCGATTCCAAAGTAATCCAGGTTTGGCGCACTGGATTGCGGTCAAGAACATTTTAAAATATCTGCGGAGGACCAAAGATATGTTCTTGATATATGGTGGTCAGGAAGAACTCAGTATAGAGGGATATACTGACGCTTCGTTCCAGTCAGACCAGGATGATTTCCGATCGCAATCAGGCTATGTTTTTAGCTTGAATGGTGGAGCAGTGGTGTGGAAAAGCTTCAAACAGTCTACTGTTGCTGATTCCACAACAGAAGCCGAGTATGTTGCAGCCTCGGAAGCATCCAAGGAGGCAGTGTGGATTCGTAAGTTCGTGAGAGAACTTGGTGTCGTTCCTTCGAGTGCAGATCCTTTGGTTATCTTCTGTGATAACACTGGAGCTATAGCACAAGCAAAGGAACCGCGGTCACACCAGAAGTCCAAGCACATACAAAGACGTTTTCACTTGATCCGGGAGATCATTGATCGTGGCGAGATCAAGATTTGCAAGGTTCATACAGATGACAATCTGGCAGACCCGCTTACCAAGCCTCTGGCGCAGCAGAAGCATGAGAAGCACTGTAATAATATGGGTTTGAGATTTCTCAACCATTAGATTAAGTGCAAGTGGGAGATTGTTGGAGTATGCCCTTAAGGCTAATGTTTGAGGCCTTTGGGATTGTAATAGTATCATGTAATAAACTCTTATGTTTATAAAAGGCATGGTTATTATTCAGCTTGTTACCTTGTCTGCTGTAATAAGTGTACTTCTGAATAATGTCTCAAAGCTGTTCAGCTAGGCTGACAGGATATATGTCCTTAGTCGAGATATCTTGGTGAACATGAGACAGCCTTGATATGATAGAGACTAATATGAGTGCTAATCTTATAGGATGCTTCGAGCATGGAATAAGATGTAGACTCATGGGTACATTGGATGTACTGGACAGACCCTACTGGGATATTCCATTGCTTGTCACAATGTGAATGATCCTTGTAAGCAACAAGTGGCACATGTCCTCTGACTTGAGATCACTTGTGTTTCTAAATGATGATTGTCATTGTCTTGAGGTAGTTCAATATCATTTGAAACATAATGATTATAGACTATCTTGGATGGTGAACTTGAGTCAGGTTAGGGCACTTGTGATAGACATAGGATTGCCGTCTCCTTGTTTAAGGAGTGTGATGTTCTAAGGGCCCCCCCACTATATGAGATGATTGAGGAAGTGTATGGCCATACCCAGATGACTATGTTCATCTGATCTAATCATGCTCATCGTATTGGAGTTACAAGCTTGACATGCTTGTCCAATAAGAACATCCAGTGGCAAAGGACACATGTATGCCTTGTGATTTGATTCACACTTATGCTTTGGTTTGGGAGTAGTCTTGGAAGACTCTTTCCTTTATATCGGGAGACAGTGATGTGTTGCTAGATACCCCTCACTGATCGTGATAACGTAAGTTATCGTTACCGACATTTAGAGGAAACCCTCAGGGTCGCACAATTTGATGATATGGCTTACTTGAGTCAGATCGAATGGACTGGATTCTTTGAGTTCAGATTAAAGGGATTTTATCTCTGATTGTAAGTGAGATCTGGTCTGATCATGTTTGATTGATTAAGGCTTGAGATCGGTAAGCTTCGATCAAGAGAGATGATGCTAGATCGGAAAGATCAGGGGCATCAGGTGATGAATGGTTAGATCATGAGCCTTGGGGTTCAATATGGTCTAGACCACATGGCTTGAGCCATTTCGGTTTGGTTCATGAACCAAAGTTGAATCGAACGGTTTAGCTTGAACCGGTTCACAATTGTGAACGCATGGTTCAATGCTCAAATGCGTTTGGGTTATGGCTTGAGCGCATGCTTTGATGAGCTTCCATTTATGGAAAGTCATCAAAGGGGGCCGGTTTCACTTAACGCCTAAAACGCTTATGCGTTGGAACTCTTCTCATCAACGCCTTGGACATTGGTTGAGGTGTGGTTGACGACGAGAAGGAGAGCTTGGGCAAAGAGGAACTCTCGGCAACAAGGAAGTTCATCATCCCTTCCATTCGACAAGTGAAGATTCCTTGAGTGACTTGCTAGCACAAGCGACCCCAAGGAGTGAGCCAACTTCATCTTGTGTGTGGCACACTTTGGAGGAGACCTATCTTGATCTCTTCTTCCAAGCCGAGATCCAAGTCCATGGCATTGGTATGATTTCTAGTTTCAAGTTGATCATATTGTTTCATATCCGATCTTGACTAGAAGCCCTCTTTCCGCTATGCATGATAGATGAGCATGCTTAGGGTTTCTTCCCCCTTAGTTAGGGGTTCCTTCACTTCTTTCGATCTTTACATTGCTTAAGGTTGATCATATGAACATATATTACATGCGATCCTCATGAAACCCTTTATCCGCTGCCAAAAGAATTTACTTGCGCCACTTTAGGGTTTCGCTCCCCCTTGAAGGGGAACCTACAATTGGTATCAGAGCATGCGGTTCTATGTATGTTCATTTGATTGCTTATATGTGATCCTTGTTTGCGTTTGCTAAGAGTAGATCTAATCACATGCCGAAAAAAACTACATACTAGTTTGAGAACTTAGATGTATGTTTAGTTATGGATGGCGCATGTTTGTTGGCGCTTCTTACATGTTGTTTTTGACAAAACAAAATATCATGCGCGCCTCACCTAGATCTAACGCCCTGCTTTAATCCCTTGGATGGGTTAGTAGGGTTGAAGTCATCTTCTAGGAAGGATCCAAATAGTCTGATCAGACCATCTGACAGCCTAGATGGGTTGACCCGATAGCACCTGTGCGCAAGCACGAGGTGGCTATAGGTCGATTGCATCAAGGGCGTGTAGCGAGGTCTGGTTGAGACAACCATTGAACGCGCATGAGTTAGGCCCGAGGTCACACCCGCTTGCCAGAACTCATGAAGGCTGTTCAGCCCTTGGCGCATGCATGGTTGACCATTAGGTCAACTCAAGTCAGTTAGGACTTGGTGCATGCAAGGGCAGTGGATCTGACTAGTAAAGATGAGTGGATCCCTATTAATGGACCGTTGTAAGGTGGTAGGGCATATAAGGAAAATAAACTGATGCCAATGGTTTTTCAAAATTTTATTTTCTTGATGGATCACATGTTGATTGTAAGCATATGCTTGTTTATTTATTCTTATGTGGGCTGCCCGTGTTAATGTGTGCTGTGCTGGGGCCTGCGTGCCTGGATTAAAATTGTAAATTAATATTATTGTGATCTGCGAATCACATTTTAATTAATTTAAAGTGTAATTGACCTGCGAGTCAATCATGTCTAGATAGATTGAATTGTAAATTTAATCAGACATGAGCACTGAGCACACTTGGCAGAGGCGCATGCAGCAGAGGCTTGACCAGGTGGGAGGTCCAGGGTTCGACCCTATGACAGGCGCATACCTGGTGGGCGCACTTAAGCTGCAGTCGGCGCTTGGGCCCTGGTTTGGGCCAGATGAGATGCAAAAGACCCATGAAGAGCTCAAGTGAAGACTTAAGTTAAATTAAGGTCTTACTTAGGGTTAATGGGCTTTTACCACATAAGATCAGCATGCTTTCTATTTATTGTTTAAATAATTAGACTTGCATGATTTATTCATCTTCTGCTATCACCATAGGGTTTGCATGATAGTTAAGAAGATAAAAGACCGTTAAAATCCAACGCTAAAATATCAAGCTCTAAAGCCTTCTGACGCGAAACCTCACTGTTCTGACTATCGTTGGAGCCGTGTTGTACCCACTCAGTGGGCACGTCCATCTATCTTCAGACGGTGTGTGATTTCACCTGCGTGTTACAGAGAAGGGATTTATCGCTTCTCGTTGCTCAGCATAGCACGTGGTGGTCCAGGGAGTAGGTCGGGTCAGCTTGACCATGTAGGCTACATATGTGGCGCATATGGTAGCTATATGGAGGCAGCCATCTGTGGGATCAGAGACTGTGTTGTACCAACTCAGTTGGCACTGTCGGCTGGATTGCCCAGATGAAGGGGAATCGCACGGGTTGGCGATTGGCAGGGACTGCCTACCAGAAATTAGTGCTTGTACTCTCTGTGCATCTTATCTCGCCTGAGCGGGACGCGGAGACCAAGTATGAAATCTGGATCCCATCTCACTAAAAGAGTTTTACTCTTTCGGGCTGTTTTGCTGGATTTTTCAGCCAGATAAAATAGTGAGAAAAGAATCATTCTTAAGTCCTGAATTGATTCTTAACATTGATACTGACCTTGCTGTTCTTGCATTGTTGTAGATTCCTGCAGCAACGAACACCATGAGCTTCAATGTGCGATCCCTACTGGAAAGGGAGAAGTTTGCTGGGCCAAACTTCTCAGACTGGTACGGACACCTTAAGATCGTTCTTAAGGCTGAGAGGAAACTGTATGTCCTCGAGACGGCTATACCGCCTCAACCCGCTCCGAACGCCGCAAGGGCAGTTCGGGATGCCTATGAAAAGCATGTCAATGATAGCATTGATGTCGCTTGCCTGATGCTAGCGTCTATGACGCCACAGCTGCAGCGTCAGCATGAGGATATGTCTGCTATAGAAATTATAGCAAACCTCAAGATGCTGTATGCTGCACAGGCGAGGACTGAACGCTATAATTTGACCAAACTTTTCTTTCAGAGCAAACTGGCTGAAGGGAGTCCAGTGGGAGCTCATGTGCTCAAGATGATTGGGCATAAAGAGGCTCTAGAGAAACTGGGGCATACCATCAATCAGGAGCTTGCTGTAGACATTATTCTGCAGTCCCTCCCGGCCTCTTTCGATCCGTTCATTATTAATTTTAATATGAACAAGATCGACTGTACTCCGGCAGAGTTGCTGAATATGCTCTTGACTACAGAGGAAACTCTAAAGGGCAAGCCTTCAACCTCTGTCTTGATGTTCCCTTCCAGGAACAAGAAGAAGGGGAAGAAGGGCAAAGCCCCTGTCAAGAATTACAATAAGGCTCTGAAACAGAAGGTTAAGCGGTCGAAGGAATACAGATGTTTCCACTGTGGCCAGCTGGGTCACTGGAAAAAGGACTGTAAAGCGCTCCAAGGAGACAAGAAGGGAAGCATCGCTTCTGGCTCAAGTATTTTCGTGACTGAAGTCATGATATCCTCTTCTTCTATTTCATGGGTGTTGGACACTGCATGTGGAGTTCACATTTGTTCAAATGTACAGGAACTCAAGAGAAGAAGACAGGTGGGACAGCATGAGGTGGACCTACGAGTTGGAAAAGGGGCACGGGTTGCAGCTGTTGCTGTAGGGGTTTATTACATCTCATTACCATCTGGACTTGTATTAGAACTGGACAATTGTTATTTTGTTCCAAGTATTACGAAAAATATTATCTCTATTCCTGCTCTTGTCAGGAAAGGATTTTCCTTTGAATGCAATATTTCAAAGTGTGTTATATCTTATGATAATATTGTTTATGCTTCTGGATCAATTAACAATGGGTTATTCATGTTGGACATGGAATGTTCTATACAAAACATTGATAATAAGAAAGCCAAGTATGCTGATGACAGCACCTTGCTATGGCATAGTCGTTTAGGCCATATTAACAATGAAGGAACCCCTAAATGAAGGGGGCAAAAACCCTAAGCATGGCGCAAATAAAATGTATGCAAGCGGAAGCAAGGGTTTGAAGGGTTTGAAGAACCGTTGCATGCCATATATTCAACTATCATGGATTGATAAGAAGAAGGGGAGATCCATACCAATGCCATAGGCTTGGAAATCGGCTTGGATGAAGAGAACAAGTTAGGTCTCCTCCACAAGTCCACACACAAGATGAGGGATGGCTACCCTTTAGGATCTTCCTTGTGCTAGCAAGAGATCCCCTTTCGGTCCTTGTCGTGTGGGATGATGAGATGTCCCTTTTCGAGAGCTTCTCTTGGATGAACCCTCCTCTCTTCGTCAACCACACCAACGAAAGAGCTAGGCGTTGAAAAGAAAACACTCAACGCATAAGCGTTTTAGCATTGAAGCAAAACCGGCCTTGATGACTTTCCATAAATGGAAGTCAATCAAGCCTTGCGTTCAATCCAACCCAAAACGCATATGGCTTTGAACCAAGCATTCACCCTTGTGAACCGGTTCAAGCCAAATCATCCAATCGGCTTTGGTTCATTAAACCAAACCAAAATAGCTCAAGCCATTTGGTCTAGACCAAATCGAACCCCAAGGCTCATGATCTAACCATTCATCTCCTGATGCCCCTGATCTCTCCGATCTAGCATCACCTCTCTCGATCGAAGCTTACCGATCTCAAGCCCTAATCAATCAAACATGATCAGACCAGATCTCACTTACAATCAGAGATTAAATCCCTTTAATCTGAACTCAAAGAATCCAGTCCACACGATCTGACTCAAGTAAGCCATATCATCAAATTGTGCGACCCTGAGGGTTTCCCTTAAATGTCGGTAACGATAACTTACGTTATCACGATCAGTGAGGGGTATCTAGCAACACATCACTGTCTCCCGATATAAAGGAAAGAGTCTTCCAAGACTACTCCCAAACCATTGCACAAGTGTGACTCCATTCACAAGGCATACATGTGTCCTTTGCCACTTGATGTTCTTATTGGACAAGCGGGTCAAGCTTGTAACTCCAATACGATGAGCATGATTAGATCAGATGCACATTGTCATCTGGGTATGGCCATACACTATCTCAATCATCTCATATAGGGGGCCCATTAGAACATCACACTCCTTAAACAAGGAGACGGCAATCCTATGTCTATCACTAGTGCCCTAACCTGATTCAAGCCCACCATCCAAGATAGTCTATAATCATTATGTTTCAAATGATATTGAACTACCTCAAGACAATGACAATCATCATTTAGAAACACAAGCGATCTCAAGTCAGAGGACATGTGCCACTTGCTGCTTACAAGGATCATTCACATTGTGACAAGCAATGGAATATCCCAGTAGGGTCTGTCCAGTACATCCAATGTACCCATGAGTCTACATCTTATTTCATGCTCGAAGCATCCTATAAGATCAGCACTCATATTAGTCTCAATCATATCAAGGCTGTCTCATGTTCACCAAGATATCTCGACTAAGGACTTACAGCCTGTCAGCCTAGCTGAACAGCTTTGAGACATTATCCAGAAGTACACTTATTACAGCAGACAAGGTAACAACCTGAATAATAACCATGCCTTTTATAAACTTAAGAGTTTATTACATGATACTTATACAATCCCAAGGCCTCAAACATTAGCCTTAAGGGCATACCCCAACAATCTCCCACTTGCACTTAATCTAATGGTTGAGAAATCTCAAACCCATGTTATTACAGTGCTTCTCATGCTTCTGCTGCGCCAGAGGCTTGGTAAGCGGGTCTGCCAGATTGTCATCTGTATGAACCTTGCATATTTTGATCTCGCCTCGATCAATGATCTCCCGGATCAAGTGAAACCGTCTCTGTATGTGCTTGGACTTCTGGTGCGACCGTGGTTCCTTTGCTTGTGCAATTGCTCCAGTGTTATCACAGAAGATAACCAAAGGATCTGCACTCGAAGGAACGACACCAAGTTCTCTCACGAACTTACGAATCCACACTGCCTCCTTGGATGCTTCCGAGGCTGCAACATACTCGGCTTCTGTTGTGGAATCAGCAACAGTTGACTGTTTGAAACTTTTCCACACCACTGCTCCACCATTCAAGCTGAAAACATAGCCTGATTGCGATCGGAAATCATCCTGGTCCGACTGGAACGAAGCATCAGTATATCCCTCTATACTGAGTTCTTCCTGACCACCATATATCAAGAACATATCTTTGGTCCTCCGCAGATATTTTAAAATGTTCTTGACCGCAATCCAGTGCGCCAAACCTGGATTACTTTGGAATCGACTGGTCACGCTTAACCCGTAAGCGACGTCTGGGCGAGTACACAACATCGCATACATAATGGACCCAATAGCCGAAGCATAAGGCGTATTGTCCATATCATCTTTCTCAGTCTGTGTTTGTGGACACTGACTCTTTGAAAGATTCAGACCATGTCTGACTGGAAGATATCCACGTTTAGAATTCTCTAAATGGAATCTCTCCAGGACCTTATCGATGTAAGTACTCTGGCACAGCCCGAGAAGCCTCTTAGATCTATCCCGGTAGATCTTCACACCTAATACATAGGCTGCTTCTCCTAAATCTTTCATCTGGAAACATTTTCCTAACCATGCCTTAACAGCATGCAGTTCAGGAATATCATTTCCAATGATCAAGATATCATCGACGTAGAGGATTAGGAATGTAATTACGCTCCCACTAAACCTCTTATATACACACGGGTCATCCTCGTTCTTGATGAAACCAAACTCAGAGATTGATTCATCAAAACGAATATTCCAGCTTCTTGATGCTTGTTTAAGTCCATAAATGGACTTCTTTAACTTGCATATTTTATGACGATCTGATGGATTAGTGAAACCTTCCGGTTGTGTCATATACACATCCTCATCCAGATTTCCATTAAGGAAAGCTGTCTTCACATCCATCTGCCAGATCTCATAATCGTAATATGCTGCTATCGCGAAAAGAATCCGAATAGACTTAAACATGGCTACAGGAGAGAAAGTTTCATCATAATCTATCCCGTAGATTTGTTTGAAACCTTTCGCAACTAGCCTGCCTTTATAGGTAACCACGTTACCATCCATGTCAATCTTCTTCTTGAAGATCCATTTACAGCCTATAGGGATTACTCCCGGAGGCGGATCAACCAAATCCCAGACTTGGTTATCTGACATGGAGTCCATCTCGGCTCGCATAGCGTCAAGCCATCTAGCTGACTCCGGTCCACTGACCGCATCCGCATAAGTTAGGGGTTCATCATAATCAATGATGTAGACTCCGTCATAGCGCTCAGGCTGTCGACGGATCCTACCCGATCTTCGCGGTTCCCGTGATATCTGAGCCTCAGGTTGTTCAGTAACCTGATCTACCAGCTCAGGCACATCCAACTCTGCTTGACTACTTTGTCCTTCCTCTGGATTCTCATCCAGCTTTATTCCTCTCCCACTGGCCTCTTGCAGAAGAAACTCCTTCTCAAGAAATATGGCCGTCCGAGCAACAAATACCTTGTTCTCTTTGGGATCGTAGAAATAATAACCCTTAGTTTCCTTAGGGTAACCGACAAAGATACATTTGTCAGATCTGCTCTCTAGTTTCCCAGAGGCGAGCTTTTTGACATAAGCCTCGCAACCCCAGATCCTGATAAATGTCAAGCTAGGCTGTTTCCCATACCATAACTCATATGGTGTCTTTGAAACTGCCTTGGATGGCACTCGGTTTAGTACCTTTGCAGCTGTTTCCAGTGCAAAACCCCAAAAGGAATATGGAAGAGTAGCCTGACTCATCATAGAACGAACCATGTCTAGTAACGTTCTATTTCTCCTCTCGGACACACCATTCCATTGTGGTGTTCCTGGCGGAGTGAGCTGTGAGATAATCCCACACTCCTTCAGATAGTCAGTAAACGCATGACTCAGGTATTCTCCACCTCGATCAGAACGAAGTGCTTTGATATTTCGGCCTAGCTGATTTTGTACTTCATTTTTGAACTCTTTGAACTTGTCAAAAGATTCACTTTTATGTCTCATCAAATAGACATACCCATACCTACTGAAATCATCAGTAAAGGTAATGAAGTACTGATAGCCACCTCTGGCATGTTTACTAAAAGGCCCACACACATCACTGTGTATAAGGTCCAGTAAACGTGAAGTCCTTTGACCTTTATTAGGAAAAGGAGACTTCGTCATTTTACCCATCAAACAAGCTTTGCATGTATCAATCTCCTCACAGGAGAATGATCCCAGCAGTCCATGTTCATGCAACCGCTTAATGCGCTTCTCATTTATATGGCCTAAACGACTATGCCATAGCAAGGTGCTGTCATCAGCATACTTGGCTTTCTTATTATCAATGTTTTGTATAGAATTTTCCATGTCCAACATGTATAACCCATTGTTAATTGAACCAGTTGCATACACAATATTATCAAAAGAAAGTACACACTTTGAAATCTTGCATTCAAAGGCAAATCCTTTCCTGACAAGAGCAGGAATAGAGATAATATTCTTGGTAATACTGGGTACAAAATAACAATTGTTTAATTCTAATACAATGCCAGATGGTAAGGAAATGAAATAGTCTCCTACAGCAACAGCAGCAACCCGTGCCCCGTTTCCAACGCGTAGGTCTACCTCATGCTGTCCCACCTGCCTTCTTCTCTTGAGTTCCTGCACATTTGAACAAATGTGAACTCCACATGCAGTGTCCAACACCCATGAAATAGAAGAAGAAGATAACATGACCTCAGTCACATATATACCTGAGCCAGAAGCGATGCTTCCCCTCTTATCTCCTTGGAGCGCTTTACAGTCCTTTTTCCAGTGACCCAGCTGGCCACAGTGGAAACACCTGTTGTCCTTCGACCGCTTCACCTTCTGTTTCAGGGCCTTGCTGTAATTCTTGACAGGGGCCTTGCCCTTCTTCCCCTTCTTCTTGTTCCTCGAAGGAACCATCAAGATAGAGGTTGAAGGCTTACCCTTCAGAGTTTCCTCAGTGGTCAAGAGCATATTCAGCAGCTCTGCCGGCGTACAATCGATCTTGTTCATATTAAAGTTAATAATGAACGCATCGAAAGAGGGCGGAAGAGACTGCAGAATAATGTCCACAGCAAGCTCCTGGTTGATGGTATGCCCCAGTTTCTCCAGAGCCTCCTTGTGCCCAATCATCTTGAGCACGTGAGCTCCCACCGGGCTCCCCTCAGCCAGTTTGCTCTGAAAGAAGAGCTTCGTCAGATTATAGCGTTCAGTCCTCGCCTGTGCAGCATACAGCATCTTGAGGTTCGCTATAATTTCTATAGCCGACATATCCTCATGCTGACGCTGCAGCGGTGGCGTCATAGACGCAAGCATCAGGCAAGCGACATCAATGCTATCATTGACGTGCTTTTCGTAGGCATCCCGAACCGCCCTTGCGGCGTTCGGAGCGGGCTGCGGCGGTATCGCCGTCTCGAGGACATACAGTTTCCTCTCTGCCTTAAGAACGATCTTAAGGTGTCCGAACCAGTCAGAGAAGTTCGGCCCAGCAAACTTCTCCCTTTCCAGTAGGGATCGCACATTGAAGCTCATGGTGTTCGTTGCTGCAGGAATCTACAACAAGCAAGAACAGCAAGGTCAGTATCAATGTTTCAGAATCAATCCAGGACTTAAGAAAGATTCTTTTTCTCACTATTTTGTCTGACTGAAAAATCCAGTAAACAGTCCGAAAGAGTAACACTCTTTTAGTGAGATGGGATCCAGATTTCATACTTGGTCTCCGCGTCCCGCTCAGGCGAGATAAGATGCACAGAGATGACAAGCACTAATTTCTGGTAGGCTGTCCCAGCCAATCGCCAACCCGTGCGATTCCCCTTCATCTTGGCAATCCAGCAGACTGTGCCAACTGAGTTGGTACAACACAGTCTCTGATCCCAGAGATGGCTGCCTCCATGTGCTACCATATGCGCCACATATGTAGCCTACATGGTCAAGCTGACCCGACCTACTCCCTGGACCACCACGTGCTATGCTGAGCAACGAGAGGGGATAAATCCCAACTCTGTAACACGCAGGTGTAATCCAGCACCGTCTGAAGATAGATGGACGTGCCCACTGAGTGGGTTCAACACGGCTCCAACGATAATCAGAAAGGTGAGGTTTCGCGTCAGAAGGCTTATCGAGCTTGATATGTTAGCATTGGATTTTAACGGTCTTTTATCTTCTTACTATCAGGCATATCCTATGGCTATAGCAGAAGATAAACTTAAACATGCAATTCTAATTATTAGCAATAAGTAGAAAGCATGATCTTATGTGGTAAAAGCCCATGAACCCTAGTAAGACCTTAATTTACTTAAGTCTTCACTTGAGCTCCTTGGCATCTCATCTGGTCCAACCTAGGGCCCTAGCGCCAAGAGCACCTCAGGTGCGCCACCAGCTGAATGCCCCTTTGGGATGTGTGCATTTGTACTCTTGTCTAATCAAATACATTTGATCTATCTAGACAAGTTTGACTCGCAGGTCAATTATACAATATCTAAATTAAAATTGTGATTCGCAGATCACAAATTAATTTACAAAATTGAATCCAGGCACGCAGGCCCCAGCACAGCACACATTTAACATGGGCAGCCCACATAAGACTAAATAGACAATCATCATGGCATCAATCAACATGTGATCCAATCATTTTGAAATTAAAAGTTTTGAAAAACCCCATGGCATCAATTTTAATTTCCTTAGGTGTCCTACAACCTTACAATGGTCCATTGATAGGGATCCACTCATCCATCTAGTCAGATCCTTTGCCCTTGCATGCACCGAGTCCTAACTGACTCGAGTTGACCTAATGGTCAACCATGCATGCGCCAAGGGCTGAACCACCCTCATGAGTTTTGGCAAGCGGGTGTGACCCCGGGCCTAACTCAAGTGTGTTCAGTAGTTGTCTCAACCAGACCTCGCTACACACCTTTGATGCAGTTAACCTATAGCCACCTTGTGCTTGCGCACAGGTGCTATCTGGTCAACCCATCTAGGCTGTCAGATGGTCTGATCAGACTAATGGATCTAACCTAGAGGTGACTTCAACCCCATCAACCCATCTAAGGGTTTATGGTAGGTGCCACTTAGGTCTAGTGAGGCGCGCAAGAGTTTTGTTTTGTCAAAAACAATATGTAAGAAGCGCCAATTAAACATGCGCCAACAATTACATTTGTAGAGTCCCCTTCAAGGGGGAGCGCAACTTTGTAGAGTCCCCTTCAAGGGGGAGCGCAACTTTGACAACAACAAACAACAAGCACCTATACATGCGGCTAAGAACAACAAACATCATGAATCTTTTATGAACTTGCGCATGTAACCAACCCTAGATCTAAGCATAACATGGATCACAACAGCAAACATAATAGCATGCAATGAGCCAAGCTTTGATACCAATTGAAGGAACCCCTAAATGAAGGGGGCAAAAACCCTAAGCATGGCGCAAATAAAATGTATGCAAGCGGAAGCAAGGGTTTGAAGGGTTTGAAGAACCGTTGCATGCCATATATTCAACTATCATGGATTGATAAGAAGAAGGGGAGATCCATACCAATGCCATAGGCTTGGAAATCGGCTTGGATGAAGAGAACAAGTTAGGTCTCCTCCACAAGTCCACACACAAGATGAGGGATGGCTACCCTTTAGGATCTTCCTTGTGCTAGCAAGAGATCCCCTTTCGGTCCTTGTCGTGTGGGATGATGAGATGTCCCTTTTCGAGAGCTTCTCTTGGATGAACCCTCCTCTCTTCGTCAACCACACCAACGAAAGAGCTAGGCGTTGAAAAGAAAACACTCAACGCATAAGCGTTTTAGCATTGAAGCAAAACCGGCCTTGATGACTTTCCATAAATGGAAGTCAATCAAGCCTTGCGTTCAATCCAACCCAAAACGCATATGGCTTTGAACCAAGCGTTCACCCTTGTGAACCGGTTCAAGCCAAATCATCCAATCGGCTTTGGTTCATTAAACCAAACCAAAATAGCTCAAGCCATTTGGTCTAGACCAAATCGAACCCCAAGGCTCATGATCTAACCATTCATCTCCTGATGCCCCTGATCTCTCCGATCTAGCATCACCTCTCTCGATCGAAGCTTACCGATCTCAAGCCCTAATCAATCAAACATGATCAGACCAGATCTCACTTACAATCAGAGATTAAATCCCTTTAATCTGAACTCAAAGAATCCAGTCCACACGATCTGACTCAAGTAAGCCATATCATCAAATTGTGCGACCCTGAGGGTTTCCCTTAAATGTCGGTAACGATAACTTACGTTATCACGATCAGTGAGGGGTATCTAGCAACACATCACTGTCTCCCGATATAAAGGAAAGAGTCTTCCAAGACTACTCCCAAACCATTGCACAAGTGTGACTCCATTCACAAGGCATACATGTGTCCTTTGCCACTTGATGTTCTTATTGGACAAGCGGGTCAAGCTTGTAACTCCAATACGATGAGCATGATTAGATCAGATGCACATTGTCATCTGGGTATGGCCATACACTATCTCAATCATCTCATATAGGGGGCCCATTAGAACATCACACTCCTTAAACAAGGAGACGGCAATCCTATGTCTATCACTAGTGCCCTAACCTGATTCAAGCCCACCATCCAAGATAGTCTATAATCATTATGTTTCAAATGATATTGAACTACCTCAAGACAATGACAATCATCATTTAGAAACACAAGCGATCTCAAGTCAGAGGACATGTGCCACTTGCTGCTTACAAGGATCATTCACATTGTGACAAGCAATGGAATATCCCAGTAGGGTCTGTCCAGTACATCCAATGTACCCATGAGTCTACATCTTATTTCATGCTCGAAGCATCCTATAAGATCAGCACTCATATTAGTCTCAATCATATCAAGGCTGTCTCATGTTCACCAAGATATCTCGACTAAGGACTTACAGCCTGTCAGCCTAGCTGAACAGCTTTGAGACATTATCCAGAAGTACACTTATTACAGCAGACAAGGTAACAACCTGAATAATAACCATGCCTTTTATAAACTTAAGAGTTTATTACATGATACTTATACAATCCCAAGGCCTCAAACATTAGCCTTAAGGGCATACCCCAACAAACAAGAAACGCATTAAGCGGTTGCATGATCATGGACTGCTGGGATCATTCTCCTATGAGGAGATTGATACATGCAAAGCTTGTTTAATGGGTAAAATGACGAAGTCTCCTTTTCCTCACAAAGGTCAAAGGGCTTCAGGTTTACTTGACCTTATACACAGTGATGTGTGTGGGCCATTTAGTAAACATGCCAGAGGTGGCTATTCGTACTTCATTACCTTTACTGATGATTTCAGTAGATATGGGTATGTCTATCTAATGAGACATAAGAGTGAATCTTTTGACAAGTTCAAAGAGTTCAAGAATGAAGTACAGAATCAGCTAGGCCGAAATATTAAGGCACTTCGTTCTGATCGAGGTGGTGAATACCTAAGTCGAGAGTTCACTGACTATCTGAAGGAGTGTGGGATTATCTCACAGCTCACTCCGCTAGGAACACCGCAATGGAATGGTGTGTCCGAGAGGAGGAACAGAACCTTACTGGATATGGTTCATTCAATGATGAGTCAGGCTACTCTACCTTACTCCTTTTGGGGACTTGCACTGGAAACAGCTGCAAAGGTACTAAACCGAGTGCCATCCAAGGCAGTTTCAAAGACTCCATATGAGTTATGGTATGGGAAACAGCCGAGCTTGACATTTATCAAGATCTGGGGTTGTGAGGCTTATGTCAAAAAGCTCGCCTCTGGGAAACTAGAGAGCATATCTGAGAAATGTATCTTTGTCGGTTACCCTAAGGAAACTAAGGGTTATTATTTCTACGATCCCAAAGAGAACAAAGTATTTGTTGCTCGGACGGCAATTTTTCTTGAGAAGGAGTTTCTTCTGCAAGAGGCCAGTGGGAGAGAAATAAAGCTGGATGAGAATCCAGAGGAAGGACAAAGTAGTCAAGCACAGTTGGATGAGCCTGAGCCGGTAGAACAGGTTATTGAACAACCTGAGGCTCAGATATCACGGGAACCGCGAAGATCGGGAAGGATCCGTCGACAGCCTGAGCGCTATGACGGAGTCTACATCATTGATAATGATGAACCCCTCACTTATGCGGATGCGGTCAGTGGACCGGAGTCAGCTAGATGGCTTGAAGCTATGCGAGCCGAGATGGACTCCATGTCAGATAACCAAGTCTGGGATTTGGTTGATCCGCCTCCGGGAGTAATCCCTATAGGCTGTAAATGGATCTTCAAGAAGAAGATTGACATGGATGGTAACATGGTTACCTATAAAGGCAGGCTAGTTGCGAAAGGTTTCAAACAAATCTACGGGATAGATTATGATGAAACTTTCTCTCCTGTAGCCATGTTCTAGTCTATTCGGATTATACTTGCGATAGCAGCATATTACGATTATGAGATCTGGCAAATGGATGTGAAGACTGCTTTCCTTAATGGAAAACTGGATGAGGATGTGTATATGACACAACCTGAAGGTTTCACTAATCCATCAGATCGTCATAAAATATGCAAGTTAAAGAAGTCCATTTATGGACTTAAGCAAGCATCTAGAAGCTGGAATATTCGTTTTGATGAATCAATCTGTGAGTTTGGTTTCATCAAGAATGAAGATGACCCGTGTGTATATAAGAGGTTTAGTGGGAGCGTGATTACTTTCCTAGTCCTCTACGTCGATGATATCTTAATCATTGGAAACGATATTCCTGAACTGCATGCTGTTAAAGCATGGTTAAGGAAATGTTTCCAGATGAAAGATCTAGGAGAAGCAGCCTATGTATTAGGTGTGAAGATCTACAGGGATAGATCTAAGAGGCTTCTCGGGCTGTGCCAAAGTACTTACATCGATAAAGTCCTGGAGAGATTCCATTTAGAGAATTCTAAAAGAGGATATCTTCCAGTCAGACATGGTCTGAATCTTTCAAAGAGTCAGTGTCCACAAACACAGACTGAGAAAGATGAAATGGACAATACGCCTTATGCTTCGGCTATTGGATCCATTATGTATGCGATGTTGTGTACTCGCCCAGACGTCGCTTACGGGTTAAGTGTGACCAGTCGATTCCAAAGTAATCCAGGTCAGGCGCACTGGATTGCAGTCAAGAACATTTTGAAATATCTGCGGAGGACCAAAGATATGTTCTTGGTATATGGTGGTCAGGAAGAACTCAGTATAGAAGGATATACTGACGCTTCGTTCCAATCGGACCAGGATGATTTCCGATCGCAATCAGGCTATGTTTTTAGCTTGAATGGAGGAGCAGTGGTGTGGAAAAGTTTCAAACAGTCTATTGTTGCTGATTCCACAACAGAAGCCGAGTATGTTGCAGCCTTAGAAGCATCTAAGGAGGCAGTGTGGATTCGTAAGTTCATTCAGGAACTTGGTGTTGTTCCTTCGAGTGCAGATCCTTTGGTTATCTTCTGTGATAACACTGGAGCAATCGCACAAGCAAAGGAACCACGGTCGCACCAGAAGTCCAAGCACATACAGAGACGGTTTCATTTGATCCGGGAGATCATTGATCGAGGCGAGATCAAAGTCTGCAAGGTTCATACAGATGACAATCTGGCTGACCCGCTTACCAAGCCTCTGGCGCAGCAGAAGCATGAGAAGCACTGTAATAATATGGGTTTGAGATTTCTCAACCATTAGATTAAGTGCAAGTGGGAGATTGTTGGGGTATGCCCTTAAGGCTAATGTTTGAGGCCTTGGGATTCTTTCAGTATCATGTATAAACTCATATGTTTATAAAGGCAATGGTTGTTATTCAGTTTGTTACATTGTCTGCTGCAATAAGTGTGCTTCTGAATAATGTCTCAATGATGTTCAGCTAGGCTGACATGCTATATGTCCTTAGTCGAGATATCTTGGTGAACATGAGACAGCCTTGATATGATTGAGACTAATATGTGTTCTAATCTTATAGGATGCTTCGAGCATGGAATAAGATATAGACTCATGGGTACATTGGATGTACTGGACAGACCCTACTAGGATATTCAATTGCTTGTCACAATGTGAATAATCCTTGTTTCCTACAAGTGGCACATGTCCTCTGACTTGAGATCACTTATGTTTCTAAATGATGATTGTCATTGTTTTGAGGTAGTTCAATATCATTTGAGACATAATGGTTATAGACTATCTTGGATAATGATCATGAGTCAGGTTAGGACACTAGTGATAGATATAGGATTGCCGTCTCCTTGTTTAAGGAGTGTGATGTTCTGAAGGGGCCCCCCTAAATGAGATGATTGAGAAAGTGTATGGCCATACCCAGGTGATTATGTTCATCTGATCTAATCATGCTCATCATATTGGAGTTACAAGCTTGACACGCTTGTCCAATAAGAACATCCAGTGGCAAAGGAAACATGTATGCCTAGTGAGTTGATTCACACTTGTGCTGTGGTTTGGGTGTAGTCTTGGAAGACTCTTTCTTTTATATCGGGAGACAGTGATGTGTTGCTAGATACCCCTCACTGATCGTGATAACGTAAGTTATCGTTACCGACATTTAAAGGAAACCCTCAGGGTCGCACAATTTGATGATATGGCTTACTTAAGTCAGATCGTGTGGACTGAATTGTCAAGGTTCAGTTTAAAGGGATTTAATCTCTGATTGTGAGTGAGATCTGGTCTGATCATGTTTGATTGATTAGGGCTTGAGATCGGTAAGCTTCGATCGAGAAAATTGGTGCTAGATCGGTCAGATCAGGAGCATCAAGAGATGAACGGTTAGATCTGGAACCTTAGGGTTTAATGTGATCTAGACCAAATAGCTTGGGTTAATTGGTCTTTGAACCAGACCAAAATTGAACCGGTTCACATGTGTGAACGCATGGTTCAATGCTTGAGGCGTTTTGATCGGTTTTGAGATCATGGGCGCATGACTTCATTGCTTGCTATTTTTGGAAAGTAATAAGCGCCACTTGCATGAACGCCTCAACGCTTGATTCTATTCTCGTCACCTTCTCTTGGCTTTGACGAGAGACTTGCATTCTCGTGTAAGGGAGGTGGACGAAAAGGAGAATTCGCCCAAGCAAAGATCTCTTCATCCCTTCAAGCGATCAAGGATACCTTGGGCCCTTGCTAGCACAAGGAACGCTAAAGGAAGTGGGCGACATCTTCTTGTGTGCGTCTTCTTTGGAGGAGAGCGGCATCACTCTCTACTTCCATGTCGCCATTCGAATCAATGGCTTTGGTATGATCTTCTTTCGATCTTTACATTGCTTAAGGTTGATCATATGAACATATATTACATGCGATCCTCATGAAACCCTTTATCCGCTGCCAAAAGAATTTACTTGCGCCACTTTAGGGTTTCGCTCCCCCTTGAAGGGGAACCTACACTCACCTGGGTATGGCCATACACTTTCAGTCATAGAACCATAAAGGAGCTCCATGGATATCATACTTCCTTAGGGAAGGGGCAAATCCTATGTCTGTCCATTGATCTTCTCATATGGGTCGTGACATGCTCAATAACAACCGTTATGACCTCCCAGCTACGGCAAGGTGTTAGGTTGTATCAAAGCAAGTCCCTAACCATATAGAATGATCAATGACCTCAAGTCAAGGGATCAATGCATCTCCTGTCACTTATGAGGATAACTCATGACACCAAGTCATAGCCTCATAGCGGGTCTATCCAGTATATCCCCAATGATATACCCATGTGTCTGCGTTAGCACCACGTGCCTAACCAGCCCACATACCAGTCTCACAAGTACCATAGCTGTCCCATATCCACTAAGGTACATCGACTGGGGATTATAATTCGAGCACAGATCCAATCTGTCTCTAGGGACATTATCATGTAAGTACACAATCGCAGGTGTAGTCAAACAATGATAACGACAATGCCAGAATGATATATAAATATCAATGTCAAGTAGTACATAAGTTAACCAAAACTAGGTCCTAGGGCATATACACCAACAATATGCGCCCCAAGCATTGCCATAGAGGCAAGCTTTCCATCCAAGAAAGAGGGGCTAGGCGCCAATTGCTTCCTTGTGAAGCAAATTGTGCAAGTTATCCCCATTGAGCCCCTAGGCGCCAATGGGATAAGATTTATCCCCATTATACCCTTTTAGCCTATTCTCTCTTCATGATAACTTGTTATTGGGCCTCATTGGGTAATGAGCTAGCCGAAACTTCATTACATGGGTTGATTAAGCAATTGGATCCAATCCAATGCAACCCTAATCCAAATGTGACCAATCTTGGTCAATTTTGGGTCAACCTGCCAAAAATAAAGTTTGGGTCCAATAACTCTCCTCCATCTCATCAGGCCCATTGGCGCTGACGAAATCTCCCAAATAGATCCGAGTTATCCAATAACTCGATCATAAGGCTTCCCGATCAATACGAGAACTCGAGTATCAAGGTGTGCGACCCTGTAGGTGTTATGGAAACCTAGGTCACATGCGAAAACTTGTGTGGCGGAAATACTAGGAGTCCATTAAATCACATGACTTGGAACTATGATCAACCTTGAAGACTTGTAAAAACAAGTTAGAGTGTTACCATTGCCATGAAGTGAGTGGCGGCTTGGAAGAAGAAAGGGGGCGAGTGCCACTTCTCCAAAGGTATCACACACAGGATGAGATAGGCTTCCTTCCTTGCGCTCCTTGTGCTAGCAAGTCACCAAGGATTCTTTGATCGTGACTTGGAGAGGAGATGTGCACCCCTTGGCCGATCTTCCTCTCGCCTTGCGTGAAGCCGATCTACCCCCAGAGAGCAAAAGCCAAGAGGAAGGGAGAGTTACGTTCGAAACCGTGAGGGAGAGAGTCCAAAAAAGGAAAGTTCGGTTACCATCTCATATGGCAAAACCGAAAAGTAACTTCCTCTTCTTAACTCCCCATAAAGCATTCGAAACTCTCCTCTTAATTGAACCATGCGTTCACACTAAGTGAACCGGTTCAATTCATTTGGTTCAAGTACCAAATCGAACCAGTCCTGGTTATGACCTCATCAAACCAAGTGGCTCAAGA